>JAUMJM010000050.1:8750000-10000000 GCA_033558235.1 Neomorphus geoffroyi
GCTCAGCCTTTGCATACAACAGCACATTTCCATGAGTGCTGCTTTGTTCACAGTGAGCGAGCCCCTCACCAGCTCTGTGGGGCAGCCGGCCAGCATGCCACCGCCACGCTCTGACCCCCAAACCCAACTTCAGCTCGTTCACCATCATCGTCGAGTTCCCGGCAGCCGTGGGGCAGGAGGCACCGTACCAACTCCCCACTCTCATAAACCCCTCGTGTTGCCAATGGAGAAGCAGGCTCTGGCCGCCCTCGCGAGCACGCCGGGCCTGCCACAGCACGCCACCATCCATGACATCACTGCCAAAACCGCCCCGACAATGGGCCCTGTGAGCGCAGGCCCCCTCGCACCCAGCGCAGCGCATTCCCCGCTGCTGAGCTCATCCCACCGCCCCTCCGCTGCCGGCCCTGGGAGCAGCCGCGACACCGCAGCTCCCACATGGCTCTGCCGGGGATGGTGGAAGCGCCCCCCGCTGCTGCCGAACGCAGTGCTTGGAGTTCAGCACCCTCGATGGGCAAGCTCTGCGTTTCGGTGGAGAAATGTGAGGAAGTTGGGCAGCCAGGGCAGGAATGGGCCTGCAACCCCTTCACGCCTCACTGTGCAAAGGGAGCCTCAGTCTGCTCAGGACATCCCAGTTCCCACCAGTTTGGGGTGACAAGCAGCCTCCATCCCCAGGACAGCACGGCTGGCAGCACCCCGAAGACCGGTTGCGTTGACCCCATGGGCTTCAGGCAGCTTGAGAAAGCCCCTGGAAAGGGCCAGGCAGCATGGGATCTGGCCGTGGGAAAGACTGCAGGATTACACCCACACCCCCCTCTTGCCCCCACTGCCCCAGGGTCAAATGCCAGAGGAGGGAAGCACCAGGAAGCCACAGGGACCAGGCAACACAAGCCTCCCAAGCGCTGAGTAATCATTCAGGAATGATTTACAAAGGGAAGTCCCTGCAGTGGGGAGTGAACATGCTGGAAAGAGGATTCCTGTTAAATGATGGAGGAAGAGGGGAAGAAAAGAGTCCTCCTGCCTTTGCTATGCTCTGCCGAAAAACACTTGGCTCGCCTTTTGCAACCAAGTGACATGACAAACTACACCTCCCTCCTGTGTGCATGGGATGGGAGTGAAAGAGGAACGATCCTGTGCCAGGTTTCTGCTCCCTCTACATTCATTGCCACAGCACAGCATGGCTTCACCTTCCCATTGGAGTGGGCTGCTTCACCTAAGAGAGCAACACAACCACCCAATTCACAGAAAAGTTCCACCTTAAATAAGACATTAAAATTATAGGCAAATGCAAAATTGTCAAACCTTAGCAAGAAATTCTTGTCTAGGAGTCGATAAACTGGAGATTCTTATTTCATGCAAGCATGCAAAAAAAAAAAAAAAAAGCACCTCCTCAACACACCATGTGCTTACACAACCAGAAAGCCCAGCCTTGATCAAGGCTGAACCGATAAGAATGGCTGTCGAATCTAAGAACTGTGTAAAAGTTGTCTCAGAGGGCTGTAGCCATCTCTGTGGGATTAAGGTAATCCTAAATCTCACTAGGTCACTTCGGGTTGCACCACGGTTAAAAACCTGGCCAGTTCTTGCAAAGACCTCCCAGAGGCTGGCAGAGACATTCAGCAGCAAGTCATTATTGTCATGGTGCATCTTACATTAGTGAAGGAAGGTTACTAAGCTTCAGTGCAGGCGACTGACAGGAAAGTCTATCCTCGGGCACCGGCATGCAGTGGAGATGAAAAAGGTGCAAGAGATGCAGCTGCAAAAGAACACCTGGGCAAGGCTGATGAGCAACAATTAATCCAGAGGTTTCCAGACGCCAGAGTGACCTCCGTGTTACTGATGAATGTGTTTACTCACAGTGGGGGTAGGTCAAGATAGTTGTAAGAAACAACATGTAAAATCCTGTCGAGATAAATGAGTCCATTCAGATAGGGCTGTCTAACATCTTCTGTGCGGCAGACGCCAAGCACGAAAGCTGCAATGGACAGAGTTTCTGAAGCCAAAACCAACACATTGGAAATTATCAGAAGTGATTACTGTTTGGGGAAATCCTTGGCCACAACATACAGCAAGAGTCAATTTTTCCATCTGAAACCAGAATAGCTGTACTGACTGTGATTCACTGTGCACACTGCTGTTCAGAGGAAATCCCCATTCATGCAGCCCTGCACAACTCAACCCATCTCCAGTCCACACTGCAGCAACAAAGAGCTGAGACTTGGAGCATACATTGTGGTCCACAGTTGGTGACACAGAGAACATCCTGCCAGTTAGTTTAGCTACGCAAAACATTTGTGGTTTGTCTCAGAACTGATTGTCTCTGATTTTGCGCACAGCTCCACACAGATTTCCTCTGAAGTGTTTAAACACAGGTAAGCTGCTATATTCACTCTGTTGCTCTCTGTAGCTTAGTGACAAAGGTATTCCAGAATTTATCAGCAGGTCAGCTATCTCTGTCCTGAGAAGCAATAGAAAAGGCGATTTATCTCTAACATACCATTGTACCCCCACTGCAGATAAGAACAGCCACTTTGAAAATCTCCCTCCAACATCCAAGCCATTTCAACAATTCATAGTGACATTCAGACATAAGTACACACAACACAAACACACAGCAAGGAAAGCAGCCCTACACCCACGCACTGCCACCAGGACACGTCTTGCCACACCACTGCAATTCACCATTGCTGGGATGGTGTAAACCACCTGAAGTCAACTGTGATCCTACTCCAAGCTCTAGTCACCACCACAGCATTGCCACATGAGTGCCCATCAGGAGGGGGATAACACATCTGCTCAAGCCCAGCTGCTTCCTGCAGCCGCGCACCAAGTGAGGATGCCTGGGGCAGCTGCACAGTCACAGTCCTGCCAGGCACTGTGGCTTTTCCACTACCATTATGAAGATGCCTTAATGCTTTTGTACGTAAGCCAGCTCATTCTTCATGAGATTTCGCATACAGACACCTCTCCTTCCCTCCCTTGGAAACCATGACCACCTCTGAGAAGGAAGAAGGCCACTTTCTTCCTGGAACATCAATCCTTAAATAAAAAATATTCAGCATTGCGCAGCTGCTTCTTGAATGAAAAAGCTTTCTCTTCTTTCTGGAGAATGCAGTGAAGTCATTTGAACATATTTTTGTATACTTGTGCAATCCAGCAGTAAACACACCTCCATCTGCACACAGCAGAAGGCTCGCCCCTGCACAGTTGAGATTTAAGCCCTGTGTGTTTAACATCCCACATAGGACAGCGCTGTGTTTATATGGTTTCAGCTACAAGCCACTAACATAAGGAATAGACTCCTGGCTTGTGGCCGAGGCAATTCATCCAACGGTGGCAGCCACTATCAGACAGACCTCTTCTGAGAGGGCTTTTCATGAGCAGGAGAGGGGTGGTGAATCTGCAGAGGCACACTCTGCACGGGTGGTCTCTGAGCACCTTAAAGAGGACCATATGGGATTAATGGTACAGCTTGAGCACATATTAGCCACAGCTGTGCAACACACTTGTGTACACCACATACCCTCTCCTCCCATCCAAACTCACTCACCACACAGCAAAGCTTTACTTTGGATTGTGCGAGTTTCACATTGCTCCAAGTAGCTCAAGAGACCCTCCCCAGCCAGCCCCTTTCCCCAAGAACTACTCACACACAGCGGGCCCTGTGTCACCCACAGGCTCTGCTTGGCAGCCATCCTCCTGCCTCTTGCTGGGAGCAGCCTGCAGGAGCAGCTCTGCTCATTTGACACCATCAGCCTAATCCAACTTTGTCAGGAGCTGCTCAGCCATAACAGGCTCTCATTGCTAACAGCATTCCCAAGCTAGCCAGCGCTCAGATGGATACCACCTTTCCTCTCCGGAGGCTGCACTTCAAATCTTCCAACTAAAGGCTTCACACAAGTCTTTCCAAACTTCACAAGCTCGCAGCCCTCCCTGCTCTTCAGGGACAGCACTCCACCACACACATGCTGACTGAGCAGGGTGCAGGCAATTACCCAAATCCTCACCAGCTGCAAGATCTCATTTTTAATCTGCAGTCTCACATTGTTCACATTTGCAAGCCTATTGTATTTCACATTTTTAACACAAGTCAGAAATAAAGCACTAGCTCTAGGGGCAATTTTGCTAGACCTGGCAATGTTGCTTGCAACTATTCAAGTTATGCTGCTCCGCCTGATCTCCTGTATCCCTTCTAGTTACCAACCAGGTTAGGTACAGCATTAAGCCAACTCATTTCTTACCAATCCCTCCACTTCACCACGAAAAACGTTTAGTAACATGCTATTACCTCCATCCAGACAGAACAAAAGCCCCACAGGCATTTCCTACTCCTAGATAAACATTGGGCTGCTCCTTTCAGTTTCTGCATTTGAGCTTAAACACTCTTGCTGTCCTGGTACTGCCTCAGAAGCCTGAGCTAATTTTCTTACAGGTAGAGTATGAAATATTCTGCAGCTTATTAATGCCTATGTTTAAGTAATAAAGCTGGTTAATTAAAATACTTAAGCTTTCTCTGCCCCAGGCAGTGTTTTCAACCAATAGTTCAAGCACTTCATGTGAAGCAGTTCATTTTTGCTTCCTCCAATTGAAATCCTATTAAAAGTATAAAGTTTTATTCAGTTATTTTTCTATATCGGAAGAGATATTCTTTAGTTTTAGTTTTAAAGACTGAACTCCAAGCTAGGCTAGAAAACCACAAGAAAATTTGAAGACTTCTTGAATTAGCTTTATGCCACTAACTTCACGGGACTTCCCTAGTTGAGTCAGGATTGTTCAGAAGAGCTTTCCAGCCAGGAAACTTCATACATCTCTGCTGTTTCCAGGACCTAAATTAACACCTCCTCGCAGGAGTCTGCTGCTCCTGATGCTTTCATGGCAGACCAAGCCACCTCTGATCTGACACTGGCCAAGTAGTTCCAAAATGTTTCCTCCCAGGAAGTGGTACTTTAGGATATGCCCAAGTGAGGAACCCAGCGGCGATGTGGTTAATTCTCTGGGACAAGGTCTTTGCAATACTCTTGTCCAGGAGTCCCATAGGCTCCTACCTCAATAACTACAGATGTCTGCAAGTCATTAGCATGCTCAGTAATGCTCATTTAGCAGCCACTAATCATCCAGTGTAACAGCACCAAGGGCAGGGCTAAGCCAGCCCCTTTTACAATAGCAGCGAGCTGAATACAATTAGTGCTTCTCCCCCAAAATATAAGAGTGAGGAATCTGAACCACTATCTCAGGCTTTTATAACTTTTTTTGGATGGCATGTCTGCTTCTGCTCAGCTCTGGGTCACAGGCACTCCTTGGCTGCCTGATTTTGTGGCCCCTTAAGCAGACACCCCGTTTGGTCTTCGGCAACTCGACTGAGCTGGCAACGCTCACGCTTGCTGGCTACTCAGGTTAGGTCAGGGAAGTACTGTTAGTACAGGAGCTGGTTTATCAACGCATAGAAAACCTCTGCCAGCCAGGGCCTTCTCTGCCAGCATCGGTACCAAGGGAGCGGCAAGGGCTACCCTCCTCCCTTTGGCACGCCTTATTTTATGTAGCCATTCAGCTGTCCAGCACACATGCTGCATCCCCTGTTAAGTGTCAAACTCCTTTAGCCAGCACTAGATATCATCAGGCTGCCTAACTACAAAGCAGTAAAGGAACACTAAGACAGCACCACTAGAGAGGGTCCCATGGTCCCAGTTTAAAAGCACCCGTGTCTTTGTCCTGACATCTGGCAGCTGCAGCGTCTGGCACTGCCAAGGTCAAACTGTGGCACTGGAAGTCACCACAAGTTTTCCTAGCCGTCACCAGCCTAGTTTTGCTATTTCTTCATAGCAGCATTCTTACCACAAGCCTAAAAGAGTTACCAAAAGAAACAATGCTCAGAGACAACCAAAGCTGTTTCCATTTGACTTGTAATTAGATCATTGATCTTGTTCAAGCAGTTACATAAGCTATCAGATATTTGCATGCAGCCACACTGTTAATCAACAGCCAGAACAAAGCTGAAACAACACGATTACCATCCCAAGTCTTCCCACAGCTCGTATGTTAAGTCTGCTCAGACATCAACTCTTCTCCCACAAGTGAATTTGATAACAAGCAGTGTCTGAGCAAGCAACAACTGCTCAGAGCCACCACAACTAGCAGTGACTCCAGCAAACAGCAGGAGCATCCAGGTATTGGAGCAGGCTCAACGGTGCCCAGGTTTAGGATTATCTGGGAGATCAACAAGCAAAATTACTCAGCCTTGCACAGAGAAGGAAAGCCTAGAGAAATTCAGTGTCTAGTAGTGACGAAGTAACACTTGATAACTTGCATCATCAAGATGACAGTTTGATACCACCTTTATTTGGAAAGCCAGTGTTCCTTGTTCTATAGTGAGGATCAAAAGCAGTTAGATCAATCCAAGATTTGTCTCACACCATGACAAGTACAAAATATAGTTGTTATACAGCCAGTTCCCAGCCAGGGAGATGGACCAGAGACAACTGCAGGATTGTGCACATACTCCCAGCTGAGCCCCTTTGCTCCTGTAGTCTGAGGCGAGATGAACCTGCTGCTGCCACCCACCATATGATAAAAGGAGGATCTGCACAAAGGTACAGGTCACCTCCAAGACATACTCATAGTGTTTTAGCCTTGCCAGTATTTGCCTGTGGGAAGTCCACTAAAACTGCTGCACCTACTGCTACAAGGTTGTTGTGAGAAAAGGGAATGTAAAACAGTTAATTATACCAATTAAAGAAAGCATAGATAGAGTATGTTATTATCTAGCCAAGGGGAACAGTACTTCCTCTTCTGTGTTTGAATAACCTTCAGATGCACATATCATGGGTGTTTGCTCTGAGCAGCTCCCTGTACTGGGCCTTCTGCAGGGCACCAGAGGAGGCCTTCCAAGCTTGTTCACATAACAGCTCACCAGTTGCCACCTACGGCTCGTTTTAGGCCCACCAGCCACGACAGTGACCTTTAATACAGGCTCAGAACTACAGACACAACACATTGTCTCCTCACAAGAGCTGCCACAGGCTAATCAAAACCAGTAGGCAGCTGCAGCAGCCTGGAGCAGCCCAAAATCAGTCATGGAGGAGAGCCCACCACCAGCATCCCACCCCCAGGTCAGGCTGGAGCAGCTCCCGGGTCCAGACCTGTTCACAGCACCTATGCAAGGCACAGGAGCCGACGTTTCAGGGCAGCATTTAACAGCTCAGCCCAAAGCTCATCTCACAGACAGACAGCTAGAAGTGCCCCGTAGATTTCAGCACAAAAAGCAGGTGGAAATACACTAGCTGTGGGCTAGCAGGAAGGGTGGCTCCACCACCTTCAGTTAGTGTTCCACAGCAGAGCGGCAGCGCAGACAGCCTGTGGCCAGCATTGCAAACACACCCCACCCAAGCTTGCAGAAGATGGCAAGAGCCTCCCCAACAGTGCGGCAAGAGCAGAGGGTTGCTCACAGCCTCTAGCTGGTTGCTCAGCACAGCACCCACATCACACAAGTACTGTCTGCAGGAATGCAGTGCCTGCTCGCATGCGCCTGAGGAACACTGGCGTGTGCTGTTAGAACAACCCTTGTCCATTTTTTCCCCCTCTCACAGAAGGCAGGCTGGGTTTCAGCATGACAGTCTGTCTGTCTGTACCCACCTCACCCTCAGAGGACCCAGCCTTTGAGAGCTGTACTGCCACCCAGCCCAGCCAGCTCAAACTGGAGTAAATCAATGCTCTGACAAATGAATGTGTCGTGATTTACAGTATGCCCTGAAGCAAGGGAGAAGGAGCTGCAGCTCATGATGTCATTGCAGCCTACAGTCACTTTTGTGCTATTACTGGGAAACGTTGGCAGAAGAGTTCATGCAACCTGCTGTTAGATGAAAACAGCTTGTCCCTTTGCAAGAAAGATCCCAGCCTGGCTGTTCAAAGCTCTCCCATCACCAGCTTACCAGCCTGATAACTAAAACTTGCTATATTTCACTGACCCAGAGAAAATAACTCTGAAATACCAGCTGAATTTATGCTTTAAATTTAGAGATTGTCTTTAGAACTCATTGGTTCCTTCCCATTAGATTAAGCTGTCTACTTCCGTGAGCTGTAAGGAACAGCAGAGGACCATCACTTACCTGACTCAGGAAACATCCCATTAGAAACCAGCTGTACGTGTGGCTCAGAGGGTCTTTTAGAGAGCCATAGCTGCTTTCTTCCAAGGGCAGTATCAGCAGGAGGTTCAACCAATCCCAACCCATCACACCAGGGGAAACAGGACTCAGCTGCTCTATTCTCTGCCCACTCCCAGGCAGCTCCAGGGCAGTGTCTGCTGTATTTCTCAGTGCAAGGGAGGACATGTGAGGCAGCCCTTGCTTCCTGAGCAACTTGGGCAAAGCTTCATTTGGCTTTTGTTTGAAGTGGCCTCATTTGTTTTCACTAACAAAAAAAAAATCCAGTTTATTCTTGCTGTGGATGTGTTACGGTTGTCATGTACTAGCACAGTAGGAAACAGACATTGCGTTCATCCTACTACGGATGTTGGACATCAACAGCTTACAGCAGAATAGTGTTTACACCAGGAATTGCAATCCATTAGCTGAACTAAAAGGCCACCACAGCAGATCCAATCCCCACTATGATGTACCAGATGTTATGTAGACACATCCAAAACTCAAAGTCAGTTACAGGAGGGACAGAAAGCTGAGGGACGCTCACAGATTAGAGACTACATTAGAGCCCTGAGAACTACCTGGTTACGATACAACATACAGGCACTGCAAGGCCTTTGAGTACAGGAATTAGGATTTATCTTCTAATGATGGCCTGGATCAAAGTGTCCTCCTGATTGGATTTCAGAACACTGGTCCTTCCTCAGGAGGAACACAAACAGGAGGGAGTGTGAGCTACAGAAACTTCTGCCTTGTAGAGGGAAAAAAGTCTGCACCAAGTCCCCAGAAGCAAGACTTTGGGAAAAAAACCTAACTCGAGCTTCATTGCATTAATCCAAATCAACATGCAGAGCTCTCTCAGCCCACTGAAGAGATAACCTCAGATCTTGTTGACTCAACTCTAAACCCAAGATCAAGTTACCAGGAAGAGCAAGGGTAGCTCTGCTCACTCCACCCAGGCAGCGGTTGCAAGAAGGGCGGGTGAGTATCCACCTCTACCACACACACCACTACAGCAATGAAGAACAGGCACAGGAGCAGCTAGCACGTGTTTCAGACACAGTAGTTTCATAAGAACGCTATTCTTATTTCCCCCAAACAGGACATGAAGCCACACAGCCGCTCTCCCCACCCTCAGCACGAATTAAGCAACGAACTAAGCCCTGTGAGTGGTACCATCCTGCAAGGGCTGCGGCAAAGAGTGCTCTTAGCCTTTTCTACATATACATTAGTTTGGGTTCTTCCCTTAACGGTTAACAGCTACACATGGTTTCCTTCCTCCAGCACAGACATGCTTGGAACCTCTGATTCCATTTTCCCTGACAAAGCTGAGCAGAATGCAGCAGCACACCCTCCTCACCTACTTCCACCTACCAGGCATACCCATCACTACCTGGGTGCACCTGCACACAGATGACTCCCCCTCCCCATGGCGGAACAGAACCCACAGCACTATTACAGCACAAATACAAAACCTAAGAAAATCTTCCAGGAACCTACAGGTTTCTCTACAGAAAGCCTCAGCTACCTCACCGAGAGCCAAAGTCAGACTTGATGCTTTACAAGCAACAGGCACTGGGACACGCTCCCCAGGCACACCAGTACCAAGCACTAACAGAGCCAAACCCTGGGGCACTGAGCTTTGCATCTCCATTTTTGTAAGGACTTACAGCTCAAGTGCTTGTTCCTGAGCTGTATAACACACCAGGCAGTAAAGGAAGACACTTCTACCTGATGCTGGTGGCAGAGACCTGGTGAGTGTCGCAGTACAGCACCACCCACAACGCACTGTTTCGCTCCGAGGTGCTTGCTTAGCATGTATCAGTGGTCTGAACCTGGCAAGCCCTTGTTCAGGTCCCAAACCAGCTCCAAATCAAAGTCTGTTCCTGAGGGACAGAGAGAAAACAGAATTCCTCTGCAGTCTGAGGGATACAAAGTTCAATGTTTTACTTCGCATCACTTGGAGCACACACTGAACAATACTGGCAAGGCAAAAGCAAGGCCACACACAAGCATTCTTAGATTACAGTGGCAGGCTAAGAAAACAGTTATCCTGACCCATTTAAATTTAAACATCCCCATGTAAGTCAATACACGACATGGCATTAGAATATGGAGCAGTTAAGACTTCAGTCCTTGAATAGCTGGCATAGCATTCAGTGCCTTAAATGAAAAAGCTGTTTAGCACATTAGTCTAGCTGGTCACAAGTAATTTTACTGAAGTTTGATCACTTTACAAGTTTCCGCTCACATGTAAAAAGAATGCAAGAACAGTCTACATAAGTTACCTTAAAATTTCCTGTAACTTGGAGCAAATAGCTCATGCAAAGCCACTTTTCTTTAGACCAGCAGTCCAACTATTGAAACAGAAGGTCCTGAGGAGACCGACTACTCTCAGAAACCAAAGCCACCTTCAGTCTCCAGCCTTCCCCTCGAAAATTGGTTTTGATAGACTGGCAGTGGGCCTCACGGCTGAAGTGTCACATTTCCAAGAAGCAGAAACCTGTTTCCAAGACACACTGGATATTATCCAAAAAACAGCCTCCAGGGAAGTCACAGGTAAGTGGCAGACAAAACGCAAGAGTATTTTGACTACCTCCTCATGATGTGTTAATAGCACCTGGAGTGAGACATAGAGAGACCTCAAGTGTATACAGGCTGAAAACACATTTTCCTTTTTTTTTCAGTTTTCAAGCACCTCTAGGCAGAACAGGTCAATACATTTATCAAGTTTTAGAATAGATGAGTTTTCCTCTAGAAATTTAAGATTTGCTTTGTCACCCTGCAGTGGATCAACTGTCTAGGGAATAAAGTTAGTTGGTTTTCAATGGTTTTCCTAAAAAGATTTCTAAGGAGTACTTGAATGACTCCTTAGGTCAAGCTAATTTCATCTTTAGAGCTTCATGGAGGCCTGCACTACATAGCACTGTGCATGCAACAAGTACATAGTCATTAACCAAAACCCCACCCGACACACAGGTTAGGCTTAGTCAGAAAGATGTCCCTTCCAGAATTACTGCTGCAGCTGGGACATCCCAAGACCACCAACACCTCCACAAGGCAATGATTATAACCCCATCCTCTCCTCACCCATCTGACTCCTGGCAAGGCTCAACTCCCTCCAGGCACTGCAGCGGGACCCAGGACCACCACCAAGGCAAATCTTAAAACCAATCACACAGCTGTAGCAGACATTGGTACCAGACCCTGGTGCAACACAGGCCTGGCTGCCCCAGCCCATCCATTTACCTGCATCACCACTCCCTGCAGCTGGGAAACAACTCAGATCAGCTCACTAGTCTGGTGAGAGTGCAGCCAAAGAGAAACCACGTTTTTCAGTTTGATCAATCTAACTACTGCAGTCCAAGATTGCAGCTTTATCAAAGAAACCAGTCAGCCGCTTGGCACCCATCCTGCCACTGCCAATGACGCGGAGCTGCCAGGCAAGTATCTGCAAGGATGCTGCCAACAGGCACCAAACAACACCAGCGCACGCACCTAGGACCTGTCAGCTGCTAGCTTGGGAGCAGCCTGGCAGGTCACAGCCTAAAACTGCCTGCCAGGCTGCAGACACTGAAGTCCTCTGTTTCTAAGCTAAATCAGTTGACTCTTATTACCTGGTATCAGGGTTTCTAGAGGCAAGCTAAGTGCCAATTTTGCTTTAACCCCCGATTCTCAGCCCTTTGCTGCAGCTTTTACCAAGCCACAATGTGGCTCCTCTACAAAGTAATCTGCAGAGTCCATCAGCTCCTTCAGCCAAGAGCAAAGCCCTTGTGCTCTGCATTCCTGGCATCCTACTCCCCAGCGCCTGTCACGCCACACGCCACTCAGCACCCAGGAATTTGCAATTATCTTCAGTCTAGCAGACCAAAAAAGAGCTAGACTTAACACTTGTTAACACTTCAGTAGCACAGAAACTACCTCGAGTTGAGCAGAAGACTCCACGTTCAAGTCACCTACCGTAGCAACAGCTTTTTCAGAGCTTTCAATCCTATTTTTGCTGGATGGAACAAAGCACCTATGTGTTTTATGGCTGGTTTTACAGTAGATCACACGTGCAGTCTCATTTGCACTGAAGTGAAGGTGCTTCCTTCATATGTAAAAGTAAAGCACCCTGAAACTACCAACAGACTCTGAGAAGAGACTAAACATGGGGTAGGAGGAGCAGGAGAGAGGCTGGATTCCTAACTATGCATCCAGAAAGAGTTGTGGTCAAACACTATAAATTTAAACTGATTTCTCTGTGTATAGGCAGACTTATTTCAAATGGACAAAAATTGAATGCCAAAAGCTTGCTACTGAAGAAGTTTAAACGTGTGGTTGAAGCACCGCAGTGGTAGCTGAGCCATAATACACGGCTTCCAAAATGTTCCTGGAAGTTAAATAATAACTGGAACAGGCCCTGTGTTTGATGGCATTATTAATGCCAGAAATCCAGCAGCCACAGCTGTCAGGTTCTCCTGGCTGATCTGGCTCAAAGCTGGCCCTAAACACCCCAGGCCCTCAAGACCGAACTGGCCATAAAAGTTCTCTACCTAACAGCCTTTACTGGTACATATCTCTAGACTCCATAATGGCCTTGGTTTTGTTCAGCAACACAAAGAAGAGATTAAAAGCTAGAAACAAAGAGAAATCCTCGTGTTCTTCAGAACCTGCAGGGAGAAACACACTGGGGGCAAGACAGGGATTCCAGCCCACACTGTGCCTGCAGAAGAGGTGGCATGGGCTTCAGTCCCTCTGACCACGCAGAACACCACAAGGCTTACTTTCAGTGTCTTTTTTGGAAAGAGTGTTCAGGATGTTTTTTCAGGAGTGGCTCGGCTTACCCAGGGCTGTACATATAGTAGGGCTCCTGTGCTACCACTTGGCTCCCGTGGCACAGCATGGATGGAGCTGTAAACCCCTTCATGAAGAGGCCGGGATATGGGGAAGGCACTAGCAGCCATAGCCATTTCATTCTCCCTTGCTTCAATTACAGGGTTAGTTTGTTTTGGGGGTTTTTTTTGTTGGTTCTGGGGTTTCTTTATTTGTTGCTTTGTTACATTTTAGGTGGATTGGTTTTTGTTTGGGTGTTTTCTTTGTTTGGTTGGTTTTTGTTTGGGTTTTTTTTTTTTTTTACTAGCCAACACAATGCAAGTAAACTGCAAAACACTTAGACAAGACTTATAAATGATTCCAGCCACCCTGCAGCTCAGTCTAATCCCATAAGAGAGCTATGCTGCTGCAGCAGTGTTTCTAGAAAGGAAGTTGTTGCTGGAAGCCAGGCCTGACCAGACTAACCTTGATCTCCCAAACTCACAGCCTTCGGGAAGTCCCACAGATAAATAGGAAGGCAGCTGGAGCAGCAACATTTTTCTAGGGCAAACAATACAATAGGAGGGGAGCAGTGGCCTCGCGTTAGCATTGTGTCTGGTAAGGAGCTATTCCAGTGGCTGCAGAGGAAAGGCGAGATCCAACGTTGGCAAAAGCAAACTCAGCCCAGGAGTAGGAAGCAGCAACTCAAACCCCACTGTGTGTGAAGGGAATGCTTCTCTGAGTAAATAATTAGCACCAGTTCCATTCCCAGCTGAAAGTACAATAGCTGTTTCCCCCCTGCTCCCAAGAGCTTTATCAGCCCTTCGGGACCCAACAGTCCTCATTAGTCCAAAACTGCTTTTTCTCTTTAGTACTGAGGAACAACAGGGTACCCACCTACTCCACCCAGCCACAGGTTTATAGAGACGACTCTCTCAAATTACAGAAGTTTATATTTTCTTGCTATTGTAGCTAAAGCCTATAAGGGAAACAGCCTTCACTTTGGCCAGGAGTTTTAGGCAACTGAGCAGAGCTGTACTCACCCAAATTCAGCTGTGCAATTCATCGGGCTAAGAGTCATCAGGCTGTAATTAGAGTTATCTGGCAGACAGCTAGAAAAGGCATTCACATTTCTTCCCAGAGATCTTTCAGGCATTCAAATCACTGCCTTAGAGACTGTTGCAGCCACACCTGAGCTATTCCCCGAACAGTCACCACATGCATTCCTGAGGAATCATTTGCAATTTGATGTCCATGCCAACAGCTCTGATCTCCTGAGCAGACCACCAGTTATTTAGCAACGGCACCACTCAGTGTGGCACGGACAGTCAAACGTAGTGCCAGCCAGGGCAGACAATAGCTCAAATCACTTCTCTCTCCAGGAGTCAGCAAAGTCCACACAAATTTTCTACCACAGCAGAGAGATTAAGGAGAAACTGAGTCTGTTCAGAAGCTGCGACTGCACTTAGGCAAGAATCCACAATAGAATGAACACTGGTATCGTCTACTGGGCTCTAGCGAGCAAGAGGAACCTCCTCACACTCCTCTACCATCCATGGTAGTGCCTGTGTCCCCACAGCTCAGCCCACAGAGCCAGGCTTCAGTATCCTCCAGAGCCGAGGGACCCCTGGCTGGCCACAGGCTGGGATAAGCATCATCCCCGCTGCATCTCCTGCCAGGGCTGGTGGAGGGGTCAGTGCCTGGGGAAACGGGCTGCACGGGGAGAGAATATGCTCTGGCATGGGGTTTCTTCGGGAAAAGACCTGGAAGCAAAACCTCGCCTATGGAATAGCGACTAATGGAGAAACTGAGGGGGAGAGGAGAACACAGCCGAGCTATGGGACAGCCCCACAGCGCACGCTGCACACACAGCTTTAGACCCAAACCTTACTCTTAATAAAAGGCAGCAATCCCCGAGCTCTTGACCCCAGAGCCCCAAGGAACTGGGTAAGCAGCACCCAGCACGCCTCCAACCCCACCCCCCCCCCCCCGGCCCCCGCAGGGCAAAGGGCCAGCGCGGGAAAAAATAACCCACAATAAAAATATTTAAAGAAAACCCAGTCCCACCGGCTGGGGGACGCACTCACCGATGGAGACCAGCTTGATGCTCTCCCGCTCCAGGAACTCGAGGGCCACCGAGACGTTCTCCAACTGCATCTGGCGGAAGGTTGGCCGCTGGTGGTACTTGCGGTACATGCGCTTCTGGCTGAGCACCTCGAGCAGCGCGATGAGGCGCAGCCCGTCGCTCAGGTCGTGCTGCAGGTTGCCGATGCGCTTGTTGACGCAGCGCAGGTGCTCATTGCACCAGCGAGTGAAGGTGTTCTGCTGGATCCGCTTCCAGGGCGCATCCTCCGCCAGGTCCTTCTCGGTGGCCGGCATCTCGCCGTCGGGATCCGCCGCTCTGCGCCCGCCCTGGCCCCGCGCCTGCGTGCTCATCGCGCGCCTCCGCTCCGCCTCCGGCGCCTCCGCCCCCTCGAGCCGCTCCGCTCCGCCTCCTCGCTGCGCTCCGCCCCCTCGAGCCGCTGCGCTCCGCTCGAGCCCCGCCCGCCTGCGGAGACGGAACGCGGCGCTCAGTGCTGGCCCTTCCCGCCCCGCGCTGCTCCACCGCTCCCCGGCTCTGCGCGCGCCCCGCGCCACCGCCCGGGCTTTATCCTGCGGGAGCGGCACCGCCCTCGGCTGCATCAGCACCCGCGCCCCGCCAGGGGGGTGCGCGGGGACCGGGCCGGGCTGGGAGCGCGCCCGACTCCCCCCACTGGACCCGCCCGCACCTGGCGCTGCTGCGCGGCGGGAGCGGGGCGCGGCTGGGGGGCAGCGCCCGGCACTGGTGCAGGGGCACCCGCGGCACGGCTGCACAGGGGTGCAGCTCACTGCGTGGCCAGGCGTGCCCTCCCTTTCGCACCGCAAACACAACTGAAATCCTCAGCCCAGCCCGGAGTGCAGCCCCCCTGGCACAGCTGCACAACCAGGAGTGCAGCTCGCTGCGTGGCCAGGGAGGACGAACCCCCTCTCACCAGAAACACAACCTCAGCACAGCCTGGAGCGCACCCCTGTGACACAGCTGCACAGGGCAGGACCGTGGCCAGGGGTGCCAACCCCTCACAACCAAAAACCTCGGCCAAGCCCGGAGCGTAGGTGCTGTTCCACTCACGCACACCCAGGGCAGCACAGCACTCCTCACACAGCACAGGTAACACCGCTGGCTGGGAAGCAGCTGGGGTCAAACGCAGCCATGGGTGGGTGATGCATCTCTGGGGCCTGCAGAGCTCAGGCCAGGGTGGCAGAGGCCAGCAGAGCCCGGCCTCTGGTCTGGGGGGGGTCTGCTTCTGCACGTCTGTAAAACACTGCATCCGTCAGGAGCGCTGCACAAAGTACAGCCCAGGTCAGCAGGGTCTGATGGTGCTCACAGAAGATCACAGAACCATAGAATGGTTTGGGTTGGAGGGAACCTTGAAGATCATCTAGTTCCAACCCCCCTGCCATGGGCAGGGACCCCTCCTACCAGATGCAGCAGCTGCTAAGAGATAGCACCCTCTGTCCCCATACACACAACTTTATCAACCATTTAAAGAAACTAGAAATCTCAAGAAGTAATCAAGTGAGGCCTGAATTCTCGGGGGTTTCTCTCCCTTTTCCCCCCACTTTGGTGACTGATTTCCTGCTGCGCCACTCCCTGCCAACAGACAAGACGGTGACTTGCCGCTGACTCATTTGATGACAGCAGGGTCAACAGAACTATCCCATCTTGCTACATGCTGACTGTACAGATCGCCGGGACGTCTCATGACGCGCAGCGGGTCGGTGAAAGCTGCAGCGAGGTGTCTCTGCGTGTCCCTGCCCCGAGGGGAGCCCGTGCCTGCCCGCTTGCCCTCCCCTCAGGGCTGATCCCGAGCACACTTACTGTCTTGGCTTTGCTGCCAGAAGCTGCTCCCCTGATGTCAAGCGAAGTGTATGTGTGCGTATCTATTTACAGCAAGGCTGTCACACGGAAAGGTGTGGGAGTCTGTTGGAGAAAACAAATCCATTAAAACAAAATCAATAAATTCTAATTTAATTAAGTGACCGTAGACGCTTGCCACTAAAATTAGAAAACAGATTTCCAACTATTTTCTTTCAAGGGTTTTATTTTAATGACTTTACTAAACTCTGGCACTGCGTTTCCTCTCCAGTGACCTAACAACTCTCTCCCCCAAACTAAGTTTTGTGAGATAAATTTGTTCACAAGAAAATGAGAAAGAAGCAAAGGTGAGGATGAGGTAAAGTGGGAGTTATCCCCAACCAGTAGGCAGCATCACCTCCTGTTTTAAAACTATCAAAAATACCAGAGAGCAGATTTACTATACTGAAATGATGAGGTGTACCTTGTGGCACAGCATCCGCTGCCCTTTCCTCAAGTTATTGAGCCAAGCAGCAAGAAGGATATGAGTAAAAACTCACTTTAACTGAGGGATTTTATTTACAGAGCAAACCCGGGGCCAAGCCGTAGATGTGCCACAGCTGGGGCAGGTTGTGCCTCCGCCAGCAGCTCTCTGCCATCGGCACACGCTGGTCCGGCCCAGGAGAAAGCAGGTTGGAAACATGGAACTGAACCTTCTCTCAAGGGCTTTTTCTCCAATCATTCTATACTTCATCTTTTAATAGATACTAATTGCTTATTGACTTTGGTCTGGGTTGGGACTCCCTAGCAACCATTCCACATCCTCATTATCTGATTGCTTATAATGTTTTAATTGAAGTTCCTTTTCACTCCTGCAGAGTCTTTTTAATATTGTTTTGTGCCCAGGCCACACTAAAAGTTGAAGCTTCAGCTATTTTTTTCTGTGACAAAAACGAGTAAAAGTTAAACAGTAAAAAGGCAGAATCAGTAACAGGACCTTAATTTTTAACTTGTGTATTTAGCTAAAATTTTCAGTAGAAGTAATTTTTTCCATAGACCCAGCATAGAAAATCTTCATCCCAATGACATATTGTGCAATGTCATCTTCTGCAAACATAAGGACAGCAGTTCCTTTGAGTGGTTTTGTGCCACTTCATCAATCCATCCATCCACCCTGCCAGCAGCGTTCAGGCCCATAAACAGATGCGAAGCCCTCAACAAAGCACAGGTGTGCAGTTGTAAGCCCAGCTCACCACATCACATCAGCCCTGGGAGAAGGGCAGCAGCACAGTGGGGACTGTTGCTGCTTGGGAGCTCACAGGGCTGGTGGGATGCTGGTGGTCTGGATGCGGCAGCCCATGTCGCAGCCAACTCATCCCTGCACACCACAGGGCTTTTGAACAGAATTCGGCCTTTTGCATCCTCATTGCTTTCACAATTATTGGGAAACAAAGACTGCTTTATGGGAAGAGAATGAAAAGAAGCAAAATAATTTCTGCTCTGGGGAACAGATTCTGTCTCCTTCCGTCCTTCCTTTCCATTCACAGATGACCCTCCCAACCATGCCCTGAGCACGATTTCTGGTTGATGGGCAGCGGAGGGGGGCACTCCTGCACGCAAATGTGGGAGAGGCACCACCTTTGGGAGCTGCCTGGTGACTTCTGTGCCTGGCAGCTCCTCTGGCATCGATGTGCTCTGCAGCCAATGAGAGTGCCCCCCTGTGCTGCTCCATGCCAGATTGTTCTTGGGGTCATATTTGGCCTGAAAAACTGGATTGCCTTTGAAATGAAGTTGGAAGACGCTTTAACACAAGGGAACATATGTTTCAAGTTTCATCAGGAGGGAGAGAACTAAAAACAAGCTAACCCGTGGGTCCGTACTTGCTGGAATACCATCTTGGTACTGTATATTATTATAAATGAAGTAATGTATGCCTTGCAGAAATACCTTATGTGTATATTTATACGGGTAGATATTTGTGTGGACGTATATGTACAGAAAGGGAAGGATATTTCAACAATACGCTCTAGGGCAGATACTTTTTTCTTTTAATTTGTCCTGTATGACGAGGATCTTTCCATCCTGGCTCTTTCTTTGCTCACTAGATGCATATATAAGGAAGGAAGAACACTGTCATTGCTCTTTAAGCAGTTGCGAAAACACAGCATTGAATTTTTTCCACTGTTTTAAAAATACGTTTCCTCCCTCTTTTTGATAGTTCACTGCAGGGCTGGACTTAAAAAGACCCTGTTTATTTAGCAGAGAGGTCTTCCACTGCCCCGTACTTACTGTTTTATCACTGAACTGTTCAGAATATTCTTCATTTAAAAATGTAGCCTTGGCAAATGGAATGAAGTGCAATGGCATTGAGTTTCTCTATTTTTAGCAAAAAGACATGGAAAAATGTCTCTCAAACCAGAATATGGCGTTAAGCTCTGTGAGTTTACAGGGAGATGCTTTGTAGGCAGAAATAAAAAAATAGGAGCAGTTTAAATTGTAAAGGTAAATAAAAGTTGGCTGGCCTTTACAGGTCTGCTGCTGCGCTTGCTGGGATCTGTGATAATCCTTAATGAAAATTTAATCTCAGCATAGATTATTCATCACATTTTTGGGGGCCCTGGAAGTATACTGTAGGACTTCAAAGTGGACACTTGCCATTAGTTTTTCAGAGCATTCTAATAGCAGGGGGAAACAGAAATTCTTACCACCGGCTGTTTCATTCAGGAAAGGTCTGTTTAAGCCCAGCTTGCAAAAGCAGAAGGGTGTGAGGAGCGGCGGCGTGGGCCCTCACTGACATCAGTGGACAGGCAGCGCATGATAGGGTGACTAATGAAGCCTGATGATCAACTTTATCATGGTCTCATGTGATGATACGTTCTTGGATTCCTCCAAATCATGGGCTATTTATGAGAGATCCCAGCCATTTGGGACACTGTACGTGTTCTCTGCTTGACGCATTATTCAGCAACAGCTTGCTTTGATCGTAAGAGAACAAGAATCAGAATTAATATCAAATGTTAAGCCAACATCTGCACAGTTTGCTTAGAATAGGAATTGGCCACGACAGGTAGAAGGGCTTTTCTCTAACACTGGCAGATCGTGGTTCAGTTTTCACCTCTCTGAGGATCTGTGCAGCTAGAAACTAATAAAGATTTCAATGGTGCTGTTAATAAATGAGGAGCACTGATTTTTTTCCCACACTACAAGTAACCCCACACAAATAACTTTGAAGATGCATCACATCTCAGCAGAAAGGAATGGTGAAAAACCAGCAAGATACCTCCTTTCCAAAGACTTCTGTCAAAGTCACTGCGCTGTGAGAGTTTGTGCCCTGGGGATGTGGAAGCTTGAGAGTTGTCAGGGCAATAGCTTGGAAAAAGTTGGGCCATGGGCTATAGCACCGAGCTAGCTTTAGAAATTTGTCCAATTTTAAATATTTATAAGTTTTTGGCACATGAACACAGGACAGCATTGTGCATTGCAACAAAAGCTGTGTGCAAGAAATGTCATAAAATAAATGATAGCTCATTCAAAACACTGTGCAGATGCTAATCCCCATAGCGCCACGAGGAGACTCATCCGCTAATCCAGCACTCAGCCAGTAGCATTAAAGACAGAGAAGCTGAAGCTCAAAGTAGTTTGGTTTTTCAGAAGCCACAGACACCATAACTCAATGGGATTTCATGACTAGGTGACCATAAATGGCATTGCTGAACAGCCAGTGGAACTGATCCGGGCTCAGCAGCCACAGCCAGGTCCCCAGGAGGGGCATCCAGCCTCCTTTGTCAAAGGTTTCCGAACACACCGCACGCTTTCTTCACCTGGTGCATTATTTACTGGGTTTTAAAAGACAATAGAAGTGTTTCATCTTGATTGATGAAGTAGTCGTTAAGCCTGTACTTTTGTTACCATGATCTCTACCAAGTGAAACAAAACTGAGACAAGTCGTTCAAGTCAAAGCATGAATTCAATGGATTGCGTCATGCGTTACATTTTCCTTATTCAGCAGCTCTATGGAAGGCGAAGAAATTCTGCATTATACAAATACTGGCTGGGCCATTTGATACAGCTTGTTCTAAGTTTTTCCATCTTCTTTTTCCTCCTACCTCTGTTATCCAGGGAAGACAACAATATGGAAGCATGCAACAGCAGTTCAGCCCAAATTGGACAGAAGGATGTCTTTAGGCAGGGAAAGCTCTAGAAACATGCTGAAAAATGCAAGACTTCCTTTAATTTGTATTAAAATCTATTATTCAAAAGTGTATTTAGGCGACAGTTGCTTGTAGTAGCAGTTGTGTCCAGGACATTTTTCACCTCTCTGTGTCTGGAAGAATACAATTTTTCTTCTGCACGTAGAGGTCTTGCTGCATTATATATGTACATGTATGTCTTGCTGCATTATGCATGTATCCAGAAGCTGAAACTGCTGCCGGAATCTGCTATCCATCTTGCAAACACAGTGCTTTGCCAGAGCTTACAGTGCTGCTCTTGCTTTGGATCCCAGAGAGACTTGCAGCTGGAATTTAAAGCTCTGGTCTTGACACAGGCTGTAAATGGCCCAAAAGCAACACTGCTTGTGCTTTTTGTTATACTGTGACAGCTAAAACCAGGGGAGACAACCAAACTGGGATTCATTTAGCACAAACTGGAAGAGCAAGGACAAGGTATTCCATGGGAATTCGCCTCTTTTATTTGTTCAAAATCCCATCTTTGTTTGTTCCTGTGGAAATACTGCAATATTTTTTCTATTTTTTTCAGGCTCTTAAAGAGTAGAGGAAGGAGTTTAGAAAGAATTTGTACCTGGGGAAAAAGAGGGCTGACTTTATAAACTGCCACAGAGTGTTTGATTTTGCTTCTAATTTGTGAAGATGGTTTTAAGTGAGAAATGTATACTCGCAGCCATGGATAGGAATCTCTCTCTTTGCAAAATCCTAAGAAAAGTTGGGTTGGTACCTGTTGACGATGCCTGGCAATGAACACATCCCCACAACAGTGTCTGCTCTCAGCCAGAACCCCCACCGAGCACCAGGAATGCAGCCATGGCCGCACTGTGGGTGTCCGAGTGAAACGTAGCTTACCCAAATAAATGTGACTTGACATATCAAACACTAAGTTGAAAAATAGTTTGAAATAGCAATGCATTTTTAAAATAACTCAGGATCTGATTTCATGACCTGAGAAGTCAGATCCTATACAAAGCCACACAATGCTCCAGTGTGCAGCTAATCACAGCTTCCTGCCTGTATCAGATAGCGCAGGAACAGTGCTCATTAGACATTTTCTCTGCTTACTTCCAGCTTTACTTGTGTTTGCATCCAGAGTAACCAGAACTCTCTTCCTGAGATGGGATGCCCGTTTTTCATGGGGTTTGAGCTTCTTTTCTTATTCTCTTACTCCGCAAATTGGAGGTCTCAGGAGTGACTGTGTAAAATCAGAATAAAAAATCTCATCTTTGCCAGAGCTCCTGGACTGTACGAAATTCCAGGTGTTCGCCGTTTGCTCTTTGGGAGTTGTTTTAACCTGATGTACAGATGGATAGCTGTGTTTGACTGCAGAGGAGCGGCCAAGCTCCTCCTTGGGACAGCTGGATGAAGCATAGGAAGGAACGCTTTCCAGGGGAATAGTGTATACTTTTTAAACAAGCCAAAGCCCTTCTGTGTGACATAAACAAAACTGTTGACCTATGTGGAAGCAAAGGGGGAGGCTGTTCAGCAGCCCTGGCACGCTCCCCAGGATGCAGCCGCCACATGGATGAGAATGCCAGTGCACAGACTGAGTGAAACCATGCACATCACATCTATTTCAGAAGAAAGGCACGATGCTCCGCAGTGCTCTTATCTACCATCCCCTCTGTAGTGTTCTCATGATGGTGAATAATCAACCAAAAAAAAAGGATTTAAATGGATTTGCTTTCTGCAAAAGGCTGAAGACGTTGTCCTTTTTTTTTTAAAGATTTCTCACAAAAATATTCCCAGACAGAAATCTTGCATAAGAAGCCTTAAGCCTACTGACTCATTTTGAAAGCTACTTTATTAGCCCCTACACGGGCTGATAAGTCTTGGCTGGCGCATTAGGACATAAGGGCTGTGCATTGTTCTGCTGCTCAGCCCAGCACAGTGCTGGCAGCCTGGTCTTGATCCAGCCAAGCAATTAGAGGATTTAACTTCCTCCATAAATACTTGTGTGCGTGAGGCCATATATTTGGGGGCATTTCTCTGCTCGAAAGTAAGCTAACCTTTTAAACATTGCAGAAACAGAAGGAATGGCAGAGGCCCCTGTGAGCAACATTGTGCACATTTGGGTGAGAATTAGAAATAACAAAGGGTGGAAAAAAAGCACTTGGACCGGGCCAGCAGTCACCAGCCTCCAGCCACCATTCCTCATGCCTAGTTTTTAGTTCTGCTGTTAATATGTTGCAGCATAACAATGTCCCTTGGCTGAGCTCCGCCCAGCAACACCGTGTGAGTAGGAAAGGAAAGGAGGGTGCGTGGGTGCAAGAAGCACCAGTTGGGAGAAAAGGGCAGGGTGTTGCTGTTGTTCCAGAAAATAATGGGAGACATCACCCCAGGGGTGGGCAGGAGAAAGGCAGCAGCTTGGGAAACCCTGGGCTGTGGGTGCTGGCACAGCCTCCAGCAGGAACTTGTGGGCTGGGTGTCCAGGGATGGTTCCACAAGGTTTGTCCAGAGAAACCAGAGCCCCACATGGGAAAAAACAGGGCAAGAAGAAAGCTGAGCAGATCACCTGCCCCCATGGCACAAGCTGTGCCTTACCTATTCCCAGGAGCATTTCCAGGTGTAAATTTTTCCTACAAACTGTGAGATTCACTGGTGAGGATCACTGCTCTGCTCTGGCTCTGCCCTTGTCTTTTAGGGTAAAACCTGTGATTCCCGTGTTCCTGCTTGTCTCTCCACAATTCCTGGATTTTGTGAAGCAGCTCCAAAATCACCAGTAAAAAAAAGCAATAAAAGGTGTGGTACTGGGACAGGCAGCATCAGAAAGGTGTTACTGGTGGAGCTATGGAGGGGCAGCTGGAGCCACTTGCTCCTTGTGTGCCTGACAGAGACCTGAAATGGGAAATAATATCAAGAATGAGCCTGGTCACACACTGTCTGATTGGAGAGATGGGCTGACTCCAATAGCATGAGGTTTAACAAGTCCAAATGCTGGGTCCTACACTTTGGACACAACAACCCCATGCAGAGCTACAGACTGGGGACAGAGTGGCTGGAGAGTAGTCAGGCGGAAAGGGACTTGGGAGTGCTGATGGACAGGAAACTCAACATGAGCCAGCAGTGTGCCCAAGTGGCAAAGAAGGCCAATGGTATCTTGACTGCATCAGGAACAGTGTGGCCAGCAGGACTAGAGAGGTCATCATCCTCTTATACTCGGCACTGGTCAGGCCGCACCTTGAGTGCTGTGTCCAGTTCTGGGCCCCTCAGTTTAAGAAGGATGTTGAGAGCGTGTCCAGAGGAGAGCAACGAGGATGGTGAAAGGGCTGGAGCACAAGCCCTATGAGGAGCGACTGAGGGAGCTGGGGTTGTTTAACCTGGAGAAGAGGAGGCTCAGGGGAGACCTTATTGCTCTCTACAACTACCTAAAGGGAGGTTGTGGTGAGGCAGGAGTTGGACTCTTCCCTCAGGCAACCAGTGACAGAACGAGAGGACACGGTCTCAAGCTTCGCCAGGGGAAGTTTAGGATTGACATTAGGAAGAAATTTTTCACTGAGGGGGTAATTGTTCATTGGAATGCGCTGCCTAGGGAGGTGGTCAAGTCACCATCCCTGGAGGTGTTCAAAGAGAATTTGGATGAGGCATTTAGTGACATGGTGTAGTTGACAAGTGGGAGTGGGAGTGGGTGTGGGTATTGGGTCATAGGTTGGACTCAATGATCTCAAAGATCTTTTCCAATGTTACGATACTGCGATACTGTGATAAAGGACCAAAAAGTAAAAACAGAGTCTTTTCAATCAAGGAACAGAGTATTTCAAAGGGCAGTGCAGCCATACTGCAGTAGTTGGCACTGTGCTTCACATCAGCCATCTGGTACAGCGCTCCCAGCGAGGAACCTTGTCTTTGTAAGCCGCACGCATTGTGGCTTCCCTGAGGGTTAAAACACCAACGGAGAGGCTGGTGACATGGAGGGGGGAAAGGAGCCCTACCAAGCCCAGTCCTGCTAATCAGAGCATGTAAGAGAGCACAATGTAACAGGGGAACCGGGCTTGAGACCCTTGTTTAAGGGTGGTCCCTGTGCCTTAGTCCCAGCAGCCCCCTTGCTGCAATGGTGGTGGTAGAGAAGGGAGAGGGAGGAGTGAGATAGAGATACAGCAGCCACAAGTGTTTTTATCCTTAGAGCTGTGGTGATAGGGGTTGCAGCAGGATGGAGGTGTTCTAGAGAGGGCCGGTTGTGCTACGTGGGAACCCCATGGAGGCCTGGAGGTGGGGGCACCACCAGTGCTCAGGCAGGACTGCAGGAGCCTTGAAAAGCTCTGGATTATCACCACTGCCCTCTCAGAGGCACTGACTGCTTGCACGGGCACAGCACAGTGGCTGCCCAGGAGCCACCGATGGCTGTTGTTTGCTTTTGGCCTCTCTGAGGCTCAAGCCTGGGGACAGAGGTGGCAGCAGCTCCTCTGGGGACCAGAAACCTCCACTTGCTTTGCCAGCAAGGCCAGGCATACCCACAAGAAGCCCCTGTCTCCTGTTTTCCACAGGGCAATAGTCTTCTGGATGGATCTCTTTTTGGTTGAACTTTGTATGTCAAACTTTTCTGCTTTTCTGCACAGACTTTGGTCCTTGTGGCACCAGTCATCACTGGCTGGCAAGCTCCTGTAATTGTTGGGCTGAGCGAGCCGCGTGCCAGCACACCCGTGTTATATCCATCACTCTGGGAGTGGTAGCTGGGAGGATTCCGCAGCGAGAGCCAACCTGTGAGAAAAGCACGAAGCTGGCTGTTATCACACTGGTGCTGCCAGTGCCTTGGCTGGCACAGGTACCCTGGCGCAGCCACAGCCCGGGGCCTAGAAGCTCTCTGCAGACAGATGAGCCATGCCATGCCCTGTGGCAGGCTAGTTCGGCCCCACAGGAACCTTCCTGCTCCTCCTTCACCAGCCTCAGCAGCCGTGTGCCCAGTCACATGCAAACCCATGGAGGCACTGGCCTGCTGTGTTTTGTGTTGTCCTCACAGCAGCAGTGAATTTTACTTCTGCAACGCAAAAATCCTCTCCCTAATTCCTCACCAGCAGCAAATTTCCAGTAGCAAACTGGGGAGGTGTGATGAAGTGGTTGCAAACTGGTGGAGTGCAACTGGAAAACTGCTTCATCGTCTGTGCTCCAGCCTAGAAGGCTCAAGGCAGGAAAGCAACGGTTGGTGCAGTTCAGTTTCCCTTCCCAGCAAATCCCAGCCCTTCGGACAGCTCTTAATAATTAGCACAAAGTTCATTTAGCTGTCGGCCTTGGAGAATGAAGGGATCACTGCCCTAGAGAGCTTTGCAGAGGGTCCTTCAACCCAGGGCTGGCTAAAAGCCTGTAAGAGGTGATCTGGGGGTTAGAAATGAAGCTGTGTTGTGGTTATGCTGCGTGCACACAGCTGAGTGGGACACAGTGAGACAACGGCCACCAAGAGTGGGTGTCCCACGCAGGACCGAGCCTGCGGATGCAAGGCTGAGCAGGGGACTGGCAGGGTCCTGGTTCTCCTTGTGTGGCCCCAGAGCAGAGCTGGTGGTGGAAAGGGGCTGCCTGGCTCCCATGTCCCACGACCCATGCCCGGGGTGCTGAACCCCCCCCCAAACATTTTACAATGCTGCCACCTGCTGCCACCCGCATTGTGGGAAGCTCCCCGTGGGTCATGGCTGGCACCAAATTTGCCCTTACGGCTGCCCCTCACCCCACTTGACATGGGGTACCAGGCAGCTCTCAGCACGGGACACATCCCAGCAAAACGAGTTATTAGGTTAATTTGATAAAAATCCCCTGCACTCGGCACAGGTGAAGGGTTCCCTCGCTCCCTCTGAGCCTCGAGAACTGCCGCAGCGAGACTGGGTGGGAGGCAGGGAAGGGGATGTGCTGCCCCTGCTGAGGCCTGGGAATATCTCCTAATGCTGCAGGAATGCGGTTATGTCATGGCGAGTCCCCCACACGCCCTGCCACTGCCTCCCAGCCATTCGCCAGCCAAAAGCGCTGGGAAACATCGTTACTGCTGAAATGGAGGCATAAATTCCTGCTGGCACGGCTCCTGGCTGCAAAGACTTGTCAGCTCGCTGTGACAAAGTTACTCTGACATTTCCCATGGTACCTGTCCCTTCCCTGAGAGCTGTGGGCAGGAGGAGGGGGGGGAAAAGGTTTTAAAAAACTTTTGTTTCCATTACGTAGTTGAGCGTTACCAGGGGCGATATTTCTGACTGTGCATGAATCCTTCCTGCCGAACTCCCTGGGCATGACGCACCCACGGGAGGGGAAAGCATGCCTGTGATGTGAGCAGCTAAAGTTCTCTCCTGCTGAGCCGCTCTTTCTGAAGATTTGTGTTTGTTTTTCCAGCCAAGGGGCTTTATTATTACAGAAAGAACATGAGATTTTTATGAGTGATTTTACAAATTAGTTTCTCAAACTGTTTGCAGCAGCATCACAAGAAATGTTGCAGTCATTAAAGTTCATGGAAAGTATCAAATGCTTCTGCGCTGCAAAGCTTTTCCTTGTGCAACAGAAACGAAGCAAAGTCACCCCTGACATGCTTAGACATCTGACCCTGAAATGCTGTTTTCATCACCCCCTCTGACGAGGCCGTACGGCTACTCAACTTACCCTTGTGCACATTGGTGGAACGAGCCGGGAGCTGAACCAGCACAAACCCAGCTACAAACATGGTTTTAAAAACAAATAACTAATTATTTCCATTCACTACATTTAATTTGGGCTCACGCAGAAATGCTGTTCATCCAATACTTCAAAATATGTCACGTATTAGGAGCTAAAGAGTCCAACCGCATGAATGAGTCATCACCCAATGGATGAAATCCCATATCTTTATGGCTGCTCATAAATAAGACAAGCTCAACTTTATAGTAAGTCATAAGTAAACAATGAACTATATGAAAATCAGAATCAGCTGTGTTATAGCTGCATGGGCACCGTGCCCACACAGAAATGAAAAGCGAATGTGATACCATCACCATTTGGCTTTGGAGGCTGGATTTGGGGCTGAAACTCTTAACAAGGGTTTTGTTGCGTGTAGCAGGGCAGTCAGACATCCAGACCTCGGAGGCCACTGCAGATGCCTGTTTGCCATAAACAACACATTATCCCGGCCGTTACCACTTCTGAGCCTCAGATCCCGGTAGCCAGATTTTCTGGAACTATCATCTGGTATCTTCTTGCTTCAGCCCAGCATCTCCAGGTGGTGCTCCCGTGCTCCTGCATCAATGCTCTCTTCTAGGTGAAAAAGAAGGGCAGCAAAAAGCTGCTCCTTCACCCTGTAATGAGCACCAGTATCTCCCACGGATCCCCCATAACCGCTACCCTGAGTGCTGGGCTGCGTTCACAGAGCTGGCTGGGGTTTTTTTTGGAGAGATATTGGTTTGTTAATAACAATTTGAACTGACGTGAGAGATGGCAGGAAATAGCAGTAAGTATTTATCAACCTCCGCCTCGCTGTAAAATTAACAGCAAATAAAACTCAGCGTTTAAATAACTGGTAGGCTGACCACACCGCAGACAGCACAGTGGAAGGGCCAGGTGAGAGAAGACACGCTCTCAGCGTGGGGAAAGCCTCCAGCACGTGGCAGCAAAAGGGCTGTGAGCAGTGGGGGCATCTGAAGCCACCTTTGAGTTTGAGCTCCATCATCCCCCTCGGGAGGGTCTTTCCCAGCCACAAGCAGCCTCTGGGGCTGCAGCCAGCTTCGCAGGGGCACGTACTCAGAAAAAAGACCATCTTTCTGCTCCTGAGGAAGTGTTTTACTATCTTGTTTAAAACTTTGGGAATGTTTTCTCCTCCCTCTTCTCGTATCCTATTTGTGTCTGAGTGAACGGTGCAGGCAGGACCTCAGACCATCACAGGAAGCAGGTCCTTGAATTTTAGGGAAACCCAGGACGTGCTTGGGCAGTGCTGGAGGGGAAGTGGCAGGTAGACAGGGTTGACCAGCTCAGGGAATATTCAGTTTTCATTAGCGTGGCACCACATGGGAAACCATTAATGGCAGAGGTGTCTAGTGCTCTATGGCCTGAAGAAAGCATTCCAGGAATAGGTGCTGGATAGAGGAGCGGAATCGAACACTTCCAGGCCTAGACAGGTGCACTCTGAGGTGGAGATGTCCTACTGCTTCCTCAACCTAACTCCCTCCTCTTGAGTTCAACGGAGCAGCTCAGGCTGCCATTAAAATAGCTCTAAGGCCAAGACAGGAGCTGTCTGCCGATGAGGAGACACCAAAGCAGCTTTTCCCTGAGAGAGCAATGCTCCAGCATCTGCCCAAATACACAAGGACTCAGACTGCCTTGCGACTGTCCCTGCGGAGCAGGGGCTGAGGCAGATTGGGGTCTCCATTCTACAGCGATGTGAGGGAGGCCTTTGAGATGAGGCAGAAGGATGAAAGCCCAGAAAAGACATCAGCGTGGTTGCCATCGCTCAGTCCACCCCAGGGGGCGCAGCGTCTCAAACACGGGGATAGGGCCTGGCCCCCTCCTCCCCTGGGGCCTTCCCAGCGCTCGCCACCTCTGACTGCATTCCTCTAAAACGGCCGGGCCCTCTCAGGGCTCCACAGATGATATCCAGGTCCTCTTAGGAGACCTCCAAGGAGGTCCTCTGCCCGCAGTCAGAGTGGCACAAGCCTGCCACAGGCTCTCTCCCCCAGGCACGCTGTGACTGGAGAAGGTATTTTTCTCAACTCCATTATAGTTGTGTAGAGCAAAGCGCGGGTGTAATCCAGCCAGGAGTGCGACTGCACAAGCCCAGGTCTCTACCGGCCGGGCAAGCAGAGGTCCTCCCATACGCATTCTGCTTTTAACTTTGGAAAATCATTGTATCTTGTTAATAAGGTTCTGTAAATGGATGAATAATTTCCACAAAGGAAAGAATTTAAAACTTACATTGGTGCAACATTACTTCTAATCAAGTGATCTTCATAATTCTCCAGTGAGTCCTTCATATTTTCCATTTGTAGCCAGCTTTGTCACCCAAAGCACGTTGTAATCAACAAAAATACCAGCCTTCAATACAGAAAAAAACCCTTCTGGTGCAGAGTTTTCCTGGCATTGCACATCTTGGGTTCCCTCACTCAACATGTTTAGAATTAAATCACAAAACCTTAACTCACCCTCTAATGATCTGTTTGTTTCCAGATTCATATTCCCACAATATGTTTGCTGACAGCAGCTGGGCTCTTTGACAAAAGACAAGTATATTTTTTCCCAACGATGTATATTTACTTCGTTCTGGTGCATTACAGGAGAAGGGTGCAGGCTGTATGAGCTGTCACCAATAACGTGACTGCAGACCAAGTGTAATTTATTTAGTACAAACTAAATGTTTATACTAAGTGTTCTTTGTTCCAAACATCATCACTTCAACATTCGGCTTTTTATGAAGAGAGCTGTGAGAAATGTTGAACCCTGTTTTGAAAGGATTTTTAAATTTAGCACCGCTATGCGTTGGTTGCATGTGGTTCTCAGGAAGAGGATGGTAAAAATCTGTTCCCCTCAGTTTCAGGCACTTAAAACTGTTCTTTTCAACTTTGTATGGGTTAGAACAGAATACAAGCAAACCAAATCTTGAAAGGATACATTGTTTCAATATATATCCAAAATATTACATCCCAGATAATGTTGAATGCAGTATTTTGACATTATTGCACCTTATTCCTTTCTCCCATCCTTAAAATAATCCTTGCAAATTCACATTGATTTCACAAAGCACTTTGATCTCAACAGAAAAGAAACCTGCTGTGATGAAATCTGGTCCCACCGATACGTCCTCAGCCTTTCTCACCTACGCATTGATGGATCGGGCCAGGAAGGTGTCCACGCCTTGGTGTCCACGCACAGCTACACTCAAGGCAGCAGTGACAACAGGGATTATTTACTAAACTGGTGATGCTCAAAGACAAAGCAAATCTAAGTCTGTAATACCCAGAGAGCCCTGGATGTGGTCTCTTTTCAAAGCAAAATTTATCTCATATTTTTCTAGATCTAGTGCAAGTTTCTCTGTCAGAAGAGTATTGGACTTTGTTAGTGGCATGAATGCAAATTTCATACAAACGTACCGGAAAACTGCATCTGAGTGTGGTATCCACCACTCAGGAAAGACAATTAGAAAGGGGAGAGCAGCGAGAATTATGGCTATGGCACGAGAAACCTACTTTGTAGTGAAGGGCTTTGGGAGCTTGATCTGCTGCTGAGAAAGTCGAGGCCAGATGTGGTCACAGGCTGCAGCACCTGCATGGGGAAAAGCAGTGTCAGAGGCGAGGGGTCCTCCCTCCCCAGGGGGAAAAAGACTCACTGGCAGAATGCTGCAGGTAAATAAAGCCATTTCAACCTGGAGCAACTTGACCTTGTGAACAACTAACTGTACCCTTATCCACCTATAATGGTAGATCCTCCACGACTGCATATGGAAAAATCAACATCAGATGTTTCTCTAAAACACAAGTAATTTAAACAGGAACTACTGAAAGTGATTGTCCCACCTGTTTTATTGTACCTCATCACTGATTTCACTGTCTGTGTTTCCTGAAGGTAATTTGTCTTATGAACAGTGATTCCAAATTTTACTCCTAGAAAGAACTGATACCTTGTCATTGCTTCCATTTTACGGCAATTAGAATTATTCTTATTTGCTTTTTGCAAAATATTTTAGATGCAACAAACAAAATACCTCCAGGTTTATTTGAAGAAAGGAAATCCTTTCTGCGGACTCCCCTTTCCTGCCTGCTGAGGTGATGACTCAGAAGACTGCAAAGTCCTCTGGCAGCCCGCGAGGGTGTTTCTCTGGGGTGTGAAGCTGACATTCCTTTGTTATAGATAACAGCTTTATGGCACAGGCATTGTTCTGCTTTACCAGTGCCCTGTTTTCCCAAGGTATTTAATGAATAGGCTTTCAACAGTAAAAATCCAGGCTGAGATCAGGAAGGCAAATGACCTTTGCACTCGTGATTGCATGTTCACATAGTTACATGTATTTTCCTCATTAACATATAGGTATCCCCTTTTCATTAACACACTTTACTTAATTTTAATAGGCTTTTTATTGTATTTTAAAATGTAGAGGAAAACAGAAAAAAAAAAAGAATCCATTGTTCTCTTACATGTTTGTTTTCACTACAACTACTAAGAGGAAAAGCCCTTTACAAAAACAGGATACAGCAGACTCCTCTGCACTGCCGCACCGTGCCCCCCCCGCACACTCGCACACTCTGGTCATGGTTGCAGTGGCAATCAAGAGTCCATAGAAACTCATAAATGAAGGGAAAAAAAATCAGTGGGAGTTTTATTACTCACTTGAATGAGAGTAGCATCAAGTCCCTATCGAATAGGGCCCACCAGCCTGGGCAGCTTCTGCTCCTGTGCAACTTGTTAAAATCTGCCTACAGGCATTTTTTCCCTGTGACTTCAGTCAAGGGGGGATGTCCACACGAGAAACCCCACCACCATGGGAGGGCACTGAGCCAACCAGCTGCATGGCAAAAGCTGCAATATCCAGCTTTCCTTCCAAGGTGTCCTAGAGAGGAAACACCAAGAACCCATCTGACGTCGCCTACATCAGGTGCTGCCTGGTCCCAGCAAATGCCTCCAAATTCCTTGTTGTCCTCGCAGAGCCACTGCAGGCTTCTCTGTGTTGCCTTCAGAGCAAGGCTCCCCATTACATTTCTACACCAAGCTCTGATGACTTTTCAGAGCTCCTCTGAACATATTCTGCAGCCTCCTTTCCCGACTCAGATTATTACTTTCCTTGCTTGTTTTTCACTGCTCAGTGGAAGTGTCCCTGGCCGTGCCAGCAGCCCCTGGGAAAGGAACCGGGGCCAAAGCAGAAGGGCACAGGCTGCGCTCACTGCAAAGCACATCCCTACATGCTGTTAATAAGAAGATAATAAAAATTGCTGTTTTCTTGCTCCCTACACATTAGCATTTGGAGGCGTTCGTGCTTCCAAAGAATAACATCTACTTGTTCTCCATGTAAAGAATAAATCAAGTGCAGTTACCGGAAGATCTGCATTTCTGTAATCAAAAGCCTCATCTCTGGCCAGAAAGTACCTTGTGGGAATTAGAACGTAGCGACTAGGAAGCCAGTAAAGAGCAGTTTGAACTTTTCTGACTCTGAAACACTGTGGTTGTGGTTCCATTTGCCTGGTCAGAAACTACCACTCAGCAGCCATCTGCCCAGCAACCCCCATCAGACACCATCTCAAGATCAGTTTCATACAAAAAAAATGAATCTCAGATTTTAGGGAAATATATTTTCTGGTTTTTTTCCTAAGGAAAAAGATGTAACACCGTAAACACTGAGGATATTCTTAAAGGTAAGGGAACGATATACCATTTTAGATTTTATTTTATAGGGATGTGGTTCTGCTAGTTTTCATCAGAACTAAGTGTAATGCTTGTTTCTTCACCAGAAATTGTTGTGATTTTTGATTCAGCCTTGATTTCTGAACAAGAGGGATTATTAATATAATGTAAAATGATTACATTTTACAGTGTAAGTGATAGGATAAATGTTTATACAAATCCCTAGGTAAGACTACCCCAGTTTATTACTGCAAAATAAACATCCAAATTACTGACCCAGTGTCTTTGAACCGGTGATTGTTTGCTATCACTCAACAAACCAAAGAACCAGAGAGACAACACAGACAGCACAAAGGCTACGCCTGATATTACTTAGAATCAGACCACGTTTTCCACATAAGGAAAAATTTGATTTCCATTTAAACAGAGACTTTTCATTGTTTAGAAACTGTAACCCAATATCCCACGCTTTTTGCAGTTATTGATAAATAGCTCCCCGACACCAGCAGACAGGATTAAGGGATATGCCCATCAGTCCTTCCTCATCAGGGAGAAATAAACCCACAACGTCTTCCTTCGCTGCATGTGGGATTTCAATTACAAAACCATCTTGTTCCCAAAGCTGCAGGATCCACCGGCCACGCGTCCCCAAAGGCAAGAAATCGCATGGCTTTGGTGGCTCGTCCATTCCCCAGGCGTTGTTAGGACAAGCAATCCCTTTTCCGAGAATGGATCAGGGACAACCCTCCCAGCACCCTCTCCATCCTCCGAACCATCACACCCTGCCATTGCCCTCCAGTGCCAGGGGTCCCACCGGAGCCACGGGCAGGTCCCACACGGTGTCCAGCCACGCCAGCCCTCGCACCTACCGGCTGCTGCTCCCGCCGAGCCGATGGACCGAACTGCTGGGCTGGGGCTGGGGAGCTGCTGCTGTCCCAGCAGTGGGGAGGTCACCAGGCTGCTGGTTTGATCTTCATTTCGTTTTCATCTGAAAAGTTTAACTCCTTCATGCCCTGCAAGGGTCTGTCCCTTACCAGGGATGCTGAGCATCCAGGCTGCCGGACATAAGGGCACGTGCTTGAGCAAAACCAGGACACGGGGGTGGGGGGTCAGCACGGGTGGTTTTCCTCTGAGACTTGGGGATGAGTTTGCTGCATTGAAGCCCATGATGAGCTCTTCCTCTTAACAACTTACACCCTTCAAGCCCTGTCCTGAAGCCTCCCGTATTCCCACGCATTCCTGTGGTTGCCAAATCCTTGCTGGATACCCCAGGGGCTTGTGCTTGGGAAGGAAAAGGGAAAACCTTTGACAGCATTTTTTCCCTTTCTCACCAAGCCCCTGGGAAATTGCAGGGGATGGAAATTGCTTCTGGCAGTGGAGAAACCCAGATCTGCGAGGACGTGCTGGGACACAGCCCTAAAACGTCCCAGCCCCAGATTTGCTGGCAGGAGCCCCCAGCCAGACATAGCCTGGCCCTACCCAGTCCTGGGCACTTTGATCAAAGAGGTGTTTCTGGGGATGAGGTTTGGCCAGCTCAAGGTGGAAGGGCTTTTGCTGGTGCAAGAGCAGAAGGAAGAAGATGCCCCTGCTTGGGCTTCCCAGCTCCATGTGCACAAGTGCTGAACTCTGCACACGGTACTACCATAATGCATAGGATGGGGCAGGGCCAGCCACCAGGAACTCAAAATACTTCTTTTTTCCAGCAAATGGTTATGTGATGATGTCAGCTTTGAACTCCATGTTCCTCTTGCACTTCTCTGCGGACAACTGTTGAGCGATAGAGAAGTTTTCTGCATTTCAAGGCTTGGCCATCCTGCACTGCAGGATCACTGTTACCTTGAGCCACCACACGTGCCCCGTGCAGACTGTCCAGATTGGAAGATGGGACTTTTTAGGCTCCCTCGCCCCTGAAAACTAAGCTAAGTGTGGCCCTGGCAAAGGCTTCTGCAAAGCCCAGTTGTTAGGGCTCTGTATGAAGCTCTGCTCTCAGGGTTGCTGCTGCACGTGGGCTGCCCTCTTGCCTGGCCGTGGTGGCAGGAAAGACACAGGCACAAGTGCTTCTCAGCCCCCTCCACAGGAGGATGTGCCAGGTGGGCAGGCTGCAACACGTCACAGGGAAGGCCACTCTTTGCAAGGACAGGAGCATTTCACAGGTTCAGCAGGAAGGCGGCAGGGCCAAGGTAGAGGTTTTCTCATAGACCTGATGCATCCAGGGTGTTGCAGTGCCTTGTGAGCACAGTGCACACTGGCCTAGGGCACTGCAACACCCACTGTGCCGGGCCCAGCTGCTGCCCACCCTTGGTTAACCTCTGCAGCCTTTCCAGTGCATCCGCAAGAGTCCACATGGGTCCTCATCACTGGCAACAAAGTGCTCAGACCAAACAACAAACATGAGGCTCCTGCAACTCACAGCTTCACAGCTCCAGCACCAGCACATCCACCTCACACCCTGCTGCTGGGTTTCACTCGTGAGCTCCCCAGGGCACAGGCTTTGCCCAGACCCTTGGATGAATCCAGTGCATTTTAGCCCCATGTAGATAACATGAACATCAGCCAGCCCCTCCAGGGTGGATGCACCTATCAAGTGTCTCTTCCTGCCCAGGTGATTCCCAAAGGACCATTGGCGCGTGCCATGGTCAGCCCCCTTGAGTACCCAGGCACCTGAGTTACATAAAAGGTGACTTTTGTCCCCGATAACAGGAGCCTCAATGAAAGAGGAGTCCAAGTAGAGGAGAAGCAGGGGAGAGGCAACCAGAGCGAGAGGCTCCATCTGCAGCTCTGTAATTCCAGGTGACACACGGCAAGCCCAGTGATTCCCTGTTGATGGCACACGAGATGACGGCCAACACGTAATCCCCCTTTCAGATAGCCTTATCGAAGGGCTGCAGCAACTCTTCGTTCATCCCTGAGATCAGCCCCACTATGTGACTTCACTTAAAGGCCAACATTTAAGATAATTTTTCAAACCTTGCTCTGGAGGGATGGCAGCTTTGGGACTTTTGATGTCAAATATGAAAAATGTAATTATGGATAATGACGCCTCTTGCCGCAGCGCAAGCAAGAAACCTTTGTGTTTCATGGCTGGTCCCAGTGTCTTAAAGTACAAGAGGGTTTCTGCTTTCATTACAAAACATATTTGTATTTTGGCCTGAAAGGCTGCCTCATCTGGGAGCTCTCTAGCGGCCAGCACTCTCCCCTGCATCTGGTGTTACTTAGCCAGCAATTTTTCTTGTGCATTGCCTGGGGGCCAAGAGTACTCCCCAAAAGGCAAAGCACGGGTTAAAATTGTTTGGAGAACAAAACTCTGTTAGAACCTTTTATTGGAGTCCAGGGAAATTTCTTTTAAAATACATACACATAATATTAACAGCAATAATATACTTTTTAAAAGTTCACTGTAAAAGCAATGACGTTTCAGAATGGAGCCAGCATTTCAAACCCATCTGTGTGGAGATCACATCAGACACACGGCTTATGGTTTCACTTTCCTCAGTGTGAAAGAAATACGCTGCTAAATGTACTTGCCTTTAGCTACAGTTCTGTAGTTCGGTTGTTTAATGCTGGAGTTCAGAAAGCTTCGCTTTCACAGAAAGCTAAAACCAGGTTTTTTGGTTCACAAATACAGCGTGTCTCGATCCCATCCTTCTCGGTCCTTACTGGCTTCTCCCACTATGATACTTTAATCTGCTGTTATATTGAAATCAGTGTAAGGTGACAAATCGATCTTGGACGTGAAATGTGAACGCAGGACTTGTCCCTGCAGCCGTCTCAGGGCGTTACACCACAAACATACAGGCTCACCTGGTTGACATCAACCTTTCCTCTTCCCCTACGGTTGGGTGAGGGCTGGAGGTGCCAGTGGCCAGGCAGGGTGCTGGGATGGGCAGCATGGAGCCGTGCCAGCCATCCTGCAGGACCCTGCCCTTCGGGGGGCACCAGCACAAGGCAGCTGCAGCACTGGTGCCACCCAGCCTTAGCCCTTGCTGATGCCAATTAAGCAGTTTCATTAAATGCTGGTGATTTCACAGCTGAAACAGACTGGGTTACCTCCACGTGCAAATCTCATGACCAGAAGCAAGGCCTCCTATTTTTCACCTCCCCACGAGGAGGAGCCCAGTGGGCTGCAGGCATTCAAGGGGGCAGTTCAAGGAGGTGTCTCACAGCTCATTTGGACCCTGCCTCGGGGACACAAGGTCCAAGCATGTTATACATCATTTTTTGATATAGTTACTTGCCCTTGATGCCATTTTCTGGGGGAAATGGAAGCTCAGGAGGACTGTTCCCACCTGCAGAAAGATGTTATCAGCTGGGGTACGGAGACAGGCGGTGCGGTGGGGATCCGCTGGCACGCACACTCTAAAGCTAGTCTGACATTTTGTTATTAATAGTCTTAATAATTATCAATATTATTACCAATTATAAGAATAAATATAAATTATAGAACATGAAATCTGAGCAGACAACACTAAAGGATTTTTTTTTCTGATTTCTTAAGCTACCTCCTATTTTTATAAATGAAAGAGAAACATCCAGAGGTTCCTAGCCTGGGATCTCATTTCCTTGTTAATCAGAAACACCCTGAACACTTTTCAGTCTCTGTTTTCAGATGTTGCCTTCTCACAGAAATGACTATCTAAAACATTCAACTTTTTGTTAAACGTGTACCTTTTCATTACTAAAAGATAAATTGGTTTTTCATTCTTATTAGAGCTCTATGGTTTTAGGGTTTGGTTGGGTTTTTTTTTTATATGGGAACAAGCATTTTTCTAAACTTAGAGACCCTTCTCGGAAGGGGTGGAGATACGAAATATTCTAAAATACAGTTTTATTTGATTTCCAAATGATTTGATTCAAGTGCTGGAAAGCCTTGGAAAATAATCCCAGTGAGAGAGGAGTAACAGAACACCAGGTTCTTCCTAAGCCTCTGAGACCCTTTCAAGTTGGTCTGAAAACCTCATTGTTAATCAAAATAATTGCATGAGAACCAATCAGGAAATCCTGAAACATTCAAAATGAAAACTTGTCATTACAAATACACCATTATGGCTAAAAAACAGATTATCTCTGTCCAAAGCTGTGGGAAAGTTTGCTTTGTAGCAGTAGGGGCAGAAATAAATATTTGCCCAATCTGTTTTGTTTATCCTAAAAACACACATACACGTGCAGAGCTTCAATTAAACACTATTTTCTTTCCCCCCTGTGCACAGCATTTGAACTCCCCACACGAGGGGCTTTTAAAGCATCTCTCCCAGGAGTCAGGGTGATGGCTCGACGCCAGCGAGTTACTCAGACAGTTACGCCACGGCGCGGCAGGTTGGACTGCTTTGAATTTTAAGCCTCATTTCTTCAGTCTCACCTCTGAGTCCATTAGTTCTGTGAGTCCCTTGCTATAATTTAAAGCAATTTAAAACAGACGCACAAAGTGCCACCGAACACGTACCTGCGCATACGGCGTTGGGTTTGCCAGTTAACACCAGGCACATCCGTGACCTCCTGGCACGTGCGGGCAGGGCTGGCGGTTGCTGGGGAGCAGGCACAGGGGAAGGGGTTCGAGTGCTTACAGGGTCTGTTTAGCCAAGACAACACACGGATTCTTCAAATCACAGTACTTAAATCAATTAAAAAATTGCATGTTTTCTCAAGGAAGAGTGGTGCTGGGGATGGCTGAGGTGGCGGAAGAGCTCGACTCCATGTAGGGACTGGGAGTGAAGACCTGCTCTGCAACTGGTACCCGGGAACATCCCTGGCACCTGGTCATGCTGTGATACCCAGCACCACGTGGCTGCCCCTTGTCGCCCTGAATAGTGCCAGTGCTGCCAGCTCCTCTCCCATGGATCCCCTTCCCTGCTAATTGGGTCTTTAGGATCTTCTCTGGAGGGGGTCCTTCCCTTCCCTAGAGTTCAGCTTTCAAGTCAAACGACTGCTCAAGCTGTGGCCCAGCTTTCTGGGGAACAAGCAGTTTGAGACACGGGCGTTTATAGCCCTGCAGTGGCTTCCTTACATACCCCAAGAACAAAGTCTTCCACACCAGTTGTTGCTTTTGCAGGGACACACTCAGAGTTATGGATGCAAAAGGTCTCCAGTCTGGGTTCTCTTTTGTAACAGCTGTTCACAAAGTTAATGGTGCACTTTCTTTTGAGAATAAGGCCCATACTTATAAACATGTCATCTAAAAATGAGTTGTTTAAATAAAAACCAGAAAAATAAAAGGAAAAAGATTCCAGCCCAGTGGTCAAACCCTCCTGATCCACTCCTCTGTGGCAGCAACATTCAAACAGGTGAAGAGAAGAGAAAAACAAGGGCTGAAAAAAGAATTAATGGCTACCACGTTTAAAAACACCTGCTGGAAGTGACCACAGCAGGATAATAGTTCAGAACATTTTGAAAATACACGGATGATGCCCATAACCCATCAGTGCTTTTGAAGGGCCTGGGGACATCTGCGCATTGTGCCCTGGGACCCCAGCAGAGCACCTGCTGGTCCCTCTGGCATCACATGAAAGTGCAACAATTCTCTGTGAGGTACAAAAATAATTTCAAAATCTCTTCTTGCCTGAAACAACGCACAGTTAAACAAAAGCATGGCTGATTTTGTCAGGATTTAGCAAGTCTTGGCTCTTTGTTATCTCAGGAGATCGGGGTCTTGCTGCTTCTCTCACTCAAGTCATCAGGAACATTGCCACGGGCTCCAGACGGCAACCAGACCTTATCCTACACGCATATCGGTCGAGCTGACATCTTTTCATTGCCTGCTGTCTATTGCAACATTAAATTTTCCAGACCTGAACACTGCTGCAAATAGACCGGGACAGACAGCAGCTTTCCGCTGCTGCCCAGGCAGGTGATGAAGCTCAGTGACGACCGCTGCGGGTCCCTCTGAACCCGAACTCCACACCCAACACTAAACAAACCCTGTGCCAGGACACTCTGCACTGGAGGCTGAGTGGAAGGGGCCAGCTGGGATGCCCCCAGCCCTTCAGCGCTGGGCGTGTGGTTGAAGTTTGTCTCCCTGGCCAAGGGGCAGCATGACAGTTGTGATATGTGTTTTACAAATGAGAGCTTCTGGCGTTTTGCTCCAGCTCTCCTTCCTGGCCCTTTGAGTGCAGTGAAGGGCTGGCTCACCCCAAAGCACCACAGCTGGGACCTACCAAGCCCATGACAGCACACGGGTTTGCACATAAGCACCACCATTCTTACATGAGGAAGACGGCTGGCTTGAAGCAAGGCTCCGTTTCTGAGAAGGAGGCGGTAGCAGCTACAGGCTGGATCACTGTGTGGCTGAATTTAATTTTCAACCCGTTTCTGTAGGATGTAGCAGCTAATTTTTGTAAAACCATGGAAGCAGACACTTCTCACTTGCATGCCTCGCAGGACCATCACCAGAAGTGCCACCACTTCTGTCAGACACCAGGAACACTTCCAGCCGGCTGCTGTGCTGTGCTGCGGCACCTCATTGGCATCACAAGCTGCTGCTGGTGCTGGTGACTCAAAGCCAACTGAGAGCTTGGACCGGCTATTTATGCCTCCACGTGTGTAGATGTGGGTCCTCCCCAGCAGAAACAGTGGGTGAAGGCACCTTCTTCCCACCCCTTGTAGGAAACAGAGAAACCCAGAGGGAGTCAAGGTCACCTTAAAAGAGGAACAGAAACCAACGGGGAGCTGTGCTGGGAAGGAAAGAGACCAAGAAGAGCAGGATTATAGATGAATAACATGTGCAAGAGTAATTAGTCTAGATTAGTTTTTATTTTATAGCATTAACAGCCCACTGTCACAGCATGCGGTGATCTGGTCCTGCGAGTTCCCAGCCTTCGCAGGGCTGGGCTGGATCGCCCGGTGCTGGAAGAGCTCCAAGCACGGCGTCAGCGCAGGAAGCGGTGCTGGTGACTCACCGGCTGCATGCTTGCTTGGAGACTAATGAACTAATACCCGGCACTCCGGCCCTTTCCACGGCCCCCTTCCATTAATCTTCTAGTTACAAAGTGCAGCGGTTGCTCAAGGGGGAAATTCCCACAGAGCAGAAGGATTTGTGCCGGCAGCCCCCCTGCGCTGACCTCCTCAGCAGCCCTCACGGAGCCAAACGTCTGAATCCTCCAAACCGGCCGCCATACTCGGAGCCGCTGGGATTTACGGCTCTTCCTCCCAGCTGCCCTTGGAGGCCGGGTCTCCTGCAGTGCATGCCAGGGGACGGGGGTTCAGACTGCAGTTCATATCTCGGGGATGAAATGCAGAAAGCAGAGTCTCGCCCCGGTGTCACACGACGACATCTTTGCTCCCATAAATAATTAATCTGAAGTGCTCGTAGCCATCCTCACAGCCCTCCCAGCCTCCCTCCATACAAACCCTGGAGATGTGGGGGTAGCTTTCCCTAGATTAGAAGTTGCTGCACGCTGTTCCATCACCAACAGGCATTGCCCCTAAGGCAGGGGTGTCAAACTCAGCTCCTGCCGTCCTGCTCTGTCAGTGTAACGCACGTCACACGCTGCACACGTGCCCAGCGCTGGCAGGAGCGCAGGGGGAAGGAGCTCGGCGCTGCCGCCGGGTACAAACGAGGTGGTGGGCAGATAAAACAAGGTGGAGGGTTGGATTCAGCCTGTGGGCTGTGAGTGTGACACCCCCGCCCTAAGGGCTGTTCCAACCTCCAAAAAAAAGCAGCATGGTTAAAAATTGTTTCTTAAAACTCCTGAGATGCAAGAGCTGGAATAGTAGGAAAACCTGAGATCTTGGAGACAGGCTCCACTGGTGAACATGTGACAGAATGGGATCTGTGCTTCCCTTTTCATCCAGAAGAGACTGTATTAAATATTGTATCTTCATGTGGAAAATTGTATTAAATATCATATCTTCATGTGGAAAACTCCTAAACTGTTCGCAGTACAGAGCTGCAACTGCAGTCTTTGTCCCACAGGCATTGCAGCTTTGGGATTGTGACAACCAGTGCAACCAGGGACTGGGGGCCCAGTTACCACACAGCTACTTTACTCCATCCTTTGATTTTATTTTATATTTGTATTTCTTCAATATAATAGAATACAACTTATTTTACATAAAGTATACAAACTATATCACAATGCTTTACAGAGCAAAGCATGAATTACATGGTAAAAACTGGGAGAAAAACAATGAGGTCCTCTGCACTGCCAAGCCCCTTGTTTTCTCCGTATTCAGAGATCTCGCAGGACACCCTCAATCTTCTGTAAAAATCTCATCTGACTAATTTCTGGCTCCAAGGTGACCTTGGCCTGCCACCAACATGCTCCTCCTTCTCCAGAGCAGGCCCTTGCTGCCCGGCCCTGCTGCCAGCCTGAGGACTTGTCACATTTACCCTCTCTTTGCTCTTATCTCTGTTTTTTCCCAACCCATAAACACCCCCCCATCTCTCTTCCTTTTAAGCAACATAATTATTCCCAAAGTAATTACTTCAAACTCGGGGAAAAGCACTCCACCTCATTCTTTTCTCCAAGGATGAGCTATTTTTTGCATAGCACATGGGTGGCCCCAGATAAACCACTGGGTTTGGCAACGCCGTTCGCTGCGTTTATGAAAGCAGTAAATCCATCGCGGCCCCACAGTAACAGCAGCGCAGCCGGGGCAGGACGCAGACTTGTCTCCTCTGTAGTCTCTCTTTTCTAGCTGCTTTATGAACACAGCTAGGGGAAGCGCTCACAGCCACCATTCAAGATATTATGGGATATTGTAAGTCCTGTTAGATAGACTGGGCTCTAAGACGTAGCCATGAGAGTATCGACAAGGGCAAAAGGAAAGGCTTTTGGAGGCTGGGAGACAATGGGGCAGTGGGTGGTGGGAGATGCCATGAGTTGGAGATGACACAGACAAGGAGGAGGCTGCAAGGACAGAGAGAGACTGACCTTACTGCCAGAAGAGATGGATCCCCAAAGTGATCCCTGTAGGAATCCGGAATGAACCACACACACCTATGCAAATACATGTACACAGTTGCAACAAAAGGAAGGTACTGGCTATGGCTTCCCCACACACCTGCGCTACTGCAGAACATCCCATTGTGAACAGGGCGCTATTTTAACAAATACTCTAAATGAGTAATAAGAATAATAAACCACCCATTTTCCATCCTCTAACCTAATGGAATAAATGTATAAATTCACAGCATCTGTACAACATCATGTCCAGAAACTTCCCCAAATATGGAAAGATTGGGATCCCTTCCTGAAAGAGCAAAATCGAACACACCCACGGCAGAACTGATGACAATGGGCAGAAAAAGAGCAAAGGAAGGCGTGTAGGAATAAGTTTCTATACTACACTTAATTTAGAAACATAGGTCAAACATACATTTGATGGGTAGGAAAAAAAAAAGTTAGCGAACAAGAAACCAGAGAGTTTTCCTAATTTCAGCGTCTGTTTCCCTTCCTAATCCCTTTCATTCCAGTTCCACATCAGTGAATCAGACTTTGACCTAAAACCTTTGCAGCAGAAGAATTAGCCAAATGCTTGAATTAAATATTGCTTATAAAATCTATTTCCTTTTCTTAACAGCAAACTTTCCAACTGGGAAAAGACTTTGAGGCCCACATGCTTTCAAAGTTTGTGGAAACAGAAGTTTTTCTCTCTTGTACCCCATCCCTCATAATCTGGAAAAGATACAGCTTTACACATCAAATTCTTTTCCAGGAGAAACTCAGCAGGATATTTGCTTAACCCGGGAGGAATCCTCTACATCTAAACGATCCTTGAAAGATCTCTTCATTTTTGACCACGTTTCCTGTAGTCCTAGAAACCACTTCAAGTACGATGGTCTCTGCTGACCCTGGCGGCTGCCGTTCAGGCACTCCAGGAATTTCTCTTGACCAGGACCCAGAGCATCAGCTGTGGTTCTCTTGGGCTCAGCAGCCAAGGGATGAAACTACCTCGGCGTAACTGCAAGGTCGTTCCACCAGAAAAAAATAAATCTCAGACATTGCCCACACAACTGCACTTGCCAAAAAACCCCAAACCAACCCCAATCTCTACGTCCCTCTCAATTTTATAATATATTTATATCATATAGTCAATCTCTGGAGCAGACCAGCCGCAGCCCACTGTGTACACACAAATTAAACCTACACAACAAAATAAATGCATTGGAGGTTATGTGTGGTCACACTGGCAGAGGCAAGTGAACTACACTGTATATATTCAAGAACAGACTACGACTTGGGCGACAGGAGTGTGTCCTGCCTGTCTAATTTGGCTTTTAATCAATGGAGGTACATGAGCTTTTATCTCTACTTAAAGTTTGGCCATGATGCACAAGTGATAAAGATGCTAACTGTAATCTCAAATACTAAAATAGCAAAGTGTTTATTAAATAGTACTGGCTAGTCCTTACAAAGCTTCTTTTCCAGAGGAGGCTATCGCTATGATCAAAAAACATTTAAAACCTACATAGGATTTCAGTAACTGTGTTATGGTCCCATTTGCTTAGTCCATCAGTCATCACTCTTGGCTCAGCTCGTGAGCAGCAACCATTTCTCAGACCATGGAAAGGAGGCTGTATCTTCTCTACACGCAAGCAGACGACCATCACATTTAACTAACGATGGAAGCTTTGCCTGGGGAAAATATCATCATTTAAGTTTCCATACTGGTGGCATAACTGGAATATCTAAGTAATAGTGTGAGTGTTTTCTTGGACTTGTTCTAAGATTATTGCATAAAAGAAAATGCTTTGAAGTTATGGCAAAAATGAGAACTGGAACTGGTGGCTTTATATCCTGTTGGGCATTTCAGGGGGAATAGGCATATATTTAGAGCAGCAATTAGGCCAAGCTTTTCTGTTATTCTCAAGAAATGTTTCTACATTTATTGAGACTTCTTCCTTAAGAAGAGAGAAAAAGGACGCAGCTCGTTCTATTTTAGTCCTGACTCGTAGAGGGTGGCCTGACATGATGCTCTGCAAATGCCCAAGGATGGGCTCAAGGAGCAAACCTCATGCAGGGCCCACTCCTACAAAGAGGCACATGTCAGCAAACCTGGAAGCACGGTGGACTTGAAGTGTGGTCTGTGCACGGGCTGAGACATCTTCCTGCCTTCTCCACCACGCAGGCATTCTCCAGCCGTGGGGAAGATGTCCTGCAATCCTCACCCAGTGAGTTTCTCTGAACCTCTGTTTGGGGCCTTGTGTTCTTGCAGGAGCACGGGGCCATGGTTCAAGGCAAGACCACAACACAACACCCCCTCACCCACCCTGATGCAGATGGCACTCTGGCAGACAGCTTTCGTTACACACAGGATCAATTGCTACCTAACATATCCTGCTGCCTCAGTAAAGCAGTTAAGACACATACAAACTTCACAGACAAGTTATTTTGGTGCGTAATCTAAACCTAATGGACCAGGAAAAAAAAAAGGGGAGGCACAAAAAATAGTCTAGAATGGCACCAGTTAGCAGCTTGGAGTATTCTTTTTGCTTTGTCCCCTTGCTTAGATTGGATCAGTACTTTTTCACACAAGCTTTATCACATCTTCTTAATGGAAACGCTACTCAATTCAGTTGAAGCAAAATAGATCACACCATAAAGAACAATTTTCCAGGATTTCACACTCATGGCATGCTAAGTGACACTGATTCCTCTTTTAGATGTGCAAATGGAGATGTGTTGAGCTTTGAAGGATGCGGAAGATCCCACTAAATACCCACTAAACTAACCCTTCTTCAGAAATTGCGATACACAGACAGAAGGACCACTGAAAGAGATCAGCAAACATAGGCAGCAAACATCCTTAGGCAGTGATGCCTCAAACATGTGCTGAAGCCCATAAAAATAAGTTAAAGGCTATGTTGACAGACAGGATGAAGGGAAAAATATGTTTCTGGGATTAGTAGTTACAAAAGGTCTTCCAGATTCTGGAGTAATCACAGGATGAGATTTCCAGATGGCTAACCAGGATCTTAGTAAGTCCAGGGAAGAAACGTGCATCCTGAAGTTACCAGGCACAGCAAATCTTCTAGATAAATGGTATCTCAAGGGTACTCCTGAGAATCATCACATGGAGGTGGCACTCAAAATATTCTCCAAATGAGGGCAGCCTCTCCAAAAGTGGCCCAAATCCCCTCACCTTCCTGGAAGCAGAGGAATGAAAACTGCTTGTTGCTTTATGCGTCAGTTTAGTAGCCCCAAGCAGACCCATGCCAATGTAGGGGCATGTCGAGCCCTTTAGTTAGGATTTGTCTGGGGCATTGCTGTAAGACAGATGATCCTGGATCCAGTGAGCAGCTGGTGTGTGTTTGTGACCCCAAAACATCTCACTTCTGCTCCCAAGCCAGATGGGCTCATCTGCTTTTATAAAAGCTGCTGTTTGAGGATGAGGGTGAAGACACTTAAGCTCAAAATAAGGCATGAGGTGCCATCAGGGAACCTCCCCTCCCACATGAAGCTGAAAAGACGGGACATCTTCAGATATGGTCTTCCTCGGATTTTAGTCTGAGATTCAGGCACTAGAACAAGTGAAACATGGCAGGAGCCATAAAAAGCAAGTTGGTGGCCTTTTTCAAAGCATCTCAGCAGTGCTGGAGCCCTTCACAGGGCCAGGCATGAGGCTGATGGGTTGGTCCATGAGTGCCTCCCTCACTCCAGCTGACAGGTTGCCACTGCTGCAAGCGGCAACGGGAAAAGGCAACAACCAGATGAGAGAAATCAGGAATCTGACCCAAAAGTCTGCTGAGCCAGCCCTGGCTTAAAGCCAAGGAGAAGCGGCAACAGCCACTACACAAGAAAGGTTTGGGAAACACTGTTCTGCCCCTGAAATAGTGCAACATTCGTCTTCATTTACAGAGGAAACATTTCAGAGAGGACAGCAGGTACACGCAGGCTTAAGACACAGCTGGAGGAGTCTCGGACCACAGCATCCCCCCGTTTGTGTTCCAGCACAGTCCCGCTGCACAGCTTATGTAGGAGGCAGAGCTCCAGGTCCTCATTAGCAGCATGGAGCAAAGTCCTGCATCAAGGAGGGAAGGGCCTGAGGCTGGTGCAGGGACGGTGGCAGAAGAGCTTTCTCCTAAGCTTCAGGAAAGGAGAAAGGTAAAGGTGGGGGCCTGTCTCTGTTCTCCCCAGGAGCACAGCTACACCAGCTGTCCACGCAGCATGAGGTCAGGTTTGAAAGAAACTCACTGAAAACAATCACTAATGCTTGCTAAACACTTTTCCACTTAAAAAACCCCCCACAAAACAACAAGCAAAGCTTTCAGTCTTCTGTCCCTGCATGACTAGTAGAGATGAAGTTGCTTACTGACAGGGAGAAGAGAGGCAAGCAGAGACCACGTCCAAGCACCAAGGCGGGTGCTAGGAAACGGGCAGCATCTGTCTCCTTTCCTCACTGCAGGATCTATTCCTTTAGTAAATATGGCACAGAAAATCCAGTGAGGAGGAAAAAAGGGTTCTCTCTCTCAAGCAGGCAGCCTACAGCGCGCTGCTGCCAACGTGCAACTCGCACAGAGGTGGAGCCTGCTGGTCTGCGGCTTTCCCCTTCGGAGCGAGTTATCTCCCATTCAGGTACAAAACAGATGCAAGAACCCAGCCAGGCCAGCACTCTTGGCTGCTCACAGGACGTCTTTAAAAGCTGAATGACAAGCTGTAGAGCAGATGTTCATCCTTGGCAGCCACCACAGCCATACTGTGATGATCGTTTTGTGTTTCCAGCTCTGGCCAAAAAGGATGCGCATTTCCTCCACGCTGTGCTATGTAGAAGAGCCTGAACCTGAATGTGGTGATATTTTCTAATAGCCATCAGCAAACTTCTCTGGTAGGAAACCAAGTGTTTTGCTGGCAGTTCATCAGTGCCCTGAACACCACCACTCCGAATGACTAACACACTGAATCCCAGAAATGAGACAGCGGTTACTGTTACTTTATGGTTCAGTCATCATTTATAAAAGGCTTTTGGAGGAGTGCAAAAGCAGATTTCTGGAGGAAGCTGGAAGAGGACAAAAGAGCCGCCTGTGCTTCGCCTAGCACTCCCCAGCAGGCTGCAAGCACCACATTTTCACACAGTTTAAAAGAAAAAAAAAAGTGAATAATTTTTGCTAATAAATTACAGTTTGAAATGGAATAAATTCAGATTCACAGAGCTGATTTGGCTCAGGATACAGCATCTTTCTTAAATATGCACAATTGAAGATGAATCACATATGTCTCAGAAGGACATGGTTCCTAAAATTTGCTCTCCCATAACCATTTAAAGCTTCTCGTTCTGCAATAAAAGATGATGTCATTATTTATATTAATAAAGGCAACAGTGTTCAAATCTAGGAAACCAGTTTTTTCCTTCTTAAAGTTTAGTAACGACATTAACTTTCTCACCAGGTTGGAGAGCGTAAGAACTGGCCAGGGTATAAATAGAAACACAGAAGGATGAAAGAGGTGCAAAAGGGAACCAAAACATATACTTGACACACACTTCTGTTTTTAAAAAAAACTGGCTATGTTAAAAGTGATGCAGTTCTCACTGCTCTCACTCTGTTCATATCAGGGAGATTAAACTCCCCACAGGAGAGCTGCAACTGAAAAATATTGCCATTATACTAAGCACAAATAGCTTTTTCTTGAACACTGAGCATGCACGTGGCCTCCCCTCTCCCCCCCAGCTTACATTTTATGAGATTTTGGACAGTCAGAAAAAAACCTCTCCTTCCATATGTTCAGGATGTTAAGATTTCAACCTCCTTGCAGCAGGAAAATAAGTCATCTTCTTTGCAATGCCACAGCACTGAGCACACACACAGCACTTAAACAGTAACGCATGAACTGATCTCTGCCATTGCTGAGAACTGCAGGGATCCCGAAGCAGGTCTTGTTCCTGTCATGTCTGCAGATGCTCTGTTAGGGACTCCAGGGACATAGAGCAATTACTAGGGTTTGTTTCTGCTTTCCAGGAGCAGTTCTGTTTAGGAGAGAATAGAAAGGGATTATTTTTACCTTATAGTTTGGACTTACAGGGTGTGAACTGAATTTTTTCTTCCCACAGAGATACACCTTTGTAATGAGTAAGTATTACAGTGAGGATCCTTGTGAGCAGTGCACACAATCCCATGGGCTAAGGAGGGTGAAAAGCAGGGCACAGTCAGCAGCCCCTGGGGGCTGCACAGCCCGGAGGACTGCTGCGTTCAGGCCACACACTAAGTGTAGCCTAAAGGTTTATTTTCCTTTGTTTTGGGGAGCTTTGTTGGTTTGTGGGGTTTTTTTTGCTTTGAGTCTGCTATACTTGACATCTGCTCCTTGTAAAATTAACAAACTCATTTTATTTAACATTAAAACAGTACTGTGAACTGCATTGTCTGAATCTGTGGGATTGTAGGAAGTATCTATGAAGCACTCTCCCCTTGCATGTGTATTGGGAACAAAACATTTAAGATAATTTTTTCCATCTATATTACATACATTATTATATACAAGCGAGAATTAGACAAAACAAAACTAGAACAAAGATTCTTTGAAGTTTCAAAAGGATCTTTGTCTATCTCAGCCATAGAGATGGCTTAAGCAAAGCTCCACAGATGAGGCAATGAATGAGGCAACAGATGCGTTGAAGGCATCTCACTCATCATACACAATTTAGCCAAAGCAATACTAAGACCACGCAGAGGACGTGCTGACACCAACGTTCTTCTGACAGCAGAAGAGGTCCACAGATCTTACCTTCTCCTGAGGTAGTCAGGCACAGGTCTACCCTTCACTGTGCCCCACAGCAAGTTCTGGCACTTTGACCAGTGGAGCTGCTGCTACCAAGGGCTGTGCTCACACCTGCAGTGGCACCGTGCCACCAGGCAGCGCACACATCTGTACTCTGCAAGATGGTCACCACCAAACCTCACCCCACAACATTTCCTGCAGCAGTGACTGCCGAAGACGAAAGTTGTTGCTTCCTGGAGACTTCAGTGACTGGAAGGGTGCCTCTAATTAACCCCCCCTGGCCATAACTGGCAGCTATTTTCTTTACTGTTCACCTGGTTAATGCTGCGAGCGAAAGCTCCGCGTCACCTCTGGGTTGGTGCAAAAAGCAGAATTCCTCTGCTCTATGGAGAGGGAAGCCTGCGGTCCCAGCCCTTGTGCAGCGGTGGAAGGTGCCTCACATGGGCAAGAGGAAGCCTCGGGTCCCAGCGGACCCGCAGGTCAATGCCAGGAAGGGGGGAAGAATGGAGCAGGCTTCCCAGGAGGTTCAGGCATGGGGCAGGAAGGTAGACATTGTCTCTAAGGCGCCTCTCTCACACTGTGAATTAAGTAGCACCTTCCACCTCGCTGCACCCACAGTCACACAGGGCCAGCTCCTCCCTGCACAGGCAGCTGGTGGGCAGAGGCTGCCCCCCACCAAGCTGCTGAGGGTGGGAGGCAGCAGACAGGAACAGGGGAGATGGGGATGCTCTCTCAAGGTCTGAGAAGTACTTCTCTCCTCCAAGGTAAAACCCAGGAACACCCCCATCCTTCCCACATCTCGCTTTGCCCTTCCTTTCCTGATGCGAGCATCCCCCACCCCGTGTGGGAACTTTCCCCAAAACACACTGTTTTCCCCTCATTTCCTTCCTCTCCAGACACCTGGAACTTCCTCCTGCAGGCTCCTGCCACCCCTCACAGGCCAGGCCACACTTCCCAGGACAGTGGCTTATTGTCTATGAAGCTAAAGCGATCACACGTACAGCACAGGGCTGCTGCGGTGACACATTCAGAGACAACACAACCATGGACACAAAGGTTTTCAAATACTGAAGCTGACAAGTGACTTATTTCAGCAAAACCAGCCTGACATACTTGAAGAAGGACAGAAGCACCAACCACCAGCGAGGATTCCCTCCAGAAGGCTGTAGGGGAAGTATTTTCCACGGTGAAATGTGTGATGAAATGTATTTGAAATTTGTGTTTTGACATCTCAAGCTGTTAGTAGAAGCTCCTTGCTTAAGAAGAGTCAGTTTTGCATGCAATAAGCAATGCAGCACAGAAAACAAAAGAAAAAAATCCTTTCCAGCTTCAATGTCAGTTTATTGGGAGGCAGTCTATGTATAGGGAAGATTTTTAAATTCCCTCTTGCAAACTGAGAGATGCCACAGCAGAGATCTGTACACACAGCAAACACAACACATCTCAATTCCAACTTCACCCTTCTAACACACTGAATTTTAAAAGCTTAAAATAGTTTTATCATTAAAACTGTACTGAGCTGCACAAAGCTTCATCCTGCTAGGACAGACTGCATACATGAGTTTTATACAATGCTCTGCTACACCAACTTGTTTCTGTTACAGTGTTCACTTGATTCCAGAAGCCATGCAAACACACAGCTTAGCTGGCTCATCGAACGTGTACTGGTAAAACAGAAGTTGCATAAATACACTTAACATAAATGCTGGACTCTAGCTGAAAGCCAATCCCTCAAGGGAAGCCGTAGCACGCTGAGAAGCAAGAGCACAACAGTGCGTTTTACCGATGGACAGGCATTCAGACCGTGATGACGTGGGTACGGCTGACTACTGGGGTCCATTCTCCCACTCTGAACACTTGCACATGTTGGAACCAAAGTGTAATCATGTTTAATGAAATCAGCCCTAGACCTCACTTCTCCAAACCAAACAGATCCCACATCACAGAAAATCATCTACAGCCCATGCAACTGCAGAGAAAACCACAGTTATGGGCTGGATGCAAGCAAGGCCGTTAACATCTGCCTGAGTTTGTAGACAGCTGCCACTCACCAATGGCTCAGCAACAGCTACAGCCAGTGGAGCTGGTCCACTTGGCTCTACACCTCCACAAATGCAGCGCTGAGCTTAAGGTGCTTTTGAACAGGTAATCTACCTGCATGCAAGATTTGGACAGCTGCAGATATTGTAAGGATTGGCTCTGCCTTTTTCACATTTCCAGGGGCCTCTTTCTAGCTTCTCTAGTCAGAAGCAGGAAGCGTGAAGTGGTGCGGTCCTTACCCAGCATTACCAGGATGTGACTCTACCCTGAGTCATCATCCTCTTTCTCCTCAAATGGAGATCGCTGCTTGCACCTGGATCACTGGACACCTACGGTAATACTCATCAAGACAGACTGCTTTCCAAGCCTGCTCTTCAGAGGCTGCAGGAAGCAACCTTCACCTTAAATGGTTATAACTTTGTATTTTCAGTCATCTTCACAACCAAAAAAACTGAAGACCTCCAGTATGTGCTCAAAATCTAAAGAACAACATTGCAGTTTTCTGATTAATTCTCTGAGACAGGAGGATCTAGCCAAGCCCTACAGACAGACCAAAAAATTAAACAGTTAACTGATATAGTTGCAGACTATGACTAAATCCAATTACTGTTCTTTACTTTAGAATAAAAAAACTTACCATGCTTTAATAATCTCCAGGGAAATACATTTAATGGGAAATAGAAAACATTTGCATTAAAAGAACCAAATGAACACCACCGTTACATGAGTCCACATGCATATGAGGTGCCTCAGTTGATAAAGATCTCTGCCAGTACAGTAGTCTCATCTTCCGTTTTGATAAGCATTACATCAAAGGCTTCACCGATGAATTTCCTTGCACGTCTAACACCAGTAGTAAAGATGCCCAGCAGACCCACATTCCAAGCAGATGCAACATTCCACACATCTGACAAAGCAATTCAGTTCTCAACAAAGCAGTATCCCAGAAGCACCTCGTTCTGCTAGAATTTTTCCAGTATTTGTTTCTTAATTATTGAGGGAAGCAACAGTTTGGGGTAAATGCTTTACCACTCTCTCTAGATTTGATATGAGAAACATCTAAGTCAACAGAGATTTGTTTGCTATTTGTCTAACTCTCCTCCTGAACAGAGGCAGAGATGTGCTAAGAAACACCCTTGCTCACTGTGTAAGCAGCTTTTCACATAAAGTAATAAAGTAGACTTAATAATTTGTTATTGAATGGGACGTAATTAAGGAAGGTATAAAAATGATACTACCCTGCAGGTGCACCACTGCAGCAACTTCAAATCTACTGTTTAAAAAGACTGATGAGAACCCTTTAAATCTGAACATGTTGGTAACTAAGGAAGAAGGGCAATTCAGAGAAGTCTGCAGAGGAAGAATCTACAATTGCGGCCCCGTGCAGCACCGAGACACCAACACCCAGCCAACCCAAGTCTGCAAGTGCAATTAAAAAAACCACTGTGAAGTTGCTGCAGGCTACATTTTCGCTTCCGTGCCATTATAATAATTATGAAGTGGAAAACACTGAGCAAGAAATGTCTACAGTGCCCAGTAACAGTCATGTTCTGCAAAAGAACTGCCAAGCAACCGGGCCTGCTACACAGACAACAGAAAAAATAAACACCTTTATGTCACACCTAACGAGCCTGTAACATTGATATGGAATCTTTAAGAGTGAACAAACTTTTCTGCTCACCATTTTTCACCTATAGCATTATTCAGAAATAAACTAATTCAGTGTTTACCTCCTTGTCCTAAGAAAAAGTGCTCTGTGCAGGTATTTTGGAGATAGGAATTAGTGCTAAAGTTACCAGTAGATGTTAGGTGTGATCTCCGATACCAACAGCATCACATGAAGAGCAGCTAGACAGACATATTTAACAGGGTTTTTAGGCTTTTTATTTTTTCTCTATCCAAAATCCCCAAATATCTCATGCATCCGGTAGAATGTTTTAACGTTAACTCTGCTTTCAACTTTTTAAACAGAGAAACAGACAAGAGACGAGTTACAGAGGCTCCGACACCAGGACTTATCACAGCCCGGAGCGGAACCGCGCTTACTTGAACTCCACTCAGGGGTGGATCCAAACCACACAGCAAACAGGGAGGAGACTTCCCTTCCTCAAACTTGCTGAAAACTGTGAGTGACTCAGTGCGTGTCCTTCTCCTGAGTCAGCACTGACGCAGAGCTCCAGAACTGCATCAATTTATAGTGCAGGTTAAAGACTGTAGGATTGTTGATTTTCTTAAAGGATGATCTGTGAATGATGCCCTGAGGGTGCCTGGTCACCAGAAAACGAGTCCTTCTCTCCCTGAGTTTGCATGCAGAGCTGTTGGATCACAGCTTTACCACATCACACACAGGAGGAAAGGTCATACGGCTGTGAATCCCATTTGCACAAAGTAAACAGGTAAAGAGATTCTAATTTTAAAATAAGTTTTAATTCATTTCATTAACTAGTAACTTGTCTTCTACTGCAGTAAATCAGAGTGCGGCAGGTTATTCGGGTATTGTGCAGTGCTGAAACTGGAGGTAGGCTGAAGGAAAGACTATGTACAATACAAATCAGCTTTCTGTTGTGTTACAAATTTATTCTTGTAATTTTTACCATTTATTCATCCCAGAAGACATATTGCATATTTGGAACATAGTTAAATATGAGCCACTATATTATTCAAGACAAGTAGTTTTGTCACATCAAAACTGATGACACACCCAGTAAAAGTTATTTTTCCAGAGCAAGAAGTCCTTACAAGAAATATAAATAAATAGAATATAAACTTCATCAATGATCTAGCACGAAAAGATTAAAATACTAAATCCATTCCATACTGAAGGCAGTACTTTACCACTCATAGTATGCCTGTGGTGTTCCTAAAGAAAAAAATCAATTTCCTAGCGGAGTACTGAAACAAATCTGGGCCAGCTGTTAAATAAATTTTATTCCAATAGAACAGAATGAATTGATCACTTAACTCTTTTCTATCAAGTTACTAATTAATATGATATGGTAAGAGGTCGTCACTTTTAGTTTAACCCAAGTGTTGGATTTGTTCATCTTCATCAGATACAATGAAGTGTTGACACGCCTGGAAGCACATCTGCATTTTCAATGCATCACCTGACATAATAAAAGAATGACATCCCCATACTAGCATCTCCATTCCCATAGCTGAGGATTATTTAATTGAGAATCTCAATTACATCTCCATTCTCCTGGTTGCTAAGTGCAAGTAATGATGACCTGACCGCATGCAAGCGCAACCTCAGAAAGCGATGTTCACACATGCACACATCCCCTCGGTGCATTAGAAGTGTCATATTTCCAGCACTGGGAATAATGCTGACCCACATTGAGTAGACAGAAATTTAAACATAGCTACATGAATAACTTGGCATTAGAAATGCCTTCTAGAGGGAAGCGACAGTAAAACGCAACAACATGATGGGGCTGAGGGAAGAGTGTAAAACGTATGATCATGGGAGAAGGACTGGCTTTGCTTCACCTTAAGATCTAAGCAAATTAGAGTGACCTATGGGAAGCAATAGTACAGAACTCAAGAATGTAGAATAATTCATGCCTGTCAAAGTATTTTAAAATAAAATTTCACTTTTGTAAGTTTTAAAAAATATGAATAAATAACTGCTATTAAACCATGCTATTGGCATTCCAATAAAAGTGATCACTACCATCACTGTAACTAATAATTCAGATTAAAAAAAACCAACCCATAGATTGCAAAAATTAAGTGAAGGAATTATTCTATGGATGGTTTTCCTGCTGGCCTGCAGGGATCAGGTTTTAGTTCACTACCGTTCAACAGCTCACAATCAATAATCTAGAAAAGCTTCAGTCATCCCTGTTAAAACCTGAAGGGGGAAAACCCCCATTGATGAAGTGCTGAACAGCAATGAGAACAGGTCACTGCCTTGGACTGCTTGCCTGCAGTGGTTTTTACTGAACAATATTGCAAAGTCAGATAATGCAGGGCTGGGGCGATGCAAGGAATGCACAGATTTGATTCACAAGATTAAAATCTAAACGCTAGACGTCTGTGAATCCCCAAAAGGCTTCTGGTAGACAGCCAAATAAGGCTAGTAGAGCAGGATGTAGAGCTTATTGTCTATTTATATGATGTTAGTAAGGTCATTACTGTAAGGACATGTTCTGTTCTGGCATCTAGTCTTCAAAAAAGAACATTCAGAAAAACAGAAGTAGTTTAAAAAGCTGACAACAAAAACTAGAGGGATGAAGGAAAAAATTAAGAAATTAAATCCATTCATGTAAAGTAAGATGGAAAAGTATTTTGATTTTGACAGTTTGTCAAATCCATTGATCTGGACACATTTGCAGTAGCAGAATATCTTCCAAGAGAGAGACATTGAAATTCTGTGGTTGGAAGCCAAAGCGAGATGAACTCAAACACAGTCTTGGGGTTTTTTTAAAGGACATCAGTTGCTCCAGTAACTTACCTAAAGAGGAGGCAGATTCTTTTTCTACAGTTCTTAAAGCAAGACTTCTTTTTTCATCTAAAATACATGCTTAACTTCTTGATATTATACTTCTGATGTTGAAATCAGCCAGTGAAGTTTTATGACTGTGATACCCAGAAAAATGATCACACGAGTTGCCTCTACCTTTCCTAAGGAAAAGCGAGCCTCTGATGACCCTTGCCACTGACACCTTTATTTCAAATGCTAATTTGCCTCCTACTTCTGGGAGCCCTTAGTCCAATACTGGTAGCACCCACTGTTTTTATAGCAGTAGCAACTGCAGTCCTCTCTCCAAGCAGAAGAACTTGGCTTTGTGGGCAAATCTTTGCTCACTAATTTGAACGAGTTGGCACAAACTAAAAATCCAGGAACAACTGGGAGACCCACACTGCAGCCCAACTTTCCACCAGAGGAGAAAGGAAGGAATTCTGCATCCAGAAGCACACACCAAGAGGGACTGTGATGAGTAAATCAACTGGATCTGAGGACTTCAGTGCAGCTGTTTGCTAGAAGCAATCGCCCTTCAGACCCAGAGGTAAGTCCTTGAGAGAGAGGGAGAGAATATGGCTTCTAATTTTTTCATATGACCAACAGTTCATTAATGGAGACTCAAAATCTTGAGACTGTTGCCGATGAAATACTAATGGTGGATGAAAAGCCAGAGGGAATAAAGGCGCCTGGTGGAAAGCGGCCAGCCCTAGTAGCAGAGCCAGTGCAAACTACAGTGGCTTCCCAATAAGCCATTGTGGTGACCTGGTGTTTTAAAGCACTCAGATGCTGCTGGTGGAATGAATCTCGGCAGTGGATTTGTCATGGAGAATATTCAAGCTGAAGAAATGATTCTTGCAAGTGGTAGAATCCTACAGATTAAGGCAGGAGACATTCAAAATCTTATGTAAAGCACACTGAAAACTTGAACAGGTATCTCAGAAGATTTGATTAGAAAAAGAAAAATAACTTAGGAATATACCCAAAAAATACATGCACAGATGATTACCTTTGCTTCAGCCATCAGCCATTTGATGCTAAGTCTCACTAAGACAGTTTTACCAGAAAATTTTGCAATAGATTGTGCAGGCTTACAGTTCTCCATTTAGCACCAAAAAAATCCAGAGATTCTGCAAGAAGGATCAGGCTAAGACTCTGGAAGAACACATTTAATTTAGCTACAAAGAACAGGAAAATTACACTGTACTTTTTGTATGTTTATATTTTCAAATAAAAGGCCTGCTGTTGTAGTCCCCATGCAGACAGAATCCTTTTAGAATTTATGAGAAGGTGCCGCAGTCAGGACACCAGGACAAAACTGAGGAAGTGTTCAGATACTTTATTATATTCCATCTTCCAAATTGAACTAGCAACTGATAAAACAACTCGGACTATTTTTTCTAGTATGAGGAACATTTTTATAACCTCAAACTTCAGTGCAAGCTCAGAGCACTTATTTTACAAATAGACTTAGAGCATCTTACATGTTTGTGAAAAGCTGCTCTTGTTACAGTAATTCCAAGGCTTAGCTAATCAAGCCTCACAACTGAAAAGAGCCTATATATGAATGTAAAAGAGCACACACATTCACTATAAACAAATGTAACAAAACCCAGAGAGGTTTGTGCAAAGAGTGCTTGCAAAGTAACTCCACTTGCTGCTTTAGTATAAAAGCACTGAAGAACAGCAACTTCCCAGTTATGCAATCCTTCTCCAGGGATTCTCACAACAAAAGAGCGAACTGTGCATTTTAGCTCATTCTTGATCATTTTGAACATGCAAATGTCAAGAACTCCTGGGAAAGGCACTGTATTAGGGAGCCACAGGTATACTTGTAAGCACAAACCCGCATGCAATGTGTACTCTGCACCTGTGTATACAATATAGATAGGCACACATGCACATTATCACATTAGAAACCTTCCTCCTTTAATACAGCCACACTGGGCCTCAAATTGCAGCTCTCTGAAGCTCTAAAGATTTCTGAAAACATAACATTTTTCTTGAACACAGGAAAACCCCTATGTCACAGGCAGATTTGCTTAGTACGGGGCACCAACTGTCAGTGCAGGCCCGCCCCAACATTGGTCCCAGGGAACTCAGCACCTTTACTGCTGCCAGCCAGGAGGGACCACTGCTCCACCAGGCTCTACTCCACCTCCTCGCACCATGTCTACATGCTGCTGGCAGGGAGGAGGGAACAGAATCAACCGGGAAAGAAACAGTGGCTGAACGAGGGTCAAACAGGGAGTTCAAGATGCTGAAGAAGAGAGGAAGTGGCATCAGGCTCCCTTCCCCTAGAAGGGCTTTTTGCTATCGCCCCACATCTGCAGCCACTGCTCCTCCAATTCCACATCCCCCGTCAGAGGCACAATCCACCCTTCAGCTGCGAACACACTCTTCCCCCCCTGCCCATGGCAATAATGCTCCCAAGCCTTTCAGCGCTCTCTCCTCCCCACTGTCCTTCCAAAAACCACAGCCAGGAGAGAGATCAGCTAGACAAAAACTTACACCAGTGCAAATGTGAAATACAAACTAAAAAAATAAAAAAGGTCTTTTGCTATTACTGGGCATGCTGCAGACATTGTGCCTAGTAACTGTGGCAATATCTAGTGCAAAAGAACTTAGCATGAATCTTTTGTTTTTAAATGACATTCAACTCAAACATGCATAGGGAGAGTAAAGTTATTTTATTAAATCATGCACATCACGTGTGTTAGTGCAAATAGTTTAATCTGTACTCCAGAAATTCTATTGTATTTTTATATCTTTACAAAATAGATTTAAAACAATTATTTACTTTAAAAAATGTAATTCTGAAGTTAAGCATTTCAGAACAATATTTGCAATAACCTATATACAAGAGGTACTAAGTACCACTGGCATATGAGTGTTCTGTGGTTGGGTGGCTTCCTGCAACTGAAAAGGATGAAATGAATGAACTAAATGACAATATATATTTTCTACAAAGTCACTTGCGGACTATTTTTTTCCAACTAACAATCCTCCCATTAGCAAATCCCACGTAACTTAAGACAGAACCTTTAATTAAAGGACAATGACCCTTAAAACCTCACAAAGTAAATTATATGCTAAATTTCTATTTAAATATTTAAACTATCTGTCGATTGCCATAACATTTTTAAAGCCAATTCAACTGCTGAGATTATCTCCCTATTTTGAAGTTTCCTTTAACAGAGCCATTTTACTTTACCATCCTTTAGCATATTATTTAAGTCTTTAATAAACTTTTTTGACAGAACTGTTGAGCTGAACAAGACAACTACAGTCTACATTTAATTCAGCACTAACTACAGTGATTCCCACCAAAAGTCAGCAAATAGCAATAGTTATAGTACTGAGATAAGGAAAAGAAACTTTGTAATGGGGACCACTGCATCATACTTACAGCCATGTGACGAGGATGCACAAAATTTTACTACCAAATTAAAATCATCTTGACCTGAAAATACATCATCAGGTATATGATTTCAATTGTGTAGTAATTTATGAATCTTAGATTTTTTCAGCTAATCACAGACGTACTGTAGCAGTTCTCTTAATAAAGTTACGTCAATAAAAGCTTATCTAAAGAGCCTTTCCAGCTCAAGTCAGAAAGTATCAAATGACTGAAAAAATAAATTGATACATGTGGTATGTGAGAAAGTCTCTTTAAATATATGAAATTTAATAAATTACATTCAAACTAAAGTTAATGTAAGTTGAACCACTGCACTATGTCCATCAAATGACCAAGTACTTGCTCCCAGAAATACCTTAGTTCACTCAAGAACACACACATGCTTACACTCGCACACGCGCACACCTATTACTCTAGGCTGGTCTTCACCATCAATATTCTCTATCTCTTTAAGGCTGAACATGAATTGTGTTTATTCCCAAATATCATTAATATAGCAATCCTTACCAAAGAAAAATATGCTTCCTTCAAAAGGCATGGTAAGAGAAGTTTTCTTAAGCCTTGTTCCCAACAGCTCAGTGACTAACAGCAAGTAAAATGGTACACTAGTTGTTTTTTAAAAAAAATAAAATCGTACTGAAAGGCACTGAGCGCACTGCATCTGTTTTCCAAGTATCTGCAAGGTTACTTGGCTCGGGTGTCCAAATCAGAAATGTGATTTTTCCTTTTAAATCTGGCAATCAGATTCTAAAGTAAGTGACTACAACCCTAGCCATTATAAATAATTTGGTACCAAGAAGCCTACTTTAGGCCACCATTATAGTATTCAGAATCCCAACATACTAATTTAAAACTTGCATGAAATTGTAAGCAAAAATATTGCTCACAGTATGATGAATCACAATTTTATTCCCTCTTTATAGACAGATACATTTTATACAGTTTAAAGCAAATGACCCTACTGCTGTTCTCACGCAGAGCTGTGCTGTATTAAGAGGTAAAAAGGAAGAGAATTAAATCTGTTTTCCCTCAGTATATGAATGTTGCCAGCTTCTAAAGGGAGGACGGTGTATGGATTCAACAACAGTTCTCATGGAGAAGCTCTGGTTAGGCCTGGGTACAGCACCACGGCTGTTACAGCAACCAAAGCTGCCATCACAGGCATCCAAGGCCATTGTCTCTGTGTGGAGAGAAAAAAAAAATCAATATCATATTTGTTCTAATTCATACTAACCAGTTTACCCCGTGGTTCCTGAAAGTCCTGAGTACCTGTTGATAGGCATCACTAAAATGTTACCCACGAGCCCTAGCGCAGGCTAGTCCCGACTTAAGAGCATCACAGTGAACCGTGTTTCTCTAGCAAATGGAACTCCGTAACTCTTCATGACTGAGGATCACCAGGAGAACTTTTGGCAGTGCCATATTTCCAGCTTCATTACTGTATGCACCTCAAAAAAAATCTATTAAACACGTGAGGGCTTAAGATGTTTAAAACATCGCTTGTGCCAAGTAATTGCTAGACATGTTTATGCAGTACTGACATCTTTAACAGCTTTTGAACATTTAAATCCAGATTTATGAAGTTATTTCATAGGAGATCCTAACAACATCATTTCAAATGGACTGTCAAAACATTTCACGACAACAATAGCATTTTAAGGAGGACACACTGAGAGACGTTAGAGGAAATGCAAGCTGAGAGTTCAGAATACAAACCAACCACCTATTTCTCATCTTGTCTTTTTTATCCATCTTCTTCATAGCAATAGGGAGAAGAATTAAAGTGTTTAGAGCCAGAGAGGAATTTCTTAGTCCATAAATAGGAAACCAAAGCTTGTTGATTTTTATTATTTAGAGGCAAACTCTTCATTTTTCACAGTTAATTAAGCAATTAAGTTTTCTTACAGGCCCTAGCGTCGCAGCATTGTGCAAAAGGTAGCCCATTTGTTAAAGACAAACTGAGACAGAGTTAAAAGAGGCACATTCAGAACCAGTTAGAATGATATTCACTGTTAGAATTAAAGGAATCGCAGATGTTAAGTGATTAGTTGATTGCTCAGCTTGTCAGTATCAACAGAATGGCATATTAAATGAAGGGTTTGCTTCAGGTAAAGAAATACCTGTGAGCATTCCACCATGCACTATTTCATACAGAAATGGCACAAACAGGTGAGAGGGACAAACATACATCGACTGAACAGTAGTGCTTGTACCTTTCGCTACCACAATGGGCCGTAACACCAATACAGGAAAGCCAGGATTAGGCCGATGAATACGGCTGGGACGGGTTGTAATATGGAAGGCTAAAGAAGGGAAGGGATATTAAAAATCACATTGTGCTATAAATCAATCAGGTAACGATGATTTAGAGAGGGGAATATAAGTCAGTGAGTTCTGGTTTAATTGAAACGTATTAAAAGACATCTAACACAATACAGCATCATCTAATCTGGTATACAAAGTTAGTACACCATTCTACTCAAATGAACAGGGATGTTTAAAAATAAAGGGAAGTAAGCAGAAAATGTTCTAAGAAACCTCTTGTCACAACCTGAAATTTAGTACTTAAACCCAATACAAATCTTAAACTGATTTGCCTGTATCTTATTTATAGTTGGTTTTAGTTTTTCTAAGTGATAGGAAATCCCATCTGGATTTCTTAAGGCAGAAGGACTCACCAGATATTGAATTTTTCAGCTACTTCTTCATTCTTTGCAAGTTAGCCCTTCCCATTTTCCATCACCAGCCTCCAGGAAAAACAAGCTTTTTTCTCTGTTAGTATATCAATTACAACTATGTCCACAGGCAAACCCAGTAGTTCAGACATTTCTGTGAGATTGTAACATGACTGTACAATCAACACGAAGTTACTATAAAGCAGGGAAGTACATTTCCATTAGAGACACCACAGCGATCGGCATCTCTGGCAGGTCATCCGCCTTGTGACCAAATGCAATTCTGAGAATCAACCAAATGTTGCAGTTGGGCCAAACTACCAGCTGGCAAGATTGCAGGGTTCATTTAGCTTATGGCCTCCTTGGAACCATCTACACATTTTCTCAGCTACATTCAATTAACTGTAAACTACATTACTTCACATTCTGGATGGACAGCCTCTCCATAACATGATAAATTAAAAGCAAAAATGGACCTAAATGCTTTTAAAGCTGTCCTTGGAAGGCACTTGTTCTCTCTGTATCCTAGCCTATATATTGGTGCACACACAAAGACACACAGAGGTTAAGTTCAAACCATGCTAATATTTTAAGAACTTTTTTGCGCTGAAGCCACCTTGATTGTGTTCAGTCAAATAAATAAATAATGTATGAAGACTTTCTAAAACATTGTGATTCATAAATAAAATCTCACCCTGTTACGAATTTGTAGAAGTCACTTAGTCATAGAACCTCCAAATACACTTCAAATCACAGGAATCTTAGAAAGTATTCTAGTCTCTGCCATTCAATTCAAATTTGTTTTAATCAAGGCAAATATTTAATTGAAAAATTATGTGCAACTATTGGAGTAATTTTCATGCAGGATTATTTTTGTGTCATTGGTGCCACAAATCAGAGTGCCACCTTCCCACAAAAAGCAAGTTGGTAGGAATAATCAATCATAGCAGTGTCCAGAAAAGTGCTGGCAGTTTAAGTCAACCAGAGCAGCTAATGTTCTCAAACCATTCACGTAAATAAGTCTGTCATATAAAGCACATCAGGAAATAATCCGTGACTATGAGCATGCAAGCACAAGTAGTGCACCACACTGCTAAGCGTTTCAAAACACAACACGGCAATTTTTTAAAATTAAAACTTAAGTATAAAAACCTTATGTTCTAATGATATCCAACCAGAGTTCAGAAGCCTTGGCTTTTCTAACATTTGTTAGTTCATTCAGCAATACTATGGATTTTTTTTTTTTTAAGTTATATGCATTCACAGCTGTGACATCTTGGCAAATGAAACTGATGATAAATACCCACCACATAAAATGAAATTGCCTCCCATTTTCCCCCCCTTCATGAACTTATCAATATATAACAAATTTCCTTATTGTTGAGGAGCCTTTAAGTAGGTGCTTCATCAAAAATGTGCATCTTGTATTAGAATATGAAGATAAGCAAACTCAAATACAGATGGGCCACAAAATGGTACAAATCCCACAGCGGGAAGTCACATTTCTGTGGGACACTGTCCTCAGAAATAAGGTAGCAGACAATGTTTCCAGCATAAGCAGACAACAGGACTTAAAAAATCTGACCATGGAACTCAGCCCAGTATCCACAAAAATAATCCACAAGATAGACATGTTTTGCATTACTGATTGTGAGTAATGCTTGTTTGAACAACAAACTTGATCCGCAAGTCCTTATATGGTTGGATACTCTTCATCATACCCTGACCTCCAGGTTTCAACTGTCAAAACTAACTTCTCCTCTGGAAGCAGATTTTGGCAACTGCTGTAGTTAAGATTTCACTTAAATATTCATCTCAAATTCTTCTTAAAATTTCCCTTACCTTGCAAGCTTTTCCACTTTCATCAGGTCCTCCAATTCCCTTTATAGTATTTCTTCCCACTACAAACCCTCTTTTTCCACTGATCATTTTAATTCCAAAGTTAATGGTTTTAACACAGAAAAACCCCCTTACATTCACAATTAATTATTCAGTACGATCTCTTCTGATTTATATTATTGGTAGTTTGTTTTTGAATTCTGTCTACTTTAGTAACTCAGTATTGTCTGTGCATTGCAGAAGACTTTTAAGCAGGAAGTAAGTTCCAAGAGAATGACAACATCACATTCCTGAAAATATGGCTGAAAAAAGTGAGGGGGCTTGGAATTCTTTACATCTTTTACAGCTCCACTATGTTAGAGGTTTACATTAAGTAATTGGCTATGGCAACAGTATTCATAAAAAACGAGTGTCTAGCAACCAGCTGATTTTAGAGGACAGTACCTGTAAAACTTGGTAGTCAGAGAAATAGTTTTCTAAAAGGGTGTCTCCATTATCCTCCTGTTTTGTACTGTCCACCCTCCACACAGAGACAGTACAGGAAGACAACAAACAAGCCATCCCAAAGTAGTAAAGTATTTAAAATAAGGCTTGGCCACCTTTTAATGTGCCTCCTACATCCTTAATACCTGGAGGATTTCACAAGTCTTAGTATAAAAAAAAAAGTTGTCCCTAGCTGTGAACTCAATTCTAAGGAAACAACCTCTCAAATTAATTGTAAGAGAACTAATGTTTCCATTAATGAATAGAAAGGACAGTTCAACTGCACTGTTTAAAGCATGAGTTGATTAGGGATAACCACTGTTAAGAAGCATAAGCAAGAGTAAGGAGGAAACACTCATTCTAACAGACACTAATAAAATAAAAGCATCTTGAAAAAGATTGCTTAATTCATTTGGATACAGGTTTCTCAGCTTTTACTCACATATCATTTTCTGAAATTAAAAAGTTTTGCTTAGTTCTGGTTCCCTAGTATTTCAGCTTTCAAGATAGTTGATATCTTAAAGCCATATTTAAAACTGTCAGTCACACACTGTAAATTTAACTTGCATGCATAACTGTAACAGTGTGATGACCTACAAATTTGCACACGTAGTACCAAAATGGAATTTTGCTTTTTACAGTACATAGCCTTATTTTTTTTTAAAGTCTGTCCTTTCCTATGACACTTACACAGTTCCTCAATAAACTGAATTGCCAGTGACATTACCCTACCTCCCCACATATTTTGCAGAGACTTACGTTGTTTCCTTTTTCTTGTAGCAGCTTCAGGTTTTCTTTACATTGTTTGAGCTCTTCTGTGAGTGACTGATTTTCTTGTTCAGCCATCTCATACTTCGCCTTCAGCTCTGAGAGCACAGTCTGTGTTCTTTCATACTACAGACAAAGAGAAAACAGTCTGCTGACCCCTGGACACCCAACACATGCTTACATTTGCTTAGCGCACAGCTTACTTTCCCGTAATCTGCCTTGAGTAACTCGCCTTGGGTCAGTACCCTCTCTTTTCATAAAAGCAGGGCAGGATAATCTTAATTTACTTCAGATCTTCTTTCTTTTCTGAATTAAGATTTTTGTCCTTGACTATGAAGGACTAGGATTACTAACAAAACCAAAATAGGAAGTAAATGCAAGGCCTTAATTCATGTCTCCTACCAAACAATTATTCATTAACATATTGGAAAGGACTGTAAAAACTACAAAGACAAAACAAGAAAGAGGGGAACAAGGAATCCTTTACATTTCAATTAGGGGCCTTACATTCAGGTGCAAAAATGAACATTCTGTATGAAGTAAAATGAACTCTCCTCCTCCCTCACAACAAACTAAAACAATTTAAGAGTAAGCAAGCCATTGAAAAATATTATGCCTTATTACAATCATGCAGTAATCCTCAGCGTAGGTCAAGTACAAACAATACTGCGTGGAAGTGTCTCATGTTCCCTACAGTGTGTGCAGCTTTCTCCTTTTCCAAATTCACATTCAATTTTTTCTATAGATCACAAGCTTTCCAATAGCTCTCATGACAGGGATTAGTAGGACAGAATCAGTGACTGGCATTTACCAAGAACGTAAAAGATTAGGCATCTTTACAAACACATCTGATTACAAAACCATGGACTAACAAAGCTGGGTTTTTCAAATTCTAAAAATGGTAAGGAATGTGACATGAATGAATGGATGACAAAGCAAAGGACAGGACTGCAAAAGAAACTAAAAACAGTGACTGGGGAAAACCTCACTCAGAAAGCTCGTAAGAGAAAACCACTACTTGTTGGAGGCTATAACCTCCAGAGGTCAGGCAGCTGAAATATATTCTCAAAATGCTAGCTTGTCTTTAGGCACTTGCTAATCACCTTCAGCAGCCTCGTCATCCAGTAAGATGAAAGTAGAACTTTGTAAAGAATGTGTAGTCCCATTGTCAAATAAAAGACAGATTTTAAATCTAATTATGAAGACTATACTGACTAAAAAGAATTAATTTTTACTCGTAACAGCTAATAAAACTCTATATCATGATGTTCAGTAAGACTCTGGATAAGAGTTTAACTGTCCGAACAGCTTAAAAGTAAATTCACTAAGGTCATGAACAAAAGCAAACTGTAGAACATTCCCAAAGCACACTCAAGTAATTTTATCTGAAATCTTCCTTTTTAAATTTAACCTCCAGTTTATATATTGTTAGCTACCATAAAAGCACTGGCAATAAAAGTATGAACAATTTTTGTTACTATTAATCTTATATTTTTCCTTTTATTTTAGCCTAAAAGTCAGAGTCACTGGACATTGTATTCCCTCATACAGAAATAATTTTCGTGTTACCTCTTTTTGAACATCTTTTGCTTGACTCTCAGCTTCACTGAGTTGGCTTTTTAAACTAGCTGCATCCCGTTGATGTTTTTCTCTCAAAGATCCCATCTCGTTTTCAAGTTCCTTTCGAGACATTTCAAGAACACTTATATCGCTGGTTAATGCTAAACTCTGTTTCTGAGAGCTGAAAAACAAAATACAATTGATGCCTCATGTCTTTTAAATTTAAAAGAGATTTTTTTTAAAGCACTTTGCAGCCTCCAAAGATTTATACATTATTTTTATTTAACATGGAAACCATAAAGCAATCATAGGAACGCAGATTATCATTGTGTCCCTATACCAAGTGCGGGCTGCCCATAGCCTTGCTTTTAAATACATATGCGCAGCTTGGTTTGTAAAATTAATCATAATCTATAATTTAAATCTATAATAATTTTTAGTTTCTTATTTTGCTTTTTATTATTCACTATTTATTATATACTCAACAGTATTTTGAAACAAATTTGTAACAAGAAGTCTGTTGAAGGTTGTTAGTATTTCATTTTGCACACATACTTCTTACCTTACTCCAGCTGCATAAGTTAATAGCTAGTGTATTCTTCAAGAATTTAGTACATGTCTAATAGTCACAGAAAGCTCTAAATTAAATCATTACAAACTTAAGTGTCATAACTAAATAGTCTTAATTTGTGCCTGCACAAGACAAAGAAAATTAAGGGCGAGATCTTGTATATCTCCATTATGCAAGTCACTGATTTGCTCACGCAACCTTCCATATGAAAAAATAGAAGCAGAAATCTAGGCACAATGGAACAAAAAAGAAAGGTGTGGTTCCTGTAAAGTAAAATATAACTTCTACAATTGTTTTGCTGGGGGAAATTTCCATTTTTTCAATCAGATCTTATAGCAGCAAGGAAGCCAGAAGAAAAAACCTCACACACATATCTAAGCACAATGGCAAAATTCAGATCTACAATAAAACATATTTGCTGCTCCATATTTACTTTGTTAAATAAATTCCAGTACCTGAAACTGAGAAGTAACATAATAATAACAGGTGAAGGGAGAAGACTGGAAGTTACTTCCAGGCAGACGACTTAGATAGCCTTTAGCAATATCATGTGCTCAAACAGCAAAAGAAATACAGTAAAATATAAACACTCCTACACTCTAAAATGCCTCCCAAAAGATATGATGGCACTTAAGATAAAAACATTTGTATTTTCCTGTTAAGCACAATATGATATAGAGTACTGTTTCTGCCCATCATTACTATTTATGTGACAGGCTTCTATGAGACACCATACTTATCTGAGAATCTTTCTCCAACCCTGAGCGCTGAATTTTAGCTTAGGAAATCTATGAGTTTTATTATCTTTTTAAGTAGAAGGATAACTGTTAAGTCTAAACACTTGACAATATACACTTCCAAGTCCTTCCTGAAAGCAGCCAAGTAAGTCAGGTTACCTCAAGATGATAACAAGTAATACGTAAGCATTTGCAAAATAGAAAAAAATATAGCTTGGTATAACAATTTGGCATCAAAGTGTGTTCTGCCCAATACAATGATATAAATACAATTTCAATACATTTATTAAAACACCATCAGACACTTACTACCCCTTTGGGGAAGAAAACATAAGAAAAAACTCTCTTGAGCTACTACGATACCTTCCCAGACAAATCCACTTGTGCCCTTACCTAGAAAGCTCCTTCTCTTGTCGTTGAAGTTCAGATGTAAGCAAAGTATTTTCCTTCCTTAGTGTAGCACATTCAGCTTCCAGAGCACTCCACTCTGCCTTCAACTTTTCAAGTTCACCTGCAGTGAATACAATTTAATGGAATTGAGTAAAATTATTTCATGACTGCTTCAAGTATCACCAGCTAATAAATGGAGGAAAAGTAGATATCAGTCATAAATCTCCAATACATTTGATAATTATCATGACACACAAATTCTCACAAGCACCTACAAAACACTGTCATATCTTCTACTATTATATGGTTTGTGAGCCATTGAAAAGGCTAGTGCTTTTTTTCATGCAATCTTTTTCTAAGGCACAAAGGAGTAGAAAACAGACTGTTTATGGGTTTGCTCTAGTATTTTAGAAACAGTGACAGAAAATAACTTTTCAGACTTGAAAATAGCAAACAACTAAAATAACTGGATTCCTGTGCTACAAGAACAGAATGTTTAAAGCAATAACTAAAGGGTGAAAACAAGACCTGTGAAATAAATCAGCCCCTGGTAAAATAGATAAAATTGTGTTACACACGTCTTAGCAATACAGTGACAAGAGAGTAGAGTCTGAACTGGAAAAAGGCTTCTCTGTCAACTTTACAGAGATTAACAGATTCAGAAGTTAAAGCATATTTTACATATGCCAGTTTCTCTAAGGCGTGTACAAAGTTTCAGCATGATCCTTTGAACTCAGTAGATATTCCAAGACCTGAAGTTATAGGCTCTCAACCAGTCCTCATGAGATGTGGGTGCATTACACGCAAAGTGAAACACAGATGAATGATCCTGAAAGAAGCCCTATGCTGTGTCAGCACAACATATTTGTACATGTGTACATCTTCTGCTCAAAATAATGTTTTAATTTTAAAAATGAGATGGTATCAACAGTTTTAAGTCATAAAATACAGTTACTTGTACCAAGTGAAGCTTGGCTAAAAAAATTAAAAGGTCAGAAACCCATTTAGAGGCTTAAGCGTAGAGAAGATACACAAATCCTCTTGAAGTCTGTGGCAGCATCGAATCCTCCAATAGTGCAAGTTTTCCATCTTTTCTAAGTGGAATTCTATGTGGTCTATTTTTGGTATCAACGAGTACCTGATTTAATTTAGGCATAACTGACAATTACTATTTACTGAAGCTTACAAACCAGCTTTTCTAACACTAAAAGCCTTGATACACATCTATCAACATAGACATGTTTATGTAGAGAGACAGTAAATGAACCGACAAATACTGATTTGAAAACTGACATTCATCAGATTGAGAGGGATGCTACTTTTAGCGCTGGTCTGCGACATCCTTTTAAACAAGTACCTTTTAAGCGAGTAGTTTCTTCCTTCTGCTGATCCTCACACTGCTGACATCTGAGCTGAAAACTGGCTTGCAGACTGACAATTTCTTTTTCATAATCTGAGGCATCTTTCCGCCACCGTTCGAGTTCTGCTCGCACTGTTTGCAGCTCATCTTGCAATGCAGAAATATCTGTATCTCGTTCTGATGCTGCCTTTTCTGCTCCTTGTCGAAGTGACAGAATCTCATTTTGAGCACTGACGAGTTCATTTCGAGTGCGTGAAACTTCATTCTCCTTTTCCTCACGAAGATTCTCAATATCTTCCTGCAACTTTCGCAATTGAGCTGGAAAGCATACATTGATGTTAATATTTTTAAAAACTGTATTTACAGAAAATCTAAAAAACATAACTCCTTTTCTCAACTTGTTGATGTTTAATAGGACTAAGGAATCCTAATGCAAATGAAAGATACTAATCTTGTGAAATGCAGTACCCTTAAAGAGACACGTATGTGGGGTCATGTATTAGAGAGGCAAAAGAAACAAGAATTATGGTTGGGCAAAGATTTCTTAGCCGGGGTTGTGTTATGTGTGCGATGCTAAAGCAACTCTCCAAAATCTGAATCCAAAATTTAGATCCAACTTCACTGTAAGCAAAACAAGTATTACAGAATAAGGACAGTGTGGGGTTCAGGGACAAAAGAGCTTCTGTGAGAAGCCAAACAGTTGCAAAGCTACACTGGAAAAGTTTGCCTGTTCAGCAGTTAACCAGAGATGTCTACAAATATTTGAGGCAGTCCAATATGTGAAAAAGCAGATAAAAACTACTTCAGTACTTTGCAAAAGGCATTTTTCAAAGTGCAAGATGAATTTTGATTGGTCATGCTGTTTCTTCAAAAAGCATAGACAGTGTCTGTTTCAGAAATTCTACTGCATGCTCTGAGGTTGGATGTAGACCTGGAGTGATTAAATTTTACTCAAGAGGATTCTACCAATGAAAAGACTGAATAGCACAAAAAGACTAAATCTCCCATGTGCTCTCAAGATAAAATAGTCTCAGTAAGAATCCCCGGATCATTCAAAGCTGAAAAAGACTGGAGAGAGGAAAGAGAAAAGGCATCTGTTACAGATTGTGTCTTTTACATTTTTAAGTTATTATTAGAATTATAGGAATTGACAGGCACATTTCACAATAAAATTCAAAGATATGGTGAAAGAAATCAGATTTAAAACATACACTCAAATTAACATTTTCCTTTATTAGTGCTTATGATGTCATGGAAACAACCAAAGCTATATTTTTCCCTAAAAGAATGGAGTGAAAAAAAATTCCTACCTTGCAGAACATTTATTTGCTTGTTAGATTCTTCAACTTGCACTCGATATGCTTTTCTCTCTTCTTCCAATAGCGCTATAAACGAAAGTGAAAATGTGCCCCAAAGCCTTTGTAAGTAAGAAATATTTCAGCTGTGTAATTAATTATACTCACTACAATTATATTACTTCAAGTAAGTTAACAAAGCTAGTAACTGTGTAAGTGGTTTAATAAAAAGTTAATATTGGACATCATTCCATTACTGTGGTAGTATATCAATAAATTTGAAATTAATACAATCTTTTGCCAGATCCAAATACTCCATGTATGCTAAATAAAGATTTAAAATATACCCCATAAAGAACACTGAGCCAAACACAACTGACCCAGACTATACTGTTTCCTCTCAAAACCAGTCCACAGTTTTGCTAACGATAAAGGTACATTATCCAACAGGATGACCTAAATGAAGAACTACCACTGCGTACATTGGATTATGTGCATTAGCTGACTGAGACACAGATTAATCACTATCTGTAGACAAATACATTTTATCGGGATGAAATACATGGAGTTCAAGTATGTATTTAACACTGTGAAAAGATGTTGGTTTACCTTGAATCGAAAAGTCAGAGCTCAATCAGAATTGAAAAAAGCAAAAGTTACTGATGTTCTGTGGAGGAGATGTGAATGCTATGAAACAAACCTAACTGACAGTCAAAAAACCTCACCCCCATATAAGATTAGCTGATAAATACAATTTCAGTGGATACCCTATGCAACAAAGTCGATCTGGGTCTCACCTTGAAGTTCAAAGCATTTTTGTTTGCTTGTCCTAGCTAGCTCTTGGGCTTCAATCAGCTCCTTGTGCAGCTGCTGAATTTCTTTCTTAGCCTCAGTCTCTGCCTGTGCACCCTGCAAATCATCTGATAAAAGAACATTTTCTTTAAATCATAAATTCATGTAACAGTTTAATTTGCACTGCCACCTGATGCCTGGCAACTTCTTATTCAAATCCAAAGTTTGTTAAAATAAACTCAAAACTGGATTAGGTAAATATTAGTAAAAAATATTAATATGCTTTTAAAAGGCAGAAAACATGCAAAATTTAAAACATTAATTACATATAACATGCAGTATGAAACAAATAATAACAAACAAGAATTAGATTTTTAAAAACACTGTATATATTGGCTAGGATTCCTGGACAAAAATGAAGGAACAACGAACATAAGACAATTCTTGATTGTGTTCACAACTCCTGTTCCTAAAAGGAAGCCCCTAACCCTAGCTCATGCATCTCAACCACGATCCCGCGTGGATCCCCCCCCCCCAAAGCCCACCCCCCGCAGTCCTGCTCCCTGCAGCACGTACCAGCCCTGGCAGGGAGCATCGCAGCGCACGGACAGACCCAGCCTTGGGGGTGGCTGGGTAATGCCAGTCAGCTGCCAGAGATTATGCAAAAAGCTGCTATTAAGTGATTTTCTACTGCCAATGGGCTTGCTACCATGCAAGGCTGGGCTTCCTTCCCAGTTTAGACCATAACTATGAGGAAAGAAAATATTTAAGGAAATTCTCTAAAATAAAATTAAGAAAATGAAGGAAAGCCCCGCCCCCCCCTTAATTCATTCAGTGACTAGTGAACACTAAGCTAAATTTTGCCCTTAATTTTTTTTTACCATGTCTTACAATATATCTAACACATATTATCTATGCATGTTATTTAAACCCTAAATAAAAACATTTGCTCTTCCCCACAAGTTTTGTATTAATTAAAATGCATATTAAAGACCTCTTGGGCTTATAAGAGATTACTTGAGTCACATACAAAATAAATACTTTCAAAGCTGAAGTTTTGGGAGCATTTAAAAGAGGAGAAGGAAGTGTTTCTAACTACAAGCAGTGTCCTGTAATGGGCACACACATGAAACCAGAAGCACTAACAAAGAAAACAACGTTCCAGCCTGCAGGTCTGCAATGCCAGGAACTGGATCCAGGAAATTCTCATTTGCTGAATTTCCTTAAGTAGTATCTGTGCAGAAACAGATCTTTCAATAGGCACAAACAGCACTAAAACTATATAGGTAGAGAGCTAAAACTGTATATAAAGCCAGTTAAGTGAGAAAGGTAAAGGAGGGAAATCAGGGAAAAAACTGCAGCTGTGCACCATGGAAGAGGGAGAACAGAAAGGTGGATGTGTTACACAGCTAACTGGTTAATAAATATCTACCACTACAGACCATATGGATTTAAGATAAAGGCACACTGCTTAAAATAAAAAACTACTTTTGTTGTCTGTACCTTTCACCAATAAGGAAAAAATAAACACAAGCTATAGTTTAGTTCATCATTTTACTTCTGACATTTATGTTTGAATGTATATGTAATCAATAAAGCAACTATAATTTTTTTTGCAGTTTTCTTCATTAAAATAACAGTTTATCAAATAATGCTAAATTATTAATATTGTACCCCTTGAAGAAAACTTTTTTCCTGTTCTCACAATAATGAACACATATGCTTTTAGATTTTTTTCAGAACAAAATTATGAGAGCAGAAAGAACAAAGAGGACTACATATTTAATACAAATACTTTCTTTTATAATTTATTAGAGTTTCAAATCCAAGTTTCACTTTACTGAACATGTTTTGTTCTTAGCTTCTCATGGGTGAAGACTTGGGGCAATTAGACTTTCTGTCCTCCTTAATGAGACTGTTTAGATAACATAGATGAGGAAGTTGACAAATTATGCTCAAATCATGCTTGATAAAGACTCAGTGTCCCAAATCCAACAATAAACACCCTAAATGAACTTTCAGGAGGACAGTATTTTCTAGTCAATGAAAGTATACATCATAAAAGATAATACTGCCTCAAAAGAGATGAGGAACTCAACTTATGAGACAACATAATCAGTTTAGCAAAGGCACAATCGAGGTAAAAACTCTTTCCTGCTCAAATGCAACAGGGGAATGTCCATATGCCTGACATTCTTCTAAATCGAACCCCCAAAATTATAAGCATGAGAAAACAACAGCTTTTCAGTCTTATCCAAACTAAAAATTTCTTTAATGTCTTTTAGTTCAAAGCAAACAACATAATTTCTGTGCTAACTTTAGTTTTGGAAAAAATTCCTTAGTGAGTAGAATTGCTTTACTTATAAATAATGAAACTCCTAATTATCATCAGGCTTCGAATCAGTCCCCTAAAGAAGCAAATTTACATCGCAAAAATCTGGTTTGAGAACCACTGCTAAAGGTTGCAATTAAAAAAGTATTTGAGCAACTTCCAGAAGTATTCAGCATTGGACTGTCTATGGAATTCTATCATTAATTAAAACAAGATGCCAACAAAACACCAGTGAAATACAACAGTTTGAAAACCCTCATTCATTTATTCCAGCTCATGGAAAATTTTAATCTGTGATTAGGCTGGTTGCCATGTTATAAGAAAATTTCTTAATTAACATGATTTGGTGTCATTCATCCATTCTGCCCTCCCACCAATGAAGCTTCCCTTAACATCAACCCTCCTGGTAGATTTAAAATTGTCAAAAAAAATAAGTCATCTGTAAAAATAATTCCCAAAGCACAAGAAAATTTCTTCTCTGTGGCCCAAGAAAAGGAGATGAACCCATGGGTCGGCCTTGGAGAAGAATGATCATTTCAAAATCATTAAAGAAAACGATAGTGTGAAGGAATATTTTGCAGTTTAGAATCTATAAAATGAAATTTCAATAAATCAAACAAAAAATAAAGCTCAGATTAAATTAATATTTACACACATGAAGATATTAACAGAGTTGTGCTTATATGTTTGCCTTTACACTTCTGGTTTGATAACAGAGATGACACAGAACTACACATAGGTGATGGTTTTAACTGATTCCTTATCTGTACATGCCTGGCCAGCGGAAGCAACTTTGTGAGCAGGCTGGCATTTCTCCATGTCTTACAGGAATTCACTTGAATTTTGAATATTTTGAGAGTACTCAGGTGAAGTCAGAAAAACAATTAAAATCCTGAGTTCTCTTCAGCTTCCTAAGATCCACATAAAGTAAAAAAAAAATAAAATCTCTTTGCCAGATTCCAACTTGTAGAAACTTGAATCAAATCCGGAATGCACTCAAAGTTTACTGATGGAAAATACATTTGGAAGAAACCATGGCAATTAAACATCTCATCATTTTCTTGTTCACTTGTTTTGTTTTCCAAATTCCAACAGTTAACCAAAAAGGAACATTGCCTTTCCCAGCAGCCATTTCCGCATTCCAAACAGCTGCCAGATCAGAAACATTCTCTCTCTTCCTTAATTGTACCACTGCTTAACAAATCCACTTGCAAGTCTGTTGCAAATGAGATCCTTTTTAGGGCAAAATCAGGCATATGAAGTTGCTCTCTGACAAAACCTAAACGAAAACTGTGGGATTATAGGCCATTCATAAAAATTACAAGGGCAAATGATTCACCGTACAGATATTCTTTAATGATTTCATGAGAGTAAAATAAGGATGACCATAAATAACCTCCAGAGAAGAATAATTATTCCAATCATTTTAGTTAACTACAGCATCTAATTCACTAGCAAAGCAGTCTACATAAACAGGTATTTTTCTACTTATCCACTTAAAAGTTCAATAATGGTTATAGTTTAAATCTTCATCTTGGTAAAGACGGATGAAGCAATGAGAAAATCCTCATTTGCTTCCATATTACCACAGAAAACTTGATTATAGTCCTCTAAGAGTTCAATTAATCCATCCTCCTCACAGCTATTAGCCCCAACTTAGATGTATGTTGAAACTATTTCTCAAGTCTACTTGAAGTTATAACACAAATTTCTAGAACAGTGTTGGTGAGAGAAGAAACTAGCTTCACACACAAATTATTTCCATACTAACACTTGGAAGTATGCTTTTATATCACATCATCCAAAGGAATAATTATTGATATTTGAATGCAGCTCTTCCATAATACCATGATTAAAACATTTCAATTTCAGCACTCTAATGCATATTTAATATAAAACAGGTAGACAAATATATATATATATACACACATACACAGATTATGCATCTAAAGTTATAAAGGTCAATTTTTTTACCTTTCAGAAGAGCTACTTTAGCAATAGGTTCATTTAGATCTTGGTCATCCATCTGAGCATCTAAAAAAAGAGAAACCAAAACCTTTCAGAGAGCAGGCAGACTGCATATAGTTTTTATATACACGCATTCTTTAAGCAGAGAGAAGCTTTTACATTCTTTTCACTTTCCAACAGCGAATTATGATGCCTTGAAACAGACAGTACTGCTCTAAGCTTGTATTTGGCTGCACATAATGCACTCCTCTGCTCTTTCAGATTAAGTCATTTAAAGTAATTATATCTTAAAGAAACCTCATTTAAACGCTTACCTGTAGTGTCGTCGCTGCTTTTTTCCTTGCTTGGACTAAGAGTGTCCGACAAATCAGATTCTTTGACTCTTGCTTGATTCTCTGTAAGAGACAGGGAAAATCAATTACAATCAGTAAACAACTTATTCAGCTTCTTAATCATAATTTCTTCTATATATCTAACTACTGCTAAACGTTAATAGAAAACAATATAGTCAAAGAAACCTTTAAAATCTCATAGTTGCTTATTTCTTTGTAAGTCTGGGCTAAAATGGATTCAGCATCACTAAATTAATTAATCTAGCCTCGCATCTAATAAGGGATGCAACTACCTCATGCATAGCTTGAACTTTTGTTAAAGCTGTATTCTTGCCAGTTGGAACTCTGCAAAAGCTGATTCAATCACAGAACAAATAAGAAAAGAAAACTAGAACAATGCAGTTACTGTAATGATTCAGAAAGAAACTGCTGTTAAGAATAAAACTGTGCTTCAGTATTTTGGATAAATAAAATAATAGCAACAAGTCTGGTTAAAAAAAGTGTGGTTTGAACCAGTAAAGAATCAAATCAATACAAAATAACACACTAATTTCTAGAAAGAATTTTCAATTCAGGTTGTATTGAACAAAGGCAGCCTACGTCCTTTCCACAAAAAATAGCTGCATGAAATATCAGCTCATTCACAACCACCACCTTATTACATGCAGCTTATTGAAGCCGCACACAGTTGTTGGTTTGTTTGGGTTTTTAAGCAGTTCTAGATTTTTAAAGGGAAGCAGACATTTTCAAAATGTGAGGGGACTTAATTATACTGGTACATCCTTTTCCCACACAGCGGTAGCGCGACTCAGTCTGAACACTTTGTGAGGCTCTATTTTTTTAAGTAATCATTCTGGTTTATTTCTGATGGGTCCATTAAAGAAATGCACTCCGATTCTAGCGTGAGCAAACCCAGGAACTTTGTCAGCAAGGCACCGCACCCCCCATATGCAGGTGAGTTTATACATAATGAAATCTTTCTTGGCTGACAGTGGAGAGCCTTTGCTTTGAGAGCACTGCTGCCCACCCACAGATTAATGAAGGTTTCCTCTGAGTCTCAAGTTCCACGTAGAAAGATGTAAAAAGGCACCATTACAACATTCCCAGTACAAAGAATTTCCTTCTACCATATACTCAGAGAATTAAAGTGAACACAAATAATTTCTTCACATTCAGATACTGTAGAAGCAACAAGAAATTACCAGGACATGGGAAGAAAGATGTGCAGCAATAAATCAATCAAATGAGTTATTCCAACAGGGTTGGTATGTGGAAATAAGCAAACACAAAGGAGAAATGAGAATGCTTGTGTGCATTACTTTCCCAAGTAATAAGAGAACAAACAGTATTAAACACACTGAAAATTAATGAAATCAAGCAGAAACTAAAGACAATTTGTGCACTTACACTGTGCACAGAAATACGCAAGATGACAAAACACAGACAGGTTAATAGGAAAAAAAAAAAAAAAAAAAAAAGATTTCTTCACCTAACATGACAAGTTTTCTATTTCTCCGTGCCAGAATAACATCCACTTGTACATGAAACAAAAGGTGGCAGGTACAAACAAAGCAGGTGATCAAGCGCCACACTCTTCCTATCTTAATAGAACTGAAAAACTGGAGAGGGAGAAGGGGAAAGCACCCGTACATTAAAAGCACATCAGGGGTTCAGACCTGGCAGCTATTCCAAACGTATCTCAGATGACTTCAGCAGACTTCAAAGCTCATAATAACTAGAGTAGTTAAAAACTTGAGGCTTGGGGGTGGTTATTTGCTAAAATAAAAAGGGTATTTCCCTATTTGTATGATTAAGGTTTTAATTAATATCTAAAGATCTTACAGTACAAACGAGTTTGCAGGGATCGTATAGAATCAAGCTCATAAGATTGCCATTAGAACTGTAATAATTACTAAACCAAGTAATACATTATTTTCCAAGTATTAAGAGAAGTATATCCTAAAAGCCTCACCCATGTCGTTTATCTTAGTGGCCAATCCAGAAGCGCTAAGCTGAGCAGTATCTGCATCCAACTAACTTTACCATATCTGGTCATACACGGATACACAGCTTTCCTGCTCTGTGAGCAACCACTCCAATCACTGCATTAATTTTCTCCCCCTATTTCCCTCCCACACTCCCCTCCCACCCACCCTTGGGTACACCAGCCTTTCCTCCCTCCAGCCCTCCTCCCCCTTAAACAAAGGACAACGTTAGGCACTAGAGAAAAATGCATCAGTTTCTACATCTGAAACAGCCAAAGTCAAAAAGAGAAACAGTTTAGAAACCTGCTTCCTATTCTGGAACCAGTCATAAACACAAAACTCCTTCCTGTACTATATTATTTCACAGCAGTTGTCCCTATTTCCCGTAATAAAACTGAGCTGAATAAATATAGCCAAAATGATGAAGTATATTAAAATGTGTTGACATCATACTTATTTGATGAGTTATAATATATTACAAACACTAAAAATAGCTCAGTGCTTTGCAAGGTAACTGGCATGCAAGTGTTACGTTACAGTTATTGTATGCATTCCTTGGCCAAATACGGCATGTTGTCTATAGCTTACTTGCATACAGAAACAAATTAAAGGTACAATTTCATATGCTAAGGTCAGAGGGTAAACTGATGTCTCTGAAGTACCAGAACTTTTAACAAGCTAACACTTATTCAATGCAGTAACACTTTGCAGAAGGACAGAAGGTGAAGAAATGAGTTAGTATGTCTAGACAGGAATAAAAAGCTACAAAACTGCAGTCAATCTCTAAGTCCAAACAAATTTACATCATTAGACACATAAGAAATATTGATAGACACACTTTGTAACGTTCCTGATTTTGGCACTGCAAGATAAGAACAACTATTCCTTTGCAAGATAAACCCTTTGTAATTAGCTCCTTGTATTTTAATTGTTTTCTACAGGAGAAAAATTAAAAAAAGAAGAGAAACACATTTATATTTCCTTGGAAAAGGTACATTTAGGAGCCTAATAGTTATTTTAAAGTTAGGAAGGCATAAGTTAGAAAAAAGTCAAATTAAAATGTGCTTTTATTTAAAACTTAAAACATTATTGCCATTAAGTTCTATCCTAAAAACAAACATCTGTTCAAAATTTCAAACAGAAAATGCAAACAATGCAAAATTTTATATTTTAACTTTTTTTTTTTAATGCACTTTCAGGTAAGAACTCAGCCAAAACCGAGGCTACTATTTCATGCACTCAATCTTCAAAAATTGTTTCCTTTGAATCTTTTTACCCTACAATAGTATTTAGAGCAGAGTTCAGTAAATAATATACCTTCTCTCTATTTTTTTTTCCTTAAGTAAGTATTCAGCAAAACTCAAACTGCTAGCTTAAAACAGAACATGCACTCAAGTGACACAAAAAACATTCTTCAAAAACAGTTAAATAATCCAAAAATCTAACCTTTCAAAAGCTTTGTTTCTTCCACTTTGGTTAGATGTCCTTCATCTATGATCTTGTCTGCCAAACAAAATAAGTGTTACTTTCCAAGCTCAAATTAAGCAAGCTTTTCCCTGCTCACATCTACGTAGACTACATTCCATGACCAAATTAAAAGCTGATAATATTACTTCCTACTCAGGCTTGAACAAAAACTTTATTCTAGCATGGAATAATGAAACGGAGCGCACAAGCCTACTGGAATTTTGTGATGATGTGCATAATTATTTCTTCTGAGATTTATTGGCTTAGATTATTAACACTTCAGTTCACTAATGAGAAGTTAGGAAAATTAATTTTTATGAACTTTTATTAAAAAAAAATCTTACTCAGTGCAATAAATAATTATAATAGTCCTCAAGTTATAGTTATTAAAAAAGCTCGTTGTTCGAAACAGATATCGACCAGACAGCAGAAATCTACAAATACGCCACAGCAAACCAGCAACTGAGAAGCCACCTCCACCTTACTTTAACAGTGCCTGTGAAAGATATACAGTCTTTTTTAGCTTAAAACTTTGAAAGCAGCACAAACTTCCAAAAAGTTGTGCATACAACGTGTTCAGGTTTATGAAAATTGAGTTTACGCGGAGCACTGACAGGAAAGTCCTAGCGATGGACGTCAGGTGCATAAAACCCTAAAACTCAGAATTTGAGACTAGACTGCTAACTTCATCCCAACTGCAGCTAGGACATAGAAAACAGTAAGAGCACGGGAAGAACATGTCTGGATTAATCAAAGACACTAAAAGAACTCTTGGACCATTAATTCATTTCTTTTTCAGAGCTTTCATTATTTTGAATTCCTTAACAACCACAACAACATGCAAAACTATCAAGGGTCACACATCTTACAGATCACATCATCGTTTTCTATGCAGTAGATCTTGCAAATTAGACAGTGTTGAAAGCTGTTAGCACCCACTAAAACACCAGTCTTGAAGCTGCTCCTGCTCCACCCTCTGGTCTGCTGGTTACTCCACGTAACTGAGACGCAGAGCAGACTGGACGAACAACACATACAGGAGAGCTCAGCTTAAGGAAGCTGGATGAGAGTAAATTCTTCTCAAAATTTTAATTAAAAAAATAGTGAGCTTTAGTCAGCACTTCCAGCTTCAAGTAGCTCTGAAGATAAAGAAGTCCCTGTACTCCCCTTATGACATTTTGCTGTAACCACGACATTCTGAGGACAGAGGCAGGACAACATCTGTGTGGAGATAAGCTTTCAGACAGAAATCCTTGAGGTCTGAAAAAGTCTCCATGGCCAAAACCTTATCTGTCCCCTTCCCTCCTACACAGCCAGACAAACCAGTCTAAAAGAAATACTCCCTCCATCTACTTTCATCTACAAATGTTGTCCTGCATCCCTATGACATTTTAGAAACACGGCTTCAGAAATAAACTGGATTTTCAGGATTGCCTTCAGGTCAAGCAAGTGTAGAGGATCACTCATCATCCAAGTTCAGAACAGTCTCAGGTTCATCACCGTGCCCAGGATTAGGAAGGCACCACAGAGAATCAAGTTACTGCAGCCACAAGCAAAGACTTACGGAGTGATATCACAAGTCCTTCTCCATTTAAAACAAATAAATACAACTAAACACAAGCCTTCATATGTGCTTATTACAGAACTCAGATGAGGCTGGAAGAGGGGTGGGAAGGAAGGCAGCACAAAAGCAGCTGAGGAACTCTGCCCATACATCTGAAAAAACTAGCATGCAAAAAACATACACTCCAAGCAGCTACCGACTGCCTCATCTGATGGGGCACCTCATCCATGCTGGGCTGTTAGCTTAAAACAGGCTTCTATAATCAGTTTACAGAGGAAAACTTAGCATCGTGAATTGATTCTGGAGCTTTCAGAATTCAGTAACTGTTAAAACTGGAATAATTATAGTAAAAAACAGAAACTGGTCTTCTTGACTCAGATGTTTTTTTCAAACTAAAATCTTTGCAGCAGCTCTTTATACTTTTAAGAATTCTCGATTCCTATGGCTAAAATAATCTGCAGACTATTTTTCTTTCCCATAGTGGCTTACTGTTCTCTAACATCCATTATGCATTTCAACATTTCTATAAAAGTTTTCTTCTTGATGCTATTTCATTGGCAAAGAACTTGAGCACTAACACACAAGTCCCAGTGTGACCCAAAGCTCGTACAGCCGGTGTTTTTCACTTGGTGCTTGCCAGCTTGCCATTTCTCCTATCCAAACAAGTAAGCACTCTCTCTGTTTTAGGAATGTTCACATTTGTGTATTTCAAAGCCAACAAAAAAATAGTTTATTTCACCATGTCTGTGAATATTTAGACAATAAACAGAGAAGTGGATGTTGATGTCACTGAACCACATGGAATCTTATTTTGCACTCTGCCATCACCCTGGTCACTAAAAATGGCAGAATCCATACAACAATCAAAGTAAAAGCAGGTGTATTTGTATCTTTATAATTTCCTTTTTTTTTCCAGATCCCTCCATTTTTCCACATTACTGCTTCAGAAAACTTCATAAGCTTGATTTTTCTTCTTTTTCTTCAAATCAACCACAATTTCCACAAATCAAGGTATGCATATTCGGCTACCAAAATATAAATTAGGGTGAGCATTCTGGCTTTAATTTCTGGCATGAATAATTCTTATCTTTCATGCTACCCAGTCACTACTTAACAGAAAGCAAAGGGTTGCTGGTAAAGATCATAAATAATAATAATTTTAACCAATACAATCTGCTTTGAAGTTAAACTTTCAGTCCATCTATGTTTCTTTTTGCTGCTGCTGAATGTAGTTCAAAGGCACTTTCCTTTAGGTTTTTAGGCATTTCCTACCTTTCCAATTTAAGAACTTCTTTATAGATTTAGGTTGCCTATTACTGTGTGCAACACAATAGTTAAAATCTGTTAACATTACAATGATTGTTTAGAGTAACATTTCCCAGAGACATTTATGCTTTTGTACCAAATTAGCCTTTGAAGGAGGTTTGTTTTGAATACCAATGAAAGACCTGGCCACTCTGAAAAAAGTTAATACTGAGTTGCTTTAACTTTACATGTCACCTGCAGGTCAAATTCATGGAAGAGTTGAAAAGAGTCATTCAATCCATCCAAAACGTACTCCATCTTAGGTAGTTAAAATTAAAAATAAATAAATAATTTAAAAAAAAAAAAATATCAACAAAACCAGCTTAGTAAAAAAAGCAAAAAATGGACTTGAATTTAAAGTCATATCTGCAAAAATCACAAAATGAGGAAAAAAATAAGAATACAGATAAAGAAGAGTTAGACTGGAGCAAAAGACAGGAAGCTAGCAGGGCACTAAACCTCTCTTTTGTCTATACATGATCACCTTTTTCGGTAATAACTCGTATCATGTGCCAATCAAAAAGAAGCAGCATGACTTGCTGTCGATGTCACTGGTTTTCACCAGTGGTTACTGAAAAAGAGTTATGAAATGAGCAACAAGTGAGCTGGATGCAATGATCAGAAAGTAACAGACTGCCCAGATCATTCAAAGCAAAATTTCATAACATTCATAACATTTCACAGAAGCTGTAGATCAGGACAGGTTACTCGATGATACTGTCAATCACATTCTGCTTAAAAACACATATCTTAAAAACACCTACAAAAGCTGGATTTTACAAACAATGCTACTCAAATTAAGCATTCAAGCTTCATTGCAACTGAGATTTTACTGTCCTGTTATTTCTTCCCCACCAAAAAAATTCTAGCTTTAATGCTGAGAGGTCTTGATTGCTCTGAACTGATAAGCACTTTCAATAGCCTTGTACCTGAAGAACATTTGATTGTTCAATCATCTAATTTTCTTTGTGTTATCTTACATACTCCACATTCTTGACTCCCGCTGTTATCCCTCTGCTTGTGCTTTCCCAATATCAGTGCTTCATGCCCAGAACGATGGCATTGTGCACTTTCCCAGCACAAGTCAGAACGTTCACTTCTAGACAAACCACGTGGTGTCTCAATTGTTTCTTTTTAGATTCCTCTTATGGTTTGCAGACATTATAGTTTTAATTCCTCTGCTTCTATGACAAAACAGCAAACCTTCCATAACATGATTTTAGTGAGTGAAGTGACTCCTATTTCTGGAATTTTTATTGTATTATTTTTTTTAAATAATAAACCTGCTCCTTTCCCAATATCTAAACATCTGGACAAAAAAAGCATAGTATATCATATGATGAACTATATATTCTTTCTCAATACTGTCAGTCTTTATAATATTATTCTGCACTTAAGTATATGCTGCACGTCTTCAAACTCAGTGTTCCTGGCAACCTCTGAAACTGTAATTTTTCTCCCCACCAGTTCCCAACCCTCGCTGCTGCAGAGTGTAAAGAAGAGGAGGAGGACTGAAGGGTAGCACTTACATACAAAATGAAAATAACAGATCTGGCAGTTTGCGGTTTTTCAACATCATGATTTTGTGGGGCTTGACTAAATGTATTTGAACTTCGGAAAGGCAAACTTTCAGTGCAGGAATAAGTAAAATGAGCTGCTGACTTGGAGTCATTTTTGTTCTGATTAGATTGTAAAAACTTCTATTGTCACAAAAAATGCAGAATACTGAACCCTTTGAACTCACATTCATTCTTTTAAAAATGAGGCAGCTGAGGCCTGATAGTGCCTTTAGTGCAGCCTTGAGTCTCTCCAGAAAGCGGAGACATAAGTAAATTGATGATTATCTTATCACTACTTCAACTGTATGTTACAGTCTTAAACTAGATCCTGACGGTCACTTTTGCTCCTCAGTAGTGACAAGACCGGTCACATTCAGTTTGCAGAGGCGATGGTAATACAAGCTTAACCTATTTTAGCAAAGCTAACATCCCAGCAATGAAAACAGGCAACGAATTTGTATTTGAACATCACTCAGTGTGCTCTTCATTTTCACTCTAGACAAAAAATATTTTCACTCAAATATTTAACTTCAGGGCATTATTATGTACTGAATCAAGAGGATTCATACAAGATCTCCACAGCATTAGAAATTAATTTAAACTTAAGCCTGACAGAAGATGGCTATCAGTCTCTCACTTTTTAAAGTAAAATACTTTTCAAATCAATAAAGTTTAAATTTTCTTAGACAAACATTAGCAGTATCCTGTCAGTTTATAGCACTGCAATTCATATCACATGAGTAAAATCAAACAAGGTTGTTACATTTCCTTATTGAAATTTTAAATGGAAGAGTCCAATGGGCATAATGTCAAAAAAAGATAAGTGTCTCATTACTGCTTGTAAATACTTTATCTCCGCTCAACTTTACATATATGATTTCTGTAAATTCTTAAATAAAAAATTAATTCTTTATGCTAGAAAGCAGTTTTCTTTGAAGGTTAACAGCACCTTTTCTCTCTTCATCCTAATGATATTTTTCTCTCAGGATTAATATCTTAACTTTTTCTTTAATTACAGATACACAGACTGCATTATTCCATTACTCATTTTCAAAAGCCATTTGATTTTAAAAATTTGTTTCTCATTCCAGAATAACACATCTTCAGAAAGATGGTATTGCATATTTGTTCTTTTATTTTTTTAAAAGAATCTATTTGATTTCCACATAAAAACTACGGTCTTACTCTCCTTTTTGTTCTTTGTAACAACTAATTTGAAGAATGTTTAAGACCTTTAATTATCAGGTAAATTACAGACGTGTGAAATGAAAAAAAGGCATCATCACCTTATCTGTGTCCTACTGCTGCTTAAACTGACAGTGTCAGGCTTCCAACTGTTCATGTTGTAACAGGTGAAAAATTACACTCAGTTTTACACACTGTGTGGCAATGTTACCACTCTTACTGGTCAGAGGACAACAATGGATTAACTGCTAAGCAGAGACAACGTGATCATCCCTTCGCAAGAGCAAAGATACCCTCTTACTACTACAGGCATCTGCTTACACAATGCCACAATTCTATGCTTAGAAAATTTCTGCTACTATGGAAATACTATATAGTCGTGACAAATTCTGGTTTTAATTGACCTTTTCTGAGTTTTCCATTGGTTTTAAAGCAAATGTGATGAATGCTCGTGTACTCACTCTGACATTCTATGAACTGATGAATAAAAGTGCAGTCTCCTTCACTCTTTGAAAGAAAGTGCTCTAGTAAAGAAAGAAACACTTAATTTTACATCATCTTATCATTTTCAAATTGATGCAGAAAAAAAAATTTGAAAGGTATATTAACAATATTTGTAATTAACTGTATTGACAGTGAACTTTTGAGTTAATATGCAAGCAGACAAGACATGTAACTGAAATGATGCCTGAGTGATATTAGAAAACAGATTACTCTTTTGAACTGATCAGAAGAATAAAGTACTTATAAATGCATTTTCAAAGGGCACCTTTAAATACTAAAACCTAATAGAAGTTTTTAGGCATAAAAAAATGGCCCTTACTTCAATACAAACTATTTAAAAAACAACTTTTATTTAACACAATTTAGTAAGAACCAATTATGAAAAGTCCAAATATGCTGCAATTGTTTTTGAATTATTTATCTTTCAGGTTAGGTGGTGACAAATGACTGTCACTAAATTTCCATTGACAACTTCATAATTTTGGCCAAAAAATTAAATGCACTAAGTGCTATTTAAATCATTATAAATTTACAATACATATGATATAATACTGGAACATGCAACTCCATAGTACTGATGTCTCTAGTTCCTCCCATTTGCTGACTAATATTCACACATGGATAATTGGAAATACCATATCCAATCACTGAAGAAATAAGAAACATGTATTTAAGCTAAATTCTTCAGCATTTTATTAATTTTAAAAGGGCACCATGGCTATTGCAATTATTTTCCCTTTTTAATTTTTTTAAAGCCTTTTTACATGATGCTCTAAATGACTGTATGCAAACTTCTCATATCTTTCTTTCCATAACATACAGCTTAAAAAGCTTCAGTAGGAAAGCCAGGCGTGGTGCAACTCACTGAGAAACATATCACTTAAAGTAACCCAGTTCTACGCAACCTTCACTACTGGCTTGACGTATAAGTTACTCTTCTGCACCAGAATTTCTGTACGTGCCACGAGAAAAAATGAGTGCCTAACCATCCTCGTCTTATGCTTCGTTATAAAGAGGCTCTAGAGAGACTACGAGTTCTTATTTCCTCTACTCGAAGTACGTCTTTTAATGCTAGACAGCCACATAAAAAAGTAGCGTAAAATCCTCATTCCTGCCTGTGAACACACCTTGACAACATGACCTCAGGATCAAAACCTGAAGTTTTGAGAGACAGAGAGAAAAAGGGAATCTTAAAATGCAAACTGATTTTACATGGTTTTACCACTACTTTCCTCTGGGCTGGGGGGGAGGTGTGTATATCTTCATATATAGATAGAGGAGACTTCTTAAAATTCCCTTACAGGCTATTTAGCACAACCCCCAAAATTTTGTACGTCTGACTTCAGCTGTGAAGTCTTTACTTTGCACAAAAGATCTACAAAAGTAACTGCTTCCTGCTGCTTTCAAGAGAACAAAATCCAAAATCTGGCAGAGAAAATCACTGCCCATCTGTTGTTATACCAGGGCTAGTTAAAGGACAGGAAGACAGAGAAAGGTACAGACTGTCATGAAGAGAACACAGGCCAGCAAGCTCTAAAATGCCAGAGAAACGTAGGTGGACCAGGTAGAGCAGCAGTGCAGAACAACATGGCAAAACAGACAGAATAATGGAAAACACAGAAAACTATACTAAGATATAGAATAATAAAACAGCATGGTAGATGCATGACAGAAAAGGTGATACTGTATAAACACACAGAAAGTGCAGCTGTCTATTCATAAAGAAAAACAAATTGGCAGACAGCTTCCTAATACTCCCAGGTTTAAGTACAAGTTTTATGATTACTCATAGGAAGGAAGAAGCTATATTTTCACGTATCCATCCAGATAACACTTTGACTCTTAGGCAATTCAAAATAGGGTGAAAAGGAATTGTTTCTTCAGCTTCGGAAAAAAGTGAGTACCGGTGATACAATGGTATTTGTTGTAATCACCTTATAATTAATTTAAATTAGAAATAATGATTCAAACCATTAAATGCAGTCCAATAAGAAGCAGCATTAATTAAAAATACCAACAAGATGTTCCAGCCACCAATTTTAAAATAAACAAAACAAAAAAGTCTTTAGTGGAATGTTAGCAATTATTTATCTATAAAACAATATGCCTTTGCACTCGAGGACTGAAAGCTTCTACTCAAGGTTTTAATTTAGCTCTAGGCTGCTTTTGTTCACAGTACTGTATATTTTTCTAATAACCTCCCAATAACCTAACTTTCAAAGTATTTTTACATTTTACATGATTCGAATGAAAAAACACAATTCCTCTACAGTACCTCAGGTATGCTTTATAAAAAAAGTAATTATTTTCTGGGGCTGAAAATTTTAAAAAATAAATTAAAAAGTAAATTTATTTCTTAACCATTCAAACAAGCATTTAGAGCATAACCAACCTAAAGTTATGCATCAGCAAGATGGATCAATCTGTCTAAAAATGAAGTATGGCAGTTCAGAGAACTGGGAACACACAATAAGACTCCTGCTTGCAAATCTCAGCGTGCATCATAGCCAAGTGCCTAAAATGCTAGGAACTTAAGGGATAACTAGTACTTGGATTACAGGGAGGTTTCTGTACAGTTCCTGCCAGCGTTTAACATACCTTTCCTCCTGCTCCAAAAAAGAAATAGACATGAAGTTGCTCCATGATTAACTTTTTATTTTGCTGTTGTCTCCCTAATTAAGAAGCTCATAATTTATAATATAAAAAAGGTAAATAGCTAAGAATTAGAGCATAGGGTTTTAAAATTTTGTTTCCTTAAACATTGTGAATATTAGTTAAAACCAAGAGTTCTTTATATAAGTGCCCCAAGCTTAAGTTATACTACCACCATTCTTCAGAGCTTTTGCTATCCAGCAAGACACAATAAATGCTTAAGAAAGCTACATCAGGGAAAAAATTAACATAAGAAAACAAATGTATCTTAGCCAAAGGAACATTTTTGTGAACTTAGCATTACAACTGGAGTAACCTTTGCTATATGTGATATTGGACATAGTCTTAATCAGACCATGTGTTAAGACACATTAGTTAAAATACTTAGCTTTAACTGATTTGTCTCTAAAAAAACGCCATTAGTCAGATCACCCTGTATTCATTCCTGTTTTACACAGACTCCCCTAAGTTTTAAAAAGTTAGTTTCCACGATTAGTATTTCATATACTCATTTTTCTTGTTACAGAATGAAAAAAAAATGTTTTGCTGACTTTACTTACCATACCCAATTTACTAGAAAAATGAGTAAGTCTGTGTTGCAAGGGAAAATAAGAGGAAAAAAGTCAATGAGTTTTCCACTTTTTCGTGTCACAAGCCTGACATCATTCAGTAGACTCCTACTGATTCCAGTGAGAGCCCAAAAATAAGCAAAAAACACGACTTCCAAGTTGGCTCATTACATTTAACAGAACTTCCTAGAAGACTGAAAGTCTAAGCAAAAAAAAAGCTGGTCAGAAGTGGACAGATTTAATTTCCTTTTTTTTCAGATGACGTAATTCAAAATAAAACTTTAGAGAACATTTTGAATTGGTTTAGCTTCAAACATCAACCATAAGACAAAAGGTAGCCTTAAGATACACTACCTTTCTCTGTGCTCCCATTAATTTTAGGTATGAAGTCGTCAACTTGTATGCCTAGGATTAAGAAAGGGTATTATTTCTGGAACCAAGCAAAATGTTTTGGGTTTTGTTTATTTATAAATACAGCACTGTGAAATTCATCTGGCTTTCCATACTGCCTCCTCCTTCTAAGTATCTAATCCAATCAAAACAAACAAGATGTAATGTTTTCCTGCATTACCGCTCATGTTCCTGTTCAAACGTGCAAGAGGTTACTATTATCCAAAGAATTACTGCCTATTACATATTTATATAGAAGAATTTTATATAAAATCTTCAAAATCATGGAGCTGAGGAGGTGCAAACAGAGTTCTAAAATGAGCCACGACCCGGAAAGCCTGAACACAACAGCAGTGCCCTCTACTGGCATTCTATTGTGGCCACAATGGTAAGGGACACAAAGAACACGCTACTGGGGTAACTGTAAAACATTTTGCCAGACACCTAGACTACAAGATTATTATAATAAAAGTAATTGAACAGAAAATCTGGAAATCAGCTTTAAACAAGAAACTGTTCACACCTACCTAAGCTGTTGTGTTCTTTAAGAGTTTTCTCTTGAAGATGTTCTAACCGTACTGCAAACAGAAGTCCAAGAAAAAGATATTTCACAGATTAAAAGAAAAACAAATAATCAAAGTTTCTTCCCCACTAGTGACTAACCTTGTAAAGCAGTCAGCCGCTCATTGGTGAAATCATTATCAGCCTGCAAAGCTTCTATTTTTGCTTGAAGTTCTTGTTCTCTCTCTTCCATTTCATCTATTTTCTGCTGCAATTCTTTTTTCTCAGCCAGTCCTTTCTGTTGGATTTCTTCTTGTCTTCCTTCTGCTACCTGCTCAAAAAGAGATTTAAAAAATCCCCAAACAAATAAAAGTCAATACATGAAGGACTAGATTGCCTTGATTTTTGTAAAACTAAATGCACATAAGTAATTTTCCTTGCTAGTCAGATAAAGAACATGCAAATACTGAAAAATTTTCTGCTGTTATTTTTCTATGGATTCCACTTGAAGCACAACAACAAAGACAAAGAATCTCAAATTATCCTAACTATTTGTCTGAGGAACCTAAGTTTTACAGGAACAGTACTACAGTCCTAGAACTAAGAAACACCCAGCATCCCAACCCAATCAAAACCCAAGAGTCCTTCTGAACAGAGTATACATTGCACAGACGAACCTGATTCAAAGCCACATCTTTCAAGGTGAACAAAAATGGAACCTTTCCAGCAATTTAGTTAACTGATGACACTTCCAAGTACACAATATGTAAACCAAAATAAGACGTAAAAGACGCCATGTACCTTTCTTTCATTTACCTGGGTTTTTTTAGAAAAGTTTAATCCTTCCTTGATCACTACATTAGAAATTACATTGTATTTGTTTGTTCAGTGCATTATAGTATCTTAAGTCAGATGAAGTTCTGTCGTTACCTTTAGTTTGTCAGAAAGATCTTTGATTTCATTTACAGCTCCATTGTATTTATTAGCTAATTCTCTTAATTCTTCCTGAGTCCGCTCATTCATTTCTTTCAGGTGAGTACATTCATCTTCTGTATTACTTAAACTCCGCTTTAAAAGAGAAACATTACGCAATAAATGAAAATCAGAGACTAATAATAACACTGAAGTTGATGTATTTTTTTAATAGTATATCTAACTAATTGTATTTAACTGCTTTGTTCCTAATCATTAAGGCTAAACAAATTGATGAAGTCCTGGCAAAAACACTCTCTGTACACACCTTTGAAATGTTCTACTTAACCTACCTAAATCATATCTCTCACCCAGCAAAAGATTTCATACATTATATAATCCAATGGCCCTAAGGAAGTGTTTTGAATCTTTTCCTGAACCCCATAATGTGGAAAGGCACCTGAACTAAGACCCCCTTACTCAAGAGGTAGCTGGGTCTTCAGGAGGCAAGGAATGCCCCAGAAGTTTGCATTAGCTGCTGAGCACAGCACAACTAAACGGTGTTGAGCTACCTCCTCACAGCTCAAGATTAGTTTCTTCATTCATACAATAATTTTGTTTCTCAACAAGCTCTCACTTAGTTCTTCACCACCAAAACACCTTTAACGAAAAGTATATTCAAAACTACATTATACAACAACTATTAAAGGACAACTTTCAGTCCAGAGCCAGTGATTCTTCTGTATGGGAAGAATGTGGCAGCAAACACTCAAGGAAATATCTTGAAGTTAAATGTTTCTGCCTCAAGAGTCAAAGTAAAGAGGAAAACAAATAATAATAATAAAGTCAGAAGATTTTTTTCTTCACATAGGATTGGAAAGGAGTACAAAGGTAGAAGCAAACAAAATTCCAATCATTAAAAAAATCTGTCAAGAACTATTAAAATATAAAAATATGTATTTAACTGAAATACCCTAAGGATATTTTTTACAGCACTACATTTGTATTCTCTTAAAAGCATGAAAAGGGTAAAGCACTTAATTTTGAGTCTTACAACATTTCTTGACCTAAGGGAACGTAGAAGATAACAATAATGGGAAGAGAAAACAAAGCGAAAGATAATAAGGAGAGATAAAGGGGCAGAAATGTTATTTGAAGAAAGTTTCCAATACTTGGTAAACTTAAAAACTCATTCTTGAGTGTAATTTGTAGCTTACACTTCCATAAATTTTACAAGTTAAACAAGGTCTAACAACATTTTTCTAATGTATTATGTCATTTTCCCCTCACGTACTGCTCACACATAACAGCTTCTGTAAGACAGCATCATGAATTTTGAAATCTGGCAGAAAAAAAAACCAGTTTAAAAAGAGTTTCTGCTTAACTGTTTAATCTAAGTATTGTCCAACTGCAAGTGCCACAATACAACAAATACTGGCATAGTCCAGGAAACAAAACAAGGATCTAAGTGGCAGCAGTTATAACCATTCCAGTATTGCAAGAAGACAAGACATGAAACTTCAATACCTCCACTTCAGACAGTTTTCTGACCACTTCAATCTTCTCCTGAAGGACCCGCCTCAGGGACTCTTTGGCTGTCGTTTCATAGTTGTGTTTGTCTTCTTGTAATGCTATAAGCTCTTTTCGTATACTGTCTTCTGTTTGATTCTGTACATACAGATTAATCAGATACAAGGACAGAATTTAAATTAGTATTTTACTGATTAAATATATTAGACTGTGATAAGACCTGCTATATTTCAAAATGTTTATTAGCAACCTCTGGTAGACACAAAAATAACAGACAAATAAGTAATCAAAGTTTTTTTATGTGAAAGGGTGTAAACCAGTTATTTTTTGAAGTGTATGTATGGTAGCACACATTCAATGAAATTATGGGGGGTTTCTGGCCACTGCTAAGACAATGTCAAGCCCAGAGGACGTATAATTTGACAAACCAGGAACGTAAGAGGTCCCATCTGACAGATCTCAGACAGGACCTGCAAAAAAAGTTTTTACAATGTAGGTAATAGAGTAATTAAAAATTAAATAAAAAAAAAAATTTAATGCAGGTATAGGTGGCCGCAACAACAAGCAGGGCTTACTTGAAACTCTGCCTTTGAGTATCAGACAACTCATTGACGATGCCTTTTTTTGAATCTCTATTTGGATAGAAACGTCCATAGGAAAAAGGACAGAATGGTTGCTTCTCACTGAAGACAGAAATTCCTTTTCTGCATTTCAGTGTGTAAGTGTTTATATGCATATACAAAAGAAAAGTTGTGCTACAAAATGCTGAAAACCAGCCATTTATTTAGATTTCAAATGATTCCATGGAATAGAGAACAGATCTACAGTTGTCACTGTATTCAGATTATCAAAATCACATAGGCTCACTTCAGAAAGTTTATGTTCCAGATGCTATCCTATAATTAGCTAATTTCAAAACATTTTAAAAGAGCTATCTTTCAGCATCCCTAAAATCAACGTCAAGTAAACTACTTACCTTTGAACACGCCTGTAATTGATTTCCCATAACCTCTAATCTTGATAGCAGCCTGTCTTCATCTATTAAAGCCTAACAGAAAGAAGTATCACCTTAGTATAAACATGTGTTTTATGTAGTTCCAGTAGAAGTCTGCTTTAAAGACTTAAATTTTGTTGGAGAATTTACTTCTAATAGTTATTTCAAGCTAGTACATAATCACTAAATTATTAAACATTATCTTTTGCACAGTTTAAGAGATCCACCACTGTTTGTAAATTAATGGCTGAAATTTATATGCTACTGCATATTTCAGTTCATAAAGGAAAAGGATGCCTGCAGATACCTGCCAACTAGTATCTGAAGCCTCTTGTGTGACAGCAAGTAGTCGCTGAAGGGTTGCCAGCTTCTGTTCCAACATTTGTTCCCGATGTAAGGCTTCCTATGAAGAGAGCAGAGTACAAGTCAGTTCAGCTAGAAAAACTCAGAAAAACAGAAGCAATACAAGAGATAGAAAATACAAAAGAAAAACAAAGCACGAGTAGCAAACATTCTGACATATTCAAAACTATAATAACCCCATCCTATTTTAACCATTCATGCACTCCTTGGGATATTTTAAGTAGGAAATTTTATCCTATAGCTTCAGGTTCCTAAAAATCTTCATTTTTCATGCATATGTTGCACATGATGAGTACACACAAGTTATTCTTTCCAAGACTTAAAAACACTTTGACTTTTGTCAATAATTTGAGTAACAGAATTGTAAACACCAAAAGGCAGCTTGTCAGTTCCCATACAATGAGCTGTTCATCCTCAAATCAGGTCACAAAAGGAAAATGCCAAGCAAGAACTCCTATTTTTGATTTCTGTTTTACAACAGTAAGATAGAAGAAAATCTTTGTTAATAAGTCCAGGATATAGAGAGTGAACAGATTGGTGAGTGAGTATGTATTTGGCCTCCCAAGAATGAGCATCTGCCTGAGCTGCTTCCTGCTATGTCAGCAAAAACATGTTAGCATACATCTCAAAAGCCTCATTATTGATGTGAACAAAAATTGCCATTACTAAAGAGAAACAGGCCGAGTAAGTCAGCAGAAGTATACATAAATTAAAGGTACGTAGAATTTACCAGTAAGATTGTTTTCACATCTTTTCCAGAAAGTTCATTTTACAATCCTTTCTAAAGAGTTTATTGATATATGTATATTAACCCACACTTCAATGTGTTGATATTTTGCAGTCTAACTTTTTAGTAATATGATATTTTAGAAAAAACACATCTATTAAAACTGACACAGGAGCAGGCACAGAAAGGCTGGTGATGCCAATGAGGAAGAAGAGCTGCCAGCACTGTCTCCTCCTTTACACTTCCCAATAAATACAGGGACAGAAACTCACAGTAAGAAATCGTATTCACAGAAACAAACTAGGAAATTACCTCTTCTTTCACTATTCTTTTGTTCTACAAAACTTTATATCCATGTACATGGTACATCCAAAGCAATGGATGATGCCAAAAACATTGGGAGAAAAAGAAAATGTGGGAGAAAGGCCAGGTAAAGCAGGTATATGGCATCCAGGGAGCCTTCTGTAAGACAGGGAACTTTCATGTTTCTTTTTGCTCTTGCAAAACCCCAAAAGTTTACAAAGAACTATACTATGTTCAATTACAACATAGAATGGTTTGGGTTGGAAGGGACCTTTAGAAGTCATCTAGTCCAAACCCCCTGCAGTGCGCAGGGATATCCTCAACCAGATCAGGCTTCCACCACCTCTCTGGGCAATGTTTTACTTTTAACTAAAGAAAGGGGTAGATAAATGCTTATCACATTGTCATTTACAAAATGCAAGCCAAATAGAGCATAAGATCTGTGCAAAACTAATGCTGTCAAGAGAAAAGTTACCTGTAGATACTGTGAAAGCTGAAACAATTCCTGAGAATACATACTGGGAGTGTTAGCAGCAACCTGAAAAATAAAGGAATTTAAGAATCAAAATGGGTTTGGATTTTTCATTACACTTAAGTAATGCAAAATTCATCATTTTAATCCATAAAGTAAACAGGGAGTGGAAAACATATCTAAATCTAAATCACCACTTCTTCAACTCTAACAAGTCAAAAAAACCAACACATAGCTGAGTAAGGCAGAAAACAGCTAATTACTGAATTACCTTGTCAACAGGACTTGGTAATGGAGCATGGATAACACTGAAAAAAAAAAAAAATTTAAAAAGTGAACACAAAGTGTAGAATATTAGTTCAAAAATCCAGAAGATTCCTAGTACTGTCTATTTAATCAAGATGCATTGTATTAAGTTTATTCTTTAAATAAAGAGTTGATATACAAACATGCAAAACCAGTTAATATTCTGCTGAGCAACATTTTTCAGGCTATTTTCAAATTATAAATACAAGGTGTAAAAACTCTCTTTACAAACTTTTATTTCAATAGTTACATAATATGTTATTTTCTTAAAAACTGATTTATTAAGGTTTAAACTAATTTACATGCATAGAAACAATAGGTATAAAAAGACTGTATATACTACTCTGGTTTCCAAATTCAACAAATCGCGTAAAATAAAATTTAGCAACTTACAGATTTTTGTAGACTTCCACTAGAGTAAACGTTACACTTGCACACTGTCATCAGAACTAAAAATTTAACATCATACATTTCTCCTATTTCTTATTACAACACGCAATTACATGGAAAATTTCCCATGATAATTTATTTTGACTTATCTTCCCAGAAGCAAAGACACCCTAAAGCTTCATGCAAATATTTCTGGACAGTAATGATAATAGAATAAACAAACAATCAAAGCCATATGATTGCTGAGGATGAAAGATGATGAAAATCACGTCATTTGCAATGGCACTCAGTTACTGCAAACAAAATGTTTTACATTTTTTGTTTCTAACACTCTGAATTTTTTTCCCCCAAAGTGTGCACATACACACAGAAAAACCTCTCAATATTCATCTGAGTTTCCAAATGTTATTCCATCCAACATATTTTATGGGGGTTTTTTTCCCCTCATGCCAGGCAAAGCTTGCTTTCATTGTGACACCAAATAACTCAGTGTTATGTGTACACACACAGACACACCATGAACCTCACTTTGTTAAAGCCTATGTGTACTTAAAGGAGCAAAACCAATTATCCTAAATAAAAAAGAGGGAAGAAGAATGCTCATGTAGTTTCTTCGTTCCCCCAGTACACTAAACCACAGCCAGCCAGAAAAGCCTGGCATGACAGGAACTTTTTGATTCTCTCACAGTTGTCCTAAATTCTAAAAACAACAAGCAAATGAGATTTATTTTTCATAATCCCTGCAAAAGAATCACATTCTCAGTTATTTTCTTTGCGCGATCACAGGAAAAGAAACAGTTCCTATGATAATTTTAAACATAATACCCATCAAACCCTCATTATACAGCAGTTAAATTTTGCTACACATGAATAGATACTTATTCTTACTCTGATCGCAATCGAGCTTCCATTCCATCTGGAAGAAACAGTTTGATTGTGGAGACTATACATCCATGGGTAACTGAAAAGAAACAAATAGTAAGTCATCATGATTTGTTACTATCTAATTATAAGTTCAATGGTTAATGTTACAGCAACCAAGCAAACTCTCTTAAGAAACTCTGAGGCAGGTAAAGAAGAGGCACAAATGCTTTCAAGCACCAGTGCCTGGGTCTGCCTTTTCGGACCTCCTCTGGAGGAAGGAAATGTCAACATTAGGAACTTGAAGAGGTTATGCTACGTGCTTGGTCCTTCATGGCTGTGAATCAGTTCCAGTTCCAACTCTTCCACAGGCAGCAATGCATGCAAGACACCTTTACTGCAGCAAGTTAAAGGTAACTGTATGTTTTGATGATAAAATGGGGAAAAAAGAACGCATCTTACCTGCTCTAGGAAATGGGAATCCAGAAATATAAACAAAATAATGAGCTATCTTTTTGACAAGATTCCTGTGAGCATACCCAGGGACGGAAAAGGTAACACATCCCATTTATGGCACCAGACACATTTCAACATCTGAAATTTGCCAAGTGATTGTTATTTGCAAACACAAGGACGAAAAAGGGAACAGGGAGGAATAGTACAGGAACCCCTGAGACGTACATCCTCTTGAATGCATCATTCAAGACAAAACATCTCTATCTTGTAGGCTTGTAGTACACGTCTAATGCACAGCCCTAGACAAGTGGCCTCAATTCGGAAGGAGAAAGGCTGCTTCTCCAGGACTAAATTCAAAAGTCTTTGAACTCAAGAAAGATCCTAAGCGATAGGAACAAATAAGAGTATTCAATTCTTACATCGAGTTCAACCTCTCTTCACAATGTTTCCCAAAAATGTTACCATTTTCAAGGACATTGCAAACAATCAAATTACGTCTGTTTTGCTTGGGTGTAGGGTTTTTTTCTCCCACAGTTCAATGTTTTAGGAAATAAAAATTCTTTCCAGTTACACAGAAAGGCAGATGTTGTTTCCCAAAACGCTACCACAAGCTAGATACAAATGAGTACGTGATTATCTATCATCTACCTTTATACCTAAAGCACCCACTAACATACAAATAGCTGCTCTACTTTCATGGTTATTAATATCAGCAAAACAGCTAATCTGGCTTTGAAAAAAAGGGCAATGGGTGTTTTAGGACAAAGACAGTACTCCAGGGAAACGAGACAGGTCTTTGAGAAAGCTACCTCAATAGAATCTAAAAATACAGGAGAAATGATCCAACTATGCAGAGTTGCTCTTAACGTTTATTCAGTGGTAAAAGCTAACGCTTTGGACAAGTATCCTCTTGGCTACAGCACATTGTTTTTTCAAGCTGACCAGGTAAAGTATTAAATTTACATGCCAGGGAAAAACAGCCAGGACACCTCATTCTCCAAAAAGATTAATTGGTATTGGGGTCTTTCTTGGCTTTAGATTGAGGTCCTCGGAATTCACAAACCTATTCTTGCAAAAATCATACAACACCCACGAGCAATATGAGCTGTTGCACGTAACACACAGCTTTCATAACAAAGAACCTTTAAGGCACAAAGAGGTAATTAGTGATTTCAAGAAGAAAGTATTAGGGTGTCTGAAACTAAAACCCAACAAACAGCTTGACCTTTGGGTCATATATCAGGTGTGAGAATACACAATGCTGAAGTTTTTGCAGCAAAGCTCAGACTGATCAAAAATCTCCTAAAAGCTGCAGAAACTTATTTGCGTAAAAAATGAAGAGATAAGGGGGATGAAGCAGAAAGTCTCAAACAGCCAATGACTGTGAAAAGGTACCATGCATTTTCGTAGATTTATAAATTAAGAATAATTAGAAAAGAAAAAAAATCTGCATGCTGTCCTTTAGCTACTGGTTCATTAGAACTGAAGGATTAAAGAGAAAGCCTAAGGAATGGTAAGTGATGTATAAAATATTAATACAGGGACAACTGGGCAGGATAGTAGTAATTGTTTAAATTCAAGTCAATATTATTCCTTCTGGGAGGGAAAAAAAGCATCAAGGCAACCTCTGGGTGCCGAATGGGACCGAGGAAATTCTTCTCCAATTAAAAGATATTCCCTCCTCGCCCCATATCCCAGGCGACAGCCACGCACTCACCTCCAGGGCTGCTGGCAGGGGGCTCAGGGCTGGCACGGCCCCGGCTCCAGAGCGCGGACGGACAGACACACGGCCAGACAGACCGCCGGGGGGGGAGTTGGGCTGCAGCGCTGGGCGGTGTCGCCAGAGGGCGCCCCGGGCCCGGGCAGCGGCAACGCGGGAGCTCCCTCCTCCTCCTCCCTCTCCTCCCGGGCCCCGCCAACCGCACACAGCACCAACAGCCCGATTCCGGCTGGATTCTCTCCTCCACGAACCTCCAACCCCCCCGAGAGCCCTCCCCGGCCCCGACAGAGGGCGGCTGGGGCCTTGAGCCCCCTCATCCAGTGGGAGGTGTCCCTGCCCATGGCAGGGAGGTTGGAACTGGACGGGCTGTGAGGTCCCTTTCAACCCAAACCATTCTATGAGGGGTTAACACTGCCCTGGAGCACAAAAACAACAATGAAGAAACAATTTTTGCCTCAAAATTTCCGTTTCACAGAGAGGGAACGTGCAAATGATGCTCCCATTTTTATTTTTACTTGTTCATGCAATGGCAATAACCGAAGCAGCTCTAAAAAGCTGCCTCTCGCTCCCGTTGGAAGCTCCATGCGCAGGATCCACCACGTTTCCCCATCAGCACAGGCATTTTCAAACACCAGCAAAAGAAAACACCTATTAAAAGGAAGAGTTCCAACTTGACTAGGAAAAAGTGCATGAACTGTGTTTGACCCGAATCGTCTGGTGCTGGGAAGCCTGCTGCTCCCTTCCAGGCGGGAAGTCACCGCCAGTTAACTCTTGGAATGCTCTGGCACTGACTGGGAAATCTTAGGAAGTGATAAACGAATGTAAACCACTCTAACACAGAGAAAAGCACGGTGAGGTGATGAACAGGTAAGTCCTGTGTTAAGGAGAGGGAAGCCAGCAGGTCTGTGGGCTTGTGAGCAACACAAGTGGACAAATAAGGAAGTGGCAGCTTGGGAACTCTTCTCTGGGGCCTGGAAACAACTTCAGCTCAGCAGCAGAACATGGAGGAATCAGTGCTCGTGTAAGATAACCTGAAAAATCACATACTGAGCATGCCACTACTTTAATGAACCAAATCAAGATCACATTTGCACGGAAACTACTTAATGAAACACAGCCTGAGCAATAAAATAAAAATAGATATATTCCAGCAATATTCGCACACTTCAGAATTCACACGGGCAAGTGTCTCTCCTGTCATTACCTTATAGTTACACACTATAAGTTGCTGAAATGTTTCGTGCAAGTAAGGCATTATGTAAACACCAGAACACAAAATGGTTTTAAAGGGAACCACTAGTTTAAAAACCACTTTCATGTCCATTTCATTACTAGATTAGGTTAACAGTAACATATAAGATTACTGAAACAAACTGGTAAAAAAAAACAATGTATCTATATGCATTCCAATTGCATTCATGGGTAAACACTTGAACTGCGATGCAGCTGTTTCAAGCCCCAGCATGAATCTTCATTCACTGCTTGAGGGAGCACCAAGAGAGAGGAAATCAAACCTGCAAGCTCTTCCTTATTAGTTCGCTCAACACATTCCGAAGGAACATGAGTGCTGTTCTTGCATTCAAAGCTAGAGAAGAGGAAACGGAAGGCTGCACAACCTGATCACTCATTACCCAAATGTCAGGTTGCTGGGATCATGTTTTGTAAAACTAACAAAACCACTGGGAAGAACTACTACTGCCAAGAATTCCTGGTAAGAATTTGCTTACAAGTATTCCACTAACTTTCATGTAAACAAATTGCAAATAATTGCTGATAAAAAACAAGTTAACTCCAGTTTTTCTTCCAACTAAATCTTAAAATAGAAATTGTTTTAGGTCTAAATACACAGGAATAAATTCAGCTTCTTTTGGCAAGATCAGCAACTCGTCAGGTGAATAATTCCAGGTTCATTAGATGCAATGTATTCCTTTGATTTATTCCATGTATACTGCTAGTACTCAAATATTTGCAATGACTTCACACAAAATAGCGTTTTATGTAACTCCAGACAACTCCAACCAGACATCTGGGAGTTAAATCTTTGCAAGATCCTTTTTGAGAAAAATGAAACAATGTAATGTGACCTTCACTACCTTGAACCACTCAAACACTATAGCTCCAGCAGCTCTCCATGATGAATACTTCACCATCTCCATCACATAACAATGTTTTGTTTAAAGATGTATTCATTAACCTTCCCGTGATACTTCAGACTGAGAACTACAACCTGCTTGGCTAAAGACAGAGAGAATTTGGGAACAATAGGTGGAGCAGGCTTGTTTGTTCCCTTAATGCCTTTTAAAAATTCTGCTGTTGTACTATGGGCTGGTTTGCTAGGTTTTAGGGGATTTGTTTCATTCTGGTTTGTGAAGGGGGAAGAGGGATGTTTGTGAATTTAAGTTTGTTCTAAAAGAACTTTACCATCAGCATTTAAATTTAATACTATTCTTTCATTTCATTCTTTACTAACATAACCCTCTTTAAGGATAAACTCTATGAAGTTCTTGTTCAGAAAAGTAGTAGAGAGGAAGAGCAGTGATGGTAGTTCTGCCAAATCTGTGTGCTACTGGACTAGGATTCTTCAGAATAGAACCAGAACTCTGATGCTTACAGAAAGTAACAGACCCACCAGGTAACGTTAAAAAAATCTTGACAATATTGAATACAATCTAATAAGTCTCATTCTTAAGATTGGTTTATGTGTGAAAGAGACTACTCCTGAAACATTGTACATAAATGCAAAAGAAGAGAGACAGGCTGCATTTGTATTGATTAACACAAAGAAAAACAAGGTGTCTAGGCTTCTTGAAAAGAATTAAATTAGACCATTTCAAACATGCTGAGTACTTTATCACTAAATGCAATTTCATACTTCTGCCACGTTATATGCTGAAACTTTAGGGCTCATAGGCTTGAAAGAAAGCTAGTTACAAAAACAAGATAAAAAACCGCAACACCCCCCCACACCCTCAGCTCCAGCATATCACACATGCCCATGCCACACCTTTTACAAGTGAGATATTAGCTAAACACCTGGTCCCAGCTGAGCCTCTGTTTCTGGATCTGCATTTCCACTACACACATTAGCACTCACAGAGCCACAAAGTGGCTGCTGAAGCAACCTAGTAAAAACCCATCCTGGGGGGCCATGGGATACAGAGTCAGTGTCTTCAGGAGATCAGTGTCTTGAGCCAGTTTATCATGTGGCCACGAGACTCACAAAGCACAAAAGAGGGGAGAGGTAACAACAATAAAAAAAAATTACTTACAATGGGAATTCCATTTACTCTTAAATACCACATTGTAGTACACGGTTCTAAATAAAGATGCTTAAAAAAAAAAAAAAAAAAAGATCCATACCCTTACCTTTCCGCGTGTTCTCCGTCACATCTACACCAAACTGGATGATGTCACCTGACATAATTTCACATGGTGGGCTTTCCTCAGATCCTCTACTCAGTCTCTGACTATTAATAAAGGTACCATTACTACTTTTAGTGTCTTGAAGATAGAACTGTAAAAAGGAAACAGACAAAAAAAGAATAGTGAAGTATTTAGAGTGGGGAACACAAGTATGATGATATATATATAAGCTCCAAGTAAAATCTTACTTGCTATAAATATAGCTTGACATCCCAGTGTAGAAGAGGAAAAACACATGAAACTTAAAATACCCTCCTCAGCATGCAACACTTTCACATTATTGACAAATATTTGTATCTGATTTTTAGTTAACACATGACTGAATTCTAGCACATACACTATGCAAATAACTGCTACAAACTGTGCTTAACCTACTGCCTGTATGGAAATGATCAGGCATGGTTAGCAACAACACCTTTTGCCACACACACATAAGAATTTATTTTTCTATTTATTGGTCACCACACAAAAATTCTGAATGCTCATACATTTAAGGCACTGGTATTCCATGACAGAAATACACCGTAGGGAAGACTAGCACTGGAGGTACGAGGAAAAGCTTTGCCAGAAGATAGAATTAAGAAATTGTAAGGTAAGACCATGGTGAAACTAGAGAAAACAAAACCAGCATATTTTTACCTCTCAGGGATATTAGTTCACATCATTAAGTTAACCTCATGATTGCTGCATCATCAAGTACCTTTGTAAATATCCATTTGTGGAGCTAATTAAATTTTAATAGCAACTTATTGAATCTGAAACTGCTTATGACACAAGACTAGTCAAAACTGCTGCATCTGAGAAGGCTACAAGTGAGTCACCTGACAGAAGACCAGGCACTGGCTGAGACCTGATGAGCGGATGGCATGCAAGAGGTGACTGGAATGTTAGTAAGCAGCCAGGTGCAACTACTGCAATGAGTCACTTTCAGTAGTTCAAGAAGACAACAGTTATTACAGGAACCTGGTGGGATGGTAGAAATCCCTGCCTTTCTGCACGCATAAGGAACCTCATCAAGTCCTGAAGTAAGCATAAGGCTGAGGAAAGAAGTTGCCTTCGGAGAAATGAATGTATTCCCATATTTTTCCTACAAAAGCAACCGATATTTTTTTTCAGGATTCCATGCAAATTTTTCCACGCTTCTATTTGCCTCTGTTACTCCATTCCTCAAAAAGAGTGATATATAGCTCAAAATAAAAGTGCTGAAGGAAAAGTTGGGTTTATAATGGCATAATAGACCAGCACTACGGCTCTTCAGACCTTGTATTGGAAAATGACACTAAGCATGTGTATCTTACACGATCATCCTGAGTAGCACAAAGCAGCACCCCTAACCTGAGAGCTTAAATGCCACTGCATCCTCAAGACAGGACTCAATACAGCAGTCAAGGGGATTGCCCGTACAGGAAAGCTCAGCTAGGCATATGGAAGGACAAAATGAAAAGTAGCACATGACAGATTTTTGCCCCTCCAACAGATGCACCTTTGATCTTAAATTGAAGAAAAAGAAAACAAGAATCAGTCATATGTTCATAAAGATGAAGGTAAACACAATTTATGGACAGATCAAGAAATTACAGCTGCGTTGACTGCATTAACAACCAGACCCACCCTACTCTAAATAATACACTATTATTAAATACTATATATTAATATATAATAATATAATAGCATATATTATACCTTTTATAAGACTTATAAGTTTAAAATACAATCAAATTAATTAGCTTGTTAATTTACTAATCTGAAAATACTGAATCCTCTCATGGTTCAGTGTAGATATAATTATGTTCTCATTTCCTGTTTGTTTTCAATTAGCCTTCTGCCCCATTTGAAAATCCTTCTGTTATGAAAAGTGAGTCACAAGCAAGGAGAAGCAAACATGCTTGTGCTTATTTGTTTTTCTCCACCCTTTTCTTTCCTGTGCACAATATCTGCCTTTTAGCCCTCCAACTTTTGGATGAACCACTGCCCCTTACAAGCACACCCCTGTAGGACCTGCAGATGGGGCACAGAGGAGACAGCACAAGGAAATACAGGAGAGTTGACCACAGGAAAGGAAATGCAGCAGAGCACCAGCAACACAAAAAATACCAGCAGAGACAAAACTGAAAATGGAAAAAAAAAAAGAGTAAACAAATGGCCACAGAAAATACACATTAAATGTGACATTGACTTGATGTCCCTTTAACTGCAGGGCACTGAATTTCATTACATAAATTTTAGAAAAGGGGTGCTCTTGAAGTCTTTACAAACAGGATAAAACCCACTCTTCTTCCTGCAGCTAGTAGAGAAATAAGTAATACCAGCAACATGTTTATAAACTGATGCCTAAGGAGGAATGCACTGAATTCAAGACTTAGTAGAGAGGATTTGGTTATCTTTAACACAGCAATTGGTCAGGAACCCACAGAATTGGTCCCTTTCATGTAGCAAATTCAAATACTACTTCCATAGAACCAGTTTTCAGTAGTTCCGACTATCCTTCTCAAAGGTCAATCCCTCTATCACTTTTGTATCATTGGTAAAAGTCATCTTTAGAAAACAAAATCAAGCACAAGACCTGCAACAAACACGTGCACACATTAACTCGTATTTCTGGTAGTACACTGGTATTTAATATATTATTAATTATGCATTATCCTTGCTGGGTTCTCCAGTTCCCAAAACATCGCCTTTTACACAGCAGCTATGTAACACAGTGCCTTCTGTGAAACCAGCACCATTTGTTCTTCCTGCTTTCCAGCGCAAACCGACAGCCTCCGCAGCAGTGCCAGCTTACAGAGGAACTATAAATCTTTCCCTTCTTCAATGCTCACTGCGGAGCTGCACCACCGCCTCTCAAGCTGCACTGGCTCAGGTATTTGTGTAGTCACTGCAAACCAGTTCTGAGAGCTGATGCAAGTTACATGAGAAGATGCTTAAGCCAGTACTACCACAAACAGGGGCAATATATAATGACCTAATCATACTTGCTTTTAGAATTCACACCTCTCTCCAGATCAAACTAAACTTTCAGCCCTTTTGTGCCTCATATTAACAACTCATCCAATTTAGAGCAGACATGGTAGGTCATGCACATTCAAAACAACTCAGCTGTTGAGGACTGTTAAAGAATTATCACACCCAGCTGTAGTTTCCCCTCTTTCTTAAAATACCAGGTAACACACTACTGTTCAAGTAACTACTGACCAGTAACGTACAGCTACTTAGACAGAAAAGGAAACCCTAATCCACATTTTTTCTCTAGTAATTTATTTTCCCATGAGTCTTGGCATCCTCTCTCATTTATACGCCACTAATAAACTCGGTTACTTGCAAACATCCTACCATGCTGCTTCCACAGAATTTATGGGGACTTTATTCTAAAGTAAAACTTGTGGTTCATCTGTACCCTCAAATTTCTCCAGCACAATCCATCTTGACGAAGTGCATTAAAGAAGTTTCAAAAAATTAATTTTTATTTCCATGCTTTGTAATGAATTATGTAGTTATGTACTAATTTTACAAATTTGGTATTTAATGTGTAGACAAATGCATAATTGAAAATGAACTTTTAATTAACTTGCTAGTTTTTAATTTTGTGCTGAGAAAGCGAAAATGTTAATCTCAAAATTACAGCATTGCATAATAATCAATCACACATGCTCGAAATTCAAAGATCTTAGAGATCTTTCTGTTGCGTAACTGTTCATTTCAAGTTACGAGGTAAAGATGGAGACTAAATGCCCCACACATAGAACAACAGAAAAAACATTGTTTAAAGAATAAGTGCTCTATTAATGTGTTCTTGACCATTTAAATAGTGTTTTTCCAAGAACTCTTATGACCCACCCACCTCAAGTACAACACAATGAACAAAAGAACCTCAAGCCTCTTCTAGAGTAGAACTGTACCAGTACTGCAGAAAGGCAGTAAATCAAGTGTGGCGATCAAGACAGGACCACATAACATTTGCTTTCACTGTGTATGGCCATCCTTTCCCATTTTAAGAGTATTTTACTGCTGCTCCATATAATCAAGCTTGAAACAGTGGTTCAGGACAAGTACAATGATAATGACAGTGATGAGAATTACAGGAGAACAGACAGTTTGTCTGCAGATCTGCAGAGACATGAGATTCACTCCACGAAGAGGAACAAATGCTACATCTAAAAATGCAGACTAGACTATAGTGTATAACTAAACGTATTTCAGCCTTATTCCCTAGAATAATTAATAATTAAGTAAATAATAAGCATCAAAACATAGGCCATTGCCTTTTACAGGAAGTCAATCATTAATATACTTTATTCATTTAATATATTTTCACTGCCTGGACAGCTAATGTAGAAGAATCTCAGCTTCAGGACCTCTCTTCATCTCTCATTTCCTGTGTGAAAGAAGTATACAGAACTCGCATGTGGCTCACAGCCCCACTACACAGGCTTCGAGGCATTATTTTAAATCAGAAAGATTTAAATTTATTTGTTAAATACTGAACCATAGCCACTAAGCAGATGACAGCTTTATTTTTGCCATGTTTGCTACCACAAAGGGGCAGCAAGGCTGCCAGCTGGAGCAGTTAAGCCATAAAATGCTGCAGTTAACGCAGACAGATTCTTCCCCTACTAAATCAGTGAACAATTAATGACGGCATTAATTAATGCTGACATTACAAACACCTCTCCGTGTACTAAAGCTAATACCCAAATACAGCAGGTAAACAGGGATCCAGAAACTGGAATACTTGCCCTGGAGTATTATTCTAGGAGGGGAAGCACATGACTTTAAAACAATACATAACAGGGCCAAAACAATATGCCCAACTCTTACAACACTGCGACCAGAAAGCTTTTTCTTCCTTACAATTGAAAGAACTTTTCATCTTCCTTGAAGTGTTAACACTGCATATTTTCTCATCTCGGGAGCAGCACTTCTGCCAGCAGTATACACTGTGCAAACCATACTGAATTCCAGGTCAGTCCTTTGGCTGCAAGATAGAGAAGTTCAAATGCTAAATTATCTCCAGATCCAATTGATTTGAGTTCCTCATTCTGGTCTGCTTAGACACATCCCAAATTCCTTTCGTCTCACTTGGCTAACTCCACCCACCTATCAACGAAGTAGAAGTATTTGTCTCCATAAGCAAGCATAATTCACAGGGTGGGGTACAGCAAGCAAAACTGCTTTTTCTATTTATTTTATATTTCTTAAACACAATGATCTGATAGCTCTTTGCTTACTGAATTCCAGATCCTTCAATTCAGAAACAAAACCAGTGCATTAACATTCAGTTTTTTAGCGAATCTCTTTAAAATGATTCTGGCTACCCAAGGGAGGTGAACATTATGAAACTAAAAGTGACCAGCTGTGAAGAATGGGATTTTCCAGTCAGATTGAACAGACTGAAGGAGTAGCAGCTGGCTATTCAAGGTCCATCAGTATTTGACGGTTCTCAGACAGAAGACAGCTTGCCAGTAGTTTTCAGTAACTTCTTTGGAAAATAAACTTAACCATTCTTTCTACGCAGAAAAGAAAAAGAGAAAAGAAAAAGAGAAAAAAACTCCAACTTCTTTCATAGCAACGGACAAAAAATATTCTCCCTAAGTTTTCAACGGAAAGTGTAAGCCTAATGTGAACCCAGCTACTCTAATGAAAATTATTAAAATCCTCAGCTACCCCCAGGAATTCAGTGCTATCCTTCCAAACCTGCCAGTAGCTCCAAGGGGCAGGAGGGAGAGGACAGCAGGGAATACGCTCTTCTGCTGACCAAGTTGTTCCATGTCTGTTTACACCTTGAAGTTTTGTTGACTGTACTGCCAGGACAACCCTGCTGGTTGCTCCTACCTGTCATCAAGCAAAGCAAACTGTGGCAGCAAAAGCAGTTTTGTGCCAGTATAACTCAGCCTGGGTATAAACAGAGCTCTGAAGTGCTGCAAAGTATTAATCCCTCTGCTCCTTCCCGTGTCCTGATAGTTCAAGCGCTTTGAAGTTCACCACAGGCCCTGTCATCCAGCTTAACTTTTGTCTGACCTAAGTCAGGAGACTTGGCCTGAAAAGGACACCAGGGTTATGACAGGGAAGGGAAGACGGGCTGGATTTGTGAGGAAGAGGAGGAAGCACCTTAGGTAGAGGGGCAATGCTGAAGACTGAGAGGCACAAACAGCTTACACTGTGCACAAAACACACATTTGACTACACCTTGAGTTGCTCCGCTGTGTTCTCGGTAAGAAAAGGTCACCTTCCTCCACAAAACAGAGCAAACATTTCCAGGTGTGTTGTAGCTGCAAACATTTCAACACAGACCTTTCTTTGAACATAGACATAGCAATGCTTATTTTAACTGACAGATTGTACAGGTACGCTTACACCTATCAGCATATTAAAAGCATTCACAAAATAAAAAAGTCATGAAAGCATGCTTGCAGAGTTAATACCGTCTCCTACCTGTTGTGCCTATTAGGCAAAAGCACTTACTTTCTAAAGTACTGAAATCCCAGATTTGTTAGTAGTTTTAACCGGATTTACTGGTCCAAAGGCAAAAAGACCAGGACACAAGGTTATTCTTAGTCAATAGCTCTATACTATCATTCAATATTTGCAGTAACTCGCATAATCTACTTTACATTAGGAAAATTCAGAAGTAGGGAGTTAGACATTTACTTTAAAAGTTTTTTTTGATTTGTATTAAGTGGTCATTATTAACAGAAAGGCTACTAAAAGATTATGCAATACTCTGATTACACAGTTTTACAACTAGCCATGTGGAGATTAAAAACATTCTATTTAAATTATTCGGGCTACTTAGTATCAAATTGAATTATCAAGTGTGATTGTTGCATTTTTCAAAGGAACTAATATTAAAGAGATTGGCAGAAGATGGACAAATCTTTAAGTTTAGGAACTCAAACTATTTCTCAATCCAAGTTCTCTAGTTCAAAACAAAAGCAAAAAATCTATGGTCACAAGCTTGATCATATATATAAAAGAATGAGGATGGAGAGCTCTACCACTTCACTCTAACAATAGTTTGCTGTAATTAACGCATTGCTGCCCTCAGCATCAAACCATCCTCCCACACATCTTTCACAATCACTACACCATTCAAGACTGAGGTCTTCAACTCACATGTGGTAATGGACAAAAGAAACAAAGCAGCTGAACCCACCAGCATCCCAGTTACCTGCTCCTTACCCATCAACAAAAGCAGCAAAGTTGACTCAATGGCAGGGACAGCTGAACAACTCAGCGTGGTTTCAGAATTCCTGTAATTTTCAGTTTACTTAATTTAGTTGGTATATCACAATGACCTGGGCCAAAAATGAGCATATTGTAGAAGATGGTTCCTAAACCATAAACTCACACCTCCTGCATCAGCATTCGAGAAGGGCAGAGAGCAGGCTGCATTTACAATGTCAACCATCTCATTTGTGCCATTTGCCGTATGTCAGAATCATAAGGCCTTAATGTACATTTCACAATCAGAATCTGGAGTTCTTTATATGAAGAGGTAGTTGTCTGAAGTTGGAGTAAGTAAAGAAAACCACAACAGCCTGCATCATCTCTGCTTTCATAAAATATAAGCAAACAAAGTGTGTTACAGTTCCTGGAATTCCCAACATCCCAATGGTCAGTAGAACTGTACAAATATCTCTAATCCACTTCCAGATTTCTTTCATTTACTTTAGCTCTAATAGGAACAATCAACACTCCAAACACCAAGAACAACAAAACTTCTGGAAAAAGTACATAAGTATTATGGTGATGGTAATTCTTTCACATGAGATGATCACTGCAGGATACCAATATTTAAGTAATAGCTTATACTGGGAATAGTGCTTTTACTCTATAACTGCACTCAATCAAAACTTTGCACAAAAACGCCCAAGTCCTGTCTTAAAAAAAACCCAACAAACACACATACAAGAACCCACGAACAAAACAAAACAAAAACCCAACCCCGAAACCAACCAACATGAGGAGAAACATTATTAGAATGGATGGTTGTCCTTTCTAACCCATCTGCCCTCACCCTCCTCTGGCAGAACTGGTGGCATTCAAGTAAAATCGCAAACTCTATTTTCTAGAAAAAAAACAATCTGTAACCTAACTTGGCAGTTGTGAAGTCCCAATAATCACATTCTATAACTGCAGAATGCAGTAAAAAGCCCAGTCACGGAACAAGTCCTGACCACCTTCTGTTATGCAGTAACACATCATTCCTCAAAATTCTGCAATATGAACATTCATGAAGGAGATTAATGCCAAAGGATTAATTAACCTGAAGCAATCCTAGGCATGGAACACAATATTCATTCCTCTTACTGAATAAAGTTTTCTGTAGTAAACAGAAGGCGTGCAATAAAAGAGCTCAAAAAGGTAAAAGTTACTCATGAGCGCTGATCTGTCCATAGATTATTCAAACAATCCAGAAATGCATTCACTGTCATAAGAAGCAGGATGATAAGATACACCCCAAAAACCTCAAGATAAAATGTTTTACCACATAATGTGACAACACCACATAAAAATAGACCGCTCTCCACATCAGTGTCACTAGTTTTGATGCAAAAGGCTATTTTTAAAAAGAAGAGCTAGAGGAGGAGTTCTAGTTTACAATAATTGGTTTATATATAGCTGGCTGACTTGCTATAGTGAGACATCTGACACCACAGTTACTAATTACTAGTCTTAGAATACCTCTTTTACTTCATTTTTGTCCTCACAGTTCACAAGAATTCCTGAAAAATCTGCCTTCTGCTACTAATGCTGGATTGTTTCAGCCCAGCTAAAGAAAAAAAAAAAAAAAAAATCATTCATTCTCCTCACAGCTGAAGTCTGTCCCTTCACATATGCCATGCTTTAAAATATCCTTTTTAAGTAAATCATAAAATAGATTAAGGACATTAACAACATCAGAAAAGGAGATGCAACTTCATTCTGAATATGGACAAAGTAGAAAATTTTCCTACAAAAAATTCCCCAATTCAGTAGTAGTTATATACAGTTTTCTTGAGGAAAAATTATTTGAATTTTCAGCCTACAGTTTTAATTCTATATGAAACTCTCATCCTGAATATGCTAAGAGATTTTTAAAGTACATTGCTGCTGGAAGTGCTAAGCTAAAATATCTAACAATAAAATACAATCAATGGAGATACCTGAGAAATGATTACTCACACATGATCCCAAAATGTTCAAACTGACTCATTAGAATACAAAAGCACTATAATGGGGAGATTGACTTTGTATGACTGCTGTCATAAATGATGGTATCTTACACAACATACAGAGACTTTAAAAAAAAACTCTTCCTGCTCCACATTAAAGACCTGGCTAGTGCAATGGACTCATAAACCCAGTAAAAACTAGATAAAAACAGGTTTCTAGAAGCATTAGTACTTGTTGCAAAGAAGTTGTTCTGCTCTCTTCCGTTAAGGACGCCCAGTCTCCTGTTTGGCAAGACATTTATACAGCTACGTATCAGGTATCACTGTGACACCAACGATTACTTAGTATAATTCACATCAACTTCTATCACCGTATCAAACATTTACCCTGGGGAAACCACATGGACAAGGTGACTTTCTGAGGTTTCCTTTAATGTTACTGTGTTCTCTGTATTAATCAATTAATTGCCTTTTAATATGGTTTTAAAATAAAGAAACGAAACACCTTAACTGGCCATTACCACAAAATCAAGTGGTTATGCTGGAGATGCCTAAAGATAGTAACTTCTAAGTGTAAAATATTGCTGAAATGCTCATTAGTCCTGATGCCCTTACATCAATACTTTTGTCCAAAACTAGACTGAAAGCTAAATACAACTGTTTACCATAATAAATTCAATGAGCATTTGGCAACATGACATACTCAAACTTTGCAATAACAAAAGTAAACATTATCTTAGAGTGTACAAAGTCCCAAAGGCTGTATTTGTAGGATATATGTATCCAGATAAAATAAAGAATTATGAGCTCTGAGAAGAGCAGGTTCCTCTATATAGCTCTAATTTGTTTTCAAATGTATGTTCTGGAAGGTTTGCAATTTATCACTGCAATTTACTCTTACCTTGAAGTGGCAAAAGCACCTGTACTGATATTCTGCACTAGGGAAAAACAGTAAGACTACTTAGAGAACTAGAAGTTTTATTCTCAAATTCACAATCAAGACACAGTTAAACTTCATAGTTACATTCTTTGGTCAACTTTATAAAGTGCAAGATCAAAATAAACTGTGGTCTTGTCTCCAACTACTACAATGAAAATATGTCATAAGGAGGGAGATTTATCACGTCTGGACACAGTTTTACCTAATTTAAGACCAGAGGTAAGGCATAAATCTCGCCTGGTCTTAAAATTTTAAGAGCCTGACCTTATTAAAAACTTACATAAATAAAACCTAAAACCAAAGATCCACAACACCTACTGAAATAAACATTAATACGTTTTAGTGGAAAAACACTGCAGAAAAGGCAGAATTGACAGAAAAAGGAAATACAGAAAGACTATTGGAATCTGGCAGAGTAAATACCCAAAACAAGAAATCCAACACTAAGATTGTCCACAGTTTCTGCTTCCTCAAAAATCTTGAATTAACGAGATAATTAAGGGATTAGCAAAAAAAAAAAAAACCAAACCCAAACTGAAATTGAAAATTTCCTTAAGAAATTCACGATTACATTTCTATCAGCTTTATATTTTTCATTTGCAAGCAAACTGGAGAAAAACCACAACAGAAACCAATATTACCAGACATTCCACCAGATGAAGAGCCAGAAGAGAAGATCTACTTATAGGAAAGCAAAAAGTATGAGGAAGTTCATTAGTTTGTCAGGGAACTCTGACTCTGCACCATAATCCCAGCCATTTCAAGGCAGGTGCAGTACTGCAAAAGCTGCTTAGCTATCTTGCTACAGGCTGCTAAGTTTCTCTGATTAGTTAATCATTACATCAAAGCTCCTCTATTCTTTGCAAAGAAGAACGTCTTCTCACGTGTTCACGTTGCAACAGAGAATAAAGGGAGCTGTTGTTGAAATTGTTTCAGCCTTTCCTCATTTCTGCCCGTTCCACATAAGGTACTGTGTTTACCTACCATCATTAATTCCATACTACTGCTGGTTTATGACAGAGAAAACTCCCACTGATCACACGTTCAGATAAAGAAAAAACCACATTAGATTTCACAAACACCTCCAAATGCAGTAGTGGTTTGATAATGTCACAATATAACTACAGAACTCTAAAATATCCTAAAAACCCAATGAAGACACTGTCTCCCTCCGCAGGGGAACACATCACATCTGAAAGGACTTTTCTATTGCAACTACAGTATTATTTATTTTAAACAAACACCTGCAGCAGGGCTAGTTAATCCACCTCTCCTTTGCACAATGCAAAGATTTCTTGCTTTCTGACATCACCTGCTCCTGAGCTATTTATTAACAGGTGACCGGTGTCACAAGGAAGGCAGTGTTCAGCACATTTCTAACTAGAGTTACAATTATCACACTGAGGATAAGCTTAATGTTAGGGTGATATAAATTCAACACAGGCAATAAAGATGCAGAAGTACAAGTCCTAACTCAAAAGAACTGCCTGAATACAAATGATACCGTACTAACTTTAATCATGTCAAACTAGGTATTTTTGTACCAGGTCCAAACCACAAACACTACCAAAATACAGTGAAGTGTGAGTTCACTGCACACTTCCTCACGCTGGAAACAAGGGGTCACCAGAGCAGTGCGCTCCCCCAAGGTTTCTGAAGACTTCGTTGCATCCAGTACAGACCGAAATGTTTTGTTAAAAAAACCCTACATCTAATTTTTTTCATTCTGTGTTTTGAACTACAGCATTCCACACAGACAGCAAATGCAATTAAATGGAAACCAAATATCGTCGGAAAAGGGTGCGGCTCCATCCAAAGATGGAAAATTCATTTTCCAGCACACAGGAGAAATCTGACAATTGGGAGTTTAATATTTGTACTTGAGGCACTGCCAAGCCATACCTCCAACAGAGTGAGGGGGAAAATAGCCTGGGAGGAGGCTGGATTTATTTGCAATTCATTCCTGGGTCAAGACTCTCAAAGCAAGCAGTAATTGAATGCTGGTACTCATGAACAAAGGCAGATTATTCTGCTGCTCCTTGGAGATTGACAATTTTACAATTAAAAAACCCTATTTTTTTTTCTAAGGTTAAGGAAAGAAATACCTACAGCATGCATCCACATACTGAGACAGCTCTGCCAGCAATGCAAGAGACTGTCTGAGCTAAATTTTGACATGAAATTTTAGAGAATATTAGCTATTTCTTCAGATGTGTCCACCTGGCTTCCGAACAACGGGCAGATGCTGTAGTCTCCTCACTGGTTTGGAGCATCACAACAACCCCAGCAGACACAGAGGAAAGGGCAGAGCACAGATAAGATGTTCAAGGATAGGGTGATTACAGTTTCAAAGACAGTGACTCATGTTTCAATACCAGCCTTAGTAGAGGGCAAAAATCACATACTTGGCACCCTGGATTTATAGATTAAAAGGTTTGCTAACATGGCAAAACTTTCCAAGGTAATTATTCCGTTTTAACTTTCTACATAGAAAAAAGTATTTTGATGTATTTTTTTCTAGTTATTTTCCATCATATCCACAAAGTCTTCAGGGACTTTACAGTGATAACACTGCACCCATGAACTTTATTCTTCAGACAAGCTAAAATAAACCCAAGCTGAATGACTTTTAAAATCTTTTGTCAATAAAAAAGTACTTAAAATACATAAGTGCCCATGACCAATCTGCCAGTGGACACAATGAACATGGGCAAGGAATTACAAAGTACTGCTGGCAATCTCACACCCTTTCAGCTGTAAAATTCGAGCAAGTAGTCATCCGCATTTCTCAAATACATATCAAGTCTAGCAGTGTTTTGGACTAGATGTGCCATATTTCCTTCTAAAACATGGAAAACATTTTTTTTTAAGTATAAAAAGAACCTCTTGCCAGTACCATCGGTTCTAGATTGTCAGTCTAAGAAAAAATATCCTCCATCAATGTTTTAATTCTTTAAACAGCCATCAAATCATTTCCCAAATGGCAGATCGTCCCAGGTATGAAAACCAGAGACACCTCCTCAGATTTCAGGTCATGCTATCCAACTGACAAAACAATATAACATTTTTCTTACCAAGACAATATACATTTCTAATGGCTATTAGCATACCATGAAATTTCCCACAGTTCAACTCCTAAAAGCAGTGATATTATGTACATTGAGATACTCAGGTCATTCTTTATACTACAGTATCATCATCAGAAAAGTTACTTCCATTGTCTCCCTCCTCCCTTATTTTGTAAGCAAAGCACTTAGGTTAAGTTTTTTTTATTCCAAATTGATTTAATTTTTTAAAAAGGAGGGGGGGTGAGAGAGAGAGAGATATGATAAGAGTATAAATAGTTTTGATCCTGAAAAGCATATGCAAAATTATAGAAAGATGGTTAGTCCCTCTGAATACCAAGCTTTTCGCTGCAGCAACCAATTGTTCCCCTGTAAGCAAAGGGCCATCAAGTGATTTTTCTCATTAACTCAGTTGTGACGCTTTGAAGTAGACAGGGCAGTTGTAGAAAAAGTATGAAGTAAAAAAAAATAAATCTGCCTACCAAGAATCACAAAAAAGTCAAATTAACATAGGTAGCCTGAAGGACCTGAATACTTATTTTTTAAAAAAAACACTCACCTGAAAGTTGAATCCAAAACCTCATCAAAAGGTTAAGTGCCACTAAACTCTTCCCATGCAGTACTCAAAGGCACATCCCCAGACATTGAAACCAGCATACCAATAAGCACAAATGACAATCTCTAAGATTAGAAAAAAGTTCAATTATACAATAAATCATCATTTTTTTTATCTCTGTCATAACTGCTGTGGACAGTATTCCCTGCTGTTAGATTATACAATAGGCTATTATGTTTTCCTTGTCTAGTCCTGGTGTCATTCCACTGTCACGGCAGTAGCGTGCCATTCCATAGAGCACTGAATTCACTGCTACTCCAAAACCCGCAATGTACCTAATCATATGCAAGCAAGAATCATTGAAACCTTTCCCTAAGGATGAAAACACTTTCTCTTTTTACAATTTAAACCAGAGTTTCAACCACTAGAGGGCAACACAATTATACACACTGATTTGGTAAAGAAAAACAATTCAATAAAAAACAGATCAGAAACTATAGTTGAAGACTGTTTATATTATGAAGGTGGGGGTTTTTTTAATACTGAAATCTGCATTAATTATAGCACATACACTGTAGGTTGTCTGAACTGTTAATTACATATTTACAGTCTATAGTCTCAGACACACGCTACTTTTAAGCTACAACATCATTAACAATTCTCCTACTTGTCACGTTTTAAAATTAGGTTTCTCAACTTGAATGTTCCTGTCACTAAAATTATGCAAGTTACTGAAATTCCACCCAGAATTAGCAAGCATGTGTAAAAATTAGAACACTGTCAAGCCTTTCCACATTAAATATAAAAACTGAACTTCCTAATCAATGGCAAAAAATATCTAGCCAGAAATCTGCCATATGCTGCACAAGAACTGGAATTGGCAGGCAAATTTTTTTCAATGTCTAATCAGCAGTTCAAAAATACTGTTGTTCTGAGAACAGTCAGGCAGCTTCTTTACAAAGACAGCACTTTATTGAGATGTGTTCTTGACATTTAGCATATTATGTTCTGCTACAATTAATTATCTAGGTCTTAGAAGAACAAAAGAGAAAGTCCAGAAACCAAAGCAAACCAGGAGAATGAGTCATTTACTAAGAGAATAAAAACAACTGGCAGAAGGATATGCACTGGTAATTCAAAGCAAACACATTGAAAGAATTATTTCAAAATCTACAGTCTCAACAGAACACAGAAGAAAGCTCAGCAAGCTTGGCTTCTCCAGTCATTAAAAATGATAATGACATTTAATAAGACAAGTAATGCACTGCTGCTGTGCATCAAATCAGTCCCGTCTACTCTACCAAAGAACAAAATCTGTACAGTATATCACCAAAACAGATGAACCCTCAAATTAAATTTACAAAAAATTCAAACTGCAGACTCAGTACAAACACGGCCTTCCCACAAGAAATATGTTTGCCATTAAGTAATAAGCTTTGACATACCAAGAGGTTTGTCATCCAAGCTTAAATTTAATATGGCTGTAGACAAGACTATACTTTGATTAAAGAAAAATCAGCAAGACTTTTACGCTACCTATAATTAGTCTAGTATTAGTATGAAGTTTTAATAAACTTTAATTAGGATTAGATGCTATCCATAGCTTGTTTCAAAGGAAAATAGGTTGGGCCACTGGGAACTGGCAGCATTAAGAGTAACATGGTTAAACACAAATTCAACAGAAACGTGTGAGTCCCCATTGTTTCTTGCTTCTAAACAATTTTGGAGAATAGTTTTCTTCTGCAGTGGTATACTGAGGTCCTATGCAACTACCAGGCATATCAACGCCTATAGATGATGCAGAGTGACAGAATGTTCCAGTGGATTATTACAGCTTTGCATTATTTCAACCCTGTCATTAAAGAAAGAAGCACATTTGGGATACTTCTGCTAAAAGAATTTTAAAGTGTTTACTGCTGATAACCAGGAAAAACACTTCAAAGTCTGCTCAGTCTGTCTTAAGACAATTCAGACGCTATTGTTAAAATAAAAAAATTAATATATAGATTAATATCACACTCCTGATTGCTTATACACAGATCCCTGTGAGTATCCCCTGAAGCTACACAGTCTAGCAGTTAATGGTGACAAGTAAAGGATGACCCTCTTATAAGGAAGCACCTTTTAACACCACTCCTGTCAGCAGGTAGGAATTAGTCTGTCTACCATGGACCTTAAAAGATGGAAGTACGTCCTCCTTCTACTTGATCTTAAAATTTCCTCCTTCTTCTCTTGCCACCTGACAGTAGCTCCCAAGGGCTGAAGAAGCAGCTGTATTTTAGATACAGATGATATTTTCAGGTATTTCAGAGAGACTGCAGCAGTAATGCACACACAGCCTTAGTCTTTATGTATCTCTTGGCTTTACTGGATAGCACATTCCTCGACAGCACTCAGTATCTCCCATCTAAGTTTTCAGGGAGGTGTCAGTCAGCTCTCTGCTTTCTTCTCTGTGTATCTGAACTATTTCTCATCCTAGCAAGCTCCTCCTTTGGCACCAGGTCCACGGTACGCAGCAGTAGCGTTTCACAGCACACCCAGCTGCAGGGAAGACACTGCAGTGAACACAGCAGCTCTGCTCTCTCAAATACCTGCTTTAAGAGTTGCAACACAGCACATCTCCAGCTTCCTCTCCGTTTATATGCTCTGGTTTCTTTTGGAAAAGAAAAAAAAAAAAAAAGCTGGACATGTGGATAAACTGTGTGTAAACCAGTCCCTTCCCACTGCACAACTGCAACATGTGCAGAGCACTTCAGAGAGTAGGAGCTCACCACAAAGTCCTGTGCTACTGTTTCAAGCTTCAACACAGGGTACCATAAAAACAAAAGGATGCGGCATTTCTGAGCATACACACAAATAAGTCATTCAATTCTTAAGAAGTTCTTGTGGGACAAAGATCCTGTATTTTTACTGTATTTGTTTATTCCATGGCTTGCCTTTCTGTCTGTTAAAATTAGGTACAAGTCAGATAAAACATCTTCTGTTATCCAAGATCCCTTACCTTGTTAAATTGCACTTTTTGCACTTAATTCAAAGCTGCACAACTTGAACAGCTTATCTACCTACTGACTGCACAAACTGGATGGCCTGACAACTTCCAGACTCACAGTATCACAAGGCTGGAAAAGACCTTTGAGATCATCGAGTCCAGCCTAAGACTGAGTAGCTGAATGTCTCTACTTCCAGTACTAGTCACTCAACTGGTGTCAACCAGCACCAATTCTAAGCACTTGATCATCAACCATCACCCAGCAGCGCTCCCCTTCTCTGTTTCTCAACAGTTTTATAACCTCAGTGTTTCTTAACAGGCACATCAGGGACGTTGATGTTTTCTTCACTTCCCTTTGAAAGGTTTAGCTTGAAATTTAAATACCAGAAACAGTAAACAAAAATGTGTAAACCATGTCAATAGTTCAGAGTAACAAAGTAGAGGAGAAAAATCCCAAGACAACTCACAAAAGAGAATTCTGCAAGAAAAACGGTAGGGATTTCAAACCAACTGAACTTAACCCTTTATTCCCAACTATTCTGGTACCTCAATTATTTTGTATAAAATAATATACAAACACAAATTCTTATAATAATTCTTACAAAGTCCCTCTGCATTTTATCAGTCTTGCATATATACAATAACCAATGCACAAATTATTTATCCAGTTTTGACTTACTATTTTAAGAGAAGACCAAAACCATTTACACAAAGCAGGTCACTCAGTAGCATTCAATGTTAAATTACAACAGAAGTACTTTATCCTAAGGCCCAGCACAAGAATACAACACATCTACTTCTTTGGCAGTTAGACAATAATAATTACAAACTTCATCAAGGAACAACTATCACTTTTTATTTTATTATTCCTCTCTTTCTAAATGTTTACAAACTCTGTGTGATTTACAAATCTTTCACCTTGCAACTCAGAAAGAAGTGTGCATATGGTCAGTCTACATCAGTTGGAACCTCAGTACCAATTAAACTGCAATAGATCACTGCTTATCTTCTCTCAGATTTACATGCAGCCATAATTTCAACCAAAAGTTCAATGCTTATTAGAAGAATTCAATTCCTAAAGCAGTCTAAGTAAACAGAAACAAAATTTAAAAAAAAAAAACAAACACAAAAATCCATAGCAAAAAAAAAACAAAACACCTTCATCTGTCTGATAAATATTTATTTTGTTATAAATGAAGCTCATTACAACCACCATTTCTTCACTACTCATAATGACAGCTCTTTTTAGCATGTTAAGTGTCCTTTGACTGAAGTTAAGCTGAAAGAAATATGCATTCTTTAAAATTAAACATTTAAACAGCAAGCTTAACACTGAAAATTTTCAAGGAAAAGCTTTGTTACCTTAAGTGACAAAGTTAACCTTTACGATGATCTTTTTCGGCAGCACAGAACTCTGCTCTTCCTTTAAGCACCTATGCTTAATGGCACAAGCAAATTTAAAAAGGAGAAGTGGTAATACATGCTTCCTGTTGGTTTTTGTTTTTTAAAAAAGAGTGACTTGCAATCTCAAGTGTGTAATCATTACTTCCAATTGTTCTTAAGTTTCAGTATTCCCTTTTGCTCCACTTCATCCACTTGCAACATAGTCCACTTTGTCTCTATTCCATCCTTGTAGAATTCCCAATGCAATCAAACTCCATGGCATCTTCACTGCTCAGTGCTCTTTTCAGTTGACTGTTTATCCCTAAAACTGAAAAGTGATTTATGCCTCAGTGCTGATATGAAGCTCACCTATACAGTCTCCAACCTGACTGTGCAGATGTGCTTCCTGCCCCCACAGCACCTAAGCCTTACGATATGGCAGCAGGCTCAAATTCATGAAAGGGACCTCAAGCACTGGTTGCCTGTATTTAGAAGAAATGACACACAGAACCATAAGAGTTTCTTTCAGGGTTTCATCTCACTCCTTTTTCCCCTGGTTTTCCTCTCTCCAGCCCCTAAAATCACTTTTGTCCAGATGCCGTATCACCATGCAACACTTACCCTGAGCCCACTTGGACAAAAGATGAGAGGACTCAAAGTTGCAGCAGCTAGGATGGGATGCTGCCTCAGATTGTTGGGAATCTGTCTTTCTTACCTTGCAGAAAAGGACAGTAGTGAGAGGAAGGTGGTAGCTAGGATATTGACTTTCAGGAAGACAGACTCCAGTGGGAAAGAGGTGCTCAAAAATGGCCAAGGTGTATAAGGTAGCTTTTTATGAAAGCTTGGAATTCTTTTCCACCCAGGAAAAGATGACAGGACCAACAGTATAAAGCACATACAAAGGAGCCGAAGTCTAAGGTCTAGCTGTTTTAAGAGCAGCCCAAGTGTGATAGTTAGCACACGGAAGACAAGATGGATGAAGGACCAGCTATGCAGAAGGGCTCACCTGACATCCGAGAACCTGTTTGGGAAAATACTGTATACCTACAGCTTTTTTTTTTTCCACAGATTTGTTCTCATTTCTTCAGTTTTGTCACACACCTTGCTAAGAATCAGTGCTTTGCAGAACATCTTATTTATCTCCTCAGTATTAAAAAAAAAAAAAGGAAAACTTAATTCCACAATCTGAATATTTGCTAATGGTAATAAATACACACTGCAAATTAAAGGAAGTTACTACCCAAAAATCCACAAACAAACACACATAAGAGAGGCACTCGCTGCTATGTACGCTTTTGGTCTCCAGAGGATTAGATAAATGAAACAAGGAACACTCTACTCTGATGTTGTGGTTCATTGTGCTTTTTTGCTGCCTACTCCATTTCACTCTTTCTGATAACTTACTAGATGAGTGCCATAAGGCTGGCAAGAGCATTTTGTTCTAAATAAGTGTTATCACCCACATTTTCAGAAATGTGTAGGTTCAGTGACCTTGGATTCTCCAAAAGACATTTTCATTGGACAATACAGTTGCTTTGTCAAGGGAACTAGAAAGCAGAGAGGAAGACAGAAATCAATATTGAAAAAAATACCTTTTGAGTCAGAATGAAATCCTTTTAAAGAGTAGAACTGGAAACTAACAGGCACGATTCCTCTCTGAATTGCAGCACTGTGTTTTGCAGAAACAAAACAAAGACTTCATATTCAGCTACAGTTTTCATAATGCAATTTCTTATTAGCCTTGTGGGAAGATGCAAGACATACAGACTTCCTATTATGGGACATTTTTAACAATTTTACCCAAGCGTAATATCAACAAGTCTGAAAAAACCTGTTAATTTTATAAATAACTATCATCCACATCTCTTCCAGAATCTGAAGCTGTAATACTTGAAAAAAACCCCAAGAACCCAAATAACTCAAGTATTTAAATTAGAATGTTTACAAAACTTGTTAAGTTTGGCTTAAAATACTACTAGTATGTAAAACAAATATGTTAATTATTATAATTCAGACATTTAAATGATAATACTCTTACTATGCCTCAAGTGTAGACAGGTATCTTGATGCTTTACACTTTAAACAAGCTACACTTTAACTGACTTTACCACTTCTAATTATATAAAATAAATATACAAGACATTCCTCCTATCATAATTCTTCATGTCAGGTCACACAGTTCTTTCTAAAGGCTTGTTTATCAAAGCAGATAAACTTACTCCTCCGTCTTATAAGATGCCAGCAAAACAAAGCTTATACTTCAAAGGCTGTAGTAAAACAGTAAGACCGAGCACAGCAGATAGTCTTTCAACTGAAAAAAAATACAATGCGTCTGGAAAATAAGGAGTTCCTCTCCATCAACCTAAAATAAAAAACATGCCAAGTAGTTAAAAAGTCCCTTAGACCTACTCATGGACACAACTAAGGGAACCTGCACTCCTGGCCAGCTGTATTAGCAAATGCAGTGCATTTAACACCTATCTGATTTTGTTGTGATTTATTACTGGTGTTATTTTCTTCCTCCGAAATGGAGCATTTTGTCAAGAACTATAAAAAAGCACAAACAGTGAGAAATTCTGCTGCAACCAGAAGTTTAGTTAATAACTGTTCTAGTATTTGAAGTAGTATCTCCAGCTTTATGGAAAGAAAAACCCAATTAGGGTCAAAAATCATAAAAGCAAAGACTGAATTGGCCCATTTTTCTAACTGAAAATCCTTTTGAATGTCCTAGCAATTACACAGCCACTGGGAATATTGCAATTGCAGAAAAGTTGGCCCCTTACTATGTTCCAAGATATTTGTTTCACTTGTGTATTCTTTTCACCACATTATTTGTTAGTTAAGACTTCAACCACAACTGTCCAAAAGTTGCAACTTCTCTTCAGATTGAAGAGACTCTTCCTAGAAAGTGGATCTGCCTCTTTTTTATGGCTTTTTAGTTATGCTTCCACTCTCTCATCCACTAACCAGGATCAGTTTTAAAATAAAAATGCAAGTTGGCTGTGTCTGCAAAAGCAATAACTAAGATAAAAACCATTTTCTGACCATATATAATCACAGATTCGCATTCTAAAACAGAACCTGCCACAAAAGCTCCTTAGGCTAATACAATTCCCTACTAAACCAGCATTTACTGTTTTGTTAGTAAATGCTAATAGTGCAGCCCCCACACAGGTTGTGCTGTCATATTACTAATTCTAATCACCAGCTTGGGACTCAGATACCTAACAGCTACCTGTGTAGGCACCCTTAGCTTTCAGCTACAGACTAAACAAAAGTAGTTTGCGTCTGCCATGGACGTGAACATTCACACATAAGCCACTACTGTCGCACCAAGTAACTTATTAAGCCACTGAATCTTCATCAGCTGTAAGAACGTTTAGTTCTTGCACAGTTCAGGAACAAACATTTCAAATTATGGATTTCAACAGCAGGTTTTTTGTCAAAAAATTCAGACACAAATGCTTCAATTCTGGAAGGTCAGTTGTCCTATTTCCTCTTCTCTTTTTTTCTTCCTAATATGCCATCAAGGAGGTGTTCATGACAATTTCTCAGGTTTTATTCCAGCTTAAGAAAACGCAAAAGAAATCCAGATCACCAGATATTTATCCTATAATTTCAAAGTAACTCGTAGTTTTAGCACTAATGGAGAAGCCAAAGTTGCATTTTTTCTCAGAAAACAGCTTTAACCCTGATGGTATCAAAAAGCAGTATCCTCATCACTAAGAAAAATGACCTCATTAAATAGCACCAGGCAAGACCTTTTGGATGCAGATAACGGATCTCTCAATTTACGTTCACTAAAATATTATACAAATTACCAACTTCAGGCACAGCCAAAAATGAAACAGCACTTTCACGTAGCACAACTAAGACTTGGTCCACAAGTACAAGTGCCCGATGAAAAAGAATACCTGGGACATCTCACCTTGAGTGCAGCAGTCAAATAAAATGATTCCTCGTCCCGAATGTCCACGAGTATAAGCAAGCACTTACTATTTCTAAAATCCTTCAGTTGTCTGAAAACTTTTGCTCTGGATACGAGAGAACAGTTTCCATTCAGCTTTGCTCAACTGTATAAAAACTGTCTTAAGCAGCATTTAAAGTACAACTATATAACATATTTCTAGACTTAATTTGAGGCATGACACCAGCAAGCAGATCCAGCTGCTGAAATAATGTTCCAAGACCGCAGGTACCCTAATGTTAGGCTCAAAATTACATCTTCATAAAAGGTTTTTAGAGAATACTACAAAGCATTTATTTTTGTAAATACAAAAGTGCAATTACAACGGAACATGTGTACATCTTTAAACTATAAAAACCATCAAAGAGTACAAGTTGCAGATCTCAAAAGAAAGAGTCATTAAGATCCTTTAATATTAGTTTATAAAATTTACGTCACAATCTGAAATTCATCCAGCAACATCTATCCTGGGAAGGCTCAACATAAAGCTATGTGGGAAAGGAGAAAATGGAGGGCATTTTCATTTGGTCAACCAGCGAAGACCAAAAAATGCCACCTATCTGCACATCTACACACAGAACTGTTCAACTGCAGGCACATTATACCTTGCTGAATGAGGCAAAATTCCTGAACAAGATGACCTGAAGAGCCCACAGGAATGCAATCTGGATGTCCCAGAGTGGCTCAAAGAAAGCAGGACGGCTGTGTTTGTGCAATGTTTTGCAAACTAACCTTTCCCAGGCCCATTTCTAGAACACGGGGTCAGAGCAAGTCAACTTGCAGCTAAAATGTAGATTTGCATTAAATGTATTAGGAGGGAACATTCTGCAATGGACATATGTAAAGCCTGTTCCCATTTCAGTAGGGAGGTAGTGTGTGTACACAAAGTCCAAAACAGAAAGTGAGTTTTGAGACGAAGCTGACCATGTGTGTCCATACAATGCATTTGTTCAAGTACCAAACCCATTCTGCTTTCTGTTTACATGCAAGTTAAAAGTTATCCAGACATGGCAGACATACTTTTAACTTTCTCATTAATAGTCAGATTCACAAATGTAACTAAAACTCAAGATGACATAATGGGTAAAATGTATTCAAATAGACATAGAACATCCACATGCCTTTCTAGGTTAGAGGTAACGTAGTATTAATATAATAGCAGTCCACTGGTTCTTCCTTTAATTACATAGGAAGGCCTCTGTTCATAGACAAAATCATTAGTTTACAGTCACAGTCAATATTTATACACCTAACAAAAGCCCTGCTTAAAGAGCACAAACAGTAGCTTTACTCCATGTCAACCGGTTACACAGACTGAAAGAACAAATGTGCTGTTTCTATGACAATTCATATTCCTGGGTTTCTCTTACAACGGCTGGGATCTGCACTCTAGGAAAAGCTCTCACAGAAAGATTGAAAAAAAAAAGTAATTTCCCTTTTGAGTTCTTAAAAGGAAGTAGTGGTTGAGAGCTGTAAGTGAAAGTGCTGTATTATTTCTACCCTTATGGAATTAGGGGGTGGAACTAGGAACATTCTTATCTTTCATTTGGTGCTTCTTTCCCTCCAAGTACATTTTAAGATAATTTCTATCTGACACATTTTAGTGGGAATTCTAAGTTACACTACAAAGGAAGTACTCTGGGTATTTCACAATAATATATTATATAAATTTACACACACATGCTGGAAGTGCACAATATAACTTGCGTCAACAGCAACACAAACTAGCCTACACAGCAAACATGCCTGACCCCAGTCTCAGAAGATTATTTGCTGGCAGGGATTAATTTTGCACCCCAAATTCTGTCCCAAGTCCACAAGCAAACTAAACTGATGAGACCTGCTATGGAGGATAGGCTGGGACTGGATGACCTCCAGAGGTCCATACCAGTCTAACCTGCCCTCTGACAGTACGTCCATGTCATAGAATTTGGCTGTAGTCGTTCATCACGTTGTGACTTCCCTTAAAGTAAATACCACCCTAACTACACAATGACTTACAGTTCTGGAATCCTCAGAAACAAAAGAAACTTCAGCGAGCTTATACTCTGTTCCTTAATAGTATGTGATTATAATGACTGCACATAGCTTTAAAAATCCTCTAGCTTTCAGCAAGAGGAATCCCTGTAGTGATATCAAGAAAACAACAAGGAGGTGCAATTACCTACTGAGGTCAACAACCTGAAAAAATACTTCGGCTGCAGAATGGATTCTTTCATAACCAGATATAAAAAAAACAAAGTTTTTTTCTAATAACAATTAAAAATGTGAAAAATTACAAATAATTCATTATGACTCCCAAAAGCTTTCAGAATCTGGAAACAGTTAAGCGCAGAACACAGCAACGGCAGAATAAAATCAAATGTAATAATACCATCAAAACTGATTTGTAATGCTATTGCACATAAGTCCATTCAATTATTATAGCTAAGAAAAAAAGACTGACAATTAACTATGCCAAGAATTACCTGGAAAGATCATCAGAAATTTAAAAGGCAAACAGGTAGGCAGGATAAAAGGCCAGCTTCACAAAACCAGAAGATCTGGCTTTTAACGTATACAGTTAAATATTACTCTTCAAGAAAAGCACTTTATTTCTAAAGCAAGGCAGAATCTTCAAAATCTGCTGAGGCAAGTGGAGCCGTGCGAGCCAAAAAAAACCCCCAACGCTTACAGAACATTAATGATATTGCATCAAAGACATTAAAGTTCTAGAAAATCTATGTTTAAACATAATCTTGCTCAACATCCAGAAAAGGAGCAACTCTGAAAAAGCGCCAGTTAAGAGCAGAACCTGCCATATCAGATAGGAGCAATGGCATATGCAAACAGCAGCAGCAGTACCAAATGCCTTCAAAAGCACCTGCTGTACAAATACCTATTTGGCCCGTAACACAGCTTTTCTTCTTTGATTTGAAACATAAGCACTTCCATTCCTTCCTTTATAAAGGTCATTACTTAATATACAGTTACAAGCATCCACAAGTCTTGTATCTTAAGCTCTTGCATTCACTGTATGTGTGGAGGAACCACTACAATTGCAATTATGAGAATATACAGCACTAATAACTTTTTCTTAGTTTTATTTCAAGTAGTCTCTGAATACAAGAACAAAAGGTCACTTGTCTGTTCTTATATAGTTTACAGATATGTATCTCACACATGTTGCATGCTTCCTATATTAAAGGCTTTCTGTCAATAAATATTTTCAACTCATTTGAAATCTATGAAAACCAAAATTGAACAAAATGTTCCAACTGAGGACAAACTTACTTTAACAGTAGCACAATGCTGTCAATATTTTCTTTTTTAGTTACAAGTTCTCATTATTTTATACAATTAGAACATTTGTGATTGAGCCTATCTCATCATCAGTTCTTCAGTCTTTTCAGTTATTGGTTACTGTTATTTTATAAACTAAAAAGATCTAAGAACAGCAGATATTTTCCTCCAGTACAAACCGTAGTTCAGTTATCAATACTGAAAAATTTCTTAGCTTTGCAAATATACTATAAATTCCTCATGCCCTCAGCTGTCCTTGACTAATCCTAGTACTTTTTATATTTACTTATTACATGTTTACAAAAGTAACAGAAGTCAAACTGCTGCTAGTATTTTCTGTGTTTTTCCACTCAACTGCAGTGTTACTACAGGATTTTGGACTTTCTATTATAAGCATGCTGGAAGTTCATCATTTATTTATACTTTCTCAAGACTGAAATAAACTCTATGACATTGCTCAATCACATACATGCATGTCTGGTACAACATAACACAAAAATTGTATCCGATTAAGCATCTGCCTCCAGCACAATTATTTTCGTTTTGAAAAAGTAAACTTGTTACATGTTCCTGGCAGACAGAGAGGTCTTCTTGCAGGGGCTTTAATAGGGTGCAGCCCAATCCATCACTCTGCCTGAGGTTGCCACTCCTAAAGCAGACTGAAAAACTCTTGTCTGTACTCAACAAAAACATAACAATACTGCATGTCTTCTTCCACCAATTCTGCTGGAAGCAGAAACAGTTCTGGCAATAAAGAAAAGCTGGGAATAATACATTTGTCACAGTAATGCTTAACTAAACTTCGAGCTCTTAGATAATCCAAACTCTCAGCAAGTCAGCAACACTAACAGGAAGCAATTATTAATGTGACTCAAAAGAAAGTCCAGAGACAACAAACAATCATACAATTTCAAGAAGCATTTGGACAAAGCTCTCAGACACACAGTGTGAATGTTCGGATTGCCTTATGCAAGGATAGCCGTTGGACTCGATAATCCTTGTGGGTCCCTTCCAACGCAGGTCATTCTATGACTCTATGAATTTAGTAGCAACACCCTGCAAAATTGCTAGCTTTAGGGATGGAGACCGCTTTCTTCCTTCCCTTCCACTTGCCAGGTTCCATAAACACTCATTTTCACTTCATGTTCTCTATTAAAAGAAATTGCAAAAAGCACAATGCGACAAAACACCTGAGTATTTGTCTACTCATTTTGCAGAGTTTTAGCTAGATCAGACTGAAATCAACACAACTGAAGTAGCACACTGACAGACACTACAAACCCACATGGCCCTTTACAGCACACAAATTCAGTTACTTTGATAACAAAGCAACCTAAACTGTCCAAACTCAGTAAGAAAAATTAAGGCAAAGCTCTAGTGTATTTTAAATCCACCTGCAAATGATCAATGGATTGCTGCAACAAACACACGAAATAAAAAAAAAAAAAACAGTGAAGAAGAATTTTATATAACGAGAGTGTATTAGGGAAGCAATGTTTTACATTTATAAGCAAGGGACCAGGAGCAAACCCAAATCATCCCATTAGAGACCTAAGGAAAACACATTTACTGGCCTTCACTACTGCTAAGTAACCAGGTTCATATGAGGTTTGTAAAAATTCATCACAAATACAAAAGGGACTTTTGGTCTGTTTTTAAAACTTAATCAATGTGTTTCTGTTCCTGGCTCAGGATAGATGCATCACGACTGCAATGGATCAGCTCCAAGAATTACAGTATTAGCTCTGCAGCAGTGGCTCTAGATCGTATCTCTGCAGGGAAATCCTTGTCAGCAGTAGCTTACCTCTATTATCAATGGTCACCAGCACTCCTACACTGGGTTCTAAAAAAACTAGGGTGGTGAAGTTTGCTGAAACTGAGATCTCCTTACTCCCTACTTCCTACTTTAAGATCATATCAGCATAGAATCAGATCGTTCATTCAGGGTGAAAAGCACTTACATAAAAACATTAACAGGTGTACGTAAGGGCTGGCTGACATCACTCTCTCAGCAAAAGCATTTAACCACTGAAATTTCACCTTAGTGCGTTATAGCCCAGATCCCAGGTCAGCCTCTCAGAGCACATGGAATAAACGTTCAATGTTTCAGAGATGAAATATCTCCTCTACAGACACACCATGCTGTAAGCACATAGCAACATCAAAAGTACTGAAAAATAAAACATTTGTTCAGCTCTCAAAGACAACAATTGTAACAAAAGTTGAAAAGATGTAATAGAGGAAAAGTAAATAGCAGATATGGTATCTACTGAAAGAAACACCAGTGATATCTAAGAAATGAAATATCCCTTACATAGATCAGCACCAAATAAGACAAAGCATCATGCAGGAATCTCTGTAGGAAGCAGCAGAAAAAACCCTCCTATTTAAATCTCACAACCCAAAAAACCATTTTTCATATCCCACTAAATTTTGTAAGATACATTTACTCAAAGACCTCTGAACAAACGGGAAGTCCAGAGAAGATATACTATACTTCTTGAATCTTGTCAGATTCCTGATGTCCAGAAAATTCTGTGTAATGTCAAGTGAACAACATTTTTTTTTAAATTCTTGCTCTTCTTTCTTTCATGATCAATACACTTTCATGCCTAGTACAATACAGTAAGAAACGAGAGCATCTTCCAAGTCCTGTTTATCGCTGTATTTCTTGTATTGGTGGTCCAACATTACATGCAGTATCCCAAACATGGTCCAACAAGCTGCCAGGGGTTATTCCTTTCCGAGCACAGGACTTGACATTTGTCCTTGTTCAGACTTCTGAGGTTCCTGTCTGCACATTCATTCAGCAAGGTCAGGTCCCTCCAGACGGCAGCACTGCCCTTGAGCATATCAACTCACTCCCCACCACACCAACACTCCCAGATTTGGTGTTGTCTTCAAATTTGACTACAGAGTACTTCACCACGTCCTTCAGGTGACTGATAAAAACATTCAACAAGACAGGTCATAATACTGACTCCTGCAGTATTCAGCTTGTTACCTGCACCCAGGTAAGCAGTGTGCACTGCCCTCCCTTGCACACAAATCTAGTCATTTTATCATACAAGGAAACCAGATAGATCAAACATGACTTAACCCTGCTAAATCTGTGCTGACCGTTACCAAATCATCTTCCTGTGTCCAGAAAAGTGGTCCAAAACTTGTTCCATGATTTTCCCAAGGACTCCAACAAAGCCAACCTGTCTGTAATTCCCTGGCTATATGTTTGGGGTTGTTTGGGGGTTTTTTTGAAGGGATAAAGGCAGTTTACTTACTTTCTTTAAAAAGGGTGCTCCCTGCAGGAAGTGTTAGTAATATTTTTATTTTACGTATTTTAAAGAAGAAATCATAAACCACAGCCTTAATACATTTCATTTGCTATCATGAGGGTTATTTGGCTAACAATTTACTCTAACATTTCCATAACCAAGACACTATGAATGTGCTTAATTCAACTCATACCTACTTTGAATTAAACAAAACCAGTAGTATTAGCTACCACCCTGACACAGAAACATGTGCCTACACATTTTTTTTTCAGTTGTTAAAAATGACCAGTTATTTGGAGTCCTTTTGGTCTAAGAAAATACTTTATTTCCCACACAGTTTCTCAGAGCATTTGGTAAACTGTGGCAATGGATTCTCTATAAAAGGGACTTGTAAGAGCCACTCACAACAATCTCAGGTATAATTCCAAGAAAATTATTTTCAAAAGCCTGAATATCTGTCGGTGACTTCAGGTTTGTTCTAAAAGCTTCTGCCAGAAGCCTGGGAGAATTCACATACAAACTCTCAAGGGTTTTGAACATATTTTTAAAAACAAAAACCAAAAAATATATGCCCCTACGCAGTGATAGAAGCTGAACAAACAGATTCAGATTTTTTGAACTACAGCCCACTTTTTCTCTTGCCTTGATTTGCACTTTTTGGAACACTCCATGCTCAGCACAACGCCCACTTCCTACATATCTAGTGACTCATTTTTTCAGGCATCTCTTAAAAAGATTAACTTGTAATTAATCAAAAAAATCAGAATCCATTTTAAGCATGAGATTCTAGTATTATTTCTGTATGAAAAATCCACAAGGAGATGTTACACTGTTCCTACAAACAAAAGCAAAAGCAGGCATTGCACTGGTTGTCTATAAAAGTATGACTAAGCACAGAAAAAGAGTCTGAGTACTTCCACATTTATCTTGCACATTTTTAGGCTCACTTATTATGTTAAAAATATTTTTTAAAAGGAAATCTAACATTAAATATCTGCTTTTAATTGCTATTTTCCAGTGATCTTGAAGGCTCACCCTACTTTTATCCTTAATAATGCTGGTGTTACATATACATTATTATCTCCTTTGGGCACATAACTTTTTCCATGTATAATTAAAGTACCTTTATACAAAGTAAACATTCACTTCTTTCAACTGTAAGTAACGTGTCATCTTCAACTTGGTATATTTACGTGACATACTTCAGCTTAAGCCAACCACTGCCTCAAAAAAATACCATCAGTTAATTTGCCAATGCTCACCAATGTTCTACCCTCCTTTAGAGATTATGTCAGTACAACTGTTTACAGACTATGTGGTAAAGAGGATCACTCACATGATTCACTAAACCAAAATAAAAGTCAAAAACCTCAAGAAAAAAATTAAGAGTCTAACTGAAAGGCAGCTCAAGAGGCAGCCCTGAGACTGGACTGAGTGACCAGGGAAGCCAGAAACTGGTATTGCCAAAGTCCACAACTTACGAAACCGCAGCCCCAGATCATTCATGAACTATTCTGAATTATTTGAAGGTTTCCCACTGTTACTAAATTAACATCTCACTGTCTTTGTTCACAGAAATCAGAATTGATGAAAGTCCTACATATAAGGTTCTAAAAAATGTTTACAAACACTGTGGCAAGAAGAACTTATGCAGGTTTAAATATAGGTCCTAGATAGGATAATGACATATTCTTAAGTGACATGTACTTATTAGAATTTCTGTAAACAATGATAATAAGCATTCCTGCATGCAAAATGTTCTGGCATAGGTTTAGGTTTTTGTTTGTATTTTGAAAACACCACAAAAATCTTTAAAGTAGTTTGTGATTCAAGATTAAGGTTGTATTTACTGACATCATCTACACACCTTTTCACTACAGCATTTTATGTCTATTATGTCTGATGACACATTTTTCCCCTATCCTCCAACTATCTCATAATTTACCATTCAGGTACTCAACCAGATGAAAAAACAGATTGTACTATCAAGAAACAAATCAAGAAACAAACACAGAATCTAAAAATTCTCCATACTGCTGTACCAATGTTTTAAACCTTTTACAGTGCCATAACATCAGACATGAAAAGCTTACAGTGATGTATTCCTGTGCATGATCTTAAACCCACTCTTCACTTGATCACTGTGGCTACTGATCCAGACGCCCACCTGGGCAACTGTCACCAAGACCCTCATCAAATCCTCACGATAGTACCTCAAGAACTATTACATATCATCCTCCTAGCCATTACTACCAAGTTCCTGTTTTAGACCAGGTACTTAAAAGAATAAGTATGTACTTTTTTTGACCTGTATTAGAAAAAACAAAGCTAACTGAAATTTAAAAACAAACAAAAAAACCCCCCCATAACTTATTGTCCTTTAAGCTCATCTATTAATTTGCAGACCTGCTCAGCACTCGATGTTTTGTTAAATTAACTATCTTTAATGTAGCCAGACTATTCATAACTGTACCACAGCACATGGGGGTCTTAAAAATCTCTATAAATCATGAGAAACATTGATAAAATGCTATATGCTTCATACTTCTAAATTTAAAAACAGTACAATAGTTTGGAACATTTTGCTTTGTTGAGTCAAACAAGAAAAGTTAAAAACTAAGCTTAAACTGAAAATATTTTGTGCACCGAAGTTTTCTAAGGCTTGCAGGAATGCACATCACACATAACAGAGCCACACCAAGATGCTTATTGAAGCACTAATACAGATAGCAGTTTGCACAATTACGTGCAGGTAACTTAAAAGCCATGGCATAACCCAGCCTTAAGAAATTAAACGCTTGTCTTGTCCCATCATGCCCAGGTATTGCATAACACAGGTTAGTTAACAATGGAAGGTTTAAGTACTTGGACTGTGCTGTACTGTTCCTCATGCTGTGTCACAGTACTGAACAACAGTGCATTAATTACAGACCATATATTCTCAAAGTCAAGAGCTGACTGCAGTTTATAGAAGGCCATGCTCTGAAGCTAAAAAACAGACCTGATTTAGAGCATATGAAGTTCTAGGCATAACATCAACGTACTTGGAAAAAAAAGAAAAAAAGCTAGAGCCAAGCAACAGAAATCTGCACTTTGTTCATTTTTTATGCATATTTAAAATTAACTTGACATTCATTAAGTAAAATAACTTGTCCCAGTTCGATCCCTAGTGGACAAAACATGCACTACAGAACCCCTAAAATTCAGTTAATAAAATTAAGTTAGTCTTTTTGGGAGAAACAATTAAGACAACACAGCATATATTTTAAAACCATTTTCACTAACAATGAGAAATTATCTCATATGTCATTTGTTACACTCCTCCGACCAGCAAGAAACATTCTATCAGACCCAAGCAACAAAATACCCTTTATAAAATTGCAAAGAGTAAATAGGAAACCCGGAATTTTTTTTTTTTTTTCCCAATCCACTTTTGGACACTCCTCACAATTAGATATATTTACATGTTCAGACAAAATAGTAATTTCTCAGCATTTGAAAAAATACAATTACACCATTACATTCATACAAGCCTGTGCTTTTAGATTTGTATTACTCACCTCAAAATCACTTACTTCCAGTAACGAATAACAGGGATGCAAATTTTTCAGCACTTACCACCATTTCTGACTGCTAGTTTTATGTTCTTTTAATGCTACTTAAAGTTTCTGGTTAGCAGGAAATTATCAGCTTACCTGAAAAGTAATCAGTTTACCTATAACACAAACCTTAACTCATTCCACATGCAACCATATTTGTTACAGCGAAACCAAAGTGATTTGCAATTTACAGAGACTGTGAAAACAAATGTGCAGCTAGTTGTTTTTAAATAAAGCAAACCTCTTACCTTGCCTGTCTTGTGATCAAACCAGACAAGAGCATGGTTCCTGGACAGCACCTTACAGTCAAAAGTTGCATTATTCTGAGCTGGCCGGCAGCGAGCCACTGAGCGGCCGATCTTGACGGGCTCGTCCAGGTAGACATGACGCTCCTGAAACGGATGAGAGTTCGGGCGGCAAGTGAAGATGGCCAAGGCTGAAGGCATCGAGGACAGATTAGGGTTGCCACACCGACCAGAGATGAAGAGAGCCTCTTCTGATGCAGATTGTCCTCCACAATTTTTAACCCAAACGTCCACAGCAAATTTATATTAAAGCAGGAGAAACATTATCGTATGAGAGGCCTAACAACTCATTGTTTCAGTGTGTAAACTAATTCTGGCAATAATCCAGTGAAAAAGCCCCATTATGTCTTTTAATAATATCAGCAGTGGCCCGAAAGAAGTCTAAAATGTACCACTTTCAATCCATCCTCCGCTGGAAGAACAAGCATCTGATTCCCTCAAACAGAAGCAAAGGTTCCTTGAAAGAGGGATTAAATATCTTAAATCCAAGTAGATGAGTCATACAAGTACTTTTGTTTGTAACCTCAACGGCCCCCCCCTTCCATACACAACATTGACCAAAATTCTGACCAATGCAACATGGAAGCAAGGAAAGGTTTAGGGACTGGGCATGAGGGACAGGGATTCGTCCTCTCTCAAAGCGCGCAGATCAGGCGTTGGAAGGTGAATACGAAGCCCTGGCTCCACAGCAGGGATGTGGTTGCTTCACACAGCGATCCACATTTCACCATCTTCGTACGCTGAAACGAAGTGGAGCAGGTGGCCCTCGATTTGGGGTGCGAGAGCGACGCTGTTTCCCTCCCCTACACCAGAAAGCTCTACAGCTCCAGGCAGCCGTTCCGCTAAGGAACTTGATAAGGCATGAAAAGGGCTCCGAACTCCCCTTCTCCCGTGGCCAGGCTGAGGTGGAAGGGTCCCGCGGGGCGGCCTACGAGGTGCTCGCTCTGACAGGTTGTCCCCGGCGGCGGCTCCCGCTGGCAGCGAGCGTCCCTCCGCGGCGGGGCCGGCTGGGTCGGCGGGGCCAGGCGAGCGGGGTGGGGGAAAGGCGAGCGGGGGCGGGTCCGGGAGAGGCGGCGTCCCCTCAGCCGCCCCGCAGGTGGCTGTGCATGAGGAGGCCGCGCGGTTCGGCCCCCCGCGGCTCCGCTGGCCCCGGAGGCGGCGGGAGAGGCCTGGGGCCCGGCCCGGCGCCTCCCGCTCGGTAAGCGCTGCCCCTCAGGCAGCCGCCGGCCACGGAAACTTTCCTGCGACCTGCAGAGCCGAAAACAAACCGGGTCAGACGCCTCCCCCGCCCGGCGCCACCCGCGCCTCCTCCCCCCGGCACCCCGGGAGGCGCGGGGCGCGCCCGGGCTCCGCTCACTCCTTACCTTGAGAGCGGCGGCCGCCATAGTGACTAGAAACCCTCCCGCTGTGGCAGCCGCGGCGCGCTCGGGGCGGGGCGGGGGCCGGGGGCCGGGGAGGGGGCGGGCGGTGACGGGGGGCGGGGTCTCGCCAAAGAGAGGAGGGCGCGGCGGCCGCCTCGGCCCCCGCACGTGGGATTTGCGCAGGCGCGAGAGTGGGTACTGCGCATGCGCTCTGCGTCCAGTGAAGCTCCGGCATCTGCCACGGCCCCGCCCACCTGTGCTAGCACCGCCCACTTCCGGGTGCGCGGGATTGGGGGGCGGGGGGGGTGGTGGGAGGTGGTGAGGGGCAGGGGGTGTTGAGGTAGTGGAGTGGTGAGGAGGGGGTGAGAGGGTTGGGTAGCTTTCTGTGAAGCTTTCTGTGAAGCGGGCAGAGGGGCTACCGCGGAAGGGCACGGCTGGGACTCGTTGGCAGTTGGTAGCGAGGGGGGCTCTGAGGTGAGTGAGGGGCTGGGTGCCGGCTCGTTGCTCTTCCCTGTTGGCCTTGGCGCTGCTCTGGGGAGGATGAAGCAAAGGAGGAGTGAGAGTCGTCTGTGTTCAGTAGGGGAGTCCTGACGAGCGTTGTGGGTTCCACGTTGTCAGCAGAGCTGTGAGGGAGCGCAGGAGTCTCCCCAACATCTTCCTGCTCCCTCTTGCGCTTCTTATCGTTTAGCGATCCCAGGGTGAAAATTTTGGAAGGGGGAGGAATGCTGGCCGTGCTCTGCTGCCCTGGTTCCAGCCTGGCAGCTGGGGGACCCTGGACGCAGTGGGAAGGGCCGGAGATGTCACTGCTGCAGTGCTTTCGCACCATGCACCTTGGAGCATCTCCCAAGGTCAAGCTGATCCGCGTTTTCTAGAAGCCAAGGAAACGCTGTTACTTCCAAGGACATACGGTGGCCTAGTGCTGAACAGGTCTCTCCAATCCAAATTATTTTTTGAGCCCATCATTTCCTATAACACAAACAAGTGGGGATTATTTGGTGTTGGATGGATGCTGGAGTCACGCCAGCACTAATAATTACTTTCTGACAAGGAGTTAGGATTAGGGAGATGGGAGGGTTCTCTGATGCCAGAACAGCCAGGCTGCCATGGAGGAGAGAAGTGGAGCTGGGCCAGGCAGTTTTGCCAGCAGTTTATGAGGCGAATGAGCAACAACTGAGGTAAGGCAGCACAGTGTATGACAGAAAGCACGAATGCTGTGCTGGTGCTTATAGTACAGGAAGATCTTGGGGTTGTCTTCAGGATTTTCCTTTCTTTTTGACTGTGATTTGGGGAGGTCTGTGATTCATTACAGCCTAGACTTCTCTTTTCTTCCAGTGAGAACAAGACAGGAAAACCAGGCTGTAACATCTGCATGTGAAGCAAAGAAATTAAATCCAAGATGAGAGACAAGTCGGATTTTTGAAGACAAAAAGCGAACTAATAGGTGGAAGCTTTAGGACTGTATATCTGTAGTTCTCAATTCTCCTCACAGGAGAAAACCATGCTGCTTCATGGCTTTAATCAGCTTGTTAACAACTGTTCTGATAAATGTATTCCTCATTCATTTATAGGGAAGGAAAAGGGTATAAAAAAGGACAGGGAAAATGTAGAATAAATTTGAGTCCATCAGGAGTTAGATTTGAGGGGGAAAGTTGTAAAAGAAATAATTGAGAACATTTTGGAATTGCAAAAGCGTAAAAAGTGGGAGCAAAGGGTACTACAGGTGTTGGAATGGAAAGAATATGAGAGCATTTTTTTGTATTTTTGTATGCATGTTTAATGGAGAAAGTAGTCTGAAAGTAAAATCAAATATGAAGAACCACTACCACCTATATGACCTAGGAGAATCAAGTGACAAAAGATAAACTGAGCAGTGGATGCCTTTTTCTGATGCTCTCTGTAAGTATTTATAATTTTTAGATGTTGTTACTGACAACATCTGTCTGTACAGAATCTTTTTCAAGTCTTCCTGTTACCAGAGTACAAACTGCACTATCTGTGTCCTTTAAACTGTAAGCCACTGCCATATTGTGGTGTCCTGAACCCTTCTCCATCCCCTGGAGAAATCCCATGTTGACAGTCCCATGGGGGAGGCAATGGTACACGGCAGCTGCCTTTCCAATAGTTCTTGGCACTGCCAAGTGGCTTATGTAACAATGGAGTTCTACCTACTTTTGAGCCAGGGCATCAATTTGAGCCTCCTCGTTCTGCATGAGTGCCAGCTTCCTGAGAAGCTGGATGGTTTTAGTTCTCTCTCAGACTTCTTTACTCAAGTTCAAGTTATCAGGGGCGGACTCACAGACTAAGTTAAAAATATAGAAAGCGGTTGCATTCTGAGATGAGACTATTATTGCATGGGTGTTTTATCAAGTATTTGATGCTTACCAGGAAGTGTCCATCTTAGAACCGTGGAAGGCAACAGGTGGGTGCAAAGAGCTCAGTATCGAATGCTCGGCCACTGTACTGTGCTGAGCAGGAGGATGCGGAAGCTCGTTCCTCGTTTCTGTGAACCACTGTTTGCCACACGAGCCAAAGAGGCAGTGAGCCTCAGGGGCCATGTTAGGTAAGGGCAGCAAGATGCCACTTGGGTCGCCATCCTTTTCCCGGGCAGGAAGTCTGTAAGGATTTTATGATAGCCATCATAGCTGAGGGCAGAAGCAGCCCTCTGTGTAGCCATGTTGGGTAAGGGAAACGGAAGGGAGGTGACTCTCACTTTTGTCCACTAAAGAGGTGTTGTGAGATGCAGCAGAGGCAGAGTTATGTGCAGATCTGCCCAACATCTGGATTTTGGCTTGAGCGTGTCAAAGTGCAGAAGGGATTCTGTGGTCTTAATATATATCAGATTAAGATTGTCAGCAGGGAGGTGCTGTGAACTAGTTGCTTAGTGGGAGATTCTCAGCGAATACAGAGTTACATTTTGAATGAATGAAGCACTGTGTAGCGAAAGTTCAGTTTTTAGTATAAAAATTAAGATGCACATGGATAATGAAAACAGAATAAACAGGTAAATTGGACATGCACAATTTTCTACTGAGTTCTCATCCTTAAAACTTATTTGTCAGCAATTTACTAAATAAATTTATGTTGATTTTTCAGTAATACAACAAATTCTATGTATAATTGTGCTCTTCTAAGCCATATTATATTTTAGAATAAGACAGGTATTTACTGCTCAATGGAGCAATGTGGAAACATTGCAACTCATCTGGTTTAATCCTCTCGTTAGGTAGATTCTCAATTATCTTTTTTTGTTGTTGTTCAGACCCTTTTCTGCTTTTATTTCTAGTTTGCATCAAGTTTAAGATACTCATACCCAGTATACAAATGAGTATCTTATTAACATAACAGACAATTGTATTTATGTAATATATGCAGTAAGCGTATATTGAATATACTATTTAATTTACATTATGGATTAAATATATGTGTATATTTGTATGATTATATAAAATGTATTTTTATAAGTAATATATACTCTATATGCCCAGTTTGTATCTATATAAATCTCTATATCTATATCCTATTTATAGAATATAATATACTCTATATATCCAATATATGTCTAAAAATATACATTTTATAGTATGTTGATAATATATATATGGTATATATAGTATGATGTAACATGCATACTATTTTACAGTATTGTGGTAATATATAACTAATTTTACATACAGTGTTTCTTCATTTCTAATGAAATTAGTTAATTTGGTATGTCTAGCATTTTAGTAGAACATTGCATGAAACCAGCTCTTAGCTGCTTTTCTGATAACATGAGGTTGACTTCTTGAAATGTTTGATGTTTTCTGTGGCTGTTTGAAAAATAAGAAAAAGCATTTTAAGAAGTATGACATTTCTGGGTTTGTTTTAAATAAATGTATTGGACGAGATCTAATTTTCAAATACAATTAAAGTGTTGCTTTAAACTGAAATCTCAAGGCTGGGGGGCTGTGCCGGGGGAGGGGAGAAGGCGAGATGAATGGAAGATGTTCACCCAGTTCTCTGGTGTTATTCAGTGAGTAGGAACACGGTCACTCTCTACTGAAGCTGATGGAAGTTGGCCAGCCAGCAGCCAGCACAACATTTGCTGCCACCTGATAGAAAACATCCCACTGAGAGAGGAGGGGTAAAACGGTGGAGACAGCGGCTGTAGCAGAAAGATAGAGGGTGGGAGAAAGCAACATGGGCTCAAATGCTGAATAGTTTCGGCTCTCAGAATCCGGTTGTCCCACATAGGCCTATATTGAATTTTTATTCCAGCAACTGCCATCACAGGGGATGCTTTTTCTAGAAGACACTCTTTTCCAAACCCTGTTGAATATAACATTTTGCAGAAAGACAGCAATCTAAGAGTCCATAGAACTTCAAAAGAGGCAAATTCTGTATTCAGAGCCCCACTATTTCATGAGACTATATTGGAATTTGTAGCAACGCATTCTCAGTTAACAGATCCCAGCTTTGAAGTCTGTATTTTGTCCTGCACTGACAGGCACCTTGAAGGAGAAACCAATCGATCTTATGTATTGTAACATTTAGAACAACTAAAATATATGCAGAAATATTTTTGTTCTTTTTCTTAAACAACTGACATACTTTCTCAACCAGGGAAGATAATCACATTTTACCAAAAATGAAATGTATTTGAAATGCCCCAGTAGAAATTTTCCTGAAATAATGTTTCCCTAGTGATTAGGACTAGCTCAGTAGGTGAGAATCCTCTCCTTTTCCATGACTCCTTTCTCAAAGATCATGTCTTTAGCCTCTAAACTTTCTCCTGCTGAAAGATTATATCTGTAAAGCATGAAGTCAAATCAAGTCATTGGTTATTGTTTAACAAAATCAACAGAGAATACCAGTCAGTAAGTACCTTGTTTTTCTTGCTTTACTTGTTTAGGTTTTATTCACATAAAAACTTAAAACAGAGGCCAGCAAAACCTAGAAGGGAATGCGTGAGAATAATAGCTAAAATTTTGGTCTGCCCACAATGTAAGTATAAAAATATAAACAGGGGAAGGCTTGTAAGAAGCTGAGAGATTATATCTTTTCTTAAAGAAAGTGATAAAAGCTTTTGACCAGGCCCCGTTTCAGCTCTTAAGTGGGAACAGCAGATGAAATACCACTGCAGAGTCATTGCTCTGACTTTAAACTGATGAAGCCAAGTCTTAGTCATGTCCTATTCTGGATAGTAATCTTTTACAGCACTTGGGAGTTAACTATTGGAAAAGTTCAGGGCATGGTAAAATACCTGAAGTCACTGGAAACGGCAAGAGCCTTCCCATACAGCCACTCCTGCTGCAGAACTCCATCTCGGGCCATATCTAAAATTCACTTTGCCACTAATGGTTGACGATAACCGAAGGCTGCTGTATCTTACATCATTACAATGACAATTTGGTGTGTTATAATTTAGACTGAGTTTACATCTTTGTTCCTCCATTGTCTAGGAAATTACAGTAATGATCAAAGCATACTTTAATTTCTAGCAGATAAACAAATGTTGTTAATGGGTTTTAAGGAAACAGTGCACCTGAAAGAGCTGGGGTTTTTTATTAACTACGTACAGATGTGGTATCTTGGTTTTAATATTTGCAACTTCTGTTGGGAAAAACGGCCTGTAATAATTCTGGCAACCAGCCTGTCAGTGTCTGCTGTGGTTGGCACTGTTCTCATAGCAGTCAACCAAAAGTCTCGTGGATAACTGAAGAGTAAGAGCTACAGGTTAGGAGGGGTCTGTTGATTTTTTGTTTGTTTAATAAAGTAGCTATTTAGCACTTTCAACTTCACAAAATGTTTCCTATGGAAATATAAATGGGACACCCACTGAAAGAATATTTGAAAGCTCTTACATTATTATATTTAATAATACATTTAATGTATTTAATAAATTATTAAATTATTTAATAAATAATTCAGTTTAGTTAGTTATTCAATTCTTTGATAAAATAATTATAAAACTATTAAATGTAATAAACTACATTTATTAAATAAAGAGCTTGGCTTTGGGCTAAGGCACAAGATGGGTTTTAAGGAGATGCTTTCACTTCCATTATTCCAGTTTCGTTTGCAGCGAAGGGTAAAGTTCTCCGGCCACGAGCCTGCGGGATGTTCACACCCGGCTCCTGACTGATGCTCCGTGTTGTGCAGGACACCGGGCCTTGCTGAAGCTCTGGTGGAGGTGGGCAGCGCACCCCCCCCCCAGGGCAAGGGCCGCCCGTCCCAAGCCCCCGGTGAAGGGGATCAAAGCGAGCCGCAGAGCCCGTTCGCCGCCCGGGAGGGCGCGGGGCGCGCTCTACCTGCGGATCCTGGAGGAGCGCGGGGCGGGCGGGCGATCCCACGGTCCTTCCCGCGCGGGCCGCAGGGGGGAGCTGCGCGCCCCCCGCTGCCCGCGGCGCTGGTTCAGGCTCCCCCGCTGCGGGCGCTTTCCCCCCCCACCTCCTGTGCCCACTTGGACGCTCCCGCCCCGCGCGGCTGCAGTCGCCGAGGGAACGCGGAGGGAGGGGAAAGGGGGCGACACGCGGAGTCACGTGACTGGCGGCGCGCGGCCGGGACCGCCATGGCGCTGCGGGAGCCGGGCCCGGGCGGCGCCGGGCAGGACGCGGCGGCGGAGCCGGACGGTCCGGAGCGGTGCGTGTCGTTGCTGCCCTGGGACCGCTTCTCGGCCTGGCTGCACTGCGTGTGCGTGGTGGGCTTCGACCTGGAGCTCGGGCAGGCTGTGGAGGTGCGTGAGGCGGTGGGGCCCGGGGAGGCTGTGCGGGGCAGTGAACAGGGGCTGGGGGAGCTGTGCGGGGCAGTGAGCACAGCCCGGGGTCGCTGTGCACTGCAGGGCAATGAGCTGGGCACTGGAGGGCCGTGCGGGGCACAGGGGGGAGCTGTGCGGGACACGGGGAGGGCTGTGTGGGGTAGTGAGAGGGGCCACGGGGAGGAGCTGTGCGGGGCCGGAGAGGCTGTGCGGGTCTCGGCGCGGCCGCGGGCCCTGTGCTCTCCGGAATCGGGCGCTTCCTCTGGCGCCGGCGTTGCGTAGCCCCGGGGGAAGCGCAGCGCGGTCTGAGGGAACGAGATTGCGCGGAGCCGCGGGAGGCGCCGGGGGAAGCCGCTGCCCGCGAAGCCGCCTCGGAGCGATGGGGGAGTCCCGTGTTGTGGGTCAGCTGCGCTCGGGGCGCCCCTCGGGGCGCTGGGTGCTCCTCCGTGCGCCGCTGAGAACGCGGTCATCGACGGGATCAAGTGCACCCTCGGCAAGTTTGGGGGTGACAGCAAGCGGAGTGGTGAGGTTGACACCCCTGAGGAGTGGGATATCATCCAGAGGGACCTTGGCGATTGTAAAAACCTTGTGAGGTTCAATAAGGGCAAGGTCCTACACCTGGGGTTGGAGTAACCTTCAGTGCCGATGGAAGCTGGAGGATGAAGAGGCTGAGAGCAGCCCTGCAGACAAGGACTTGGGGGTCCTGGTGGATCAGAAGCTGGACATGATCTGGCAATGTGCACTTCCAGCCCAGAAAGCAAACAGAATCCTGGGCTGCATTAAAAGCAGCAGGGCCAGCAGGTGATTCTGCCTCTCTGTTCTGCCCTCGTGAGACACCCCCTGGAGTCCGTTCAGCTCTGGAATCCTCAGCACAGGAAAGGCTGGATCTGTTGGAGCAGGTCCCAAGAACTGCCACAGAAACGATCAGAGGGATGAAACACCTGCCATGAAGTGAGGCTGGGGGAGTTGGGGTTGTTCAGCTTGGAGAAGGCTCTGGGGAGACCGTATTGCAGCCTTTCAATACTTAAAGGGGGCTTGTAAGAAAGATGAGCATAGAGGTTTTAGTAGGGCCTGTTGTGATAGGATGAGAAGTAATGGTTTTAAACTACAAAAGGAGAAGTTTAGACTAGACGTTAGGAAGGCTTTTTGTGCTGAAGATGGTGAAACGCTGGAACAAGGTTGCTCAGAGAGGTGATAGAAGCCCCGTGCCTGAAAACGTTAAAGGTCAGGTTGGATGAGGCTCTGAGCAACCTGAGCTGGTTGGATATGTCCATGCTCACTGGAGGGGGGCTGGACTAGAGGACCTTCATGGTCCCTTCCAACCCAAACCCTTCTAGGGTTCTATGATCTCTGCTTTAAATACATTGGCAGCTTCCTTCTTATGCGAATAGTGTTCGTTTCCATCACACCTAGATAAGGCTATAATAATAGTGTGAATGCAAGTAGCCTTCATGATTAACCGTCTTCTCCAGCTTGCTAAGATAGGCAAATAAATTCTCTAAATGTTTGAAGCTTTTTCTTTGTACCATTAAATGAATGTCAAACTGTGAAGATAGGTATGTTAGTGACGCTGCCTCAAACTGCAGGGTTTTTACGTCCCTGCTGCTCTTTGCCATTCTATGCAACAGCCAAACATCTGTGGAATTGCATATGGAACTGCATTAGGGAACTGATTGGCCTGAAAAATAAACTAGAAAGAATAATTATCATTTGGATCAGTTTCACATCCTGTTTCACTGTATTTACTCTATGACTGCAGCAAATGGTGTGCAGGGAAAAATGTCTTGTCTTTTTCTTTCTTTCTTTTTTTTTTTTTTCTGTTAAAGCAATGTTAACAAATGTTTGTCAGAAGTGTGTAAAATTCAACTAAGCTGGCTGTTACAGTATTTAAAATACATAATTGATATGCATTGCTGGCTGCAAGAGAAATACAAATAAGAAACTAGCATACTAAGGTAATTATAAAGTTATAGTTGCCTGATGTTATAAGGTCTTGCTAGCAACAAAGGCAAGAATTTCATTATAACATGTGAGTTAAGCAGATAATGTGCTTGGTGTCTGAGAGAAGCAAAGAGTGGCACCTGTCCTGTCTGCACGCAACTCTGCCCTATTAACTTTAGTTGAATGGATGCATAAGAGAAAACTCAAATGTCTACGTAACTAAGGCCTGAGGTTTTTTTCAGTTATGTTTCTGCAGGGAGAATAATCAGCTTTTAGTTTCAATTTGAATCCTTAACAATTAGGTTGCTTAACAGTACAAAGCACTAAAAGACATGGAAATGCAAAGCAAGCATTTCTGTTGTTGCACATACAAAAACGATGGTTTCTTTCTTTCTTGGAAACTCCCTAGAGAGAAAGAAGCTGCTCCTTCTGCAGTTCTAGAAGAAGCTTCCTGTGACTGTGTTTGGAGGGGAAGATTTTCCAAGTAGTTCCCAGAGTTATATTTCCTCCAATGATTACACTTTTCAAATTCATTTTCTTTCACTATTAGGCTTCTTTATTTTTATCCTGTCCAGCAAGTTAGATCATTATTTTTTTTGAGAAATAAAATACATATAAAGAGCACTGAGATTATGGAGGCAAACATTTGGAAACTAGGAAGTGATGATCTCTGCTAATTCTGCTTCTTTGCATCTCCCTTGCAGTCTTGTCTTTTCCCCTTTTCTTTTTTGCTGTTGATAGGGAGCTTCATCTGTAACACCTTGTGGTGATGAGTAGCTCATGGGAATGGTGTTCCTGCTCTTTTTAATTTGGATTTATTTAGTGAGGTTGCTAAGAACATCTGGTAAAACTTCACTTGGGCCGTGCTTACTGTTGGTATCACCACATCATTCTGACATGGCCATGCAGGCAGGTCAGAAAGGCTGAGCAGATGTGACAGGGTAGAGCTAACAGTTAAGACTTTTTACTCCTGTTCCTTTGACTTCTGGGAAGTTACACTTGCTAGTGAGGAACAGGAGTATGACTTCAAGTTTGGTCTGTACTCTGGCCATCTGTTGAAAAAGTTACATCTATGTGTGTTACTTAGCATAAGATAGCATAGGAAAATGTTAAGGGGTTAAAAAAGTCACGATCAGTTTACTGAATGCAGTATGCAGGTGTTCCACCCATAGGTCTGCTCTTAGCTTTTGTTGTATTAATAGCATGTGGTGTGCTTGGGCATCACTGGATGGAGAATTGAGGAGGAGAGAAGTGAATTGAAGACTTCATGGCCAGGGAACGGAAAGCCTGCTTAGTCAGAGGGCAGCCAGTGGATATATTTGTTGTTTTCTGTAGAGCTGAATAGGATTATGTTGTGAGAAGATACGCTTACTTAGATTTTGTCAAACAGGATAAATTAGATAACAGTGTTAGCAGTTTGGTAATACGAGGACTCTAAGCGTTCTTGCACAGAACTTAGGCTCTTAGAGAAGTTCCCATCTATGACAGCACTGAAACCTTCTTTGAAACATAATATTTGAATTTATGTTGAATTTCCTCTGCTTACAAGCTAGCTACCCATTTCAGTAGTTTTGAGGGAGGTTTGAGGAACCTTTTAGCTGAAATTTAAGTACATCCGGTTTGTCCTCTTTCCTGTATGTTATCTCAGTTACTTTCATAATCACTTGATTTTGATGTGTTGCATTGTTTTTGATTTCTGCATTGTAAAAACATATTAAATAAACTTACTTTTTTCCTATCACTACAAAGGTCATGGCTTTTTGAGTGTATTCCTTGAGTTTTCACAATTCCCAACTCTCATTTGAGGGAAATGTTCATTCTTCAAGAATTAGTATTAATATAAAGGGTGTTTTGTGATTGAATTTTGATGACTCCTATCTCACTATCCATTGCAACAGATCTCAGGCAATAGTGTGGTGGAATCATCTACTGCATTTTCTGTGTACATGTTACATCTAAAGTGTGTAATCTTGCTCTTCTCTGAGACCTGTTGCACTAAAAACCTCAAGAACTGTGAATTTTTTAATGTTTCTGCATTGCCTCCATCTGATATCCAAAATACCTTGTAAAGAAGGGTGATCAAGTTAGCTTGAAAGCATATGAAAAATAACAACAGAGACATAATATTGATAGCTCACTATTGAAAATAGCCTAAGGCTAGACAGGTATTTTAAGGTCTGTATCATAGAAATATTTAATAAAAGCTTACTGTTTATACCCAGTTTTCTTTCGAATAAAAACTACGTTTTTTTCCTGTAGGTAATATATCCTCCACATTCAAAACTCACAGATAAAGAGGTAAGCTGTGGTTTCTGTGTAAGTATATAATTTGTTTTTAGTTGAGTAATCTCAGGAAATATAACATTTCTTTTCTTTTCCCCACCCTTTAGAAAACCAATATTTGCTATTTGTCTTTTCCAGATTCTAATTCAGGTAAGTGCTTCCTTCACTCTGTAGTCATTTGTTGTTGGACTATACTATGTTAAAAAAGAATTTGACAGTATAAATTCCTGGTTTTGGAGGAAATACTTGCATAATAACTTAATATTACAATACAGAAAAAGTTGCAAATAAGGTTAAATGTAAAACTGTGACTGTCTGTATTGCAGTAAGGTCAGAAGCCTCTTTATGTAAATGAAATATCAGGAATGTGAATGTGTAAGACCTTCCAGATGACACACATGCAGATATTCCAAGTACTTTGCTAGTAAAGAATGAACATATTAATCTTGCTTTTAAACAAAATAACATTGTCATTGTAGAGACAAGTGTAGGCATGGAATTTGAATCGTTTAATAAAGCAAGTGGAAGGTGTATGGAACCATCTTCTCATAAAGGAGTAAATGTAAATTTTCTAAACTCATAACAGTGAAACTGACTTTTATTGTGAATGGAGAACCTAGGCTATCCTGTCTTCTCTGTTCTTGATACTTCTGTTGCTATGTGTGGTCCTGCTTGCTAAGTTCTTCTTTAATCTAAACTTATGCCAAAGAGAAGTTGGAGGCAGGTGGCTGATGACTTGGACCACCTGCAAAAAGATGTGACAGAAGTACAGACACTTCCTTTTACGTTTATTTCTTTACAGAAGTCAAAACCTATCCCTGTAACGGCTCTTGCTTTGTGCTTTTGGTTGCTCTGCAGTGTAACAGCTCTGATATGGGGTAATGCAGATGTGTGCTTTTAATGTGTGTGAGCTCTCGTGTAATTTTACAAAACATCTTGGCTAACTTTTCTACTTAATGTCATTAATATTAAGATATTTTCTCTGTTCTTGATATCCTCTGTGTAAATAGAGGAAGAGCTGCTTACTATTATTGCAAGAGAAGATGAGTTAACTGTATCTTCTTATTACTCTTATCATTAATCGTTATGAATCCATTTCTTCATCATAGGCCATAACATAAAAAGAAAAGCTTTGTGTAAAGTAGTAGTGAAGAACTGACTTGAGGTCAGTCTTTTCTAGGTTTTCATAGCTCGAAAGATTAATTCAACTTTGTTCTTTTCTTTTACAACTACCAATAGATCTCGTTCTAGTACTTGTAGTGAATTTTTGGCAGGGGGGGAACTAATTTAACTGAACGATGACACTTTTTGTGGTTTTATGTGAAATTTTCTAGTACAGATAAATAATGCTTTTCCATTTTCTGCATGGATAGTTGAAGAAAGAATAGACATTTACCAATCTTTTAAATTCTGCATTCTGAATAGCACATTACATAAAAAGCCATCATAATCTGGGTAATATTTCAACATATTAATGATTAAGAGTAAATTTACTTTTAGGTCTTCTGTGTATAGCTTTTTATAAGACCTTTTTTTTTTTTTACTTTAGGTGAAGGGAACTGGCTATAAAAACTTAGAGCAAATATTTGGTGCTTTATTATTGGGAAGTGTTGGGGTTTTTTTGTTAAGATTTGATCCATAAGGCTAAGCACTTGCTTTAGTTACCTGTTTGAATTGGATGGTTATCCCATCATACCATGTTTTGCTACTTTTGGGTTTGCCGTGGTGCATTGTGATTTTACTGCTGCAACTTCAGGACATTCTTACTGTGAAGGCAGCCTGTTTATCACAGGCTGACGATGCTCCGGATTGTCGTGCAGTTGATTGTGTTTATGTTAATAACACTGCATTCCAAAGGGACTTCTTTTTTCCACAGGTTTGCTAGAGTGAGTAATGTACTCATTCTTAAGATTCTAGCAATCTCCCTTATCGCTGTTCTCATGAATAGCACATTCTATTCAGCTTATATGTAGCTTCTCCTTGAACTAAAGATTTTCTGGAGCTTCTTCGCTTTTAACAGCAGACAATGTTTGTAATGATGCAAACACAGCAATAAGAATATCAGTGATACAAGTTCTGATACTTCCGTTGCCCTCTTCTACCTGGAGAAAGATACAAACTTAGCCCAAATTTATTTTCAGACTACAAACTATATATATAGATATTCTAAGTTACATTTATGTTACATATACATAAGGTATAGTTAATTACATTTTTCTTTCAGAAATTAATTTTAATAAAAATGGAGGGAGGCTTCACTCCTTGGAAGTAATACACAGTTTCACTCATTTTTCTGAAGTTAGTTATGAAACTTTCAAAAATACTGTGTCCTAGGGCTGTACGTGCAGTTACAAGCAATTAGCTTAATACACTCCTATTGTGTGATTTAGGTATGAACAGTTTGGTGTCAAAAAAAGGTTAAGTGCAGTCATTCAGCAAAGAAATGGCGTGTGGTTAAGATCATTGGAACTATACAGGCAGACCAAAAAGCTGTGTAACACCAGTAGGAGGTCAGCCGTTAGGGAGGCTGTTTAAGGACGTGACAAACCAACTGTGAGGCAGAGTGATTTTTTTTTTATTTCTTGTTGAAGGCAGACTGTTTACTGTTGCCAAAGATGCCAAATTGTTCAGTTATCAAAACATAAATATATAATTGTTTGCAGTAGCAGGGTAAGATAACAAAAACTATTTTACCTTTCTGGCCATAGACAAGTCCTCATATTAAACAAGGCTCAAACTCAAAATGCTGTCTGTTTGTTGTTTATCTCTTCCCCCTGTGTAGGTTGTCTCGGGGACACACAGTTTTGTTTTAGATTTCGACGGTCTTCTGGAAGGAAAGTCTCATTGTGTTGTTTTCTGGACCAATTGGATAGAGATCTACCAGTTTACTTAAAGGTTGGAAATAATTAAAAAAATGAAGTTAATTTCTTCTGGGCAATGTTAATTTATGGATCTTTACATTTAAATTTAATGCTTCAAAAGCAAAATCTGTACTCTGGATGCCCTGAAAGACAAAGCTCAGCAAATGTTTCTTGTAGCATATCATTATTGTAGTAATTAACTAATAATTAGTATTGTTAGCTATTTTTGCTGTTTGGGCTGCAGGAAATTAAATTCATGATGAGGCCTGTTTTGTTACTGACTAGAAATGAGTAGATCAAACTGTAAAACCCATCAATATATTGGGAAGCTGAAGTGCTTTCTAACTTAAAAAATAAACAAGGTTGAGAAGTCTTGCTTATTTTCCATGCATTATTTTTTGAAAATGGAGCAGTTACCTAAAGGAGGTAGTGGCAAAAAGGTTGTTTTCAGTGTGTCCTTGTGGAAGATTGAGGGTGTCAGCTTTGATAGTGGGAGTGATTGTCAAATTCAGTTTAGATCTGTTTATGTGGCAAATACTCGAATTCCTCTTTGTAGGATGGATGAAGTTGATGTTTTATCTTTGAAACGTGAAAGCATGCTTCCTTAATATTCCAAGCATCTCTTATAAACCTAATACATTGAAAGATTAGTTTTTATCTTCTCAAGTTAAGACTTCAAAGTTTTTAATTGCTAAAATCTTTTTAGTGCTACTTTCCAAAACTGAGTGTTGGTTTATTCCTCAGGAAATTAATTCTATTTTAGCTTACATGGTGTGTCAGGAGAATGTAGATATAAAAATACTAAAGCCAGAAAGCACAGCAGTTTCCACACATTGATCTTTTCCCTTTGAAGTATGTATTTAAAAAAAAAAAGCCAATAAACAGAGTAATCCTTTTAGTTTATTGTATCTAATCAACTTTGGAGCTTGCAGGGAAATAAGCTTTTAGAATGCATATGAAATACTTCAGAAAGGACAGTATCAAGTGGTTGTATTGAATTCTTTCCTTTCTTTTGCAGAAAGATCAAGCGTATTACTACGGTTATGTATATTTCAGACAAGTTCGAGATAAATCATTAAAAAGAGGCTATTTCCAGAAGGTAATTTCAGTTATTTTATGACAATATTATTTTGGAAATTAATTATTTTTCAGTGGCCTCGGAGGAGCAGAAAGAGTATTTTGCATTCATAAATTTGTTGTTGATTTACGTAAACTGGTCTAGTTTTACATCAGCTGTGCTGTGCTCCAGCTGCGCTGTGCAAACAAGAAGTATTTTTGTGTTAAAAAGTTGGGAACTTCAGGGAGTTGGTTGTTTGCAGCTGCCTGTAGTCAAGCATGTGGTTGACTTGCAAGTGTGAGAAAAATCACACTTCATGTACTCTGAGTATAACCAGTAGAAATACAGTTGAACTGGGGGAAAGGGTTCGTTTAAAGTAATATTCTTGTTTCGTTGCGCTCTGTTCCAGTCGCTGGTCCTCATCAGCAAGTTGCCTTATGTCCATCTCTTTCGCACCATGCTTAAGCAAATAGCACCAGAATATTTTGAGAAAAGTGAAGCTTTCCTGGAAGCAGGTAGTGACACTGTTTGTTTATCTGGAAGAGCTCCTGTAACAACACATACTTCTTTTGGAGAAATAACAAACAACTCTGTCACATTCTGGTTTGCATTTCTATCTTCTTGCAGGGCAGAGGGTTGAAAATTTAGCAAACTGGCTTCATTTCTAGATGATTGAACAGAGCTAATCTACGGTTGCACTCGATGATCTTAAAGGCCTTTTTCAACCTAAATGATTCAATGATTTTAATTTTGGATCCTCCATGAGAGAGCTGAAGCTCCCCCATAAAGAAACCATAGGATTTTGCTGGATGTTTCAGGATAGCTGTTCAGCAGCAGTAGCTGATGGCAATTCTTAATTTGCACTCTTCACAAACGGAGTCCTTTGGGACATTCTGATAACTTCTGTTCAAGCAACTGTACAAACATTACCTTGAATGTGGGCTTTTTGAGGTTTCTTTTTTTGACCAAAGAGAAGAAGCAACAGAACAGGACAGATAACATTAACTTCAGCCTTTCTGTAGAACTTGGAGAGCTATGGGAAAGTTATTTGCATTTTGGCTGGAAGTGCTGTGTTCTTTTGTACTGTGCCCTATACAACGTCTGTGTCTTTGTGCTTTCATTGAGCATCAATTTGTGGAAAACATTCTTGATGAAGGAATTGTATGTTTTAATCACCTATAGATAAACAGGTTTTTTGACAGGTTGAATCATGAACAAGATAAGATCTGTAGAAACCACTAGAATTAGTAATTCTATTCATAATTGCTTGCAATGGAATGCTGAAAAACTTTCTAGCCAAGCTAGAAAACTAGCTTTTCCCTTAACCACTTGTGTTTATCTGTTCTACAGTTGCTAATGTACATAAATCTTTGTGTTCTTCTCAAAGTTTCTTAATAGGTACTTTCATGGTTTCTCTTAAAAAATTTCATCAAGTAATTGGGAGTCTAGTGACAAAAAGTGGAAGGCAAAACGATATTGTTTTCTTGAAGTGAAAAGATTTATAGTTCTAATGAAACAATTCATTAAGAATGTCAAAAAGGCTGTAAACCTTCAGAGTAAAGAGTCATCAAGAGATAAGTAGAACTCGTGGGCTATCAGCACTAATTTAAAATTGCAGTGTGCACAAGGATCACTACAGTGTCACGGGTTACAGCATATATAAACTGGTTCTAAATTGTACTCTTTGGTTCGTTTTTTTTTTTAAGTTTGTAGTGATGTTGATCATTGGCCACCACCAATTCCAGGGAAAATACTGCATTTGCCTGTCATGGGTATCATAATGAAGGTAAATACTCCTGCATTTATTTTTCTCTGAGGGTGGCTCACACACCAGAAATTTCTTTCTTGGTCTGTTGATACTTTTTAATGAAAGTGAAATACATCTGAAGAAAGCTACTAGAGAAGTTATATATAGTGCATGGGGAGGAACCATGGAGGTTAAATGGTGACTAAAAACTGGGCCTCTGGGAGCCATAGCATCTTCATTTGAAATGCAATTAAATGGACTTGGTGGATCCAGAGGTTACAGTTGGAAGTACGTTTTCAGCAGGTACTCCCAGGTTTATGGCTGGATGCATGTGCATCACCAGGGAGAAGGAGGAGATGTTTCTACAGCAAGCACAGATTTATTAGAGCACTGTTCTGGACGCTGGGTGATAATGATGAGCATCAGATATGTCTTGTTTGGGTATTGCCTGCATTTGTCTCAATGGCAGTGCTTATCCATGAGAGTTGAAATCGTGTTCGTAGACTTAAGTGTAGCCATAATTACCATCTTCAGTGGTATTGACTGGTTTTTTTACACTATAATTACCGTCTTCAGTGGTACAGGCCATTTTTTTACGCTGTTTGGGCAGTCTATTTTAACTCTTGTATATAAATTACATCCATTTTTGTGCACCAGCTTCCAAAACGATTGCATTTGTAGTACTCAAGACATATGGATTTTTTACTGTGAAGTCAGAAAAATATATTTATGTTCAGTATATTTGGATTCTGCCTCATGCCCATCAGGATGTCTGGTGTTTTAGAAGAGAATTTTTTCTAAAAGTAATTCAATAGCACCTTAAAACTTCATAATCTTACTTCAGACCATTCTCTCCCACGTGTAAATGTATTTTTATTGAAATTATTATAATAGTTTGTGACTAGTGTTATCCATAATCTTTTTTAACTGAAGTATTATTTTCATATTCTAATTATCAGTTGGCAACATGGTGCTACATAGTATTGTGTATTGATTGCTGTAGCAATGAGCTGTGGTCATCACCTCTGTGTTCATTGTTATGGGGAGGTTCTGTGAGATGTTAGGCATCGTGCTCTAGTATATCCTCTTTAAATGTTACATCTTGTCTGTAAGACAGCGTTTTAAGTTTCTGTTGAATTTGATACAAGCAAAAAAAGTCTGTCTGTCTCTTTCTTTCGAAGTTGCGGATTCCAACATACCGTGACAAGCCTGGAACAACACCGATAGTACAGAATATGCTACAGGTAGAGAGCCAATATTTCTGTGATATATAACCCCAAGATAAAGATAAATACCTGCCCTCATTCTTTTACTTTAAACTTGTTCAGAAAAGATTGGTAGCAAATACTCTTACACTTTGCTAATAACGAAATCCACAGACTTTGAAACTTTGAGTGACAGTCTAGAGTTTGATTCCTCATAGAACAGGTATTCTAACCCAGCTACCCAAACTACTTTTCAAGGATTCTCCAGCTCTTGAAAGAAGATAGTTTGCTGACAAAATTGCAGAACTCAAACATCCTTTTAATGGGTGAAGTTATACTAAACTAGGGTTTTTTTCCTTTTAAAACCAAATTAAAAATCTTTAGTCATGGAAGATGGATATAAAACATCCATACAAAAAAATCTGTCTGTGTCTTCCTGTGCTGTATGGCCGTTTAAAACGGCTGCAGTATTTTGTCTCTTCTGGACTGAAAATGTGTTGGGGGGAAATCATCCTTTTAGCACATAAAAATAGCTACTTGTAGACATAATGTGGTACCTACTGCAGTAGTACAGTGGTGGTAAATAGGTTATCTACTATCTACTGTCTGTAAGCATTTAAGGGAAACTATTTTATTTAATACCTAGGTATTCTGATGACTAAAAACCAAGCATTGCGATGTCTTTTAGGCAGATGCTCAGATCTCTATGGCTTTGCCGACTGTTCATGAAGTAGATCTTTTCAGGTAGGAATTTGGACTGATGTATTCCTAGTTGTGAATTCCCACAAATCAAAGATATATGACAGTTCCATAACATGTCTCGTAACTTGCTAGCTAACATTTATTAGTGTTGATTTTAGTATTATTTTTCTGTAAGGATGGCTAAAAAACAAGTCAAGACAACATGCAGGCTGAGATTGCAATAAATAAGCAAGTTTATTAAATGCTCCATTTTACAATAACATTTTATACTTTTCAAATTGCTATTAAATACTACTGCAGACTTCCTTTTTATCCAGTTCTTAATCAAATACTTACTTCTTTTGCTTGTCCTAAGTGTATTAAAATATCTCAATCTGGTTTTAGGTGTTTCTCTCCAGTGTTCTTTCACATTCAGATGCTTTGGGAGCTGGTACTGCTAGGAGAACCACTTGTCGTGATGGCACCATCACCATCAGAATCTTCAGAAACCGTGTTGGCACTTGTTAGGTAAATGTAGTGGAGCTTCCTAATGATAAAGTGAGTCACTTTAGATTGCAGCTTACTGCAACTTCATTTGATCTGAATATAACAAAACATTACAAATTTTAGATTTGCTTGTTTCTTCTGTGAAATTCTGCACTACATGTGAACAATAAGCTTATCCTCTTTCTACCTTGCAGTTGTATTTCACCATTGAAGTATTGCAGTGATTTCAGGCCATACTTTACCATACATGACAGTGAATTCAAAGAATATACAACTCGCACACAAGCCCCGTAAGTAAATCAAACTTTGTTGTGAAAGTGTTGCTAAAAGCCACTCATAACCATAAATCTGTTTTAAGATGCTGCTTAACTGTTCTAAATTTCTACTATTAGAGAATATATTTGGATTCCCTACTTGCAAGACTGATCTTACAGAAGCAGTAGTGAGCTGTTTGAAGTTTTCACTCTGGTTAGATAGGATAAAGAAGCTGGGAAACAATGTCATAATTAAACTACATTTGAGCCTCATAGGATACTTTTGTACAGAGTAAGTAAAACTAAAAATGTGAAAACGAGAGAGTTTTACTTTTCAGTAAAGGTTTGTCTGTGCAGTACCAGCTCCATAGTAGCTTCTTCGGAAATTGCTCTGTGATTATTTTTATTTTTAAGTGATTACTAAACAAAGTGACTTCTAGAATTCAGCATCCATACAGCAGTTTTATAAAGATAATCCAGTTGATGTCCCAGTTGAGACAGTAATTTAGAAAATGAATAATCTTCTCTAAATCTGTTAGAAAAATATTTTAAATAATTCAGAAATTAAGGTTCTTTTTTTAAGAGCCTGAGTCTACAAAACCAATTCTGTTTGAAACTGCTTTAAGGACACACTTTCCCCCCATTTTTAATCCTACTCTTATTTTGAGAGCATGCACCTCCAATATTTTTTATTATATGTTATTTAAATGCCACTTGATTTGGGAATGGAGTGCATGTGTTAGTCATTGATCTTTGTAAACAATTTTTTTCTAATATTTGAACAGGCAGTGGTTGTTTGGTTGGGTTTTTTGCTTGTGGTGTTGTTCTTTTACTGTATTTTTCTTCTCAATAAAAGTATTGCCAGAGATGCAGCGGTGGAAAAACATACAAACAGAGGCTTCATGTTCCAGCTTGTATTCCATGGGAATGGTTATGCACTCTGTAATTTAATTTCTAAAAATAATTCCATGAAGAATTTGGTTTAACTTCAGTAACTCATGTTTAAAATTGCATCTGCTCCTCTGTAGCAAAATAGAAAGATTGTTTGGTGAGTGTGTTAGTATTTGCAATAGAGCTAGAATTGCTCTGGCTTTCTTACAGAAAAGAACAAAGTTGGAAAGACTGGAAATAGGCTTTTAAAGCAGTGGCTCTAGGAAGGGAAGAAATCCAGATAATGCAGCTTCTATATATTTATATTTTGTTACCTTTAGTGACATGGGACCAAGGAGTATTTTTCATCTTGATATTTTGATTTATCTTGCTTTTTCAGAAATTACCTCAGTCGTTTCAAATCAGAATTGGTTCTGGTAAATATGATAGGTAAAGGCTCCTCAAAGTGATCAAGTAGCTTACCAAGTTTGCCTATTATATCACCAGTAGCAGTGAAACAAGTTTCCTCATGATTTTTTACCTGTGTGTGTGTTGCTTTTATTCTCCAGTATCGTTTGGACTTACATCTGTCTTGCTGTTTTCTAGAACTTTGATAAATGTGTTCTTACATGCAACTTAAAATGTAACTTGTAAATACAAAAGGAAAGTAATTTGAAGTTAAGAATTAAAGTTGACTTTTTGTATTCATTAAGACAGAAGCTCTTACTGTCATATTTTAAACATTGTTATTATTTTCCTAGACCATCTGTCATTCTTGGGGTGACGAATCCTTTTTTTGCTAAAACGCTTCAGCACTGGCCTCACATTATCCGAATTGGAGATATTAAACTTCCAGGTAAAGTACAAAAATCTTTCACAGTCATGTGTGACAAGGTCTGTGTACTTACTGGTTTACAAACATATGTAATTGGTTTCAATTTATTTAGTGTACCGCTAACCAAATCCTCGTGGGTGTAAATCAGTGAAATTAGGCTCTTGAATACTGCATGTCTCATATTGGCCAGTCTAGTCCATTAAATGCAAAAGGTGGTAATACTCATTAGTGATAATATTTTACCTTTCACATAATACATTTTTTTTATCTCTGTCAATAATGTATTAAAGTGAGAAACTTCATTTATTACTGATGGTAATTTTAGGGTGACTAGACTGTAAATAAACCAGTCGCAGCAAGTGCACTGAAAGTGAAACATGTGAAAGCGTAAGTTTGAACGTTAAAATAATATAAAAAGTTGTTTGTTGGCAGTATTTTGATAATACAGTTCTAATGTGGCAGTATTCCAGTAATTATTAATTGTGCAAGTTGGATGATTTTGTTACCTGAGTGACTGAAATTTTAATGTAATCTGCATAACGTGGCAATTGCTAGCCTGTAATAAAATACTGCAGTACTGTAGTATTATGTGAAATTCCAAAACACAGCTTTTACTGTGACAGGTTCTGAAAGTGGGAATGAATATATCCAGTTGAGATAATAGACCCTGAAATTCTTTTTTGTAAAATAAGATACATTCAGTTTCTGAATACACTAAATTAATTAAGGATTACATATTATGTTCAATGTAGTAAGGCAAGTTTTTGCTTTACTTTCAAGTATTATGGTTGTCCATGCTTCAGAATAACTGTAGGAGTTGGGGTTGTGTGCGGAGGAGTTAGTTAAGGTTTGGAAAGTAGAATCTTAATTAAACCATTAAACCTCTGCAAAGCCATATACACAGGTCACCTTCACATTTGCTATACAGTTTCAAGTACAGAATTCTGAAGTTTTGATGCACCCATATGAAATGCTTAGTCTGGAGGTTCTAGAGATGTATCTGACCTGCCTTTAAAAATGTAAATTTCATTTCTTTAGGGACAAAGAGAGGACTCGTGATTTTTTTTGTTGTTATTGTTTTCTTCCCACTCTGCAGTTTTAATAGAAATTTATGCCATTATCTTTTCTGGAGGCGAGCATCCAACTAGATTGAACAGGAAAGTTCTGCTGAGGCTGCAAGACTTTTAACAGGGTTTAGAGTCTTCTGGCTGGAGAAGGATATGTTTGAAGAACAACCCACAACTTAACTTAGTTTGGCCTATGGAAAAAGAGACATAAATTTGTTGTCTTACAACACTAAATCCATGGCTACTGTTTTAATTTCTTATATACAGTTCTTATTTTGGCCAAGGTAATAAAGATTTGTTCCTGAAGGCATTTAACCTAAGAGGAATAAAGGAAGATGGAATAACATCAGAAATCAATGAAACAGTCATTCACTACTATTTTTCTTTGGCTGCTTTGGTGCAGAAGGTTGTCCTTTTGTTTCTTTTGGTTTGGATTTTTTTTCTTATCAACAGGGAGCCCCTATATGAAGTGGAAAGCCTGTATGCTGTTATTGGTGTATTTGCTGGATGTTTCTGGATATCTACTTGGATGTTTGTTGGTGTTTTAATGCTTCTCACAATATTAGAGGGTCTTCTATATCCATTTCTAAATATCAGTGCAATGTATAGCACATTAACTGCAATATCTAGTAATGGGGATGGAGATTTCAAGTAAGGTGGCTTTAAATGTTTTGGCAGGTGAAGTTCCAAAGCAGGTGAAAGTGAAAAAACTGAAGAACCTAAAAACTTTGGACTCCAAACCTGGTAATAAGTTGCTTCAGAGTTAAATTATCAGTATTTTAATTTTTAAAAGCACACCCCGTTTTTCCTTTGGCTATGTGCTGCTTTTTTTTTTTTTAGGTGTTTATACCTCTTACAAGCCGTACTTGAACAAAGATGAAGAAATTGTTAAACAGTTACAAAAGGTACTACTGCGAATCTCTTCTTAATGGAAAATGTTTTGTGTACTGTCATGTGGTTGTTTTCATTTAGGGTTGAGCTCTGTGTAACAGAAATGAAACTGGATTACGATTCCTTTGCCCGGATTCATAACTGAATAGATGAATGTACACCCTCATTTGTAGAAGAAAGGCTGCTGCCTTATTAGCAGTTTATATATCAAAATGAATGGCTTAATCATTTAGAGAATGGAGGTGATTGAGTTCATCTGGTTTGGGTTTTCCACTCTGTCATCGCTATCCATACTTTATCTGATTTGCATAAGTTTGCTCACAGAAATTTTTATTTCCTTGAATTTTTTACATTAAAAAAATGAGCAATCAAAGGGATGAATATCTCTGCAAATGGACTTGACACTATTGCTTTTTTTTCATGGTTCAGGGAAGGGAGTGCTATGTGTAAGCTTATGGCAAATGAATACAGAAATACTGGAATAACTATTTGTAGAAAACTCCACAACTACTTAGATATTTTGGGGTAGCAGACTTACTGTGATACTCTACTTCTTTTTTTTTTAAGGGTGTACAACAGAAACGTCCTACAGAAGCCCAGAGTGTGATTCTTCGGCGGTATTTTTTGGAATTGACAGAAAGTTTCATCATTCCATTAGTGAGTTCTTGAACTAATGGGCTTTTACGTATATAATGTGGAGTAGCTTTTTTTTGGTGTTAGCCAGTAACTCTCCAGTAACTAGCAGTGTACACAAAATATATGGGCATTGTGTGTAAACACTTTCAAAATGTATAGCAGGTTATGTTGGTGTGCTTGTGTGAGCTGGCAGGGTGGAGCTGCCTCCTGTGGTCAGACCTTAAGGTTCAGACCTTGCTGAGAAACTTCTCCAGTGCTCATAGCTGAGGTAGCTACTGGGCTCTAGCACTGCCCTTGCCAAGCGTTGCTACTGCAGGGAAACCCACAGTTGATACTGCGTTGTGTTAGGTTAGTTCCTATTTAGTGTTTGTATGAGGGATTCCAAAAATCACTTCCAAATACTTGATACAAAGTGGGATTACTGTTTGGAATCACCCATGATATGATGGTGCTTGTAGACTGTAGTCAAAGAAAAGAGAGATTATTTACTGATGTCTGGAGTTGCAGATACGTACATTCCATGTGTACAGTTGCTTCATGTCCTTCTTTCCCTCATATCCTTCTTGAGTCTTGCAGACAAAGTTCTATAGTTGGGAAATACAAATGGCATTAGATATATTGCTCCTTATGCTCTCATGTGATAAATATGCGTAACCCCACCCTGTGCCAATACTTAGACAAGAAAAGGCTGTGGCCACAAGTGATAAGTAAACATACACGTGGACTGTGTATCTTCAGTACTGGTTATGCAAACAATCTTTCTTTTTCCTTTACCTAGGAACGTTATGTGGCAAGCCTAATGCCTTTGCAGAAATGCATATCACCATGGAAGGTATGGAACTGTAATTTCAATGAGCTGGAAATTGGTGATTAGAGAAAAAAAACAGTTATGGTACGCTCATGATTTTCTTTTATTTCTTTCCATAGAGTCCACCACAGCTGAGGCAGTTTAGCCAAGATGACTTCATGAAGACACTGGAAAAAGCAGGACCACAGCTCACATCAGGTTTAAAAGGAGATTGGATAGGACTTTACAGGTTATTTCTTTGATCAGCATAAAAAATTAATTGCTAAAATGAAGACAAATCAGTAATACGCATGCTCTTTTCCTGAGCAAACTTACTATCTGTATTGATTTGAGTAAGACTGACTTTTAGGATATATGTTTTAATAGGAATGGATAGTGCTTAGTGTAATTCACTTACTTAATTCTGCCTCTCCTTAACGTGTTAATGGTTTTCATAAGATGCTACTAACCTTGCAAGTCTCTGTGTACCAGTATTGTGGGTTCATCTCTGGTTCTAACTTGATTCTTCCTTCCAATGAAACACAAAGATAAAAATGAGGATATTTCAAACTGAGCCTTGCTTTTTTTCTGACAAAATTCCTAATCTTTTATTGTCTGTCTTTACATTGTTTTCTCAGTCTTTCTCTTGATCAATAGAAGCACGTGTTATACTCCACATCAGAATACAAGTTTTTTTTGGAAGTGAACATAAAAAGGGTCTTAATATCTTCTTCAACCTCAAACATAATTACTTTACAGTTGATGATGCAGAAAACAGTCTTACTAAAATTGTAATTAAAATAGAAAATGTATTTTGCTTTGATGTTTTACCAGACATTTTTTGAAATCGCCCAACTTCGACGGTTGGTTTAGGAGCCGGCAGAAAGAAATCACACAGAAGTTGGAGGCCCTTCATTTAGAAGCACTCTGTAATGAGGTTAGAAAAATATGTGCTTACGTTTAATATTAATTACCACGTAATAAAAATATATTCTCCCTCAAGTCAGTTTTACTCCAGTTGTTTTCATTGGTTAAACATAAAAATTTTGATGGTTTTGTTCAGTTTGATCCACCAAAACATGGATTTGTTAATCAAGTACAAGCGAACTAACATAGCAAGAGAGAGCAGTATGAAATACAGTTCACCTCTTCTTATACAACTCTTGTAAAATATATTGTTAGTCATTTTTTTGTTGTGCATTTTGAAATTTGATGTCCTCCCGCTCCAAAAAAAGGGGTTTTGCTCTTTATTAATAATGTTATTCCATTCAGCTTCCTCCCTTGGCTTTCCAACACATTTTTTTTGTTGCAAAGTAGTTTGTAGCTTTGAAGGTGAGTACCAAAGAAAAATGACAACTAATTAAAGATGGATAGTATGTAAGCCTTCAACTGTTCTGTAGTAATTGGAAGCTGAGAACTGAAATCCGTTTATTGATATATAACAAAGTGCCACATAAATGATATTAAAACATAAGATTCATTCTTTACATAAGAAGCTGAAATGGGTATTGGTATGATTTGAGTCAGACCAACTGATGAAGAAAGGTATTGCAAGAGATTGTACAGCTAAAGAGGGGATAGGAAGAACAAAAAAATAAGTCAACACCACAGCTTTAAAACAAACAAACAGAAAAATTGGTTATTTAAAAAAAAAAACAAAACCAACATTGCTTTTTATCCCATACCTTGTGAGCCCCCAAACAGCCATTGTAGCAACCCAAAGAGATTGTTCAAATAGAGCAGCCCAAGTCATTTGCAGGGCAATATCTAGGTCACTTAAATCACCTAGAATCCAGCCAACTATATTTGACATTAACTTACTGCAAAGAAAAGGGAGTGTGTCACAAATTTATTACTGACTGCTCTTTATTAGCTTTTTCTTTTCATCCAAGTGTTAACATCTGTCTGTACATGAGGAACTGTCTTTAATAGGTGAATTGTAAAGGGTAGTAAAGGGTAGGGGAACAGAACCTGCCTCTTTTGCACATTTTTTTTTTTTATTCATTGTGTTTGTGTCCTTGTCTTCTGTTTTGCTAATTTCTAGGCAAACATGCAAGTAAAGCGGATTTTGCAGTTCACAGTAGAGACAGTGCATGAGTAAAATGAGTTTAGTAAATGATATGAGAATAAGGAAAAGGAGAACAATTCTCAAGAGCAGGTGGAAATATTAGTTTTGAAAATTATCTATGTTGCCATAAATATTTCAATGTTTATTCTTTTAGAACTTGGTTTTCTGGAGCCAGAAGCATACTGAAGTAGAAACGGTGGATCTTGTCTTAAAGTTAAAGAATAAACTGGTAAGTAACTGAACTGAACGTGGCTCAGATTTGCCTACGTTAACTAGGTAAAATTATTCTACAGTTATGTTGACAGGCACCTAAATGAAAATATTCTTTAAGATCCAAATAGCTCAAGGAATCAGTCATCCAGGTTTTTAAAACAAAACCACTTCATTTCATCTACGACTGAAGAGTTAAGTAGCTTCCCAGAGTCGTCCTGCTATGTTGGAAGCATTGCACTGGTCTTGTTTTTTTAAAACTATTTGGAGCTTTGTGACCGATATGAGTGGAAGCAAGGCTGAATCCTCAGGGAAGCAGAAAGCTAGGATTTCTTCTGTTAGCTCATGCTGTCGTGCAGTTGTTGAGGAAGGCTGCTGTTGTCCAAATTCCTAATGAGTCGGCAAATGAGGAACTCATTTCCCAGGTTCACTGATCGGTCACTTTGGTATGTCTTAAGGTAAACATGCATTTTTAGCAGAAATCATGTTTTATTGTACCTTTGCAGTTGCAGGCTGACAGAGAGCAGCTTCCTGTTAAGACTGACACGCTGAAAAAGCTGCAGGCGCACATCAATGATATTATACTAGCACTTCCAGATGACTTGCAGGACATCTTGCTCAAAACCGGCACAACGTGATTTCAACTGGGCTTTTTTTGTGCAAAAACTAAGAAGCAACTGCAGTTTCACAGAAGGCAGAGTCTTACCAACTTCAGAACACAGCTCTAAATAGTATATCAACACTACAGATGGACTGTATGAACAGTATAGCCCACTATGCTATTTTCACTGGTTTTTCCACTTAAATACCAATGCAAATAAAGGATTTCCTGTGTCTAACAATGTTTGAAACAAGTGCTCTTAGAGAAAACTCTGTGGGCCTATGAAGTTATACCACAGTATAGGACCACAGTGCAGTGCTGGCACTGCAGAATGTTTTCTAATTGGTGCTGCTACACCCAATCCTGATAACTCAGGGCTAAGCAATATTGATCCTGTACTGTCCTGTTGGTGTAGTCTCTGATTGCTTTTCTTTTTTTTTGTCTTTAGTTTTCATCTAGTAATAAGCCCAAGTGGCATATTATGTGACTTGGTCAGAATGCATTACAGTCGAGTATTTTACTGGTAAATCATTGCTTTCAGAACTGTTTCAGGGACAGCTGAAATAATCTGATTGGTTCTTCACTTTTTTCCTTTCTCATGATCTTTGCAAAATCATATTAATTTAGCATCTTCAAAGAAGAGAAAGCAGCTGACAAATTTCCTCAAGAGAAGTCTCCTCCCTTCAGTGTTAGTTAATTAGGGTGCTTTTACTCGCATGCCTTAAAATATAAATTAATTTTTAAACTGCTGACATTCAGGATTTAAAGAGGATCACTAAAGTAAATGTACATATGCGGCGTTCATCACAGGAAATTAACACAGTGGTGTTCTGATATGGATTTTAAAATCAGTGATTTCAGTAGAGTTAGCTGATACATGACCTGTTTTGCGTGAAGATCACAGCATTCAGCTCCTGTTATATTTTTTAAAAATTTTTTTACTTTATTTTTTTACTTATACCAGTAGGGTGTTTGAGGAAGTAATGGGACTGGAGGGAAATAATGTTGGCTTCAGCTGAGAAAAAGCCTATGGTAAGGTCAAACTGTGTCAAGTAAAGATTGTAGCATGAAATTATTCTCAGTGTATGCATATAGCAGACATGCCTAAAGAAGAATTTCTTCTTGCATATTAAGCAACAAGAATGTGATGTTTATCTTCTTGAACAAGTTTTAGTGGTATAAGAACTCAGCTGCTACACAGGCAGTGTTGTACTTTGACCAGTTTCAAGTAGAATAAACTTAATGCTATAGTGTACAAACAGCATACACTACTATGTGACAAGTGGATCACAATCACAGTTATAAAAAAAAAATTGCTTTTAAGTGCTTGGATAGAATTTTTAAAAAACTTACAACATAATCCCGCTATAAGAACATGCTTTTGTATGGTAAATATTTCATACCATCTTTCTAAAAATGTCTTATTTAGATATAAAGTGTCACAACGGTATTTTTATGAAAATATGTATTTTAATACTGTTATGGTTTGTATGCAATTACTCATGACCAAAAGTTTAATGTGTTACTTAAACCACACCACTTCAGCATTAATTTTAAACTTGTGAATTTTTTTTTTTGCACAGCCTGATGAATAGCATTTCTAATCCAAAAATTAATAAGTGGTCATTCTTAAACTATCTCAAATCTTTAACTTGGAGCACTGTATAGTTTCTTGGAACCATATAAACTGGTAACATTTATGATAACTATCACATGACTGCAAATATGTATTTTTGTAAAAGAAAATAAAGTGTCCGATTTTTATTTTTTTTTCTTTGGAAGTTATGTAACTCAAATGATGGGTGTGATTTATTTGTTTGTTTCCCTCTTCCCCCCCCCGTGTAAGCAAAGCTGTTCAGCACTATGTAGAGACTGCTGCTTACTCTGACTTGATGAAGCTGTACCCCCTGGGTGACCAGAAATACCAGATGTGAGGGAGAGGTGCTGGAGTTTGAAAATTCATCATGGTTGTAACAGGATAGAGCTGCAGGATCCTCAGGAAAGGAGATGGTAGGGCCTGGCTTCCAAACAAAATTTGTCGACTTGTCAGTCTTTTTTCTGTACAAATCTGAAAGGCCCTTGAGAAACATTGCAGTGCAAAATAGCCTGCAAGCAAAGATGAGTTCAGGTTCCTTTAATGGGGTTGGTTTAGCTTAAATTCCTGAATAACTAGATGCTTAAGCAGAATTAGAATATTGTTCAAAAGAGGGCAAAAATAAAAAGCTGTACTGGGTTTGCTGTCTTTGGCAGTGACTTGTAATGCTTTTAGTAATGATGGTTCGAAAGGACCTTAACCTACAAGTCCTGTGTGCCTGCACTCCTTTTACACTGAGCACACGTATTTTGACTAGGGATGCTTCAGCCATGCATAGTGTTGAAGCAGAGGAATAGTATCCGCTGCAGAAAGTAGTTGCCTGCTTGGTGAGCTGGAATTTTCCCATCCCTATATTTTCGATTTTGTTGTGTTTTTAACACAATGTGCAGAAAATACAAGTAAAGATCTTGTACTAACCCTCATTCATCTGAGGCTTGATGACTAAAGGACAGCGCCAAAAACTACTGGTCTTAGTAGCTTTGCCTCAGACTTCATCTGCCCTGGTGCAACTTGAGGCCATTTCCTCTTGTCCTGCCACTTGTTACTTGTGAGAAGAGACCAACACCTGCCTCACAACAACTTCCTTTCAGGTAATAGTAGAGAGCCATAAGGTCTCCCCTCGGCCTTCTCCAGGCTAAATGACCTCAGTTCCCTCAGCTGCTCCTCATAACCACTGTGTTCAACTTTGTTGCCATCCTAGGGATGTGGTCCAGCCCTTCAATGTCTTTTTTGTAAGTGAGAGGCCCAAAACTGAACACAGGATTCAAGGTGTAGCTTCACCCATGCTGAGTACAGGAGAAGGATGACTTCCCTACTCTTGCTGGCCACACCATGGCTGATCCGCCCAGGATGCTGTTGGCCTTCTTGGCCACCTGAGCACTCTGCTGGCTCATGGTCAGCTGCTGTCAATCAGCACCCCCAGGTCCTGTTCTGCCAGGCAGCTCTCCAACCCCTCTTCCCCAAGCCTAGAGCACTGCATGGGGTTGTTTTGTCCCAAATGCATGATCCGGCACTTGGTCTTGTTGGATCTCATACACTCTGCTTGAGCTCATCAATCGAGCCTGTCCAGGTCCCTCTGCAGAGCCTCCCTACTGTCAAGCAGAAGGACCTCCCACCCAACCTGGTGTTGGTAATCGGTGTACCTGGGATGAAAGTGTGGTTTGGGTTTTTTTTTTTAAGTCATAGGATGGTTTGGGCAGGAAGAGACCTTAAAGATCATCCAGTCCCAACCTCCCTCCATGGGCTGAGACACCTCTACCAGCCCAGGCTGCTCAAGGCCCCATCCAACCTGGCCTTGAACACCTTCAGGGATGGGGCAGCCAAAGCTTTCCTGGGCAACCTGTGCCAGGGCCTCACGACCCACAGCGTGAAGAAGTTCTTCCTAATATCTAATCTATATCTTCCTCTTTCCAGTTTAAAGCCATTTTCCCTCCTCATCCTATCACTCCATGACCTTGTAAAAAGTCCCCTCCCCAGCTTTTCTGTAGCCCCTTCAGGCTGAACAACCCCAACTCTCTCAGCAAGTCCTTATAGCAGAGGGGCTCCAGCCCTCGGATCATCTTCGCAGCCTCCTCTGAACCCGTTCGAACAGTTCCATCCCCTTTTTATGTGCAGGATTCCAGACTGGACACGGGGCTCCAGGTGGGCTCTCACGAGAGCGGAGCAGAAGGGCAGAATCCCCTCCCTCGCCTGCAGCCCAGGGCACGGCTGGTTCCTGGCCTGCGAGCGCACAATGCCGGCTCCTGTCGAGCCTCTCATGAATCAATCCCCGCCTTTCCCCAAGCCTTCCATGGCTACCAGGGTGTGTGTGGAGTCTACCTGAGAATTTGTTCCCCTCGATGCCCCTCCCTCCACCCCACCTTCCCAGCCCTGCCATCTCCGTTTCCCATTATGCCCCGCGCCGCGGAGCCGGAAGCGGCGTGCAGGACGAGAACTTCATCTCCCGTGATGCTCAGCGGCAGCGCAGCGAGGCGGCCGGGCGCGAGGCGCGCGCGGGGCACGCCGGGATCTGTAGTCCTGATAGCCGTTGGGCGCTCCGGGCCGCGCGGCGGAAGGCGGTGCCGCGGCCGGGGGGATGTGGCGAGCGTGACGTGACTTTGTCCGCGTTGGAGCCGCGGGCCGTGGCGAGCGTGACGTGGCAGAGAGCGAGCGAGCGAGCGGGGTTCCCCGGCCGCAGAGCAGCAGCTGCCGCCTTTCTCTCAGCGGGCGCCGCCGGGTGAACGCCGCTCCCCGCTCGCGGAGGGATCCGTGACCGTGCGCCTCCCGCCTCTGCGCCGCCGCCCGCGCCGCCATGGGCCTCACCATCTCCTCGCTCTTCTCGCGCCTCTTCGGCAAGAAGCAGATGCGCATCCTCATGGGTGAGCGGCCGCGGCGGCCTCGCAGGGCTCAGGCACCGCACCCCAGGCCCGCCCGCTCGCTCCTTCCCTAACGGACATGTCCCGCGGGGGGGAGGGGAGGAGAGGGGAAGGGAAGGGAAGCGGAGGGGGGGCTCCCCCCAGGGCCCCTCTTGTGCGCAGACCCCTCCCCCCCCCCCCCCCCCCCCCTTGGCCTGCGGGGCCGTTGGGAAGCGAAGGAGTGGCGGAGTGGGGAGGGGAATGTGTCTGCCCTTCGTTTTCCTCCGCCACGTTCTCCTTTCCTTCTCTCCCCTTTCCCCCCCCCGCCCGGTCCCTGGACGGGGTCGCGGAGAAGGGGCGGCAGGGAACGCGCTGTCCCCGGGGTCCCTCGCGCTGAGGCAGAACGAGGCGCGGAACAAAGCTCGGGCGGCAGCGGCAGCCGCAGCTGGTGGGGCCGCGGCGGGGCCCCCCCTTTCCTTCCCGAGGCCTCGCCCCTCCCCGCGCGGTGCTCCTGGCCGGGAGCCGCCGCTAGCGCCCGGGTCGTGGGGCTGTGACAGCGCTGGGGGCTCTGACACCGGGAGCTTAAGGCGCTGCCGTGTAATGGCCGGGTCTCGGTGTCCGTGTCTCTGGCTGTGGTGAAAGGGCGTTTCGTTGTAGCAGTTCTGTTCTTTGCTTCTCCTGAACCTCGTGGACAAAATCGTAAATTATAGAATCGGTTGGTTGGAAAAGACCTTTGAGATCATCGAGGCCATCCCCACCAGTCTGGCACTGCCACTAAACCATCTCTGAGCAAAACCTCAAAGGTTGTTTTTAGGTGCTTGCTTAGTTTTTACTCTCGGCCTGTAATTATTTAGTTGGAATTAGATGCTGTTTCTCTTAAAATGGACTGTGCAAGAGCTGAAGCCAGCAACTCTTGAAGGTTCTCACTTCAAAATTATGGTTCAAAAGGTGAAAGTGAGCACATGCTGCCTTTGGTATTTCCTCCTCTGTTTCAGCTCTTCCCTGCCTCCTTCCGTCCACCTACCTGCCCCCTCAGGCTTTATGTGCAAACCAATCTTAACCCCCAAATTTGTTTCAAGTGCTGTTCCCAAAGTGAATGGAACTTGACTCATGGCCATAGACTGAAGGACCTTGTCCGGAGAAATTGCATGAAGTGCTTGTTTCCATAGAGCCAGCAATGCGATTGGGTCCTAACTGTGACACTTCTTAGCACACTACTCATCCTTAACACTGCCTGGCTATGCACAGCCGACACAAAATGCAGTGTTTTTAATTGTAGTCTTCTGTGTTCTCTATACATTTTGTGATTATAGAGTTCTTTAGTACATGCACAGTAATTTTTATTTTATCTTAGTTGCTTGAAATTGGAGACACTCATCTATTTCAAAAAAACCTGTGTAATTTTAGTCTTCAAGAAAACTTAGTACATCTCTTGGTTTCAAGGAAGTGATTTGACTGTCTCCCAAGCAGCCAGACTTTTCACAGAGCTCCTAAATGAATGAAGCAGATCTTCTCTGAGATCATCTCTGTGGTATTTGTAGTTCTGTTGTATTCTGCAAAATGATGAAAACAGGAAAGCGATGTCATACAGCTCAAAACAACTTGCAAGGCTTTAATTTTTCCATTGGTAGGTAGTTTGTTCAAATTTAGGTTAGATATGAGTTGAAGAGCTGCTCTTTAATGGCAATTGTTTCAACTGCATCTTTTGACTTTTTTGTTTTTTAAATAATTTTTATTTTAAGACATGGATTATATTCACACACAGGCTGGATCAGAGCATGAAACTGAACCATGTTTATCATGTAGTATTCGGGGGTAAAACTTTTGCTGTGTTGTGATCAGGGTGTATTGTGGGACCTAAACTGGATGTTCAGAACCAGAATATGTTATATTGGAAATCAAGTAATTTGTTTGTACCTGTGACATGGAAAAGCACGTCTCTTCATAGCATTCTGCGTTATGTATTGGCACTTTGGGGAGAGACTTGTAAATGAATACTGGGAATGAATTAAATTTTCCTCAAGGTGATAATTGTGAATTTATGATTTGAAAATGAGAAGGAGAAGGCTAGGCACTTACGTAGTAGTGTATTGGTGAAGTATCTGTGTGGGGTAAACTGTTTATAGAGAAACATTATATGAGTGAGTTGATAATGAACAGGTAATTAATTTATAACTCCAGCTCCCTTTTCACACAGCTTTCTTCTGTTTCTGCAGAATTCAAGCTAACGCAGAATTAATTTAGCTCCTAAGACAGACTTTGTATTATTGAATTCTGAAGAATGTCAGTACTTCTCATCAGGTACCATTACCAACAAAAGACACGACACGTTATCTTTTATAATCTCAAACGACATCTTGGCAGCGTTAGGCCGCATTAGGTTTCTGATTGGACTCATTGAAGGTGTTTTCTTTGATTCTGTGACATATATGGTAAAAGGTAGACATTTAAGGGTGTGCTGTTATTGAAATTTTGTAGGGAGTTTTGTATTTTTTTTTATAATTAAGGATTTTTCAGAAATATTAGGTTAACCTGATTCTGAGGAAATTCATGTAAAATAATTCCTGTGTACTCTTGACAGATGGAGGTAACATGAGGGAAAAGAGAAGAAATAACTGTAGGACAGGATTAAATCTGAGTCCTAACCCTACGTGTACCTGCCTGTAAAACTCTTCACTCGTAGTTTCTTGTGTTTAAAAAAGAGAAGTTATTGATCCATTGTGTACCTTTCAATATCATAATTTAGTGTTCTGTGTCTTGGTGTAGTTGCGCAAGTATTAACGGATAATAGCTACTCAGGAGCTTTGAATACAAAGGTAATTATTAAATACATGGGGAAAAATGATGAGATTCTTTGGGAATTGTGTTGCCCTACAGCAAAAAAACAGCTGATTTTTATTTAGGTTTTGTTGAACCACTGTTGGTTTACGTGCTGTTGGTTTTCTTTTGAGTGTGTGTCTTCTCTTGAGAAAAAGAATTCTTTATTAAGAATGATGATTTCATGTTCCCCAGAGGCTTAGCCAATTGAAACTAAACCTGAAAGAGGAATAGTATGTAAAGGATAAAGAAGACAAGTTTTGAGATAACTGGTATAAAGGTAAAAGAAACACGGGGGAGTACAAACCTGTAGTAGATTTGGATTCATTAATTTTATTTTTTAAGCTGATATGGATGTCATGAACCAATTAAGTACAGTAGAAGCTCTTGTTTTCCTTTCTCGATGGAAAGTGTTCACGTTGAAGGCAGCAACACGTTGTATTCTATTGTAAACTTTGAAATTCTCAATATGACAACCAAAATCTTTTGGTCTCGGTGGGGATTCCATTTTAAAAGTCAATTCTCAGTTTTTCTGCATCTATATTTTTCATGAAGCTCTGCACTACGGTAACTGAGGCATCTCGATCCTCAGCCACCAGTGATCAAAGTGGCAAGTTGATAAATGAGGAATGTGATGTGGGCACAGGGATGATGTTCCCAGGGACAAGAAAACTACAAGCTTGAGATTTAGAAACACAACTGACAGGCTGTGAATAAAACACAAGTAGTCTTGGAACCACACTTGTTTTAGGAGCAACTCAAAGCATTGTGGGTGTTTTTTGTCCCACTTGAAGAAGAGGATGTTTGACTTGGTTTCAAGTTCAAGTCTGTGCTTTCCGTTTGTACTTTATTGTAATTTTAGTGCTTTGTAGTGCAACTGCATCAAGGTGCTTATGCCTTGGTCTTGTCAATTCTCAGGCAGTGGAATCAAAGTGAAAATGGAGACTTAGAAATTTACTTTACATTATTTGAGAATTTAAATTTGGTAGCTAAATCAGCTTAGACTTTAGGACATGTAAGTAGCACATAGATTTATGTTTAGTATTCCAGTGCAGATGTAGACCTGTGTTTGTTCTTGAACTACTAAAAGCAATAGTTACACTTAATAGTGTCTCAAAAGGTTAAATGTGATTTTGGTACTCTGAAATGTCTTGTTCTGAAATGGGTGGTAAATGCCAAACTGGATCGAGAAGTATGAATGGAGGCTATGCTCTTGATGACTATTGCTTGTTTAAACTTCATAACACTTGCAATTTGGATAAAAGAGGCAGTTTTTTGTAAATAGGGTTGTGCTGATTTGCAGAAGTTGCTTTCCCTCAGTTAAAAGCTGCTGTCTTAAGTGTGGAACCAGAAGAAGAAGAAAACAACACGTATCCATAACTCAGCCTGCCTCAGTGCGAAGTCCAACAGCTTAATTATAATTGTGGATAAAAGCAAAGCCTCTGGGCTTTGTGCTCACATAGCTAATGCAGTCTTTTGCCAGCGCCACTGAGGTGGTGGTGGGTCCTGGGCCAAGAGCCGAGTGAGTAACTGGGGCATAATTCCTGAAATTTAGGAAATAGTTTACAATTCTAATTCTTAATTCTGAGTCATATCTTCAAATGTTTCCAAATACCCTGTGTACATTCTTTGAAATGAGATTAGTTTTTTTTTTTTGTCTTTATCTGGATCTCTGGCATAACCCCTAAATACACCAGAATCATTTGTGTTGATAAAGCCATCTTTATTTCCTTGCTAATTTTAACACGTCTTGTCAGTGTTTGTTCTACTGATAACTGTTTGGGGTTTTTTGGGTGTGGGAGAACAGTTTGTAAGGATGTCTAGCTTTAATTAGTGGTTCACTAAATGATTTTAATGTTAATTTACTGGAAAACTACCACAAACGTATTGTGTACATACATTGTGTTTTCTCAAGACCTAGGTGTCCTACAAATGCTGGCTTGAAGCGGAGCTGTGCAAGAGTAGTGTTGGGCTTCGAGCACCGTGCTATTAAAAATGTTGGTTTTCAGCATATATGAAGTATTTGAGGGTTTCAGAGTTCACTTAAAGGATTTTCTAAGGCTACCTGACACTTCATTGGTGTAGGGAGAACGCTAACATTGGCAAGTTTCATGACTTACAAGCTGTTCTGAAACTTACACTGTACCATGTCTTTTTTGTTCATGTTTGTGTGTGGTCCTTAAAGAGAAAATAGCACATTTAAAACTGTTAAACTCCCAAAATGCTCAGATTAAGATTTATTACCCCTCAAGGAGTTCTGGTTTTGTTGGTAGATTCCCACCCCTCTCTCCCAGCTTCTTTCATGACATAACAATTGGAACAACTTTTTTTTTAACCCATGATAACAGTACCAAAGAAACTGCATTGCCATGCATAATCCTGTTCGCAGTATCAGAATATGGAACAGTTACAAGTTTTGTAATTGGTTAGCTGTGACAGCATTTTGTGTCTTGGAGAAGGAGGAGGCTTTTTAAGAGTTTGGTTTCCTTTAGAATAAGTGGGTAATTTCAAATTCCGTTTTATTGCAACGATAAGGAAACAGTTGTATTATTAATAGTCAAATCATCAAACCACTTTAAGCTTAATATATTGGCATCAGTAAGTGAGACATTAACTGAGAACTCTTTAAGAGTGTTACCAAACAAGGATAACATTTGGTTTCTAGTACAGGCATTATTTAATTCATTCTTTGAGTATTTTTGTTTGGGCAAAATTTTATTGACTATTTTAAGTTTCACAGATAGACATTTCATTCAATCTGTTGCTGTGGTTAAATGTTTAATACTTACTGTTTATTGAGGTGCATATGTGCTAGGCATTGGATTCTAATATAAAGAATTGTGTTTTCTGTTGCTCTTATGTGTTCTGGAATGCCTAACAATAAGCAGTTGCACAAACAGTTTTAAGGACCTGCAGTGTATGCCTGTAATGTTAGTGATGCTTCTCAAATGTTATTGAGGCTCCAGTTTGTTGTTTGCTTTATTTTTTTTAAGGATCTCCTATTTACCCTGTAGCTTGCATTGAAAAGCAGCAAGCCTAAGTTTTGTTGTAGAATAAGAAGAGCAAATTTTAGTGCAGAAGGTGTTCTAAAAAGATCAAAAGTCTTAATGAAGGCATCCTGGTGGATCTCAATGAATAGGAGTGATATCCTGTAGAAGTGTTAAGGCCACTAGGGTATACTCAGAGTCATCAGGAGTTTCCTAATGTATATGTGTTTGTCAGCGCAAAATAAATGTTTCAGCAAAGGCACAAGAGACTGGAATGAGGGAGACTGCAGTGTATTTCACTGATGGTGTCAACTCCTGTCGGTTCAGGTGCATGTGAAACCAGCGTTAGCTGAAGGCTGAGTGAGCGAGACCTTTGACTCAAGACAAAATGGCAAATGTGGTCAGTTAGAACCTATGGATGGGAGTGTGGTATTGAGGTTTTCTTCATGGCTTGTTCTCTCTTTCAGTGATGGGTAGAGGAGGTGGTGAAAAACACAGAGTAGCATATTGGCAATGACTGAAGACTGTTGAAGAAGTTGTTCCTTCTCAGAAAAAAAACATAAAATGCTGAGTGTGAAATGGCATATTTTTAAATTAGAAGGTTGTAGTTCATATTGTGAACTAAATCAAATTTTCTCTTTATTCTAGTGGGTTTGGATGCTGCTGGTAAGACAACTATCCTTTATAAACTGAAGCTAGGAGAAATCGTCACCACAATTCCCACTATTGGTAAGAAAACCAAGTCCTCTTCATTCTTTACAACTCTAAATTTGTATTGTAGAGACGGGCTTCTGAAGGGCATAGGGATTTGGTATTTTTCCTGTTAGTATAAGAAAAAAACCAAACATGGGCTTTCTGGTACTGCTATGTCATAACCGTTTCAGACCAAGGATAAGTCTAGATCAGAACCCTGTGACTGACGGTGACCAGTAGCAGATGCTCAGCAATATTGGAGCCAATGAAGTATCAATCCTTTACCCAAACATCATGAGCCTCTTGCAGTTTGTGGCTGAAAGGTTTGCTGAACCAAAGGTAGTGTACTTGAAATGAAGAGATTAATATTCCCCTGCCCTATCAGTAAGTTTTTTGAACTAGCAATTCAATTCTGATAAACCATTTTATATATATTTTGGAGAAGTATAACTTAGGAAATAGCTGTCTTTAAGATGGTTAGAATTACGTTTTAACACTAATATTAACCACTTCTAATTACTTGACTCTTTTATTTTTAGGTTTTAATGTGGAAACTGTAGAATATAAAAACATTTGCTTCACAGTTTGGGATGTTGGTGGTCAAGACAAAATTAGACCTCTTTGGAGGCATTATTTCCAAAACACACAGGTAAGAGTTCTGAAACAACAATAGTTAATGACCCGTTTTATGAAATCTCAAGATGTTCTGTAGAGTATGTATAGAAAGTTGTATTCTGCCCGTTCCTTTTGGAGAGGCTCCTCACTATTTCCTGCAAGTTCTGAGTGATACATGGATTTTATTCTAGTTGAAGCTGGTTTGCTACCCTGAAGGCTTCAAGGCTGTGTGAGAGTGTAGCCTGGCAAGGATGATCCTTTAGGATCTACCAGTGTAATGTGCCAAAGCAGCTGGTTTGTATGAGGATCGCTTCAACTTTGCTATATTCATGCTTTGCTCTGTTTGAAGAGGTGTTGGCTTATACATGAAAAATGTTATTGTTTGAACACCCTTTGACATACTCTTAATGATCAGCCTTGTACTGATACAGCACAGTACAAGCTGTATGTTTTATTTCGTATGCTGAGAGCATCTAAAATACCATAAAAGATGTTGTTACTGATTGATTAGAAGGTGTACGCTTCATATTGATGTGACTGCTGTCGTTTTTGATGACATAAATGTGACTCCTTTGGTTCACAAATAGTAAGGTAAGTTGCTTTTCAGTATCAGGAAACTTTGGGAGTGGGATTTGGGTAGGGTTTTTTTTGTTCCTGTGTTGAATATAGACTTGTTCGCAAGAAACTTTGGTGCAGCATAATGCATGTGATTGGTGCAAAAAAAATGGAGAAATCTGGATTGATAATAGGGAGCTCACAAATTAATGTTGTGAATAGAGTGATAATTAATTTCAGTTCCTTATTCAACCCTCTTACTGAATATTTTTAAAAAGATGCTTCTCTTAGAGTGATAAAATGTAATGTTTCAGACTGAAATTTTTAAGAGTGAATAGTGTGTGGTAAGGCATATTAGTAATACTGTTTGGTACAAACTTTTATAAAGAAATTCTGGCCTTGTTTGAAGAGTGTGGGGTTTTTGTTGAAATATGAGATGGTGAAGCACTTGTGATTCTTGTGCTGCATTTAATGTGATATAATGAGTGAAATGGGAGGGGAGAGAGCTTACCTCTGAAATTTTGCGGGCATCTTGTCACCTATTCCCCTCCCAATGAATCCCACACTAATCTGTAAACCAGCATTTGTGGGTTTCAGCTTTTTTATTTAGCAGGCCTAGCCTTATTTTGCATTTGAAACTTACGTAGTTGTTAAAACAGATGTCTTGCATTGCTTAAGCAGAAAATTGGTTCCGTAAAAGAGGGGACAATCACAATACTCAATGTGCAATTTCTTGTTTTTAAAATACCACCGCTTGCGTGCATTGGTTTTCAAAACTGCTTGAATTTTTACAGGGCCTCATTTTTGTGGTAGACAGCAATGACAGAGAGAGAATCCAGGAAGCAGCAGATGAGCTGCAGAAAATGGTAAATATCAATACCTTCTGAAAGATGATTGTTATACTTACTGCTACATTTTTGGATGTTTGTCAACTTCCCTAAGAAACTGAGGATTGTAAAATTTTAGAGAGTTTGGACAGTGCATTTTCTTGGTCATTCTGGGTCACAGTGCACTGAATTGTAACTACAGCTCTTTAGAGAGGTTTAGCTCAAGAACAGCTGTTGCATCAGAACCATTTGTTCCTTCATAAAACCTTAACAGAAATGCAGCAGATAAAGAATTTTAGAAAAACAAAGTGGTGCTAAGAATTTCAGCTGCAAGGTGCTGGTAAATTTTAACTATCTATTGATAGAATATTTTCTTGTAGGAGAATTTCTGTTGGGTACTGGTTAAATTTCACTCAGTGCTTATTTACTGACTTCAGGAGCAAGAATGAAAATGTTCGTAACCCTTAAATCAGTATCTAGGTTTCTTTAGTACTTGCTGAAGTACTTAACTGACCTGATTTAATAACATGATCATTTTTTCTGTTAGCTTCAGGAGGATGAGCTGCGAGATGCGGTGCTGCTTCTGTTTGCGAACAAACAAGATCTGCCAAATGCTATGGCAATCAGTGAAATGACAGATAAACTAGGTCTTCAGTCTCTGCGTAACAGAACTGTAAGTGCCAAACTTCCAGCATAAGTTTTCCTTTAAAAAGAAGCAAAGCTTTCACCTCTTTTCTGCAGGAAGATGCATGTACCTGCTGTTAAACTCTGCAGTGCATAGTTTAAAGTCCTTGCACAAAATAAGTGATTTAGAAGTAGCATCCAGTGTATGCAGCTGTTGCAGGTATCTCATCTCTCACCTTTTCCTGGAAAAATATGAGTATTCCAGTCTATCACTGAAATATAGCTGTCAAACATGTTTGACAAAGTATGTGGTGGGCTTTCCTTTTCTCTCAATATTTGTTATTCTGCGAGAGAAAATGCATTCTACATTGTCACTACTGCAAAGGTGGGAGAAAACTAAGTAGCTTCTGAATCCTTAGATTCCATCTGCACAAGCCTTTGAGACATTCCTTGCTTCACATAAACCAGCTAGACTTCTGTAGTACTCGCTTAATGTGTGTTGGCACACTAAAATCATATCCATAAAAGACGTTTCAGGGGTCTGTCAATTTAGGTAAGTCCATTTCCTGAAGAGCTCTCTGAAAAACAAGAGTTTAGTTTTCAGCAAAGAAACCAAATGCAAGTTCTGTGTTTGTTTCTTGATGCTCTAAATGGTGTTCTAGCATTTGGGAGGCAAACTCTGTGCTTCTGGATAATGTCTGAACCACTTCTACTTTATACATACTTTTCTGAACTTTTGAAAATACCATCTATTTAATATTGACTCTCCCTATGGCACAAAACAGTGATCAAAGAACACTATTTGAGTGTGTATCTGAGAGTCACATACTGTTACAACTTAGCTTGCGTTTTGTCAGTATTTAATTTTTGTGTTCTGCATTAACAGTGGTACGTCCAGGCTACCTGTGCTACGCAAGGAACTGGCCTGTACGAGGGACTTGACTGGCTGTCAAATGAACTCTCAAAACGCTAACTCAAACTGGATGACTCTTTCACCAGGGACATGTTTGATATAAGTGGTCTAGGCTTGTTACAACAAAATTAGTTTGCATCTTGGTTATTACAGTATCTGGGACTGATATTTGGGCAGGATATTACAGCGTTTCAACTTCTTTTGTTGCCAATTATTGTTTACCGAGCTACATGTTGCAAAGGTAGCAATATGCTTGGGTAACAATCTCCTTAACTTGGAAAAAGTGTATCTTCTGATTTTATTCCCCTTGTTAGCCTAAATGCCTGAATATAGTTATTGTGGCATCTTTAAGATCTGTTTTGAATACTCTTTGGAGCCCAAATAAATTAATGTTTTGATTTTTTTTTTTTTTTTCTCCCTGCTACTTTTAGTTTACTGATGCCCTGTTTCATTCCTCAGACAGTCTGCTGATTTAAAAATGTAGCATTCCGTATGTATTTATTTCTTTCCCTTGCCAAAAAGAATTCCTAATACTGCTTGTTCCAGCCAAGGAAATGCTCTAAAACACTATACAAATCTACTGCACTGAGGAACATTTTATTAGTCCTTGGGTTCTGTCAGCCCAACTTGCCTTTATGTGAATTGGATTTGATGGGTAGAATAGTTCTGTGCTGGTTGCGAAGAGCTCATGTTGAGGTTGTTTTTAATATTCAGCAGATTGTCTTCCTTTATATTGTATCTTTTTTTTTTATGTTGCATGTTGCTTTTTGGTATCAGCCTGACTATTTTTGCCCAGTGTATAATAGTTCTGCTGAAGTTTTACTGTTTGTTGGTGAACATATCTTCATAAAGAAATTTTGGAAAATTCATCAAACTCAATGGATTAGTTTCTTCATAACCCACTTGGAATTATTCCTAATAAAATTATAAAATGTATAGTTCTGTGTATGCTCCTCTTGATTCCCAAAATAGTTGAAGTGTGAGTTATCAGTTATTCTTTTTCTATTTAGTGAGCTTTCCTACAACTTGAATGTGAACATCAATCTCTTTTTCACTTGTTTGGAGCCATGTAGAACGGGGCATGGAAGGCGGGCAACAAAATTGTATACAGTGCAGTAGAGTAGCTGTCATCAAGACTTCTATAATTCTGTGTCTTTTGAAGCTGTAATCTAAAATTTCTTCTAAAATGTCCAGAAATGAAAATACTAACAGTTACAAAGATTGTAATAAAACAAATATGAACTGCCTGAAAAGCACACGTCTGTTTCATAGTTGTATCTACATTTGATAAACCAACACGGGCTCTAGTAGGAGAATCAGCAGTTTTGCTGGTAGCTGGCTGGGAAGTTGAAGTTAACTTCTACACTTGTACGGCAATTAGTCAATACTATATTAATAATGATAGCTTTATGCAGCTGCTGCTGTCTGCTTCTGTATTTCTCCTCCTTATACCTCTGTTGTTCAAAAGACTTAATTTTTTTTTGAGTCTGCTATTAATCTGTATTTTAAAATCTATTTTTCTATTGCCTGTCTGCTGTAAGGATGCAAATATAGCTTAGTCTTCCAACTGAAACATTCTGTTCTATTAATTGTATGGCTTTAGGAACCCAAAGCATTATTTCACTGCATTTTTTGAGCTAAGCTCCTCTTATTTTTAGCCCAGGTCTTGTTATCCTTGCTACAGTAAATACCACTGCCAAGGTCTGGTAAACTAGTTTAGATTAAGAGCAACTTCTGAAACTGCAGCTGAGGTTTAAGTTTCTAGGGAGGACTATTAATGCAAACACAGCTAACCAGAGAAAATTCAAGAGCTCTTGAATGTGGTCATTAATTGTCTTCACTGTGTAACAGAAACCCAGGAGGCAATGTAAAATGAGTAGGGTTTTGCTTGCACCTTTAATGAATTGCTGATTACGTATTAACTAAAGTAGATACATCCATGTATTGGATCAGAAGTTGTTAATAAGCTTACTTCTAGTGATGCAGTTCCTTGAAATGATCCCTAAAAGGAACACCTTGTTTAAAAGAGGCAACTGGTCTGTGATACAGACTGTGTTGGTGTAGTCCCAATAGGTTAAAATAAAATAATGCTTGTGACAAATTAAATGCCAACTCCTCTTCCAAGGAAGAATACGAGGCAAAGGCTATTTTCTCACCAGCTCCATCTTCTGGCACTATGGAGAAAATACAAATTTTCAATGTTCTGGAAAATAAGACAAAATAACTGAATCCTAAGAAATTGGTACTGTAAAAGGAGAAATGGAATTTTTTTTTAAATATATAAGGGAAGCTCAGTTAGCTTGTGTAAGTAGTACAGTTTCAGCTTCAAGTCCAGTTATGAATCACTTGTACATTTATATCAATGTTGCAGTCTAGATGAGTACAGACATCACCTTCAACTCATATGCAAGAATGAACTACACTTTACCTATTTAATTATTTATACAAGAACACTAACGGATCAAGGACCCACCCAAAGTATCCAGGGTCCAGTTTCAGGTTTAGTGAATCCCAGCTAAAACCTACAGTTGACATGAGTAGCTGGGCAAGTGTAGGGTACACAGCTTTTATCAACCTGGGCAGACTTGCTTTGCCATGAAAGACAACTAGAAAAAAATCCATTAATAACAGTGACAGTTGGAAAGGGAACTTTATTAGGTGACAGAAGGAGATGTAATGAAAAGGTTTTCAAATGCTGTTTCTTTTATGTGGACTAATGATGCAGGGAAAGAAGCCCATTCAATGACTCAAACCCCTATAGCACATTTAATGAAGGTATGGAAAAAAGACATTTCCCCACATGCAAATTATCTCCTACAAAACCGGGAAGACTAGACTATTTCTAGAGGGCAAAAATGTGAGTAAAAACACTGTTAAACATTCTTTGTGTCCAACAGCGGAACAAATCAGAACAATTCTGGTAAATGTTTGCAAGTCACTTGTGTTTCTTTTTAAATGTTTAGGCACATATTTATGCTAATGCACCACATTAACTCTCCTTTATCTCCCCCAACCCAAAACCAGATTGTATTGTTAAAAAACTCCCTCCCATCCAGACTTGGCTGTCCTAAACCTGACTATTTCTTTTATTGCCAAGGGCTATAAAAACCAGAAGGAACAGATGTCCAAACCAAATCCTATCTGTATATGTAGTCCAATTTTACTAGGTGCTCAAGTCACCCTCATTACCTATATTAAGTGGGCAAGCAAAATGCTTCCAAATCAATTATAACGTTGAATTTAGCATAGTTGATTGTTGACAGAAAGGCTATTCACTGATAATTAAACATCTTTCCAGAAGGTAGTAGGTTCAAGTGCATTGGTCATGCCACTTACTAAAAAATTGGGACACAGTAAGTGAAAAAGATGATTTCTGCACTTATTTAAAAAAAAAAAAAGTCTTGTCATGACAGCAGTCACAATGAAGTTGAATCAACCAAATCATTTGTTTTCAGGTTCTGTGTTTGGTTCTAAATTAAGCAGAGTTCAGCTTGTACACCATCTTATAAATCAGATTAAATTCATTTTTTTTTTAACAAAATACCTCTTAAACCTTTAAAAAGACCAATAAAAAGATACATAATCCGATTTTCAACCCTCCTCTTAAATATAATTTTCCTATTATATAAAAAGGGATGGGAAAAGTTGTCATGCAAATATTCTGAATGATGTGATAACATTCATTAGAACCATTAAACACATCAACTTTTCAGTGACTGTTCCAACTTTCCTTTTAGTAGCATACAAACTGGGATGTAACCTCAGTTCCTCAGCCATAAATTAAATGTGTTTGAAAACCCCCAAAAGCACCTGATCTATTTCCACTTTAAGTCACATACTAGTGCTATGTGATCAGAAGGATGTGAAACACTTGGCAATGCCTGATGGGTTGTCACTTCTTCATGACTCGGCAATGGAATGACTTGTTCAACCTCTAGAGCGTTTTTGTCAATGAAAATGTAGTCCAGACATCCATGGAACCCACCAACATAGTTTGTATAAGCAGGTTCTCCACAAGCACTAAGCAGCTTGAAAGGATGACTTAGAGGCATATTGCACCGTTCTTCTTCACCATTGGAGACCCAGTCTTCATGATCTTCAGCAATACCACCACTCATCATAAAGCTGTAAGTTCCAGATGACGGTGTACTGTTAAAGTCTCCACAGAATATGACTGGTGCCCCAGGATACAAGTCACACACTGTGTGCCTGATGTGAGACAAGGCTACAGCGATTTGGATGAGACGAATATTCCCACCTAAGAATACAAAAACACATTACACACTTCCAAGTAGCACTCGAGGAATTTTCCAATTGCTCATTTAAGCATGTATCATGTATAGCTCTGAAACAGCAATCTCATTTTACATTTTCTCTGCACTACATTTTAGAGTAGGTTTCATGAAGAAGCCTTTGATGTTTCTAAGTTTTAGAGAGGGAGACAATGTTTTAATTTAAACTCGCACATGCAAGAACTCTGAACCTTAAACATCCATATTACAGCAGCTGTATGTTTTGTGGCAACCATCGCAATAATGTTCCTAAAAGGCACAGAACTAAAGGAAAATTAATTTAAAAGAGGACAATCTCTTCTAAAAGCTTCTGTAGCCCAATGTAACTCCTTCAGGCACAACAGGAGTGGGAAGCCCTGAGCATGCACAAAGCTATCTATATATTACCATCTACTCTGTGGGTGAATTGTAACTTCACTGTCTCCATTTCAGCTGCATTCCATGGACTTCCAGGCAGACTAGAACAATCTTACTCTAAGGAAAACAAATAATCAGACCTAGTAGCCTGGCTTGATTCATCTACATAAGTAGCAGGGAAGGAAACCCTCAGTTCCAGAAGGAAAAGTTATAGCTGCAAAAGAATGGGGAGAAATCTCTTCTCCCGAGGAAAGACAAAAACCTTTAAAAACCCAGTTATCCCACATAGTGGAACATGACAAAATTACCTTTTGGATGCCAGTATAGGTGGGTATTAGCTACACAAATCCTCCTGGAAGGATCAGTTGTGGACTGAAGAACTGACACCTTCAAGAGAAAAAGCAATCTTTGCTAAGTCTTAAATTGAAAGATTATATATTTTTATAAATGCAATACTTAGCTTATGCCTTTACACTCCAGTTCAATGAATCCAATGCTTACAACTAATGAACAGACTCAACTTCGGACCTGCACTATCTCCTATACAACATCTAGTTATCAGCCAATGTATCACCCATATTGCCACTACATCCAGGTATTTGACAAATATTATTTTGTCTCTAAGTGTCCGGCTTGGCCATATCTTTTCATATGTTTTCATCTGTACTTTTTCACATTGCTAATACTGCACCATTCTTGGCTACATTTATTTTCTATTCTCCCACCCCTGCAACAGAATAGGAGCTGTATCTCTGGTTTTAGTAGGCAAACAGTAGGATTTCAGTTACCAAGGAAAGCTTCTTAGTCCTACTTACTCTACAAGCAGGGAACTTATACCGATGAGTGTTTCTGAAATTCTTGACACAGACCTAGACATGTTTGAACGTACAGTATAGCTCTGCTGGCAGAACACCTGGCAAACGCTTGCAAACCTGTCCAACCTTATTTCTCTCCCTACTGTCACTTTATTAAAGCGAGCCAAATTAACTTAATCTCATTTACACCTAACTTACAAAACTTATGCTTCATTAAATACATACTCTCGTATGTCAGAATAAGTAGTGAAAAAGTCGGCAGCCAACACCTGGCCCAGAATCTCAACAGCTGTCTTCATCTTAAAGAACATCATCTTGCATTTTTTACCAACTTCTGGTAAATCCATATACACAGTTCAGTAAAGTCTCAATGTTTTGTTCTTGTTGCTAAGTTGCTCTTCTGCTTTCTTCATCACCTACCGCTGCTCTGTCAGTGTTCCAGGCTGTTAACCCTTTGCCTCCCTTCTCCTGTAGTTTGATGATGCACAGACCTAGCTTGGATGTATCTGTGGGGAGAGGAAAGGGGAAAAAGAAGGAATACACGTAAAACCTGGTACCTGCAGCACAGACGATCTCTGCAGCACCTTCTCCTGCACCAAGGGGTACCTAGCCAGCTTCTCGCGCAGCTCCTTGTGCAGCGGGTCCGAGACAAGGGCTTCGCTGAACGCTATGTCGTGCTGGCTAAGGAGGCTGAACTTGTCCCTGCGGTAGAACGTGGCCAGCCCTTCGTGCTGCTTCTCCTTGATCTTGAAGAGCCCTTCGAGTCCAAAAGCGTCCAGGGCTGGAGCCAAGCTGTCCACGAACACCGACTTGTCCACTTCTTGCAAGCAGATGAGGTCGGCGCTGTAGCCCGCCAGCTCCTTCTTGAGGAGGTTCTGCCGGTAGTCGAGCTCCAGGGCGTAGGGAGCGCAGTAGGGGTAGAGCACGGTGCGGGAGAACTCGGTCTGGGCATACGTGTCAGCCAGGATGTTGTAGGACACGGTGCGAACGGAGCCGTCCCCGCACACCCTCCTGGTGTAGAGGTGCCGCGAGTCGAAGGAACAGGCGCCGGGCCCGGCCTCCACGGGCCCGCTGCTCTCCACCTCGCGGGGCGCCCCGAACCGCCGCGCCGCGTTCCCGGGCGTGCAGTGCAGCTTCAGCCGCAGCCCCACCAGCGCGGTGGAGGGCGTGAAGACGCGCTCGGCCGCCTCCTCCTCCCAGCCGCCGTCGCCCCCCGGCGGGCCCGGCCGCTCGCGGTACCAGCGGAAGCGGCAGTGCTGCGGCGCGGCGAACTCCGCGCGCACCGTGGGGCACACGGGGAAGCCGGCCAGGAGGGAGCGCGGCAGTCGCAGCTCGGTGAGCGCGGGCGGGTTGCGCTCCACGCGGTACCGCGCCTCCCCGATGTGCAGCACGGCGCCGTCCTGCCAGGCCGCCGCGTTCGGCACCTCCTCGCCTACCGCCTCTCCGCCGCGCGAGAAGAGCCGCACGGCCGGCACCTCCGCCGCCGCCTCGCTCCCCGCGCCGCCCTCCGCCCGCGCCTTCTTGCTCTTCTTGGCCGCCTTGGCGGAGCCCTTGGCGGCGTTGGTGGCGATGCGGGCCAGCGCGCGGCCCAGCGGCTCCGTCTGGTCACGCTGCATGTGCCTGGCGCTGCCGTCGGGCAGCACGAACCGCAGGCTCAGCTTGGGCTCGGACGGCACGCACCGCACCACGGCGCGCTCCATGGCGGCGGCGGCGGCGGGGAGGGCGGCAGGCGCGGCGCGGAGCCGCCCGAGGGAGGAGCGCAGCTTCTGCCACATGGAGCCCACGCCGCCACGCGCCCTCCCTCCCGCTTCCGCTCTCCCTCCCGGAAACGACGGGGGGAGCGGAGCGCGCGATACGGGCGGAGCGCTCGCGGTGGAGCGCGGTGGGCGGAGGGCGAGGGGGCGGAGCGCGCAGGGTAACAGTGTTAACAGTCCCACCCTGGCACACACGCAGACGCCGTAGCGGTTTGCTCGGCTGCCTGTGGGGCCCGTTTTGCTCCGTTGGCAGCGTAGTCTGGTCTCCTCTGAAAAGCTTTCGCGTGCGCCTGGCGAGCGGTTGTCTGAGAAGGGGATGGGTGTCCCACGGGGTGCGACTGCCGAGGGGTGAACCTTGGGACAGAATCAGAGTCATAGAATCACAGACTGCCAGATGGGAGAGGACCTCGAGGATCACCTTTTTAGGTGATCTAAAGGTTTAGAAGGGTTTGAGGTGCTGGTGGAAGAGAAGCTCGACATGAGCCGGCATTGTGCGCTTACAACCCAGGAACCAACCGTGCCCTGGGCTGCAGGCGAGGGAGGGGATTCTGCCCCTCTGCTCCGCTCTCGTGAGAGCCCACCTGGAGCCCCGTGTCCAGTCCTGGAATCCCGCACATAAAAAGAAGATGGAACTGTTCGAACGGGTTCAGAGGAGGCTGCGAAGATGATCCGAGGGCTGGAGCCCCTCTGCTGTGAGGACAGGCTGAGAGAGTTGGGGTTGTTCAGCCTGGAGAAGAGAAGGCTCCAGGGAGGCCTCATAGTGGCCTTTCAGTACTGAAAGGGGGCTACAGGAAACCTGGGGGAGTACTTGTTACAGGGGCCTGGAGCGATAGGAGGAGGAGGAATGGCTTTAAATGGAAAGGGGGAAGATTTAGATTAGACATTGGGAAGAAATTCTTCACGATGAGGCCCTGGCACAGGTGGATTCCCCTTCCCTGGAGCTGTTCAAGGCCTTGAGCAGCCTGGTCTGGTGAGTGGGTGGAACTGGATGGGCTTTGAGGTCCGTTCTAACCCAAACCATTCTATGATTGAAAGGAGCGTCTCTGCGAGCCGAGCAGACGCGGTTAAAGGCTTGGCCGGGGAGATCACGGCTTTGTTCTCCATCCTGGGAGCTGGAGGGGCTGCGGCGAACGGAGCGCCGAGGGGCGCCCTGTGCTGTGGGTGTGGGCTGTGCGGTGCCTGTGGCGCTCGACACGGCGAGCGGGGGCAGAACCCATCCCGGGAGAGCTCCGCTCCGCCGAGCCCGGGACCCCCATGGGCCGCCTCTCGCCCCGCCCCCTCCGCGGCAACCATCACCCGCGGCAACCAACACCCTCGGCTCCAGGGAAACCGCGCTGTTGTGCGGGCCCGCGGCGCCGGGAGAGGTGAGGGCGGCGGGGCGGGCTCTGCGCGCGGCTGGGGTCCCTTCCCTCCACACCCGCACCTGCGGAAGCTCCGGGAGAGCCTGATTCCGTCTCGTCTCTCTTCAGCTGAACTTTCTTTCCGATGCCTCCGCCACCCTGCGCTTTAGTTCAGGGGTAGGAGGTGCCGCTCACTGGGGAGGTGGGTTTGGCTTTCTGCTCCCCTGTGAGAACCTCTGGAAATGCAGTTGTGAGTTTGTGCATGGTTTCCCATGGAACCTCACGGTCACTGTTGGGTTGGCCGAGATTCAAGTCGCTGTAGAAGGACAGACTTTTAGTGAATGATAGAATGGTTTGGTTTGGAAGGGACCTTAAAGCCCGTGCCGTGCCAACCCCCCTGTCTCGGGCAGGGACACTTCCACCAGCCCAGGCTGCTCAAGGCCCCATCCAGCCTGGCCTTGAACCTGAGTCCAGTCACACAGCAGGGTTTTTTGTTTATTTTCCTTCTCTTTTTTTTCTATTTTTCTGTCTTTATGCAAGGCGATTATTAAACTTTGGTTGCTGGATATCTTTAACCATGGTTACCAGGTTATCCGCTCCATATCATCATCTCGCCCCCAAACTCAGATTTCTATTCCAAACCTCACAAGGTTTTCACAATCACAAAATTACTTTTGAAGAGTCTCCCGTTTTACACTGCTTTTTACAAGGTGAACATGCTGTTTCTTGACCTTTCCATGTATGGAAAAGAATTGTTATGACTACTGTGGACACAGAAAATAAGCTTCATTATTTTTTCATTTGAGAAACATGAAAAGAATATTAGGGTGCCATTTTTACCGAAGTGTTTTCTTGATAACTTCCCGCACTTTTTCTGTCTCTCTTTAACGGTGTAGCGTCTAAAGAATAACTTTCTTATAATTTTACTCACATTTGTTTGACGTTGTGGTGAAGCAATGAATCTCTGTTGATGACTGTGATTTTCTTTTCCTTTAAAGGTTGCCTCTCACTTCAGTAAAATCCTAGGATCTTCTGTTTGAAAACTTGCTGCAGTTTTATCTTTAAAGTGATACAAAACCCAAGGATGGCACACTCAGATGGAGCATCTTCCAATAAAAAGGCTTTCACAACTTCATTTCTTCCCACTGTTTCACCTTTGTCAGTTACTTCTGATATGTCACCATTACAGAGTGAACTATTGACATACCAAAGATGCAACGAACAGCAAAAGACGCTTAATCAGTTACTGTGAGTTTCATTTAATTCAAGAAATGTTAAAATTAAAATGAAAGAAACCCTACACATTTGACATCTGAGAAAGAACAATGACGTTTATTAATTTTAGAGGTTTTTAGTGTCACTATGGCAGTGCTAAACAATTTCTGTCTATTCCATAGAAGATGGATTCTGCAGTGATTTTTCTTATAAGCACCTAAAATCTGCTTAAGGTACATTTGTTGGGATGAGTTGTGAGGAGAAGCTGACCTTCACATTTTGTACGTTGTTTATGATAGACTGAAAAAAATCCTTTCTCTTTATGAAAGTGTATTTCAAAGCGGATCTAAGTCTGGATTACTTGATGCTTTTGTATGAATGATCCAAATGTGGGTCTACTTCTAATAGGATTTTTGCCACTATGTTAATGCATTTGCTGCTTAGCTTAGAGATTGGTGTCACTGCCACAGGAGTTACAGCTGCCAAGATATTTGGTAAATTCACCTAAAATTACCTTTCATTTGCAAAGGAGCATAAGACAATAGGAAAAGGCTGCTTTCATGTAGTTTTTGTAGATCTGATAGAAAATTAGGTTATTTTATTATTTTGATAGAAATTTATTCCTGAAATAACTACGTTATTTTCAGGAACTTCCTGAAGAAACTCTAGATGTGTTGATTATCTTTGTATAAACGTGAGCGTTATGTGGGCTAGGGTTGCATTGTTTATAGTGGTGTTAAGGAATTTATAGCAACTGGGGGTTTCATGTAAAAGATGAAAAAGGTAAAGAAATCTAATGGTAGTAGGTAGGATTAAAAAGCACAGAAACCTCTCCTGTTTTGGCCTTCAGAAGAAGAAATGGAAATTAAAGACCTATGTACAGTCTTAATTTAACCCATAAGCACTGTCCCTAGGATCAATGATTTTATTTTTGCTGGTGTGGGTTTTTGTGATTCCATTTGTTTTGTATGTATTGCGATTGTGGTCAAGATAAACATGTCTCTCTATATAAGAGAAGACAGGGTATGCAAAGGCAGCCTTACCTTTTAGTGATCAAAGAGTTGGTAAATAGAAAAAAAAGGTTGTATCAATTAAAATTTTAGCATTTTTTAAAATAAAAAAATGTTTTTCTTTTCTTTTTCTTTTTTAATAAAAAATTTGTTTTCCTGCACTTCTGTTTTACTTCAGAATTGATCGAGCTTTGAAAGCCTATCACGTATCCATGCAAGAAGAATCTCAGAGAGAACCTGTACCTCCTATCCCAGAACTCCCTTCCACTGTGAGAAAGTATTTCATTAATATTTTAGCTGTTGCCTGTTTTGTTCTTTGTTATTGGGGCATTTATGCCTCTTTGTGGTATTTACTTAAAGATACTTTTCTCAATCTTTAGTGATTCATAAATGTATTTATATCCCCAAGTAGTGCCATTGAAATTGATACCTGTATATCTACAGAATAATTTCTTGGTTTAGGAATAATATTTGTGAATTTTTATATTTCTCATGTATTTTTTGTTTATATATTCTCAATACATCATGATTTTCTGTTCCTTTTTCTACAGATGAACAGTAAGAAAAGGAAAAAAAGGGTGAGTTAAATTCTTCCACTTTTTTTAGTGTGGAAGACTGAATGGTCTCTATTCAGAGGGGTTGAGTACATTATGTGTGATTAATAGTGGTTAAACTGGAAAAGCTTTTCTATAGTCCTGTTGTCAGAATATGGAATAGGAAGCAAACCAGGAAACTTTTCTTGTGGTCCAATAGAAAGTATTTTTCTGTTACAGAAAGTGTGTCTATCAGTAATTGGAGTTTTGATCTAAACTTTAAAGATCATTGCTTAGAAAAAATTCCAACAGGCATCAGATTTTTTTTCATAGATTGTACTTTAACCTATACAAAGGAGTCTTTGACAGTGTTCACCCAATTTGAAAGCGTGTACAAATCTTGGAATTTGTAGCTTTTAAAATAAGAATTTATCTCAGAGAGCCACTTGAAACTCAAATTAGCATTGAAACATTTATATTAAGTAGCTCAGTTTTGCCTACCTAATGTTAAGTAAACACATCCTGAGGACTACAGAGATTAAGATTCCTTTTTTTGTTTTATAACAAACCTGTTGCTCAAAAGCATAAATACCTACTTTTTTGGTCAGTTCCCCTCTTCATCCCCAGTTTGTGCATACTTTTCACCAGATAAATGTTTGTCAAAAAACCAGTACAGAAACCTTGAACTGTTTCATTGTGAGTTTTAAACTTCAGCAGAGAACCAAGGAAAATGCCATACTAAAAAGTACAATATTTTGTATTTAAGCATTGAGACAGGGAGACCATTTTACCAACCGTAGAGTAGCTTTTCCTGTACTGTTCTGAAAGATTAAATTATTTCGTCTGCCCTTAAGTATAAGGAATGATGAATAAAGAGACTTCTTTGTCAAGCGTAATGCAAAAATGTTTACAAAACCAATTAAACCTCTGACAATATTGTCCTTTCAGACAAACTATCTCTTTATGAAGAATTGCGTGCTAAGTAATCCGCTGGTTCCCATTGAGAAGCAGTGGCTCATGTCCATGCTCACATTGGTGCCGCAGTCGCTTATGGAAGGCAAAGATAAACAGCTGTTAACCGAAAAGCTGTTAGAGGAGATAATAAGGGATTATGAAATGAGCATGAGAAGATTTATGGGTAAGTACCAGAAACTACACAGTACTAATATTAATGTATTAATGTGTGTATGTATGTTATAAGTTGTTCCATGTTCTCCCACTGAAAATAATTATTCCAGATTGTTCTTTCAGCCAGACATTGTCTTTATAATTCACTATTGATTTCTCTTGTTCTGCCTCATCAAATGTGCATTGGCTGTAATGTTTAAGGCAAAACTTGCTGATTTTATTTGATCTACTAAAAAGTTAACCAGCTGAAGGGTGCAGTTCAAGCAAACACAAAGAAAGAGAAAAGGTTGATTGCTGATGACTTTATTTCATTTAACTCATTTAGTTAATTTGGTACAAAAATATATTGCTGTTTTCGACTAAATAAAGTAGGAACTTTTCATGTACAAATCATTCTTTTTTTTGCCTCTTCAGGAACAGCAGCCTTTTTTAAGCTGTTCATCCACAAGCACATCCATAAGTTTTCTGATGCTGCTTTCTATGCATGAGAAAGCTCGCAGTAAAAGATCTGCAAAGATAATTAGCTGTTTTCAGATATCCCTCACACAACTTGCTTCGATTTTTAAACTTTTTAAAAAGAGTTGTGAATCAGAATTTTGTAAGTGTATTCCATTGAAATAATGTATTAATGTCTTTTTTAAACATTTGTAGTATCTGAAATCTGAAATTGAGCCAAATTTTATCAATATTTTAATGGATAAGTGGTCTTTTTATAAATGAAGATTAAAAAATTACAGTTTAATATGGCACTAACTTCTTCATACTGTCATCAGTGGGATAATTATAGTATCCCACTCTAATTACATTAAACAAAATTGCCATAAATACTTAGAATATCTGTGGTTGGAAGGGACTCATAAGGATCGAGTCCAACTCCATGTTCCTCGCAGGACTACTTGAAACTAAACCATATGACTAAGAGCATCATCCAGATGCTCCTTGAACTCTGGCAGGCTTGATGCCACTCTCCTGGGAAGCCTGTTCCAGTAACTGACCACCCTCTCAGTGAAGAAATTACTTAAGAAAATACTTTATTATTTAAACAGCAGTCTATCTGAAAACCTTCATGAATAGGGGACAGAATTGGATTTAAGCCACCTCAAGCTGTGTAGATTATAGCAGAAGCTGTGATTTTGTGTTCCTTCTGAGAGAATGTATTATAAAGACTTGAAAGGTACAGTTACCTTTCCATCCTACTATGTATTTTGTTCGACCTGGAGAAAGACTGAGGAAGTGCAGTGCCTATTTAAGATGGCTTAATTTTCTTCTAATGGTCATATATTTGTTTTTTTTCCCTAGTGCAAAGTGTTCTTATTAAACCAGACATGGAAGGACTTGAAGATGAAGAGGGGGCACCTTTGCCTTTATTACCTCTGTGAGTGGATTAAGTTAGGAAATAACCCACTGGCACAACACTCAGTTACATGAGTGAAATTCTCCCCGAGCTGCATTAACAGAGTTACGGCACAATACTAATTCTGGAGTCCCTTAATGATACATTCTTTTTTAGTCTATAGAGGATCCTATATTTGAACATCCTATGTCTGAATGCTTTACACAGTTTTAGCAATAAAAATCATTATTACTGTTGTTACAGTTGCATAGAGTTGCACCAATGACTTGTGGCTCTGAGTCCTCAGACACTAAAGTTGTATTGAGGCCGCGTGTGGAGTGAAGTGTGTGTGTACAAGGCAGTTTACTGGCAGACAGCAACGTTGTACGGTACCTTAACATGCTAAAACTGCATCTAATGCCAAGGTTTCCTGTGACTTTGTTGTTATGAGGTGAAGCCATGAGAACAAAGGAAAGAATTATGCTCTGCTAAAATAGAAGAGGAATTAAGGTAGACAGGATACAATTATCAGAATTGCACAATTTGCTGAAGCATTAGAACATGTGCCATCTCAATACTGATGATAAATTCTTGCTGTTAGCAATTGGTGAAGTTAGAAGTTTACATTGGAAGAGCTTCAGGAAGAGCGAGCAATCTGAAAATACTCTGGAGTATAAAACATGGTTGATCAGAGTATCTTTATGGCTTCCACTGCATCATACTGAGGACACACGTGTGGTGCTTAAGTAACTATTCATGTTAGGGAACAAGCTTTTTAATACTACTTTTTATGTGTAAGAATGTTTTATTTGAGTATTGCTTGAGCTCTTCACTTTTTGTTTGTTTGTTTTGATGGTTGAGTTTCTTTTTTCCAGAGGCCTGGATTTTTCTAGACCATGGCATAACAGTTTTATCCATGCAAAAAATCAAATCCGTTCCTTGCACATTCTACACCCCACAATGAAAACTCTACTGGATTTTGGTTATAGAACGTTCTCTACCTTTCATACAGTGGATTTCTCAAGTTTCAGGTAAAATCTGTTTTGGTGGATTATTAACCTGAATGGGTTTTTGAAACTGATGAAGATGAGTTTGTTCAATTCTATTATTAATTATAGGGAGGCTTATATAATTAATTTTTTCAATGTGCCATTTAATGTTCTTTGAGTAGGTTACTTTTTATTATGACACACTTTTCTCTCATAAATATTTTATTGGAGCTTAAACTTATTTATTAGCCCTTTTGATTTATGATTTTCCTTTAATTCTGTAAAGGTACCCTCATTATTTAGTCTTAATGCCATGATCCCCAAAGAAGTGTGATTGAAGTAGCATTTGAAAAATTGATGTCTGCTATCTGTTAGGAACTTTGCATTAACCCTAAAGATCAGATTTATTGCTGGTTTTCATCAGTTGAATTTTATTTTTAATCTTGGAATGTTTCATTTTCAAAATTTTCAAAAAGATCTTAATTTCTTTATTTCCTGGGGCTTGGGGTATTTTTTTCCTCTTTTAAGTCTACAGAAGTGGTGCTTAGGTTCCCACTGTGCTTTCTGCTAAAAAAGAATGAGTTTGTAATACAGTATTGTAATACAGGATAGAGCATTCTTACTTTACTGCATGGGATTTTTAATTTTGTTTGTGAAGTTGCCTGTAACTTTCTTTTCTAGTTTGAAAGGGCCAATTGACTGTGAATCTTTAAAGAACGAGGTATCTCTAAGCTGTTCTAAAGCAGAAGAGAAGATATTGAATACGTGGTATCAAAGACTTATCGGTCTCTTTACTCAGAAAGAGGCATTGAAAGGTGTAAAGTCGGATCAGACTGACTCTTTTTATAAATGTGTGGCTCTACTTATGTCTAATCAGGTAAAAATCTTTCCTCTCTGTGATAAACTTAATGTAAAATATAGGTAATTTTAATGAGTCGGCACATTATATGATATGGGGCCTGTTCAATTAGTCGTTGTTTGCCATCTATTGCACATAATTCAGTATTCAAAGTGCTAAGTATTTTTAACTTCCCTCATTTAAAAAAAAAAACCATGGTCCTATATGCTTCTTTTTCCTCTAGTGTCTTAGACACAGAAAATTTAGTCATTCTACCAACTGGAATGTAATTAGCTTAAAGAAGGAAATATCTTGGTGTTCTCAGGACCTTCCTTATCACCAATCCTGGCACAGTGGGTTTTTTTGTGTCAGACCGTATATAAAAATTAGTGGGAATATTTATGTCAACCAGCTCAAGAAGGCAGTCATTTTTAGGATTAGACCTTTATTCACTTCATAAAAAATAATAGAACAATGGTCTAATAAAATTGTTGTCTGTCATATTACAAAAAATTCAGAGAAAATGCATTCCAGATATGTCATTTATACTTAAAGGATGTATTACTAATAGACTTTGCTTTTGTAGCAAAAATTAATGCATGGGCTTTACTGAAATGTTTTTTTGCTTGTACATTAGTTTACATTCTTTAAGGGTTGGGATTAATATCCACTGAAGTAATTATAAAAATTCTCAGTACTTCAGTTATCCATGAATCAGGCCAAAAGTACTAAAATTAATGGAAATCCTGGCTTATTGAATGGAGGGAAAGGGAATGGGGCTTTCTGTTCTTTGAACTAATAGGTACTGTATGTTATTACCCAGCTGAAAGAATTATTGAGAGGAACACTTGAAGATTTTGTGAAACTTTTTGACCCCAAAGACAAAAGTTGTCTACCTTTATTTAAGATGAAATTGACTCTTGGTGAAAAGAAAATGGAGTTTTATCCAAGCTTGCAAGACCTAGAAGAAGCAATTCTGTTTATTGTAAAACGTATACAACAGACTCTTCAGGTGTGCTTTTATCTTTATTTAAATATGTAACTGCTAAGTTGCTCAGTACATGAAATTCTTAGTAATTTAAGACTGTGACTACCATGGTAATGAGAAACAGAATGCAACTCAAGATATTTATTTTCCATGAGATTCTGCAGGTTAGTTTTGTGTGTTTGCACAGAGGGTAGATTTTCATTTTCTGTAAGATTGGGTAGTTATTTCTTTTGTCAGTTTTACATGTTTCCTGTTAAACTTCTTGAATCGGGAAGAGTTCTAGGTATATATGAAGCACCTGGCCTTGGTCACAATTAGAGCCTCATACTTTTCCGATACGATGCCTTCTGCAGATTGCAACTTACTTTTAAAGTATATGTATCACTCTGTTGCTTTTTTCAATTTAAATAATCAGAACTTGCACTTGTATTAGAACACCCAAACAGTAAATTCTTGGCTAACGGGAGGCACTGCAACTCTGGACACTGAGCTTCCTACGCATGTCAGGGTCTGGGCAACGTCTACAGTGCAAAAAACCATCAGAGACAACTTAGAAGGTCCAAAGGAATATTTTGAAAACTATGGTGAGTAATAGAAGAGTGTTTCAATAACTGTGTTAGTTCTTTAAAATAAAGAACTTAGTGTACAACGTATGCATTGTAATAATATTAATGTAATATTATTGAATTGTAGTTGAAAGGTATGGCTGGCTTGTAGATGGAACCGCACAGGCACGGATAGAAAGATTTGAAGCAGAAGAACACAGTTTTGATGAATACACTGCTGTAAGTTTTAATTCTGCATTTTATATATAACATTTACTATGCACACAACAATAATAAAAAAAAGGAAGAGAGGATAATGGTTGTCTTTTAGCTAGAAATTATGCCGACTGCATACAAATCGACAACATAAGTGGTTTTTCCTTAAAAATCCATGGTAAATAGAAAAAAATATCTTCTTTGTGTGATACTTATTCATGTAGCCCAGTATTTAAAGAACAGCTCTGAAGTGTAAAATCTAACATTTTTTCCTGAAGTTCATAGATGAATTCTTCACCCTCAAGAGGGAAATCTTGAGTTTACCTGAGGTGGCTCATTTCCCTATGATCTGTTTGAACTGTGAGGAATTAAAGCATGGTTTGACCAGTAATGTCAATGCCTTTGCAAAAATGCTAATGGACAGAATAGTTGCAAATCACAGAGAGGAAAATGAAAAGTAAGTAGAATTTCCTGCTTCAGTGTGCTAAATGTGTTAAATTCATAGTATTTCTAGAAACGTGTAGATGGAAATATACCATACTCCTGTTTAATGAAGGCTCTTGGCTAACTAATGATCTTATGCAAGTTTCACCAACTAATGTATTTTTTCCTCTGTTTTAGACTCAAAAACTAGTAGGGGAACTTACTAATAGAGTTGGATAATGAAGAAACTAAAGATCAAAGGGCCTCATCATTCTGCCTTTTATAGTGTGAAATACAGTACTACTGCACTGTCAAATGATGAGCTACATTCTCTTATGTGGCAGATACCTCTAGGTTTTCATAGATAATGGCAGATAATACTCATCTGTTCTAAAGATTAATTTGCAGCTATGGAGTAAATAATGATTAAAGTTATATTAAATGATTTGGTTAAAATGAACAATTACAGTCAAGTTCTATAGCTATTCCACATTCTCAAAATGACAGAATATTTACTAGGAAAGTGTTTATTATCATAATGATACTATACTTAAGTTCACGTACCTAACAACAGTAAGCAAACTATTTATTGTAGAAGAACGCCCCCAAATCCAAATGAATCAGTTATTGCAAGTTAATAAATAGTATTTTTCTAGACTGACTTGTTCATATGCTGTATTTCGTTTCATAAGGTAATGGAGTTTATGCAGGGGTAATACTTTAAGAAGTAATTTGAACTGCTGAGCTTGAAGCTGGTTAAACTAAAATATTAAAATTTTTATACTTTATCTTAAATAAATTTATAGGATATGCAGAGAATTTGAAGCAATTCAGGAACGTGGATTAAAAGTTCCTGAGACAACTGAGGAAATGATAGAAACAATAGCGTACATGAAGAATGTCAAAACCAAAGGTATTCAGGACCTGTTGTTAAGGGTCAAGGTAAATCACCATCCTTTAATTCTTAATCTTCAACCTATCATGCTGACCTGTACAAATGCAGAGTTAATTCTGGAGTGCAGAGACTTTTGTCTCATCATGCTGCATGTACAAATAAACTGTACCCTCAGTTGAACAGACCTATGATACCTGAAGTTTTGTGAAATCTCTTTTTATAGGAGTGTGGTCGACGAATGCTTTACTTCCTAGATGTTTTTTCATTTGCTCCTGAAGACATTACAATGAATGCAACAGTTCTGTCATGGCCAAAGAAGATTAGCCCTGTTTTTGATGAGCATGATGATGTAAGAGCATTTTCTTACTTTGTGGTATTTTTTGGCTTATTAGACTTTTCACTTTACTTGAGCTATTTACTTCCTTAGCAGGCTAAATATATTCACACATATAACGTGAAGCATACTAATTAAGACATACACAGATAACATGTTTGTGGATTTTGATATCAACAGAGGGCATTTTATGGAGTAATTTAAAAATTGTCACTGTATTAAAACCTTTGACAAGTCTTATTATCTTAATTTGTCTGTGGTCAGTGCTAGGTAATTCATAGGAAGGTGAAAATTCACTACACTGCATCTGACTAGTACTGAAAATGTAACTGCCAGGCCCTGAATAAGAGTTAGTGCTGAATTTGAAGTCATTTAGTTAAAATGATATTTTGTCTGTCAATAGAAGAACAGCAGACAATCATTAATAGAAATTACACAATGTCTAATTTTCTTTGTGTCACTATACATTACTTCCTTTTCTTCCACTTGTCTGTATTCATCTTGCTAGCATTCGTTGTCTCTGGTTGTGATACAATACATCAAGTCTTTCAGTGTTTTCTTGCCTCTCTAGGGCAATTTAGCATAGATGTCACGATTTCTTCTAAAAATGTTTAAGAATTAATTTTTTTAAAAAAATCAATACCAATGTATTTTAAATGTCACAATTGAGGATTTCTCTTTCCCTGAGTCTTATATAGATACTAAGGAATATGACCAAGGGTAGTAAATAAGCCACACCCACTTTGGCATTATTTTTTACTGTAAAAAAAAATCTATTGTTTTGTAGCTGATTGAACAGTCTAAAGATAAAGCAAAGCAAGAACTAAAACATAAGCAAGAGAAGTTGACAGCAGAAATAGACAAGCTGACCTGTTCTGCGGCAGAGTTGGAAGAATACTCAGAACTGGATTGGATGCACCAGGTCTGGTTAGCATTTAATGTAAAATGGATAGAAATGTTTTGTATGTACAGGGCTCATGGGATAAATTTAGAATTAAAAGTAATCAGTTATTTTAGCAAATCTGAATTAAAACGTTTCTTACCTTCTTGCCACAATGAATGGACTCATAAAATACACCCCACACCCACCCCTTTTTCATGTTACTTTGGAAATAACATTTGATTTAAAGGAAAGATTAGTGTAAAGTTGTGCTTATTTTAGCTGATAGTAGTCCCAGCAAGGACTGAGATATTACAGTAGTTTAAAGTGAATGATTTAAAATGTAGTGCATGGAATTCTGACCCCAGTGATACTATTTGTGAATAACTTCAGTGACATCAGAATTTCCTTCCCTGGTTTTGATATATTGAGGAATTGATGGAAAAAGCAGGTTAGAAAGAGTGATTGGTAGCAATTTGACTCTTTTTCTTTTTCCTAAGAACCTCAAAACTTCATTTTTCTGCTAATTAAGAGCAGACCACTGGCTCCAAATCTCTGCAAATTTCTAGAAGGATTTTATAATTGCCAGAGCATGTTTGCACTTTAATTAGAGGATATCACAATTGTGCTTTGTAATTTTTTTTAAAAAAAATCAAACCACTTCAAAGCACAAAACAGAAATCCTAAATTAATAAATCCCAGTTGCCATTTTGATATGTCAGGTATGTAAAACTGTGTGTGCCTGTCTTCTGGAAGAGCCAATATTAGAGCTCAGACATTCTGAAAATGGCTTTATGCTCTTGAATTCGGTAATGATAAAACCAACTTCATTCTTCTTAGTTTTAATCTGTATTCTTCACAGTTTATCTACATAAGGATGAGAAGATGAATTTTTAACTCATGTTTTCTAAAATTTTAATAGATATGATTTTGATATCTTATTTTGATAGCTTTTCAGAGCATTATTTAGTTATCTCTCAAGATGTACAATTATTTCATTTCAGTATGTGGCTGACCTGAGGTCATTACAGAAGCGCATACAGGAGGCAGATGAAACAGTAGCTCTTGTTAATAAAGAAGAGGCTCTGCTTGAATGGGAACTGAGTGACTTCCCACTCCTCAACAACTTAAAAGTTAAGATTGAACAATATCGGAAGCTCTTTAATCTTATACTGAAATGGCAACGAACAGAAAAAAGGTAGTTCAGCTCTTCAGGCGAAATGAGGGAGAGTGGGAAAAATACTCATGCTGTTTTTCTTCACGTCGGATGTTGAATATGGATTTTTTTTCTTATAAACATTTGTTATTAGCAGTCCAAATATAACAGGAATGTAAGTTAACTATTGGGGTTGTTATTTTTAATTCAGCTAGAAAAAAATTCATTTTTTTAATGTAATGCAAAAGAATATATCATGTAGTGGGTTCTAATTATGTTGAAAATGCTAGTGAAGTGTTAAGCTCTACAGAAAATTGTGTGTTAGGAAGAAAAAAAAAAATTGTTAATTATGGACCATTTTTCTATACCAGAAAAGGAAGAAATTTAATTAAAATTAATCTTATGCTCACCATCTGTATGTCTGTATGTAATGAAAATCATTTTTAACCTAATGGCTGTCCAAAATGTGGTAGATGTGCTCAAATAATTACATTTCTACCTGGTGGCCGGATCCTACCACAGAAACGGTAGTGTGTCTGAGTCTAAATTAAGTGAGATTGTTTACGCGTTCCTGCACTCTTTGGAAGTTATAACATGGTATGGCTAGAAAGTATGGACTTTAAAAACAAAACTTATACAAAGACCTAGTATATTTTGATGTCATCTGTGGATCTCTGTCCAGAGCTTAAGTATTTCTCAGTCCATGCAGTTACTTGGTTACTGTAAGTAACTGACTTGAGAGAGTTACACAAATGCATAGAAGAGTGTGATCAAGCCACAGTTGGGCATTAGAATTTTGCATAGAATTACAATAATTGGAAACAAGATCTTTGCTCTAATTTAAATAACTATTCATCTACTTCTTGTTTCTATTGCAGAACAAAATGTTAGTTTTCTTAATTTTTTGTGGACTGCGTTTGTTATTCTAACTTTGTGGTTTTTGTCAGATGGATGGATGGTACCTTTTTGGAACTAAATGGGGAAAGCATGGAGGCTGAGCTTGGTGAGTTTTTTAGAGAGATGTACAAACTGTCAAGAGTCTTCCAACAAAAGCAGAAGAAAATTCAACAGGAGGGGAAAAAACCATCACAACACAGAACTGTAACAGAGAAGGCAGAAGAAGAAGCAAACTCAAATCCAACTTTTGCAATGTGTTCTTCAGTTCTGGAGCAAATTAAAGACTTTAAGGTAAGAAAAAGTGAGGAGATATTAATATTTGATGCTGAGGGGCAAATGCTAAATTAAACTCTCAGTATGGGTAGATGATGCAATGTCAGAGACTCCTCTTATTACAGGGAAAGAGCAAGCTCTGAATCATCATTTCCATATTGTACTGTCCCACTAACTTTAATGAAGTAGGATTTTGGATTTCTTTTCAATTTTATGAATGTGAATTGTTAAAGAGTGTGGACACATAAGAGAAAAGTAATTTTTGGATGCAGAGAAACACTTAAGAATGCGGTTGGGAATTTTGAAATGAGACTATAGGTTATATTAATGCAAGTCCAATGTTCCTTTTTTCTTTTCTGCTAAGACTGTGCTTAATAGTTTTATATTTCTTCTTCAGTAATTTACTACAATTATTTAGATATTGAATGGGTAAATGAATGGATCCATCTGCACATGACAGATAAGATTCAAAAGTTAATAGATTATGCACATCACAATTTCTACCTTATGTGTGTTTTTCCTCAATTAGCTCAATATTCCCACTGTGACTGTCTTTTGTAACCCTGGACTAAGAACTCGTCATTGGCAGCAGATGTCAAATATAGTAGGATATGATTTGACACCAGACTCTGGGACTACTCTGAGAAAAATTTTAAAGCAGAATCTAGACCCTTATTTGGAAGAGTTTGAAGCTATAAGTGTAGGTGCAAGCAAGGTAGGCATAAGGATTTGATAGTGCCGAATACAACACTGGGTCTCTTAGAGATGGCTTTTATGGCTGACTAGAATTTCTTGTCTTTGCTCTTATGCAACAGAAGAGGTTCGGTGAGACTTAACCTGTTAGATGGTACCAGTCAGTGTGTAAAACACTTTTATCTTGTTTTATCATTAGTATTTCCTGTGGGTACTCCTTTCTGCCCATTAGAAAATCATGTACTAAGAAAAATATTTGCAAGAAATTAACTTGCACTGTTAAGCCAAATAGCTTATTCAGCTTATATATCAAATTAATGAGCTGGAAAAAAAATAATACATTGACTAAAATAAAATGTTTTCTTTTTAAACTGTAGGAATTTTCCTTAGAGAAAGCAATGCATGCTATGATGGAAACCTGGGATTCAATTTCCTTCAGTACAAACATGTATCGCGAGACTGGTGTTCATATTCTGTCTTCAGTGAATGAAATTCAAGATGTTCTCGATGATCAGATTATGAAAACTCAGACAATGAGAGGATCACCTTTCATTAAACCATTTGACAAAGAAATTAGGGTACAATGAATACTTTTTTTACCATTTCTATTTATAATACAAGAGTATACCAGTTGTATTACCGTGTTATAATTTGACTTGTTAATTAAATTCTTTTACTGATTGATTTCATGTAAATCCTACTAACATTATTTCTGTGTTGGAATTCCTTCTTCCATTCAGAATCAAGTAAAACCAAGAGAACATGAATGTTTTTTCACTTATTCTGCAAAACAAATATTTGTGTTATTGTCTTTATTCTTGATTCTTAATAACTGGAAATTATATTTTTATTACTGTTAATAAGAACATTTAGTGATTTAATCCTTGAGTTTTTAACTCAGATTTTGAACTATAGTGTTTGCATCTGGGTGAGGAAACTTCTTAAGGACTGGGAAAATGTGTTTAGTTAGACCCCAAAAGTATGGTTAGATCGCTTTACACCTGCTTTTGTGTTTTCAGGACTAGAGTAGTCTTTGTGGTGCTAACACCATGACTATTGACAGGAGAGAAGCTGTTGAAATTACTTTGCAGTTACCCTCCCTAGTTGTTTGTTGGTTTATGTAGAAGATATTCAGGTTCAAGCTGTGTCAGTGAACACAGGTAGTATTTACTTTTTACAGGCAGCCTCTCTAGCGTCTTCCAGACGTATTTGCTATTGTCCACTTTAGAGACAGGATACTGGGCTGGCTGGATCTCTCCTGTGATCTAGTGTGACCTTTCTGGTATTTGTATGTTCCTACTGTAATTCAGTGGCAAACCAAGAGCTTCTTGCTATGGGGAGATGAAACAGAATTTGTCACTGGCAGCCTCCTGAGTATTACTTAGCCATTAAGTTCTTAAAAGATCATGGCACTAAAGTGATAACAGCATTTTTAAAAATTAATTTCCAGGTAGGTTAAACTTTGAACTCCTTTGGCCATCTGTACACTCAGAAGGAGCAAAATACTCCTAAATATTTTTCTTTTATTTTGTTTGCTGCTAGATATTTCTATTTTCTGTTTAGTAACTAGAGCACCACAGTGTCTACCTTTCTTGTATTTATTCTCTCTAACAATATTTGTTTGGAAATATTCAGATAACATTCTTTAAATATTCTTTAAGGAATGGGAAAATCGCTTAATTAAGACCCAGGAGATTATTGATGAATGGCTGAAAGTGCAAGCACAGTGGCTTTATTTGGAACCTATATTTTCTTCTGAAGATATTATGCAACAGATGCCAGAAGAGGGACAACTCTTTCAGACGGTGGATAGACACTGGAAGGATATTATGAAGAACTGTGCCACAGACTCAAAGGTAAGGAAAATATACAGTACTGAAAGGAAACAGTAGTGTGTCTCAGGTTTTTTTGTCCCTGCTTTTGTTTTCAGAATATAAGCGGTGAACGTCTAGATCAGTGGCTGAGACTTTCTAGGAACAAAGCCATGTTGTACCTTATTTGAATAACTTCTACTATTTGATCTCATTTATAATTGGGGATTGCATGCGTTTGTTGTTACAGGTTCTTGTTGCTACTTCCTTAGTAGGGTTATTGGAGAAGCTTCAGAACTGTAATGAGCTTCTTGACAAAATCATGAAAGGGCTTAATGATTACCTTGAGAAAAAACGTCTCTTCTTTCCCCGGTATGTTGGATTTTGGCTATTTAAAAAACAAAGATTCTGCAAGTTTTTGTTGTTTATAAGGTCAGGCTTTAAAGTAACCTGATATTACAGCTGGCTTTTTTCTTTTTTCTGTTTTCTAAAATTTTTCTTAGCTTCTTTTTCTTGTCTAATGATGAAATGTTGGAGATCCTGTCAGAGACTAAGGATCCTCTCAGAGTTCAGCCTCACCTGAAGAAGTGTTTTGAAGGCATTGCTAAGCTACATTTCCTTCCCAATCTGGATATTAAAGCAATGTATAGTTCAGAAGGCGAGTGCGTAGAACTGATTTCAACCATTTCCACTTCTGAAGCTCGAGGTGCAGTGGAGAAGTGGTTAATTCAAGTAGAAGATGTTATGCTGAAGAGTATACGCGATGTTATTGCTAGATCAAGAATGGTATGGGGTTTGTAGTAATTTAATAACTGTGGCACAAATAGACTGTTCTTTATTTTAATTCTGCCTCTTGGCTTCCTAAAATTCTTCCTGAAAACAAGAGTTGATAAAGTTATGGGGCCAGGACGAAGTTAACAGGACTTGTATTTATTGACCAGGAAATGTTTATTTATATGAAGTCAGCAAGATGCAAATATTTACATAATATGGAAAGATAATTGAAAGAACCTTTAAAATTATTTGATAACAAATTGCAAATCTAAGGGGGAAAAAGCATCTAAAAGTTTGTTTGAACTTTGAAAATGGGAAAATTATATTTTTTAGCAAATAATATTAATCCCATCACATTATATGCTTCTGTAGTATGTTATGGTATATATGCACTGGCATTGTATTTGTATACTGCATTTAACTCTTCCAGGCATATCTGGAGACTGAGAGAAAGAGATGGATTCTGGAGTGGCCTGGACAAGTAGTATTGTGTGTGTCTCAGATGTTCTGGACAAGTGAGGTACACGAAGTTCTTCGCAGTGGATCACAGGTACTTTGTAATGCATAGCTTTTTAAAAAATCTTTATTAATTTTTCATTTCAGCTCATGTATTTTGCTTAATCAAATATTTTTCTACAATCAAAATAAAATTTGAAAAAGGATCAGTGTATGAGTTTGATATACATGAGTCTATGTACAGTGTTTTATACCTTTTATTCAGGTTTTTGAATATTCTTGTTTAGAGCAAGCAGAGATTAAAATGTAGTTTTGCAAAATAAATGCATAACTGTGAATGAGAGAGAAGTTGATGCAAAAACATGACTATGAAAGAATGGCTTAACAGGCAATCTCCATTAAGATATTTAATCAACATGAAGTCTGGAACACTTGAAACTGTCATATAATCAGTTTCATAATTATCTTTTTTCTTCTAGGGTTTGAAAGATTACTATGAAACACTTCAGCTTCAACTTAATGATATTGTAGAGCTGGTGAGAGGAGAACTGTCAAAGCAAACAAGGACCACGCTGGGTGCCCTGGTTACTATTGATGTTCATGCTAGAGATGTCATCATGGAAATGATTGAAAGTGGTAATTTTCTTTTAAAACCATTTTCTTCACTTGTGTCTTAATGCATAGTTAATTAAAAGTAGTTAACCAGTCCGATTTTGCTGCCTAGAACACAAGGTATTAAGATAGGTATTTCAGTATTTGGATGTGAGCATCAACATTAGAAATTTCAAAGCTGTTTTACATTTAGACCTAATAGAAAACCCAGTAACCTAATACGTCTTTTATGATTGCCTTCAATTCTGTGTTTATCAGGTGTGCAGAGTGAAACAGACTTTCAGTGGCTCGCACAACTACGATATTATTGGGAACTGGAGAATGCTCGTGTCTGCATCATTAATTGCAACGTAAAATATGCCTATGAATACCTTGGAAACTCACCACGTCTTGTCATAACTCCTCTTACAGACAGGTGTTACCGCACCTTGGTACGATCTTCCACCAGTGCTACTAAATACTGTATTTACTGTAGTCTAGTATTTCTTACAGTGTTCTTTACAGCCACACTTCAGGGCTTGCAGTTGCTGTCAAACTCATCCTTTGCCCACCAAGGTCTTTAATACAGTATTTCCAGTGCTTGTCCATATAAATGTGGCCCTGTAACTGTGGACTGGAAGCCAAATACATCTGAGTTTTTGTTTAGAGTCTACAACTTTATTTTTTTCTGTCAGATTTCTGGAATATAGGCGAGAATGTGGAATGTTCAGTGGGATACGCATGCAACAAAGGGGGACAGTGTGGGAAAGGAAAAGTATATTAAAGGAGAAACAGAGATAGAAGAGAATAGCGACCAAGTAATTGCATCAAATCTAATTTGAAAAATGTATCTAAACAAGAACTGAAATTATGGGTCCAATGAAGTTTGAGTAGCTTATCATGGTCATAATGATAATAAAACAAAACTCTCTGATAGGGTCAAAATTCAATTATCTTGTACATGTTTCTAAACTGTAAGCAAATTTCAGATTATTTTTTAATTAGCATAACCATACTTTTTATTTTTGATACAATGACTGTATGAAACTTCCTTGTGCAAATTAAAATTTTCATTCAGAATAATTTCAAATGAATGAAAAACTAATAATTTCCATAAACTATATCTGTTTCTTAGATTGGAGCTTTCTATTTAAATCTTGGTGGTGCCCCAGAGGGTCCAGCAGGGACAGGTAAAACAGAGACAACCAAAGATTTGGCTAAAGCTGTTGCTGTTCAGTGTGTTGTCTTCAACTGCTCTGATGGCCTTGATTACCTGGCAATGGGAAAGGTAAATAGAATATAAATAGCTTTTATATTTTATTTTTTAGGATGAAAATTGTAGGGTCTGTACTTTGCAGATGCACTGAAATAAACGGGGCACCTGTGGTCTGCTTGTTGCAGACACGTTTAATTTTCTGTGCTTTACAAAATCCTATGAAGTTGCTAAGGAGAACATGAAAGAAACAAGTGCTCACAGCATCAAGATCTTCTAATTTAGCTTTCTCTGGAACCAAAAAAAGACTTTGTTCTCCAATGCATCACTGGTCTTTGCTCTTCATACGCTTAAGTATTATTATCGTAGTTGCATCTTTCATGTAATTGAACTTCAAGCCTGATACTTTTAGGTTTTTTTGAGTCCTCTAAGATTCTGCTGGCAATATTATTACTGTCTTTCTTCATTTGCAGTTTTTCAAGGGTTTGGCTTCTTCAGGTGCATGGGCGTGTTTTGATGAATTCAATCGCATTGAACTGGAAGTGCTCTCTGTTGTGGCACAACAGATCCTTTGCATCCAGAGCGCCATACAGACAAAGCTAGAAACATTTATTTTTGAAGGAACTGAACTGAAACTTAACCCCAACTGTTTTGTCGCTATTACTATGAATCCAGGTTATGCGGGACGTTCTGAACTTCCAGATAATCTGAAGGTAAAATAATAAAACACGTGCTTCTGCTTAAGAATGTGTTTTTTAAAAAAAAAAAAATGAGGGAAATGTGTATTCATGATCTTAATTCAGACTGTACCACCTGGAATATAAAAATATACTTGTTTTGTGGTTTACACACACAAGCCCTCCTCCCCTCACTCTGGGACTTTCTTCTTTTTGAAGGAATATGAAATATTTTTTATTTTCTTGTGTCTATTAGTGCTTTTCATGATTATTTTCCAGGCCAAAGGCTTCAATGCTTTAGCAAGTAAACTGGCAAGTGTCTGGCTTCGGGTAGATTATAAAATTTGGATGCTAACTTTAAGGTGGAGGAGTATGTTGGAAAAAATGCTTTAAGAAAGTATTCTTTACATCGCATTTATTGCAGTCTTATTTAAAAGAAATGTCAATGAGCTACACTTGATATATGTAATGAATTTACTGACATTACCTGATTAAATAAAATCTTGAGATGATTGTTTTGACTAGATTAGCTGTTTCATTAAGGATGCTTGGCTTTAGTGTAATCTTGGAGCCTTTTGGATCAGCATCTATTCTGTAAGACTCAGTGTGGCACAGATACTGGGCCAGAGCCAGTTGCCTCAGTGGAAAAGATACTGTGAATGCTATCTTAAAGCAGAGTTGATGCAGCATGATGAGTCTAATAACAGTAGATTGCTTAAAGAAAGGAAATGCATTCTCTCACTTGCCATGCAGAACACCTTTCTTCTTTTTGCTGGGTTGGATGTATCAGTGTAAGGGTCAACCTGCACTCTTGAGATGGTGATGGGGGAAAAGAGCTCGGAGAGCGTCTGTTCTGCACCACATTTTACACTGAAAGGGACCTTGATGGCAGCTTGCTTATGTTAGCTTCCTAGCGAGTCATAAGCGGCAAACGTTGATAGTTCTATTAGTTCATTGGCTCCCTAATGTTCTGCAGGCCCCTGCTTTCTGGGGTAACCATTTTAAATGATTCACAGCTTACTTAATCATATTAAGCAGTACTTCATTTAAAATGCTATTACTATTTTCAATTAAAGTGCTTGTTGGGATGAATACTGATCTACCTGCAAAACTCTTGAGTTACTTTCCATTCCTTAAGTAATTATTTAAAAGCATTTCTTTGGGTATATATTTCAGGTTCTTTTCCGACCAGTAGCCATGATGGTTCCTAACTATGCTCTGATAGCAGAAATTTCACTCTATTCATGTGGATTTTTGAATGCTAAGTCACTGTCAGTGAAGATAGTAATGACCTACAGGCTTTGTTCAGAACAGCTTTCCTCTCAGTATCACTATGACTATGGCATGCGAGCAGTTAAAGCTGTCTTGGTGGCTGCTGCAAATCTAAAATTGAAATTTCCTACAGAAGATGAAGACATACTGGTGAGTTCCTGAGGGAATAATCCTTAAAGAATTTTACAGATGCATACAGTTCCTAGGTATGAAGACAATTACACCACGTCTTGTCACATCACTGATCCACGTTTCTTAAGTTTCCCTATTTGTGAAATGAAGATAATAAAACACATGCTGTGCTTTCTAGTGCTTTGTTCATGATAGCACAGTTGTGCTTAACAGCCTATCAAAGGCACCAGTTAGTTAATTGATCTTTGTTACATATTAGATTATTTTAATTGATGAACAGTTTATTCTGTGCTTTTAATAAGAACAGTAAAATGTATATTTTTTTTCCTCTAGCTTCTTCGATCAATTAAGGATGTGAACGAGCCCAAATTTTTGGCACAAGATATATCTTTGTTCATGGGTATAACTAGTGATTTATTTCCTGGAGTCAAGCTTCCTGATGCAGACTACAGTGTAAGAACACTTGTAACTTTTCCTTGGTCAAAATCACTGTAGGTTGCCTTGTGGTGTTTTATCCTTAACCAATAATTGCAGTAATTTGTGAGTTATTGCAAGGTAAGGAAAAATACTGAATGTTTGCAATGAAACCTAGCACCAATTGAATTCTTGCATCTATTCTGAGTACGATCCCCATCTGAGATCCCCTGCATCCAGAAACATTGTGGAAAGTGTCCTACAGACTGGAAATTGATCTGCAGATGTGCGGTAACTTAAATTGTAGCAATTATAAGATTACGATCTATTTTGATTTTAGGATTTTCTGGAATGTGCCCGGGAATGTTGCATTCAACACAACGTCCAACCTGTAAAAACTTTTATAGAGAAAATGATACAGACATATGAAATGATGATTGTTAGACATGGGTAAGATTCTTGTTACTGTTTCACAAGTAGTATTTGTTGTCATTTTGGCTTATACCACGTTGGTTATTTATATCAAGTATAGAAAGCCTTAAGGGCAGCAGAATGTTTCTATTTGTATTGGAACAGTTAATCACCAATACTGCTTTTCATGTATCAAAATTGGTGTGGGTATCAGTATGGTGAAGACTTAGGGCTGTAAAAGCTTGTGTCTATTAAAATATTTGCTACCATATCGCTGCCATTTTATTCCCAGGTTTTTTTTACTGAATAGCAACTGTGTGGAGAAGGTATATACCATATGATATTAGCTGTATGATTGCTAATATTCAGTGCAATAATTCATCTTTTCAGTGTGATGTTGTTATAGTCGTATCCCTCAGCTGGGTGACTAAAAGGTTATTTTGAAATATGGATGAAGATAATCTAATGATTATTTTTTGTGTGTATGTGTGTGTGTTGTACATGTTCCTTTTGGTTTTGTTCTTCCAGAACTTTGTTATAAACTGTCTAGACTAAAAACAAACTAGAAAGTAATCTTTGATTCAGCAAATAAATGAACTTGTGTGGTGGTAAATCTACGTTTTAGAGGACAGGTAGCATACAGTGGCTGTGCAATCACATTTGCACATGCAAATAAACTGCTTTTGCCTAAATGATGTTTTGTATATATAAATCTTATTTACTTGCTCTGCCTTTTTAAAATTAGGTGAAAATTAGCTTAAGCAGATGAATGATGCAGTTGTCTGTCATGTGGTCTGTAAAAGTCTAAATTGCAAGGCAAATTTATTAAGAGTATTTTTTTTCCCATCTAACAGCTTTATGCTGGTAGGGGAATCTTTTTCTGGGAAGACCAAAGTTCTACATGTGTTGGCAGACACACTGTCTCTTATGAACAAGCGTGGTTATGGTGAAGAAGAAAAAGTGATTTTTAGAACTGTGAACCCCAAATCGATCACTATGGGTCAGCTTTTCGGGCAGTTTGATGTGGTATCCCATGAGGTAAAGTATGTTGTAAAAACATTGTGTTGTAATTACCCACCTTTATCTGATTCTTCCCCTGTCACCTGCTGTGGCTTTCATGGGGTTTGCAAACCTCCTCCTTCTGTTTTTTAAGTTCCAGTTCCCTGTATCATTTCCTCATCTTTTCCCAGGACTCCAGAGAGTGTTTGTAGGGCTGTGCTGTAAATGAAATTATTGATGTGGTTTTAAGAAAAAAGAAGCAAACATACTAGTATGAGTTCAAGACTAGGAGCTAATAATCCTGTCTGTATTTCTACTTCTATAGTATTTCTAGTGCTTGCTTTCCCCCTCCTTTCCTATATATATCTCAGACCTCCATTATTTTGGACAGTAAACTGTTGAATTCATAATTTTATGATTTTCAACACAGATAATAACATAATTCTAAATTTTATTTTAACTAATAACTTTCATCACTTGTTTGAAATTAGTGTACAAACAAAATGCAATACCAAGGGTCTGTGCAAGTATGTAAATTTAAATATAAATATGCAGGGGAAAGAAGCAATACCATTCTGAGGGTCATTGTCCTAGTAAAGTTGCATCCCTGCTAGGAAATCATTCCAAACTTAACTCTATTAATTCCTCTGTCTGTTCCTAACCAGTATAATCCAAGTAATGCAAATAGTATTTAGAAAAACTTACAATCTCATGAGTCTCCAAGTGTGAAACTTGGGTTTAGAGAAGCAACAATATGAAGAAGTGAATGTGAAGTAGTGAAACACAGGGTGACTCTGTGGAGAAACAGATGCAGAAGCACTTCTAAATTCTGTAAATTGAATTGCCAGTCTTCTGTTCGTTACAATATCTTTTTAAGTGAAAAAACCCGCTATTTAAAATTTGCTCATGTCGCGTGACCATCAGTGAAACTGCGAAGTTATGTTCTGCTCTCTGCAGGACAAGAGAAAAATAATTAAAAGAGACAAATAGTGTAAAGGAAATGGAAAGGTTTTCTGTTATTTGCTGTTTAAATTGAACTTTTTATATACGATGCCTTACTTTTCATCCCAACATTCTCCCCATCTAGTGGACAGATGGTATAATTGCCAATACTTTCAGAGAATTTGCGTCATCTGAGACTCCTGAACGCAAATGGGTTATCTTTGATGGCCCAATTGATACTCTGTGGATAGAAAGCATGAACACAGTTCTGGATGACAACAAAAAGGTACCAGTCATTGGAAATACATGACTAAATAAAATAATGTGACATTTTGAAAATACTCTTCTATGTATTAAACCACACATTCAAAGAGCAGTGCCTGACATTTGAAAAAAATAAGTGCTGAGTGGCTTTGGTAACAAATTGTAAGCTTTTTTTGGTTCTTTTTTGGGTTTTGGATTTTTTACTTTGCTTTATTGGTATCATAATCACAGAATCAATTAATTTCTGAAAGTCAGAATCAATTAATTTCCGGAAGTCATTAAATGTACAGCATTTCCTTAATATAATTTTATAAGTTTATAACATGAGTGATTGAAAATTAAATTTAAAAAACTACATTTAATTATATTTAATTTAAATCCTACAGTTTCAAAACTTGCACAAACTTAGGTGTTTACATTTAAACATAATCCCAAGACACAATAGGTTGTATTTTCAAAATTAATGATAAAATCAATGAAGTCGAAGTTGTAACCATACAGTACTTTTGAAAATAGGCCTTATGAGTTCCAAAGTGAATATGAAATTTAAGGATGACATTTGAAGTTTCAGTTCTGGATGACACTGTGTCAAAATGCTCAATATTATTTTAATAAGTAGGAATGGTGGGTCTCCAGCTGGAATGCTTCAGTATTAGCAACAATCGCAGCAGATATCCTTTCTCCATTCCGCTTGCTGCTTTTTCATTATCCTGCCACGTGCAAGATTGACAGTTACCTGTAATGAACCAACTGGCTGGATAATGTAGGGTTCTGTGGCTTAACTGAAGCATTTAATTAAAGCTTGAAAAAAAAAAAATTATTGCTCCAAATGATAAAACATTTTCTGTGATTGGCCTTGCCTTTGGTTGTAGTTTTGCTCTTTTCATATAGAACTCTCCTGTGATAGGAAGAGTAATTTACAACTATTATTTTTTCCAATCTTTGCTTGCGGTCTTTTTTTTTTATTTTTAAAGCTTTGTCTGATGAGTGGGGAAATCATCCAGATGTCCCTTCAGATGAGTCTTATTTTTGAAACAAGGGATCTTTCCCAGGCATCAGTAAGTTTTATATTTAATGAAAATATAAACCAAAGTTCAGTACATTAAATGTGTAATAAAATGAGTTTACAATTTTTCCTTAGCCTGCTACAGTCAGTCGTTGTGGCATGATTTATTTGGAACCTTCTCAACTGGGCTGGAGGCCACTTGTTACTTCTTGGTTGAGTAAACTGCCCGAACCTCTTACCTTAAAGGAACATCAAGATCTGCTGCAGGGACTTTTTGATTGGTTAATACCACCAGCACTAAGACTTCGTCAGAAACAGTGCAAGGTATTTTTTGCCATTTTTTCCTGCGGTACCTAGGTGGCCGTTTCCGTTCTGTCACCCTTGGTGGGGAGAGACAAGCACAATTAGAATGAACGTGTAGCAGCCTGCTGTTCTTTTGAGAAGGGCAGCCCTAGGGTCTAGAATGTTAAGTAAGGCTTGTAAGTTGATCATAGTTTTCACCTTGTACTTTCAAAAAGTAAAGGAAATATTTAAAGCACTGAGTGGAAAGTCTTCCCAAGAGTATTTTGTATGTATATTTTTTTTCTTTAAAGATGCCATGTTGAGTAGGGAAGTGCTATTTTAAGTGTTGGAGGGAAATGTGTGTGTAGTTCCTTGCAAACTCTGTGATATAGGGCCTAGGCTTTTGCTCCTGTATTTCAGTAATTACTTCTGTGGGTTTTCTTTGTTTTAAAAGGTATGATTGTAGTGGTCACATAGTAACCATGAGCATGGCTGACAAGCTAAATGTCTTGATGTTTCAAGCTCAAATGATCTTTTGAATAAAATTCAGTGTAAACTTTACCTTCAAATATTTGTTCAGAATTAGCTAATTATCTAAATATTTTAGTATTTTAGCTACTGAAGATAAATTATCTGAACACAGGAAGTATAACACCCATCTTTTTCTGTCTCTTAGGAACTGGTACCTACAAGCGATACCAATGTTGTAGTTGCTCTTACACGGCTTTTTGAAATGTTGATTTGTCAAGCTGTGCAAGAAGATCCCACCAATGGAAACCTCCGTGCATGGATTATGGTTGGTTTTTTTAACCTGTAGAGAAATGTATATCTTGTTTCTGCATGTGCCAGACTTCAAAAATAATCGGACTGGTTAAAAGAATTTTAATTTGGGAATAAGAAACGTGAAACAATTTCACTACCTCCTTGCTCCCTTCCCTCAAACTTTGTAGGTGCTCAGATGAGGCACAATCTTAGAAGTAATAAATATGATGAAATATTTTACTGTTTTTCCAATGAACTGGGATAAATAGGGTTTTGTTGAATGTTCTTTTTAACTAACCAAGTAATCAGCTAGAGCAAAGTGTCTTGTTTCATTACAGGAAATACATGTTTATGTAATACTGGTTGACTTGTTTGTTTGAGCAAAATTTCCTTGGGAAGAGGGTTTCCTGAGAGTTATATTAGTTAGATGCTCTGTCTGACTTACATGATTGTTCTTACAAAAAACTAAAGAAAACGGAATTTATTTAAATTTGAATTAGAAGTTCCTAGATTGTGGTTTGCTGAGACCACATGATTAAACTCTTCTTGAGTTTTGTCATGTGACATAGTGCTTTAGTAAGTGTCCTTTAGTTTTTGTTATATATATATATATATATATATATATATCATTGTATCCATTTTGTTTGTTTGTTTGTTTGCTCTGTCTTTAATCAGATTTCTACATCTCTTCTGCTCTGGACTATTCAATAGCAACTTTTAAAACATTTGTACTTAACAGTGTTTTCAGAATTTTGTTCAGACTGTACAAGATTTATATACTATACCAGCTTTTTAGACGCTTGCTCATCTTTTTGCCCCGCAGGGTTGCTTTGCTTTTTCCATTATCTGGTCCATTGGTGGAACTTGTGATGGTGACAGCAGGATAATTTTTGATAATTTTTTGAGGGAAACTTTGGCTGGGAAATCTGAAATAAATCCTCTTCCAACGAGTGTGGGAAAATGGGAGTGTCCTTTGGAAGAGAAAGGCTTGGTCTATGACTACATGTATGAGGTAGGATTGATTGCTTCTGCATTGGTTGAAGTAGATTCTTACGGTCTGAATGGAAGGAAAATTTGGATAGATGGATATTTTACCTTTACAAAGCTTGTTGGATATTGTAGAGTGTTCGTGCTGGATTAAATCCCACTGTCCATTTTTCATTTATTTTTCTTATTTCACTACTAATGTGCTGAGCAAGTTATTTTAGAAAACACTAGAATTATAGTATCTATTATAAATGTTAGATTATAAGTACACTTTTTAATTTTTGCATATCTTCTTCTGTTGTTTTTTCATATGTTTTTGTTTGTTTGGGCTGAACAAAATTTTTTAAGAAATTAGTCTAAGCTTAGGTATGTGCTCTAACACTTTATTAATGAGATAAAACAAACTAAACATATGAACTTCTCAAACATTTGATATTCATTAATTTATCAAAGCAGAGTATTTTCATTTTTCAAAAGTGTAGTAGAAAAAACCTTTCATATATATAAAAGTAATATAATTCTATTTTATGTCTGTATTTCTTCCTAGCTGAAAGGCAGAGGGTGTTGGATTCATTGGAATGAATTTATTAAAAATATTAATTACAAGGATAAAAATGTGAAGATCCAAGATATTATAGTCCCAACTATGGATACAGTCCGGTATACCTATCTGATAGACCTATTTGTTGCCCATGGAAAGTAAGTTATTTCACTTCAGTGCAAATTTCTGAAACATTGGTCACAGCTAGAAATATCTCTTATCCTTTCCATTGACTTAATTGTTTTTAGCAAGCTTTCAAAGTTTATTTGGCTTGTTAAAAGTAGACATTTCCTGCAAACAACAGAATTTCTTGCGTTAAAATCTGGTTTTGGGTTATTTTATGTAGAATTTTTATAATCCATTTGTATGCTCGTTCTGAAGGTGCTGTTACGACAGCGTAGAGATCTTGTCCCCTCTTTCTTCTTTTGTAATGAAAGGTAGACATTTTTTTTTTTGACTAGTTGTATAAAAATCATTTATGTTTGCTACAGTCAGATCACTTAAGAGAATGAAATATAAACCAGTCTCAGGTTAAATTTTAAGGCTGAAAGTGTTATGAACTTTAAACGACTGCAACACCTGTCAGGAGAAATTAAACTCATATGTGTGTATACATATCTAATCCAAACCCAGAACAATAAGGGAATGAGAAATGTCTCTCTTTGTCCCTTTTTTTTTCTTGTTGCGGGGAGCAAACTGAAACTATGGAAGAGTTATATGAATATGTTAAAGTTTTTAGTTTCGTCTTGAGGCATATAATGTTTTTAGAGGTAGAACAGGGCAAGTTAGTAAAACCTTTGACTTCTAATAGCAGTTACTTCATAGCTTGTTAGATTTCTGCAGTCTGTATGCTGTTTGGTTTGTTTTTTTTCCTTTAAGACCACTGCTTTTAGTGGGACCAACAGGTACTGGGAAGTCTGTATATGTCAAGGACAAGTTAATGAACAACTTGGAAAAGGAACGCTACTTTCCCTTCTTCATTAATTTTTCAGCTCAAACCAGTGCCAATCAGACCCAGGTTAGTAGAACAGATAATTTCAGCTTCAAAAATATAACATATATGAATATTAAATCTATGTTTTGAATATTCCTGTCTGCATTATAGAACATTATTATGGCAAGACTGGACAAGAGGCGCAAAGGAGTCTTTGGCCCTCCAATGGGAAAAAAGTGCATTATTTTTGTAGATGATTTGAATATGCCTGCTTTGGAGAAGTATGGTGCACAGCCTCCTATAGAACTTTTACGACAGTTCTTTGACCATGGATTTTGGTAATTATTTGAAATATTGTTGAAATTTTTTATTGCTGCATTTACTGTTATTTATTCACTTGAATTTTATTTTCAAAATTTTTAAAAGTGCTTTGTAAATGTTGTCAGCTTTGCTTTATATAAAAAAGTATTATTTAAAGTTGGGGCAACTTCTGTGTTGTCCTTTAAGAGACTTTTCAATAGGAAATTAGTTTTGTAGGTTTTTAGAAGGTCCTGGTGCTGAACTTCAGCAGTATTTGTGTATATAAGTAATATATATATATAAATAAAATCATTCTTTTACACCTGTTTTTTTTAATGTCTGCATTTTTCATTGTGTATAATTTTCCAGTGCAGTTTCTTGTTCCTTTCTTGTCCTTTCCTTCTCCAAGTGAATTGTCACATTTTTATATATATGTGTAGATATATATATATGCAATTTAAAACTTTTTATTTTCATCATTGCATTGGTTTTTACTCTCATCCATGGTTCTAGTAGTCATCATAAATTTTTTTAAACAACTTTTCAAACCAATTTTTTAAAATAACAACGAAATCAGATCTGATATTAGGCACGAAGAAAAATAAGCTCTGGGTCTTTCCTGCTTTTGAGGTTTTTCACTGTGCTTCAAGTGGAAGATTGGAACAGGTGATTTCCTAAGGTCCCTTCTAACCTGAATTATTCTGTGATTCCAGGCTCTTCTCAAATACTGTTACTTTTTAAAGTCCAGGCACCACTCAATTATCTGTTAGTCTTGAATAAAGATAATATATCTGATCACATTACAGTTTTAAATACTCATCTCAAAATTTTGTATCAGGTTTTAGTAACCCAGTTTAAACAAATAATCTTTTTTAGGCCAGCATTTGAGACCTTATGATTAACTGGTGCATAGTTATAAGAAATATTGTTCTGGGTTTTCTGGTTGGTTTTGTTTGGTTTTGAAAAATATAAAATACATAAAAATATATGTAATATTACATATTTTATATTACATATTATCTTTTAAAATTTTAAGTATGTATTTTATGCAGGCATACAGTACTATGTAATGTAGATACATCTAAGCTGTAACAAATGTGTGATATCTTTAACAATCTAATTGTCACATTGTAATTTATTTTGAAGGTATGATTTAAAGGACACATCTAAAATTACGCTTGTTGATGTACAGTTACTTGCTGCTATGGGACCTCCAGGCGGTGGGAGGAATCCTGTTACTCCTCGATTTTTACGACACTTCAACATTTGCACTATTAATTCTTTTAGCGATGAAACAATGGTCCGTATCTTCTCTACCATAGTAGCTTTCTACCTACAGACTAATGAATTTTCTTCTGAGTTCTTAGCAATTGGAAATCAAATTGTCACTGCCACTTTAGAGGTAAGAGGCCAATTTCTTCATGGAAGTTTCCTTTAATTTGTTTGGTAAAGTTCCGCTGGCTCTATAATAATTTATTTGGCAAGGCAGAGATTTTAGATATTTTGTTCCTTATTATATTTAACGTACAACCCCATCTGCTTTGATAAAATCAACTTCAAAGACAAAATCAAATGGTGAAAATTTCGCAGGGAATGTCACTTCCTTCTACTGCAGAACTGAGGCCTTTAAATAGATTTCTTTACACTTGCTACAATTACTTTTCACATTTACAAATTTGTTAGTAGTATGTATGTTTCAGAACTGCGTGAGGGTGGATCTGATACATTCAGAGGACTTCAAGATCTTTAGACATTATAGTGATTTATTAAGTGTGATTTTTTTTTTTTTTTTTTTTCCTGGAGAAACAGAACTCTAGAAGGCATTTAAGATTTATGATAATACTGTAGTCGGTCTTACTGTTTTGTTCATTTTGTTCTTTCTCGTTGTTATTGTCTTAAGGTGTATAAGAAAGCCATCAAAAATCTTTTACCCACACCAGCTAAATCTCATTATACATTCAACCTACGTGACTTTTCACGTGTTATCCTTGGCTGCTTGCTGATTAAGAGTAAATCAGTTGAAAGCAAACACGTCATGATTCGGCTATTTGTCCATGAGGTGTTTCGTGTCTTCTATGACCGTCTAGTGGAAGACAATGACAGAGCCTGGTTGTTCAATTTAACAAAAGATATTGTGAAAGAACATTTTGAAGAAGCATTTGATTCAGTTTTTGCACACCTAAAGCAAGGAAACACGTCTGTGAGTATCGTGTTTAACCTGTTGCAAAATAATTGCTTTCAAAAAAAGATTAAAAATATTTGGAAAAGCTTAACTGTTGTACATAGACATCCTTTTAAAAAAAAATTTCGTTTAAAATGTGGGTAAACTCATTACTTTTCCGTAAGAGAATTCTATCTAATAGTGAAATAAAAACTTGTTTCTTCCTCAGTTAAAAAATAGTGCAAAATTTGTTTTAGATTTACTCAAAAATCAATGAGCATGTACTGCTTTTGAAACTTAATTTACCAAACATAGTATTTTATCAAGCTCCTAGGTGTCTACACATAGAAATAAAGTATTCAATTAATTAGTACGGGGAAGAGCAACTTTTCAGAAAAAATTTGTTGCACCTTTTGTTGGAGATGTAGCAGCCTGTAATGAAACTTTGGGCATCGGAAGAGAAATGAAGGCACCAGAGTGATATATAAATCACTACCTCAAAAGTAGCAGGGATCTGTGCATAGTATGGGATCTGCAAGGAGAAGTGAATACTCCTAAATGGACTTCCAGGATAAGGAGACATTCACTTTTTAAATTTAGCCTGTGACTGAGTTACTGTGTGGTAAACAACATTCTGTAATTGTTAGGAAATTTAAGTGCTTGAAACGTTGAGTAGCCATGTTATACTGTTTCTGGTTTTTCTTTTTTTCTTCCCCTGTCATTTCATTGATGTGTAGAAGAAATAACTTTGTGGTCTTAGTTGTCTCAAGTATTTGTCTAGATTCTCCTTTGTTTTCTAAAGTTCCAATGAAGAATAGGTTCATTAAATAATAAACTTGATTTTGTTGAACATTTACCATAGGTAACGGAAGAAGACATGAGAAGTTTGTTTTTTGGTGACTACATGAATCCAGAACTTGAAGGAGATGAAAGACTTTATGTTGAAATCCCAAGCATTCAGCTGTTCAGTGATGTTGTGGAGCAGTGTCTGGATGAATATAATCAAACCCACAAAACAAGAATGAACCTTGTAGTTTTCAGGTGCATACAATGTGTATTATTAAGAGCTTTAGCAATAGTTGATAATTCAATATATCCAGTTTTGTGAGCTGTGTTTTTTTGTAAGTCTCCTTCCCTTTGTTCATCCACAAAAGTGTTTGTGGTGTTACACCTTTTAAGATGGAGGTGAACTGATTTTTCTGCTATGCCTCTGCTTTTTCCATCCAGAAGTAAATAATGAGAAGTTTTTCTCCTGAGGGGCTTTGAATATATTATTTGGTTGTGATAGAAACATTGTGCACCCAGTCAGACAGGTGCTCTGCTTGTGCTAGGCTTCCGTTACTGGTGAAGATGGATGTCAGTTCTGCCTGCAGCCACTGGATTTTCATTGCACCAAGGAGGTGCAGAGTGAGACACAGCACGATCACACCCATCGGTCTGCTCTGTTATTACGCAGCACAGCCATGCACACTTTGGGGCATGGGTTTGGTTTGCTGCAGCTAATCCTGGGAGGTTTTAGACTTTGCAGGCTGATATTGCTACCGTAACTTGTGATCAGGCAGAGCTACAACTGAGATACAGCAGGGGCTCACAGCTCCTTCTTCCTCCCTGTTGCTGGAGATCACGGCCTCTTCGTATTTGCTGGTGTAACTGGACACACAGGTGCTTTGTGAAGGTGATTATGGTTTAAACAGTTCTAATCGCAGCTTATTTTGGTCTAAATCTTTTTGACAAGCTGGATTTGTGAGTACCTGTATATACAGCTATGCTGGGAGGTTGAAGAGCTGGCAGCCTCTGACCAGAAGACTTTTCCTGAGTAGAAGCAATATCCCAGTTGCCTCAATGAATGGTAGCCGAGAGAGCGTGTCTGACTGTAGCTTTAGAGTCCAATTACATAACATCTGGATTTGAGTCCTTTGTTTTCTAACCAATTAAAATAATCAATAATTTATCTCTTTTGAAATGCTTTAACTGTTTCTTTGTGACCACTTTTAACTGCTGCTCATCTTAGTTTAACTACCCTGTGCCGTGTGCTGAAGCAGGCTGTGTCCTGTAGACCTTTCTGCATATTCTGAGATAAACTGCTTGAGTTTTCACAACCAATAGGACTGTCAGTAAAGTGCAGATACTGCTTTCTAAGAATGTTCCAGTCTCTATTTCACATTTCTGCTCGGAGGCAGAGGGAAGGGAGAGGTTTGTTGATAAAAGCCCATTTTACCCAGTTGTTCTTTTAACAAGTATTTAAACTGTGATTCTTAAGAAAGTTAAAACTGTTAATACCGCTATGATTTAGAAGTAGAGAATTTTTGTTGGTTTTCTGTTCTTTGACACTTTTATCCATATAGTGCTCCTGTTCTTATCACTACCTTTTAGTAATTTTTAGTCATTTGTGATTTAGCTGAATACTGATATTGGTATAATAGAGGAGTTGTGAGTTTTATTTTACCTTGGGGTGCATGCCCGCTCCCTTTCTTCCTCTCTCCCACCCCACTTTCAGAAATTTGTTTTGGAGATGCTACTTCTATACTTGTTTCACAGTTTTATAGGTGCACAAATGTATATTTATTTCTGCCATTCTGGTAATCAGCATGTTTCAAATATAGGTACGCGTTGGAACATTTGTCTCGTATAAGCCGTATTCTGAAGCAGCCAGGGGGTAATGCTTTGTTGGTTGGAGTGGGAGGAAGTGGACGTCAATCTTTGACTCGTCTAGCAGCATTCATGGCAAAAATGTGTGTTTTTCAACCAGAGATTTCTAAGACCTATGGTAAAAATGAGTGGAGAGAAGATCTGAAAGTAAGTATTAGTAACCTGTCTGCATTTTTACTCAATTTTTGAAGGAAGATGTTTTGGAATGTACAATATTTTAACTGTCTTGCATTTCCAGAGTCTTCTGAGGAATGCAGGTGTAAAAGGCTTGAAAACTGTATTTATAATCACAGACACGCAAATTAAAGAAGAAAGTTTTTTAGAAGATATTGACAGTGTCCTCAACTCTGGGGAAGTACCCAATCTTTTCGCAGCAAATGAAAAACAAGAAATTCTAGAGGTATCTTTAGAAATTCTCTTTAATGTCACCACTCTTTTCAGCTGTTCTTTCTGTTCAGTGTGAAGTATAGCTTTTGAATATATGTGAATATATGAGTATAGTGAACTTACGGAATAGCTTCTGTCTGCTGCTGGCTTTAATTCTGACCTGGCATTCTGTTCACAAACACATTACGTTGTGCACGTAGAGAATTTGATTGTTCACAAATACCCCATGGCCTTAGTTATTTTTGTGGTGTATTGTGCAGAAGAAGAATGTACAGCATAATGTTTTCATTGATTGGTTAAGGACAAGACATTTTCTGAGAAGACACAGCTTGCCTTTGTCAAAAGACTCGTGCTGTCCAGGGCATTAGGGCACTGCTAGACAGAATTTCAGAGTCTTGACATTTCTGCTCAGGGAGAAATGGGGAAAGGGTGCTCCATGAAGTCAGGCTCAGAAGTAAAGGTGCAGTGCACTTGGACAATTTTTAAAAAATTTCTAAATATAATCGGGCTTGGATTTTCAAAATAGTAGTCACCAGTTGGGAGGGGGCAGCATCACGTTGGAGACTTCATTTTTGTTCTGATGTATTCTCCATTGCTCAGAGCAGCAGATGATCATTGACAGAACAAGTTTTCAGGGACAGGGGTAAATATAATCCTCAAATAATACTTCTTGTTCTCTTTTTCGTGTTTATTCTGTTTCAGTTTTCAATAAAAAATTTCATTTTATGGTGATGCTGTCATTAACAGAATGGCTATAGGACTTAATGAGAAATTAAATAACAGTTTTTACTCTGTGTATTATTCCTAAGGGTGTTTGTGCAATAGTTCAAGCTATCAATAAACATGAAGAACTCAGTCCCTTGGCCTTGTTTGCATTTTTTGTGAACTGCTGCAAAGAAAATCTCCATATTGTGGTAGCATTCAGCCCAATTGGAGATGCTTTCCGCAATCGCCTGAGACAGTTTCCATCACTTATCAACTGCTGTACTATTGATTGGTTCCAGGTATGTGAAAATTACATTGTTTCCTCTACAAATTACTCCAGTTTTCTAGCACTATATATTTTCATGTCCCTTTAGGTTTTTCTCTTGTCTTCTTTATAGAAGTAGTCCGTGTTTTTCAAAATTTTAAAACAGTGTAGGCAGTTTTTGTGATATTTTGGGAGCTCTTTGGTGTGCAATCTCAGTATTTCTACAACTAAACAAACTTAAATGTTGTTACTACAATTTTTTCATTTCCAAAGTAGTGAATAGTCTTGGTTCAGTGATGGTGATTTGTCATTTTATTGCATAACGTAAGACTAGAGAAACTATTTCAATGTGATTGTAAAATGATTGTAACTTCTGCTGCCTCTTAAGCAGATCATGCATTATAGGAATGACTACCTAATGCAGGTCCTATTGCTTATCAGTAAATCTTTTATAGCAAAATAAAAACTTGGAAAACTATGGTAGTTAATGATGTAAGTGGTGTTACTCTCAATAAATTGTAGTTACTCTATAGCTTGCCCTGGTACTGACATCAATTGGGCACAGGAAGGTTTGGATAGAATGGCAATGTGTAGCTTTTGGATAGAAGATCAGCCAGGAGTTGCCAGAAAGGATTAGCTGGGTAGTGACTTTGCTGCCTGATCTAACCCCTGTATCAGTTCATTATTCTTCAGACACAGCTGGCACTGGTGTATCTCATTCTGTTATTTTGAATGCTAAAAATTGTTTTTAAAGAATGAAGACTTCTAATAGCTGGATTTTACAAGTGCTTCTCTCCTTATTTCTCCCTCAGCCATGGCCTGAAGATGCCCTTGAATGTGTGGCAAATAAGTTCTTAGAAACACTTCAGCTCACAGACAGTGAGCGGCAGGAAGTTGTGCCCATCTGTAAATACTTTCATACTTCCGTTTCGTCCCTCTCTGAAAGGTCAGTTTCTCTTGAAAACAACTTAGTAATTTATAGAAATATTAAGAGGGAAAAGATTATGCTGTTTAAAGTAGTACACTGAGTACAAAGAGCTCAATAGTTCAACTTTTAGAAGTAAGAAACAATTAGTGGTGATTGAGCTTCATTACTACTCATTTCTGTGTTAAAAGTTAATGTATTCTGTCTGCCTGCATGAAAATATTGTACAAAATTGTTGAAACTGTTTACTCCTATTGTTTATCGAGCAGTTACATAACTTTGCTAACAATAGTTAAACTAAAAACCGAAAATAAAGCTTAAAGGTTCTCTGGTTTTTTTTCTAATAGGTTCTTACAAACCCTGGGACGCCATAATTATGTTACTCCTACTTCTTATCTTGAGCTTATTGCTGCATTTCAGAAACTTCTTACTCAGAAAAGAGATGCTGTGATGAAAGCCAAGAACAAATACATGAATGGACTGCATAAACTAGCATTTGCTGAATCGCAGGTTCGTTAGGACAAAAATAGAACTGAGAGCACAAAATGTTTGGCAAAAGCAGATATTTTCCCAAAGAAGCCAGTCAAAAGCATTACTTGAGATTTTCTTTAGTTTGATCTTCAACAGTAAAACTAAGAAATGTATTTTGCCTTTTCTTTCCTACAGTCAAAGCAGTTTTGCCAGAGGCCACCGACCTCTAAGCATGTATTGATAGGCAGTATGTGAACAGAGCTTCCCTTTCCTAAATGGTTAACAGGTGACCATAAGTGACCATAGTTTTTAAAACTAGAGATTGTACATATGAGATAAAAATAAATCTCTGAAGTGTTTCAATTTGAAACAATGTTATTTCATTCCGTCTATAAATTAATAATCGGTAAAATCTAAGTCTTACAGAAACTGTTGGAAATTTTACTTGGCACTTGTGAATCCTGCCTGATTCTTCTGCATATCTATAGGTTGGTGAGATGAAACAAGAACTAGTTCAGCTGCAGCCCAAACTGGAAGAGGCTAAAGTGGATAATGCAAACATGATGAAGGTAGGGTTATGCAGCTAAAGCTTTGTGGTTTTTAATGTAAGCATGTGTATACTTGGGATCCATAATTTCACCTTCATAATAATTGGTTTTGAATGAGTATGCTTAATTGTACAATGTACTTCTACATTTCAGTTGATTGTAGACAGATTCTAAAGAATATGCCTGTATAAGGTTGCTGAGATGTGACTTTCAGGAAAGAAGAGTTAAGGTTTTTGAGTTTGCTTCTTGTTTATGGGGATTTGCAGCATTGTGAAACTGATTTCATGCAGTTTACTTACTGTTAAAGCTCCATGATGATGTTGTGTTATGCTAAGAAACAAATTATTCCATTAACATACAAGGAAAATATATGAAAATACCAAAACACCTCAATTTTTTCTTTATATTATGCAGAATTCTAAGTGCTATACAACGTAATTTCAGTTTATTTAATCATTCACTGCTTAGAAGGTAGCTCAGCCATATGTTTTTTCTTTAGACTATAGAAACAGAATCTGTAGAAGTAGAACAAAAAAGAAAAACTGTAAAACTGGATGAAGAAATTGCTACAGAAAAAGCGGAAGAAGCTCAAGCATTGAAAAATGAATGTGAGAGTGACCTGGCAGAGGCAATCCCAGCCCTGGAGGCTGCACTTGATGCTCTTAACACTTTGAAGGTAAGCTAATCTAAACCTCAGAATTAGAAAGAGTTAACATTGTGAAACTTGTCATTTAGTTGGGAAGGAATGCATTAGTATGAAAAGAATTTGAGAAGTGTTAAATTTTCTTGGGTGTGGCAAAGGAGAGGACCTGTACAGTCATTGTTCAGTGTATTCCCTCTTACTGTAGTCAGAATACAAAGGGGGATGTGCATTTTAAAAAAATTGTTTATTTGCAATAAAGCCCAAAAAAGTAGCCCCCCCCTAAAAAAGTAACCAAAACCTCATGTTACCAGCAGTGATATCAACTGAATTTCCTCTTTCCACTAAGTTAATATTGACTACCAGTGTGCAACGTCATTTGTTCATGGGTGAGAATTATTTGGATCTTTGTTTTAAAGCTTTTGTCCTTGTCATGATCTGCGTATGATCTGAAAGCAGTAATGTTGAGAAAGTCCTGCAGGAATTTGGTATAATAGGAGTTATGAACTATATGAGATGTCTTAGATGACACCTATGGAAGTGTATAAAAAAATATTATGACCTGGACTTCTTAAAACATAAGTTTAAATAATTATGAGTTTACAGTACAGTAGCATTTATTTCATTTTTATTTCCTCAGCATAGGATACATTGATGGATATCATTATGAGTTTTGCTAACACTGTATCATCCATTCTAAAAGTCCTCCGTAGTTATTTTCATTGGTAATGGTGTTATAATTTATCTTTTTTCCTGTTGCTTGTTTATATTAGTGATGTGATAGGCGTAACATTTGTCATAATTTTTTAAAATGTGTTTTTTATTTTAGCCTTCTGATATATCAATTGTTAAAACAATGAAAAATCCTCCATCTGGTGTCAAACTTGTCATGGCTGCTGTCTGTGTCATGAAAGACATAAAACCTGAAAAAATTGCAGATCCTTCAAGGGCTGGAAGAAAGGTAAAATGGCAGACAATAGTTTCAAATAAAATTCATATAATGCATGTTCTTCTCAACACGAAGCACTTGTTCAATAAACAATATTGCACAAGGTCCACTAAAGTACTTGCAGCCTCCATCCATTATTTTACTGAAAACATCCAGAATACCAAATTTTCTAAGTTACCATAGAATCATTTTGTTGGAAAAGACCTTTGAGATCATCGAGTCCAACCGTATCTGTCCACTACTAAACCAGATAGCTGAGCACCTTGTCTACCCATGTTTTAAGTAACACCAGGGCTGATGACTCAACCACTTTCCCGAGCAGCCTATTCTCATGTATAATAACCCTTTCAGAGAAAAAATTCTGTAATGTGGAAAGAGAACACATTTAATTTGCTTGACTCCTGTAAAGATAAGAGATAACTTTTCCCTAAGACACTGTTCAGTTCTTGTCTTTAGATATGGTTTGGGGAAAGTGTTTGATCTGATAGACTTTCTCCTTTTTTGACGTCTCAAGGAGATACAAAGTCATCAGTATTAATTACGCATGACTTCTAAGTAACAAATTTGTCATTTTTTGTTTGTCTGTGTGTTTTAAAGCTTGAAAACATATTTCCTACTGTGTTTTGTAGATTTTGGACTACTGGGGTCCAAGCAAGAGATTGCTTGGAGACATGAATTTCTTAAAGGATTTGAAAGAGTATGACAAGGACAATATTCCAGTAAGACTTCTGATTTTTCTGTGATTTTTACCATGGTGACACGTTCTTATTGAGAAAAAAAAGTATAATTAGAAGATCCTATATCAGAGGCCTTGTTTGTCCCAAGTTAGTCAACTTCTGTCACGACCAAGGATCTTCACAAGATAGTAGGATATCTCTACAGGATGAGTACGGTTGTGGCAAGTAAACAAAAATTCCTCAGGGTGAGCCCTGTAAGTGGCATCTTACTGTCCAAGAGTGTGATTCTTGCTCTTTACCCAATTAAGTGGAAATAAAATTTACTTTGCCCTTTTTAAGGTTAGTCTCCAAAAGTAAACACAAGGCATGTAATTAATTTAGATTTTTGTCTTACATTAGTAGAAATACATTTTTATAATGATCCCCAACAGCTTTGTCTTGAGAAAAGATAGCAGACAATGTGTGTGATGGCAAACATTGTGTAGAGAAACTGCAATCAATTAGTGTAATCTTAAAGCATCACCTGAAAGATTTTGATGAGCTATAATGCTTTTATTATCCAGACAGCTATCATGCAGAAGATTCGAGCTGAATACTTGACTAATCCTGAGTTTGATCCGCAAAAGGTGGTTAAAGCTTCCTCGGCAGCAGAGGGTTTATGTAAATGGATTATGGCAATGGAGGTGTACGACAGGGTTGCAAAGGTGCGTTTTTGATCCTGGTCCCTCAATGCTATGCAGACTTTCCTTTGCTTGGTTATAGTCACCCTAAAGGTATTAAATAATAAAGTTACAAAAATGTGCTTTAAGCATTTTTGTGTTGAATAGGTGGTTGCACCCAAGAAAGATCGTTTAAGGGAGGCACAGCAGTCCTTAGAGGAGACGCAGGTACTCCTGAATCAGAAGAGGGAAGAACTTGCAGAAGTTGAAAATCGTTTGGCTGCTTTGAAACAAACGTTCACTGAGAAAACTGAAGAAAAAGCTCGTTTAGAATTCCAGGTTGATCTGTGTGCTAAAAAACTGGAACGAGCAGAGAAGTTGATTGGAGGCCTTGGTGGAGAGAAGTCAAGGTCAGGTTGAATTTCAAATGTCACATACAAAAGCTATTGTCGAAAAAGAATTTGGACTTCAGTTCTCCGGGCCTTTAATGCTGTATCTCTGTCTGAGAGCTGTATGATGAGGAATGTAGCAGTCTGGGTCCTTGAGAGACTCCTGACTGTAACTTCAAAATGTGGGTGGCAACATTGGGAGAATTGCAGCGAAAACCTTCACAATGAGAATAAAATACATAAACACATTGTCCCTATTTTCCACCTGAAGTTAAGATTAACAACAACAAAAAATGTTGATTTTTGTCATCAATATAATTTATTTGGATGTTTCAGTGCCATTTTTTCTGTATTTTCTGCTCATCATAGATGGAATAACGCTGCAAATGATCTTCAAGACGTATACGATAATTTGACGGGAGATGTTCTGATATCAGCTGGTGTGATAGCATATCTGGGAGCTTTTACTGCTGGATTTCGACAAGAATGTATCAAAGACTGGAGCAAGCTATGCAAGGTTAGAGAGTTATTATACATGTGTTTGCTTTTTTCAGACCACTGCAAAAATCACTTGTGGTAATAGCTTAGTAAACTCATTAAGATCAGTGGGATAAATTCTGCTGAACCAATATTCTGTAAATGTTAATTTAATTAAATCAGTGAATTTGGTCTAGACTTAAAGTAGCTTATCAGAAATGAGAGCACATCATTAACTTTTTAAGTCTCGATTATTACTTAAATAAAATCTCTGATTTTTTTCTTTGTGGCTTTAAATGAAAGAATTAACTTTAAAACGCAGTTATGTAGAATGTAAAAAAATCTTTAATAACTTACACTGGCACATATTTATATGTTAATAAAATGGTTTGTTAGGCTGTTTGCGAAGAGACAGTGACAACATACTTATACTAACACCGCAATTCAAAAATCAGGTGATTTTAGGTCACTGATTGTGACCATGACATTAAACAGTAACAAATCAGCATTGGATTTTTGTATTGAGTTAATGTAAGATAAAATCATCAGATGATTTCCAGGTGTGTGTGAGATTCTTAAGGTAATGCATTTTGATAACTTTATGTAACAAACCCCCCACATTTAGAATGTACAAAAACTGACAAATCCTACAAAAAACATGAAGAGAGAGTGAATATTCCATGGGGAAATATAGTAAGCTACTGAAACAATGATTTTATTTTGCCCAGGATTTGTACTCATACTTCACCTATTTCAAACTTTTAAAAGGAAATGCACATGGTCACTTTGGATGGAAATTAATATGGAAGAAAGATAAATGGAGGTTTCTTCCCTTTTCCCTTTTCCCTTTTCCCTTTTCCCTTTTCCCTTCCTTTTTTTTTTTTGTCCCCCAGGAGAAAAATATCCCTTGTTCTGAGAATTTCTCTTTGAATAAGACTCTTGGTGACCCAATAAAAATAAGAGCGTGGAATATTGCTGGTTTGCCTACTGACGTATTTTCTGTAGACAATGGGGTCATCGCTGACAATTCAAGACGCTGGTAGGTCACAAAGCTTAATTTTCAATTCGATTTTAGAATGGCACAGAAATCCTCATGCTTTACGTGTTCAGTGATAAGATTCAGGTTATGTAAATGGCAGGGTCGAGATGTACCACAACCCACTTCAGGCTCTTACAGTTACAAGACTATCAGATGACCTTGTTATGTTTTAGAGATGCTTGAAATAAAATTTAAGTTACATTACATGAAATTACATTATATAAAAACTTGTCATAGCTGTCTGCCAATAGTCTGCACTAAGTAGAAATATAAGATTATTAAACTTTTTAGTGATGTTCTTGTGATCTGTGTTCTCTCAACAATTAGTCTTCATGATAGATTCAGATAATATTCAAATTGCGGTGTGCAATTCCAGTTTTAGAATATTGCTTTGTTCTGTGAGAGGGCAGTTAGAAGAGGTGTTTGGTGTCATTCCTGCCTGACTTATTTAAATACATACATATACTTGAAATCAGCAAGTACAAAGGGGGACAAATCTGTTGGACAAAATTAAAATATTGTCACCTTTCCCTGCCCCACTTAAATTTCCAGTCTTATGCCAGCTGATACACCAACGTACTAGATTTAAATTGCAACTAACTGTTGACTTTTATTGTTTTAAAATGAAAAAATACATGATAAGAAATTCAAAATTTGTAAAAATAAATTCTTAACACTGAGAATCCCAGGGGAGAGGCAGAAGATTTTACAAGTATTCTGTATTCTTGGGGGAGGTTATGCAAAATGTTACCAACATGTTTTGAAACTCTTAAAATTATTTTTGGTGTTACTTTTCAAATTATGATAAACCACATATACCTCTGTTTTTCACTAATCTCTTAAAACAGCAGAATCGAGCTTATATCACTTTTTCTGGGACAGCCTGACTCAGGAACATTTTTAAATAGTTTAAAATCTTGAAAAGCTCCTGCAAGCATTGATAAAACTGTCTTATATGTTCTAGGCCATTAATGATTGATCCCCAGGGTCAAGCAAATAAATGGATCAAGAATTTTGAGAAAGAAAACCGCCTGAATGTTATCAAGCTTAGTGACACAGATTACATGAGAACCCTGGAGAACTGCATTCAGTTTGGAACTCCACTTCTGCTAGAAAACGTTGGAGAAGAACTCGACCCATCGCTCGAACCTCTGCTACTTAAACAGACTTTTAAACAAGGTGCATCAAAATGAATTTGGTTTTCAACTTTTCTTTCTTTTCCTCCTGGAAAAAGACAGAAAAATGTAGATAAACACAAATACATAATTCTAGGAAAGAATAGTCTGTAAGACTGCGGTATTTGAGAATAATTCCATGGCTCTGTTACCATCTCCAGCATTTTATATGCACATTGATAGTACAGCAGCAGTTAGAAAAATTCAATTTCATCTGCTAAGAGTGAAATGTGACCTCGCTGAAGTCTGTGAGAATTTTTCATTATCAGATTTATTTATTTACTCATTTTTACTTGTCAGGAAATTTATCACTGACAAGAAATTTGCTTCTATTTAATAAAATGTATTTTTTTTTCTTTAAGTAATTTAAGTAGATAAAGGTTTTCTTAATATTTCTCATCTTCACTTTAGGAGGCGTGGAATGTATCAGGCTTGGTGAGGCCATTATTGAGTACTCCAGTGATTTCAAGTTTTTTATTACCACAAAACTGAGAAATCCACATTATACACCTGAACTTGCTACTAAAGTTTCTTTACTCAATTTTATGATTACACCAGAGGGACTTGAAGATCAATTGTTAGGTATTGTTGTAGCGAAAGAAATGTAAGTCTCTATGGCAAATAGCCATTTAAATTTTCTATGGCATAATTTCAAGGAATTGAAAGATTACTTTGTTGTAAAGCACAAAAAGATGTTTTTGTAATTGTCATATCCATATTAGGGAAACAAAGTGTCATGTTTATTGTGGGATAAGTGTCCACAAGTTAATTAAAATAGCAGATGTTAAATCATTATAATTTTCATGGCAGTCTTCTTCTGAAGTGTTCCTTAAGTGTTAGAGAACTGTGTAAATAATATTTGATGTTTAAAATATTGTGATTTTTGCAATTTGACTCAGCTGCCAGAAAAGGATACAGAATTACAAGAATTTAGTTTTCATTTCATATGAAATAAATGCACGGTACCTCTGAAATTGATTATGGATCCTGTCTGAACCCTCACCGAGGCACAGGGAGTAGACAGAAATGTCTATGCAATTGGACTAAATTCTGTTTGCTAAAAAGTGTTTACAGTAGTAAACTTATTACGTGTTCCACGTGGTGTTTTTTCAGGCAGCAGAGGTATAATAAAAGAAAACTAGGATGTGCTGACACGTGCAAAATGCTAAGATGTTACAGTTTGGAAAGTAATTTCCAAATACTGAAGTTACACAAAGAAATCTGTACTCAGATTTGTAAACATATGCTGAACAGTAACAACCTCTATAAACTGAAGAGAAGGTTCACAAATATTTATTGTATGAAGAGGGAGCCATTTTCATGGGCTTCCTTTACAGTCACTGGAAGATGAACCTTGACATTTGTGTGTGTGTGGTTTTTTTTCATTAGACCAGAATTAGAAGAGGAAAGAAATGCTCTCATACTTCAATCTGCAGCCAATAAAAAGCATCTAAAAGAAACTGAGAGGAAAATTTTGGAAACCTTGCATTCATCTGAAGGGAATATTCTGGAAGACGAGTCTGCTATTGAGGTCTTGGATTCTGCTAAAATAATGGCTAATGAGATCACAAAAAAACAGCAGGTAGGGAATGCATATATGTATTTCCCTTAAGAATACTAAGAAATGAAATGTTAAAATTTGCAGCTAGCAGAAGGAATATGAATTAGGTGCAAAGCACAAGGAAAATATTCTGTGCCTGTGAAATGTGAAGGGAAATAAAATTAGATCATTCTTGAATCTTCACTGATGGTTTATTCAGTCTTTAATGAAAAATATTTAAAAGAATATGTATCTATATATTAGGATTGAGTGAGAAGTAACAAATTCTGAAGGTAAGATAACTTGTTAAGATAAATGAAGGCACTAATGTTGAAATGACAAAAATATTCAGGGAGATATGAATAATCTGGGGGACCAAGATGGGTATTCAAGCCCAGATTGTTTTGTTATACTTAATGCATAAAGTACTAGTTGAAGTCAATGAGAGCTAAATGCACTGGTTAGGGAATTAACAGAAATCCAATACCAGTGTTTCTTTAAGCTGATGTTGGCTTTCCTCCTATTTGTTAATGCTTATCAAATGTCACCTCACAATATATCTGATAGGCAGATTTTGAAAAACCTTTTTACATGCAAGGTATTGTTTTGTAAATACGTAACCAATCTGAAATTACCAGTATTTTTTAATACTGCAGAGATAAAGATAGGTATTTTTGTTACTAAACGATGCATTGAAACAGTTATGCCTCGTTCGTCCTTTGTTCTGACTATTGCTTGCTGTAGTATAGGTAAATAGGTTAGACAGAACTATGTTAAGGGCAAGTACTCATTTTACTTAGTGTAGTTATCACCTAATGTGATTGTGCGTTTTGGAATATAAAATATGTCTTACTCTGGCCTTTTCAAGTCCTATATAGAAATATTTTAATAATGTTATTAAGTAGTAATATTTTTGGACAAAAGAGAATATTGAAAGCTTTTCATTGTCAACTACTATTCATGTTAATATTTAGATTGCAGAGAAAACGGAACTTAAAATAGCTGAATCTCGAGAATGTTATCGACCTGTTGCAAAGCATTCATCGGTGCTGTTCTTCAGCATTGCAGATTTGGCAAACATTGATCCCATGTACCAGTACTCCCTTAGTTGGTTTGTTAACCTCTTCATCAACTCTATCTGTGATAGGTAAATACAGTCTATGGTGTAAAATAAGGTGTTTTCGTTCTCTTCTTATGAACACTTCCCTCTATTTTGGAACCATTTACTTCTTAACCCTGGTTAAATGCAAATTGATTTCAGCTCCTTGTTCTACTCAGGACTTTTAAAAGAACTGTAAAACATGTCTACAACAACCTGAAAGGAGGTTGTGACGGGGTGGGTGTTGGTCTCTTCTCACAAGTGACAGCCATAGCACGAGAGGAAATGGCCACAAGTTGTGCCAGGGGAGCTTTAGACTGGAAGAATTTATTCACTAAGAGAGTGGTCAGGAATTGGCACAGCTGCCCAGGGAGGCGGTGGAGTTGCCATCCCTGGAGGTGTTTAAAAGATGGGTGGATGAGTTTCTTAGGGACAGGGTTTAGTAGGGAGACAGGCATGGTTGGACTACATGGTCTCAGAGGTCTCTTCCAGCCTTATGATTCTATGATTCTACATTGAATGTAGTTGAAATGTGGGGGAAATGGGAATCTAAATGCATTGTGGAGCATGTGGGTCACATATTATTCCTCTGGAAGTCTAAACAGATTTAGATTACTTACCTGGTTTGCCCAAGTTATTCACTTTGAAGTCTCATTTCTCACTTCTTTTCTTTTTTAGTAACAAGTCCAAAATTTTGGAGAAGCGACTTCGATATCTAAATGACCACTTCACGTTCAGTTTGTATTGCAATGTGTGCCGTTCACTGTTTGAAAAGGACAAGCTGCTCTTCTCATTTGTGCTGTGCTGTAATGTTCTCATGTAAGCTCGTTTTTGTGAAGTCTCTTAATAACAGAAACTAATCATTTTCTTATAATGGAAAAAGATATTGATGAGATAACATGTTCTGGTGCACATTGATAATACAGCCTTTACAGTAAGATCATGAATTTTTGAGGTTTTCTAATACTAATAGTATTTACAAATCACAGTGTATATGAGTGAGTGTATCACAACAATGCATAGCCGTTGGACCTGCTGTGAAAAGCATGTTCCTAAGCTTATCAAAACCAATGGTTTTATCAATGGTAGATCTTTGAGTCCCTTTAAAGGACCCGAGTAGTGCTACATAGCATCCTGTGTCAAGAACAATTGCTGCTATTTAAGAAAATATTTTAGAAAGAAATGTAAGACAGGAATGGCCATCCCAACAGCTTCTAGGCTTTTGTCTTTGTTTTTCATACTCTCATTTTCTCTTTCTTTTTTATCTATTTGCATACATCATGAGATCTCAGTTGCAGCCTTCTGTCTTTCACTGGCTTTTTAATTTTGCCTTCCTGGTTCTTTTGTGATTTTGTGTGAAAACATTGTGAAAGGAAAGATAAGTTCAAAATTGCACAATTGTATCCATAATGTTCATAGTTATTTAATTACAAGGTGTACAGATCTATATATGCACAATCTTCCTGAGCCAATTTTTAAGGCTACTGTATTCCCAGAATCCACTATTTCTACAAAAGCTTTTAAAAATCAGGAATACACCACTTACCTCCTGAAACCTTTACTATCTTAATCAGTCATGTTTTAATCAGTCATGTTTAGCACATAGTTCTTGAACTATATAGAATGCTGAGATCTGATCTCAGCTGTTACTGCAGCAGGAGTATTACTAAATGGCAGTAAAGCGTAACTAATTTTAAACAATGTTATGTAAAATTATATATCAATAACTAAATACTATCCATTTTTTTATTTAAATACAGGGCTAAAAAAGAAATAGAACATCAAGAGTTTATGTTCTTTCTAACTGGAGGTGTGGGTCTCAAGAATAATTACAAGAATCCAGATCCGTCTTGGCTACCAGATAAGAGCTGGGATGAATTATGTCATGCAAGTGAAATCCCAGCTTTGAAAGGACTGAGGTCTGGTAAAATGTCAATGTGAATTAGCCTTGATTGTTTTTGACTAAAGCATGTGTAACATGCAGAAAGAAATGTTTCCTATACTTTTTACAAACCGGTGCCAGAATTCCAACATGGTAAAAACAGCTCCTTTTTTCATCGTTAGGTTTGTCTCACTTATTTAAATCAGTCAGCTAATTATAATATTATTTAATTAAACTTTTTTCCTGAATTATTTGAGGTGTTCCCTAAGAAACTTTTCTTTTGGTCTCTGTGGTAGAAAAACAATCTTTCAAGGGGGGAGGCCAAAGGAAGTATACGTAGCAAAATTCCACTGCAGCGCTCAGGGAGGAATTTTTCTGGTAAAATCTAATTGCCTGAAATCTGGAGGATTTCACCCTGGATTTAAATAGAATTTCACCCTAAATTCTGGAGCCAGCATGGCTATAGAAGTCTTAGATATAAATAGCTGACAGAGTCCAAATATTTGGAACACTTATATCCGACTGTGGGAACACTGCTCTGTTAGAACAAATTGTTTGAGGCTGTTTTGTGTTTCTCCCTCTTTAGAGATTCAGTAGCAACGTGGATGATGATCGAGCCTTTAAACAGTGAGAGGTGGCCTATTGCAGAGGATCTACTTTGCATATGGCATGAATTTCTTGGTAATTTTCTTGAGTTATAGTGGAGTTTTTCTGAAATATGAGGCAGAAAATTCACCCAAACTGATGAAGGTCCAGGTCGTGCTGGCTGGAGGAGTAGGCAGAACTTATTGTCAGCTTGGGACCTTTCCGATAGTCTTGCATGCCTGCACTGGCATGGTGGGAAAAGATTTTTTCACTCTTCAGCAAGGAGAAGCTCAACTGCAGGATTATTTGCTGATGTAGATTTGGAGCGGCTTGCATGACAATACAATGTCATTGGCTTTTGATAAACATCAGAAAAAGGACTCCAGTAATTGTAAGTGGGTTTTCTTTTTTCCTTTAGGAGTCACGTCTCTGAAAATACAGGCGAATGGCGAAAAATTTATGACAGCAGTGAGCCACAAAGCTTTCCATTACCAGAACAATTCAGTAGTACATTAAATGAATTTCAAAAGATGATAATTCTTCGGTGTCTAAGACCAGATAAGGTAAAATGATCTGTTATCGAGTAAGTAGACTGTTCCATGCCTTGTAGCATAGTTTGCAATAGTTCTTAAAATAACTTTTCTGTTCTTCATCATCTTTTATTAAGAAAATAAATGCTATTCTTATTTTTCAGTTGAGCAATACAAACACCACAAGTGTCACAACGCACAGAGGAGCCTGTACCATGTGCTTCCACGCAAAGGGTTCCAAGGCAAAGAGACATCAAATGTGTTTATTTGAATACCCAAAGCAAACTTTTAACACATTCTGCCTTTGGTGCACTTAGCACATGTACTTTAGGTACAATCAGTGTTAGGATTTAAAGAACATATTGCAATTGCTCTTCAGAATTAATTAAAAATAATTGCATCAGTGTTTACTAAGGTGGAGTGTGCTGGTCCTCCACGTCAGCCTGAATTAAAGTATTAGTGTAATTTAATATTGTTTGTATGAAATATGGGGTGGGTTGTTTTCTAAAAGCATTATTATTCCTTTTGTAAGGAAAAAAATAAAAGGGAAGGGGGATGTCAGCAAGAGCTGAAACCTTTGTTCTGAAGCGTTCTGCAAGACTAGTCTCAAATCTGTGCAAATCAGAGAGGTGTCTGTAGGCTCACAAATTCAACTAATATATGGTATATAAAAGATGCTATCAAACGTGCAGTTATGTTTAATTTATGTTAATGGTTTGTATTTACTTTTTTTACCAGATTGTTCCAGCTGTAACGACATTTGTAACTTGTAAACTGGGGAAGAAATTTGTAGACCCACCACCTTTTGATATAACAAAAAGTTACGTAGATTCAAACTCTACAATCCCTTTAGTATTTGTGCTGTCTCCAGGAGCAGATCCCATGTCTAGTAAGTAGACACAGAAAGAGAAAACAAAAGCATAGTACAGCGTTTCAGATTAGGGACCTGAATTTCCCCTTCAATTCACTATGAAGATCGTTCTGTGCTTTGTACAAGTAGATTTGAGTGCGTTCTGTCACCCTGGTAAAATTCTGTGCTCCCTAAAAATGGGAACGATATTTTAAACTGAATAAATTTTACCTTCATGTTGTATGTACATTTTAACAAAATAGTAATAAACGTTTTTGATTTTTTTTCCCCTGACATAACATATTTTTCATGAAGAAATGCTAAAGTCTTATATTTTTCTCTTCAAGGCCTCCTGAAATTTGCAAATGACAAAGAGATCGTTGGAGATAAGTTTCAGTCCATCTCATTAGGACAAGGACAAGGACCTATAGCTGCCAAAATGATTCAAAAAGGAATGGAAGAAGGAACCTGGGTTTGCTTACAAAATTGTCATTTAGCTGTCTCCTGGATGCCAATGCTGGAGAAAATATGTGAAGAGTTTAACAGTGAAAAATGTCATCCAGACTTCAGGCTTTGGCTTACCAGTTACCCTTCACCAAAGGTACATGCACTGCCAAATAGTCTCTGTCTGGAGAAAGGAAAAGTTGATGACATTTTTAGGAAATACTCATATCCCTGAATGGGCTGACAATATGGAACTTCTCTGAAATGCAATGCGGTTGTTGAAAATATAATTTAATTAAGAAAGGGCATTTAAAAAATAATTATAGACATAGTAATACCAAGCTTCCTTTGTAATATTTTGATATTGTGATGTGTGATGTATTGTGGACTGGTGAATGGGACTGCACCATATATAATTAAGAATGTTTTATGGTGTCATTAAGGTTCTGTTTCATAGAAATTCAAAAATTTAATTTGGCATTTTATTTTTAAGTTGGTGAATACCAAGAAAATATTTTAAAATGTAGGTTTATTGTTTACAGCAAGATTGGACTTTCTTGATGCCTTTGAGAATTTTTTTAAAAGCTGTTGGTACTTAAAATGTAATTTCTTAAAGATAATTGTTAATATAACAAGCACAGAGTAATAATATATTGTTATAACAATACAATCTATTCCAGACTTTCTGAATGCAGTTTTTCTGGGTTTTATTTCTAGTTTCCAGTAAGCATTCTGCAGAATGGAGTGAAGATGACAAATGAACCGCCCACAGGTCTCCGGTTAAATCTACTGCAGTCATTTCTTTCTGATCCTATTTCTGATGCTGCATTTTTCGCTGGATGCCCTGGAAAGGAGCTGGTAATGCACTTCTCTCTTGACAGTTTTATTCTTTATTCTTTTTTTTTTTTATTTAATATTTATCCTCAGATATAATGATTTCTGTCCAGTGAATAAGCTAAAATTTTTACTATGATTGTGAGTGTAGGTTTTACAATAGTAAAGATGATTAGTTGAGAATTACTCTGCCAGGTAATTTTACATGGCAATATTGAAAATGGTTTCTTAGGCCTTATTAAATTACATACATATTGCACATGTTACACAATGTACATAAACTCTGAATATCCTTCAGTGGGACCTACCTGTCATTACTGAGATGGCAAGCATTGGCCTGGTTCAGTGCTACCAGGTGCCAATACTGCAGTGCCCATATGTCTTACTGATGGGTGATGAACACTTAGATAATCATTACCTGAGAAGGAGCTGAAAAAAACGGTGGAATTGCTCAGAAATAGAGTATGGTAATCAATACACATAGGTATAAATGAGTGTGTTTAAGAACTTGCATTAAACCATGCCTCTGTATTTTATATTTGACTAATGAGCCTTAAAAATAAATATCTGGTGCTAATCTGAGTTCCTGTGAAGTCATCAGCCCTTTTCATGGCAGAAAAAAGAAACCTTTGCTAATGGTACTTGAAGAACTAGATAAATATGCTTGCAAACATAGCAGCTGTGTGTGGGTTTGTTCCCAAGTCAGATACCTCCAGCATACTTAATAGTTGCCTGTATTTGTACCCTGGATGGCGAGTGGTAGTCAAATGGTAATCTTCATATACGTTACAGGCTAGGATGAGCATATAGATTAATTAATACTATGATACCACTTTGTTTTGTTTTTCTCAAAGGTATGGGAGAAGCTGCTCTTTGGAATTTGTTTTTTCCATGCTCTTGTTCAGGAGAGAAGAAAATTTGGGCCCCTTGGTTGGAATATACCCTATGGATTTAATGAGTCAGACTTGCGAATCAGTATCAGACAGCTACAGGTAAAATCATCTACTGCTACCATTAGCTCTGATCTTACAAAGCATAGGAATTAGCTGATAGCAAGAAGGAGAAATACTCTTAAGTTACATCAAATTTTCATAGATTTTCATGACTTTAGTTCAGCTACAAAGGCAAGGAATGACAATCATATAAATATTTTCGAAATTACAAATTAAAATTAAAAATTGTTCCTAATGAGATTTAGATTCATTCAGACATATGGAATATAATGAGCATATGTGAGGGTCATAAGAGTTAAAATTGTCATATATAAGAGCTCGCTGTGCTTTAAGTAACACCGTGCCAATGACAGCTATTGTGGTGGCTTTTGTGGTTAGGAGGAGGAATTTATTTTTTTTTACGTATATTTGTTAAACTGAGCCTCGGACTGTTCTTGTTCCCTAAAATGAAATGCTGGACACTGCTTGACCTTGAGTCTTCTGCAGGCCCTGTGCAGAAGTCAGGAGAGCTAAATCTGTGAATTAGAAAAGCGGAGGCTGGAGAGCTGGAAAAGTTATCAGGAAGCTAATGAAAGAGATCAAATGGTTCTGAAGATCGGAAGGAAAATTATGTGAAATGCACGTTTATAACACAGAAAAGTGTCCAGCTAGAAAGGGTAGACTGGGAGAACTATCCACTTGTAAATAATTCAAAACTGACTTGGATAACTTACTAATTTGGATATTCATAAAGGCTTTTACTACTAACTCCTCTTTATTTTAAACAGTAATTTCACCTGAAAAAGACATTTCAGAATTTAGGGAGAAAAATCCATAAGCTGCAGTTTTGTACGCGCTGTTGCTTCCAGCCATTTAGTCTGTAGGTCACACAGTTATTGTGCAGGTATTTCAGGTCTCTAGAATTACTCATGTCTTCTATTTCAGTTATTCATAAATGAATACAGCCTCGTTCCTTTTGAAGCTGTGTCTTACCTCACCGGTGAGTGCAACTACGGAGGTCGAGTGACGGATGACTGGGACAGACGTTTGCTGCTGACGATGCTGGGTGACTTCTGTAATCCAGATATAATTGAAAAGCCTCATTACACTTTTTCTCCCAGTGGCAAATACTATGCTCCGCCAAAAGGCGCATATGAAGACTACATTGAGTTTATTAAGGTAAAAAGCACCAACAAGCTTTTGGACTGTTAAAACGGTGATGCTCTAGAGAGCAATCCTTAAAGGCTTTCCTGTGTTCAAAAGGCAGTCTTGCGCCACAGTAAACTGCGTGCTTGGCTTCTTGTCTGACATCTTTGTACGGTCATTGCCATGATCTAGAATGTTTGAGAGGGAATCAGTAAGTAGACAGAAGGCTCTGGCACAGAAAATTGAGAATTCCTTGGAAATGGCTTTCTGTAAGTGAGGTGATGGCTCTGCTGCTGCACTTATCATTAAGGTCCTCATCCACCTTCAATTGAAGTCAGTGATAGTTGTTCGCTAGCCTTCTTAAAAAAGATTTAGATCTAATCTCTATCATGCGGCTCTATGTTATTCAGTTGTTTGTTGTTTATTTTGTCTTAGGGTCTTCCCTTTAGTCAGCAACCAGAGATATTTGGTTTGCATGAAAACGTGGATATTTCAAAAGATCTTCACCAAACCAAGATCCTCTTTGAATCTCTGCTTTTAACACAAGGAGGCAGCACTCAGGGACCTTCTGGAGGTGGTGACAGCACTCTCTATGGAATTGCAGATGATATTCTCAGCAAGGTAATGTGTTATCCTAACGACTCCAATTTCTCTTTTAACAAAGCAGAAATTCTTTAATGAGAATCTTCAGTGTCAAATTGATTTTGTGTTGGAGGAAAAACCTCCCAGGAGGAATTTAGTGCAGTAAGAAAGTAATAAATAGGTAGGAGACAGGAGACAGAGAGAGAAGACAGCAAACACAGCTTGGAAGAACAGGTGATTTGTTCATGTGAACAAGTTTAAAATTTATAAAATTGAAACATATTCATAACTTCTCATGGTATGAAAAATTCTAGACAAGAAAAACATCACTTAAAAAAACACCGTAACTTTTATTTGGATTGAACTACTAAATACTCTATTGCTAAGATACTCATCAGAAAGTTTAAGGGTATCTATTACTGTGCAATTTTTCACATCTACATACTTTAAATACTGATGCATAATGATACATGAAATTATTTCCAAATACGTTCTCATTTACAGCTTCCAGATTATTTTGACATTGAAAGCTGCTTAAGTAAATATCCTGTAAGATATGAAGAAAGTATGAACACTGTGTTGGTGCAAGAAATGGAAAGATTTAACAAGTAAGAGTGTTATATCTTATTAAATGTAACTGAAATAATTCCATTTGCAGAAAAGATTTTCCTGCAAATCATACACTGTAAACCCTGTGTTGTATGAATTTATTTTATGCATTTATTTATTATCGCTCCACTTTACTTTCTCTTTCATCATCTTTATCTTCAATTATATTTTATTTTCTTCTTATTTGTGACCTGTAGGGTAAAGGGGCTCAAAGCTGTAATGCACGCGCAGTTATAGTTTATGAAAACTTTTCCTTGATTGTTGGAAATATTTCTGCTTATTTCCTTATTGTCTCAGATGCTTCTGTTTTAATTTTTTCCTTTTTTAACCTTTCCTGACGCCGTGGTTCCTTCACCTTATTTTGATGATTGTTCTCCTAGGATTACAACCCTATAGTCACCTTTATTTTTCTCTTTAGGTTCCCAATCTCTCTTTTGACTTTTTTTCCTGTTTTTCTTTCTTATCTTCACCTGCTCCTACATTCTTCCATGTTTTTCTCTGTCCTTCTTTTCTGTTTATCTCTTCATATCTCCAACTATCATTTTCTCCTAAACTTTCAATAATGCTCTCTGGCTTTCCATCTCCAGGTTTTCCTTTATTGCCATCCTTACCCACCTCTTCTTTTGTGATCTAAACCTTTTTCCATCATCTAGTATATGGTGTATGTTTTTGGGGTTCCAGTTTGTCCTCCTACCAAACAACACAGAGTGTATCAGAAATAAGGAAATAATTTATTAAACTGTTCCTGGTCTTAAATGAAAAGGCAGAAATGCACAAATCCATCACTTTACAGATGTGGCTAATTACACAGTTATATAGCAGCTGTACAAGTTCTACAGATTGTTCTGTAATCTTGTTGGTTTTTTATTTCCTGTGAGGATGTCGTGTTTTATAAATCATGTGCAACGTGCGAAAATTTTGTTTTATTTTTTATTTCCAGTTTGATCCGAACTATTCGTATTACACTGATGAACTTGAAGAAAGCCATTAAAGGACTGGTTGTTATGGATGCTGAACTGGAGGCTCTGTGTGGGAGTCTACTTATTGGAAAAGTTCCTGAGAATTGGGCAAAACATTCATACCCAAGTCTGAAACCATTGGGGAGCTACATTGCAAATTTTCTAGAAAGGCTGAAATTTTTACAGGTAGTGTACAACAGGCAGTACTACCAGTTTTTTAATCTACTTCTTCGTATAATTTGCCCCTTATGTTAGAGGATTATTGGGAAAAACAGTGATAGATTTGGCCTGTATTTTCTCAGTATGGTGGTGTAGAAAATGGTTAAACTATATGGGATTTGTCTCTTTTTGATTATTGAATGTGTCATTTTCCTCTTTCCAGGATTGGTATGAATTAGGGAAGCCCTCGGTTTTTTGGCTGTCAGGATTCTATTTTCCTCAAGCTTTTCTAACTGGAGCTATGCAAAACTATGCTAGGAAGCACAGAATCCCTATTGACCTTCTGGGATATGAATTTCAGGTAGAGATAAATTGTAAATGCGTATTTTATTAATCTGAGTCCTGATGTTGCAGTGAGATGTAGTAAGTAAATCCTGACTGCAAGGTTAATTTCACAACTCACTTACTGGAATTTGAAGACATCCATTTAGTTCTGTGGTAAGGTAGGCACGTTAAATAATATCCATAAAGAGATATATTAGAAGTTGTTCTATAATTGGACCTGGACTTCCACTCAAGAAAACAACCTATAGAGTAAATATTTGTCTGTGTGATTAAAGCCGTACTTTATAACCTAAAGGTAATTATCAAACCCACAGAAATCTGCTGTATTTATAGTTTTGTATAAAAGTAGTACTGAAAGGAAGATATTAATATATTATTCTCTTTTTGGATTATCTTCTGAAAATTGGCTGTTGGCATAATACCTCAAAAAGCAAACAGCTATGAGGGTTTAATAACACGGAACACTTACTTCCTGTAGGTTATTCCTCAGGATACTGCTGATATTGCGCCAGAAGACGGTGTTTATATCCGTGGACTATTTCTAGATGGAGCTCGCTGGGACAGAACCAAGTCAGTAACAAAGTATTTTATTACAGTTCTGGAAAGCTTTCTCGGGTGCTCAGACAAGATTTGTTTAAATATTTTAAGGGATACTTTTCATATTATTTAAATAATACAGCAAATTAAATGCTCTTTGACATATGTAATGGGGAGGGAAAAAAAACCCCAAGACCACAAGCAAGCAATGACCAGAAAACACTCACCAAAGCTCTCTTACTTTGTTGCTCTCTCTCCCTAGGGGAATGTTAGCAGAGCAGTATCCCAAATTACTCTTTGATTTGATGCCAATCATTTGGATAAAGCCAAGTGAGTATAATTTCTCTGAAGTGCGAGCTATTAAAAAAGAAATTGCAACAGTGAATTCCTTTTTTGCAGAAGATCAATATTCCTGCCCTCACCAAAGTACCCAAAAGCACACAGAATTCATGTGCTTCTGGTCTATGATTTTAAACTAAAAATTGGCCCTGCTAGCTTGATTCAGTCTCATCTCATCGTAGCAATAAGTCCTGTCACTGTCCCCACAGATGTTTATGATAATGGATTAGACCAAAGGACTAGGTAAATGAATTTTTCTGTACCTATGTTTAGGTGCTGTTAGGATGATTCTGTAAGTACTTAGTATTTCTAGGTTGTTTCTATGTCTGCTGAATGTAATGTATTCTTTTTGGTTTTTATTAAAGTTGCAAAGTCCGACATAAAGAAAACTGATGCATACATTTGCCCACTCTACAAGACAAGCGAGCGTAAAGGAGTCTTATCTACTACTGGACATTCTACTAACTTCATCATTGCTTTGACGCTTAACACGGATAAACCAGTTCAACACTGGATCAAGCGAGGTGTTGCGTTGCTCTGCCAGCTGGATGACTAACCTGGGACAGTTCAGATAAGACTTCGCAAGATCCCATTCTTTTAGTTGGCTTACAGAAATGGAACATACTGTGTAAAAGAAACATCTGGACTTTTTAATATTAAAAAAGGGCACATAAATATTTTCTGATCCTCATTATTTTGTCTTAAATAAGTATGTATTATTATTAACATCTTTACAATCTGTAAAAGGTACAATTAGGATTTTATCCTTTGCTAATATTATTAACGTGTAAACATCAATTTTATGCATTACTTGAGTGTCACCAAATATGTCTTAATGGAAACTGAAAATTGCCTGCACTTTCTGAGAGAAGCATTACACTTAATGAACTTGAGGCATTAAGAGTGCCAAATCATAGGTGTGGAAAGCTAGTAGATTGTGAGTTTTAGGATTTCAATCTGGATTTATATATAGGATATGTTCTGCCATAGCAACAGCGAAGGCTGCAGTAAGAGAAATTGTTTAACTATCTATAGGAGATACTTCTGACGCCCGCTTTCCTCAGCAAATTCATCTTTTCAGGATGTAATTCAGATATTCTGATTTTTGTAAGGTTTTTTTTTTCGAATAGTTTCCATGAAGAATAATTGATAAGATCTAATGACCGCCTGTCATAACGTTACCTGTTTCAGTTTCCAGTGCCTTCGCTGATTCTGCACTTGGATTTTCTTAAAAAAAAAAAAAAGATTATTTGAGCACTGTTCCTAGATCTTGTGTAGCAAAGAACTATTTCCACCTTGCATTCAGACACAACCATGGTAATTTCTTTGTAAGGATCCGTCCATGCTGTGTTTTAACCCAGCAGGCAGCTAAAGCAAGCACAGAGCTGTTCACTGACTCCCCTCAGTGGGATGGGGAGAGAATCAGAAAAATAAAGGTAGCCCTCGTGGTTTGAGATAAAAGGAGTTTAATTGGACAGAAAAGGAAGAAAATAATAATAGTAATATACAGAACAAGTGTTGCACAGCACAATTGCTCACCGCTGGCTGACCGATGCCCAGCTAGGTCACAAGCCTCAGTTCCCCAGCCTGCCAGCCTCCCTGGCTTTATGTGCTGAGCGTGATGTCGTATGCCATGGAACACCCCTTGGGCCAGTTTGCGTCAGCTGTCCTGGCTCTGTCCCCTCCCAGATTCTTGGGCACTCCCTGCCTTCTTGTCAGCAGGGCAGTGTGAGAAGCTGAAAAGTCCTTGATTGCTTTGCAACAACTGAAACATCAGCCTATTACCAACATTATTCTCATTCTAAATTCAAACCACAACACTGCAGCAGCTGCGAGGAAGAAAATCAACTCCATCCCAGCTGAAACCAGGATAGTGAAATACACTATGAGAAAGTCTCACTCATCCTGCCTTCACTGGGCATCTATGTCCTTCATTTCCCTGCTTATTAGGCGTTTCACCAGCATAAGTTTTCAGCATTGATCTGTCTTTCTGAAACTGCTTTTCCCTTTCAAGATTCTCTATGTTTATATTTTGTTTGCTTTTCTATTTATATTACTATGCAAATTCTGATTAAGCAGTTGGGAACAGTTTTTTTAATAGAAGTCTTTCTTGTTTGTTTTTACTTTTATTTGTTTTAGTTTTTCATTTTACACTGTCTCACTTTTTTAAATAAGCTCCTAACAATGCCTTCAGTTTACTCTGTAAGGAAAGCACTAAAGAATTTTCATTCGATAGTGTAATAGTTACTACTTACATTCATAAATTCTCGTTTCAAAAACTTGCCGCAAAAGTGTTTTTACAAAGAAACTGGACTTTTAATTCCTTCTTTTGCTGACACCATTTGTCAGGTCAGATTGTTGAATGTAACTAACCTATATGAAAGAAACATGGAGAAAGTCCCAGAGTATCTTATGATCGGATATTTTTAGTGAGCTATTAATGGACATAGGCTCTGCTGAGATCATTTTCAATCCTGAAAATATCACTTTCAACTGAATAATCACTTCTTCAAAGTGTGAGGTCTTCCCTGTCTCCAAAGGTGAGGAAACCCAGTATATTTTCTCAATTCATAGGAAAATCAGTAGTCTTTTTACAAAAGAAATCTATATTTAAAGTGTTTATCTACCCGTTGCACTATAGGTGTAATCAAATACTAACGGTTCTTTGTCTGTATGTTTTGTTAATGTATTTCTCTTTTTTTGCTACGTGTGCCATCACAGAGCGAGGCCTTGCCATCACTCGTTGTGTAGATCAGGTAACAAATTAACGATCCAGGTTTGCTATGGATTACTGCCGCTCAACTTTAAGACGGTTCTAGAATTATTCCAGCCTTTGTAAGTGACATCTTCACAATTTCCTTCACTTTGCTGTGCTCGTTCCTTTCAATGATTTATTAATTTGCTTTCAGTTTTACTTATTCATTTTATTTTACCTTGCTCTGTATTTTTGGTTGTTTTTTTCAGGCAGACTTTCTTGAAAAACAGTGGAAGTTTTGATAAGGTAAAACAGATGACAGATTAGAGCCTAACGGAACGTCTGTGCTTTTGCTCTATAATAGAGTGTAGCTGAATATACAAAAGCACGCTGACTGCTTATGCACAGAGCAGTGTACATGTACACACTTTGTACTATTTAATGATTGATTGGATTGTTAGACATAACAAATAATAACAATGGGATATATTGCTAACATCCATTGTTTGTATTACAATCATAAGAGTAAAAATATTAAGTGAATCCTTTCAATTTGGCAAACAGTTCTAAAGCTTTTTATTATTATTATCTTGATTATCATTACACTGATGTTTTTTATTTCTACCTGTATTTGGATATGTAGCACGGGCTATTGGAATAGAAAACCTTTACTCTGTTCTGAAAAGAATAACTCTTTGCAGTGCAAACTTAAATACATGGGAGAAGGCTGGAGCTTGAGATGGAGAAGGTCTGTTTCATTTATATTAAATTATATTTAATTTCTCTTGATACCTAAACTGTGATTACTATTTCTGTTACTCTAGACTTAACCTGAAGATTTGACAGCTGTTTCGAATTAAAAAGCAGTGCTGCCTTACAAAAAGGGATTCGAGCTGTACTGATTTGCCATGTATGATTCTATATATATGTTTGATGATGATGATGATGATGAAATCCCTACCCAACAAGCTATACAGGAAAGCTTAGAAGATAGGCATAAAATTGAAACAAGTGGCAGTGCCGCAGAGCATGAAAGGTAATAAGTTATCATCAGTTTTACTTTAGGTGTTTTCTTGGCCATTCTTACGAGCATGTAGTAACCTTATTTTCCTTGGTGCCTTCATATGTTGTATTGCTCTGACCTTGTCTCATGGCTACTGACCACTGGTAGCTCACTTGTTCTGAGTTCTCCCTGAAGAAGTATACCAATTTCCTCAAAAATATGGAATGCTTGAAGCTTTGAGGTGACATTTCACATCAATATTTAAATGAGTACAAGGCTTTATGAAAGAGATATGTGATGTAAAAATAGGTTGCTATAGTAGCTTTTCCTCATTTTAGTATTTAATTGTTGGCCTTTTGTGTGAAAAATTTGATATTTATGGTGGCAGGGAAAGACCAACAAAAGAAGCGTTTTAATGTGTTAAGCCTTACAAACCCCATGTAACTTACAGAAATCTAACATGTAGTGTAGACTTGACTGTTTAAATTAAATTGTATCCTGAACTTCACATTAATTTTTACATCTCACTTTATTTTTGTTCTGTTTATGCAGTTTCCAGGATTTTGCAAGTGAGGAACACGGAAAGATAATTGGAGCAATTCGGACAGTTAAGTACAAATACCTTGCACTAAGTCTATACTCGTAGAAGGCACTTGACTATTGCCTTGTTGAGTAATGCCTTCATTTTAGGCATTTGATCACCTAATTTAAGTGCAATTTTTCTTTATATAGTCTTGAGAGGAGTAAGGCAACTAAAGACAGGACACCTGAGAGCTAACTTCTTAGATAGGAATGTGGTAATAGGATGGGTTCAAATGTCGCTCCTCTCAGATTCCAGTGCTTCATCTCCTGGAATTAGAGGACAATGCTGGGCCTTTCTTGTAAAATAAGAGCAGGATGGCAAGCCCTCCAGTCAATGAACGCTTCCTAAAAGCATTCCACTTGGTAAGATACCCAGATTAAAATCCCTTCTCTACCTGAACCAGAGTTGTTCCTTAACTGTCAAAATTGAGTGTATTCCTATAGGAGATGCTCTTAGACTGCTCTTCTGAAACTTCTACTTTTTGTGGTATAGTTGATATACTGAGTCACAGAGATGAGTAATCAATGAGCAGAAGTTGCTAGAAAAGCTGTCTGGCAGTGGGAAACCTGCACTCCAGCCTTTATGTGTCATAGTGAGCAGTTACAGAGATATTTAGTGGAGTAAGAGTCAAGAAACCAGGTCTTTTCTGGACAAGCAGATGCTTTGAGTCAATATCAATCATTGATTGTTCCTTTCATGTAAACCACCCTCTGATGCAAAAATTGCTTTGACGAAACAAGTTGTTTATTCCACATACACTGATGGGGTAAATGGCCCTCAGTATATTAGTTGCATGAATTTAGTTTTATGATGAGTAATGGGATGTGTGTCTGTCTTAAAATATCACAGGCCAAGAAGAGGCCTTGATGAAGTTGGTGAAGCACAGTTCTGCTTTTGAAGAAGCAGATCAGCAAGGCTGGCTTCCTGTGCACGAAGCTGCAGCACAGCTAAATAAGAACATCCTTGAAATAACTTTGAAAGGTAGGGCATCCTTGTGGTTTTCCACCAAAAAGCTCTAGAAACTCAGGTTTGATGAATGATCCAGCTTCAAATGTGGTGTTCTTTTCTGTATTTCAGCCTCCCCTGCCAGCACCTGGGAACAGACCACTCTGAAAGGGGAAACACCTCTCTTGGTAGCAGTAAGAAATTGCTTTGTGGACAATGTCCACTTTCTCCTGCTCAATGGCTGCAATCCCAATGTTAAAAATGAAGAAGGAGATTCTGCTTTATTTATAGGTGAATACCTTATTTAGGTGTGGAGAGGTGAGGGAATGAGGTGGGATTATAGTTACACATTTTAGGTTTGAATTTGACTTTACTCCATGAAGTGCCAGAGTGTTGTCTTCTGCTTTTCCTTGGCATAATTTATGCAGTGGTGCCAGATAACCAGGTCCTCCTGCTTCTTCATGCTCCTACTGTTCTTCATGTGTGCAGGTATAAAACGTTCATATTCTCTGGTATTTCTTTCAATGCATCAGCTTCTCTTTCTCCAAACCCCATGGTAATTGGGTTTGATTTTCAAAAATTATAGCAAACCAGCCTGATTTATCTGCATTACATAAACTGTAAAACAGTGTGTGTCCTTATTTGAACACTGGACTCAATCCAAGTATGACAAGTGAAGAAGTTAAATTCTCAGTTCACTTCTCTTTGATTTTTTTTCATTGAAGTGGAACATCCCATACTTAGCATCACTCTCAGTGTGAATGCCATTTTAGTTTACTCATGTACAAGAACTGTAATTCTTGTTATGTAGAAAAGCTCCTGATATTTTGCCAAGATGTTTTTCAAAAACATTGTGTTCATTTCCTTTGCTTTCCCCAACCTGGGCTGCGATGCTGTTATTCTTACTGAGTCCCAGCCAAAAAAAAAAAAAAAAAAAGCGTGTTCTCATTATATGAGTTGTAAAGAAACTCTGTGAGTTGCTTGCATGAACCTTTAAGTTTTTCTGTATTGGAAAGGTGATTTTCTCAAAACTGTTGTTAAAGGAAGAAGAAAAAGCCTGCTTATCTGTAGGACCTCCAATCCACCCTTTGGAAAAGACTAAAGTTTCTAGTCAGAGCCACCTTCTTAGAAAAGAATTCCTTTGCAGAGAATTCCTAGGTGCTTTCCAAGTGCGCTGCATTAAAATGCCCCGTAGCCTAAGAGGGGGGGATGTGTGGGATTTATCTGAAGCGGCCGTCTAGGTTACAGACAGTGGGACATCCCAGGTTCTAGCGTGCTGTCAATGGTACTGCAAGCAGCACCGGCACATGAGGCTTCTTTGCCTGCTGTCTCGGGGAAGAGCGCTCACTGTTCTACCCCCAAACAGCCTGGATGATCAAAGAGAGAAGGAGGGAAAGGTGTGGCCGGTTCATTCACTGGAGTCAATGCAGATTACATTTTAAGATCCTTACTGACTTAACAGATCAAGCTTATTAAGCTAAGAAGGCACTTTGTTTCATATTTTGGTAACTGCTTATGAAGATTAAATAGAGCGCTCTGAGCAGGCCAGGTCTTGACCCGCACCAAGTCCCTGTGCACGATTTCCATCTGGTGGCAAGGAAAGTTGCATTCTGCTGCATTACCAAATGCAACAGAGGATTACAGAGATACAAAGAGATTACCATAGAATTATTCATTTGTATAGTTAATATTACCCTGGAAACAAATAACAGACTTGTTGATAAGTTAAACCTTTCGGTGTGGTGTTACATTTCTCGGTGTATAAATAGCAGTACCCGGAACAGCTCCAGCTTTCCTGGGCTGCCACAGAACAGGAAGCCTTAGTGCCTAGAAGAGTGCTGAATGACATTCCAGCTGATACTTCGCTTACTGTCTTACAGCGATTAAACAGGATTCGTATGAGATTGCCTCCTTGTTGATAAGTTCTGGTGCAAAAGTGAATTTGCAGTGTGTCCACAAGAGAACTGCTTTACATGAGGCAGCCAGACTAGGCAGGAAGGATCTGGTGGAGCTTCTTCTTCATTCTGGAGCAGATCCTGACCCTCGCAGTGGATATGGGCTCACACCTCTAGCACTGGCTGCACAGATTGGACATACAGAAATTATGGAGCTCTTGTTGCAAAAAGGTGAGACTTTAATATATCAGTTGTTATAGGAAGAGAAGGCTTGGGGCAGGGGTCTAGCTTGCCAGTGTTATAAGTATCTGATGGGATGGTGTAAAGAAGACAGAGCCAGCTGCTTCTCAGTGGTGCCCAATAACAGGGCAGGAGGCCATGAGCAGCAAGTGAAACCCAGCAAATTCTGACTAAACATAAGCAAATACTTTTTCCTGTGAAAGTGGTTGAACATTGGACCAGGTCATGCAGAGAAGCTGTGGAGTCTCCATCCTTGGAGATAATGAAAACCTGACTGGACGCTGTCCTGGGCGCCCTGCTGTAGCTGACCCTGCTTGAGCACAGGGTTGGAGTGGAAGATCTCCAGAGGTCCTTCCCAGCCTCAGCTGTTCTGTGGTTCTGTTTTACAACTCAGTAGATTGCATTAGTAATGTGTGGGTTTGGTGGGAAGGGAATAGAAATTATCAGCCACAGCTGTTAGTACTGAAATATTTAAACCCTAAATGGGACAAAGTGAATTATTTTTCCAACAGAGAAATTTATTCCTAATTCCTTTTCTTTTACTGCTGGGTATCTACAGTGACTACTGTGAAAATCCTTGATGCTTCTTTCCAGGTGCGGATGTTCTTTCACAGGCAATGGACTGTGCTTCTGTTTTATTTGAAGCAGCAGGAGGAGGAAATCCAGATTCTCTGAGCCTTTTACTTGAATATGGGGCTGATGCCAATGTACCAAAGCACTCGGGTCATTTGCCAATCCATAGAGCTGCATATAGAGGACACTTTCTGTGAGTTAATGTACTTAAAAATCAAGTAATGGTGACACCAGAAATACTAATTTCACTAATTCTACCTTATTCAAAGCAGACAGAACATCTGTATCTTTCTAAAAGGAATTCTTTTTGACCATGTAAATACGAGTGTTCTGTATCTGAACTTAAGAGACCAGTCAGGACAAAATATTCATCATTATAGCACGAACCTGCTGATTTCTATAGTATTTCCCCACTTGTCACAAATAGTAACACGGTCCAGTCTGATGCTGAGGATCTAGGGAATCCTCGCTCTCTTTGGATATGGCTCATCTCTGCCACATCACAGGAAGTTAAACGTGAAATAAACAAGTCGATGAGGGGATAAGGGTTATCCCTATTTTAAAGACAGGAAGGTTACTACAAGATACTTATGCTACAGTCCCGAGCAATAAGTGAGAAACAAGTCTTTGATACTAGGAATGTTGTGTCATAGTTAAGAATATGAGGATTCTTAGTTCCTATGTTAATAGCGTTAAATTACCTTTAAACTTAAATGTATTGTCTATATGAAAATATATATTATATGTATTCACATGATGATATATTCTATTAATTCCCTAGTTCCTATAGTTTAAGCAATAACTGTGCTCTAAACGTTCAGGAAAAGCTGCTACTGAGAAAAAAATAATTATTTCTCTAGCAAGCAAAGGGGTTGTTCATGAATATTAGTATCTTAGAATAACATTTTATGCAGAGTAGGTGTAAATTCAGTATCCACTGCTGGCAAACAATTTCATTGTTAGCCGTTAAAGTCAATGCAGAAGTACAGCACACCATGGTACTGATTTGGTACATTAAGAAAATTGTATAGAGTTGTGATGAATTCTGAAGCCCAGCAACATCGAGAAATTCAAAGACTGAGATGGATGAACCAGTACGTTTAAGATTCTGAGATATTATTTATATTTTTAATTCTTCAGAGCCTTAAAAAGTTTAGTTCCGGTTACTGATTTTGATGCCATTAAGGAAAGCGGGATAAGTCCAGTTCACTCAGCAGCAGCAGGATCGCATCCTCAGTGCCTTGAGTTTCTCCTCAAATCTGGGTTTGACGCCAATTTCATGCTGGATCAAAGAGTTCGCAAAGGCTATGATGACCACCGGAAATCAGCACTGTACTTCGCTGTTTCCAATGGGGATATCTGTTCAGTACAGTTGCTGTTGAATGCTGGAGCCCTGCCAAATCAAGATCCCATCAACTGTCTCCAAATAGCTTTGAGAATGGGCAACTATGAGTTAGTGAATCTACTGCTCCGACACGGGGCTAACGTCAACTACTTCTGCCGAGTGAACACGACACATTTTCCATCAGCTCTCCAATATGCTCTGAAAGATGAAGTCATGTTAAGAATGCTGATGAACTATGGGTATGATGTGCACCGCTGCTTCGATTGCCCTCGGGGAAAGAGTGCGCATTCCCAGTATGTGACTGACGGATGGACCTCTACAGTTATCAAAGATACAATGGTGAGCATAGCAGATGGCCTCATGTCATTTTACTGTTTCTTAAACTAAATGAAAATTTACCTAATGCAGTGTCAGAAAAGGAAGTTTTAAAAATACAAGAGTTTACATACAAAGGTAGGAATAGACAAGGCTCTAGGAATAAATAGAGGCTGCTGTGAGCACAGAAATGGCACTCCAGGGCAGTCTTGCTCTTGTCCCTGTGAAAGCAGAGACTTGCAGTTTGGCTCACTGAGTTCTCTTAGATCAGACTACTGAGACTGGAAGCTGTTCTGAGGAGCCTCTGGAGCTGCCATGTTGAACACAGTAGAAATGGACAGAACTCAACCAGTCTAAAGAGGTTCCTGGAGACACCCATCAGTGTCATTGTTTGCAGTTTGTGAAGTCGACTTCAATATACTAAACCCTTCTTTCACCTGAAAAGAGAGTAGCGTGCACTGGGCTGTTGGGTCCCCTGGTTCAGCATACTGGGACACAAGTCTAAATTCCCCTCAGGGAGCAGTAGGACTTCTTCATACGCACTTAGTTACCACATACACAGCTGCTTCAGTTCATTTTTGGCTCTAGTACAAAACCATCTCTCAGCTTTCCAGATTCTATTCGTGAGGCTTAAGGCAAGCTGCAAACACCCTTAGAGCTCCCCTGAGTAAGAGAAAACTCATTCTTCACAGGGCTCTGCGGAAGTTATTGAATTGTTCTTGTCCTGCAGAGGCAGAAGTCACTTACAGGAGTAGTTAATAACATCCTATTAAACATTCTGTTTCTATCAGTTCTGTGAAGTGATAACCTTGTCATGGTTGAAGCACCTGTCTGGAAAAGTAGTGCGAGTAATGTTAGATTACGTTGATCACGTTAATATCTGCTGGAAGCTTGAAGCAGTTCTCAAAGAACAGGAACTCTGGCCAGACATTAACTTGATTTTAAGTAAGTATCTGATGTTTACATTTGAGATGACAAAGAAGCTGGTTTGGGATTGGGGCCTTTTGTTTTAGTTTTCATTTTCTTTACCTCAGACTAGTGCTTTTCTTGACCCTTGTTGGACCAAAATTTATGTTTTGAGAGTCAGAATCTTAAAAATCTCTTAAACCTCTTAAAAAACCAATCAATATAGGATTTAAACTAAATTTCTCTCAGAAGTCCAATAGGAACTGCACAACTTATGCTGAGCACTTGAGAACTCTAATTACGTGATAGATAGATAACACAATCCTCTTCAAGGGGAGAAAAGCTTTCCCTCCAGCCTCAAGTTGATGGAATAAATTTAATAATCACTGGTTTTGAGTTGTTTAATTCTAGTCTGGATTAACTCTGTGTACTCTTTGCTTGTGTGTAGATTGACTAAAAATGTTACATCAAGTTAACAGAAAACTGGCACCAGTTATTTGAGGTTAAATTACATTCCCCAAAATTTACTACTTAAAACTTACATTGACCTAAATGAAACAAAATCTGTTGATTGAGATGCCCATTATTGTAAATACAACTGGGGGATGTACGGGCTGAGGTAAAAATGCTGGACTCCAACAGGTCCTGTTGTCCAGGGACAGCTGCGTTCATTTTACCTGTCTATTCACAGAAAGAATGTGCTGCAAAATCAGAACAAGGCTTTTAAAAGGTAGCAGAGCATTGAATAAATAAATCAAACAAAATTTAATAAATAACTAATTGATATCAATTGCACCTTCTCTAGCAAATCCTCGCTCTCTGAAGCATCTTTGTCGTCTGAAGATACGGGAGTGCATGGGCCGGTTGCGTCTCCGTTGTCCTGTCTTCATGACTTTCCTTCCACTGCCAAATTGCTTGAAAGACTACGTTCTATACAAGGAGTATGATCTTTATGGACAGAAAAACTTGATCGGAACCTACGGCCTCCACTGAACATAATTATTAGCTCTATATTTTGAAGGGAATGTTGGCATGGATAAGACTGTCTTGTGCAGCTGCTTTTTTTCTTTTGGGATTTTAATCTCCTACGTATATTAAGGAATACCAGCATTTCCCCCTCACCCCTGAAGAAAATGGGGAGAACCCCAAAATGTAAGTATTGGTCATCCCATTCTACCTACCTACTGCAATATAAACTATCTGAAAGTTATGGCAATAGTATTTTAAAAGCCTAGTGGGAAAAGTTCAGGAACTGTAAAATGTAGGGTTGCAAACCTTGTGTTATTGCCAAGTTAAAGCCTGTCCTAACAGATAACACTACCCCCATGGCAGGATTAAACTCGGGGCTCAGTTAAAGGTCAGGGATTTAACAGAAAACAGGAAAGGACACAATTATTTTTTCTCTTTACTTCCCTTTCTCTTGCCAAGATGTAGTTTTTATTTGTCAAGTCCTACAGTGAAGTTCTGAACAGCAGTTTAAGTAAATTTATTTTCTTTGCCTTAATTAACCAATCCCCACTCTAACCAGTGAAATGGGATTAAAAGCACAGGAAACCTGCTTATCCGAGCAGCTAAGTGTGAAATACCGATGCCTCAACAAGAAGGTGCTGCTTCTGAAAGACATGTTAGTTCTGCATCTCTTTCTCAGGTACTGGCATCTCATCTGCCATCTATTTCAATTACTCCAGAACTGGGTTTGCCTTTCTCAGTGCTGCCCTGAGGCACACTTGCAGTTTTTGGAGTTCCTCTTCAAATAGTTGGATTGTAAACTTTTGGAGCACTCTGTGGGCAGTCACAGCTGCCTGGGGAAGCCTTGCAGAGCACACACAGACCCAGCGCGTGCCTGTTCCTTCTAAAAGTACTACAGATGTCAGCCCTTGTTTTAGGGAAAAAAACCCACTTCATCAAGACACTTGGCGTTAGTAGTTATTTATTCCTTCATTACCAAGCATAGATTTTGTCTAGTTATACATGCATCTTTATCACAGAAGTTACATAATTCAAAAGTCTGCTTTTCCCCAGAAAAATCTACAAACCTTATAAAATACAAATTTAACTGTAATGCAGTTATGACCCAGTTCTTTTTAAATGGTGTTTATTGTATCATAAATGAGCGGAGCCTATGAACATCTGTATCGGTACCCACGTTAATGGTCGTGCTGGTGCAGCCTCTGAACATGTGAATTCTGACTGTTACCATAACCATGACTCTGCTGTGTGTCACGGTGTTATGTGACTACAACAACATGCACTCAACAGCCAGCCACGATGGTAACTGTTTTCTTCTAATGTTCAGTCTTCGAACATTGCAAAAACAAGTTATCAGCATTCCCAAGTACAATAACTTTCTCTGAGTTTATCTGGCTAATATGATTCCAATTAAGAAAACTGTGATACATTTTGACAACAGAGAGATAGAACTGCATGTCAAAACTTAATGGAAGGGAACGCATCCTGCCACCAGTAATGGTACTTCCTGGAAGTCAGTGTTATGAAAAATGCAGGAGGTTTTTGCATCATTACAAATCCCGCCCAGAAAGTTACTATAGTTAAGTTTTTATTTCATCTTCAAAATGCTGACTGAAGCCCTGGCGTAATATATTTACTATCCATGTTTAAAGATTAAGACACAACAAAGTTGACATAAGTTTGCCGTTGGAGGCCTTTAATACAGCTACTGAGGGAAAATGTGCAAGTCAGTCTCAAACATTGCAAAAATCACTTACACTGCACTAGAACAGGACCAATGCAGAACATCATTGTAAGAATTTGACCACTCCACTCTATTATAAAAATGACCTGAAAGATTGTACAAAATCCTTGGCTTGCAATATAAACTTCATTAGGAATACAAGTGCATTCACAATGACACACTGACTTATTCTCGTCAGGACAGATTAGATACCACTGTGGCAGGAAAAAAATAATCAACTTACTGCTTGGTTAAACAGAAAAGCCTTGGAGACTGACTGACTTGCAAGAAATTCTGTAAATAGTGCAACAGAAAGAATATAAAATATCAGCTCGTGCTGTTAGACTAGACAATATCTCTACTAAACTTACTAAGCAGAGGCAGGTGTTCTTTCTCTACATAAATTATTTCTGAAATAACATGAGACTGTCGCAACACAGTTTTCTCCATTAGATTCTTCTAAATTCTGCACAACTAATTAATCAGAATTTACCTTAAACATAAGCACAGTCAAATTTGCTTCTTTGTATCCATGTACATAAATTATATCTCTGTGACTAGGTTCAGCTGTTTCAGGATTTTCAGCTCTGGGTTTATATCCATATAAAGATTAAACCTGACAGCATTGTAAAGCAGCAATGTTCTTTAACTCTTAAATGTTACCTTACTGTTAAAGTAGTAAATTGTCATGATACAATTTCAAACCTAAACAGATTAAAAAAGTACTAGACTGTCAAACTGAAATTAGTTTACACTACCCACTCATAACCAGTTATATATGGCTTAGTTGTAGCTGACTTCTAACTTCTCCTCTATTGGTGGCCATAGAGGAGCGCTAGGTATTACTGATAATGCAGTAAAACACATACCCATAAGCACAATTTACGTATTTTTATAGTCATGCCATTACATACATAAAGAATGTATGTACCTTGAAACATGGTCTGCCATGGCTAAATCTCCATGGTGTTACAAACTTAATATCCCCTTACCTAAGGGAAAACATGCGGCAGGAAGTACGAGGCTGCAATTAGCAACATGAAAAGTTAGTCCTAAATGATACTGCTGATTCGGTACCTAGGCAAAGTCACTTGAAAATCATGTACTTCAAAGAATATTTTCAGGAGTGTCTGAAATAATAGTAGATGCACATGAAGCAACTTACAGCTTCAGCTGGAAGTGCCTGAAAGATCAGTCTGTAAGTAAAAGGCAACAGGAAATACTGAACAGGAGAAATAAATTACAGGAGAGGAAACCAACCAGTAATTTCCTTACCATAACAAAATGCTCAGGAGGCGAAACCCTACCACAGTCGTTTCCAGGAGAACATGAGGTGTCTTTATTAGAAGTCATACTCTCAAGGAAAATGCCAAGGACTCTATTTTTCTGAAGTGACAAAAATGTTTTCTGATGAAGTAGTTCTAAACCTCACAGGAAAAAAAGTACTACAGAATTTTTTATTGTGGGGAGGAGAGCATGGGTAAAACCAAAAGCTATTCTTTGCCTTGAGGTAGTTCTAATGACAGAGCCTTGTGCTCCTCCCCTTAAGCAAAACTCAGTAATTCTCACCCCACTGCTAACTCATTGCACCATTCCTGTTCAGCTTCCCCATCTCTTCTGACCTGCCCTTTGCTCTCACATCACACTCTTCCACCACTCTCCCAGATGCTTTTATATCTTTTTGCTCATTTTACACCAGTGAAACTTTCCCAAATGAGCGACCCCCCTCATTTCATTCACACATATCAATCGGTTTTCCTTAACCACTTTCTTTAATCATTCCCCCTTTTAGTGGTTAGGATGAGAACCATCCAGCACAAATGAGGTGTGCTTCCCTCCTATGCTGTGTGTTGCAGAAAACTACATTTAACGGCATAGGTGGGAAGCCTGAAAATAAAATGGAATAATTACAATCACGTGATGCTAAACCTGAAAAATCCCACATGACAGTACATTGATCTGCCAACTTTATAATCCTGCTTTCTCCCTTATCTTTGCAGGCTTATGTTTAAACCACTAATGGTAGGGGTTAAAGAAAAAAACAGATTAATTTTTCTGCCATTTCTTCAGTAAGGCTAACGCTACACATCAGAAATGCTTTTTGATGAGATTCCTAATCTATTAACTGTCTTCATATGGAGCGAGGACTACTGAAGCTAAACTAATACATTAATCAGTCCTACTCTGACAAACTGGAGGACTACATTTGAGAAACTGGAGACCACAGATTTCATATTCTTCCTGTGCTGCTCAAAAATTACTTAATCTTTAGCGAAGACTTGAAGAAGATACAGTAAGATGGTAACCTTGAGCTATGCTGTCATGTTACTTGATAGAAAATAGAAATATCAGTAAGTAAAAACAAACAAAAAAATCCAAAAGAAAGCATGAACTGCAAGAATTTGCAGAGATAAACTGGCTGCCACGCAACTACCTGTATGCCAGATTTAGGCACAAAAGAACAAATCCTGGATTTGCTGCCTCTCTGTACTTTTGTTGGCACGAATAAAAACAGTCTCTTAAGGGTGAGAGATAAGAATAGAAGACTATGATTTAAAAATACCGCTTCCTTTTAGAACAAAGCCTCAGATTTGTGTGGTCCATGTCACAGTGTGCTAGCCAAATCTGGCCACAGGGCAATGCCGTTTGGCCAGCCTGGGCAAGAGTAAAAGCAGATATTTCTGCAAGTGACTGGCTACTCTGGGGATGCAAAATGTACTGGATGGAGCAGGAGTTGCTAACTAACTCAGGAAGAGAACCTGGAGGCTCTCTGCTGCTCAGCCCCCTACTCCTCTTTTAAGGCAGGCATCTTGTGACCCCTTGTGAGGCTGCTGAAGCCCTTCCACAGGCTGTGGTGCCAGCCACATCTGCTCCAGAGCCACCCTCGCTCCTGCTGCAGTAGCAGCAGACTGTTAGTCCTGCTCAGGTGCTGCAAGGGCAGTCACTGCTCCCCTTTCTCTCCTGTGAAAGGAGCTTGATGCAGTGCCCCTCTGCACAGAAATCTGCATCTTCCACATAGAAAGCAGGAGGGTCCTGCCTTCCTTAGCCAGCACAGCGCCACTCCAGTGCCTGCGGAGTGTTAAGGATGCTCATCCCTCCATGCACCTACAGCCACCTAGCAGAGAGGCCCTGGGATTCCTCACCTTGTCAGCACTGAGCAATCCCAGCTACAAAGGGCTGGACCATCACCAGGTGCTGGGGAAATACTCTGAAAATTGCTTCCATTCCTAAACACCAGAAATGCCCTGCAATGAACTGTAAAACACTCGTAACTGCTATAATATAACTTGGAGCATAAGCATATTCTTCTCTTTCTTGTATTTCCTCTTATTTTCATGCCACTAATACAGAGATATCTTCTGTTCCACTGGATTTTAGTATTTATAGTAATTAGTGCAAAAATAAATATTTCTCTTCAAACAAGTTTCTCTTCTGGATCAAAAGGTGAATGCACATTTAGTATTATACAAAATAAATATTACACAGGGTATGGAACACGGAGTTCAGATTGCAAGCTGTAAACAGACACTGCTTTGAAAAATGCTTTACAGGATTGACTCCAGGATGTAGGATTAGCACGGTCTCTTACTTCAGAGCTCATGAATTCTGTTTGCAAAATCAATTTCGCTACAGAGTGTTAATTCATTTTCAGTAGATGTAGTGTACTGGAGGCAAAGCATTTACATGTTAAGATTTTCAAATGATGGAATTTAAGATTTTCTGCAACTTTAAGCATGTTTTATAAAAAGGCTTACAGCTCTTTATTACATGTACTGGGGAAAAACTAAGAACATGGCACTTGTGCTACAAGAATATATACATTATTCTTATAATTTGATAAGGAATGCTCTATCCACTCCTTATGCAGCAAAGTGCAACTGCATCTCATCAGCTCTTATCTAGGTCTGATAGTATTTTTTTTTCCTATTCACCAAAAAAAACCAAGACAGTATCATATAGTGCAAAAAGAAACAAAAATAAGATCTTTCTGTCTAGAATTATTGCACATCTCACTGTTGTTAATAAGGGATTTTCTTTCCAAGTCTAAGAACAGTTATGTGCAACAAACCGGGCAAAGCTTAGCACTGTCTGATTTGGACATCTACGTTTGTTTCCAGCAAGGTGTTCTCCACACTGCAGTGTAGAAAACAAATTTCAGTATTGCTGAAGTCCAATGAGAGCTCTAAGTTTTGCTTCTAACACAGTCAATTGCACGGAGGGGTAAGAGGGGAAAAAAAACCACGTTATTTTCCAAACTGCAGAGAAGCCTTGAGAAAACAATTTTGTAATAAACATGGTAGCATCGCTATGCTTCATCTGGAACACAGAAGAGAAATTATACTGATACGAAAATGGAAATCACTTAACTGAGAGAGAAAAATCAAGGCATAATAGGGTCTACATATTGTGAAGTCTTTCCTATGATACAACAGACCCTCCACCTCCATTTCACTGCTTGTGGAACTTGTGCCATTTCACGGGATATAGCTATAATTCCATTTTAATAAAGGAGGCAACCTTAGGCTTCAGATTCTCTCTTCTTCTTTCCATCTTCTCCTAAATCACTGTCTTCTGACTGGCTACTGCTAAGGACTACAAATTGTCCTTCTCCACTGCTCTGGTTCGATCTGCTGGAAGCAGCTATCAATCGGCTTTGCTCCTCTAAGTCCTAATTTGAGAAGAGGGGTTGGGAAATGAGAAAAAAAAATATTAACTTTAAAGCCAGCTACAACTGAAAGAGTATACCATTATTATGATTTATAAACTTTAATACTTTTAATATATTAATACTTTTAATACTTTAAACGGACAATTTCCTCTACAGAGGGAATTAAAAATTGAATAGGAAACCAAAACCTTTACATTCAGTAGCTGGCATTATTAGAACAGCTTACACCTTAATACATTTGTACCTGTAACCCATAAAACACAGCAAGTCAGAACAAGTACCTTTGTTTATAACCCACTCCCTGTGGCCCCTTCCTCACTGGGCAGTGGAGTCCTCTACAGCAAATGACATTATTTTGGGCCTCTGACAGGTGTCCCTTCAAGCACTGCTCTTAAGTACTCTTTATAGAGACTTTTTTTGTTTATCTCCTCAGAAAAGCCCTTTCTAAGAACTACTATACAAAATTATACAGAATCTGCACAGGAAATACTTCTAATAAATTAGCTCAATCATCTTCCATATTGTTCTATGAACTTGCACTAAGGAATATGATAGTGGAGCTTGGAGTACAGAACTGCAGAAGAAAGTAAGGGGAAAAAAAAGAGTATTAGGGAATAATGATGTAGTTACCTTTTCGATTTGTTTTTGTTTATTCAGTTCTTTTTGTTGTTTCTCTTTGACTCTATCTATTTCTTTTTGCTTTTCTGATGCTTTTCGATCCTAAAGGGAAAAATGTAAATAAAAAAACAACAACCTGAGCTGTTTTGATACATGACCCATATATATGAGTTGTCTCTGAACTCTTACATTAATGTTTTTATTACTCTTCTTTTAAAGGATAGGTATGTTTGTTAAAGATAGCAAGCTGAATCTTATCTTGAATATTGTTCCACAGTAGACATTGGTCAAAGTCTTTTGATATCAGGTTTGAGAAAAGAGATCTCTTAAAATACACCACAACAGTATTACTGCAGCTGTAAGTATCTTGCAGAATATATTCTGTTACATATATTCAATGTACTGTCTCCCTTCCATTCACAAGTATCCCTCACCCCAAAAAGATTCTTACCAGTTCTGCATGAAAAGCTATTTGTTTTGCCAGTCCAACAGAGTCACAAATCTAAACACAAAACAGATTGGAAATGATCAAAACCACTCTAAAAAAAAAAAAATACCCTTGAAATTAAGCCAGATTCCTAAATTAGATATGATAGCACTTTAAAGCACTTGCAGGTACTCGAACTGTCAGGTTTAACTGTTTTACAGTACATAAACAAAATACTCCTCCATAGAATCCCTTAGACAAGTTGAATGGATCCAACATCTTGGAATCAGGTTCAAAACTGATACAAGTATAACCATCACCGATACCTTTTCCCCTTCATTATTCGATTCAAATATGTAGCAGATGGAAGTTTGACGGCTCTCAACTCTCCCTCCTGAAGTTCTAAGCACAAATCCAAAAAGGCGCTTATTCTCCTGGTGCGTAGCATACAGGACTACATTGGGCAAAGGAAACTGCCAAAAAGGATCAAATACGGAGATATTAAAACTGGTTCCAAATATTTCTATATAAGCTTTCAATAATAATACACATCAATTACTTCGGTATCATACATGCACAATGACACCAGAAGTTACAGCCTGTAACACTGAGTTGATTGACCTCACCTGTAAAGACTTATAGCTTTGGGGCACTTATGAACTTAAAGCCCCAAAGGTAAATAAAGAAAAAAACCACTATTTGAAACATCAGGACATTTTCACATACTTAGGATTTCCTTTTATGGAAATGAATGTAATTCAGAGTCCTTAAAATGCTGTATGTTTTTAAAAGAAGACTCAAAGACAATATGATAGACAATAAATTAGACAAGAAATTAGGGAGAGAAGGCTTAGTTTTAATATATGAAAAATAAAGACTGCTATTACTGAAGTCTTGCTAGCTATTTCTTAAAAGGTAAAGTTACTTACTCGTAGTCTTGTAACTTGTGTCTGTGGATCAATTAACCTAAAAATTTGTTTTTAAAAACAAACCAGAAAATAAATTTTACCAAAGTGAAAAAAGATCATTCTGTAAATAAATATTAGTAGAAGTCAGGAAGCAAACTTACTTTAAACAGTCACAAGTGACTAATAAATGTGATTCTGTCATCCTGAAAATGTTATGGATGGCCCGAGCTGCTAGTATTTGACGCATTGTTTCACAGACAATATCTGGACTTTCATCAGACTTCACCTCCATAGAGCCAAGAAATCTCACAATAAACAACTGATGAAGAATTGAATCTAAGACAAAGAAAAGTATTGAAAAAAAGTGAACTGCATTTTGAGTTTCCATTCAAAACCAAAGATGAACTGCAGTCAGGAAATCTCCAGAATTCTAATAACTTGGGAAGAGATTGCTCATGCTTATGAATTAGAGGTACAATTACTAAACAGAAAGTCATACCTTTTCATTTATTTTAACAAACACAAGAAATGCAATGAATTTTTTTTAAAACAGACTTTGAGACAGTAGCCTGACTCAACTTGTCTAATACATTGCTAATGTACCTAAGTGTTCTACAATGGGTGGTAGAAGAGAGAAGATACAGATGAAAATAAAAAAAAAAAAAAAATCAAATTCCACTTTATTTTGCATTTAAACAAAATTTTTGCTTTACCTTCTGTTTCAGATTTTGAGCCTCCAGATTCACCAAAAGGATTTGTTCGTCTATTAAAAAATGAAAATATTAAACCAGGAGTCAGATTACAAGAACCACTAATGAATAACGCAGTAGTCTCATGCTGCCTCAAATAAGAACAGATTTGTAATCTGGAGGTATAACTTGTGATAATTCATAAGGACAAGCAAGTTAATTCAGAGCTAGGCATAAATTGCTATATTGAGGGCTCAAATAAATAGCAGATATTATTGTCCTATTGCTGCCATAGAAAGCTTTGATCACATGATTTTTTTTATAGCTGAATTAAGCCCAAGTCAAGACCCTACTCATATTTGAAAAGATATGCTTTCAGGGCATGAAATTTCACAGAGCAGCTTCAGGAAGTACAGCCTGGTCCTTTCAGTACTCCACAGGAACACCACACTTCTCATCTCTCTCAATTTGCTGAATTACTTACTGAAGAGACGTCACTGGTTTAGTTTCAAATGCAGCTTTCTGAAAACATCACTGGGGTTTTACTCCTAGAGGATCAAGAGAAATGTGGTGCTGTCTGGCTCTCAAAGACATAATTTCTATCAGTTACAATGAGAAGTGAAAATACTCTAGGCTTCCAAGTCTACATTTTTCAGAAGCAGTGAAGCAATAGTGAAAAGAGGATAAGGAATGGGGAAATTTTATTTAAAACTTCTAAAGAGGAGAAAATGCTTTCTGTTTGGCTAACAGATAGCTTAAAAGTCTATTGCTGAAAGTTTAATAAACTGCAAATCAGGTTTTATAGGGGAGTAATGAGGGTGTCACCTCTCCATAGTTAAGTGTTCTAAAAGCAAATTTCAGAACTAAGAAAAAAAACCCTGATAATCTCTCCTGCACATCAGACTGACTACCAGTTTTATTTTATCAGTGAAATCTTTTAACTAAGAGAAGTCTAGTTTGAAGTAATAAAACCATTCTGGATTGAACTCCAAGTCAGGATTGCATTGCTATGGTGTTTATATAACATGGATTCAATGAAAAATCATCCCATTAAATGCTGACCTTTCTAAATACCCTAAAGGGAAATTCTTTCTGTTAGCATCTTTTATTGCTCAGACTTTTCTTGTCCTTTAAGATTACACTGCACTAGTAAATCCAAGATCTCCCAGGATTTCTCAAAAGGCAAACCCAAAATTTAAATGAATGTCATCAGTATCAGAAACTGAGGTAAGTGGTAGCATGTTGCCTGTCTGCAGCTCTTTACTGACAGTGATGGTTAATTGAAAATACTGAGCACACCTCTCTATCATTTCTCCTGTGCAAAATATGATTTTCTAGAATGGATTATAGCTGATGACATGAATTTAGCTCAAGTATTAAACTTCCACCTTCCTGGAATACAGTTCAAGTCTATTTTACATCAATGTTCTTGAAGAGCTAGTTAGCCAGCTGATAATCCAGCTAAATCAAGTAGCAACAAAAAGAAAACTGTCAAAAAAGGACTGAATATATATTTTTTTCCCTCTTATGTATCTGTGAGGTGCAATCAGAAATTCAAATACTTTTCTAGAGGGCAGGGGGCTACAACACATTACTGTGACCAGAGTAATATAAATTATATTTCAGATTTTTAGCGTTTTTTGTTATTAAGAATAGCTGGATCTGCAAACATGTTCTTAATATCTGAATTCTGTACATATAGTTCCAGAAATGCAGTGCAGATTTACAGGTTTTTATTATAATTTGAGTGGGCATTTTACAAAAAAAACAAGTAGGAGAAACTGGTTATATATTTTGGCAAGAGCTCTGAAGACAATTTAAACTTGTCTGTATATGAGATTATACTCTAGAAGCCTAGATCATTTTCACTCACCTTTCAAGTTAAGAAGAGTGTCATCGTATGCCATCATCACCTGGAGGCAGGGCTACCAAATTTCTCTTGAGTTTCCAAGAGGAAATAACCCAAGCTGCTGGGTGAGCAAGCAATAGGAAAGGAAAATACTTTGTGAAACCAAAAGATTAAAATAAATCAATAATTAAAAGCATTAGCTGTTAAAGTAAGAAAAGCTGCTGCTAAATGAGTAACTACACCTTGAATCTAGTGCATGTAAGTATGCCACTTCATTACAACTTCATTTTAGCAACTTTAAAAGGTGTTTTTCTTCACTGACCACTCCAAATTGTGTGTCAGGGAAAATGTGTGTTTTTGAGCTGTTGTCTAAACATGGTTTTCTTGTTTGTTTGTTTTTAAATTAACAACATTAACTTCAGGGATTTATTTTTTCCTTCCTTCTACATTTCCTACCTGCCCGACTGCCCTGAAGATTTTGCTTGACCAGGCAGATCTTCACTAACTGGAGAAATTATGTCAAATTGTATAGGAGTGTCAGGGGCAACAAGGGAATCCAAGGAAAGTGCCGATAAAGCTGCTGATTCAGATCCCAGTGACCCAGTGCTGCTAGTACGAGCTGCAGGAGGACGAGATTGTCTAAAACAAAACAAAAAAATCAAAATGAAGATATCTTAGTTTCAGGTTGGTTGATAATAAATTAAATCATATGGGAGACCAACAGAATATTCCAAAACTTGGATACAAACCAAAATAAAAATGAAAATCCTGAAGATCAGCTTACAGTAAACAAAAATGGACCCAACATTCCTAGTCAAATTTAAGTAAGTTAATGTGATACTTGTATTAATAATTGCATCAGATTGTGTATGAAGGATAATATAATTATCCATTGCTATTCAAACAATCTCAAGTCTGCTTCCACATGCTGGACACATTAAGAAGAATCTCATTATGAATTCACGCAACAAACCAGACATACCAAGGAACCAACAACACTGTCCAGTCAGCAGGAACCTGAATTATTTGTAACAACGGATGGTAAACAATACTAAAAAGGTGAGTTGTAGAAATTTTGTTCCAGCCTATCAAAGATTTAGTTCTGAATATAGAAAATTTTGTGGTTTGGTTTGGGTTTTTTTCTGAAACTTAATCCAAGATTCTCTTTATAGGTGTGCTCTTCATATGATCTATAGTTCATTAACTTACGGAGTTGGCCGCATGCTCTCATGCCTCTGCTGAAAGGAAGGTGATGGAGTAACAGCCTCCAGAGCTGACTGATTTACACGTGCAGCAATTTCCTGTGACAGAAAGACAGGAAAAAACAAATGAAAACATTTACTGTATAAACAGAAATGGAAAGCCATATAAATGACAATAATTTACTTAACCAGTTTCTAACTCTTCAAAAGGCAAATAACTCTTTAATGAAATGAAAATATGTCTTTCCTACAAAACTGCTATGGTCATCTAATTCTTAAGATAGACAGTTCCCTCTAGGAGAAATTACATGTATCCATGTGAATATGTCATATTAATTTGTAACAAAGGATCATATACAAAGTAAAAATAAAGGATCTTGAAGATGTTAAAAGTTATACCAAATATAAAAGTCAGATTTTTTTTTTTATGCTTTCTATATAAGCATTTTGATGAAGGAGACAATGGATTGTATGCTCTCATACCATGAAAAGCTTATAGTGAGGCACGTAGTAAGTACTCAGCTTAAATCTATGCTATCCAATCAGATTCAGTTGATCTCTCTTTAATTTTGTGCATATCTACATCTTAAGAGATTACTGATACTATAAATTTTAGTAAGGTTACCTCGGGGTTTTCACTTAGATAGATCTGCTTAGATATGTTGTTTATGGTGCATATCCACTGAAAGAGAAAAAAGTAAAATTTGAATTTTTCATAGTTTTTTAACGAACGATTACATAGTTGGCTAGTTTCAGCACTTTTTCCACTTTCTTTGTAACCTTAGGGAGCCAAATCAGTATTCCACACACCCAGCCTGTCATTGAATTCACTACTAGCTGCATGCTGCACTTTACATCAGATTTTTACTTGAAAAATTTATTTTAGTCACACTGAAAATGAAATGTAAAGCAAGCTTAAATCTTGACTACAAGGAATTTAAAAAAGAAGAAAGATCAGGACTGTCTGTACTCCACTATTCTGACTGCAAGATGACATTGTTTCCTCAAGACATTATAAAGATCCCATTTGCCTTTTGTGGAATTTGCCCATTCCTTGGATCTGTAAGCCAGAATCTCTCTTCTCCCTGTGCTATGGCAAACCACCTGCTCCTTGTTTTTGAACTCTTCTCTGAAAGAGAAAACTCATTGGATTATATGCATACACCAGTGCTGCTCCACTGAACCCCAGCTTGCTGTTAGGGCTGTCACTCTGAAATAGCACAGCACCCACAGCACAGAAAACAGCAAAGTTGAGCTGCTAGAGCTGACTATAAACTCCCTCTGGTGAGGCATCTGGGTGAAAATGTTTCAGTTAGGCTACTGGACAACCCCAACAGAGCAAATGAACCAAGGCTAACCTGACACAGCCTCGCTAAAAAACTTAGAAGCAGCATAAATGTAATTTTATATCAATGTAACATTGAGTATTGCAGAGAAATTTAATCCAGGCTGAAAGTACCATATTTCCTTATCCAGCTGCTTGCCCAGATATTTTAAATCAACAGTGCTTTTAAAAAATTTTCTTTCCCCATCCGCTCCTTATTGAAAAGTCTATATTGTATAATAATACAAACAGACATACCTTTCTAATTAACAATTACTTTGTATCACTTAGTACAGCTGTTCTTTTGTTTCTGGACAATTCTGACTGTATTCACAAACGAGTATGTAATGAATTGGTTCAGCCCATCTGTGCAAGCCTTTGGAAAGCAGTAAGAAGCTCTCCAAATAAAACCAGTTCTAGAACCTTCTTTGTTATAGGCTGGTACCTATACCATTAGGCTGTTACTTGCAAGTCTAGAGAAGCTTTTTATTTTCATCCTAGAGAAAGCTCAGCACTGAGGGGAAAAGAGATCCCTGCTGGTTGGGCACAGGGGTTCTTTTTTTTCCATTTCCTTTCCCCATCAATATTTGCTACAACATATATGGTCGTTGACGAGTATGTGAATACTGACATTTCTCAGCTGATGTTCATCCACTGCACAGGCAAGCAGATCCGCACCACCAGACTTGGCAGCCATTTGGAAACTGTGACCATGAGCAGCTTTGAAAGCAGTCTAAAAGCAAATTATTTCACATTTCTCGATTCAACCTGTTTGTGTACAAACTTGCTTCCCATCATGCATCAGGGACAGAAAAACAGTTTTGCCTCATCTCTCAACTACCTTTATCATCATCTGTGTCCTAACATAAGATTTCCTTTATTTTTCATTCATGACAAGCAGGTAGGAAGAAAGGAGACTGGGAAAGCATGAACAGGAAGGAGAAGCAGCATTTTTCGAGATTCTACTACTGCTTGCTATTGGGCTGTGGGCATTTTTTTTGTTTTCCTTTTTCCCTTCTTCCCTAATACTCAAAAATCTGGGTGGCAATCATAACTGCAGTTCTTTCTCTAGGATTTAAACACAGTAATATTTTGGTAGACTTCCCAAAACCTGTTAAAAAGTTCACTGCTTACCACTAGAGAACATAAAATGAGTACTTTAACTATCGTTACGAATGTATTCCTTCTGCACAACAGAAAATCACTGGACTCCATGAGAATCTCCTATAAGCTTACCTCTTCATAATCTTTTTTACTCTCTGCCTGTAAGATTGAAGACCTGAAAGAGGAGAAAATACAATTTTGTCTGTTTAAAGAATCTCACAAGCACATTCAGAGGGGAAACTCCATTTTCATGTTTGCATATTGCACAACAAATGAAGAAAGGCTGAAGAGTCTGTGTACGTGCTGAGTACAGCCAACCTTTTATTGGGGGGAGGGAATCTTATGTTTTCATTTCAACTGAAAATAGATACGGAACAAAATTCTAACTGTGCCCATGTAATACTTAAGAACTTACAAAATTTAGTAATACACCACTGTACACTGAGTATGGTAATTTTATTCTGAAATATTGCTCAGCTACATTATAGAGCTGATAAACTAATTAAAAAAAACAAACAACCAAACAAAAAACCCCCCAGATATTACAAAGTTTAAAAGACATCCCAGATGTCCCCCAAAATCCGTCAAGCTATTATCTGACCAAATATAAACCATATTTTTCTTTATTAGAGAGTCTGATGTTACCTATAGGTAACAGTAATGTAAGAGTACTTACTTTTTACCATCAAAAGATGTTATCTGAAAACAGTACCGTCTGTCTTCGCAGTCTACTGCCATTACTGAACAGTTGTCTATATCCATGACAAGTCCCCCAGCTACATCACCTCTCGCCTGGCTCATCAGATTTCCACCCTGAGTGAAGTAAAACTGTCTCTCCCAACTGGAAGATACCAGCCCCGTCTTACTAAAAAATATAAAAGAATTCCTTAGTTAGTAAATTAGATCAGCTGAGCTGTATAAATGAGAAAAAGAAAAGAAAATCACTTGGAACAAACCATCTGGGCACTTTAAACTTTTTTCCCCATTTAGTATCTTCAGTTGGCTTTACAGCTGAATTATCTCTTTTCATCTGATTTTTTGACTCTAAACCAACTGCTGGGCAAAGAACACGCACAATAGTTGCTTTCTTAGATGATGTGAATCTTAATTTAGAACAAAAAGGCTTAAGTGCTTCAGTTTTGATGATCAACTTTTAGGGTATTCCTTTACACAATATGAATATTCAAATTATATGTGTTATGAATAGAACTGATAAGACATCTGAAATCCATACTCATATTGTTAAGACTAAGTTTTAAAGACCTTTGCATTTTGCAAGCCTTGTTTTGGGTTTTTTTTTTTCAATTGTTAGTTTTTTCCCCCCAAAAACCAGAAGAGAAACAATCTGAAACTAAAAATCAGTAACGCTTCCAGTTTAGCCTCCCCTTTTCTTCAGACATTGTCTTCAAACTAAATTGCTGCAATTGTGTCCTACTACAGAAATTAATGCCTCATTCAGCAAGTACATTACTCTTATTTTAATCTACATTTTCTAAAAAATTGCTTCAAGTTTATAATATTATTGTAATAAGAGAAAAAAACGTTAAGTGCGACATCAAAAATCAGCTGCTAGACTTCAATAACTGTAGTAGCAGCTCCCTCCAGTGGACAATTGAGAAAAACCATTCAAAGTGTATTTCCTTTGATAGAGAATGTTTTGCATGTATATCTCAAACTGGTCATATTTTATTAGTTACTTGTATTCCAAAACTTTGATAGATACTTATATAACAATCCTGATAGCTGCAATCTTGTTGTGTTACAGTCCACTCTCCTAAACTGTGATTTTTCTTTTTTATATGAAAATTCAGGCAAATTGGACTAAAATCAAGGTAACTATGCTTTGCAACTGAATGACACTATGCCAGTATAATGATGAAATCAACACTAATTAAGTGAGAGTCTAAAGAAAGAAACAGAAGAGCTGTTTTCTCAGCTAAGTCTGTAACATCAGCATAGCTAACTTGAAAAAATTTTTGCATACTTTTTTTAGCTTTCCTTTCCTAAAATTAAATATTCTGGAATATTTAAGTAACAAGTTAGTCTTACTTTCTTGCATTGAGATAGCCAGCTTTCCGTGTTAGATTTCTATGAACAGGAAATTTTGTAGTATCAGGATCAGGCAAATATAGTGGATCACTAGCTATTTCCAAGTCCTCTATAGTTTGTTGCATGTTTTCTACTTCACACTCCATTTCCCTGCGAACACTAAGGTAAATAATATGTTATTAACAAAGATAATTTATTAATAAGTAGAAACAGAAAAAATAATTGTCTTGATAATAGTTGAAAATTCAACAAAAACAACTTACTTCTGTACACTTGTGCCAATATTGGTCAAAAATTCTTCCAACTGCTCAGTAAGATTCTCTGAACCCATTTTAAAAAAACTTATCTTTAAAAAAATAAGAGGAAAAGGGAGAATTCAGTAATTAATAAAACTACATTAACAACTAACAAATGAAATCATAGGTGGCTAAAGTTTCTCCGATAAATCTGTTTTCATTCCTCATTCCCACAGAAGTCTTGCAATAAAAGGAGCAGAATGCATGTTTTCATCTGCAAGTGAAAGCTGATGCTGATATGGCAGTGGGATTCACTGTGTAAAGATGATGTGCACAGAGCCAGCTGGGGGAAATACAGAAATAGGCAAAAACTGCCCTGGAAAATAAACAAGGTTGGGTCTTTTAGAGATCCCAAGGTGTCTCTTACTTTTTCAAGTCCATCAGTTCGGTACCTGTTGTGTTATGGGTGGGGGCATAGAAGAGGGGAAGCCTGAAAGGCCTTGACTGGGGCTGTCTTAACTGTGGTAAATGAGCAGTGCTAATGTTCCTGGCAGCAGCTATGACAGCCACAGGGATGAGGATGGCTTAAGTCTTTTTTTCCATTTGCTTCCTTGGATTGCAAAAGAGGCCTTGCAATGGATTTCAGCATATCAACCCTTATGAAGCACTTTTACATCTTCTTTGAGATCTACAGAATCTGAAATTACCTGAGCTTGCATGTATCCTAGCAAGGGCTCTAGCATAGCGATTTTTTTTTTGTACTGAAGAGTATTTAGCGCACAGAAATAATGCATCATAGTCTGATGCTGTTTTTTCCTGGAAGTGTATACATCTTCTATAACTTCAGCCTTGATCTGAAAAGACACAGACAGGAAGAGGGGGGGAAAAGGAATGTTTGAGACTCAGTTATTCATCACATGCCTTCTGGACATCTTTATAGTCAGCATGGAAAAAACAACGAAGTGATGTTCTACCTGCTGTCATCAGCAATGGCGTATTTTACAATACCACTTCTCTAACTTACACAAGAGATAGGTGAAAAAAAAAAAAACAATACAGCATTCTTTTCTCCCTGGAAAGCATGGTTATTTCTTTACAAAAATAAATTTAATATAGCATCACAACCTTGATCTTAGAGCATTTTCAGAGTTACAAGACAAGCATGTATCAGAGAAACCTGCTTTTCCGTTCTGAAGCAAACTATCTATACTGCTAAAACAAACTATTGCTAAAACAAACTATTAACTTTCAGGTGGAATCTGCCATTGTCTTTCATCATAAATGAATGTATTAGGTGCAAATTATTTCTTATCGCCTCTAAAAATCTTTATATTAAATATTTTCTTTTACAAACCTTTTCATTTTCCCTTCTTTTTGACAACCGACTGTATCTGGTAATGGCAGCATCATGGTCTAAGCAATCAAGAGAGAATTTATGATCATTTTGATAAATTCATGACTTAAGAAACAGAGCAGAAAACTTTTTTTATCACAGTGTGTTGCACAGCCAGCTGAACGCGCAATTCTGTCGTATTAAAATCTATAAGAATTGTTCTTGCCTGTTTATAATTACTTCACTGCCACAAATACTTGTGCTGTAGAAAAATTCTAACCAGATGCAAACATGGCCAAGTTGTTACAAATTTCACTAAACATCTAATATTCTTCAAAGACAAAAACTTTCCATAAGTAGAACTTTCCATTATGAAATCCTGATCTAATCTTTCTTGCTTCTAAAGCAATGAAGGAATTTACATTTCTTTTAAGAGAAGTAGAATTCTTACTTAACCCTAACTTAGTATGTTCTCTACAAGGACAGAGAGCTCACTCAAAAAAATAACTTCTGACAAGGAGAAAGAAAACTATCAAATTAATTTTAGGGAACTAAAATTTATTTCTTAATCTAGTCCTGGCTTTAAGAAGTGAGCTAACACCTTACTGTTTTTACTGCTTTTGGTAGCATAATCCTAAATTATTTAATAATTGCATGTACATTTAAAGTCTTGTAAAAAAGGCCAACACAGTCAGTTTGCTTTAACACTTCGGTTCACTTATAAATCCCCGTTTTGTGTACCAAGGAAAGCTGGGTGCCTAAGTATCACTGAAAAAATTACAGCTTAATGAGTCACTTTAAGTCATGCCAATATCTTCACTAGTTTTCTGAGTAAAAAATCTGCAGTAATACTTTTATAATATCTATAACATTAAGAATTTTACACTTACCATTGCTTGCAATTTGGAAAACTTCTTTTAGAGTTAATATCTCTATAAAACAACACAGCACAATTTAAATAAGTTGCTAGTATTACAGTTTCTCATACAAAGTTCACACCTTGTACCATACCGAATTACCAGCACAGGCACTGTGTGGCCGGGAAAGTCTACTTAGGGCCCAAGTATCCTTTCTGTGGCTATTCAGCTTACCAAAAAACGATACTATACTGTAATAAGTTAAGGAGGAATTTATTTTCAAAAAAACTTTGAAAGAGATACTCAATACAAATATGTCACCTATAGTTCTGGTCAGATTCTTGTCTCAAATGGGGAAGTGGAAGCACAGGAGATGGGGAAGTATCAAAGGAAAGCCCCAACCACATTGTGATTCCCCCTACCTAGAATGAGTCATGTTCTAGATGATATTTAGTCTCACTGTGTCAAGGAACAAAAAACAGTAAAATACTCAGCACTTGTTCAGATCTTGGTTGTGGTTTTATGTCATATGACAAAATACGCAAGCAGACAGCTATGTTCAACTTTATGGTAAAGCAAAGACAAAAAAGCATGGAAAAGCTTTACAGAAAGTGCCTATTAACTCCATAAAGAAGTATGGTATCATTAAATACTGTATCAGTTTGTGGTTAAAAGCTTCCAGTGGGAAAATGTAATTTGCAATTATCGCCTCAGGGATGCTTTTTCAGTATATGCTAACAAGAGGTTTCTTCAGCTTCTGAGCAGCTGTATGAGCCTTCAGATACTCATATTCCCTTGCTCAAAAAGCATCATCATTTATTTAATCCATAATTTTGCAACAAACTACTGCTAAAGAAGTATGACCCAGAAGACTTACGAAAGAGTTGTAATTTTTATTTCATTTTAGATTTATAACACTCATATATTAGGTATATTCACTCTAGGATGTTCTCATTAAGGATATAAGTTATTTTTGTTTTAACTCTTAAATTAAATTTGAAGCCCATTTGCCACACCAATCTATCACTTTAGCATCTTGAATAAAATCTGTCATAATCAGAAACATTAGATATTATTTTACACTAGGCAGAATAAGATACAACTGTTAACAAAACAAGATGTTGGAAGCAACTTATAGGTAGCGTCTTATGTGCAGGCTTATTAACAGCAGTGTTGAAAAACCACCTTACTAAATCTTAATAGTGTAAATAAGTACAAAACTTCAGTGCCTTGCCTTTTGAGTTTAGTCCAGCCATTATAATGATGTCATGGTATTATAATACATATAAAAATATTTCCTGAACTTGCAAATTATCTGAAAATTATTCTTTTGTAATGTTTACAGTAACTGCAAAATTTTCAACTTGAACAGAAGATAAGTGCTTCCATAATATAAGTAATATTTTTGTTGAAACAGTAAAAGTGTTAAGTTCTTCAACTGTAATACTCTTAGGAACAGAAATAACTTACATTTTTTTAAAAATTAGGGGATGCATACTTTTGAAAGTTGAAAACTAAGTAATGTATTCTATTTAGTGAAATAAGAGCTATGGGGATTAAGTGCTACATTTTTGTTATTGCTGCTGTTGATAAAAAGCATATTTGTTCGAGTACTCTACCTTTTAGATCCCTTTCTTTAAACTGGGTAATGGGAAACATCATTGCATCCGCAAGCTGAGTTGAAAGCACTGCATGGCAAGAGCTGAGCTGTAAAAGACAAGAGAAAAAAGGACATTTTAGTGAAACAGTTCTGAGACTAAGTCAAATCAAATCAAGATAGGTTGATATCAATTTCACTCAAAGATGACATGTAAAACTCAAAACAAAATTTCACACATTCGTTTTTTTGCAGCTATTCCTTTCTAGGTTCCTGATCTCATCACTAGCTTTTTATAGACCTTTCAGGTTTAGTATTTGTCCCTACTTTTCAACTTTATCCCAAGTTATTGAATCGTGTCAGAAGGTGGCCTCAGGCATTTTGATGACCAGTCAATTCATTTCTCCAGCTTCTCTCCCAGTACATCAGAGCCCATCCACCTTTCACAGGTTACAGAGGTAGAACAAATGTGTTCTTCCTTCCAAAATGCTGTTAAGTAGTGTTAACAGTGAGGAAAAGGATCACAGAAAAAAATCCTGATTCAGAGCTTAATGGTGCCAAGTTGTTTTTCAGAAGAGTCAGTCTCTGTCACTAACGCAGGCAGCAGGAGGTTCCTTTGTCAGTCAGGTATCTACAATCAGGTGATACAAATACTCTCATGAAAAACAGTTACTAACTGCCATTCTGTAATGGTTTTGGCTGTATCTACAGTAAATTCAACAACATACTTCCTCAATAATATATCCTCATTATATCACATAACTGTGATATATTGCAATATACAATGACAAATTACTGACAAATGAAAGCCATTTCTTTACCTCTGATCTTAAAAAAGCCTAGAATAATTTATGAAGTTAAAGTCTATAGATGACAACGCTGGCAAAGTAAGTGAAATAAATACAAGTACTTGCCTCGTCTATTACTTTTGCAAACTGCTGTAGAGTGGAAGTCATAACTTCATCATCCCCTCCTAGTGGGAAACGCTAAAAGAAAATAAAAGGAGGCATGTTGTTTGCAGTGTTTTCTGCCATTCACAAAACTATATTGATCACATCTATGAATGTATTAGGTATGTCATTATTTTAAAATATTATACAGTTAAGATACAATGAACCACTTTTTTATTGTCCTGTGAAGGAATACTGGGGGCAGGCGGAAGTAATAAACAATTCTCATTTAAGAAAAGAGATATTTTAACAATAGATTAATTAATTAATCTAACAAATTATTTTATAAATTAATTAATAGATTTTATTTATAAATATCAGGAAATATGCAGATCTGACATCTATGAAGATTTGTATCTAGCTTCACAAATTTTAAAGTTATCGAAAATTAGGCAATATTTGGTGTTCACCTTAAACTCCTGGTTCTTAAATTATGTGATTATGTGGGATTTTTTAACCATCCAAAAGAGTTTACTTCTATAATGCCTTGATGGAGACAAAAATATGACTAAAGCAGTCACAAAAATAATCTAGTTGGACCTATGAATACTCTCTGTTCTTTTGCATCAGCACCACTGTGTCTTTGATCCTATCTGCATTACACCTATTCGTTAGTAACAATTAGCAAAGGACAACTGAAGTGTCATCTCACCCCCCTAGAAAGACTCACCAAACCTAAATAATTCATAAATAGTACTTCTTCCAGTTCACCTCATTAGGTGGAGAATGAGGACAGGGAACATCAGCCTCCTTAAAAGAAGCAACTTTTTGTTTTTAATGTGCATCTCAAAAGGGGTTCCAGCAGCACAGCTACAAATAGAAAATCCTTCATAATGCAGGCTCCCAGTGGAGAGAGTTAAGGATTCCACAATCTGCCCTTTCAGAGATGGAAATATTCTCACAATATAAGTAAATTATTGTTGTTAAATGGAGACTGCTATACAATTTCTTCTTTTAGTGACTAGTAAGATTAAAAGCACTTAACAGTAAACAGGTTTGTAAACCAAAACCTCACCACTACCACCCTGAGCAACCCCCAAAACACTGATCTGAAAGTATAATCTTCCAGTAATATTCATCATGGAAAGAGGAACTTTATTCTGGTTTAGTTGGAAGAACTAATACAAAGGTAGTAATTCTCTTCACAAAGACTCAAGCCACCAACTAGATCAGTTCATTTTATCTGGACCAAACCTAAATACATTCTACACTGTGCTCTGCGAGATAAAAGACTAAAAAAATACATTATCTGGACCACACAAAGACAACAATGATTTACGCAGTACCTGCTTCTCATATTCCTTCAGAAGCTTTGAAGTCAGATGAGTTGCTGCACTTAATTCATTCTAATTAAAACAAACAAAAAACCCAAGCTTGTTATATTTTGATTTAAATTAATATTAAAAAAATCACATACTTGAACAGAAAACTCTTATAAATATACAACTTAAAATCTCACAACAGATTTTAAGAAAACCTAAGCATGCTGCCCTTCCATTTCTGCAATATTAAGAGTTACAGGTAGGCACTGTTTACAAATACCAGGTTCACAGCCTGTACTATGTGCACTGATGTCTGTATTTTTCATCTTACGTAGTGCATATATTTGCATTTAGTTATTACAAAATAGCTGCCCTAGTTAGTGAGTATTAGGAATTTGACATCTGTAAACGAAATAAAAGAATACAATAAACTACAGTACTACCTGGTTACAAACTACTCTGTACTTGTACACAGACAGGACCTAATTATAGCAGATTCATGGTATGGAACAACATTACCCTTTGTAATGCAGTTGAAGGAGAAAGCATAGAAATCAAAGCTAAATAGAAAGGCAGTAAAATAAAACTACGTAGCAGCAAACCTACGATAAGCACAACATATTTATAAAAACAACAGTAAAATAAAAATACAATAAGCAAAACTAACAAATCAATAAATGTCAAACAGTTCAAGTTAAAAATATAGCCACAAACTCAACAGTTGTTCAGAAAAAACACAAAAAATAGATTCTGCCTTTGGAATGAAATGAATGAATGAAACATGAATATATTGTGGGTAAAAAACAATCTCTCACTTGTTGCATACCATTAGACACAGTAAGATCGTGATGGGAAACATTTCAGAAATACTTGGAAAATACAACAGAAATACTAGGAGACCATAAAATCTTCTCATTTGGCATAAGAAATTCTGTTCCAAAAGAAATCACAAGAGATTTAGTCTTTACCACTCCCTAACATACAGAAAACCTGTAATCTAATTATTTTCACTTTCACATTTGAAGAATGGAATATAGAAAAAACATTGCTCATAGTAATCTTGAAGAAAGAAGGTGACATGAAATACAGTTCAAAAGCTTTATAATGCATTCAAGATTTTCAGTAACACTACCTGTGCATCATATATTCTGTGCATGGCTTGAAATAACTGATTGACATAATTGGAAATTGCAGCAGCATCTTCTTCAAATACTCCCAGCAAAGACCGAGTCTGTAAGAAAGAAACAGCCAAAATATTAACATGGCAAGTTAGAAAAGTAGTATTTAAACATAAAAATTTTGAAGTTAAATAGCATTGTTTCAGATTTCATTACTGAAAAGTTTATAAATCCTCCAACGCTGTTTACAGGAATGAGGATCTTAAGATCTCCAGCTCAGCCTCACTCCTGTCAGCCTCTCTCCAGGCTAACACAAGTACAATTTCAGAAAGGAACAGACCAAGGGCGATATAGGTAAGTGTATAAGGAATTTGGAACTGTGAGCAACTACAGGTCTCACTATGGTACATCCCTAAGGAAAAGGGTAAACGTGGCTCCTATTAAATAGCATGCCAGGTGTACACCTTTCTTCTGCAGTGAGATCAAAATATACGATCCTTCTTGCACAAAGATGGTTACTGGCTGTGCTTGGATCTATAATTCGCCTGCATAGCAACAGTCAATTCTGTGATCAAAAGGCCAAGGAACTAAAAGTCAAACCAAACTAGAACAGTACAACCTACATCTTATTCTCAATACACGTTTCTCCAGCTCACCACTCCATGGTGAAAGGGAGTAAAAAGACCTGTCCTTTTGTCCTTACCCCCGCTTGTCAATGAGTCTGTTCCTTAGCTGGTGTCACCCACAGGCTTGATGACTATGCATCCTACTGCACTGCCCACATCACTGATGAAGGTGCTTACCAGAATACACCTCAAAATCAGCTGCTTTACCATTGTCCACCTATGACTTAAAACCACCAATCACTACTCTTTAAGCCCAACTATCCAGCCAGTTTTTCCACCCAGGTCGCAGTCCATACTTTTTGGCCAGAGGGATGTTACCAGAGACCGTGTCAGAATCCTTGCTTAAGTCAAGGTAAATGACATCCACTGCTCTTCCTTATGATGAAATGACTGACTTCTGAATCAGAAGGCATAATTTACCCCTAAGCTTAAATGAGGTGGTGACTCAGTGTTCTTACATCCTTCTTGCACTTGCAAGCAATGTTACACCTCACTCCTTCCATCTGGACAAAAAAACAAAAGGGGGAAGAGCAGAGAATGTACCTCTAACTCTGCAAAAGCTACATTTGCTTTTCCTAATTTAAAATATTGGTTGGGATTCTTGGATGTATCACTTGCAAGACCCATAAAATAAACCCATTAACTCTAGCAATGTTTTAGCAAGAGGACTGTGCTTTCTTTTTAAGTTTACGCTGAAATTAATGTGCAGACAGAAAATGGAAAGGATAGTACTTAAGTGTTTTTTCCCCAAAATTATGATTGTTAAACACTTGAAATTGGAAATTGTTTTTCTTAGTCTTCTCTAGGCTAAATAACTCTTATTTCCTCAAAGAGGAAGAGAAGGAACTTATGAGGCTTCAGAAAAGAACAAGAAACTGACACAAGGAATGTGGATATCAGGAAAACCTCTCTGATGAGATCAGTGAAAAGCACTGGATTATACTGCGTATGAATTGTAGGGCGTTTATTATAAACAGTTCTTGCTATGCTAAGGACTCATCCTGATGTCTTGACATGACTTAGTCTGTCTCCCCTTGAAGCATGGAAGTCTTTTTCTGATTTTCTGCTTTTAATGATAATCAAGAAGTACATATTAAGCCCCCTAAAAATTTATTATTTGTTATGTTATTTAACTTGATTTAGATGCCTGGCTGTCTCACAAATATTATCATACTGTAAAATGCCTACAAGATTAAAAAAATATAATCAAACAAAAACCACAATCAAATCATCATCAACACAATAAATCACTTCAACGGTGGTTCTAGTTTATAAAACAAGTGAAAAGGGGGCGGTGGAGAAGGAAAAAGGTGGAGCAGAAAAATGTTTGCCAGGTGTGGCAACATGTTTTGTCATCCCTATAGCTATGACTCTCCCATTAAAGAAGACATACATTAAAGAATGCAAAAGAAAACAATTACCTAGTACCATAACCACTGAATTATATACTTATGGCATTTAAACCCAAACATTAATAAACCTGAATATAAATAAACCTGAACTTATGGTTTTTGTCAGATTTGTGGATTGTGCTTTCTCTTTAAAAACTGAACACTGTAGAATAAAAGCATTTCTATGTTTTTTTGTAAAAATTTCAATTATTGATGTCCAGACTTCAAACTGACATTGTACAATATTCAAGGAAAGAAAATAATCTGTAGCTGTAAACAAGTTATGGCAGACTATTGCTTAGCAAGAAATTAGAGGAATTGTTTGCTCATGTTTCTAGTAAAACTTTGCACCAATTTGCAGGTTCTTTTAGATGCTTTCATTCCATATATATGAGTATGTACAACTGAAACTACCAGTGATAAGCTGCACGAAGAAACCAGCTAGTTCGAAGTCAAGGAATTACTAAGCATCCTCCGTCACCGTATCTATGGTGGTGTAAGTGATACAAGATAGAGCCTGTACTATCAAGTCTCTTGGCTTTTTTACTGTGCAATGCTTTGGGAATGCAAATAAGCAAGCAGAAACTATCTCTAAATATATATACAATATCTGTGTTTAATATACGTCCCAAGTTGGTATTTAAATTGCACTACTTTGCATAGGAAAAGACAATGTAAACTTGGTACTTAATTTACTTCTAAAAATATAGTGGTTAGATATTTATCCTGCGAAAAGAGGAAATTAATGGGTTTTGCCATTTTAGAAAAGCCTTTCCTTCCCTCAGAAGCAGCATAAGTATGATACGAAATTTATATACCTAGTGTCTGAAACATGATTAAAGGTGCAAAACAGTCTACAGTTCAACACTAAAAAATAACCTTAGTTGATGAGCTTTTTCAATAATTCTGCATAAACATATCAATCAGAAAGTCATGACAACTCCTAAACAAAGCAAGGCTTCTTCTTTCTTCAAGCAACATCTGTTGCTATTTTCATTGCACTGATTTCAAAATAACAGAAATTAACTAATATAATGGAAGACTTTTATAGAGTCCAAGATATTCTCTTTTAAGAGGTGTAAGAATTCAACTGAAATATTAGGTTGACTGAAAAATATATAATACTGGCAAATTCAATAATTTAAGAACAAGAAACTCATTGGGATGAGTTAGGCTTTGCTAGTCTGTATCACAAATAACTTCAAGTGAAATATTCTAGAATTTATAATTATGTTCCAATATTTAACTTTTTTGCAGATGGTTCCCAAACAACATTCCAGTCTTAAGTGCTTGGAATAAAAACCCTACATCCCACTTTTTAGCGATTCTAAATTTATCTTACGTTTGGCATTTCCTATAAATAGGAACAGTCACTTCTATATACTGAGAACAGACTTTCAAGAGACAATTTTGTCAAATTACTATGATTATAACACTTCCAAAAATTTTTCCTCTCCCTGACAGTACATCAGGTACAGTTTCTGGGCCAGAGACCATCCTGCAGGCAACATTTCATCTAATATCTAATATTAGAGCTATATGGGGCACTATCCCTTTGACAAGCAATAATATATTTTCTGCATGGCCTTCATCTGCTGCCTTTTCTAAGCTGTCCTTCCACTTGATGTAGATTTGTTAAAATGGATATCACTGTAGGGTTAAAATTCCCTATTAAGTAAGTGAAAGTTTCTCTTCTAATGGCTGAGGAATCAAAACTAGTATTACATATGCTATTACAATAAAGGAAGCCTTAATCATCTACATAAACAATGCAGCAAAACAAGGATCTTCAAAAGGTTACAGGGAAAGAAAATATATTGTAAACTTTTTTTCATGTCTAGGAAGAGCAGTACAAATCACTGGCTGTTGCTGCTGCCAGCAAGAGAAACCAGTGCAACTCATTAAAGCACTTCCTGCTTAATAGTGGTATGACAGAAATGCCAGTGCAATACACAGTATCACTGACAAATGTCAGACAGCAGCAATGGAACTGAAGCCATCAGAGCCATTAAAGGCCTCCCAGCACCATGCTTTTCCCACCTACTCACAGCACGAACAACCGCCACAATAATCTCAGCCAATAACTGCTTTTCATACATTATCTATTAAACCTCAATGCATTTTCAGCAAAACACAAAGATAAGAAAAATCCTCTTGAGAAGCAACAACAGGTTTGTCAACATGAGGTCTGCAAAAGTAAGACACAAATGTAAGCGCAGGGGTGGGAGAGTGAGGGAGCCCAGGCCAGCCTCACCACTGCTGTCCAGCGCTAAGGCACAGCACCCCGCAGAGATCACAGGATCACTTGGTTGGAAAAGACTTCCGAGATCGAGTGCAACCATATCTGTCTACTACTAAAATATATTCCTAAGCACTTCATCTACCCATCTTTTAAAATACCTCTGGGGATGGTGACTAAACCACCTCCCTGGGCAGCTGTTCCAATGCCAAGCTGTTCCACCTTATTGGTGAAGAAATTTTTCCTGATATCTAATCTGAACCTCCCCTAGAGCATCCTGAAGCCATCTACTCTCATCCTATTGCCTGGGAGAAGAGACCAACACCAACCTTGCTACAATGTCCTTTCAGGGAGTTGTAGACAATGATAAAGTCTCCCCTCACCCCCCTTGTTCTCCAGGTTGAACAACCCCAGCTCCCTCAGCCACTCCTCATAAGACTTGCTCTCCAGACCCTTCACCAGCTTCATTGCCCTTCCCTGGTCACACTCCAGCACCTCAATGTCTTTCTCATAGTGAGGGGCCCAAAATTGTACACAGGGTTTGAGGTGTGGCCTCAACAGTGCCCAGTTGGTTTAGTAGGGAGACAGGCACGGTTGAACTCAACGACCTCAGAGACCTCTTCCAACCTTTTGATTCTATGATTCTGTGAGCACAGGGGCACAATCACCTCCCCGGTCCTACTGGCCATGCTGTGTCTGATACAGGCCAAGATGCCATTGGCCCTCTTGCCCATCTGGGCCACTGCTGGCTCATGTTTAGTCACTGTCAACCAACAATCCGAGGTCCTTCTCTGCCAGGCTGCTCTCCAGCCTCTCTTCCCCAGTCCTGGAGCGCTGCATGGGGTTGTTGTGCCCCAAGTGCAGGACTGGGCACTTGGCCTTGTTGAACCCCATCCCGTTGGCCTCAGCCCATCGATGTAGCCTGTCCAGGTCCCTCTGCAGAGCCTCCCTGCCCTCAAACAAATCAACCTCGCAGCTTGGTGCCATCCGCGAACTCACCGAGAGTCCCAGCAGCTCGAAGGGACGCGGCCGGCACGCAGGCGCGGAGGCCAGGGGCGCCTCTGAGGGGGCCGCGCCGCGGTGACAGCCCCGCCACGGGGGCGAGGAGACAGGAAGCGCCCCCGCCGTGGTTCCCCCTCCCTCCTGGCCACCGCCTCCCTGAGGGAACACGGAGTGGGGGGGAAGGGGATAGAGCAGAGGGGAGCGTTGCCCCACGGGAATACGGGGGCTCTGGAGAGTGCAGCGACACGGGTGGGGCTTGGCGCTGTCCCCCTTACCTGGGGGCTGTCTTCCAGCGTCTCCTCGATGGGCAGCTTGTCGATGCCAGGCATGGCGGCCGCCGGGGTGGACTCCGCGCCGCTGCAGCTCCCGCACCGCTCAGCTCCCGCCTGACAGGACCCCTCCCCCGCCCGCCAGCCACAACAGCACCACCCCCGCGCCGCGCCGGACGTCCCGCCTCTCCCACCGCCCACTTCGTCTTTCTATTGGTTCTTCCGTCTCGCCTGCCCGGCTTTTTATTGGTGCACGGGGCTGTCTGTGTACCTGCATGCGGGTGCGGGGCTGCTGGCCCTGGGGTCTGTGCTTGGCGGGAAATGAGGGGAGCTTGGGGCCTTTCATGCCCCTCCTTACACTGTCCCTGAGGGGAGGGGGACAGCGGCGCCCACCCTCTCCCTTGGGGTAAGGTGATCACCACATCGGAGGAGCTATGGATGTCATCTGTTTGGACAACTGTAAAGCCTTTGAAATGGTCCCCCCCAACATATTTCTCTCTAAATTAGAGGATATGGATTTTTTGGGTGGACTGTTTGGTGGATAAGGAATTGGTTGGAGGGCTACATTCAGAGAGTATTGGTCAATGGCTCAGTGTCCAGGTGGAGATCCATGACAAGCCGGTGTCCCCGAGGGGCCTGTACTGGGACCAGTGCTGTTTAATATCTTCACTAATGTTATAGACAGCATGATCAAGTGCACCCTCCGCAAGTCTGTGGCTGACACCAAGCTGACTGGGGCAGTGGTCACACCAGGAGGGCGGGATGTCATCCAAAGGGACCTGGACAAGCTGGAGAAATGGGGCTGTGTGAACCTGATGAGGTTCAACAAGGCAACGTCCTACACCTGGATTGGAGCAATCTGCAGTTTCAATACAGGATGGGGGATGATGTGGTTGAGAGCAGCCCTGCGGAGAAGGACTTGGAGGTGCTGATTGATGGGAAGCTCAACATGAGCTGGCAACGTGAGCTCGCAGCCCAGAAGGCCAGCTGTGGCCTGGGCTGCACCCAAAAAAGCATGGTCGACAGGATGAGGGAGATGATTCTTTCCCTTTGCTTTCCTGAGACCTTACCTGGAGTCCTGTGTCCAGTTCTGGAATCTCCCACATAAGAAGTATATGGGATTGCTGGAAGGGGTCCAGAGGAGGATATGAAGATGATCTGAGGGCTGGAGCCCCTCTGCTATGAGGACAGGCTGAGGGAGTTGGAGTGGTTCAGCCTGGAGAAGAGGAGGCCCTGGGGAGACCTTAGAGTGGCCTTCCAGTACCCAAAAGGAGCCTACAAGAAAGCTGGGGAGGGACTTTTTACAGGCACATAGAGCAATAGGACAAAGGGGAATGTGTTTAAATTGGAAGGGGGAAGATTTAGATTACACATTAGGAAGAAATTCTTCACGCTGAGGGGGGTGAGGCCCTGGCACAGGTTGCCCAGGGAAGCTGTGGGTGCCCCCTCCCTGGGGGTGTTCAAGGCCAGGTTGGATGGGGCTTTGAGCAGCCTGGGCTGGTGGGAGGTGTCCCTGCCCATGGCAGGGGGCTGGAACTGGATGGGCTGTAAGGTCACTTCCAACTCAAATCACTATATGACTCTCCGCTATGGCTTTTAACGATAAATTATTTCTGACCCTAACTACTTGCTGTTTGTTACCAAGTGATCGCTTTGGCTGAGGCCCTGGTGTTCCTGCTTGTCTTTAAAAAGGAAGAACTTTGCTGACTACAATTTATTCCCGAGTATCCTCAGTCCTCATGACCCCCATTTCTTTCTTAGACTGGTCAATCTTGGTGCTAGAGGTTGTTGGCCAATTTTAAATGCTTAAGAGTGCTGTGAGGGCTTGCTGGAACTGAAGTAAACATTGTGCACTGTTTAAAAAAGAGCGTGTTCTGTAATTGCCCACTGTGATTGGTGTGTTTTGATCAAAATTATAGTACTTTATATTATTCCTGCAAGTTAAGCAATTTGTATTTTAAGAGTAGATCTTCTAGGAGGCATTAAGTATGTAAAAATATCCACCTAAATTTCCATTCGTTTAGAAGCAGATAAAAATATATTGTGTTAAACAAGAGGCTGTGTAAATCCTTATTCTTCAAATTAACAAAGTTAAAACCAAATTGTACAGCATATTTGAATTCACAAACTGGCTCAACTCTGAAATTACTTCAGTATATTTAATTTCTGCTTTTTAATAGATGATCAGTAATTTTTTTTCCTCAGCTGTAATAATAAATTTATCTAACAAAAAAGGCTGTTCGCTTGCTGGTTTTGTGACCAGGTGACCTTATTATAAAAACAGCTTAAAAAGTACACAAAGTCATCCAGCAGAGCAAATAATTAACTATTGTGCAGTCTTGCTATGAGACCTTTCTTTATTGTTGTATCAGATCATGTATTTCATTTAGTAGTAGATAAAGGAAAACGCTGGTATTAAATTGCAAAATAGATTTTTTAAGGTTTTTTTTTTTTTTCTTTTGGGGTGTTTTTGTAAGGAGTAGTCAGGAGATTTCAAAGTTACAAAATGATCCAGTCCATTTACCTGCTCAGCTGGTGACTCACCTGGCTGAAGCAAGTCACACCACTCCTCTCTTTCCCTGTCATATGAAGGTAATACAGAGTTATCTTACAAGCTATTTTAAAGACTAAGTCTTTTATCAGTAATTACTATGTGACAAAACACTAGCACTGGTTCATGACATATATACGTGAATAGCTTTCTGGTTTTGAGATCAGTTAACTTCTGGGTAAGTTTTACAGTGCCCTTCTGTAGGAAATGCTCTCTGTTTCATACTCAAAGGTGCATTTCCCTAGGGGAATTCAGGAAGGTAGTAACTTTAAACAGAATTTGTTTTTTAGTTAACTTTGTATCTTTACAGCTATAAGGGGAGAAAGAAACATTTCTTGAGCTGCTATGAATAGAGAACAGCTCTTTGAGAATTAAATGTTTTGTAATATTCAAAACAAAACACAATCAAACATATCTTTAATATGTAGAAATGTGCTTTGATATCTCAGCTGGTGTGTAGAATAAAAATGTATCTTGTTTCTGTTGATTTTAGCAATTTCATTTAATGATTCGGATTGCTTTAGTATCGAGAGGGAGGTTTCTAATAATTTGGTATCGTGCCAGGGTTTCTTTGAATTAGTAGTCAGCTTTATAAATCAATCCCTTATGTTGAAACATTCTTATTCTTACCTTTTGTGTGTATTTTTAACAATGTTACAAGTCATCCAAAAGTTCTGAGTTATGAATTTGACAGCCACAGATGAGATTTGATAGTAATGAATTGAAGATTCCCTCTGAACACTCTAATCAATGTGGTTTTAGTGTTACACTTTTTTCAGCATTGTAGGCTTTTTGTTAGTGTGTGACTTAATGTTTTGTTTGTTTGGGGGTTTGGATGAGGGGGGGTGGTGGTTCTTTCAGCCAAATACTTACTAAGAGGCATTTAAAATGTGGGAACTAACACTTGGCATTATGTAAATAGGGAGAAGAGTAGCCAATGGCTCTTCAAAGGTTTCCACGTGTCCCCCAATAGAGAGAACATTTTGCCTCTGCTGAAGGGTGAACGTTGCTGTCTGGATAAGGTAGGCTTTATTTGCATATTATGCAGTGTTTAACACACTGTTTCTCAGACTTTTGCTGGTGCCATCCCTGGATTTACCTTGAATTTATCACTTAATCTCCCTGGGTCACTTAATCTCCCTCGGTCAAAACAGCTTTTACTTCAGCCAAGAAATAGCTAACTGCTTTTAGTCATGTTTTGAGAAAATTGGTGTTAAGAGTGTTGAGGTATTCTTCCCTAAAGAAAACCTTTTGAGTTTTGAAGTTGGCTTTGAACACAATCTTTGTTATTCACATTCAAATCGTATTTGCGGCAGAATATCTGAGGTGGTGAAATACTGTTGGGTAAAGAAGTTGTGGTAAAGGTGATATGAAATGCAATTTTTTTAAGTGTGATAACTTAATCAAGAAAGATTATACATAACATTTATACCTTCATAAAAGGTGAAAATATTTTAGAGGCTATTGTGAAAGGTGATCTGGCAGTGGAGCAGCAATGGGTGACAATGGCAAAAGGTAGCAACAGTAAGCGCTGGTGTTTCGGACCAAACCTACCCAGAACTCTTGGTGTGGTATCTTCATCTGGTATTAGCAGAGGCCTTGGAGGCTTCACAGTTCTAAAGAACAAGAGCTTAATCCACTAAACAAATGAACTCTACTGTTCCTCGGCAAGACACAGCGGTTCAAAACCTGAAAGGGAGATTAATTTGCTGCCTCATCAATTATTCGATGCTCTAAGAGGAGGATTTGCATATCCAAGGAGTGCTGATTTCTCCTTTTATTGATTACTTAGGATTTTCAACTTAATGTTTGTTGTGTTGCTCTAATTGGCTCCACAAGTGTATTTAGCTGAAACTCTACAGGTAATTTCATATGGGTTGCAAGGGTAGCATTGATTATTTCTATTGAGCAAAAATAATGAAATATAGTTTTTGAGTGAAGGCTCAAGGTCTATTTGCACTTTCAGTGGGAATTCCCAGAAATTTCATTTGGTTCTTTATTATCAAGTGTTCTTGGAACTGAAACTTTAATTTTTCTCATCTGTGGAAAATATATTTCAGAAAAGTTTGTTGACTGTCTTGATAACAAGTAGCTTTCTTATACAAATAAGTCAGCCTCTGTTGAAAAAAATCTAGCAATATCTGAATTCTAGACCTTTAGCCAGACTTTCCAGCAGGCTTATTTCTATGTATATGCTGGTTTAGAATCATAAAATGGTTTGGATTGGAAAGGCTCTTCAGAGATCACCTAGTTCCACCCCCACTTTGGAGGTTCCTCAAAGCCCAACCAGCCTGAGCCTGAACACATCAGGGGTATAATGGAAGTTTGTTATAATGCAGACTTCTTATCTTTAAAATATTTCTCTTGTGAAGTTTTTATTAACAGTTATGTGGAGCTGCATAAGCATTATAAAAGTCATTTAGATGTATGGTGTTTCGATTTCACTTCCCAGAAACTGGAGAGCATAGTATGAGTACCTATCTTGTGAACTTCTGAATTGTCACTGTCTGGTCATATATGCAACTGCAGCCATGAACTCTGTTTAAAAACAAGTGTTGATACATTTCAGTGGCAGCATTGCAGTCCCCAGGTCTGATTAAATTCAACATTGAGTAAATGAATGTAATATGTTTATTTTAATAATACAGTTTCTTACTCGGGTAACATTGCTGAATGAACGTAAAAGCCAGGTGAGCCTCAACACCAGATGGCAGCATGTGGCGCGTGGCTGAGTTGTGCCTTGCCAGGAGTTCACTGGATTTTGCCTATTTTATGAAAGTTCTTCTTGAGATCTATCAAGATGTCTTTTCCCTAAGAAGTCATTAAAAAAAACCCTGAAAGAATGAGTGTTTCCAACAGCGAGTTAAAAGCAGACTACCCTGAAAAAGTTTGTTTTCATCTTCCACAATCTCAGAGAGACCAAACCAAGTTATAATTACTTAGTTAGCTTTGGGAAGATATGTACCTCTCATAAATGTTTCTCTTACCACCACATATACCTGGTTTTATTGATAGTTTCCTGAGGAACCACTTATGATGGTATTTACCACTTCAGGACTTGATGTAGTAATTGGATTCTCAACTGCGTGGCTCAGGTTAATTTTACCCGTGTTCATTCAGGAGAAATAAATATTTTCTGACATGTGTTTTGTATCAGTACCTGTGTTGGTATTCTTAAGTTCTTTAAGAAAATAGTGGACTATATTTGGAAACTGGCTATTTTTATTATAATGATTAAGAGGTATTTTTGTATTACTAAAGCCCACATTAGTTTCTGGATTCAAGAGGCTGTGTCTATCAGGGATCATGCTTTTCATCTCTTTGGAATGGAAAAATCAGTAAGCCGCTCCAAGTTCAGTACAGAGGAGATATATTGGGGTTTTTTTGACTTAATGTGGTTTGGGTTTTTTTGAAACTGGTGTTCCATGTAGAGACTGTAGAGGCAGAAAACTGATCTAACAATCACTGCTATAATAGAGGCTTTCATTATCTCTGCAGTAACCTCTGGACCTGGTGTGTAGTCTGAATACTCAAAGTAACTGCCTGCAGTCAAGAAAGAGTCCTAAGTGCTTTGCAGAGGTCAGAGGTTGCCTTGTTGGGAACAGCTGTACTGAAACATCAAGGGTCGTAAGGCCCTTGCTTAACACTCCTTCCTGCTGACCAAGTATTCCAGCGAGCAGTGGTTTCATACATAGGTCCTTATGGCTTTTTTAAATGTCTTTAATGTCAACCACTTTGTGGTTGCTGAGGCTGTGAAATGATTGTTGGAGCTTAGCTTGCAGATGGTCACTACAGTTATATTCAAGATCTATTGATATGTGCTGGTAATTTGTCCTTCATAAGATCAGTTCTTCAATTGTAACTCCTTTTAATAATTTTGTTTGACAACAATCTCATTGCACAACACAAAGTCAGTCCATGTTCTTCAGCTGAATGTAGTTCTGATAAAGCCACATATGGATTGCATTTGTCTCTGTAGAATCTGCTTCAGCACAGTACTGTCAATTCTAGACTGTGCCATTAACAATTGTCCTGCTTCTGTCCATTCCTAAAGATTAGGCTTGGGTTGTTTACAAATGTACAGAAAATCAAAGTGGAGTACTGTTAATTTCTTTAATATTAGTTGTTAGCAACATGAATGTGACTGATTATATAGAATAAACTGCTATGAGAAAATGGTAGAACAAGAAAACAGAGACCTGTCTTTTTTCTCTAAATGCACACAGTCCTATGTGCTCCTACATCATGTGCTCCAAATTAAGTTTTGTTTAAGAGGGGTAACTTTTGCATCCTGAAATTAAAATGCTATTTTCATTTTTTGCATGTTCTCAAGTAAAGCGTTGTCCAAAATTAGAAAAGAAGGAATCTCTGTAGGGGGTTATCATGAACCAAAAGCTGATGTTGAACACTGTGTGGCTGACAGACGACCTTAAATATAAAAATGTTACAGTTGGTACTTTATTTATAAAGAATGAAATCAGAATTCAGTTTTCAAACTTTGAGCTTCATTACAAAGCCTTTACCTCCTTTCTCCGTATTTCTCATGATTTTTGATCAATTTGTTTGCTCTGTAGGATTTAAATAAATTTTTACTGGTTATAAACTTAAGAGAAGGAAAGAATATCTAGGAGTAAAATGATAATTTTAAACCAATAAATGTACTGCCTCTGTTACTTCAGGTTTTGTTTTTATGTTGTAGAGAATGATCAGGAAGTTTCACATGTGGTATGTTTCAAAAAAAGCTGCAACTAAGTTAGTTCAATAAGAAAAAATGAATGCATGAATTATTTAAAATAGTTGGTGCAACTGTTCCTGTTAACTAATCCAGACACTTGGAAGGCAATTACACTGAGCTTTGACAACATTGCCAACCCACTGCACAGTGCCTTTTGCCAAAAGCTATTGTTGTTTTATTGACCACGTTCACTATTACATATGCATATGAAAAAACAGAGGCATTTTCATTGGGATTACCCTAATAGCATTAAGAGATTATTTTTTAAATTTCCTTGGAAGGAAATTCACTTAAATGAGATTACTTATTACTTGACTGGTTTCCTATCATGCTGCTATGTTTAGGTAAGTGGAGTCCATTAGAATATGAAGTTTTTTTAAAAACCTGATTTTATACATTAATGATTTCAAATAAAAGAGAAGTACTATATTTGCGCACAGCTGCTTTTGAGAAAGTTAAGTCGATGTTCTGGTTAGGAGAGATAACACTTTTTGTCCCTCTTGGTGGCCCCCCTAGTGTCACCATTAGTTGCTAATTACTTGCAAACAAATAAACAATTAACTCCTCGTGCCTCTTGGTGGGAGAGTTTTCATTGACATGCTAAAACTTTCTAATAAAAGATTTTAATTAATGACGTTGCAAATCCAACCCCCTTGTCAACATAGCCATAAGGAGGGCTTGTGGAGGCATGCAAGTACAGTATACGTGCTATGCTGGCTGAAGGAGAAAGCATGGCAAGTACATCGCTATGTACTGCTAATATGTCAGCGCCTCAGAATCTTCAGAAAGTGCCTGGTGTTGTAGAAAATAAAACCACACAGTGCTCGTTTTCCATTGAAAGTATTTTGGGATTGGAGCAGAAAAAAGATGGCATTCCAGCTGTGAAACCTCACAGACCATGGATAGATGCATGCACCAACTTGGGTAAGTCAGCAGTCTGTTTTGTACCCTCTTGAGCTTTTATTCCTTTAAAACTGTGTATATTCTCCTGTTTCTACTGAAAACCAGTACACTGAAGCCCTCATTTGCTTGTTTTGTCTAGTTTTAGGTGATGACAGTAATCCCCATCTGCAAATCCCTGTTGTTTGCTATGAAAATCCATTTCATGCTAACAGTAATCCAGTGCAAGAGGAAAAAGTTTTGAAATGTGAAAAATATTTGTCAGTCACTGAAAGGCTATCTTTCAAACGAGAACTGAGCTGGTACAGGGGTAGAAGACCGAGAACTGCATTCACTAGAAACCAGGTAGAGATTTTCTTAGTATTTAATAAATTAATAACAACGTAGTTCAGTAAAATGTTGATAGAAGCCTATAAAAGCTTACTAATAAAGTATGATGTACCTCCACAGAGAGAAATCAGGAACCGGTGTAAATTAACAGTAATCTTGCTGAATTCAGCAGTCCTGTGTTTATGCATGGAATCAGAATTGTGCAAACAGTGGTCTGAAGTCTCCTGTTGAATAAAAGAAATCTTTTTGTATTTATTTTCTTTATTACTTCTTTGAAGTCAGCCATAACAAGTGTGTTTTAATCTCCTCAGATTGAAGTCTTGGAAAATGTTTTTAAAATGAACTCCTACCCTGGCATCGATGTTAGAGAAGAGCTAGCTCGCAAGTTAGACTTAGATGAAGACAGGATCCAGGTAATTAAAAATTTATTTGAACTCCTTTGTAATTCCATCTACATGTACTCTCTGGTTATATAAATGAGTAGTTTGACAGCATTAGCAATAATTTTAATAATCTGGATTTAAAACAGTGTACATTCAGTGATTTGTGAAATGGAAGCCATTGAATTTGTTAGGAAATCTTAAACCTTATTCTATAGTGTTGATGAAGCTATTCATTATTATATTGTTTCCATGATATCTGCTCTGTTTATCTCTATCGTGTGCAGAACTTGATAATTTGCTTCCATGTTTTAAAATCATGTTTATATTGTGCTTATCACCATATTTGAAGAACGAATTCAAAACAAATATTGAAATAATTTGAATGTCTAAGTATTTTGTGAGACTGTCAGTAGCATATACATGCATCAAACCAGGGTTTGATCTTATGTTTTCATCTGGCCAAAAGCAGAATCTTTTTAGGGATTGTAATTATTGATTACCAGGTAGTTCAATGTGATAAGAAGCATAGCATAAATGTGAGAATCTGGGCCTTGCCTTTATGTTTATTAAGCTTTTGCTGCAAGTCTTCTGTTGAGGTTGATGGGAAGCTTGATGCTGACATTAATTAAGCAGCTGAAGAAATAATATCTTAGGACTTGGATGTGAATTCCAGATGCTCAGGATCTTCCAGGGTCTGATTTGGTGTCACTGAAGTTAATAATAGTTTTTATATTAGTTACAGTGAAGCTGGTCCTCCCTCTCTAGTTAAGCTGGGGATATAATTTTCGTTGTCTGTGGTGTTAAGACTATTGCAAGTACCTACATGCCATGATCTGCATATTTTAAATTTGTATTGAACATCCAAATTACTGTCATTACAAAAAATACTGTAAAGCTGTGTGAATATTTTTAAGTTTCAAAGCTTATTCTGCTTACAGTGGTGTACTCCTGAAAAGCATGCCTTTTCTTTCAATTTTAGATCTGGTTCCAGAACCGTCGTGCAAAGCTGAAAAGATCACACCGAGAATCTCAGTTTCTAATGGTGAAAAATACTTTCACTTCCAGCCTCTTAGAGTAGAAAGAAGGATGGTTTCCTGTTATGGTACTACAATAGAACAGAAAGAATTACTGGAATTTTCTGAAATTGTATTAAGCAATGATGATATTTTAATTATGATTTTATCCACAGATTTGAAAGTTTATCATAATTTTCATTAAAATAAACTGTAAATATTTGAAGTATTATAATTTGCTTTTTGTGGAAAAAGTGAATTTTTCCTATCTATTTTCATAAGTATTTTTGGAAAAGCTTAGATATTTTTGCAGTTTAAAATAAAAATCCAAACCCTGGGTTGCACATGTATGAAGACGATTTGACAAAGCTTCATGGTTTTTTAAAAGTCTGTTTAAAGTCTGAAATACACAATAAGCAAAATAGATTTTACTACCTGAAACAGATTGTGTGTTACATTGGAGTTTAAATAGCTTATTTATAAGTAAATATTAAGATTAAGACACACTTACAATCATAGATTGTATGATTGTTTTCACAAAACCCATAATTTTTAGAAAAAGGTATCTCAAATGGAAGGGATGCAAATGATTGTATGTTCATTCTTTGGTTAAAAGAAGCTAAAAATTATTTTATAACATTTTAATTAATTTAGGATATTTTCCTATTTAATGCTTCAACTTGGATATATCCTGTCTTGTCAGTACAAGTGTTCCATTCATACAAGTTGCCCTGTTATCTTTTAATGACAGACTTCTGCATTTCACAGGATCAAATCACCTAGGACCGGAGCAGATACCCAGATCACTGCAGTTTAATTTTAGGGTGTTGAATTCATTTTTATCAAATGGTACATGAAAGTTAATTATTTTGATATTTGATATTCAACTTGAGTTAATATGCGTAAGGAGACCCTTATAAAAAAACCCACAACTCTTCATAGCCATGAACTAGGAAAACATTGGAAGTATGGGTTACACCGCTCCTTCTTCAGCAGAACTTTAAGCACTCGCTTGAACTGCTGGTGTCCTTCAGTGGGACTTCGTCCTGTGTTTCTTACTAGAGGTGCATTCTACTTGTATATAGCTGTATACATAAAAAAGCATTTTGTGTTAGACTGATGGTTCAGCAGAAGCACTGTCTTTCAGATTTACAGATTGAAATATCATTTAAAGAACCAGTAAATCCCAATGAATTTAGACTGAAAGCTTTGTTAATTGGGTTTTCCCACTTGGCTGACTTGAAAAGTAAGTTTTGTTTACTGTATTCATTCATTTTGTTTACTGTTTATTTACTGTATTCAAAAAAAAAGATTAAATAATTTTATCTAGTTTAAAAAAAGAACATAGGGTAACCTGTGAAAACTGGGGAGAAGAAATTATGGGAGTGCTTATGACATTCCAATTGTTTTTGTCTAATTCAGAGTATAGGTCTCAGACAAACTCTCCTCCATTGAAGGGATGCCTAGCCACTGAGCTACGATGATGGTTTCCAGATTTCTTGTGGAAACAGTTTTCCTTTATATCAAGTACTTTGATATTCACTGGAGGAAGAATGTGAGCCCAAGTCTTCAATCTACATATCTTAGCCAGCAGCCTTATTCACAGTCTGCCACTCAGCTCCTATGAAGTTGGTAAGGACACTGAGGGCACAGAATGCAGTGCATTATTATAAATATTGAGTAAATGTAAATAGCAACAAAGGGGGGCGAAGTTCCATAAATTCTTGTAGCGTTTTAGTAGTGCAAATACAGTCACGTTGTTCTTCGCTTGCACTTTCTAGTTTAATAAAAATAAAATAACAGGAGTTTTCTTTGACATGTTACTTTCAATGTAGTATAGTCTCTAGGAGAAGCTGGTGCTAAAATTTTAAAGACCTGTCTCTACTGCTTCCAGATGTTTTATTCCTCTATCTCTTCTAACGTGCTCTGCTGTTCCTTCAGTTTGTGTTCTTTCCTAGGACACGTCTATACATTTCAGTTGATATAATGGATGATTTAAGAGTGAATGTTTGCAACGAATTGCAAAATGCAGTTTAGGATTTTAAGAGATAACATAGTTCATGTTTTATCACGAGCAAACCAAGTATTGCTCTTCCTTTCTCAACGCTTGTATCCATGACAACTGCTGTCCTGTAGAATGAAAGGTAAGTTTGAGAAAAGGAGTGATAGAAAAAACTTGATTTTATGTAGTCTGATATTAGGAAAAGCTAAAGGGAAGTGAGATCTGGCTTCAGTCCTTAGTTGGTATTTTGGATGATAGGTTGAGATATAAGAGTTTAAATGAAAACCATTTCTGTATTTTCTGAAAAATATTGCTGAAAAGCTGCATTGCTTCAGAGCCAGATTACAAGTATTTGCTATTTTGTGTCTTTAACTTCATGAACTCATTGCCTTCATTTTTATAGAATCCCTAAAATCTTGAATGATTTGACTTTGTCCCCAGAAATCCTGTTTTAGTGCGAAAATAACAAACGTTTATCCAGTACTGAAATGTTAATTATTCATGCTTTGTTGGATTCAGGAAATAACATTACTAACTGAACTTCTGTTGTATCCTACATTCAGAAATACTTGAAGAGAACATTGACAAATAAAGTGACTTAAATGGAGCCAAATCCATTAGGAATATTTTTAAAATCAATTCAGATACCTAAGACAACATTGGGAATGCATGAGTTCTATTTTGTTTTTCTTCTCGCCTCAAAAGGTATAGTGCCCATAGCTTAACCTTGTTGCAGGTAATTTAAAACTATTGTGTACCTTACTGCTGGAAACAAGGTTTCCAGCAGCAACAGATTAGACTAATCTGTACAGATTGATGCCTAAGAACCTTACTCTATTATCTGGCAAATACCTAAATAGACCTAATGTCTCTTATAATGGAACTTGTCTCAAGTGACGGAAGTCTGACAAAGCAGTTTAAGAGAAGGAGTAGAATAGGAGCAGAATAATAATACCACCAGCCCTGGTATCCAGCAAATTAGCAAATGTTACCAGAAGGATGATTGGTGTAAGGTACCAAGTGTCACGCATAATGCTGTGGGGCAAAACATTTAATAGCATAATTGCATTATTTGCTTCATCTTGGCTTAGCTTGTTCTTCCCAAAGCAAACGCACCAACAAGTTAAAGCAGAACCTCTAACTTTACATTTATACCTAATTTACTGGTGTGAGTTTAAATTGTGGCTGTCAGTTTCTCAGATACACTGGGGTTTGTTTCTATCTTAAAAAACGTTATCCTGGACTTCACAGGATTTTTCTAGTTTTGTACGTGCTGATAATATGCAGCTCTCTGGGCTACCTTGATAATGGATGTCACACACCGTTATCTGTATAGGTGCAGCCAGTCCAAATAACAATAGTGGATGAGACTATGACAGAAGAGGCCACCGTGCATGCTGAAATCTGGTCCTGCTCCAGTTATGCATACTTTGCCTTGCAGTGTTTCTGTTCGTTTATCTGCCCTTCAGAGCTGTGGTTAGGAAAGTCTCAATATTTTTGGTCCCTATTCTGACTGAAGCTGTGAAGTCACAGCCTCCTTTGCTTCCAGCTGTATTGCCTTGCACTGGCTCCAGGGATCATTTGACCTTGTGATAAGATGATAGATTTACTAGGATGGTGAAAAACTGTTCTAGCAAAAAACGTGGGTAGCTGCAAGACTTTTCATTCTTTGTGGTATAAGATAGACCCCTTCATTAAAATTGTCTATGTTATTAGTCGTATGAGTCACTATATAATTTGGGGAATTTGCTATTTTAGAATTGCATATGTAAGCATGTGTTTCAAACCCATTATTTCATTGTCACCTTCAAAAAAAAAAAAATCATCTGTAACCTTGCACTAGCTTAATTATTGTAGCTCATTTTTCTCTAATCCTTTATTGCTTTTTTTAGCACTGAAATTTTATTTTATCATTCCACTTCATTTTACTACTAAGTACCTGTCCACAATTTCTAGATTCTTTGGCCGTGTTTTGCCTATGTATAACCAAATGAAGTTTTATATATTAAATGAAAATGAATATTTATCTTCTAATGAGAGAATTCACACTAGTAATATTTAGAATTGTATTGTATCAATCTTGGCAATACTCCAGAATATCTAGGGATTCCATTTCTATGAATGATGCCATATTAAGGAAATTAAGAAGAGAGCAGATGAAATATTCTGCATTAAATATTTTGGGCTCTGTTAGCTGCATCTTAAACACTTTTGCTTTTTTGTATTAAATCAGACTTTAAATTCATAAACCTTGAAGCAGTGATAAGTCTGTATTTGAAAAGCCTATAAAAACGATGGGCTGCTTTTGCCCTCTTGTGGCTACATTTTATAATTACAGTCCTACATGTGATTAAATTAATTTTGAGTAAAATCTGCAATCATGAGTTAGGTTGTGGTTAGACAGAAAGCCAGCAGATGACTGCCTATTTTAATTGTTGTACAAACTTCAGGACCAAATTTATACTGTACATGCATACAAATGCTTCATGTTGGGCCTGATTTTCCAACGTTCAGAGTGGTCAATTTTGAAGTGGACCTAGTGAAAACTAGTGGGTGCTTAGTATTTTTGATTGTCTTAATATTAATAATTAGCTATTATCTTAAGAATTTATTTTTGAGCAGCCAACCTTTTAAAATCTTCTTTCTCAATTAATTTAGGCTGCTTTCATGAGTACGTGTTTATCAGAGTGCCAGTCATTTTAGTGTAGCAGAATCTTTTTACATTCCAGAAAGCAATTGAAAAAGTAGTCAGTAATTAAGAAAAACCCACCCCTTTTAGTGTGAAACATAGAATGACTGCAGGTTCAATATCTACTAATATAATTCTTCTGTGATAAAAAGTACAATATTAGCAATGCAAAGTTTGCCATGCAGACACACTTACTACAACCAGATTTTTCATTCACCATTTTTTTTATCACATTAGAAGAACAAAAAACAACTTTGCTGTTTAAATACTGTGCATTTCTTAAAAGTTCGTGTTGCATTTCAAAATGTTCAGTTAGGGTAACATAAGAAAAAAAAAATTATAGTATCGACTTTACTTTCTTTCTTGATTTGAATATCTGTATGTTACCAGATATTTGAATATAAGGCATACATTGGAATGCAATTATCTCACTTCAGAGTTGGACCAGCATATTATTCTGTGCTACAGGATGTGACTATCTGACAGGATAACTGCAAATTGCTCTAATTAATTTTGACAGAGAAAGGAAGCCATAGGGAAGCATTCTAATGAGGCATCAGCATTGCCTTTAGGATGCAGTTGACTATTGCTAAACATTTTCATGACACGTGAATAGACATTCTTATAGACATTCCTGTTCAATTGAGAAAACTGATCTGACCTTTCCCTTTTTTCTTCTGTAAACATATGGTCCTGGGCAACAGGTTTTATCACAAATTACAGTTCAGTATAAGTAGTGTCTTCAATTAATGTTACTATTGTGATCTAATTAGAAACAGCTATAATAATCTATTGTAACTTATTGTGTGAATGTGCATTAACTTCCTATGTAAGTAGGAACAAATCTTGTTCATTGTGCTTGATCAGTGTATTATCTGCTTTTTTTATCTTCCCCAAAATAAGCAGCTATCTCAATTCTGATAATGTGGCTGCTTGAAATTTTTGTTTTAAAAGAATGTGCCAGACTGTAGACAAAAAGAACCTTTAGTTTGTTTGTTTCAGAGGCAGGGCTGCCAGCAACAACTGTCACTCCTAACAGGGTTCTTCCTCTCTTCTTCAGTCCAGCCTTGTAGAATTGCTGTGGATTTGTTTCTAAATCTGCTATAAAATGTTTCAAAATTCTTCTTTGAAATATTGTTATGTATCTGTCATATAAACAAAGATTGCAATTTCCATATGCTTCTAGCCTTTGTATTTTCTTTTGTTTGCATATTCCCCATATTCCATATGGGAGTAGAATGAGGTGCTATTGACAAAGTCCGTTCCAATCTTCTTCCGTAACAGTTACACAATAGTAAGGTTTTTTTTTTTAATTCTTCTGGCTGTGTTGCTATTGTTCTGCACTGGTATCTGCTACTGGTGTCTTTATGCATTTTAATTACAAAAATCTTCAAAACATTTTCTTTAGCCTTAATTACCTTTAGCTTTTGGCCTCAAATAACAAATTATATCATCCTGAAGTGCCTGAGCAAATAGCTCTCCCTCAGTTAAACAGGGAAAGCAGGTTGTGCTCAGTGAGGGGTCCCTTAGTGTGCTAGGATTAATTCTGCAGACATTGCCACGAGATGCTGTTGAATTTCAGAACAGACTGTTAAATTGGGTTAGGGTTGTTGTCCCATGCTGTATTTCCCTGCAGAAGGAAAATGATAAGCTGTCTGGATGGCAAGTATTATGCTGTAATAAGAAAGAGTTGAAATTAGAAGTAAAATGGAGAAACTTGTGTAAAACATTACTACATTGGCATTTCTAGCATTTATTCAAGCTGCCATGTAGGGAGCTTGATTTGTGTTTTTAATAGTTGATTCAGATAAAATACCTATATTGCTGAAAAATTTTATTTAAAAATTGAACATTGAAAATTATTCAATTATTGCTAAAGAATAAAACATACGTTACTTTGGGGATACGTTTGTTGGCTTGGAATATTTCTAGTTCAACAGAATTTTAATTGAAAAATGACTCTTCCATGCAATTTTTGATTTCCTTTGAATCACAAATCTAGTTTTCTCTAAAAGTGCAGTTTCATATTACACTTAATCCACTGTAACAGAAGACTGCTGCTGAAAGATGTGGTCCTGCCCTGCTGCTCCTTTTCTCAGAAATGACATGTGGCTACAGAGTTAAGTCAGTTCAGGGTGGTTTTGGAGCAGGGAGGAGTCTATTTGGTGGCAACTTCAGTAACTCGAATCATCTCAGACAAGCGAGTTGTCTGTTCCTTTATTATGTTCATATGAATAAACAGATGCAAAACTAAACAAATATAGAGAGCCGACATTGACTGCAAATGTTCTTTGCCAGCAGAAAAATTTGGCCTCCATACAATATAGAGAACTTGAGGCCTGGAGAGAGATAATATTATATCAAGATCTGCATCCATGTATTACTGATAAATTGTTATTTTGATGGTGATCAGAGGTAATTTTCATATAATGACTGTTTGGTTGATTTCAGTCAGTTCCATTTCATCCTAAGTTACTCCTACATCTGATCCTAAATTGAGCCTTTAGGAATATAGGACTGAAGCTTCCTTGGTCATTTAAGTGCAATTTCCTGTAGGAGACATTAAGTCACCCAGAAAGGTCACAAGACCATTCACTCCCTACTCTCTGAACTCTACAAGCCTCAAAACATCCACAAATACATGAAGATAGTCTTGAGAGAAAAAAGCTCAAATGTGACAGTGTGACATGAAAAGTGAGCAGAAGAGAGCACTGTTACTGCCTGCTAAACTACAAGAGATTCTGCAAGTTTAGCTTATCCAGCATTAAGGGCTGGACACTCAATTGCAGGACCTGTTGCAAAGCATCTGGTTATGGAAGTGGTGGCTGCCAGTGTCAAAGCAGAATTCATGCATCTAATTCCACTTTCAAGTCACATCTGGACACAGCAGCAGCTACTCCAGAAGCGCCAATAAATGGTTGGACACAGCAGGAGGCAGCTGGCTGCCAGGACGGCCTGTGGTGCTCTTTGCCACTTGCAAGGCAGATCCAGACAGTGGATGGAATTGTTCCGAAGGCTGGATTTGGGCTCCGTGGCCCACACTGTTTTAAGAATTCACTGGTGATGCCTGGATGACCTTAGGAAGTAGAGTGTGTGTCTAAAGAAAGCAGCAAATTAAAAACAAAAACCACTATACCCAGGGGTCTTTTCCTGTCTTACTAGCGGCAGAGTCTTTTCTGACTCCAAATCTAATTATTGGTTTAGCCTTGAGCATGTGTGCAAGACATAACAGCGGGCATCTTTATGACCCCCTGCTTAAGTTTCCCCACCTATAAAATAGGACTAGTACTATGGATTTTCCTTTCAGAGCTCAGCATTTTCCATGAATTTTTGGCACATTTCTTGACCTAGTGATTTAAAAGTTGTCTTGAAGGAGATAAGTTTTTGTAACAGTTGATGGATTTCATTCAAATTTCAATTCAATTTTATGGCCTAGGTCATTGTCTTATCTGTTCATAATCTCTCACTTGAACTTATCTGTTCATAATCTTTCACTTGAACTTAGCAACATTTTTTTAAACTATGGCATGTTGTAACGTGGAAGATTCCATCAGAGTAGATGTTTTGGGACCTTTGACCCTGGTGGGAATCTTCATGCCCTTGCTGAGAGTATCCATGTCTATTTCACACTTTCTAATTTCATCCTTAAGGTTTGATCCTAGAAAACCTCTGTCCCTCCTTTTTATGCTAGAGGTTTGTCCCATAGGTAAACCATCCCCATGGAAGTGGAACACTTTAGTATAAGCGGTTATTTTTAAAAGATCTAGTTTTCTGCCTTCCAGTGTCTGCCAGATGAAGTTCCAGAAGACCCTCACATTGCGGGTTTTCTGTTCTGGGATCTTAGTTAGGTTTTTACAGAAAGTGAGGTTATTCCAGATCTCTAAGAGGTTTCTGAGATCTCTTATAATACTTTCTGCTTGTTTCACTGTAGCTCATCCTCATTTTCTAACAGCGGGTTGTGTTTATCTGTAATAGAAGTGTGATATTGTCTGTGATATTGTCTCAAAACTGTCTGACTAAGCTGGATACTTCTACAGGCATGATGCACGCTTTCTGGCCCCAAAGTGAGCTGTTTTTATAACTCCTTTTGCAGTAAAGGTCAGTCTCTTTTGGGAAAGATTTCAGTTCTAGAAATATGAAGTATGGATAGAGCATACAACTTTAATAAGGATTTTTTCCTGAGTGATAGAAAAATTTGGTGGCGAATTGTTAACCATTTTATCAGAAGTTTTTATTACATGAGTTTTCATGGTTTTATAGGAATGGCTGAGTTCTCACTGTCCCCTCCATCTGGGAACAGCTGCTCAGAAAGGGAAAGGAAAAAAATATGCTTTTTAGCTTTAAGCAAGAAGGTAGAATGGCAACCAAACCCAGCTGCAGAATGCATGATACCGATACCCATGACTTTTGGATATTATGTGTTCTATACTATTTGGAAACAAGAGAGTGTTGTAAAAAGGACAAAAGATTCTACAGAAAAGCAGGCACTTTTGCCCTTGTCAGCCAGCAGTATTTTGGAGAATCTAGCTAAAAGTGTTAACTGATGTCATTTGATTCCCACCTTTCCCTTACCCTTTTCCACAAAAGATTTCAGTGGAAATCATTCTAAATGCATACAAACCAATGAAATACTTTGGTATTCAGTCATTTCATTCATGTTGGCAAGTTGGACATGATGGCAGGATGGACATACTTTTTTTTGGAGATGCATCATTTTGTTGTTAGCTTAAGCTGAACTATTTGGAATCAAGGCTGATTTTGTCAGATGGCATCTTTGCTTTGTGCTAAGAAGTTTGAGATCTTAGTAAATAAGATTGATCATTTTGCTGCTTTCTGGGTGCTGCCAGGGTGATCAGTGGTAGCTGAAGGTTCTTCAGTTTTTCTGCTACCTAGGAAATGTTGCTGTTCATTCTGTATCTCTTGTTTCTGTTAAACTCATCGTAGGCTAATGCATCAATAGCACAGATAATGTTCATTTTCCTCTTTGTTCTCAATAAATTTCAGCTTCCCTAGTGATCTTAGGTCTCTGTTAACAGAATATGCCAAATGTATTTCCCCATAGTTCAGAAGGAGATCAGGTACTGCTCCAGGGGAAGCAGTTCAGGAGAGCTGGTCAAGTACCTGCTGATGGGCAGGGAGGTACCACTGACTTTCATTGCCTTTTCTTTTTGTCAGACTGTCAGTAAGGATTTCCTTGGCTTCAGATCTGAGCTTTTGAGAGTGTTCCGGCTACACTCACTTCAGAAGTTTGTAGGGCACAGTTTAGAAAGGCAAAAGCATTGGAAAATGTGTAAAAGAAGTGTGGAAAAGCAAACTTCAAATCCTGATAAAGCTTCAGACCGAAATCTTTGTGTTGGGTGGAACTGTGGAAGGTTTAAACTCCCCCCTATTAGGTCTTTTTTTAGTTGAGAATTAGGAATAAAACGTTTTGGCTCAGTGTCTGTTGTATGTTCCACAGATGTGGGCAGGACGGATACTCAAAGCCACATCCAACCTGGCCTTGAACGCTTCCAGGGATGGGGCAGCCACAACTTCTCTGGCAGTGTTCCAGGTACCAGCCAGACCCCGTTATTTTCGGCAAAGCGGCCCAAAGCGCTGCTGTCCCACCAGAACAGGGAAAGGTGCGCACGTGGGGAGAGCGGAGGGGGGGGTCCCGGCTCGTTCCCATTGTTCCTCTGCTCGGGGGCGGAGCGGGGGGGCCCGGCGGAGGAGGAGCCCCCCGGCCCGGCGCGCATGCCCGTGGCTGGGGCAGGGGCTGGGGCTGCCCCGGTGCCCTGAGCTGCGGCGCTGCCGGGCGGGCTGCACACCATGGCCCCCGCGCTGCGGCTGCGCTCCTGCCTCCTGGCGCTCCTCGCGTGGGTCGGAGGGGCCGGCGGCAGGAGGGGGGCGGCGGGAGAGCCCTGCGGAGGGAGGGTGAGTAGAGCCGGGCAGTGCTGCTCGGCTCGGCTCGGCTACCCCCGCGGAGTCGGTTTGCGGGGCGATGCTGAGAGCTGTCCCGTGCGGGCAGCGCAGGTGGGAGGGGGCTACCGAGGGGAAAAACTTTTGCTCCAGCTAACAGAGCTGCTGCTCCAGCTGCTGCTGCTCCGGCTAACAGAGCTGCTGCTCCGCTTCCTTCGCCTGCAGCCGGCAGAGAGTGGCATTTCCCAGCAAGGGATATTTGTTGGTTTCTCGCTTGAGAGCGGGAGGCATCCTGTAGCAGGGACTGTGAAGAATTCACCCAACGGGTCCCGTACCGCGCCCTGAGCTGCCAGGGGAGAAAAGGCATCGCTTGGGCTTTGTTATTCTAATGATTCGAGGCCGGCTTGGGGGTCTTAGCTTTGGGCTTGGTCATTATACAGAGGATGTAGGAAATTTACAGGAGGGGGAAGGGGGGAGAGGAAGGTGATAAACAGTTTGTTGTTGCTCCCTGCCTTTTGTTCCTGCTTCTGCTCTGTTTTGCTTTCAGACTTCTCTTGACTGCTTTTGCTTTTTTGAGATTTTTTAAATAATCTTCGAGCGGCGGTTTTTGTTTTGCCTTTTTCCCACCCCTTTTCTCCCTCCTGATACCTGGTTCCAGCTTCAGTTGGAGCGTGGTGATCCAGGCACACCGGAGGGAACCACCGCTGACTTTCATTGCCTTTTCTTTTTGTCAGACTGTCAGTAAGGATTTCCTTGGCTTCAGATCTGAGCTTTTGAGAGCGTTCCGGCTACACACACTTCAGAAGTTTGTAGGGCACAGTTTAGAAAGGCGAAAGCGTTGGAAAATGTGTAAAAGAAGTGTGGAAAAGCAAACTTCAAATCCTGATAAAGCTTCAGACCGAAATCTTTGTGTTGGGTGGAACTGTGGAAGGTTTAAACTCCCCCCTATTAGGTCTTTTTTAGCTGAGAATTAGGAATAAAACGTTTTGGCTCAGTGTGTCTGTTGTATGTTCCACAGATGTGGGCAGGATGGATACTCCACATGCTCCTCACCACCCCTGTGTATAATTCTGTCGAGGTTTGCAGCAGCTATTAAGTAAATTATCACAATTAAAATTCACAACACTTGATTAGTGTATTTTGACGTTTGTGGAAATACACAGATGCAGTTTATATTGGAATTTATTTTTGCTTACATAATTAATGTTATTGTGTGTATTAAACCTGAATGTACTACAATATAATTTTTTGCTCACAACAAATGTAACATTTTAGCTTATTAAATATTTCTGCTAGTTTCTGGGTTTTTTTTTAATGTTTTCAGCTTCAAGTCCATACTTCCCTAGTCATTTTATTAGATATCTTGCCTGATTGTTTAGTTATAATTCATAATCTGGTTTTGTAATGCTACTCTCACTTATAAATGCCAAGATCATCCAGGCAGGGTAGCATGTATCAGCATAATGACTGCAGGATGGTACCCGTTGTCTCAGTTATGTGGTATTTATTTTGGTGTGCGTGTAAGTTTTGAGTAGACTTGACATACTATTAAATGACTGATGGCCCCTCTAACACATTGTCTGCTCTGGAGCAGGGTTGCCTTTGAAGTAGTGCCCTGTAGGAAGTAAAGGGACTATTTGCTCTATTAAAATTCCTTGGTATTTCCTCTGTTTAACCACAGGCCACTTCCCCTCTGCCACTCTAAACACTGCAGGGACACTGACTGATTGAAAAGACACAAGCCCTAAAGTAATTGTATCCTATTCAAACAGATATTCTTATTGCCTGTTATTTTTAAGTTGTGTCTAATTAATGTATGTTAAGGGCATAAATAAATCTTAATGTTTTATATAGAGAAAGTAAAAATGTCTAATATGCATTAAAAAAAGCAGTTGAATTGAAGTGATTCTTGTTGGCATAAATAAACAATGTGGAAAAACATCAGTTAACTTTTAATAGTTGATTAAGGAGAAATAAAACGTAGGTGGCTGAGTGTTTGCATGTATATTTAGATACAAACACACGTTGGTTATTTTCCTCTGTTAAAACTGTGAACATGTGCATTTCCCACCCCTTATTAATCTTGTATTGTTCAAATGCTGTTTTTGAAAATGCGCATTCCATCTTGGCACATTTATACAAGTAATGCTTGTTTTCATTTCAGTCTTCAAAATACAGTCTTAAGTTTCCCCAGTATTTTGTGGCGGTAAAAGCTTGCCTTGATGAGAGTATATTACTGGACTGTGATTGAAAGAATGTGTTGAGACAGTATTTGATGTTTTGGTTCATAGCTCCTGAAATTATTCTTAATAGTTAATGTTTTCAAAACTCTGAAGTCTTTAGGTGTGTTTTTTTAATTTACAACTTCTATTGCAAAATATATGTCTATATTAATTGCTCAACATATTGCAGACATGAATAGAATTATCAGTCATTTCAATGGATCCAGGATTTTAGAATTTGGGTTGACTTTAAGTCTAGGATTTCTTTCATTAGATTTAACAGGAAGTTTAATGTATTTCTACGTATTCCTACACTTAATGTTATTTCAGATTAAGGTAGAACATTTGCTTAATGCAGAGTAGTATTGCAAAGTAGCTTTCCATGTGGATGTTCTTTCCATATGAATGTTCTTTCCATATGGATAGTCTTACTACATCACATGCATACCTTTATCCAGAAAAAAAATACATCAGGGAAAGGCCTCTTTTAATCTAGAATAAGTAAGTCCACATGGAGAGCTATTCTGGAAAAGCAGTCTGAATATTTTTCATTCTATAAACAAGCCATGAGGTGTACAGGGAAGACAGACTTGGGTCCTGAGGATGATTTGAATGTATTTCAGATTCATTTATTCACTGTTAAACACATGAACAACTTTACTCTCAAGTTGTTTTGTGGATTCTAATGGGACTACACACATGAGTAATTTTTCTCATATGTTTAATTCCTCTGAAGTTCCTGGCACTGAACCCTGTTCAGTGTAAAGCCTAAATTTAATGAGACCATATGATGAGAAAGAATAAATAATACAGCATTTTAGAAACTTCTTCCTCCCCCTCCTTGCCTTGTCAGCTGAGTTGTACCTTCCTTTGCTCTGCTAAGCCAAGCTTATCAGACATACTGGGGAGCTCTGTTCCCGTGCATTCTCCCCTGAAGCTCTCCCTGTGTCCTCTTCTGTGCTTTTTATTTAAGGAGCTTTCCATTTCCTTTTCTTTCAGAGCAGAGACTCTGAAGATGCCCCTTTCCTACTGTTCCAGAATCAGGAATTCTGCCTGTCTCATTATTCCTTAGGCTTGTGCTGCCATGTCCCTATATTTATCTCCTCAAGGATCTCCCAACATACTCATTCTTCTCTACAGCTAAGATTTTTCTAAGCACAGAGCTAAGTCATGCTGAAATAATTCTACCAGCTAAATATGTGTTTTGGTAACTTTATTTAGAAGGAAGAATAAATTGTAAAATGTTAAGAAATAATTTACTGAAGTTTAAATTTCTCCTTTTATTTCTTACTCTTTTCCTACAGTTAAAAATTGGATTTTTTCTTGCAGAGTATTTTTAAAAAAATAAGGTTATTGGGCTGAAGACAGACCTGAGATGGTGGAAGGTGTTAATGTTTGCTGTGGGGGTTCTTTAATCTACAGACAGTCCCAGAGTGGGTTGAAAGCTCTGCAGACCAGATGCCAGGAGTTCTGTATCCTCCATTTTTGTCTGAATTTTTTAGAATCGGCAGGTTTATCTCCTCTGGCATACAGAACAATGTGATAGCATTTTAAATTGATTAGATGTGTCGTTTAAAGCTTAGTGGATTTCTCTGATGAGATACAATGCAACATGCGTTGTACGTGCAAGACTTTGCAAGCATGGTCAGTCATGCAGGTAGGCATCTGTTGTTACTTTTCTTCAGCTTGGAATTTGGCTTCAAGATCACTCCAGAATGGGGGTTTTCTTGAGTTTCATTTATCAAGTAGTGTAGCAGAGAATGTGACCCCATTTAATCCAGTGTCAAAAAGTGTTGATGACAGTCTGCCTGTTTAAGTTAATTTAAAAATGCACTAAGTAGCCCAAGTATGTTAATGTTTAAAAAAAAGCAGATGAACGTTTCTTCAGGAGCGGTGAGGCTATACGGTTTAAATGCTGCGTTTTCAGAATGAGCTGTCAAACACACAACTTAGAGAACAAAATTATGGCAACATGAGCTTGCTTGGGTAGTTGAAATGAAGTATTAACAATAAAAATTTATATTTCCTTGTATGTTGGTGTGAAATTAGGGAATTTGATTATGGTGCTTAGTCATAAGACGTTGACTGAACAAGATTTCTCCAGCTAAAGTCTCTTAGGACTGTGACAGATTTGATTAATTTCCTCTCTAGATCATGTCCCTAAGTGTAGATGTCGAACTCCCTGCCTTACTTCCTCTCACCAAGTCTGCTTTTGAATTAGCAAAGTGTAGTAACTACTGTACCACACTGTTAATTTAAAATCTTGAGACATTTACTTAAGAACAAGTTCTACTTTAATAGAATAGTACTTTATAGTCCACTGGTGAAAAATATGTCAAGCAGTCATGATTAGATGATATCAGCTTTTCTTTAGTTAATTATTTGGTAATGCTAATATAACATGGATGTTAATTAAAACTGCAACATTTAAAGGGTGTTTAATAAGGACCAGCTGTCTTTTCCAACAGATCAGTCTAAAGATGATGAAACAAAGCTTTGATGTGAACTTGCCTGTTTAATTCTGCTCAAAGGCTGACTTTTACCCATAAATTTAGCATGCTTTTTAGAAGCAAGATGGGTGTGAAGTATTACCAGAGAACTGTGAAGTTCAAAAACTATTTTAAGTTTTCTAAAAAGTAAAAATTATTTTTTATTTTTGAAGTAGATTTCTTTGCTTTATTTTTCTGAATCTTTAGGTTAATGCTGATGTTGTTTTTACATTTAAAAATGAACTTTTTGCATAAATACATAGCACCTCAGGAAAAAAATGAAAGTCATGTCAAAATCATAAATTTTTATTTGTTCTATCCTTCTTCCTGTATTAATTATGGAAAATTATTTAGGGAAGTCCACCTTCAGGAACCCACTGAGGAAACCTCACAGAAGTAGATTCCAGACCAAGATAAAGGAAACTGCAAATTAGCAAGAAGGTTTCATGTTAATGACTATGTTTTAAAAAGATAGTGTAACCAGTAGTACACCAAGCCACACATACAAGTTGCATCATTGTTCTAGTCCACCCTTCACCACTGTATGGATGGATTCCAGGAGTGGAAGAGAAGTTTGATGTATAGGTAGGGATTTGTTCTCTCAGTGTGTGAACTGATTATTAAAAATAATTAAAGCTTGGACTAGAGGTTTAGCAAGCATCAGCCTGTGGTTTGGGATACATTGTAGTCTTCGGAGTTCTGTCTCACTTGAACGCTATTAGAGTGTTATGTCACTGTTGGGCTTGAAGAGTTGTTCCAGACATCCTCTTTTATTATTCCTTGTGCTGATAACTGATGCAAAAGTCCCATGGGTGTGCCAGGACACTGCCTCTTGGTACTCTGTTCTTGCATCGTTTAGGTAGTAAGGGGTTAGCAACAGGAAGATAGTTGCGTGGCTGAGCATCCTGTTCAGTGGTCACCCACATTTTTCCTCATCTCTCAGCTGTTGATGAGTTTTCGCATGTTTGAAACTCAAAATGCATTGTGAGGTTCCAGTAAAGGATACGTACTAAGTGGCAGTTTATATACTTTTTAATCCCCCTCCATTCCTTGGTAGGCTCTTCATGCAGTAGATGGTGAATTATCTCCAAACAGATAGATGAATCCTTTCTATTAACTTAGAAAACTGTCTACTCCTGCCAGAGCTATCCAGTAAATTAAACTCCTCTATTCCTGCTTCGAACTGAGTTAAACAATCCATTACTGGCTCTAGATGAGTTCTTTAGTCATGAAGGAGACATGGTAGGCATGCAGTTCTGCTTGGAACTGTGTGTTCTGTGTTTAAAGGTTTCTAAATAATGAATTTCTATCTGTGTGATTCTCTTCACTCACTGAGTTTGTGCAATAAGCGTTTCTACACCCTCTGCAAGTTGGCAATGCTGGATTTTCCTCATGGTTGGTGGGCAGACCTGGATTTTAATTTCTGACCTTCCCTGTGTTCTTCACTCTTATATCAGTGGGAGGGACTAGATATTTCTGATCTTGCTTCTGACTACATTCAAATCCAGCCAAGCAATCAGTGACTTCTCCGACTTTTTTTGTATATGGCTGTGGGAAAATTCCTGGTTGGCTGGCTATGAATTAATGAAAATCCTCAGAATGCTTCACTAATGATAGCTCCTGTGGCTTTAAAAATGCTATTCCCTTTTTTTAATTTGGGGGAGGTCACAGAGGTTTACAGAAACTAAGAAAAGAAAACTTAACATCTGGTTGTGCTCTGTTGATGACGGCTTTTGTGTGAAGAAAAGTTATGGCGTCTCCTCAGCATCAAACGTATTCAAGGTGATCCTTTCTAAGAACTCTTTACAAGAATACTTTTCACTCAAACTGCGATTTCTAATTAATTTTACTTTGTGTTTTCAAGGAGGAGGATTTTAGTCCTCCATGGGAATCCCAGTCTCACAATATTGATACTTAAAATGCACCCTGCCTTTATAAAATAAACTTATTTTCTTGAGTTTTGTATTTATAGTGGAAAAAAATCTTTGTTTGTAATGTTTGCCTTCAAAATTGTAGAACTCCAAGATTAAAATAAAATATTGGGTTTGATTCTGAGATTAATGAAAGGAAATATTTTTGTGGTTTGCATATCCATAGTGAAGTTCAGTTTCATGTATTTGCATATAAAGTTCCAAAGAGTAATCTGAAAAGTGTCCTTTTTATAATTTTAATTTTTCAGGCTAAGAGAGAATGATTTTTTTAATAATGCAGGTTAAAGTTATGTGTGAATTTAGTTTATCTAGTAGGAAGGCACAATATGAGAACATTTAGTACCAAGCAGTAAATCTTTAAACTGTTAAAACCAGAAGCTATCAGCTGCTCAGTTAAACATATGTATTCCAGGTGTGGCTGGCCTGGAATTGGAAAGCATTAAAACAATACAACCTTTAGAGACTTCTAATAGTCACATTATCTTTATTTTATACAATGATTTAGACAAACTATATACAACCCTCTATTTATCATTAGATTGTGGAAGCAGCACCCCAATCTGTTTTGCTTGTAAACACAAAGTACTAACAGATCTGTTGAGTGCTTTTGTTTCTGGTGTTTGCTCGTTTTTTGGTTTTGTTTAAGGAGCTAAAATCCAGCCTGTTGAAACCAGTGGCAAAACTTTGACTCTTGTTTTGATGGGATTTTGTCTTTCATACCTCAAGTGAGTTGATGCTTTGTAATTATCTAGCACTGAGCAGCTGTGACGGCAGTGCAAGGGCTCACTGCTTTGCCCTCTTGAAAAACAAGCCTCTAATCTGGCTGCTGCTTTGTGTGTGTGGGAATATTTCTGCCCACTAAACAGGACATGAGTTCAGAATGCAATTCACTTCCACAGCAACATGCCATGTGGAGAGTTCTTGGGTAGCACAAGGCAGTGCTGCAGGCAGCTGGGCTAACGCAGAGCAAGCTGAATACCAGAGGCAGGGAAGCTTGGGGAGTGGGGCACCGTGCTTGGGCTGACCCAAAGCAGAGCATTTGGCTAGCATGGCAATTTCTGATGCTTAGGCTCTCTTGAAAATAACTATATTCCATCTCTGTGTTGCATAGATGTGTCTTGGAGCAAGCCATACAGTGTGGTGTCGTAGAGGAGGTAGTGCCCTGTGAAGTCACATATTCATTTATAAGCAATTCCTTTACAAACAGACCCTTAGGGATCATTTTTTTTTAAAAAATGTACCAGAGTAACTTTAAGTACAACTGCCCAGACAATGACTAATTCCATCCCTTTCCCCTGTCTGAGCTGTCCAGGTGCCAGTCTGTATCTTGTCCCAAAGCCCTACTAAAGCCTGCTTGTGTTGCTTCATATTCCTCCAATTTCTATGGGGATCAATGTTCTCTCCCTGCCTGGGCTTGCCCTTAATTACAGACAGTAGCAACAAAATGAGGATGGAAGTTGGAACAGGTAAGTTGTGCAATTTACTCTGAGTATAAAGGCTGCTGTGGCTGAATGAGCTTTAAATACGATGTGGGAAGGGGCGTTGCTGAATCGCAAACCTTTTAGCAAAGTTTTCAGGCTTGTACTGGGCTTCCCCTTGAAGTCTTAGAGATATGGGATATAAATGGGTGATTTAAGCTTTGCCCTGTAAGTGTGAGTAGATCCTTAGAAGCTTGGAGTGGGATTCTGAAAAAGAATGGAGTGCCCTAACTCCTATTGACTTTCAATGGGATTTGTTCTCTTTTGTGGCTCAGGGTGTAGTTACATTTTATATTGACTCTGCAGTGACGCTGATTAGCGAAATTTTCACTCCCAGCTGCTTCCTCCCACGTTTATGTTGCTCTTTGCCCTTCCCTCCCCACCTGTTTCAATGCACCTGTTTTATGAGCTGCATTGCAAATCACAATATTAACACCATTTGAATTGAAAGTATCCCTATTTATTTTCTTTTTTCTTTTCACAACTGGAGAAATTTTAATGAGTTCCCCATGCAGTTATATTAAGTGTATGTTCAGAAGTAGTGAACTACAGCATGAAGGAGGAACCAAGGACTGGATAGGGGAGTCAGGAAATCCCTAAGCTAATTTTGTAATTAAGTCAATATTCTATGTAACTATTCAGATACTTTTAAAATTCCCACCCTTGATGTGTGTTAATTTAGATATCTTTAAAATGTACCTAATTGAAAAAGTTTGAGGTTCGTATACTGAGTATATATGAAACTTCAAATTATGCAAAATGTTTCATGTGAACACTTTTTACGCAGGGAATTTTTCACACGCAACAAGATGATAATGTTTCAGAAATCACTTCAGCGTCTGTTGAAATGCAGCCAACTCTGTGGTGGAATAGAGAGTGCACGGTAACGCTATACAACCCTTCCTGCCAGGAAATGAAGAGGAGGGTATTCATTTGTGACCTGAGGGGAGGACTTCACTATACAGCCTGTAGTTTGTGAATGGAATCTGGGCAGATTACCACTAAAATTACAGAATGACCCACAGGTCTTGCATAACTCTCCCTATTTCTTATCTTGCTTTGAAGGCAGCATCTCCTACTAGTGGAGTATCTATGAGCAAATTTGTGTAGTTACCAAGTGTAGTTAAGGATTATTCCTCATTATAAAGAGCTTTAATTTTATCTACTATGTCAGAATTTTATCTGAGGTCTCCTGATACTGCTTCATGATGCAAGTATGAACAGCCCCAAAAGAAGAAAGAGCCACATGTACAGCCTGATGTTTTCATTATAAAAGAATATTGTGTTTTCTTTTTCTGTTGCATAATGCAAAATATTTATCTAAGATGCTTTTCAAAGAACCAGTAACGTGATCTATTCCAAATAGTTACAACTTTGCTTTATTTTTGGCATTTCTTCAGCAAATTATGTCTGTGCTGTTTAATAATTACTTTTACCTTAGTTCACCTTCTGACAGGAGTAACAGGTTAACCACAAAAAAAGTTAAATAAGAATCAGAACGACAGACACTTAACTCAGCCTGACTCATAACAGGTGAAAAGTTGTTATTCCATACTTCAGAACATCAATGGAAACAAGCCCTTATCTTTTATTCATTAGTTAGAAATAATGCAAGTTGGGATAGCTTAGGTTTCTCCATCTAGTTGCATTTGTAAGAGTAATTCACTAATCACGGCATTCACTTTTGGGGTTCTCTTTCAGTAAGGACCACTAGCCGTGAAATGTCATGCAGAGATTTGAAAATGGAACATTCAGCTCACTAAAGAATGAGCTGCAAGGACAGAACTTTCTTTTTATTACATTCTGGCAGTAAATGTAGGAATCAAATCTACAAAATAATTGATAGAAAAGCGCCTGGTGTCATCTAACAATGCTGATAGGTAGGAGTGACTTGTTCCAAGTATATGTGGTTTTGTTGTTGTTAGTTATTTTCCATTCAACCGCAGAAGTCAGCAATAGGTGAACTCCAGTGATTTATTTATATGGTTGTATGTGGAAGGTGATTTGTATTTATAGGTATGATTTCCCTCCCCCTAAGGTGATTATGTTTTATGGCAACAGAAAAATAATTACTTCAATGTTTGTTTTTTAAAATCACATCCAAGTAGTATTCGTGGTGTAAGTTATCATTTATATTGGAAGTGAAACTTGCTGGTCTTTGGATCTGCTTCTCAATATACTACAATGATGTAATATTATTTTAATAGTGATGAAGTTCTGAAATGAAAGGGTTTTTTATTCTGTATTGTATTTATCTTGTTCAGTGTTTAGGATTAGCTATTTATGTACTCAGTTTAACTTTGATAAATGAAAGTCAAGTAAAATGTGGAGAGAAATACCCGTTCAATTGAACTCTTTAATCTGTGTATTTAAATGCTTAACTTAGGTTGCAGTTCTGGCTTCTTGAATGAGATGACTGCTAGAAGGAATCTTGTTCATGGTACCGAATTTCCGTATAGAGTCTTTTTTGTTAGAAGTGATTGGTTCCTACAGAAAGAGATCTGTTAGTGTGCATGGCTCTTTAAAAATGAGAGGTTAAAAAATGATTGTAGATGCTTTTTTTCAAGTATTTTTAAATTCAAAAGATTTTTTTTTTTTTTATAATTTGATCAAAGTCACATAACCTGTGGCTCTGTTTTTGTTGCACATGCTGATGGTCTGTGGATAACATTACATTTTTTCAGCATGAAACTGAACACTTCAAATCCCTGAAGCACTCTCAAATTTATGGTTAATAAAAGAATTTATTGTACTGGATGTCATCTGTTATATCACTCTGGGAACAGAAACTGGCAGTGAGTGGACAGGAAATATTTCCATTTCAAATCGCTTCAGTCTTATGGTCTAAGGCGAAAGAGTCTGATTCCAGAAAGAATCACTGTGAATATCAATGTAGTAGAAATACTTTATTTAAGAAGAGTGTAATCTTTTTCAAATATTTCTTTTTGCTATATAGTATTAATGTCTCATGCTTTCTATATTACAGTATTGATCCCTTAATCTCAAGGCAGAAGGAATAGTTTTAATGTATTTTCAGGTAAATATCTACATGCCAAGTGACCAGTAAGTTGATGAGTTACTGTACAGTGGCCAAACCGCTTCAAAGTCTCAGACCTTTGTATTTATAACTGATTGGGTTTTTAAAAGAGTGTATTTCTGTGTGATGATTAGGTTCTTCCAGGTTCATGGATTTCTTCAAGTTATCTCATTTTAAAATGTATTATAAAGTGTGAAATACTTTGATTCGAACTTTATTAAAGGAAACTTTAAGTAGTCACATTAAGTAGTATTCAAATAGCTCTACATTTTAAAATATTTGAAGACTTTAAAATAATTATACATTTTAAATCCGTATGTTTATTCAGAGTACCTTACAACCTGAGGAAAAAAGTTTTAGATTTTTATCTTCAGCATGTGTATCCTGGGATACTTCCGTTTTTCATTTTGATACTGTTGTGCATTAATGTGTGGTTATAAAAGTTTGGAACCAGTTGTGTATTCCTTCTTTACAAGATATGCAGCTGAGGCAGAAGTGTTCTTTGCTCTCTGAAATTACTTCATAGACAACTGCAGGAAAGGAAATTCTGTTATCCCATTTTACAGTTGAGAGGCTAAGGCACAAAAATATTAAATGATTTCTTCAGAGTTGCATGTATAGGGTATGGATAAAGCAGGAAATGAATCCATGTTTCCCCAGTCTCTGAGCAAGGAGAAATCCCAAGATGATTCTTCTTTTCAAAATACAGTGTGAAATGTGTTTGTGTATTTTCTGTTTGTTTTCAAATGGTCAGTGCTTCATGTCTAAGGTGTTTTACAGATAATTAAGTGGGAAGGAAAGCGAGATGGAGAATCTTGTTTTCAGTCTTCAAGGCTTTAGGGTTGTTATTGCTTTCCTTACCTTTATGTGCAACACTATAGGAACGTGCTGGTCTGTAACTGGACATAATGGTGATAATAGGTTACAGTCTCCTCGTGCTGGCACGCAGCTTAGGTTGACTGTTGAGGTGTCACCACAGTAGAAATGCTATGTAAGGAAATATGCTTTTGCAACGTTGTTTTTTTACTTGAACAGCTTATATGTTTGACATAATATTCTAAAATGATTTTACATTTCTGGCAATTTGAGTGAGGTAGGTGACATTGCAGTTTAGAATACGCTCTCTTGAGATTCCTTTCAATTGTTAGGGCTTAGTGTGGCGTGAGTCTCGATGGTATTGGTGCTGCTTGTGTGGAAACCAGAGGAATTTCTTTGGAGCAACGCAGCAATGGTATTTTTCTGGAGGCTAAATGCACTTTGTACCATTCCTGCATCTTGTCAGAGTAGGTCGTGAGAGAGTAGACCCATATGCCAAGGCTGCATTTGTACATCAGGCATTTGGTTTTGGAGTTCCTGTTATTTTTCTATTATTTCTATTATTATTTATTAGTGAGTATGGAAATCTATCATGTAAAGGAAGGCTGCTTTGACAGAAAAATTAGATGTTATTAAGATGTAGATTTTCTTTGCCATATTTTTTTTTAATTGGATAATCCAATTTTAACCAATAATACAAGAACAAAACATGCTCCAAGGTTCTAATATCTGGGCAAGAACAGTCCTTCATGAAAAAGGTTTAGAATGAAAATATTGCAAGAGCTTAGACAGAATTTAAGCAAATGGCACCGGTGAAGTAACTAAAAGCACAAGCAGGTTGTGATAGAGGTTGTGTCAGTGTTTTAGCAGATATCGCATTTTGTGTCGTGTCTTAATTAGTATGAAAATGGCAGTTATGAACTAGCCATGTACTGTACGGATGTGTAACCCTTGCTTTGGCCTCCTTTCAAAAGCACTTAACATGAAATACCTAGGAAAAATGCATCTCAAACTGTTTCACTTGCTCCAGTGTGCTATAACGTGTGATGTCCATAGGGCGTGGCTTTCATTAATGGAAAATTAATGCAGTCAGACTGGAATTTCAATAGTATATCAAACATTAAACCTCTATTTAAAAAATTGTACTTAGATTCCCTTTTTAGTAGTTAAAGACCTCATGGGACTGGATAGCACATAATGCCTAAAGAATTGGCCAGTACAGATAGACTCAAACCACAAACAGTTCCTTCATTTTTTTCCTGACAGTAAGATTTAGCAATGCTTAATGCTTTTAAAGTCCAAGTACTGAAGACAGATGAGTACACAGGAATATTTGAATACGTTCTATCTTCTCTTCATCCCTTTTTTCATTGTCAAAATCTTCAACAATCTTGATGGCAGAAGCTATTCTCTTTAAAGAGATGGCTGAACAGCACAATTAGGGACAAAACATGGATTTGCAGAGTGAGAAAATCAAAACTCCAGAAGGAGAAAGTCCACCATGATCATATAAATTCTGAGGTAAACTTTATTTGTGACTGGTGGTTCTCAGAAACATTCTCAAGAACGTCTCCTCAAAACTATATTTTGCATGGTTCTGTTGCTTTGGGTCTGAATTCCTGATGTTGATCATCATTTGGTGGAGCTTTCCCTACTTAAATGGTTGTAAGTGGGGAAGCTTCAGTTTGCTTGGAGAGAGGAGCTGGTACAGTTGGAATATTTGAATTCTATTTCTTCCAATATCCTTCAGGTGAACCAGAAGTGTTTGTGCAGCTTTGTGTATATTTCTGACACGTTCCAAATGGAGTTTCTTTGGCTCCACATGTGATGGCTGTATTCCATAGAGGCTAACCCGGAGTGTATAAATACCTTGGCAGCTGAAGCTTTAAATCTGCAGCCACCAAACGTATCTGCTCATGTCTCTCAAGTTCAACCATATGGATCATCAGTACAGAGTAAGCACTGGACCTTCTAATCCTCACTGCTGATTGTATTACTACTTAAGCTGTGGGAGTAATTTTCATCTTCTCTGTGGACCAGGACTAGACAGAGGCTCTAAGAAGGAATTTATTTGCTAAAAGCACATAATTCAGCAGTAAGAATCTGTTTGCATGCTTGTCTGGGGGACGGGGGAGTAACAGTGGATAGCGTTGAAGGAACCAAAGCCCATACCTTTAACGTGGTTAGAAGGAAAGGTAGCGGCTAAGAGTTGTTTCTGACGCTTCAGGAAGCCAGCTTGAGCAGCTTTTCATTAGCTTTGTGAAAGGAAGAAAGGGATGAATACTTGTTTGCTTCGCAGGGGCAGATTTGTAGGGGAAGGTCATTTGTTTCATTAGCGTAGTTGTACAAGAACTTTTACTTCTAACCAAAAAAAATTTGTAGTCATTGTTTGACATAATGGTCCCACCATTTTTCCTGGTTGTGTTTTTTCCCATCCAGACTAAAAAAAGTCTGATACAGTCATTATGTCACCGTCCCTGGAGGTGTTTAAGGAGAGATTGGATGACGCTCTTAGTGACATGGTGTAGTTGACAAGTAGGAGTAGGTGTAGGTGTTGGGTCATAGGTTGGACTCGATGATCTCAAAGGTCTTTTCCAATCTTATGATACTGTGATACTGTGATTATGCCAGTCTGTTCTGAAACTACAGTGACCTGTTCCTCGCATTTGTTAGAGGGGATCGTGTGCCATGGCTGTAACTGAAATAAATGCAGTGCTTCTTGGTAAGTTCTTCTTCCGTGTCCTTCATGGTATTGAACTTAACGCCAGAGGTCCCTTTGCGTTGCTGCTGAGTAGATGCCTATAGCCTTTCAAGTCCTAGCTTCTCGATTACTGAACTTTTTAAGGTTACGTAGCTTACAAGTATGGTAACTTTTGGAAGAGGTGTTGCATCATTTTAAAGAAAAGGTTTTTTCCCTTCATTTGCTGCAAAACCAAATTTTGTGTAAGGTATTAAAAATACTGTTTGGGGAATGATGAAAGATTCTTTAAAGCTGGAACATGGGATTTTGGCAAGTAAATAATTGATTGCTCCTAGAATTGAACCATACTGCTTATGAATTCTTAGTTTTAAAATCTTATGGATGAGTACAGTTGTGTGTTTATAAATCCAGAAGAATAGGTTTTAATGTCCAAAATAATTGCATTACTTTAGAGAGAGGGGATTAAGATGGAACAATCCCAAATCCTATCTACTTTAAAAGTTTTAGTTCTGTGGCACTCTAATCAATAAAGTGGAGGAGTTATTGTTAAATTACCTTGCTTTCCTATCCTCCACAACCCAAACTTTGGTCTATTTCTATATTTGTCCTACAAAATCAGTGTGCATTAGTTTTATTTACAGTCATGAACTCCTATGAATATGTGATAATTTCCTTAGTTGTACCTATAGGTTTCATTCATGTAAGTAAGAATTAAAACTAAGTTTCTAAAATACACCTTTCATATTTTCCAACTGAAAAGTTCTTAAAGAATTTCAATGACTTTCAAGTAATACAGGAGAAGGATTAGGAGTGGGGGAAGACATTGTGTGATTAAAACAAAATAGATGTGCTATGCCAAATTTTTCACATTCCAGCCTTTATGTGATGGTTCTGCTTTAAAGATTTCCTTGCAAGCAGCTGTTCATATCATTTTCAAAAGTTACAAATGGGATAAACTCACCCTGTACTGCAAATGGAGTATCTCCAGGCTGCTTCCTCTAAGTTTGTTTGCAATCAGGATTTCCAATAATGCAGTAAATTAGAATTTTTTAGGTAGGACAGTTGTGAATAAAGTAGTTAATCCACATTTAATATTGCTTAATTGTTTCCTAGATATGTTAGTTTAGCAGTGCTAGGACATAAGCTAAAATTCAGTGCTTATGCAATATTTCCTCTAAGTATGAGGTATCCTGTGGGCTTATTGAGGTTGTGAATATCTTACCACTATAAGAAGAAATATGTTCTTTAATTTGAGTGGAATAATTAGCTGGCTTGTTCATTTTATAGTAGTCTCTGTTGCATGTTAAGCAGTAAGCAGGCATCCTACCTTCATTAATTTCTCCTCCTCCATTATTTCAGGTGTGAGTTATTCTTGTTAATAGCACAGGTCAGTGTTTCTCAAGATAATTTGTCTTGGGTCCCTCTAAAAACAATTTTACCATTTGCACCCCCTTCCTTCTCAGTCATGATCACCGTTTGTGCACCTGCCTTGGCATTGCTTTTTCTTCCCCCCGCCTTCCCAACCACCTTCTCTTTCCTCCTAACTCTCCTGCTAGGGGTCATGTCCCACAGTTAAGGGAGCACTGTTTAACTACAGACTTCTGGCTTTTGTCCAATTATGCTTAGACTTGCACATTTCCGTAATGTTTGTGGCAATGTGCATTGTTTGATATTATTTATTCTGATGGGTTTTCAGATTGGTTTTTTTAGAAGGCTTTTAATTTGCCGTATGATTCACACAAGGAAGCTGGAAAAAATTAAGTGTGACAGAGCAAAAACTTAGGCAAACTTGCAAATTGCATGGGAGAAATAAGAGCTGGTGCCCTTTCCCTGCCATGCTTTTCTTGCATTCAATTCCTGGGCTTGACTCAGAGATTTAAGATTTTCACGGTAGGCGTCAGACAGTACAGATTAAACTTGCTTCTATTGTTGTAAAATGGTGGCTTTAAGGGCTGTCTGTTCTCTAAAACAGAGCGGTTACCCTGTGTTCTGAGCAGCTGCCTGAGCTGCGTTGCACACTGAGGGGTCCTGCTGTAAATTCTTTTTGTAGCGTTTCTTCCTTCCGATGATTTCTTACCTCTCCTTCAGACTGACTCATGTGTTAAGGTAACCTTCCACTTTGCCTTTTTCTAAATAGAAAACAAACCAGCCAGGAATGAAGCGTAATGAAAACTCATTTCTATAGTGGTTTTTTAATTTAAAAAAAAAAAAATAAATTTTTAGCTAGGATACACTGCAATTTGTGATCTTCAGTCAGCATGTTTCACCCCCAAAATCCTAGAAGACCCCCATGAGGCTAGTTGGAGTACAAGTATCCATGGGTGTGGTTAAGGACCACCTCATTCTCTGACAGGATTTAAGTCAGCAGCTGTAGAATTCAGTATCCTTTCATGATAGTAGGAACTCGAGAAAACCGTGTCTAGTACAAATGGCAGAAGAATTTGTAATTACCTGTGTGGGAATTCAAGCCTAAAACCGTGGATACTGTCACAGTTTTTTGTGAAAAAAATGAGATTTAATGATCACAAAAAGTCAGGACAATTCTTATACAAATGAAGTATGAGTTCCTTTGTTAGGTGTAGGAAAGTATTACAGGTTACTCCTAAAAGAAAATTTAGTTTCGCAGATTTTTCTGTAAAGTAGGTTGGGTTTGTTATTGATGTTGGTGTTTTGGGGTTTTTGCTCTTTTCCCTGGATAATAACTCACAGTGTCTGCGCCATCTATACAGTCCTGGTTTTAATTTTTAATTTCTTAGAGGGTTTTGGCTGTCAGTTAGCATCTTTTTTAAAAAAGGTTAGTATGGATGCTTCATAATGTTTGCACCAAGGCACAGGGGCTTAAATTAGGGTAAAATGCTGTATTCTTGGAGAACGCTAAATGTGAATATACCTGACCGTTTTAAGTAAAAGGAGTGTATTGTGCCTGTCTTAAGTCACCAGGCACCTACTCCTAGGGAGGCTGAGCTGTGCAGAGAAAGTCAAAGCATGAAGTATGTTCACATGAAACAAGGGTTCTTCCAGTTCGGAGGAACGGCCCAATTGTTCTACCAGACAACTGAATACTCTGTCTGAAAGGGATGATTGTGTTAAAGTAACGTTAACTAACATCTGAAGAGCAACCACTGAATTTTCATAAGTAACACAGAAGAAAAATTGGGATCCTTGAACATGAGAGGGTGTTTTTGAGAAGGATGTGTTAGGGAAGAACCAGTGTTATAGCAAGAGGAGGGTAACCAGGGGTTGGAGGCAACATGTTCCTTCCTGCTCAAAAATGATGGTTTTATTTCACCTCCAATACATAGTTTATAATTGAATTATGAAAGGTAAAGCTTTGGTTTTATCTCAGGCCAAATGCAGGATGCAGATCCTATGAAGACACATTCCGCTCCTCTGTGGCTGAACTTGAGTGCAGTGGCTGTAAAGATGAAGTAGTGAAACAGTAAATAACGAACCACAAAGAAACAACCATAATCTGATAATTTCTTGTAAATCAATGTTTTTTACATATGAGGAAACACAAAAGATGCCAACTCATTAAAATAATTTTAAAAAGTTTTGAAGAATCTAGGGTTTTGTATCAGATATGAAATAGGCACTGAGAAAGCTTTCTCAAGCTTCGCCAGGGGAGGTTTAGGCTTGACATTAGGAAGAAGTTCTTCACTGAAAGGGTGATTGGTCACTGGAATGCGCTGCCCCGGGAGGTGGTGGAGTCACCGTCCCTGGAGGTGTTTAAGGAGAGATTGGATGAGGTACTTAGTGCCATGGTGTAGTCGACAAGTAGGAGTAGGTGTAGGTGTTGGGTCATAGGTTGGACTCGATCTCAAAGGTCTTTTCCAACCTTATGATACTGTGATACTGTGACACCTATTGCTCCTTGAGTTCAGTTTTGTTAAAACTGACTTCTCCCTTGTCACTGAGATGTTTTTTAAGATGTTATTCCCGTAATTTGTGCATGCAATGCAGGAACATATATATACATGTATATAAATAAAAAGGCAAATCTGAACTAAATTTGTGGTTGGAATTATCAGTTACACTAAGGGTATAGCCGTAACAGCACAAACCCATTCACCCAGGGTTTAGTTCATTCTGCAGTCAATGGAGTACACCCAAGTTATATAGAAAATATTAGCATGGCTTATTATATTTTGTTGTATTTTTTTGGAAGCCATCCAAAATGCAGGCATATAAATAGTACAGATAATTCACCTTTTTACTGACTGCTGTAGAAATAGAAAATGTTTTAACTTGGTTGAAAGCACCAAGAAAGCTTTAAAATTAAAAGAGCAGATGTCAAATATAAAGCTTTTAGTTTACTGAGCAATGAGTACAATAAACATTGATTATTCATCTTGATGTTAGAGTTCAAAAACAATTGTCCCTTCATTTTGCCTCATGGGAGCATGAAATTAGGACCATGTGTGCATTGATTAACAACATATGAAAGATGAATCATGATTACTGTTTTGGTCTGGTGCACAAAGCTGTGCTTGAGGGGTAGTGATTTCCTACCTCCTTTACCAGATCTCTGTAATTAGTGCTAGCATCTATCTCTGTTTCCTAGTATTGATGTTTAAGTGGCTGCCTGACAGTGCCTATTCACACGCATAAATTGCCTTTATTGAATGAAAGAGTGTTTGCTCAACCAAAGTTGAATGTTGGAGTATATTTCAATATTATTTGTAAAAATAGTTATTCATAGGATGATTCTGAAATGCCATCTGTGGCAGGAACTGTCAAATATAAAAAATAGATGTTACTTTAAAATTTGAAACACTATGTTCTAGATTAAAAGGAAGAGGGGAAAGCTCAACAATAAAAATTAAGCCAAATTTTTATTTCTTTCCATTGTATTTAATTTATATCTCTGGTGGCAGACATGTTAAATGTAACTTTTCTTGGAGGTACAAATAGTCCCTGTGGTTAAAATTTCATTTAAGCTTTATATCTGGAAATGTAATTCTGACCTTGTTCGTCTCTGGCCTAATGATGGGTAGAAAGGGTTGTACTAAGTGCCATTTCATTAATAAGTTGTTACAATAAATGAAGGGTAGGTATTAGAAAAAACACAAACAAAAATATAGGTTCAATTCATGTAATAGCCTTTGCCTTTAATTAAGTCTTGTGTTCTATTGCAATGAAAGATGGATATTTAATAAAATTAAATACTTGAATATACAACATCCAAATGAGTTATTCTTCAGGAGATGATATGTATTAGTGTTATTCAGAACTGTGCTGATTTGAGATATCTTAGGATCTTAACTGTAACTATTCAAGCTGTTCATGTGGATTGAGGAACAGGTCCAACGTTGTTCTCTGTGATTTGAGGTGTGTGATACGCGATGGAAATTCTTCCTAGCTTGCTTGCCCAATGTCGATTTAGGATTTGGGTCTTAGCTTATAATGTTTTCTGTGGAGTTCTGTGCTCTGAGCTCACCTAATATGAGATTTATGTTGTCGTGGGTAACAGCTTCCCTGTCACTCTTTTTGACAAACAAGATAATTTGTAATTTAATCTGTATGTATTTCAACTTTGATTATCTGTTTAAAGATCAGTGGTCTATAGTTCTTCATGAAAGATGTTTTGGCTCTTTTCTCTGTATTCCTCCTCAGTCCTTGTTTAGATGTACGGAGACCAAAGGGATTTTGTAGACAAAGCTCCAGGCAATGGAGACTTGCTTTCTAGTAAAGTTCAGGATAAATTAAAAGCTGCATGCAAGTTCAGCAAACGTTAGTGGTTAATTAACTAAGAATGTAGAGCCCTAAGGCCATAACATTAGTATTTATAGTTTTAAAGTAAGATGCTCTAAACAACTTGTTTTAGCTATAAGCCATTTAAGTAGCACAATTACTTCATGGCTTAAGAACAAGGGAATGCTTCCTGGAAGAATATATCTTTAAAAGCAAAGCAGTAAATACTTAGAGGTTGAATAGCAAAACTTAGCGTAGTGAAATTGTCTGACTAGCTTACATGTTTTCACCTACAACTAATATGGTGTTTGTCTAGTTCAGCACTTTAAGGTGACTCTAATTCACTCACAAATCACTGCAGCCTTTTTGTACCTTTTATACACTTGGGAGCACATTTTTACAACCAGTAAGTCTTGTGTTCTGGTTAAGTTCAGCAGAGTTTGGCTTATATTAAAGTTACTTTTTGCATCTACTTTATTAATGATTGTTGTATATTGTTTTATACTTCTACTGTTACATGTTTTGTGATTTTACCATAATCCCAGTAGAAATGCAAGTAAAAGAACTGTGAAAGGCATTGCTGTATTATATATATATATATATATATATTTTGATATAGGATATAAAAGGTCCTATCTAATGAATTGAAATATTTGTAGGATTTGATGAAATTTGTATATGTCTCGAAACATCAGCTCTAGGACACAAAAGGAAGACATGTAACAATTAATTACTTTGGTTTATCTAACTTGAAAGAAGAAAAGTTAATGGTATCTTTTCTGTCATTTTTTAATCAAACACATAATGTCTTTGTTTTGCTGTAGTAGTAAGTTAAGACTTTTTATATAGCTAAAGATAAACAGAACATGAGTCAGAATGGAACAGGTATTAATAGAAAAGTTAAGACTGGAAAAAAAAATTGATGCCTTCCTGTTTCAGGAAACCGTTTTGTGTAACAGCTTGTTTAATGCCAAACTAAATCAAAGTTAAACAAATGCAAAGCCACCTAAAAAGAAAATGAGATTACAAATTTAACTTCCAACGACACTATCAAGATCTGATTTGCTTTCATCCTTTATGCAGTTTTACTCTTTTTTTTTTCCGAAGGTAACTTAACTCAGACCTTGTTTTTCTTTGTAAATACCTTTGTCTGACTATGAAGTGACACACAGGGAATGTTTGCACACGATTCTGACAGCATCTAATTACTGTTGGAGTCCTTTATACTATTAACTTATGCACTTCACATTGTAGCAGTAAACCCAGATACAGTTGTATTCAAGAGTGGTATTTACTTAAAGATAGTGGTAAATATGAAGCTATTTGCCTTTCAGGGAATCCATAAGAATCAGTGTTCCAGTTTTCAACTTTGTATAGTAAGGTGAGGTGTATAGGGTGAGGGTGATGCTAAATTTTATGTTTCAAAACCAATTTCACTGCTTTCTGAAGGGTAAATATTGCATCTCTAAAGTCCATAGTTCTCTTTTGTAAGTATAGAAGGGACAATGGACCCATCAGACTGTGTATGTGTCTGGATTCCTCCCTGGGAGAGCCAGGAATAGTTCTCTGGTTGGTCCTCAGTTTCTGTGACACTGCAAGGTTGGCAGTATCTGCTTTAATAATATTTGATAATAGAATAGGGTGTCTGATGTAGCATAATGGATTTCTACAATATGCACTTCTACTGGAAAAGTTATGGGATGTAATTATTAGAATTGTTCCAGTTGGAAATCCAGTGTTTCATTTGGTTGTTTTTAACTACTTGTTGATTTTGAAGGAAAAAAATTGTGAGTTCTGTAATCCTCCTACAAACTGTTTACAGAATAAATATCTAAGCGAGTTCAAAGTAGCTTGCTTTATTCAAATTATTTTCTTGGTATTTCTCTACAGGGGCTGCCATCAGTCACCAAGAACAATGGACTACTCAATATCACTTTTAAATATGACAGTAAGTTGAAAATTTGCACTATATTCACAAAGATCAAGGACTTCATCATGGGTGTCAATATACTGTCTTTTCTGTGTTTACCAACTCACACTGTTCTTGGAACAATGTTGACTAAAAGACATATTTGCAATCCCTCACTATGTTTTTTTTTTTTAAATCAAATTTGATTTTAATATTTAAAATGAGCAAAATTTAAGTATATGCAAGAGATTAGTGATTGCTACAAAAGAATCATGATTTTATCTACATAAAGAAAACCAGGAAATAGTAGCAGTTATAGAACAGAGATCCCCCATTTCGTTAACACAATGGAGTCTGTTTAAGTCCCAGTATCTGTCATGTTTTTTCCATTAATTCTGGCACTGGGAACTGTGTTTAACCAATGACAAGTGTTAATTCAAAATTCTACTGGCACTGTATGCTTCCTGGACAAAGGAGTTATTTGAGTTCTGCAGTACTGGGAAAAGATTTCCCCAAGATCAAGGCTGAAGAGTTCATATAATATGGAAACACGTACTTATCATGAATAAGCCAGCACAAAAGAGAATTGCTGGCTGTGGTTTAAAGGCTTTTATTTGGCCACACAGCAACTCTAGCGAACTGCGTTACATGTTGTTAAATTAGTTGGTTAGATTATTTATGCAGGTGAAAAATAAATGTTTGTATGTTTCAGTATTTCACTTGTACTCAAGTAAAATAAGCGGTTTCCTGAAAAGTGCAATTTTTCCCCTGCGGTTTGATTCCGAAATCTGTTGTCCTTTAAAAATGTAAATCAATGACTCACAGGCAAAATTCAGACATTTGTGCTTTATTCCTTTTTGGCAAATTGTCATTTGACCATAAAATTTTAGCAACCAGGATCCAAAATCTTGGGTTTGCTATTAATTAGATCCAGACCTAGCAAAAAACTGTTGGTTCAGACTTTCCATTGAAAGAGATACTCTATTCTCCTAAGAGGAAGTTCATGCTGTCATTGAGTCCACTCATAGCAACGGAATTCTACAAACAGCAGAGTAAGTACCAACTGCCCAGCTTTTGTGAAAGGCAGTGTTGTACAAACTGTTGTATGCTTATTTGTGTGATAAAAGATCCCTTACCATTGTTATTCATAGTAAAAAGCCGTTTTCTAAGACTGCTTTTCAGTTAATAATTTCTTTTTCTTTGCCTTTTTAAGATCACACCTCTGAATTAAATTCACGTTTCCTTCATTGACTTATCATAACAATTGATTTTTTGTTTTGTTTCTACAAACTCTACATAACATATAGATTATCTATTTTTTAAAAAATTAATCACCAGTCAGTAATATATAGCCTACTTTTTGTGGATATTGTTGGCTTAACTAGTCCAAAAGCAGAGTGTTTCCTTGTGCATGCAAATGTTCACGTATACTGTGCTCCAGAACTATTGAATTTTTCGGCTGTTACTTCTCTTCCTGCAGCAAAATATGATCCTAAACAATGTAAGGCTTTAAAAGTAATAATGTTTGGGGTTATTTATTTCCTTGTTTTGAACACATAAAGACACAGTCAAGTTCAACAACAAAGTCGAGAACATTTTTCATATATTTCCTCATTGAAAACTGAGGTTTTCTATAATCACATGCTTGCAGAGCTGATAAACTTATAGAATATACCGTATTTTGAGAGGATAACAAGACAAAATGGTTTCTGACTAGATCCAGTAGCAGGAAAATGGTCTACGGGTCGTGGCTGCTGAATGGATGGCAGAGATGAGATAGATTTAGGCAGTAGGTTCCTTGTGGTCAGGATTAAGCACTATCATGGTTAAGAAGCCCTTCTTGAGCACCAGTTCTAAAGCTCCACGTTGTTCATTGTTCTTGTATGTGCCTGATCATCATTGTTCTTGTATGTGCCTGATCATCATTGTTCTTGTACGTGCCTGATCATTGACCAACATTCTTTTGCTCTAAGCACTGTAAATGCACAAAACTAATGTCAATCCTTTTCAACAGTTAGTGAGGAAATGTTCTCTTTTGGCAGGCACAGCACGTGTCATTTATACTGTGGTACAGACCACACTGGTATTATAAATTGGCAATTTCCTTTAAAGTCCTGTGAACTAGGGTTTTGCAACTGGTAACAATGATTCATAACGTTTTGTGGTTTTCAGTGTCCTGAGACAAAAGCTTCATGTAGATTTACTATGCAGTACTTCTTTTTATAGAATAAATAGTGCATGTGTACTTTGCTCAGTCTTGAAGAAATGTTAGGAAATTAGGTTAATTCTTTATTTACATGGAACGATGTTGGTCATGTTGGAAACTAGTTATTTGAATAGATCTTTAAGATTATTTGCTCTTGACAGATTATGGTTTACCTGATCTGGTATGGCACAAGACTGTGAGCTAGAATGTTTTCCTTAATGCATTTATTTCTCCATATTTTTAGACTGCACACCTTACCTGAATTCAGTGGGAAGACACGTGATCGGAGATGTGCAGAATATAACTCTTAGTCAGTATGCATGTTATGAACAGGTTGCAGTGACAATACTTTGGACAGCAAATGCCATTGGTAAGTAGTAGAGGGAGATGGACTATTTCATCATGTCTTTGTTTATAACCTCTTGCAGATCGGTGTTAAGAAAAATAATGAAATTATGTTAGGAATCAATTAAGCAAACTACTTAAGCTGCTAAAAATTCTTTTTTCTTTGCAAAGCTGCTATTTTTGCCAGCTCACTTGAAAAACCCTTAAAAGAAGGTGCTTTCTGCAGCCGTACACTGCTTTTTACTATTCCAGTTTATGGAATTTTACCTGCTTTTGAGAACTGTGTAATAGCCCAGATTTTGTTCTCTGCCCTAAGGCATTGGTGCATTTCAGTGGCATTGATTGAGTTTAATTGCCAATGAACTTGAAGATTCTTTAGGATGCAGATTGTCTTACAGGTGGAAATCATTATTTAATCAGAGCTCTACAAACTTTAATGTGTTCCCTTGTCAGATCTCATCACTAATGCAACACGTTGCCCTGTATGTGTGCCAGGTTAAGTGGATTTCCTGATTATAAGTCTAGTTTTAACTAACCTAACTGTCATGATGATTTGCCTTAAGGTAATACAAGCAATGCAAGCACATGCGAACAACAAGAAAATAGTAGAGCTGCCCATTCCCCTGTTCCTAGTACAGGCTATTTGTCAGCTACATTAGAGGGTAAAAACAATCACTATCTAATCAGTTCTGATAAAAATTGGCCAAAATTATCAACACTGTTTAAAATACAGATTTACACCTGCCATTGTTGATGATGAACCTTGCCCTAAGCCTGTAGTGTACTCATCACTAATAACAGAATTGTATTGTTGATAGGAATGCATGATCAACAAAATGTGGAGAAGGCTGCACTATTGTGCACTCTGTGCCAACACCTGCTTATCATTTCTTTTTCTTCGCACTAATTAAGGTCCTAAATAGAGTACCTTAGTATAAACTAATTTTTTAGTCACCAGTGTTTACCCAATGAAAGAGGTGGAATTTCCTTCTTGAAGTTCCCATTTATGTGATCGGATTGCATCCTAATGATGAGGTATGGCTAATAATGCAAATATGTACTTATTAAACTTGATATAATTTTTTTTAGCCTAGACCTGCATTTATTAAATCAGACATTTTGGATAGAAAAATGGTAATTCTTTTTGTGGCCTCCTAGTATTAAATCACGCTTTCATAATTTTTTTTTGATAAATATATGATTAATTTCTGGGTGAAAATTACACTTAATTCTGCAAAATGGTGCAGTTGAAAGCATTTGGTGATCTTCAGCTGCAGACTGGATGAATCAAATCTCTATGGGAAACAAAGCCTGATATTCGGTCTCGTAATGATCAGAGGTTAATCCTTTAGAAAGCGTGAGGACAGAACTGCCATTGAAATATCTTGGGTAACATGGAGAGTGCACACTTTCTCTTTCATGGTCTTCATGTAAGCACAAATGGTGCTTTTGTTCCATGGCCTATTAAGAACACATTGGACAACTCATGGCTTATCTTCTACAAAATTCTAAAACATTAACCCCCCCCCCCCCCCCATAAACCTGGAAAAACAAGTGAAATGGGAAGTCCATGGAAAATCAGACATTTGAGATTTTTGTTTTAATTTGACAAGCATAGCATAAACACAAATTAATCCATTTTGATTTACGTAGCGTTTAGCTCACAAAGGCTGTGCCTGTGTTTTTGATAAATGTGTTCTGCCACATGTAATGCTGTTGAAAAGCTGTAGTTAGACAGAGTAGTGGTAGTTAGCCTTGAAGAACTGTGGAGTGACTTCGATACCTGAGCCACAAAACTGTCACAGGGTTACACTCGGGCATTGTCCACCGACACTTGCATCACCGTGACTCAGTTAAATAATGTAGTGAAGCAATTCCATGATAAGGACATTGCAGAGAGATATAAAGGCATTATGCTGAGAGTTAGCTGTTTTGAGTAACTTGAAAAAATGGGTGTAGTCCTCTGGAAGGATTCATACACTGGAATAAATTCCATTCAAGTCAAATTTTCTGTTATCTCATACTATACTAAAGCTAAAGAAGTTGTAACAACCACTATCACTTTAATCTGGTAGTTTCAGAAACAGTATAAAGATGTTATAAAGGTGTGTTTATATAAATTGCTAGCAAAATGTTGTGTTTCGTTGCTAATAATGGAAATGTGAAGTTACTATAAACTATTCCCCTCTGCTCCAAGCGTTACACGAGTATGTAGTAATTGCAGCCTTTGCCAAAGATTGAATTCTAAATAGGGGAGACAGAAAATGCGGGAAGAACTGACGTATAACAGCAAGTATGAAAACACAAGTGTATTTCATATGAATGGTAACTTTTATTTTTAAAGACAAATGAAATATATCCAAATTACATAAAATGCCACATTATGCATTTTGAAATATTAGTATTCTATTTAAATGTTTGCAGGGATTGAGTACCTGAAAGGATTTCGAGTAATACTTGAGGAGTTAAAATCAGAGGGAAGACAATGCCAGCAGATGGTTTTAAAAGATCCAAAGCAGCTCAGCCCCAGTTTTAAACGAGCAGTAAGTGCTTTGTTTCAAGAAAAGTTTCATTGTTGCTTGGTTGTGTGAGTAGCATTGAGAGTGTTTCTGTGCTTCATATAAATCAAAATTGATCTCTTTCTCAATATATACACAATGTGCTGTTTACTAAGATGTAGGTTGCTTCCTAAAAGTATTATTCTTTAAACGATAGCTTGAGATATAGAGACCGATCTAGTCCCCTTTTGGAAGCTGGAAACTGTTGTTTGGGTGACTGGAGTACAAGTGCACATCCATAATAGTCCAGTTCCAACTCTGTATTGAGATTCTTCATGATTGTGTGATGGAAGTGTAGATACAGGACTCAATGTATTAATTTCTGTTTGTATTTGTAAAACTGTGGACTTGTTTGGAGAAATGCTCTCAATCATAGTTGATTTTAAAATATGTGGCCGTCTTGTCTTTTTGTAGGGAATGGAATCCCAGCCCTTTGTAAATCTGAAGTTTGAAACAGATTATTTTGTGAAGATTGTTCCTTTTCCTTCTATTAAAAATGAAAGTAATTATCACCCATTTTTCTTCCGAACTCGACGTAAGTATTGCATGCACTATAGTGTTGCATATCATCTCTTCACCAATGGGTGCCCCTCCCTCTAACAGTTCTTACAGGACTTACAGAGAGGAATCTTGAATACACTCTTCAGTGCTTAAATATTATGATGAGAAGCTGCAAGTGCCCTTTAGGTATTTGTCCTACTTAATTTTTTATGCCCTATAAAAATTTCTTAAAATATTTTCAAGTCTGTATTATTTACTTATTTACTCTAATTAAATGCATTTAAAGCTAGTTTCAGCTTCCTCTCCTGCTGTTCTGTGTCTGGTGCTATCTCTTGTTTCCCTAAGGAACGCTACTTTTAAATTAATGGACCTGTGTTTCTCATATAAAGATGAGAAGGGACTTGAAATCATAACAAAGAAGCTAAGTTTGCAAAATATATTTACTCAGGGCATAGCAGAGACTGGAATAGAAGTAGAGGTATTGTCTTCAAAATTATGAACTTCCTCCTTTTGCACTCATTCGTTTTGTATTTAAATAACACTGTGTTTTGATACCATATCATTAATAATTTTTTTGTGTATTTGTAGCATGTGAACTGCTGCTACAGCCAGAAAACCTTGTCTGCAAGCCTTGTAAGTCAAACATAATGCTTTTTGTGTATTTATCTTACTAAAAGTTACTGTTCTTGAAGAGTCACTTTTTTCAATTCATGAATATCTTCTCTGACAGACTGGAAGCCAAGGAATCTGAATGTTACCCAGCAGGGTTTTAACATGCAAGTGTCCTTTGATCATGCACCTCACAACTTTGGGTTTAGATATTACTCTCTTCACTACAAACTTAAGCACGAAGGACCATTTAAGCAAAAGACCTGCAGACAGGTACGTCACTGAGTTTTGCAACTCTTAAAAGCCCAGAACTCATTGATACGATATGATATAGAATACGATTAGTTTTAAAAATTTGAAACTATTTGGTGCTATTTATGTAAATAATAATTGTATCATGATAGCACTCATCAGTCAAAACCAGGCTTTAGGGCTCCAGTACAGCTGGATATTATAGGCAAGTGGGAAGAGGCTGTTCTCTCTCTTGAAGACCCTACAACTAATTAGTACTTCAATCAGTAGTTTTATTATGTTTGTTATACATATTATTTTCTACATTTTTATTTCACCTTTGCACCAAATTTGACCACTTCATAGGTTACCCATCTGAAATGATATCACAGGATAGCTTTCATTTTAATATATGCATGGTATTAGGCTCTCTGATTTTGCACAGCTGAGTGCCTGAATCTTATTATGTGGGCTGAAGTTTGCAGTGTTTTCCTTAGCTTTGGGTACTTTTCAATGGCATGTTTGTTCTCAATTGTCAGGTTTTCATCCTAAGCCTCTGAAAGCTAGGGAGCTTCCAGGCACAATGTAAAGTTCGTGTATTGTACCAAACCTGTAAGAGTTTTTTGGATAGTTAATCATATTTTAGATCTGCAGAAGACTGTAGCCCTTGCATATTTGAATGGAGAGACTTAGTTTTGCTGGCTTAAGGTGTCCTAATAAAGGAGGCTGTGTATTTCTAAATCAATGCAAATGTATTTTTATTAGGGTTTAAAATTATGTGAATGGCTTGCAAGGTCTTCTCTTTCTTTGATGTAGGAGCAAAATACAGATACTACGAGTTGTATTCTTCAGAATGTATCTCCAGGAGATTATATAATTGAGGTAATATTTATAAATAGTCATTGGTACAACAGTTAAATGAGCACGTTAATGGCGGAATTAATGGAAATGAAAGTATTTCAAGTAACTTTTTGATAAAATTGAACTTCAGGCATCCCTGCTGAATTACCTTGGGCAAATGAGGGTTTTCAGACAGATTGTTCTTGACCTTTCCATAGCTTTGCTTCCCTGAGTGCATTGCAATTGCATTTGTACCTTCAAGTAAAGTTGTGGACCTGCCTAATTCTTGAACTTTTTTTATTTTTTAATTGGAATTCTGTAGTTTGGTCAGTTTTTACTGTACTGAAAAGGTGGATATTCTCTTGAGGAGTATGTTATGTGAACGCTGAAAGTTAATGTTACAACTTCAAAATATGTACCCACCAAGAAAAATTATTTTTCTAATTGCTAGTTAGCTCTGTAATGTATCTCTATAATTTTTACTTCTTGAACAGTAAGTTTCTTCCCATTTGGTCATGTTATAAATGTTTACATATCACAGTAAATAATTTAAATTAAATTTCCACAAAATAAAATTCAACTTTTGCTTTTCAAAGCTGGTTGATGACACTAATACAACAAGGAAAACGATGCACTATGCGCTAAAACCAGGTACGACTTTTATTTCTATCCAGTGTATAGTATTTACCTTATTAATTTAAATTCAGTTTTAATTCTGTTCGAAATAAATCTTGATTTGACCTGAGTCTGTTTGCCATAATCAAGACTGCTGAAGCAATTGTGCTGTGATCCTTTGACCTAATGGAAAGAGAGTAGATATGCACACTTGCATGTACACATCTGCATCTCTGTACATTTTATATTTAGTACAGTTTGGGTCAATATATCATTGGAAATCTTGTGGGAAAGTCATTTTTGTTGTACATATGGATAAGAAGAATCATAGCCTGTATCTTAATTTTGTGCAGCCAAGGCATGCAGTAGTGTGGAAATAACGTAATGAAACTGTTAGAGCTGCCTAACGCATTACCTGCCTGTGTACTTCAGCCCTGAAATGAAATTGAGTAGTCTGGAAAACCTGTCAGGCAAAAGCTTTGCATGTCTGTATATCAGACCAGTTATTGAGAAGCTAAATAAGGATTTCAGAATGCAACTAGAGACACGTGATATAGCTGCAAATGAAGGCGACGGGCAAAGCAGACTGAATCCTAGTGCACGTTACTAAAGGTAGTCTGTGTGGGAACACGGATCTTTCTAAGTGGCTGCTTTAGCAACCTGGAACGAAAATCTGACAGGTTCAGTTGATTCTTCCATATCTTCTCAAAACTGTTCTTCATTTCAAGTTCTTCTCATGGAGGGAAGTAGGAATTGGCATACAGCACTTGTCACTTCGTTAGGCACTCTAATGCTGTGGTGACAATAGAGGCAATCAGTATAAAACTTAAAATGGAGTAGAACCTGGTGTTTGATTCTCCTGTATATTTGAGAATTACCTGATAATAGTGTGCTGCAGCAGCTTCCCAGTGTGAAGATTTGATTAGTTACTTATAACTTATTTGCATATGACTAATTCTGCTTTATTTTTCAAAGTACATTCTCCGTGGGCTGGACCGATAAGAGCTATTGCCATTACAGTCCCTTTAGTTGTCATTTCAGCATTTGCAACGCTTTTCACGGTTATGTGCCGCAAGAAACAGCAAGGTAAGAGAGTGCCTTCAATACGGAGTTTCACTTAAAGATGCACTTTTGCAATGAAAAAAGTCTTAACTGGTAGGTTTATTCCAGAAATACCTTTATCTGAAAACCATTTTCTTCTTTCTCTCTCTCTTTCCTCCCCACAGGTTTTTTTGTGTGTTGAAACTTGTAGCAAGTTCTTAATCAGTGCTTGTTGGTTATTTGTTGCCACAGAAAACATTGTATCACAAATTAAGACTTCACTGTAGAAAGGAGAGAGTAAAACAGCTGTTGGGAAATGGTTTCAGTTTTGAGTTTCTTTTTATTTGTGGAAGTACTGCATGATCTGGTAAAATACATGCAGATCTGTAAATGATATATTTTAAATATTCCCTTATTTAATTCAGGAATATCTTATTCATATCTGTTTCAAACCAGAAGGAAAGTAAAGCCATGTGATGCCAATACACTTCTCAGTACTGTCTGGAATACTAACTGTATCTATTATTCCATATTGCTCATTTTCCTGGAAGTTGCCTTTATCCTTCATGCTAAGCTGTCTTCCTAAATTTACTCTTTCTAAGACTTACTTGCAGATGTTTCTCTAAATTAGGTTCCATCCCTCTCTGCTGAGTTCTCCCTCCTCTGTGTCAAGGAGCTGGCAAGCCACACTTGTTATACATAGAGATGTTAAAAATCAATTGGCATTTTTTGTAGAATCTAGGGAATCGTGGTTTCATGAATATGGAAAAAGAGATTACTTCCCCAAACCTCACATATCTGTATTATCCATCTGAATTTTGGCATTGAGGTATAATGCAGGAGCAATATGCCATCTGGGTTAAATCCTTTTACCTTCTGGTCCCCTGTGGCTATGCCTTTGCTCACAGCTAACACAGTTCCAACAGAGAAACCAGACAAATCATGAAGGATTTGTCTGCAGGGTGCGTTGTTCCAGAATAGTTATTCCTGATGAATTGCTCTGAATTAAATCCCTAGATGAGGATTTGTATTTTGAAATACTCATGCTTTATTCCAAATTAGCTTAATCAACTGTAGAACTAGATTGAATTAGGATGGCGTAAGACCAGGCTTTTGTGTTCAAGCATAAGGCATCTATACAAGTAAAGAACCACTAATAGCTTTTTTGATTTAAATTAATCATGTCTTAATTTAAATTAATATCAAATTAATGTTCAAAGCTATCCGTTTGTATATATAGCCATACCAGAGCGATACTCTGTGATAATCTGAAGGGATCTGTATTCCTGGAGCTTAATACTCTTACCTGACTTGTGTCCTGTTTGTTTTTGTTTTTTTTTTTTTTAAACAAGAGACTTCATTATACAGGAAACTCCTGATGATGGTACATTCTTAAAGTTTATAATATTTGAACAGAGAGGTAAAGACTGTTGAAGCTGGATAGTGGTGAAACAACCTCATTCCATTTATAAAATAAATCTTGAATTTACTGAGTTGTACAGTAATAACTGCACGTTTCACTTTCAAAGTGTGTTCCAAATATGTATCAAGTCATAAGCTGAGTAAATAGAGTGTGTGCAACTGGTTTTTTCTCAGGCTGGAAAGGAGAAAAAATCAAGTCATTACTTCATGCATTGGTAATGAGCCTACAAAAATTTTTTTAAAAAAACCAAAACAAAACCAAGCCTAAGGTATGAACTCTTTCTCTCTTCCAATTTAGAAAATATATATTCCCATCTAGACGAGGAGAGCTCAGAATCTTCAGCATATGCTGCAGGTCTCCATGTGGAAAGGCTTCGTCCCCGGCCAAAAGTGTTCATCTGCTATTCCAGTAAAGATTGCCAGAAACACATTAACGTCATCCAGTGCTTTGCTTATTTTCTTCAGGACTTTTGTGGCTGTGAGGTAAACTCAACATTTCTTCTGTAAACAGTTTCATTAATTGAAGAAGCACCCCCAAAACTCTTAATAATACATGCTTGGAAGTGGGGTGTTTCGTGTTTCAGTCTCTCCTTTCCACAAAGATAACTGTTGTTATTGTCCTAATTATTGGCTATATAAGTTTTCTTTACTTAGGGAAAGGAACAGATCATAGCCTGTGTAAAAACAAACAAGCAAACAAACAAACAAAACCCACCACACCACAAAAAAAAAAAACAGAATAGTGGAAAAATGTGTACTGCATCGATTCCAAGACTTTCATTCAGTCTTGTTTAGCTTGTTTTGTATTAACTGCTCTTTCTGTTTAGTAGGTCTTGCATCTTTATGGGGGGCAGCCACAAAGACGTATTTCAGTATTCCTAAAATGTGTTTTATATTGTCATTTTGAAGTAGTTGAATCTATCAGAACTCCTACTCACAGAGCAAAATCTGTGTAATTAGACTTAATTGTTGACATTGTGTTGACATTTATTGGTTTTTATTTTTTACTTCCCTTCTGTTGATGCTGTAAAATCAGGGTGTCTTTTTCTTGTTTTTATTTAAAGCTATGAGAAGGACATACAGAATCTTACTTCAAATGAGTAGGCTTAGAATCTCAGACTTTCTAAAATATGATTAATATATGGCCAGTCTTTCACTTTTCAACTGTAAAAAGGCAATCGTTGGCCTATTTTTGCTGTGTTTTAGTCCTGCCACTGTGATTTTAAATGTATGAACAGAAACTGTTTTTTCAGCTATACAGCAAGTTTGACCTCTAGTGGTCAAACACAATAACATAATTGATGCTTCAGATGTTTGGGGAAGTTTGCAGTTTGTTCACATGTTTGAAGAACATTTTGAAGAGCAGAAACAAACACAGAAGAAAAACTACCTGCATTGTTTGTTTATCAGAGTATCTTGCAAGCAACTCTAAAATGACTTCTCTTCCCCATACGTAAAATAGACTGTTTTAGTGGGAAGGGACCTTACAATCCAGTCCAACTGCCTGACCCCTTCAGGCATGATCACTTTCTTCCTGTAGCTGACTCTATGGTAACAGTTCTCCTGAGTCTTTGTATTCTAGCCAACCACCTATTCTCTATCTTCTGACGTGGCCAAGTTTTCCACTCTGTTAAGGGCGATATAGCAGAGCAAAAATACTTCATTTGCTGGAAAAATACTTGTGAGAAGACTTTATAAGTGGTTTTGATAAGTGTCTATTATGAAGGTTTTTTGTGTCTATTTTTTCTGTTAGTCTACTGCTCATTCTTTCTTTCATTAGATAATATTGTGTCTTTCGTCTCAGTGTTTAGAAAATTTGACAAAGTACAAAATAAAACAACTCTTCATAGTAAAATTTTCAGACCTTTCTCATCAGAGATAAGCTGCTACTGGTTTGCATCTTAGCTGAAAGGACTCAGTCTTATAGGCACTGATGGTGTTTGTATCTAGATATGAAAATTCTTGGCATCAAACTTCATTAATGTGAAAAAAGGTGGTAAATTAGTGTGGATTTCTTTTACATTCAGCACACTACAGACCCAGATATACAATGGTTAAATTGTTTGAGGCAGGGAGAATACCTTGTTTATTGCAGATTGATGGTATCTAATTTGATCAGATAAGTAAAGAGTGATTTGCTTGGTCCAGCCACATTTCCTATGTTCTTTTTATTCCCCCCAAAATATTGCTTTGTACCAAATCCATGGTGGTTTTATTTTTTAAGGAACTACCCAGTTTGCATTCAGCTACTTGGCTTTGCACTGCTACTTGTTGGTTCCAAAAATTTACATGTAACACAGGTGTAATTAGGTATGTTTTTCTTTAAATAATAACTAAGGACGAAAATAGTAACTAGCATTCTTGTTTTGAAAAAGAAAAATAGTCTGGTATGTTTTCCTTTTCACCTTAGCAGTTCACCCACTTCCTTAGCCCAGTGAAATATTCAGCCCACAAGCAAAGCTCAGAATGAAGGTGAGGCTGTGGTTTATTCTGCTGAGTGACTAGTGGCACAGCTATTATCAGTTTGTCTGCTATCAGTACTATGCTAATTACTGTTTATTTCTCTTTTAGAACAGCTTGTATTTGCATCAAGAACAAACTATAGTTAAACTCATCATTAATTCTCAGATAAATAAAAGCTGATGCACTGAGTATCACTCATTTAATTTTATTAGCAAATATATCTAATCTAATAATGAATATCAACCAGAATGTTCTTCTCTTTTCCAGGTGGCTCTAGATTTATGGGAAGACCTAAAAATTTGTAAAGAAGGTCAGAAAGAGTGGCTTCTTAAAAAAATAAACGAGTCCCAGTTTATCATCATTGTGTGTTCCAAGGGAATGAAATACTTTGTTGAAAAAAAGAACTGGAAACACAGAGGGGTAACCAAAGATGCAGGAAAAGGGGAACTCTTTCTGTTTGCTGTATTCACTGTGGCAGAGAAGCTTCGTCAAGCAAAGCAGAATTCAAATGACCTCTGCAAATTTATTGCAGTCTACTTTGATTACTCCTGTGAAGGAGACATCCCTGGTATTCTGGACCTAAGTACAAAATATAAACTCATGGACAATCTGCCTCAGCTGTATTCACACTTACACTCCAGAGATCTTAGTGTACAGGATTCAGAAGTGCTTCCTGTTAATATTAGTAAAAGGAATTATTTCAGGAGCAAATCTGGAAGGTCCCTTTATGTTGCCATTTGCAACATGCATCAGTTCATTGATCAGGAGCCAGACTGGTTTGAGAAACAATTTATTCCCTTCCCTCCACCATCTTTACATTACTCGGAGCCTGTCATGGAAAAATTTGACTCGGGTTTGGTTTTGAATGACTTAGTGAATAAACAGGTGATGGATGGCGATTTTTACCTGAAAACAGATGTAAATATTATTTCAGCTGGGAATTCAGACTCTCACTGTATAATTCAGCACTTAAACCTTGGAGAAGATGTAGAAAATCAGGACATTCAAGGTGGCGGCAGCTCTGTTCTTCAGCCATTGTTACATGTTGTTAAAGCTTCAAATTTTAAAGATATGCCTCGAGATTCTGGAATCTATGATTCATCTGTTCCTTCATCTGAATTATCTTTACCTTTAATGGAAGGACTATTGACAGACCAAATTGAGACATCTTCCATTACAGAAAGTGTTTCTTCATCATCAGGTTTAGGTAAGATACAGCAGTGTTTTAAAAATGATATTCAATTATTGTGAGTGTATTTCTACCATCTCAAAATACCTAATACATGGGGAGCCATAGAGAAGGCTGCAGGTGAAGGTGAGCATTATATAAAAATAGTAAAAAAGATAGGTTTCCATAACTTTAGAAAATGTGTCTTTTCCTTAACTTATTGTGGGAGGGATCCTTAGCTAAGTAAGATTTCACTAAAATTCACTTCTCATTAATTGACCTGTTATTGGAGACACTGCTTCTTTCTTCCAGGGACTCCTTGGCAGCTGGGATACTCAGCTGACAGCTGTGTGGTTTAATCGAGAGGGTGATATGGTGAAGCATTCTTACAGAAGGGCCATAAATCTAAAACTAGTGTCCTGTTTTGCTGCAGCACATACTAAAACTTTTTGGGGTATCGTCTGTACTGTGGTTAACTCAAGTTTCAAAATGACGTTAGGCTTCTCCTTGGATATGGGGCTGGGAGGAATGAACAAATGGGTTTCAGTAGAGGAATTTAAATGCTTGGAAGACAGTCTTCAAAATAGAGACCCAGCTTAGATGCCTACAGTTAGAAGTGTAAATGTTGCCTCAGGCTATATAAAAGCTAATCTGATCTTCTTAATTACAGTACATTGAACTGGTATCACAACTACATCAGTGTAGAATGTTCCAGCAGTTGTATTCATAGGATAAAAATGCTGTTTGTAATTTTCCTTAAGTGGCTACAACAGGTGAATATTACATTTTGGTGGTTTGCTGTTTGGCTTTCTTGAATGTGTTGACAATAAGCTGATTTGTTAGACTTTTCTCTTGGCTGAATGGATTATTTTTTTCATTATTGAGATAAATCATACCTAATGCTTAATGCCAGAATGATCTTGGGGGAAGAGAATATAGATGTTGATTTATAGATACCACATCTATATCTATAGCACAAAATAACTAAAACTTGAAAACTCTGCAGGTGGAAAAAAACGCAGATTTACCGATTTAATTGCATAAGCCACAAATATTGTTGTTGTTTCAAAATTAATGTTCTATTCTTTAATTTCCTGCCATCTTCTAATATATTTTTCTTACATTTTTTTTTAAAATTACAGATGATGTCTCTAAAGGTTCTAGTGTTGGATGAAAGTAGGATGCTATTTTAAAATTTATGGCTTCTCTGTAAGAATGCTTTACCAGTATTCCTCTCCTGATTCAATCACAGAGCTGTCAGCTGGGTATCCCAGCTGCCAAGGAGTCACTGGAAGAAAGAGGCACTCTTTCCAGTAATTAATTCTCAAGTCACATACCTACTTGTTAACACGTTTCAGCTATAGAGGTTGAATGCTATAGCACCAGCTGGTAGAGGTGGAACTTAACTGTCATGTTCCAACATCTTTAGAAACCACAGTAACTTCTGCCATTTTCCTGTTCACTGTCCCTATCTAAAAACACCACTTTGACTGTTGCTCAGACCTCCCCTTGCCCAGACCATAGTCTTAATTAGGTGCGGCATATGAAGGAGACAGTATCCAGAACTGAGTGTCATCTGCTTGTTAGAGTGCAACCCATTAAATCTTTTTACTGTCCCAGACATGCCACATATTTATAGCTGTCATAATTATATGCTGGGTAATGAGAGGAGTAGATAGATTTTTTTTTTTTTTTTTTTTTTTTTTAGCTTTTATTCTTGTTCTAAGGATTGGACATATCCAAGCTATTGCTCTGAATTCACAGCAACATTTCTTTTCTGACTACCTATAATATTTTCTATTTTCACTTCTTTTCTATTGGTCAGAAGTGAATAGCTTTGTCATTTCACATCTCAAGGTAGATCTTTCATTTCTTCTCTAAAAAGCAGTTTGCTTTAATCTTTTGAATGAAAATCATAAGTCACGTAATTTCTAATACATTCTGTCTTCCAGTGCAGTTCATATGCAGTCTGCTGATCTGCAAAGAAGAGATCATGTTGAGGCATCATCAACGGAAGTTCAAAGGAATTTAATTTTGAGGAGTTACTAAAACCAAACTTTTACTAGAAAATTTTATTAATTCTTTACATAAGGAGTTACTGAGCATGGTGGTTCACCCTGTAAATGTATTGCATTTTTACTCAGGAGGATTTTCTTAAGTTTTCTTGCATTGTTTCTAAAATGTTGAGCAAATACGAAAGCAATTGATGAACCTCTCTTTGTTTCCTTTTATAGGGGAAGAAGAACCCCCTGTAATCACTGCTACAAAACTCTTAGTGCCTGGAATCTATAAAGGAGAACTTCATTGCCATCTCCATCCTGACGAACTGCAGGCTATTGCTCCTTTATAATACATTACCATGTTGTTATGCATTGCCACTTTATCAACAGCCTCTGTTTGTGCTTTACCTACCATACTGTCTCAGCACTAAACCTACTTGAAGGAACAAATACTCCCTGAAGATCTGTTATTCCTAAGGGATTTGTTTCATGGCCAGTAAACTTGAATCTGTTGGTCTATGTATAAAGTCTTTTATGATTTGAAAAATGCAGCATGGAAAAATAGATAGGAATACATTCCAAAATTATTCCTATTAATAATTTAGATGTCATGACATTACACTGTTTACAGATGCCATAATCACAGAACTTGTTTTTGGTAGAAATAATCTTGCAACTGGACATAAAATAGCTTAGAACATTAAGTCTTAGTTTTGTAGTGCAGTCTCTAGTTCTACATGCAGACATACTTGATGGCAGGAGTGCTGTAGTGAAAAAGAGCAGGATTTTTTTTCAGAAGCAAGATAAAATGCCAAAGATGAGATCAAGAAATTCTCCAACAGAAGAAATAATTTTCTTAAGAAATGTTTAAGCTTCTTTTCTTAGTGTCCTCTCTTTCCCGAATGTTAATGTGTTTTAGTATTTAATTTTGGATAAGTGCGTATCTCCCTTTTCTATATGATTCCTCTGTCTCTTCCCCACAATCTGGCTATGATGAATCACAAATAGTACCAGACTGAGCCTGAAGTATCGTTTTCATAATAGACATAAAATATATATCCTGCGTATGCTGAGTGATACCATGGAAACCAAGCTTCCTTTTATTTAGTGGAAGGATTAACATAAAGAATAAAGAGATGGAAGATCAAATTTTGTATTTAGGACATCATTCCAGATTTGTTCAGCATGAAATGAGTATGCTTTATGTTTTCACTTTTATTTCTTCAAAATTTGCTGTACAATCCTACAAATCTTATTTTTTTAATTATAAAAGGTCTATGCAGATGCCAGTCTAATCTGTTGGCCAGCAGGGAATGAGGAGAATTCCTTCGTTCTTTCTTAGCGTAAGGTGGAAACAGCATACTGTATGTCCTCAGAAGAAAGATAATAATTGGAAATTTAGAGTAGGACAAGCCCACACTTAAAAGATTCAAAATTGAGAGAAGTAATACTTAATCGGATTTAGCATAGTTCTTTTACAAAGCCACAATGCTTTAAAGAAGTAGAAAAATATTGTGTATATTGAGATGCTGGATTCTCCAGTGAGAATAACAGCAAAAATCCTTGTAAAAATATTTTAAAAACAAATATGTTAATACACACAGTAGATATTAGCTTACTACTATTTTCAAGCATTAGTAAACTCTAAACAGAATGTTAATGGTGAAAGGATTCCTTTAAATTCTTCTGGGCTCAAGTGTGTAGACATTGTTTGGATGTTTTGAAGTGCATTTTCTGGGATGGCGAAAAAAACATTGGAAAGCTGAAGTTTGGTGATATGACAGTGTGTTCAACATTCCGAATGATACGTATAGCTGTTGCTATGATTTGTAGCTGTACATAAACAAATCAGCTGTTGAAAATGGAATGCAGCTGATGTTACCATAAAAATGTTATTTTTGCAATGCTCTAATTTAGAAGTTAAAGATCAAAATAAAACGTTTTTGTTCATTTTTTTTCATCAGGCTTTTCTTAGTAGTATATGAAGACTTGGCTTAAGGGTGCAATTTTTTAGGCAAAACAATTTTAATGCAGTTCCGCGTACCACACAAATAACCAGACTCCTGTTTATATTCTACATCTCAAAGTGAAACAGATATTTTGATTGGTCTTTAATACTCAAGCAACTTTAAGAAACTTTAAACTTCTGTATTTGACAAACTGAGTCTGGCTTTTTTGTGTGTTTGTTTTAATAAAACTGCCTTCATATAGTTTTATCTAATTATTTTTCCTATATCCTTCTTGAAGGTTTCCTAGGAGTACATGGTTCTGCATGTCAAATGAAACCTACTGTCACCAACTACTACACTGTAATAACCTAAATTGGGTTAACTTTGTCAAAGATCATGTGATAATTACGTAAGCTTTACATACTTTTTGTTTTCATCCAAGTGGATTTCAAAGCACTGTTCCAGTCAATGAACCCTGTGAACTGTAATATCAAGCCTTGAAACCACTCGTATTCCTTATGTTATTCAGGTAAAGAAGGGTTTTTTTTATAACGAACTTTTGGTTTGGCACAATCAAATTTAAAATCCTACAGAAAAAATTGTAATTAGCTGGTAAAATTTGTTGTTGTTGTAGACTGGAACTACTTCATATTGGATAATTTGCATACATATTTTGCAGGATGTTTAAAATGTTTATAACTATTGTCTTTTTGCACCTCTATCCCACAATTCTTAATTCTGCTTCTATCACCAGGTAAATCAGAGGCATTCTGAAGGATCATTAAGCATATGAATATTTACAGTAGTAATTCAAAGGGAATTTGATAAGTTACTTCTCTGTATCTGAACTGGAGTTCTTCATGATGTGTTATCCATATGTATATTCTGTAGTCCTGATCTCTGTAGCCTCTGCCTTGGAACCCTGCACACAAGCAATTTTGTGTCTCAAAATGGAAAGGAGTTGCTCTAGTTTTTATACCTTCAGTTTAAAACACAAGAACCCTTAGGATATTTTTCAGGTGTTTGGTAGCTGTTGGCTGAAATTATTCCACCTTGAGGATGTGGAAAGATAGGCTTCGGAATGAGGATGTGCATGTGGATAATAAATCTTGAAAAACTTGAGGAAGTAAGCTCTTAATTTTTTTTGTTTTGTCTTGCATTTAAATATTGTGGTGACTTGATACTGGAATTCCTCCCCCACCCCCACCCCCCCCCCCAAAAAAAACCCCAGTCCACTCCACCCAGCTCTCGCACAATCACCCCTTTTTGAGTTATAGTTAAAAATGTGTACTGCACACAATATGTGCCTTCAAACTGTAACTGGTCAGACATGAATTATTTCTAAAAGGCCAGAAAGTAAATAGATCAGCTCAAGTTTTCCCTTCTATCTGCTGTAAATTATTTTATTTTACTTACTATCGTTGTTACTGTTTCTCAGAGTCATAATAAACAGAACAATGATCAATTTATATCATTTATAACAGGATGCAATTTCTATCTTTTTTCTCTTAGAACTAATTTAATAATATCTGGTTTGCCTATGGTGATCATTTTTATGGGCGGCTACACTGGTGACAATGCTTTCATGTTTACAGCAGTCTGTGGAAAAAGTAGAGATTGGTCATATTGTCCTGTTCACAAAAAGCAGAGGAAAAGGAAATGTTCTTTCCTTGGTGTCAGACGTCACCTAGATGACCAGAAGCTGAAGTGCTTGCCCATCTACCTCACTACTGAAAGCTCAGTTCTTAGTGATTTTGGTGTTTTACTCCAGTGCAGATGCTTTGGGAAAGCTGCAAGTTTGAAAATATTAATGTGAAAATATGAAAGATATTCGAGGAGGAGGGCACAAAGATGTTTAGTTACCATGTAATTAGGTATAATAGTTTATAATAGACTATTAATAGACATGATAGTTATAATCGTAAACATCAGTGCAAGAAGAAATTTAACATCTTGAGAATTTTCATAATCAGTTAATAAAAAAATTCATTTTTCATGGGTAGGGAGCTGTAACAGTCAAGGCTGATTTACCACAGGAATCAAACTACCTTTTTCTCCAGCCTCTGCTGATAGGTTCACAGGCCTTAACAACAGATGGAAGATTAAACTAGCGTGAGTGAGCGTATGGAATGCTATCCTGTTGGGCTACTGATTTAGTTGGAATTCTAACTATTTAGTTGCTACTCATGTACAAAAAAATATACTTGGAGAGAGACAGTCTCCTTGATTATACGAGTCAGGTAAATGTACTTTATAATAGTCTATCAGATTGGTATTTTTTTTCCACAGGGGAAATATGCACCTGTGGTTTCACATAATTGTAAATGTTACAACATGTGTATGTTGCCTGTGCAAGTTCTGTATTAACCCTTTGATTGTAAATCAACACCAAATTGTTCAAATAACTTGCTCTGTATTTCTGTAATAGCCAACCACATTTACGATGAGATTTTACTGAATCTCTTACTATACTTAACCTGCGCCTGTTGATAATCATGAGAATATAATATTTCTTACTAATAGATGTGGAACCCAAGATACAAAGGGGCTGTGAGTCTGATACAGTGTTTTTCCCATATGGGATAAAGCAACCTTTGGAGGCTACACTCTGCCTTTTGTTAGAGTATCAACTGTTGCCAACAGCTGCAGACCAAGAGTTCTTTGTTACCTTTAAGAATACGCTAAAAATACAGATCCAAGCTAAAAATAGAAGTTACCTCTTCTGTGACTGAGAAAATTTTATTTCTAACCCAATTACAGAGGATTAAAATTGTCAAAAGACTGGATGCCTGGCATAGCAAAAGGGAAAATTAAACACATAGGGAAAGACTTGATTTATTTATTTTTTACATAGTTACCAAACCAAACTGTTTCAAAGAAAAAAGTTCTCAGAAGGAATTTACATCAAGGAAATGAGTGCCAAGAATACTTCCACTGCAGTTGACTGCTGCCTGGTGAAAGTAATGGTCAGTGGAAGTTGCAGAACAATAATCACAATATAAAAGTCTCTTTCAGTAACATTTTCTAAGCTTTGTATGAATGCTGCGGCCACACCCTCTTTAGTAATGGTTTATTTCTCAGATGATTCAACCACTTCCAGTGGGTCTGATTATGAAATCAGATACTAACAATGCGAGTGGGACATAAATCAGAGGAGTTGTTTGGTGTGTCACAAGTCAGATTTTTGTCCTCACAAGTGTGCAACTGGGGATATAAAGGCTATAAGCAAGTATTATTCTCATTTTACACGAGAAATGGATTGGAACTAGATAGGAAATAGATCCACTTTGGAGCAGGTTTGAGGCTGGTGTCAGCTGAAGACAGAATGTATGGATTCATGTCTTAGTTTTGAGCCATAATAGTGCTTCTTTCAACAGTCTGTAGGCAGTCAGTGCCGTTGGCTACAGGGATCATTATTGCAGCTTTTGCTATTTTGCAATAACCTGCATGACAGAACAATCAACAGGGTACTGTTTTATGCACCAAACGAGTTCCACAGCACCCCTGCAGCAAGTCATCTACGGATGGAGCGTGGTGGGAAACAGGGCTGCACAGCAGCAGCGTGGCAAGAACTGCAAGACAAGGGAGAGGTAGATTTGGGCAGACATAAAACTTCAGACCTCTGAAGTGTGAGTTAAGTTAGGGAAGCTTTTTGGTGGACTCTGGGGGCCTGTTTCAGCCCAATAGCACTCTTTGGTATTACTCTAGAAGTGCATTACTTAGTGTGAACCTGGTTCGCAGGAACTCCTTTTTAATTTTGAAGACAACCAGGAGTGATTTCATTGCTGTCAGTTACATCATACTTATTTCAAAATAATTAAGAGCGGGAATAGAATTAGATGTGTTTGTCTTTAGCAACATCTAGTATGGAGGATGTACCCATAAAAGTTATTAGTCATCAACAGAAAGGAAACTGTCTTTATTGTAGGTTTTGCGTACGTGCCAAGGTGTGATTTAGGTGTTAGGAAGGAAACTGCTGTCTTTCTGCAGAATAGCTGGACAATGCTCAGTTATTGAGCGTGGAGTGAGAATAATAGTTACAGTGAATCAGGAAAGCAGGGAAGGATTCTTATTTCTGAACTTTACCCTTTTGCTTGGACTGCCTTCAGGTACAGGTGCATTTATTTGACTGTTCCTGCTCTTACCCTTATATTGCCTTGTTAACAATTTTTTTAAACTATAACTGTCAAATATCACTGTATTTTAAGGTAATGTTTTGAAATGAAGTAGTAATACTCTAACGGTTTCATTCTATATTTTGCATACTAAAGAAAATTTTGTGCTTGTTAAGATTTAAAAATGTTGGACAAATAACAATTTCAAGTTGTGTTATGTAGTTTTATCATCTTGAAAACCAGGAATTACAAATCAGTAATTACTAAAAAGTGTTTAATCTCCCTGGACAACGTTTTTAATTAATGTGGTGGAGCGGATTCCAATATGTCATGTAATGATAGGATTTATATCAACTAGTTCTTCGTTCCATGTGCAGACAAGTAAGTGGAAATTTTGAGGACACATAAAATAGACTAAAAGTTAAAGGTCTCTAAACAGAGCATCCCTCCCATTTCCTGATAATGAATATCAAATCAAGCTTTAAAACAAGGGTCTAAAATGGACAGTTTCCTTTACAGGTGTGGTAACTCCTGAATAAAAACTAGACAGGCACTTGATGCATCTCACAACTCTTCTTTTGTAATAGGCACTGCTTTAGTGGCACTACCACTGAAGCCCATCCAGTTCTACCTCCTGCCATGGGCAGGGACACCTCCCACCAGCCCAGACTGCTCAAGGCCCCATCCAACCTGGCCTTGAACACCTCCAGGGATGGGGGGCCATCCACAGCTTCCCTGGGCAACCTGTGCCAGGGCCTCACCCCCCTCAGCGTGAAGAATTTCTTCCTAATGTCTAATCTAAACCTTCCCACTTCCAGTTTAAAGACATTTTCCCTCACCTATCACTCTATGCCCTTCTAAAAAGCCCCTCCCCACCTTTCTTGTAGTCCCTCCTCAGGTACTGGTAGGCTGCTATAAGGACTTACAGGCTCTAAGTCATATGAGGAGTGGCTGGAGTCATCGGGACCGTTCAGCCTGGAGAAGGGGAGACTGAGGGGGTACCTCGTAGCTGTTTGCTGCTCCTCACAAGGGGAGGAGGAGGTGGCACTGATCTGTTCTCTCTGGTGACCAGTGACAGGGCCCAAGGGAATGGCAGGAAGATGTGCTGGGGAGGGTTAGGTTGGGTATGAGGAAAAGGTTCTTCACCCAAAGGGTGGTGGAGCCCTGGCACAGCTCCCCAGGGAAGCGGTCACAGTGCCAAGGCTGACAATAATTCAGAAGCATTTGGACAACACACTTGGACACATGGGGTAAATTTTCACAGAATGACCCGAGCTGGAAGGGACCCACAGGGATCGTGGAATCCGACTCCTATCGCTGCGTAGGACAATGCCGGCATTCACACCGTGTGTCTGAGGGCGCTGGCCAAAATTTGCGGTTGTCCTGCGCGGGGACAGGAGTTGGGCTCGGTGGCCCCTGCGGATCCCTTCCAGCTCAGGTCATCCTGCGATTCTGCGGAGCTGGGAAAACGGAGCCCGGCTGGAACGGGCGGGAGCCCGGCGGGTGCGGAGCTCGGGGCGGATCTCGGCGAGGGGCGGGTCGGGGGCCGGCGGGGCCGGCACACGCGTCTCCTCCCCCCGCCTGCCCTGACAGCGGCGGGGCCGGCCCGGGAGCCGCCGCTTGCTGCGAGCCGCATGCCGGGAGCTGCGGAGGAGCCGCAGGGGGCAAGGTGAGGCGCTGTCCCTGCGCCCCGGCTCTGCGGGGGCCGGCGGGGCGGCTGCCAGAGCGGGAGGGGGCGCGGGAGGCGCCGTGGCGGGGCTGGGCACAAAGGTTGCGTTGTGCTTGGCGGGGCAGCGGGCTGCGCGGCGGTTCGGGAAGGGGCTCCGCCAGCTCCTGGGGGTGGTTACGGGGAGGCACCCCCTTCTCCTCCACCTCCTCGCCGCGCTCTGGCGGTGCTCGGGGAGGGGGAGGCGCGGGTCACGGCGCCCTCGGGCCGGTGTGAGGGGCCCCCGGGGGTGGGGGGAGGCGCCCGACCCGCTCCGTCTCGCTCTTAGAATCATGTAATGGTTTGGCTTGGAATTGGCCTCAAACCCCGTCCAGTCCCAACCCCCTGCCATGGGCAGGGACACCTCCCAGTGCATCAGGGGGCTCCAAGCCCCATTCAACCTGGCCTTGAACACCCCCAGGGAGGGGGCACCCACAGCTTCCCTGGGCACCCTGTGCCAGGGCCTCCCCATCCTCAGCGTGAAGAATTTCTTCCTAATGTCTAAGCTAAGTCTTCCCCCTTCTAATTCAAAACTATTCCCCCTCCTCCTATCACTCCATGCCCCTGTAAAAAGTCCCTCCCCACCTTTCTTGTAAAGAACTTTTAACTTTTATTGAGAGGCAAATCTTACACGAGAGTCCGTTCAGAAGGAAAACCGCGCGCAGGAAGGGCTGAATTCCCAAGTGCATTCCTGCCTCCTTTGAAAGCCGTGGTTGTTATCAGGGATAGGTTGTTCCCGCAGCTGCTTGTTCGGTTTTGGCGAGGGGAGAGCGGCTTCGCCAGCCGATGGTTTCCAGCCCTTCCCTCCGCTCGGCACAGCCCCTGCACCTCGGCGGGAGGAGGTGGAGGTTGGCAGGCAGAAGGAAAGTGGGAAAAGCAAACAGCGAGTGTAATTCCTTGCGCTTGTGGGGTCAGAGCAGGATCTGAGCGGGCTGAGGCAGAGGGACAGCGGGAATTAGCGCGACAGGGATCATTGCCTGGGGATGCAGATGGGGAGGCTGTGAGGATGCTGGTGCCTGGCTCCGAGATGGTGTCGTGGCTCTGTCATCCTGTCAGTTTGTATAGTCACAAGAACTATATAGGAAAATAAAGATATCAACTACCAAAACTGAATTCCTTGCGATAATGTAAGCATTCCTTATATTCTGGTAAACTTTCATATTTATTTCCTATATATCTTTTCTGCATGTGCATACATACCTTAATATAATTTACAGTTAAAAGTTATCCTTAGGTACCATGTGTGCCATATTAAGGGGCTGGAGAATAAGCCCTACGAGCAGCAGCTGAGGGAGCTAGAGTTGTTTATCCTGGAGAAGAGGAGGCTGAGGGGAGACCTCATCATTGTCTACAGCTGCTTGAAAGGAGGTTGTGATGGGGTGGGTGCTGGGCTCTTCTCACAAGTGACAGGAGATAGAATGAGAGGAAATGGCCTTAAATTGCACCAGGACAAGTTCAGATTAGACATCAGGAAAAATTTCTTTACTGAAAGGGTTCTTAGGCCCTGGCATGGGCTGCCCATGGAGTCACCATCCCTGGAGGTGCTTAAAAGATGGGTAGGTGAGATGCTCTGGGATATTGTTTACTAGTGGGTAGATATGGTTGGAGTCGATAATCTCAAAGTTCTTTTCCAACCAAGTGATTCTGTTTTCACAGTGAAAGGGCAGAATAAATTCCTTCATCCTGAAACGCTTCCTACAGAATTAATTTGGTTACCTACCCAGCTCTGCAGCATGTACAGAGGTCTGCCAAGGGCAACAAGTTGTGAGATGGATGCTTAATCTGTACTGTATTTGAATTCAGAATAGTAGAAGCCATGGGATTTGAAAGCAAATTGAGTTAATGTATTTATTGCAGAATAATAGGTTTTGCAGAACGTAGGTAGGGGAGTGTGTGAAACTGAGCAGCCCCAGTGTAGATGAAGTCAGGGAATGCACAAAAATATCTTTGTATTGTCATTTAGTGGATTTAGCCCTTTTGTTTAAAAATTTTATACTTACGACTTTCTACCTGTTCTCAGTAAATATTTATTACCCAGTATTAGTAAACAAAATACCATACTGTTTTGAACAGAAATCCCTTTTAATTTCCTGTCAGAACTGTGCGTATCAGTTAGCAACGTGACAGGGCCTCGTGACCCGTGAAGACACTGTAACATTCAGTATCATTCCCTGCACATTTCCTCAGACCTCCGCTCTGTTTTGAATAGTGCACTTCTTCTCTGGACTGCTTTTGTGTAGACAGTTGTTCTGGTGTGATTCCAAGTTGTGGGAGTCTTATGTGGGCATGATTTGGAGGTGTATTATATGGAGTTGCTTCCAGTGAGACCACACGTTCTTAAACAAAAGTCTGTTTTGTTTTGCTGTTCCAGAATTGAAGTGGGTGATGCCTGATTCTGCTTGGGAGTTTATTTGTAATGTCTTAATACTGACTCAGGTGCTAGTTTTTCCCATGTTAAGTCTTTCATTTTAAGTGCTAAAGAAAATTAACCTGACCTCTTAAAATCTGTTTATGCTAGAGTTTTATTTGTATGTTTTCAGCATTGTAGGGGTTTGAAAAATTTCTTGTGAGAAAATATAATTTTTCTGATTTTTTTTTTTGTTACAAATCCTTTCATAATTGCATTTAGAATAGTTTTGGAGGGCTTTGTGTATGTATATTATATTGCAGACACCTTATGTGTTAAGTAGGATATACATTTTGAGAAGTAGTTTGCTAAGAGTTGAGGTTTTCTTCCTGTAGAATATGTAAGGAAACTGGCAAATAATAAGCTTACTGGAAGACTAAAAGACTTGGGGTGCTATAAATACGCTATTGATTTACTTTGTTTAACTTATTTAGTCTTGTATTATTTAATTTAATCAGTCCCTTCAGGTTATTTATTTGTTTATTAAATCTTGAGGATATAAGTGTTACAAGGTTATGTAGGTTTTGTAGATAAATTCTAGGCCGTACAGATAAATAGGCATGTCTAGAACTTTGTAGATAAATTCAAACCTGGAAAAATCCTGAACACTACGTTGGAATAAAAAGCATAAACATGGAAATACTTGAACTACTGGACAAAGAAAAGTCTTGAAATTTTCATGCTTGCATCTGTATTTGTTGACTGAAAAAAAAGAGTATCTCCACATATCTAATATTTTTAGGTACTAGAAAAGTCCTTTGATTTTTTTTTTTTGGATTTTTTTTTTTTTTTACCAAATTGTACCTCTGAGCTTGTCAAAGTGTGTGCTGTGGATTTCAATTGTCTGAGTCATATAAAATCTGGAATAAATGAATAGCTATGGTCTTGCACAAGTTTCTAAGAGGCTGTAGAACTCTCGTAGTGTAGTGGGTAAATAATTTGAAAATAAAGGACTTGGTAAATATGTTCCAGTAATCTGTTATTAACAAACACCTCATGCTTTGCTTTTGACTTTAATTAAGTGCAAGGTAACTATTCTGAAATAAATAGGCATATAGCATGTAGCTGTGGTGGTCTCCATCCCCAACTATAACACAGAGGATGTAAAATCAAACAAACAGAAAATGTTTTCCCATCTGGTGTCAACCAGGATTGAACATGAAGTGATGTGCTGTCAGTTATGGAAATGTAAACAATTATTAACTTGCAGGTGCTCAGCACTGCACAGAAACCAGCTGAAGTGATTAGCATGCTAATGGATCAGACTGTTAATATCTAAACACAAGGATATATGTACATGCATATTTATATACTTCTTCCTAATCACTTGCTGATGAGTAGCCTAAGAACTTCAAACCTGAGTAGGCATGCTGCCATAGGTATATGAGTTACTTCCAAGTAATATGTGTCCTATCCAGACCACTGCTGAGGGTGGCACTTGAAGGCATAGCCAGTAGTGAAATCCAGTAATCCCCTCCCCACAAAGTATTGAAACTGGACAAGAAGCAGAAGCTTCATGTTCCTTACAAAAGAAGAGCATTATTTTGTTTTTCACATTAACTCCTTATATATACAAACAGAAATGGTAACAGTATGTGAATAGAAAGATACCCTATACTGTTGTTATTTTTTTTTTTTCCTCCCTGCTCTGTTTTTTCTCGCTGCTCTATAGGATTAATTCCCTTCACAGTCATGCAGATCCCCTCATAATTCTGCAGGTGTGCCAATGTCTGGTACAACTTGTGTTCAAAAAGGTTTACTGGCTTTTATACCACTGAGGTTTACATAAACTTGGAAAGTTGGCAGGAGTTTTCTGTACTTGTGTGGTTTCTGTAGAGCAAGAACAGCTGTTCTGCTGGTATCATCTCTTTAATGTTTTAGTTGTTAAATAGAAGTACAGCTTTCATTCGTTTATTTTGAAACACTTCAGCATTTTTCCAAAAGAAGTTTTCGGCATTTTAACTAGGAGAAGAGTATGTCCCTTGTACTGGCTGTGCCCTATCAGCAGTCCTACTGGTTTTATTTTAAATATTTCCTTGTATCCAGTTAGTGTTCCCTCTGAAAGTTTTCTCTGGACCTCACCTTTGTCTTGAAGAGGGCAACAACCAGCTATTTGGATAATGCATGTTTTGGGGGTGACTGGCTGCTTCTGCTTGTATATAGCCTTAACTTATGCATCCAGATAGGACGTGGCTGGGAGAATTTAGAGGCATTTATGTATTGCAGTACAGTGCTTAAAGCCACCATGTCTGTATTGAGACAAGCTATGATGACTATATCCCAAACCTGGTGTTCCGCTGTAGATAATGAGGTTCTTCTGTGAGTATGAGCCTTGAAATACTTTGCCTACAGAAAAAGATGCTGTTAAAATTAGCATTTGTTGATGCTCCACAGGAAAGCAATTAATAACCTAGAAAAAAAAAATTCTCAAATAAATTGATTACTTTGTGGAGGAGTGATCTTACAAACTTTCCCATATACGATTGAGTTCTGACTGTGCTTAGCAGTTGCAGGCAAAAAGCTTGAAGACTGAAAAAAAGGCAATTTTAGGACAATAAACCTTTTTGTCTGCCATTCAAATCTGTTAAATAATCAAGAAAAATATATGCAAAACTGACTTCCCAAACTTCAATTATTTAGTAAACTGTGTAGCACTGGTGAATGAAGTAATCGTGGTTGTTAAGGTAGTAGGCTGAAAGGATCATAATTTTATCATTAAGGAGAAAATGTGACACCCTTCCAGGCAGATAACATTTTGAACCTTTTACCATTCAGTGGGAGTGATGATTCTGATAATGGGAAAGTGGTTGGTGTATCAACTGTGGTGGTATTTCTCTCGGTTTTCATTTATTCTTAATGTATAATATTTTTGTTGAGGATAAACTCCTTTAATATGAGGGAAGTGGGAATATGTTGAAAGGAAGAGAAGAATATGAGAAAGTGTGGTGGCATGGCAGCAGTTGTATTAATTTTACACTGGGCACACATGATGTATCTCTTTTTTTTAATTTCTGAGTCTGCCATTACCATGAAAAAGATTCAAGTGCTTGTTTAATAAAATGTCCCTTAAATTGGTTTAGATTTGTATAGCCCTTCTAATATTCTTCACAGAAATAACACATATTTATTTCTGGAAATAGTTTTCCTCTAGGTTAAAAATATCATAGATAAAATCTTTGTTTGTCATTGTTACAACTTTTGAATAACAACTTAGTGCTTGCTTTCAAATTTAGAAGTTTGAGGAGGATAGAGTTAAATTAATCTCAGAAATCGCTAGCTGTATGAGTCACTAAATTGGGAACATAAATACTCAATCTTTGGAAAGAACCTCTCAACATTGTTTTGCTGCATAGTGTCAACTGCAAAACACAATACAGTAGGTTTAGTTTAAAAGTAGTTGTGTTTGCATTTGAAATCATAGTTTATGAAAAAAATTAAGTAAACTTTTCCCACTTTTTGCTTGTCAAACTGTCTAAATGCTAGCACTAAATCTGCAGTAGAAGCTGTATCATTTATACTGTTGTGTTTTATTTGCTTGCTTCGTTGGAAAAAATAATCAAAACTTGGAGAGCAGGGAAAAGGGTAGAGAAATGGCCAGTGCTGGGGAATTCTTCTTGCATGCTGGTAGAATGGATAGGTTGTTTTATTTACTGTCTGGTGCTGAAGCCAGATACTTGAAATAGGAACATCTGGATCTTTTAGTCCAGAGAGAAACAAATTTGTCTCAGAATGACATATGTAATTAAAACATCAGTGACAAAATATTCCTTGATCTCTATTTATGTTGAATAGAATATAGTACTTAGTGTTCTCTGTATTCTGTTGAAACAGTATATTTAATTTTGTGTGCACTTTTTGCCTCTTAAACCTGCTATTCAAAATGTTGTGTTCGTGTCTTTGCTAGGGTTTCATGTTAGATTTTTTCCTAATCAGATAAGAGAGATTTAGTTGTGTGTTATTACTAATATACAGGGACACAGAGTACTGAATCATTAAATTCTTTTTTTTTTAAATTGATGTGGCAATCAACTACTGTCCCTAAAAGTGGCAACAAAGCCCACAAACATTCCCCGTTTCCCTCTACATTGCTAGAGTTTCCCAGTTGAAATCACTGAAAGACTCAAAGCTCCTAATAACTTTGCAGACTGGACAGTCCAGATGAGTCCTTGCTCTTCTATTCTGTATCATAGAATGACGGAATCCTTTGGGTTTGAAAAAACTGTAAGATCATGGAGTCCAACTGTTAACCTAATGCTGCCAAGTCCACTGCTAAACCACGTCTGGTGTTATATAATACACTGATATACAGGATAGACTAAACCAGCAGTCTGAAGTCTTTCACAGCTCTTATTTTTCACAGTAATAACCCACTCAGGAAAACCTGTCTTTGTTTTTTGGGAATAAAACATATGCGTGTACCCACTTGGGGTTTCCGTGATGCTGGTGTCTCGCTGTATAAACATATACAAATGGTTTTGAAAGACGTCCCACTTGTTACTGCATTCTCTTTTCAATGCTGGTAAACTTCTCCATGTGCTTTCAGGAAGATGATGTGCGAAAAAAAGAGCTAAATCTCAATAAACTAAAGGATTAGTCCTATTGAGAACAGTGTCTCATAGTAGCCTGGTACACTATTCTGTGCCAGTGCTTTGGCTTCAGCCCCCTATGAACTTGTTTTTTAATTATTTAACTGTTTCCTTTTACCTTTTTATCTGCTTTGTGCTGAGAATAAATGTAACATTCATGCTATTTAAAAAATAAACATTATCTTATACATATATATGGCTGGATAGAATGTCTCACTGTATATAGCAAGTGTATGTGTATGAGAGAGGGAGCCAAACGATACTTGCTGTGAGACAGAGAATCATTATATTATTTTAAAGCTGCTTCTCTGTCGTCTTGGAGAGTTCTGATGGAATCACCAAATATGGAGTGAAAAACTATGTGGAGTGCCTAGGCTTCTATGAACTGCTTCCTCCAAATATCATTGTATATGCATTTGTGTAAGGTACCTATATGAAATTTACCTGCCCTTCTTAAGAGGACGGAAGGTGACTGTACTTAATGAGATGCTTCAGGGAGAGGATTAAAAACCCTTTCAAAAATATGTGTTGAAAAAGGTCCTCCAAAGCCTCATCCTTAGTGCATCAGGTGCATTTTTAAAGACTTCAGGAGGGTAAGCAATGGTATGCCACGTGTATTCATTGTGGACAATACTTAATTGAAACAACCACAGCGTGTGTGAAACCGAGTTTATGATATGCTAGGCTTGGATTGAAGTGATTATGCAATGTGGGATTTCTCAGCCCTGCCTGCTATTTGTAGTCAGGAGACATATTCTTCAAGAGCTTCTTGAGCGTTCGCTCTGATTTTACTGAAGTGTGGTGGTATAAAGGTGTCTGGCGACGGCAGTATCTGAAAACCTCAGGAAAACAAACTGGGTGAAGGATTGGTATTTGTTGCTGTGTAGTTAAGTAATGAAGTTTGTTTTAAACTTTAAATCTGCCCTTCAACAAGCTATTTGCCCAAGGCCGTTGCTGCTTAGGAGCTGAGGGCTGTCAGGATTTGAGATAACTGTGTGCTTGCTTGGTAACTTCGCGTGTGGAAACGCAACTTTTCAGAAAACAATGCAAGAGTAAATGTGTTTGTTCACTAGAGATTGCAGACTTTTGTGCGGCTAGTAAGGAAATGGAAAATCAGCTCTTTAAAATTAAAGATGTTATCACGCATGCTTGCTAATTAGTAATCTGTTGTTCAGGTTTTGTGAGCATAAAGACTTGTGCTCGAGAGAATGATAGTGAGCAACGCTCCTATTTTTTTCTTTGTAGTAGGTGCACAGTACTGCAGTGATGCTACTTCTGTCTTTTTCATCAAAAGGAGTAATAGTTTCTATGCTCAGGGGTCCTTGAGGAGTAAAGGTTTTTTACAGTTCTGTCAACCACATTAACAAGATATTATTTCAAAAATGCAAAGCGTTTTGGTGAAGGTGAGGAGCTGTGGGAACATGTTTTATCAAAAAATATTGGTTATTTTTACTTTAGCTATAGTGAACAGCTGTTGAATGATACATTATTTTTTAACTACTACTACTGTGAATGTCTGACTTGTCTAGAGATATGGATAGGGAGTGGAGGGAAAGGCAAAAGACTATTAGCCTGAGGATCAAATTGTATCTACACTTTGTAACAAAAGACAAAAGGAAAAAATGGAAGAAGATAAAAGGGAAAATGTGCTTTGTGTAGGGAATCATAATTTTAAAAAGATTGGCTAATGCTTTTCCCATCACCCTTCTCTAGGTATAAATCACAGGCTGCTTTGAGCCCATGGGCTGTTGGGGCTTCAACACTTTGTGAACATTCTCATATTTTCCTATTCAAATAATCCTATGATGGTGTTCTGTGCAGGTGTTCAAAGGCTTGAGTGCTTTACTATACTAGATCCTTTTTCTCCCCTCCCATTATTTTTGTCCAGTTAAGGGCAATTGCAGAACTTCCAGAATTAAATCTAAATACAAATTTATAAAATACACTTATATTTAAGAAACACACTTTTTCTTGAGCTGGTGGCTTACCCCAACTAGGCTTTTCTCTGCAATTATGAAGTGTAAGTATATGCTCTAAAGCAGATGGATTGATAATGCATCAGATTATAGAAGTTAGTGATTTTAACGGAAGCATAAAAATTAATTTCTTTGTAGAAATAACAGAGTTTTGTGGTGCATGCTTCCTTCTGGGTAATTAAGTATTAAACAATCTACACTTGGTCATAGAAGACTAAGTATGCTACATTTGTGATGTCTCTTCAAAACCAGCGAGGAAGTTTCCTCAAGGCTGTTCCCTCAGTAAGATAGTGACAGTAGTGTTAAACAAAGCTGCTATAAATAAAGTCTTTGACATTGTTTTCCTGTGTTGTTGTTCTTGAATTGCCTTTTGCCCACTTCCTCCTATTGGAGCAGAGCATGATCTCTAGGACGACACCTAATTCAAGTGCATGTTCTTTTTCTGGAACAGTCAAGGTTCAGTGTACAAACAGAAGATGAGGAATAGAATACATCTGAAGTAGAATCTCTTAAATTAATAGTCATTGACTTGCCTTGGCATCTGGCTTCATGTTATTAAGAGGGAAGATGACAGATTTATTTTCCTCCTTCAAGTTTCATCATGTGTAGTGCCTATGCCATAAAGTTCAAGTCCAAACAAGAATTGATGGTGATACAGAAAGAGGCACCTGTGAATAGCATGGGGTTTTTTTTTCAACATTGTTCCTTTGCTTCTTGGATTGCATTTAATTTTCTAAGTTGTTGTTATTACTGGAGGCTGATTTCTGGGGCTAGTGTACTGTTTTAGTTGAATAAATCATAAACCGATATATTAGAAAAAAAATTTTGCTTATCCAGTTTTAGCTTTAATTTTGTGTGGTTCAATTAGAATACAAACAACATTTTTGGAGAGTATAGGCTTTACAATAACTTTTCCTTCCACAACGGAACAGTTTGCTATTATTTTAGTACAGGGTTACCGAAGCAGTTTGTGTTCACCAGAAATACTTCCACAAAATATTCTTAATGCTTTAAAAAAGCATAGCCCCTTCTACATCTTAAAATAGAGACGTTTTTATTTTAAGAATAGTTATTTATACCGAAGAAAGAGTCTAAGAGCAGTCTGTGGCATAACAGTGAGTCAGAATAGAATCTACAGGCTGAGAATTTTTCATCGAAATGACTGTCAAGTAGGAAAAGTAAAGGTAATATTTGGTATCCATGGCTTTAGAAAGTGTAGATGGATACCAATTTTCCATTTGAAATTAAAAAGCTTCTGGTATTTTGACAAGACCATAAAACATGTCAGTGATGTGGGGATCAGCTGTTTAATTACCTGTTGCTCCTGGTAAAGAGTGAACTAAGACCTGTGTAGACTTGTTGTCGGGAACAGGATGACAGAACAGTATCCCTGATGATTTTCCAGAAGTTTGTCTGACTCATTGCTGTCCAACCTCCGAAGCGTGAGTGAGAATCCCTGCTGGATGGCAACTCTGAACCGACACTTGGTCCCAAACCTGTAATGATCTTCTCCATGTCAGAAGACATTAAGGATGGAAGGGTATCATTCGACAGAGACTGGCTGATACAGACAGAAGTCATGGAACATGGTAGAGGTTTATGCTACAGAAGACAGGGATTACATGGTGGGTATGGCTGAAGCTGCTCTTGGCTGCTGCAGTGCAGAGGACAGGAGAGGCCAGGCAGGCAGGGTGTTGTTTACTGTTCCCCGTTTTTGTCAGTGATAGCTGGTTTTCCACCATTGTATCAGCTGGCTATTCTGCCTCTCTCCTCCACATGTGTAAGTGATGGGTGCATTTGTTTGGTTAGTGGGTGACTTGGTAGACCTCTCATATTAATGGAAACTGAGCAGCGGTGGCTGCGAGAAAATGAGCTGTGTGTCTTGAAAGAATATGATTCTTGGTATCCAAAAAGACTGCCATCTTACCCAACATATAGATATTTTTTTGAAGGTGAGGTAGATGAGATCTTGCTCTCAGAATGAATAAATGCTCGCCTCTTGATGCCCTCCTATGTTACAGATAATAACAGAATCAGATGTTTGTAAGATCTTGAGGTTGTAGAGGGGAAGGAGTACAAAATGTTACTGACATTTTCAGATATTAGACTGGGAACATGAGAGAGCTGAGAAGTTTGACAAGATGTATTCCTCTCTTACTTTATGTGGTTTTCTTTGCAGAACATGTGAGAACATAAATTGAGTTTATACCATATTTCATCTATTTTCCGTTAGATATATGTCAACCTTTATTATCAATTGTTCATAGAAAAGTTTGTAACACAGTAATTTTTATCACTTCTTCTGCCCTCTGCATTTACTCTAGTTTCAGTGTGAAAATCTCAATATGTGTGGAGTGTTTGCTTAGGTGTTTCCAAGGGTGGGGAAGGGGGTGCAAACCCCACTTTTTTAGTAATCCATTGAGAACTTGTACTGCTGTAATATGAGTTCACAGATGAACGGTAGATGTTTGTAATTTTTTTTTCTGGAATGACAATCTTGTGGTTTTGTAATTTGAATAGAATCATGGAATCATCCTGTTGGAAAAGACCTCTGAGATCAAGTCCAACGGTATCTGTCCCCTTACCAAACCATGTCCCTAAGAAACTCATCTACCCGTCCTTTAAACACCTTCAGGGCTGGCGAATCCACCACCTCTCTGGGCAGCTGTTCCAGTGCCTGAGAACTCTTTCAGTGAAGAAATTTTTCCTAATGTCTATTCTAAACCTCCCCAGGTGCAGCTTGCAGCCATTTCCTTTTGTCCTCACCTGTCACCTGTGAGAAGAGGCCAACAGCCACCCCACCACATCCTCCCTTCAGGCAGTTGCAGACAGTGATGAGGTCTCCCCTCAGCTTCCTTTTCTCCAGGCTAAACAACCCCAGCTCCCTCAGCCGCTCCTCATAGGGCTCATTCTCCAGTCCCCTCCCCAGCCTCGTTGCCCTTCTCTGGACACGCTCCAACCCCTCAATGTCCTTCTTGTAGTGAGGGGCCCAAAACTGAACCCAGCACTTGTGTGGCCTGCTGCATGCTCTGTTCACAGAGGGAGGCAAAAAGAAGACACTAATTCCAGTCAGGACCAAATTTTCTTTGCTGATTTTGAGATTTCTATCTGATAAACATGCTTGCTAGGACTGTTTATCCACCCCTTCATGGACCGAATTTTGAAACAAAGATTGACATTCTCTTCCAAGCTCTTGTTTTGTGAATATTGGCCAAACCTGCCTGCCACTGATGGGACGCGTGCATTGTGTTTGACTTTTCAATCTGGCTGTGACTGTCAAGTCAGATTTTGACCCAAGTTTCACACAGGTTAAACTGACTTTTAAATGATTCTTCATACCGTCTTGCAAGAAGCAGCTGATTATTATCACAGCACAGCCTATTTTCTGGGTGTGTTCTAGTAGATATTAATTAATATGCAGTTGAACCTGTTCTCCATTAATCAGTTAGGTCTTTGTACAGATCATAATAGAAATCAGGTGTAAAATCAAGTAACATAAGATGACTTTGACTAAATATATATATATATGTATATGTATTTCCCTTACCCTTTTAAAAGAAATGGGGCAAAAAAAGCTCTAGGTGGAGAAAGTTCCTTGTTAACATTGTGGATCCAGTTACCAAAAAATAAGTGTTACATGATGAAATTAACTTGCCTTATCTAGAGGCTTAATTTGTTCTTAGTATGCAAGTCGTTTACTAGAAATACCTTCAGCCGTATAGACCTTTTGGCAGCGTTGTAGCTTGGGAAATTGTATTGCCAGCATTTGAATATGTCTGTGTTCTTCTTGGAAGTGACTTCAGCCATGAATGAATTTTTATTTTCTGCAGATCGGTGAAGTATGATTATAAGTTAGTACAATAAGGATCTTAAGTTATTAAAATATGCCAAAAAGCTTCTGTAAATCTTGACATATCAGAAATTGAAATTTTCTCCCCAATGTTTTGTGGATAATTCCATGGCAACGCTAGATGTGACTGCTGCTCTAAATTAACATAACTGACACTGTGCCTAGCGCTGGATACGGGCTTGCTGACATCAACTCTTTTGGCATGTATTCAGAAAAGTAAACAAAAGACAATCAGTGTTGAGTTTGGCATAACTAGTAAGTCCACACAACTGCCAAATCTTTCTCAACGTATTCATCCAATTAATCCCATTAATTTAGGATATTTACTTAAGTAAAACATGTTGTATTTCATCTTAAAAGTTCTTGTGTTAAAGCTTCAGGTTTGTAGTGAATTAGTAAACACATTCTTCACTTAAGTTGCATTTTTCATGTTTTTTGGTGTTGTTATTCCTTTGTAGAAAAAAAATGAATTCTGAAAGCTCAGGACTTAGCATCGCTAGCCCTGCTATAATAAACCAGTGCGCCAGAGGAGGAATGGAAGAAGAAAAAGTTTGGTAAGCTTTACTTCTAGTTTTCTAAGAGGTTAGTAGATGGCAATACTGGGAGATGTAGTTTTAAGATAAGGTAAAAGAATTATTTGTTATAACTGTTTACATTAATTTTGTATTATTTAACAATAGTAAAGGAAAAAAGGAAATAACTTTTTATTTTGGTTTTGATTTTTTAGCAGATGACAAAGGGAGAGGGTGTCATGAGGGATGGGCAATGGAAAACTCCTGTTCACTTCAGTCGTGTGCCAGTGGGTACATAGAGCAAATATCTTAATCTCCCCGTGCTATTGCTGTGCTTGTGCGATGGTATTACTAGTACCATTCAGCATTTGCAAGTTTGTTGTCTGCTGAGATTCCTGCCCTTGGAGACTTTACAAAGTCAGTAGTTTCCACTTTTTATTAAAAAAACTTATTCTGTACTGGAGAAAAAAAACAATATTATGCTCTTCAGTGGTTGATATGGGCAAATGTTCACATGTTAGGACAATTTTTTGTGAAAACTGCCACTGACCATGCAACTTTTAGTACTTAGTTTGGTGTTTTCATGAAGGGAACATGTTTAGAAGGCATTGAGACTATTTCACCTGTGTCAATGAGAGTCTTCTAGTGAGAGCCTGCTGATTTTTACTTGCTGTTGTTCGCTAGAGTTTAGCTAAGGTTTTGGTCCTTTGTTTATTTACCATGTAGAAAACAACAAAATAAACTCATGACAGGAAGCATGGCACCCTTATAGACTTAAGGCTAACTTACATTGTGTTTGTAGTCTGAGAAACACGCTTGAAAAGCTAAATAATTAAAGAAATTTTAGCAAGTGAATGTTATATGTCCTTCTGGATGCTTGTCAGGAAATGATGTAGAAACTTTTTTTTTTGGTCTTGTTTTTGTCTAGGATTAAATTAATGGCAGTTAATTTTTAAATGTCTCCTACTATTCTACTACTATTCCTGGAACATCCTCAAGGCTAGAAACAAAATCTTCTGATGAAGGGGCAGGATGAGGAAGACTTGTGGGCTTCCATCCTGACTCCCAAACCTAATGAGGTGTGGGGAATCGACACATACTATTTCTTTGTTTGATATCTTCAATATTTTTTTATCCTTCTTGTAGGATTGAAATGGGGCCAGTTTTGTTGTTTGCTTTTTTTTAATATCAATGATCTGGATGAGGGTATCTCGTGCATCCTCTGTAAGTTTGCAGACGACATCAAGTTGGGCAAGAGTGTTGATTTGCTTGAGGGAAGGAAGGCTCTGCAGTGGGGTCTGGACAGACTGGATCGATGGGCGAAGGCCGATGGGATGGGGTTCAGCAAAGCTCAGTGCTGACTGCTGCACTTGAGTCACAACAACCCCGTACAACGCTGCAGGATTGGGTGAGAGTGGCTGTAAGCTGCCTGGCGGAAAAGGACCAAAAGCAGATCAGCTTCAGCCAGCAGTGTGCCCAAATGGCCTAGAAGGCCAGCAGCATCCTGGCTTGCTTTAGAAATATTGTGGCCAGCAGGAGCAGGGGAACGATCGTGCCCCTGTACTCATCACTGGGGAGGCTGCACCTCAAATCCTTTATTCAGTTTGGGCCCTCTCGCTACAGAAGTGAAGGACGTTGAGGTGCTGCACTGTGTCCAGAGGAGGGCAGCAAAGCTGCTAAAGGGTCTGGAGAACAAGTTTATGAGGAGCGACTGAGGGAACTGGGGTTGTTTAGTCTGGAGGAGACCGAGGGGAGACATTATCGCTCTCTACAACTACCTGAAAGGAGGTTGTGGTGAGGTGGGTGCTGTCAAGTGGTGAGACAAGAGGAAATGGCCACAAGTTGTGCCAGGGGAGGTTTAGTTTGGATATTAGAAAAATTTCTTCAGGGAAAGGGTTATCCAACACTGGAACGGCTGCCCAGGGAAGTGTTGGAGTCACCATCCCTGGAGGGATTTGTACGACATATAGATGCGGTGCTTAGGGACGTGGTTCAGGGATGCACTCGGCAACTTTAGGTTTATTTTGCATCTTAAACATGTTTCAACCTCTGCATCAACCCACAATATCACTTTTAGTTTTGCTAGCTTCTTATTTTGTAAACGAAAACGTTGTTTATCAAAAAGAACGTTGTGTTTGCAGTGAGTGCAGTTTTATTTGAGGTTTTGATTTGAAAAGCTGAGTAGCAGACTGATGCATATCTCGTGTTATATAATACATGCAAGATATGGTGAACCTGAGTTCTTCGCTGTCTGTGACCGTTGTTACTTGATGGGTGCAATGTTGAAAATCTATGTGGAATGTATTTGAGGTTTCTTTGTGTATGTTGGTTATTTTTTTCTTAGTATTGTGGGGTTCTGAGAGCACTACAGCACTGCATTACTAATAAATGCATCATGCATTTATTATTGCTTTTTCATTGTCTGATTCCTGAAAATTATTTACATTCTGAGGGCTTCTCAGTAGTTTCATTTTCATGCAAATTTGACTACTAGTAAGGGCTAGTGTTTGTCGTAGCAAGGTTAGGAGTGCATACTGTTAAAAGTATGCAGTAACAGTGTAAATTATTCAATCAAGTCAAAAGTCTCAGCAGAGCAAAAGCCCTGAGCAAGACCTTATCCAGCATTTAAACATCACTTATGGTGCGTATAAAAGGCTCTGGTGTTGCGTAAGGGCTCCTAGAAACAGAAAGAAGAGTAAATCATTGACTGAGGGTATTTTTTACGGTCAGCAAACAAAGTTCTTAATCTTTTTCCATGGATAAATTATTACAAAAGTATGAACAACTTACTAATATTTTATTTTTAAATGTGAACAATGGGTAGATATGGTTAATATCAAGGACATTAATATTACACAACAGACACATGGTGGAATAATCAACATAACCCTAGCATATCATGAAGTTTTCTTAAGTGCTGTAACTAAATTTGCATGCGTTGTATAAATGTCTCATTAAAAGCATGATGCATTTGTTCAGGTGATACGTCTATATTTTTTTGTCTTTTCCCATTCCTTAAAGTTGAGATCTTTTAAATATCTATACTTTGTTTATAAATTGTAAGTGATGTTTTAATGATTGCCGGTGAGTATTTTATTCTCATAAATTACCTACTGCATGGTATCCTGTTTTAACTAAAGCTGCCGTAAATACTTTTGCCATGCTGTATATTTATATTGGGCATAGATTAAAGGATAAATTATAAAATGAAAACAAGTAGTTCATTAAATTAATTTCCCCCCTTTTATGGAAGATGGTAGTGTAACGTTATAGAAGACAAAGTGTAACTAGGAAGTGTAGACTAGTACTAACTAGCTAGAATGTTGAAGTTTATGGAAAGGAGCGCAAGCAAGAGGAAAGAACTCTTAATTTCAGTCTCTCCAAAATGTTAATGGTTATTGGGAATTCTATGGTTTAACTACTTTAATGACTAAGAAGAAGACATCTGAAACCTTATCTGCTTTCTTTCTCTAGGGCTAATACCAGAAAAGAATACAATCTGATAAGATATGAAAAAGCTTCTGAAAAAAACCCCAACCAAAACTACAAGAAATGTAGTTACTGTTGGAAGTTTGAATTTCAGAAGTTTCTGCTCTGTTCCCAGTTACCTTGTGTAGTCATTTACAAATTCCGCCATTCTGTTTCATCAGTGGTTTGTATCTGCATTGTTTGTGTCTCTACAAGATAAAGTTAATTGAATTCTCCATCTTGCAATGCGTCACTTGCTTCTATTGCCTTTCCCCCCCAAAATATATAATCAAGATTAGGGCAACAAAAAAATGCTAATAGTAGTGACAGCTGCAAATGGCTGATAAATGGAGAGTTCACCGCAGAGTTCACGTGTGAACCAAATTAAGCTGTTCTTGATAAGCAGGAATACTGGGAAATGTAGCAGATACTATTGATGTGATGACCATTCACTGTCCAAGCTAGCAGGGACAAGCACTTGAACAAATACGGGCTTGAGAATCTTGAAATTCTAGAAGCTACCAATTTGGCAGATTGTTATTTCCTTAATGCTGAAAATTGCAAGAAAGGAACTAAACATAAGGGAGCAAGCGGGAACCGTGTCAATTAATCTGTGTTTACTATGAAAGTAGCTGGCTGGCACAATGTTTTTCAAAACAAATGTGCAGAGAAATTGGAAATTTTTCAGTTTTTGTTATTGTATGTGGATTTATAACATGTTTCCTCGAGACTGGATGAAATCTTGCTAGTCACTTCTTCATCTTTTTTACGTAGGACTAAGTCAGGAAGTATTTCAGCTTTTTAAAATTAATGATTGAAATTTGAGGTTCTGGATCTCTTTCATGACTGAGTTTGTGGTGCCTTGGCTTTCCATTTCTGTCCCCAACTTTTCCATGTTGCTTACTCAGTATGCAACGCTCTCCTATTTCTGTGACAAAGTTGCCACCACTTTTAGAGGAAATCTCTCTGCAAACTGTCTGTGATATGAAGAAATAAATTTATAAATCCTAAAACTAACCAAACTAGCATTGTTATATGTGGGCTCCAGTGCATTCTGACTGTCTTTGTATTTATGATTTCACTTAAACTGAATCTGGGGACAGAAGCTTCTTGAAATCTTTGTTTGTTCTAATTTTTCTTCCACTGTAATAGTGAGATTGTTTTTGTTTCAGTTTTCCTTTCTCATCTGAGATGGAATTATTTTTGTAACCTATGAAGGCATGTGGGTACTGATGCTCATCTTGGCTGAGAGCAGTGGTGTGCAAATAACAGTGTTAAATGTCTTATGTGAAAGCTTGAAGTTGGAATCTCTGTCATTTTTTGAAGAGTTATGTATTTCACTGGGGGCTAGAATTACAGTCATATTTCTGCACTAAACTTTAACAGAAGGATAAATTACTTTCTGATAAATTTACTGTAGAGAAATTGACAATTTGTAAATTTTTGGTGACTTTTGGGGGAAGGGGAGCTATTGAAACTCTGGTCTGTATAGTGAGAAGGAAGACAAACTTAGGTACTGCGCTTAGGTATTACAAAAATGAGTTGCAACACCAGCTTCATAATTGCATACATCGAAAGAGAAAAGCTTGTTGTCCTTCCTTAGTGAGTGTCATTCCTTAGTGGGTGCAGAGACATTGCCAGGACTGACTCTGGACACGGCCTGGTGAGATGCATGGCACTGCTTCTTGTCACACAGCTGTGGCTGTGCAGCCCTTCTGGTGAGACTGGGTCAGCCCTGCCTATGGCTGTGTCCTCCTGCCTAAAACACAGCCTCTGCAGGAAGATGCCTCTACATTTTCTCACAAAGTTGGAGGAACCTGCTTTTCTTGCTCGTTATTGGCGTAAAGTCCTCCCAGCTCAGCATTGTCTATGAGGGCTAGATAGCATTACAAAACAGTGCACTGCTCCAAATGCAAGGGATGCGCTAGAAAAGGGATGCAGACAGGTAAAAATTACCAGATTTCATGGGACCGTCCTCGTGATTGTAGAAGCTTATCCTGTAAATTCAAATGTTCCTTTCCCTAGGGAAGGGATGTGATATACTGTGGAATATAATTAGGAATAAAGCTGGTACTGTTGCTGCTGTTGTCTTTTTTTTTTCTTTTTCTTTTTCTTCTTTTTTTTAATATCAAGACCTTAGGGACCTTAGAAACATGAAACAGAACAGTGTAAATAGACACAGGAAATAATTAATTAAAACATACCAGATTTTTTTTTTTTTAAATCAGCACAATATTTAGGAGTGAGGCTTCACAATATTCTGGCTTTTGCAGCAAAGCTGCTTTAAAACACTTTAGCCTCTCAGTTGCCCATTCCTGTTTTCGCCATTACTTGCCACCACCTCTGTTGTGCCAATACTGTATTGATCCCTTCTAAGCAATAGATAAAAATAATTTTGGTTAAAAATAGCTTTCCCAAAAGGAGATTAGTTTTTATTCCGGTAATTTTATGTGTAGCACAGCCCTAAAAATATTTTTTGGTACAACTCTGAGGGTGAAAAACTGCAGTAAGAATGGGGTAGGACACAGTGAGCAAGGAAGAGGGAGGTCGCAACGTTTAATCACTTTATTAGGACTTCTTTGCAAAACTTGTGTTTTTTATCCTAAGATGGTAAAATAGAGTTGTAAAATATATAAGGAAAGGTAATCTTGAATAAATTGACCAAGTTTCATACTTATCTTCTTTAGATAATTATTCATTATTTTAAAACATCAGCTTTGTGAATAAAAATTTCTTTTTTATCTTTTTTTTTTTTTTGGTGCTGTTTCATAACTGGATACAGTATCCATATGCTTGTTTGCTAGGATTTGTAAAGGCTTTGTGAGTCAGTGTTACTGTTTTAAATGATTGGAAAAAAGGTTTCTGGCTTCAAAAATATACATGCAGTATGTAGCTGCCTGATCATGTAGGGAGTCACATTGGCCTGGGTGGGTATTGACTTCAGTGGAGTAATATGAAGCTGTAAGAATTTATAGAGCCAGCTCAGGAAAGATACTTTGAAGACATTTTTCTTGTTAGGAGCAAATCCCTGCTGTCAGTTCTACAGTACTGCATGCAACATACCACCAGAAAAAGGTTAAGAATTTATATAGTGAAGATACCTGGTTTGTTTAATATTATGAACACGGTGCAGCGCTGTTGACTTTATTGAAACTATTTCACTGTAAAATTAACTTGTGAGTAAATTATTAAGACAAGAGTGAAATTTAAAAGCTTTTGCTTTGTTTTCCATCACAAGTGATGGGAAAAAAAGAAACAGGAAAGCAGGAAAAGAAATAAAAGTGCCGGGCAGCAAAAAGTCAAGAAATGCAGATTAACATTGAAAACCAACATGTTTGTTAACTGCACTCTCACGCTTTCTAGAAAGCATATGATGTGCTTTTACGTATTTATGTAGCATTACTGTTGCAATACAGTCCATTCAATCCGTAGTGGTTGGGCTTACTGTGGCTGAGCTCTGATCTCAATTGTGAAATGCTTTCTTACTTCTTAAATTCTAGGTTCTTAACAGCTGTTGCTGAGCTAAACCTATTTTTAGTCATTCACTTATTAAGGACCCACAAGGTCTACAATTACACAGCTACTTTTTAATGTGATTTTATTTGATAGGGAAAAATGCTTCTACAGTGAAGTTCTGCCTAGTGGCTAGATGTAGGCTCATTTCTTGAACATAAGGGTTATTAATATCTATTGATTACTGTTTTATCTGAGCTTTAAAATTTGGAAACTATTTGGTATAGCAAAAGTAGTTATTCTGGGGTATTGTGCAAACTGTATCTGAAGCTTTTTTAATTAATTCATCAGCTATTTAAAAAACAAATATAAATAGCAGGGTTAACTGAGATTAAAAAGATGCCTGAACTGACATGCTGGTGACTGCAATGTGAGTAAAAGAAAGGAAAATAGTGTTGAGCAGCTGAAAATCTGCATTTTAATGGTGAAGTGGTGTGTAGATACCACATGGTAAAGACCTACCTTAATGCATGTGGTTTTAATCACACAACCCTTCTTTCTTAATGAGGCTCGGAGCAGAGCAGCTAAATAGCTGCCTACTGTGGCTCACATACATACAAGTACTCAAGCTGACTCCTAACTTGTGTGGGAAGCAAAGTTTCGTGACATAAATCATCATAATTCTGTTGCAGGTTTTGCCAGCTGGTAAATGATGAAGGAAGAATTATCTGTCTGGAATTAAGAGTGAGAAGAGAAACACGTTTAACAACTTTCCCTGTTCCTCCTATATCCTTGTTCAATCAGCAAAAATGAGTCATCCTGAAGAACTGAATTAAAATGGCTCTAGTCAAGTGCAGTTTAACTGCAGATGTTTGTGATTACGAAAGGCACATAAATGTTTGGAGAATACAAGGTTACAGTGTCTGCAAAAAGGAAGTCCTGCAAATTGCAGATTAACAGTTTGGATATCTAGATAAAATTAATCTTATTTGCAAGAGGCCTCAAATTAGCTGTTTGCTAGCCATGTCTTACTGCAAAGACAGGAAATGTTCTTGAAAAGCTGAAGAAAGAATATTCAGGCTAGTTAGCATAACCTAATAATTATGGTAGACAATTTTAATAATGCAGATAAATATTTATAGAATATTTTTTTTTAAAAAAAAAATCACTTCTATCTCACGTAACTTTCCTAGTTTATTTTATGAACTTCTGTGCCCATAAAAGGAAAATCATTGTGAAGGAATCATTTGCATTTGGACTTCCCGCCTGAGAGCACTTCCTTAAAGGAAGTGGATGAAGTTGATGTAGAATGTGGAGAGGATGAGTCATATCAGCTTCTATAGCACATCCAAGAACAGTGAGAGATGAGAACGTGCTGAAATAGTTAAAGTAAGAGCAGTTGACAACTGCTGGCTTAAGTCTCACGCACACATGAAATGGGCTTTGTAAGAAATGAAGAAAATATGCCTCGGAGGCAAACACAAGTCTAAACACATGTTTAATCATCATGTCTTTCAAAACTTTGTATGTATTGCATTTCCTCATCTTAAATGGGATAAAAAAAAAAAAAGCTCGATTGCTGCCTTAAGAAAGGAAAGTGTCTAGCCTGTGTGCTGGCCTGAATCTGAATCCCACGAGATGGCAGGCTTGATCCGAAATTGAGGAAGGCTGTTTTCTCAGCCTGGCAGAGGAACAAGTTGCTAGAGCTAACTTGTGTAGGAAAACAATCTCAGTTATTCAAAGTACTTGTGTTTATTTGAAAGTCAAATATCTAGAATTTCAGGTTCTTTACACAATGACTCATACACTTTGAGATTTTTGTAAAAATGGCAAGTTTTTTGTGTGAAGGTGCCGTAATACTCTTTATTATGTGTTAATCTGTTTGTAATCTGGTGTGTTAAGGTTTACGCTCATGATGTAAGAGCATGCTTACAATAAATGTCTTCTATGGTAAAGCCTTAATATCATTGTAGCAATCAGTCAAATCTGAAACACCATGGGACAAATTTTGGTTTGTTGAGGGTTTTGCTCGCAGTAGAAGTCACTCAATACAAGTGTACTGCAACTCTGTCTACATTCTACTAGAGCAAAGGTGTAACTGTTTTGATGAAGTCTCCACCTAAAGACAACTCAAAAGTACTGTAATATTTCTTTTCTGCCTTTTCCTTTCACAGTGCAGTCAAGTTTAGAATGATCATTTTCAAGATCTGTTTATGCATTGAATACAGTGTTAATTTTTCTCTTGCTAGTAATTTAATTTTTTTCTTGAGAGAAGTCACCTGATTTTGTGAACTCTGGGGAAAAATCATTGCACTTTTTCCCCCTGAGCAGGGCAGTTGATTCATTATGATAACTTAAAGAAGTAAGAATATTTTTTTTTTTTTCCTCTTTCTGAAGATTTAATTGAAGAAAGAAGTTATGATGCATTTTGAGTTTAAAACACCAACCAACCAACTAAGCCCCACCAACTTTTGTCTTTCTTGATATGACATGAGGGGAGGTGGAAGCTGGAAGTTATAAAACCATTTACTTTGCTTGTCAAGGTACCCAGACGAGTCAGATTTGCAGAAAGATGTGTGTGTGTGGTTTGAAGAAGGTCTAGTTTCCTCAGGAAATGGCATGTGACTGTGCTCTCTGTCTCTTGCTGCTAAGTTTTCAACCCATTGCCCAGTTTCATTTTTTAAAAAAATAAGAAATATTAGAGCCAATGAAGATAAACTCAAATTTTTTAACATAATTGTGTGTGGGCGGAGGTGAGAGACCCCAATCAGTCCCATTGTTGTGAGGAAGGCTACCAGAGCGTAGCCGTTTTATGTTCTTTTGGCAGGAGCCTCCCAGCAGACGTGTTGCTCTGATCTAACCACAGCCTTTTCATGGCGAGAATGTCACAGAGATAATGAGGGACAGAGAGCATGCTGAGCTGTGGGGTGGAACGCAGGGCCTGCTGCCACAGGAAACCAAATTTCATCAGCTCTGCCCCTTGCAGAATCTGTTCGAGCGAGTGTGTGCGGGCTGAGAGGTGGTGTCTGCTTTCAACACGATGATGCCTGTGCTGTTACCATATGTGCTCAGTGCTGTGTATCTGTTCTTCACACTCCGATTGAGATCGTGAGGTTGCGTGCTGTGTGCAGGATGTGGCTGCTGCTTCACTTAATTCTGGTGTCACTGTACTCTTAAAGGAATGAGAAAGCAGCTTCTTATCGTTATTTATCCTTAACAAAGAGCCCATGCTGGAGCCTCAGACTTGCAAGGCTGAGCTCTGCTTGTCATTCATTACTGTGCCACTTCTCCCAGGTGGTTGACTCATCGCATCTCTGCATATTTGTCCTTTCTCTGTTTGAAGTTGTAAAGATTGGGAGATCTGCCTGTAGGGCTACTACACAAGTAATGCTGTCAATACAGCTTGCAGCATTGTTAAATAATTAACGTGTTTAGTACAAAAGACCCCGCTGTAGTTGGAGGTGGGGAGAATATTGGATGAAGTGAACTCTCTTTGTATCAGTTTATTGTAGAACCGTAGAACAGCATTTTTTATGCATTTGGAAATGAAAAGTGCTGTACAGAAAGCAAGGTGCTGTTTTATTAATCAAGAGATACAGTGTCAGTGATTGGAAAAAATCCAAGAGCTTGGCTTCAGAGAAGTATTTCACATATTCAAAAGACGTAGGACCTCCTACCTTATGTTCCTGTCGCTCTGATGGCTAACAACAGTAGTTCTGGTATCAGTGACCATAAAGGAAACTGTAAATAGCTTTGCATCATCACTGATCAAATCAACATCTGTTTTATTTCTTCCCTTGTGGTTTATGACTCTTATTTCTGCTGCTCTAGCAAGTAGGAATATTGTCCTTGTGTTCTGATGCTTTCTGTGTTCATACCGGAAAAGCCTGTTTTCTTGGTTTTGTAATTAGCAAGTTTTTAATTTTTTATAATGAAATACTGAAGAGTATGTTTGCTTCCTAAACCTAATTAATATACTTTGAAACCTAATACATTCGCTATCAACAAGAGTAAGGGTAAAGGTAAATGTACCCTGATTTAAAGACATGGCATTAAAAAAAGTTTCAAAAGATCCATTATAGTGTTGAATGTCTTGGAAAAAAGACTCAAAGACCTGATGAAAATACAGAATGAAATAGTGTGCAGTTGTGCGACTGCTAACATTCAGCAGTGTAACAAAACCCAATAACCCAGGAGTCTAAAACTATTTGTTTCTGCATGTCAGAGACATATTAGAAATGATTATATTCTAACTTGGGACAGAATAAAAAATACAAACTTTCAGATTCATCATTGGTATAAAGCTATTTTTTAGTTATAGGATTCTATACTTGTAACAAAATTATCAAAGTTTTCTTGTAAAATGGTCTTAGGCTGAAGTCACTGTAATGTAGTTAGTGTATTTATAATAAAGAGACTAGAAAACATAACTTTTTGCTGGCAGAAGTAGAGATAATTGAACATTTTCTGTCCTAAGCTAATATTTTGAATGGAGCTTTAATGGAATGATAGTTTCAACAGGTTTTACTCCATTGCATTCAGGGGTTTCTATAGTAATTACTATGGCAACACTGATGCACAAAATGTTCCCAGAGGAATCCAGCTGTGAATAATAACTGAAAAATGAAACATTTTGCTTTTGCATCTAGGTTTAAATGCTACGTAAAAATCCAGATATTATGAAAAGAGTGTTTGGTTTCAGAGTACCTCCATCCTTTGAATATATTGCTGAAGTATCATCCCTCAGACCAACAAAGAGTGTTAGAAACAAGGATGTCAATTTTGGCACCAGTTTCAAAGGTTTCATGTTGTAAAGAAACTTCCAATGCCAAATATGTTCTATGAAATCTTCTGCTCAGGAATTATAACTTCACTTTTATTAACAGTATTATTTGTTATGTAAATGGGTTTACATAATTCTTGAAGATGAAACTAACTTGATAGCCTTCTGACCTCACTGTGCGATGAAGATCGAGATCACAGAAGTCACATGGTAGAGTTCAGTATTTGTTGACTCCAGTGTCTATTTATACATTGCCTTCAAAAACTCTTCTGATTTTTGCAGAAATAACTTTGTCAGTGTTTGTATTAATGTCAGAGGATGCAATATTTATTGGAACTGGTTGTTGTTAAATTTGCCTCTCCTCATATGTGTAAACTCGCCTTTGTGCTTATAGTTGCCTTGTTTGTATTTATTTCACTTCCGTTCGGAACAAAGGGGAAACCAATCTGGTGTTTATGATATGAATAAACTTTTAAACTTGAAAGCATTTTAGGGCTTGATTTGGTAGTTTTACTGTCATGGAGTAAGACAAAATGCTTATGTAGCTCAGGGGATTTATGGCTACAATAAAAATTCCAAGTGAGTGATATCAAATAAGGGAAACCAAAGTGATCAATATTAAAAGGACATTCCTAATTCTTCTCGGGATCTAAAAAATTATGTTAAAGCTGCGTTCATGAAAGAATATTTTTTCTCATTGAAACAGTATTCTGAAAGTTACAATCCCTTATAACTGATCACATTTAATAAAAGCAGATTTTCTTCCTTGACTGACTGGCTTAATGCCATATTCCCCAAGAGCCACATGTGACAAGTGTCATCCAGCTCTCTAAGAGGTGTGCAGGCGTTCCTCACTTTTCAACACAGTGAAGCCTCTCAATTCTCTATAGGCATGCTAACTTAACAATCCTATTTGATGGTTTTGTTACAAACCTATATTTTTTGCCTTTTCAGTAGAAATGCCAACTATAATGCAGAAAAAGATAAAATTGCATACGGAGGGGTAAAGAAATAGCAGTACAGGAGTTTTCAAATCTTGTATTAGATTGACTTGCAACAAAAAAGGATTTTCAGATAGCATCTCTTTTCTTTGTCATGAACGTGATGTGATGGTACTTGAGTGATTGTTTTGAGAGTATTAGTGTCTTCTCCAGGGGCTAACTGGAAGTGCTGTTTGGTTGGATTTCATGAACTGCTAAGAAATTCTTGTCTCTTTCTCTGGGTGAGCACTTTTGTTTCCATCTAACCATGAAGTATCCAATCTTGCTAAACTAGGTGGATTTCCCAGCCTTAGGTTCTCAATGAGAGCTTACTTCTATTTAAAAAATAAAATGCAATACAGTACTCTCTTTCCTTGAGCGTGAATATTGTGAGGTTCTTGCCTGGAGGCTTGTTTTTTCTGATACCGCCATTTAAGCATTATCATCAGATCTTACTTTCTCCCATGCATCAGAGGATCTCATCTGGCTGGCTGGCTGGAGGGTGGAGAAGAGCAAACATTTTTTTTTAATGAGGAGCTGTTCTCTTCATAAAGAAGTCAGCATGTGTCTGTGGTACAGCAGAGGGGTGGGGTAATGACTCAAAATTAGCAAATGTTATTGCCATTTCTTCTTCCCAGTGTTATTAAAATGCCATAGGAATAATTTTAGACACATCTTGGCTTTTAAAATATTCATGAAACAGTGATATTTTGTTATAGAACCAGTACAGGACCCTCTTCTTGTCCTCCTCGGCATTAATGCAGCTATATCTTTGTCAAACAGCAGAAAAGCCTGTGTCCTCCTGTTGGCCTGAAGCCAAGGCTTTCTGTTTCAGTTGTGTACAGATTTCATCTATGTCAAGGGAGATGTTCTTATAGTGGTGTGTATCAGACATAATTTACTGCATTAACCTGCAGTAGTTACAGATGAAGAAATAAATTATGTTTAAAACTTTAGATCAAACCGATATTTCTTCAGAAGATGAAATGTTAGGTTATTAGGAATATCTAATTTTTAGATCAAAATGTAGAACTTTGCTTGGTCTTCAGATGTTTTTTCTATTTCATAATAATATTGTTATAGGAAATTAATCAAACACTGCAATAAAAAAGTACGTTTTGTAGCCTCTTTGGTTTTTATTACTGCTGGGATGTTTTACAGTGCTGTGCTGTATAAATACACGTGTTCTGAAGAAAGCATGTAGGTAGGTGTGGGGCAACTGCTGATGCCTGTACCTGCCTCAGCCATGCACGCTTTCATCTGTCTATAGTCAGATTCACACAGCCTATTTTTCTTTCTCAGTGCCTTTATGACACATAGTTCATGTTAGCAGGGCAGTAAAAGATTATGTTAGTGTTCAGGAAGTCAGCCCAGCTAGTAAAAATCAGTTATTTTTTTTTTCCTTGGTTGATATTTTTGTTCCTTTCAAGACAGTAAGTGTTCCGTCTTGCTCATCTCAGTGCCTGGCTGGGATTTCCCCCCCCAGTTTTCTATCAGTAGATGCTACGGGAGTTTGAAGAGCTCATGCCTGCAGGATTGGATCCTGACAAATCAAAATGCACACAGTCTTTATGAGATACTTCACCTTTAGGAAGAAAACTGCATTGAGTAATCTTTCCGTATGAACTTAAAACTTTTCTGAGCCCTATTCTACTCTATTATGTTTACTTTTAAAATTCAAAAAAATAAATTAAGTATTTCACAATCTCCTTTCAGTGCCCAAATGCACAGGTGTAGTGTAGGAGGGCAACAGTATTTGAGATTTGAAGTGGAGGAGTCAGTGTTTTTTTTTAAGTAGGTCAAACCATGTTTGGTTTTCCTGCTTTTACAAACATTATTTTTGTATTTTCCATAACTTCAAATATCTAAGAAAATCAATATTGTTGGTAACTATTGTTCAAAGCTAAAAATGCTCTTGCATATCTCTGGCTTCACCAAGTAAACGACTTTGATTTTATTTTTTTGCTTTTTTTGGTGTGTGATTCAGTATCACAAATGTCCCAATATGTTAAAATGAATGTGCTTTTATGAACAATATATTAGTGCACACTTTTGATAGGCTGAGCAGATGACATTACAAAGAACAGTTCTGAACAATAAGTACTATTTATTATTTAATAGTATCTTTATAAAATATTCACAGATGTAGTAACAATCTTTATTTCTGCAGATGGAAAAGAATTTTTACTTAGCACCGCTTGCCTCTAGGTGGTTTGAGCTTTCCTTTTATTATCTGAGTGAATAATCATGTAGATTTGTGAAATGTGCTTTTATATTCAAACAGATGTAGCAGCTGAGTATTTTAAACAAAATGCACACAACTTGGATATCCATTTAAAAAAAAAACTATTGTAGTCAGTGATCCTGCATGATCAGATGAAGTTGTAAAAGTTCTGTGAGCTTAATATAAACTGCTATAAAATTGTTCATTTATCTCATCATGATGCTTCAAGATAGATTACACTCTTCTTAGCAGATGCAATAGAAACATTAAAACATTCAGTGCATGTTGTAGTCTTTAGATTCTTTTAAGTACATTTACTTATCAATTGCCATTAAATAACTAATGTACAGCAAAGTATTTTTTACACAAAACATTTCCACTGATTTAATCTGGGAATTATGCTGAAAATTGTGTCCAAATAAGGTTTCAATAAGGATATCTTTATCCAACAGATATTATTGTATCTATTCATCGTATGTTTGTGAGGGAACCTAAACAGAATACCCTGCATATCTTAAGGACAGAAGTATTATTTTATGACTTTTAATTCTTTTTCTTGCCTTTGTCGACAAAATTCTGGGGAATATAGCTGAGTCCTATCCTGAGTTTTGTGCAGAAAGAATAGTTGTAGGTCTTATTCAGTTTTTGCAAAATGTCTACAGTTTCATTTATCTACCCAGTAAATACCATTTCTACTGGTGATAGGTGAGAAAATAAACCCAAGTTTTAGGTTCTGTGGCAGAATTAGAAAATGCTAGGTGTATACTAATTAAACTCAACAAATGTAAAATATAGGAATAATTTTTGCAAACATTTAAAGAAGAATCAATGTTTTGTTTCCAGGCAAACCTTTCTGATGATGCTGGTTTATGAAATGAAATACTGAATTTTTTTTCTTTTTTTTTTCTGAACGCGAGCAGCAGAGGGGACAACAACTGGCAGAGTGTAGATTTAATATTGTCTGCTCTGTTCAAACACTGGGTATTGTGTCATTGGGAATGCTTTCAGTGAATAGGAAAATTAGATTGGTGATAACAAAGGTTATTGCTTTCTAGTGGATGGCCTTCAGTTTAGTGTAGGTGAATGACAGAACAAACTTAGTGCTTATTACAAAGTTCTCAGTTCTTTTTACAGGATGATTGAGGGGAGAGATAATTTTTAATGAGGTTTTTATTTGCCTTGTAACTTGTCTAAATTATCACAAATCCTGACATACTGAAGTTGAAAGGCCTTTTGTTTCCCCTATATTCAGCCTAAATAAAGAGAACTAGTTCAGTTCTTAATCAACTGGGAAAATAAATGCATGAACAATGTTAAAATATCAAAGAAAAAATGAGGACAAGTAAGTTCAAACATGAGATTTTTTTGAAAGGTGACTAAGGAGCACAACTCTATAGAAAGCTCACAGTACTTTTTGGAAAATCTGACTCTGGTGTGAGATCGTCTGCGAATAAAAAGGGCACAAAAGGCTGTAAAGACAATTGATAATCTAAATCTGAAAATGTCTACTGTGATCACAGCTCTGTGATGTGTTTTAATTCACCAAATATTTTACACCAAAACAGCGATGACATAAAAAAAAAGAGCTACTGCTGTTGGTTTTTTCAGAAAGAAACTGGGTCAAGGTTGTTGGAGAACCTTCAGGATCTATAAGCAGCAGGAGTGACTCCCAGGTCTTTCATGTGTTAGTGCAGTGCTTTAACTGCAAAAGATCTGTCCTGTTGTTGTTGGATGGTGAGATTTGACAGGCAGTCATTTAATTTGTTGCTTTATAACCACGTTTTTGTATTCCTGTTATTATTTGTGATCACTTCGGTAATCTGTATAATTGCACGGTTGGAGTTGCAGTGTGCTCAGCACTTTGGGCTCTACCACCAAACTATTTGTTGGTTTGGTCAACTTCACAGGTCAGTCAAGCTTTGATCTGACTTCATGTGTAAAATCTCAGCAATGTTTGCCTACCTTTGTAAAGTAATTTAAGATCTTTTACTGGTGAAAAGCAATCACTAAGAGCGAAGCAGAGAATGTTATGATTACTTTTCAGAAATTATTGTACAGTGATGATTACAGGGTAGGAGAAAGGTTTTGGAATGAGTAAAAACTGAAGTCAGCTTTCTAGTTTTTAGCGTCACACATGGGTATGGCTGGTTTACTTTATGTTGGTGCTTTGTGTAGCTTCACTCTTAGGATTAAAGGCCCTTTAGTGTCCTCACCTACTACAGCTGGCAAAGTGCACCTCATGACGTAATTGCAGCTTCATAGACCCACACTATTCAGGTCAGGGTTGCCTCTGCTTCTTGAAAATCAGTAGGAGTAATAAGTTATTGTCAGACAACAAGTCAGTGCTTCTCTGAAGGCTTTTCACGCTGCTGTGTCCCTTAGCTTTCAATCTGAATTGAAACATTTAACTAAAATGAAGAAAGAAGCCTGTCAGGAGTACAGCCAAGGAAATCTAAGGTGTCTTGGTACCTGGAGCCTGTGTTTTTCTCTTCTCCTTCCACTGTCTATCTGTTATTGATATAGAAATAAGACAGCTGAAAACAAACACTTTTGCTTGTCTCATCTTGCAGGCCGAAACAACAGCAACAGAACAATTTTTCCTTGTTTCCGTCTACCAAGGGCTGGAATTTCAGAGGGGTAAGTTTTGTTCAAACTCAGAAGATTCCCTCCTGCTTTATTCTGTTGCAGTGAAACTTTGTTGTTAAACATGATCTGCAAGTACTAAAATTATGGCAAAACACTTATAAAATGGAACTCGTAAATGTTGTGGCCTCCTGAAAGGTTGTCTAAAAAACTAACTTTGGTCTGTGTGATTGGCTGACTTGTTATGAGGGGTAGGGGAGATCATTTAATGTAAGTGGGTTAATGTGCAGTGTGATTTTGAAAAGGAAACCAAATCGGTCTGTTTTCCTATCTGAAAATAAATCAGGAAAACTCAACCGATATGTACTTTTTTAAAGTGCTGGTTTAATACAGACGTTTGTAAAGTTACTTACTGAAAACTTGTATATATGAATTTTGCAGAAGAACAGTTGTAGAGTGATAACAAAAATTACATAGATTTCTTAGAAGGCAGAAAGGCTTAGGTTGTATTTCTGTTCGGTTGTCTGAGGAAGAAAATTCTAAAGCAGGTGTATTCCTACAGTATCTGAGTGAAAAGATATGAAGAAGGAAAACAAGTCAAACTGAGAACCTCAATATTTGCCCGTGGGGTCAGAAGGTTCCTATCCATGTCTTCTTCAGGTTTCAGAGGTGTAATTCTTATGCGGATTAATTATTTCAGAGAGTCTTGTTGTCCCCTCTGTCCCCTATGACTTGTGAAGCCTTCTACGCCGTTTGTTGAAAAACCTCATGGGACGTTGGCTATGTTCAAACGGCAGTGGTGTGCTTGCTGTGTGTGTAAGTACTGTAGCTTGGCCGGCAGTCCAGGAGGAGTTGTGACTGTGTGTTGTATCTAAGTCATAGTGTTATTGCAACCTTTAGGTCTTATTCCTAGCTATGTTTGTTTAAACATTTATGCTGTTTCTGTATTACAGACTATAATACAGGATCATTGCAAGAGTCACAACAAATAAGAGAAGCAATTAAGTACCAAATTGCAACGTTGTGTTCGTCTATATATTCTCACTTTGCAGTTCACTGGTTTTGAATGTCTCTGTATCATGCTGTTAAAGTAGGCGTGTCTAAGTGTTTAAGCATCCTTGAACACACACCAACGTAAACCTCAAAGTAAGATAAGGAAGGTGTAGACACCAAACATGTACCAAAGATACTCCTCTGCACTTCTGTTTTTCACTCCTTACTTTAGTTTATCAGAAGAAGCTTTTTTCCGTGTTGAGCAGCTCCTTTGAGCCCCACAGTCAGAGATTATATTTAGTTCTCTCAATGGGGATTTCCATGTCAAGATGATATCATTCATATGTTTCTACCAATACTGTCATTTTTAGGTAATGGTACTAGTTATTTCCAGAGCTTTGGGCAGTGTTTAGGTATCAATGGGGAGAAGAGAATTTTGGTTTAGTGGTTTGGGTTTTTTTGTTTGCTTGTTTGTTTCGTTTCCCCCCATAAATAAATCAATCCTGGTTTGGATTAAATTTAGTCTTAAAGTTACCAAGCAGTGCAATCTCTCTTCTGTATGCTCCTCCTGCATATACACAAGGGATCAGCAGAGGTGCTGTGGTGCCTCTGTCTAGCGTTGACCTGTTTTGGGCCAGAATGTCTCTGGTGCTTGGTATTAGAAGTAGTAAGAAGAAATTCTTTAAGTCTTTCCGCTTTAATGTGTCAGAAGATGGATGCTGTAAACATAGAGCCTGGGAGAAGCTGAGTGTCTCTGTAGCCTTACAGCTCGCTCTTTGGAGCACTGCAGGAGCAGGGAAACCAATTCAGAGCGTTGATAGGAACAATATAGGGGGCAATAGAAGTTTTGAGAATTCCCTTCCAGGATACACAGTTTGTAGTTCAGAAGACTAGAGCTTAGGAATTGTAGCAAGTAGATAGACTGGACATTCATAAAAGAGCTGGTTTTGATGTCTCCGTGCTTAAACTGTGGGTGAAATTTTAAATGTTTTAGCGTATTATTGGTTTTGGTTTTGAACAAACCATTGGAACTGTTGTTGATTAGTCACAAGGCTAATTTCTCTTGGAACAGTGAAGTTTATGTTGGCAAACAAATAGAGATGCTATCAGAAGTTCATTGTGTGGCATTTGCGTAACTGGATAGCAGTCAATTCCATGTGCAGTTCCAAAACATGCATCAGAATTCTTGTGTTCTTAATGTATACATTGAATATAAAAACCAATTCAGTGTAACCAGGTGACCAGTTAAGCAATTTAGAAGATTTCAAGAAGAGACTATTCCAAACTGATGCGCTGACTCAGCATGAGAGTTTCTATGCACAATATGTGATGTCAGGTTAGTTATGTCATGTCAGAATGTCTTATTTCAAATTCCAGCAAAACATCATTTGTGGATTTATTAGTCCTTAGGTCTGTGACTGTATCATTTTGTAGGATCAAAAGTATAAATTACAAGGTTCTTCACTTGTACTGGAGAGACATCGATGAGTTAGTTATAAATTAGTTATAAAAGACACTGATACAGGCTGGCCTTTACGCTTTGCCAGGCTTCTAGTAGTTTGGCACTCAGGTAGAAAAAACATGTGCATATCTTATGAGCCGTTACTGCCCATGTTATCTCAAGAGTACTCTGATGCTTTAGGAGTTTGCAATATTTTTGTTATTTCAGTAGCTGCTTTATTAAACTTCAACAGTTTTTAGATCTGAAATAATCTATGAGTTTAGTATGTAGCCATTAAACCTTTCCAGTTACCTGGCTTATAGGGCTACTTTCAAGTTCATTACATGTTAGTTATATAAAATACACTTTAGATCGTATATTTCTTGGGGTGTTTTGAGGCATGTTTATAGAGCGCTTGGCTGATGCAATGTTGGAATGAAGAGACTGTCATAAGCTTTTGCATCTGCAAGACTTTGTACTGTAAAGGGTAGATAATCTGTCTATTAAAGCTCAGTTATGCAATTAATATTTTGAGGTTTTCTGATAATTAAAATAGTGCGATATCTCCCATTTGTTAAAATTTCTTATAATTTCATGTTATCTTTTCACAAAATAGAAAAATACTTCATGCAATCATTCTGTTAACATTGTAGAGCTTTATTTTATGGATATTTGTGAGTGCCTTATAACAAGTTTATTTTTGTTCCGGGTGTGGTTTGTTATTTATAGTAGAAATATTCTGTATATGCTATAAACCCATCACGCCAGCTATTTTGCACATACAAACAATACTGAGCTCGAACCAACATGTGATAAAGTAGATAGGTCCAATTGTCATTCTCTTTGACTAAGTTGATGTTCTGTTATATAGCAGATTTCCTGTCTTTAATCATAGATGGGGTGTTACCTTGTACTCCTGCTGTCATTTACTGTTCTTTTTGTTCAACAGCGGATGAACTTGACCCCTGTTTAGTTTAACTCAAACTGAATTCTACCATTTTCTTTGTATTTGTTTCCCTCCACCCCACCAGTGGCTGCTCTTTGAGAGCACATGATGTGAAATTACAATTTACTATGATTTTGTTTCAGAAACTTTTAATGGTTAACAGGATGGTGCTGTTATCCAGCTGAATTTGATGTCGCTTGGTGTGAATAACCAACATTTTAGGAACAATTTTAAATGATATATTGGTATTTTATTGATGCTATGCAAGTCACAAAAGGTTGAAAAGGGTAGGGACAGATCAACAGTGAGGCGTAAGGATGTGAAGTAATTGCCTCTGCCTGTGTGTGTAGATACATAGAGTTAAGATAATTTATACGATATAGGATATTTAACAAAAAGTTAAATATTACTATCAATTAATTTAATCAAAGGAAAAAGGTGGTAACTCCTGTTTTTTTAAATTACTTTTGTTGTCCCCCCAGGCATAATATCTTAAATTTTTGTATTTATTCAGAGAGTTTCTTACAGCATGGCTATTTCTAATTGTTTTTCTTCTTTCTTAGACTAAGCTATTAGCCTTATGTGCTATCTTCAGTTACCTGTAAATAATTTATTAAAACAAGTTTTGAAGCATTTCTCTTAGATTGGAATTCATCCTAAGTGATATAAGCAGATGAAACTCTGTTGGAATAGAAGCTAAAGACCTGAACTAAATCAAAGGTCCGTATTGACCTCATACTTTTTAGTACTTAAAGTGTTGTGGCATACCTTCAGTGGAAGTAAATACCATGATTTATTACACAATAGAGACTTATTTGTCATTTCTTTCAGCTTCTGGTATCTACGATTCCTAGCTGAATCCCCTTTTAAACATAGAACAGGGAAGTGTTAATACTGAAGGTACTGCAGAACGCAAGCTTTCTTTAGCAGGTCAGTCTTCTCAGTTGTTCTTGTCTAAAGAGGGATTTGGCATGCAAATATAAGAGCTCTCAGGGAAGCATTATATTTCTGGTTTAGAGTATGAATCTAGGACCTAATCCTGTAAGTGTACTGATTTCAAGTTCTCCATCTCATTCATAGCCAGTGTATACGAGTCCAGGAAGTCAGGCAGGAGGGGACCCATGGTTTTGAAATTTCAGGTTGGCTGGGAAATTTTATGTTGTTGAGGTAGCAACAGTTTTAGTTGATATTTTTTAGGTAGCAATAAGTTCAATGCTTTCTTGGTGCTTAAGGTATGTAGATTTCTAAACCCCAGTGAAATAAAAATTCACTGGGTTTCATAGGACACAGTTGGTAAAGGCTGAATTATCTAGATTGGTGGAGAACCAACAAAAATAAGTTTCTTTCATCAGTTATATCAAACTACCAGGGATAAAATAAAAATTTGCGCTTCCTTAACACATCCACACATGCAAAATCTGGATGCTCTGCCAAGCTCATCTTTGGGCCTTGATCCTGAGCTGATTCTAAACCGTTTTGTGCTCAGTTCTTGCTGTTATGCCTCTGTTAATTTAAGAAATCCCACTTAGCAGATCCCTTAATTCCTGAAATACTGAAAGTTTTCCATGAACTAAATATTTAAAAATTCCACCTGCTGTTTTGTTTTCTGAGGCATCTACATCTGGAGATAGTTATCTGCCCTCCAGTTTAAAGCCCATTGCTGCTGTGTAAGATGGAGAAGCGCACAGGTAGATGTGCTGTGTTTCAGCTGCTGAGTCTCAGAGCCCCCAGAGACCTATGTATTACTTTAAAAACATGTTAATGGTGTCTTTCCGTTTGCCATACTGGTGCCGTTTGCTTGTTAGCAATTTTTAAAGCACTTTTACCTGTTGAAAGTAGTATTCTAAGCAACCTATGAGGAAAAACCACAACAGATAGACGGGACAATACATATCACTCAGCTTCTGCCACTTCTGGTGCGCTGCATGACAGGAAGCGAGAGCAAACTGTGTGGCTGCATGGGGAGGAGTTCCTGCTGAAACTGAAGGAGAGACATAGGGACTTCTTTGTAGCAAAGACTTTTCACTGTCACGCTGAATATTAAGAAACCTCCTAAACTCTGAGCGCGATACAAAGTACCTCATGGTGTGGTGTTGCTTTTTTGTGCATCATCAGGTAAGCGTAAATTGGACATGGTGTTACTTTTCATTGTTTGTGTGTATGGCATAGTAGCAAGTTGAAATTGCACAGATATTGCTTCAAAGCATGCCAGGATTTAAAATTGGCTATTAATGAAACCAAAATATTGCTTTGCAGGAATGTTTCATCCTGTAAGGAAGGAAATTTGTTAAAAGTTTAGATCATCTACTCTGCTATTCCTAGTGGGATAGATGATGGTTTCTTTTTCTCTGTGTATTGGTAGTCTGTTGCTGCAGGATGGTAGTTTTATGGTTTTGGTTTTACTTTTTTATCATACACTTGTAAACATCTCTGCCTTTGTCTCCTAGTGTGAAAATGAGGATTTTGACTGATGCTAGGGTTTAGATGGGAACATTCACACTATTTGCATAAGTCTATCCATTGATAAAGTGAAAGCTGTAGCATTGTTTTTACAGTGCATTAAGCTTCTACTCTGCAGGATGTGTATGTGCTACCACCTAGAAAACTGGATGCAGTTTTAGATACTGCACTTTAGGAGGGCGTGGACTGAAAAGTAGCAAGGTTGATAACTGTAGAAACACAGCCTATGAAGAAAGTTTAAAAGATTTCATGCATGTTGTGTGTAGAAAAAGAAGACTTGGTAAGAGGTGCAAGTATACATTTATCTCTGAGTGTGCGGGAGTGATTATAAAGTTGGTACTTGTCCAAAACGGTTCGAGCCTTTATCTCCATCAGTATTGGTTGAAACTGGGCAACAGATTTTGCAAAAATAAAATAATTCAAGAATTGGGAGTCCTGTGATTATCAGCCAGTGTCCCACAAACATTTTTTCCTGAGAGATGCAGCTACAGGGTTGGGGTGTGTGTTTATACCTATTGAGGCCAAAAATAGATACAGCAACACGTAATTTAGTGAAAGTTGTATTGTTTTTATCTGCAGAAAAATCCATTTTGGGTGCAGCCATTTTATTTCTTCTGTGTGATGCTGAAGAAGAGCACTTGAGCTGCTTAGATCAAAAGCCATGTGCAGGAGCCTGACTGTGGTTTTAAAGGTACAGCAGCACAGTGATGCTGAATGCAGGAGGCTGGGGGAAAGCAGACTAGCACTGGAGTAGTAGAACAATAAGGGATTACTGCAGTTCATGCAAGTGTAAGCCAATTTAATGGCTCATGGAGACCTAGTTTATGAAAATTGTTTAATTCTTCTGTATGTGGTTCTGGTGCTGTGCAGAGCATCAGCAATCCAAGCTGTGTTTTACAATGAGAAGCTCCATTGGATTATTAAAATAAAATAAACAATAAAACTTCCAAACTTAACAAATTGGTAATATTAAAAAAAATAAAATGCCATTTGAATGAATTTGATTTTCAAGTGAGAAAATTTCATTGTGATTTTTGTTCCAAGAAGAAAAGGCCTACATACACAGATGTAGCAGTTTTGGAACCAAAAGTGGATGTTCACAGCTGTGATAAAATGGGCAACTGCAGCCGGTAAAGGTTGTTACTGTGCAGTCAGAGGAAGACTCCATGCCTTCAAGTGCACAAAACCTTTATGGGTAGAGTCAGAGCAGTAAAAGAGCTCATCTTTGATTATGCTTACATTTACAACTGGACCTACAATAGAGTCACACCACAGACACCTAAGGCTAGGAACTGCAACTTCATCACGACAGCCTCCCAAAGGCAAAGGAATCTAGGGATCATTTGCGTGCTGCCTGATAATATTACTTGAGGGCACAAAGAAGATCTGACAGATCCCAGCTGAAAAGTGTTTGACAAGAACACAAAATGAATCTAAATAGTGTATGGATTCTTTCAAATTGCATCTTATTTTTTACTTATATACTGGGTGAATTTAGAATCTTTAGATATTGACCATGTTAATTGAAAACATAGTTTATGTAGCAGTCTTCAAGTTCTGACTGAGAAGGGATCATATGATAAAGATTGCTGTTCACTCATGTAACAAAAAACTGCAGACAAAGAAAGAAAAGAGTAACTTATTTTTCTGACTTTATAGTAAACTGTGAAAAAAATTTCAGCATGTTTAACTCTGCTAGATTCCAGAGACTGATACTCTCCCCCATCTTCTGAAAAGGGGAAGGAAGAAGGTTAAATAAAGATAGAATAAATACCAGTCCTCAAACAAAGCTCTGCTGATCCTTGTCCTTACAGCATCCCGTACATGCACACCCATTTCCTGTTGTTAATGTTAAACACATTGAATATAACTTTCATTTCATTGTTCACTTCAGTGTTGATTTTATATTACTTTGACCGGAAAATCTCAAATCCATCACAATAAGCACTGTAGAAATGGTGCTTGCTGTCTCTGCTCAGAGGAAGGTGAGAGGAGTGGCCGTTTTGTCTGGCAGAGATGTTGAGTGCCTCCTCAGAAGCACTTGGATACCTCGGTTTCAGTGCAAAGTCTTAAGTGCTGCAAATGACCTCACCTCCATTTCAGAGTTTTCTGCTGTGTTGTAACAGACTTGGAGCAGAGTCTGGTTTTTCATTTGTTTGTTTTGCTTGGGACATCAAGAACCAGCAAGTTTTGTTACTGACACCAATGTACAAAGCACCTGCCAGCTGAACGCAAGCAGAGGGGGAAACAGAACTGGCAGAGCTTTGTTCTGGTCTTGGTGCAAACTGTGCAATTGGGTCATCTCTGACTGTTTCTTCCTCAAAGGGAACAGAGGTTTTGTTTAGATTTTTATGTCACTCTTGAGAAAAAGAAACCTGTAATGTCTTTGAGCAGTAGAGGGCATCTGAAATAGTGTGGAAACCAGTTTCACAATAAAACTAAGGAATTTTTTTGTTCTCTTTAGAGCTGTAGCAAGTTCTTTTTGCCAACAAACAATGAAGAATTGTGTGATTGGAAGGCAGGGTAACAACTTCTGTTCTTTTTAGAAAACGTTGTAGTAGAAATCAGTATTCTGAAGTTATGGCCCCCAAAAGCAGGCATGATTCATCATTCAGCTTTAAAAAAAGCCCAGTACTCTGGGAAAACTTACTTTAAAATGCTATTGTCTTCCTATGCCTTCAAACTCTTAGACCTGTCAGTGGTCACAGAAGTGGAAGATAAGCTGGGAGGAATGATGGGACTGGTGTGAAGGTGAGTGGTAGGCCGTGGTAAAGTGAGAAGAAGCCTGGCCTTAATAGATGACAGGAGATAACATCTCTCTCTCTGAATGACCTTAAACTAGGGAATAAATGAGGTGCTTTTGTGGTTAATAGGACATGGTGTCCCTCCATGCAGCCTTGCTGGAGTTGTGCACAGTATCAGCCAGGCCAAAGTCCTTTTGGTTTTTTTGTTGGCATCTGTACCTTGATTTCATCTCGGACACTTGAATGTCAGTGCAGACATAGTGTGATAAGATTGATAAATGGGTAATCTTGCCTGAGGCTTATTCTCGTTTCAGGATCATGAGTGTTCTGGCTTGAAATTGGGTAACGCGACACCACTGCTTCCTCTTATAGTTTGCCTCTGAAGTCTGTTATGTGATGTTATATCCCGCCACCTGTGGCAGGAAGTATTAAATTAGTGATTATTCAACTAACCTTAAGATAGAAGGTTATGAGTCTTCTGCCTAGTAATTTTATACCCAATTTAAGCTGGATCCAAGGCATGTTTTAACTGAGTGATAACAGCAGGTGAGAAAAATGTTGAAGCATTTAGTCAGAATTTCTTCCCGTTCTATTAGCAGGAGCAAACTGAAATACGGGCTTTTTAAGAGAGGGCTCAACAAGTTATGGATGGATGTGGAAATACTGACAAAATACAAAGGAAAAGAGATGCGAATTGTAGTGTCTGAATATTCTTTTGAACTTAGCTTCTGTAAATGTTAGGTGCTTAAGAATTAGAAGGGTTAGAATCACTAGTGTATTTGAATATATACATGTGGATTTTGCTGATAAAATTATTTATCTTTCTTACAAAAAGAATTTATAAACTAACTGAATTTTTTTAAGGTATGTATGAAAACAGTGAGAGTAGAAATTCACATGAAAGTCTGGATTACTGTTGTTGTTTCATGTCTTTATAGAAGACTTATTCTCAGCTGCTTAAACATCAACTGTGATTCCTAGTGAATAAGACAATCTTAAGGCTTTCAAATGAGAAAGTTTCTTGTAAAATGAGAGAGCTTTCAGCTGGCTAAGGAGATACTGATTGATTTTTAAAATTAAAATAAATTCGTATAGTAGAGCTGCTGACTTGATGCATGGATTTCTGTATAAAAAAAAGGGCTTAAATAGCAAGTTGGTTTGTGTTTTGTTTTGAAATGAGTCTGCCTATGAATTAAAAGGTTTAAGAGGATTATGTGCCCATACAAATACATTGTCTTGAACTATTATTTATTTTGATGCCAGTCTGTGTGCGGACATGTTTCCAAACAGTTACAATGGATAGTTGATTTAGCGAAAGTCACCGATTCTTCTGAAAACCATTTCCTACTCCATCACAGGATGAGTTTTTTAATCGAGCTGTTTTTGTGTATCTTTGCATTTCATGTCCCAGGTGGTAAAATATAAATGTCTGGTATTAATAACTAAACCCCTGTGATGGAGAGAGCATGTTAATCTAGCCTTCCTGTAACAATGTCTTATTGCTATAATTCCTTTAATTAAATCACTGCTTTAATATATAATTGGATATCTTACTTTCTCATCTCCTGTGAGATAATTATTGAGAACAACTCTTTCCTGCTATGTTAAGACCAGGAAGTGTTGTGTCTCTATAACTATGGATGTAATCGCACCCTTTTAGGCAACAGTATCACAAATATGGATCTAGATTCAAATAGGTACTTTTTTCATGCAGACATGGACACTTTTTTTAAGGTCTACATATATTGTGCAGAAAAGAGGAGTTATTGAAGCATTGCAAGCTGTCCTTTTTTCACAGCGAGGCAAACTGCTTCATAATATTTTTCAATTTAGTTTGTTTGAAGTGCATACAAATTCTAGTAAAGAAGAGAGATAGCAGGTGGCATCTTTCCGTTGCTCATAGCCTGCTACAGAGTAATGACAGTATTTTGTATTTCATACAATGCTGCAGTATGGTGTTACTTGTGTAAATTATATGCACTGGAGATAATGAATGATCATGTCTGGTGTAAGGATAGAATGCTACATTTTAGTTGAATTATTTTTAATATTATTGCTCTGAATTTAAAATAGGAATGGGTTATAATTGTATTGTTCAGTTTAAAATTTCAGGAATATTGACATTAAAAGCTTTAATGTGCTTCCCAAGAACAAAGACAGAGAATGCTAATGGTTGTATATCTTACAACTTTATCCCTGTTTCATAGTATTTATAATATATTTTGGCTTCTTATGGGATTTTAGTAAACGTAAAACCTGGTAGAATCTCTAACTGGACATGGTTCCTTTAAAACAATGCATGTATGCAGTGTATTAGAATGTGTTCATGTATTACACATGTAAGGTATATAACTTGTGTATAGAACTCAGGCATGCTCAGCTCTCCATAAGGACCTCAACTTTTCTGTACCTTGACATGTTTGTGGTTAATTCTTCTGCAGTTTTCTCTAAGATCCCTGCATGGGTCTCAACTAGTGGATTCACTAGTGTTTGTCATCTCAATATAGGACACTCAGTGTGGGCTTTCATCCTCCTCAGTGCACATGCTTCTTCAAGCCATATAGTCCTAAAATAGGCTATTAAATTGTATTAAAACAGGTGATTGATAGAGCCATAGGTAACTGTAAGAAATACTAGAACTAGGGATGCTTCATGTGCGAGGTAATAAAATGGAATTAAGAATTCGATCCTTTCTCCCTAGTGCTGTGCCTGAGCCAGTGTCATGTTGAATAAAGATTCACACATTGTGGTTTTTGGCTGAACATAATCCTATGTGACAGTATAAACTGCTATGAAAAATCTGCCATAATGCAATATAATGCAGTTAGGATTTGATACTTTTATTTGTCGTTCAGTCAATGTGTGAAATAGATACATGAACCTGTCGGAGCACACTTAAATTCTCTCAGGAAGTTCAACTAATATGCCACTTGACTGATTTCAGTATTTAGGCTATAAATTCATTTTATCATCAAAGATCCTTGGTTTTGCAGTGAAGCTTGCTCCACTGCAAGTGTGTGCGATGCATACAACCCTTAATGACGTAACTTCTAGGTTGGTCTGAAAGTTGTTATGCTATACTTCTGAGATCTTTTGTGAAAGGAAAACACACCAAATTGTTGAGATCAAAACGGAGTGCTATTTGTATTACTTCATGTGCCCTGTGATTTAAAATGTAAAATGGAGAACAATGTGTAAGGGGTGATTTTGTGGAACATGAGAGATCCAGAGGTCAGCTGCGTTGTGCTGCAGCAACTGAGACGTGACTTGTAACTCCTTTGGGTAAAAGAGCCTCACAAAGAGCAGGGATTAATTTAATGAGCACCTTATGCTCCCTGCACAATATCCACCACAATCTTTGCTTCTAATCCACTTATTATGGGCAAAGAAATTTATCTGGATGTTCAATTATTAGATTTTTTTTTTTTTTTTGCCATGGCGTTCCCCACCCCCATACAAGGATGATAGCCCTTGAAACTCTTTAGAAAATTGCAATTGTTAATCTTGCCTGCAGCGGTTGACGGTATTTAACAATTTCTGTATGAAATGGGTTGTCTTGCATAACTGCTGAGACAAACTTATAGAGGATATAAGTAGTGTAATACGTGCAAAATTCCAGAAAATAAGAATGGTACAGTGTCCATGTTGTTAGGTAGATTTTTTTTTTCATGGATTACTTTTCAGTAAGAGGAAGAGGTAAAATAAAGTGAGGAGTGATCCTTTGATTAGCGCAATAAAGTCTAAGGTAGAGCAAGGGATCTACTTTGTGGAGGCTGTCCCGAGACTCATTCAATATGTAATTGTTTTTCTTCCAATTCACCAGTCTTTCCATCCCTTTTGGTGTGTATATCACAGCTGATACTGATTTTTAATCTTCATGAGTTAAGAGAGATTCAGTTATATAACCAGGGAGGCTGTCTCTAATAAAGTATGGGCACGTTAATACTTATTACTAACTGCATCTTGTGCTGTGCATTACCTGAACAGCATTGCCATGGGCAATGCTTTGTCTGTGATACCTGTGTGTTTTGGACTCACCTGCCCATTCTGAATGTAGCAGTCAGAAGCCCACAGGTATTTGTTCAATAACTTTGCTTCAACAGGAGCAGGATGTCCTGTCTCTTCAAGTTCTCTTTAATCCTGTAGCCTTGCTAATACACTTGTCCTTCATATTTTGTGATTTATAGTCTCAATCCGCTTTCACGGAAGTGCTTGTTGGAAGTGCCACATTCTGTGTTAAGCTGCAGCCATTGACTGCCAGCAAGGGTCTCCTAATCTGTTATTTAACAAAGGAGCTACCTGTTTGTTGTGTGTGTGGTCACTTGTCACACTCCATTACCGGGGAACACAACATTTGTTATAGTTCCAAAATGCATAGTATTTATTTTAGCAAGATAATTAATAACCTCTATAGACCATTGGAAAGATGTTGTGTTTTTTTTTTTTTTTTTGAGTGATGGACTTTTATTCTGGTATTTTCCAGGCTGAGGCTGGTGTTTACACCATTTTTATACTTCCGTAAGTAAAAGCATCAGACTTAAACCAACGCTAACCTGAGCTTTAAATCATCAATTACTATAGATTCTGATAGACCAGATCCACACACCATTTTGATTTACTCTTTCCTTGTAGAAATCTGTATTCTAAATGTAAAACCCCTTTGTTTTGTTTTAACCCATGTCCACTGCGTAGGAGGGATGGTACCTTTTAGTTTTGTAATTTCTTGTTTGCAAAGAAAAGACAGCATCAACTTAAGTAGAATCAAATACAATGTTTTGAGGAAAACTAAAGGATACATGCATTTGTATCTGCAGATACATTAGATTGGAAGAATAGTGTGCAACATCTTCACTAGGATCTTAGGAAATGTTACCCTCTGGGCAAAGTACTGACATTGCAGATGTCATCCCTGTTTTGTGTTTTCCATCATGAACTCACATTGGCTGGCCCTAGAATAATAATTCAAAACTTCAGATTAGTTTATGCTGTGGATAAAAGCCCCCAATCTTATAAAACAGCACTACAGGATAAACCGATATACTCAGTATCATTTTGGATATTTCTGTTCATTGCTGAATGTGATCTGATCCAGAAATTTTTGTTCTCTTCTGGCCTTTAATTTTTTGCTAAAAATCTGTCCAATAACAGTAAGAGGGATTTGATTGTGCATAGTCTGATGGTGAAGAATTGCATTTCATAATACACTTCTCACTGTGTAATGTGCTGAAAGAGCTCATGATCCAGTTTCTGTTTCTGAATAACAGTGGTGTTAAAACACAGCTGTCCTTGACTTTAAAATAATTGTCAGAAAGAAGTGAGAAAACTTACTTCCTAAAAAATAGCATAAATGTATTTAAATATGATTACAGAAGTCAAAGATCTGCTGAAAGGTAGTAGATAAATATAAAATTTCAACAGTACAGTTTAATTTAAACAGCATGAAATAAAAACTTCTGGATTTTATGATAAATATTCCTTATCTTTGTTCATCAAGGAAACAGTTCTCAGAAACCATGTACGTGGCCTAGTAGCTACAGCGGTTGTTTTACTGGCTTGATGGAATAAAACCTCCAAGCTTCAGAGGAACTTAGAGCATGGGTACTGGAAAGGAGGAGATACAGGTTTTATGTGTAACTTTTTCTTCAATGATTAAAAAATACCTGCACAATGTGAAGCTTCTGCCTTTCAGCTGACTTTCGTCATAGGAGCTCCCTATGGCATCTCTGTGGGTTTTCTTGTTCTTTAAATTACTTCTCTTTGACTTCTGTAGACTGGAAACTAAATCCCAGGTATCATTATGTGTGAATGCTTATCTCTTGTTGACAGTGGAAGACAACACAGCTGGATAAATAAGGATTGTGTATTCTGTGAGTTCTCTTGTTTCCTAAATCTTCCTGGCCTGGTAGAAAATGCAGAGCTCTGTTGAAGGAAATGTCATACTTCTTATTTGAAGGGCATGAAGAATAATCTTGTGGTGAACCTGTGAAATGACATGAGACCATATCATTTTCCAAAAGAAGACCTGAATATAGAGCAGTATGCAGTCACTGACATGGACTGTGAAATCCAAGTGTATGTTAATTTAATTCCTGCAGTACATTTCACCTATTATCCCCACTACGTAGTATTGTCTGTCTGGGAATAGTACATGATTACTGAACGTATGTTCTGAAAAATCTAAGACCAGGCTTTCACCACAAAATACGAGTTTCTCCTCCTGACAGTCTCTTTAGTTACAGAAGATCATATCAAGTGCCAAAGTACAATTCACAATAAGCAATAATTACTGAGGCTTTTAGTTAGAAGTTAGTTTCTTAATTGAAGTGAACCTAACTCTCTGTGGGCAGAAAAAAAGAAGAGCATTTAATTTAATAATGTGCTAAACGATAGCTTTTCCACTTGTGAAAATAGAGTTTATATTCACATCCATGGTGATTATAATGACGATGAGAGAAAATAATTAACTATTTATACATGTGCGCTTATTACTTCATTATATATACACCTGTTGTGAGATCAAGCCTAGCGGTAGGTAGTGGTATTCGTCCAAACTGAACTTTTCCTTTCATTTCATCTTATAGAAAAAACGAAAACAGAGTACTCAAGATGAAGATACGATCAGTATCTGCAGCCTGGATACAAGTGTGAGTAATTTAATTTTCCTTTTTGCCTTCCCTTCACACCCCGTCAAACTAAAATATGGCTATTATGGATATTCTGAAACTAACCTGTTCATCTTTTCAGATGTATTGTTTTCATACATAGCATGAATAAGTTGTTCTACTTACTACAAAAATTAAAATTTGATGTATCGCTACTTTTCATTTTTCTGTAGTAAAACTTTTAAAGAGAAAATTAAAGTCAGAATGACAGTTTATTGTAATGCAGTGAATCTCTTATTAATAAATAATTATCAGGATAATCCATCATTTTGAATGCTGGACTTCAAAATGTACCTTCTACCCTGTTACATGGATGGATGAGGAACTGTATTTGAGTTGTGTTAGTAGTGGTTGATGCTGGTGTTGTGAAACTGTGTAATGTTGTATTAATACAATTGTGAGACCTACATGCACACATCACATACAGCTGTGCTACTCTATCACACACTTCAGGTGCGAAGAGAACTTCAGAAAACTACCTTCTATACAAATAGACTATTTCCAACTTGTGATTTTTTTCTGTAGGTAAAGGTGAAATATTGACTTGTTCTATTATTTAAAAAAAAAAATTACTATGATGACTGAAGTCTGCTAGCTCTAAAAATAAACTCGAAGGACCAAACTCTTTCTGTTGATTTTGGTGGATATTGAATCAAAGTACTCGTGAGTGTGATTACGCAGTAAACTGCTATGTGTGGTGTTTTTCATGTAAAGTTGTGACACAAGGGTACATTAGAATTTATCATTTTGAATCCATAGAACTAAAATAAGTGCAGGAAAATTTACCATTCCTTCTGGTCAGGGTATCATCAGTTCCAGTGTTTTGATTTTCATGAAAATATATGTGAATCCCTACTTTAGAGTCTGAGGGATGTCTTTATGTTTAGACATGTTTAGGGTTGTCTGAAGGACTGTTAAGAAAACTATTCCTGCTGTCTTCAATGAGTAACTTCACTATAAATTTAAGTGCACACTGAAGTCGGTACTCTCAAAAAATTGAGGGGAAAGAAGCGACAAGAAAGAAGGGGAAGAAGAGATTTGACTCTTTTCTTACAGGACTTTAGAATTATTCAGGTGAGCAGGGTGAGGAATATCCTATGAGGATATAATGGGTATTGGTATGCAGTGTATCTGGAAGAATGGTCAGTTTAGTTGATTGGACAATTTATAGAAATACTAGTCGATGTATCATTATTGCTTGAGGTAACCTTAAGCCTGTCATCGCTTTTTTCTGTTACAAGAAATACTGATTATTTTATTACTGTATAGCCAGACAGAATATACTATGTCTTGTGTCCTCGACACTTAGTGTGCCCTGAACTTTTCTACATGATAGCGTTACAGTTTCCTGTTCAGCATGTGATACCATGCTCTCATGACTGATAGTAACTGATGTTAAGGCTAGTTTGCTTTTGGCTGTGATAGAAGACTTAAGCTGTCAGGGTGACTTCATTTGAGAGGGAAAATGCCTTTGGTTTGGAAAATCAGCCTGGCATGTGACCTTTGAACAACACCCTCATTTTTTTTTAGCTTTAGGTAATGACTCAAATGTGCCCATCAAAACTTGATGTTGTTGACATTAAAACAAGTTGAGCAGGAAGAATTACACGTTTTCTAGTGACTCGTGTTCCTGTCAGTTAGATTATAATCATCCTGGTAGAGGATGACTGTCACTTTTGTGAGCCTTCTGGACATGACAAATGAACTTTTATTCTTCCTTCCACATCATATTTTTCTGATGGATAATGATAAAGACAGTGCTGAGTATGCATCTAGATTGAATACCTGCTCTTTTAAGTTCTAGGTGTCTTGTGTCATTAGAAAATATTACAGAGTCTGCTAGCTGCTCCCTGGGGCGGTATAGCATGGAAAGAGCAGCTGGAATCCAGCAGTCTGTGACTGAATGCTTATCATCTGTAGAAGCATTTTGTTCTGTGTGTGTGCTTAGAAGGCACAAGAAAAGGAAGATGTGCTAGCAGATGCTATTTATATTGGAGAGAGATATGTTTTTTGCCATCTTGGGTTTTGTTCTTGAGAGACATATTTGACATTCCAAACGATTGGAGATTTTGTTACAGAGCAGAGAGCTGGCTGTGTTTTATTCTCATGTTTGTGAAGGTGAATTTCAAAAAGAATTGGTTCATATCTCACAGAAACCAGCTATGGTGGTGTTATCACCTTTCCTTACTATGTTGCCGTCCCCTGTTCACGTACAAGGTAACTTATGCCCGAAAATATGGAGAGGCAGGGGCGGAAGAGAAGTGTCCAGAATAATCAAAAGTCTGGAACGATTTCCATATAAGAACCAAATATAGTAAAACTTGAATAAACTAAAATAAAATATACTGGAGGGGTGTGGTGGGTGATTGGTGTGATGGGGCTGTGACATATAATCAGTGTAAAGTTATTACTTTTCCTTGTGATTAAAGGCACAAAATGAAACTCTCTATAGATTCACACCAAACCAAAAGGGATACTTTTTCACCTGGCATGCCGTGGGGGAATTCTGGCACAGGGCGTTCTGGTTGCTAGAGGTTTTCAGGAGTTCAAAAAGCAGTTGGAAAAATTCCTGGAACTAAAATCATGCTATTAGACTGAGTGAAGCCATCCCTCTGAAGAAATCCTTGAACCTGCATATTTCTGAAGTCTGAGGAAGTAAATTGCATATGTATCACTAGGTGTTCACTCTGCTTTCACACACTTCTCTGGAGACCTGTTTCTTACTAATGCCAGAGGCGTGACATTGGCCTCAGATCCATCCATACGTCTGAGTCCCAGCCATTCTGAAATTACTTTAATTAGCCCAATATGCCACCATTTTTATTCCAAGCAACAACATATTTGAGATAATGCAATTAGGGCTCCACACTTTGTTGCTACAACCCAAATGCTTCAACTATCTTGCGTCTTTGAAAAGATGTGCTGAATTTCTTGGCACTGTCTATATCCTCAGTGAAAGCATTTATTTTCCAGGGCAATGGCAAAGAATATAAAAATTTGAATGCGTGTGTTCCCTATTAGGAATTTAGATGCTAACTGGGATAATTACGTATTATTAAATTTTTACAGATAATAAATTTCTCAGGCTCTGTAATAAAATTGGTTATTTTTTATTAAATAGCATGTGTATTTAACAAATAAACATATTAGACTTTCCTGTGCAGCATACTTCCTGATTTTCGTAATTAGGTGAGTGACTCTGGTTCAGTTCTTCAAGCTCACTGTGCTGCTGATGTAAGAAAGCGCTGTCAGTCTCCTGCTGTCACTGCTACCCAGGCTTCACAGGCGTCACTGCAGGGTCATGCGTCTTCTTTGTATTTGCCAGTGGAAAGATCTGGCCATCTTTTACTCTGTCTAAAGTTTCCAATTTGTGTAAATGCATCTGTTCTCACCCTTGTCCAGGAGAGTGTGGGGGTTGGCAAAGAAAGAGTGTATTAACTATTTAATGACTGGATTGCTTCACACCTTGGAAAGTAATGAAAATATGGGTCTCCTGCCAATTTACATCATAATCTGTCTACAGTCTTTCTATAAAAATAGATTTTCATTTTTTTTATGACTGACCACTGCCAGAATCACCTGTCTTTTCCAGAGGAATCAGTCATAAAGACAGTTAGAGTTTCCTTTCACAGGAAATGTCGGTTGGAGCTTTGCTGACTCGGGGCAAGGACTGGTAACCTAAGCATGTTTAATGATCTTTGTATTTGTTTAGTGATCTGGACTGGTATCGATGCTTCAGGAGTTGATAAACTGGCTTATTAAACTGACTGATTGGTCTTGGCTCATTTTATTGCCAGCTTAGAGAAGTGGATCTGTAAATCCCCTCAATATCAAATGGTTTCTGATAACTTGTGACAGATGTGACCAGCAGACTGTGAAGGCTGTTGAGTGCATGAATATGAGGCCACTCACTACCATCTGAAGTTTGTATTTAAAGGAAAACGTACTTATTATCCAACGTGCTTTTGTTCATGTTGGCATCCAGCGGAAGACTTACCTTGTATTCAGTCTATACAGTTGTTTCAACCTGTAGTTTGTTTCATGCTTGTGCTCTTAAAATGGTGATATGTTCTAGAGTGATTTGCATGTGCATATAGATGTACAGGCCTTATGTAATTAATGTGGCTTAATGATATTTTAGACTTTATAGATGTCTTCTTATAGCCTGGAGAACTGGGACAGAGAATCAGAGACAGCTTGCGTGATCGTACCGGGCTAAATATCTTTTTGTGTTTAAAACATCCCTCTAGAGCTCTACAATTCTCTATGTTCCTCCTTATGCACACACTGGGTTTCTCCTTACTTCAGTTCTGCAGTTTCCAGATTTTTCTGCCTGTACTTTCACTCCTTGTGGCTGCTGCCACTTTTGTTCTTTTCTGATACCCAGACTTTGAAAGGTGGGTCTTCAGTCTGTGCAACCTTCTTCTGAGCCTGGTGCAGTGATGAAGTGCAAGGGGTTGTGCTCCTCGTTTGGGGTCAGGAAGCCAGTTCTTTAGCTGTGTTCTGCACCTTTCTTGGAAACAGGCTATTCATTCAGTATTTGTAGGCCAAGTGCTCTTTGAGAATTTTAGGCTGCTAAATATAGTCAGTATATCATACTAAGCAAAGTGGTGAGGGACAGTTACCTGGAGAGTTTTACATAGAACACTCAGCAAGGTAATTAAAAGCAATGTATTTTTAATGGCTGTTGTAAAAGGGATAGCTGCCAAGTAGTGGGAATCTTGTAATATCACAGTGATAGACGATACCATGTGCCTCGTGACTCTCAACTCTGTGAAACAGAATCACACAGAACTGTTTAGGTTGGAAAAGACCTTCAGGATCATCAAATTCAACCATAAACCTAACACTGCCAAGTTCACCACTAAACCTCACAAGACATGTAGAAGTAGAAATCATAAGTAACTCAGGAAGTATCAAAAGCAATAAAATGGTAAAACCTGATACAGAACTTGCACTTTTCAGGATAAAATTATATCTATTTAAGTAAAATCCTGTTCAGAAGAAGAAACAGGGTGAGGGTGTGCAGTTCTCTGCAAACAATTGTACACAATTTTTTGTAAACTCATGGAAGTTGATTTTGTTTTCTTGTTATCTTGAACTGAAGGAACATAGAGGAAATACCTGATGAACTACACAAGTAAAACACTTCCATAAAGAAGGTAAAATTCAACATGTAAAACCTCAGAAGAGTCATTTATTTTGGTTATATGGAACTATTTTTATTATTGAGAATAAAACTCTTCCAAATTGTTATTTATTAGTGCATTCTCAACTAGAGAAGTCTTACTGCTTGCCTGTCTACTTGCAAGTTAATAAAATACACCCAGCTATAAAATACAAACTAAAAGTTATCCAGACTTAAGCTACATTTGCATACACTCAATCAGAGTTCATTAATTTTGATTGCTTTTAGTGCTGAGTGAACATTTGTTATGTATTTCAGAGTCAATATAACTGAAACATTCTTTGCCCTAATTAAACTTAATTATAAACTCAATAATATTTGATTGCTAAAGTATGGTGAGCTAGCTTTGCAAAGCTTAGATAGGATTACTTCTACAACAGCTTATCAGAGTTGAGGTAATTAAAATATATATTGTATCTGGGTCTTTTTCTTTCTATAAATTCTGGTCTGTTGTGCATTCGTAGTATAAAAGGCCTTCAGCTTGCCCAGTAAGATGTATACCATATGTCTGAATTATGCATGACTTTTTAATATTGCCCTATTGCATAGGCGGTCAGTGCTCCATCTGGATTCAGACTTCATTATAAAGTGACTGTTCTTAATCCATTATTAATCCATCATATGATTGTTATAGACTAGACGCTGTCTGCTGTTGGGTATTATTTGGTGTAGTGTAATGTCATTTATCTTTTCTGTTGGAAAAAAAATGTATAAACTGCTGGTTATGCTACATTCTTTTTTTTCCGCGTTCTGGAATGATCTCAGACTTCCTGTGTAGTGTTGCAATACAGTTACTCTTTATTTACGTGAATAGCTTCTCAGAATTTGGCTAATTGTTCCAGTAAGTCTCACAGATTATTCTGGTGAAGATAGCAAGCGTGTGATGAAGTTGGACATCTTCAGTACAAATGGGTCAATACAAATATGCCAAACCCTTTGGAAACGTGGACGAAATTGTCTTTAAAATATACTTGTGCAACTGGGAACTGAATAAGAAAATGATCTCATATGAATTCACCCAATTTGTAGAAATTAAAGCTGATCTATAGATACCTTAAATGAAATATGGTTGTTAAACTATCTTTAAGGTTCAACTCAAACTATAATGATATCTTACAGTGACTCTCTGGCCTCTCTGTCTGCTTCTGTTTGAATTCATGTACAATTCACAATTTGAACGCAACATCCATTCCTACAGAGAATCCACTGTCCTCAAGGAAATTGTTCCCTTTTTTATCTTTCCAGGAATTGCCCATGGAATTAAAAATAGGTTGACTAATTAACATGTATGGCAAATTCAGTACAACTTCGCCCATATGCAAGAGTAGGAAGCAGTCCTGTATGAGTTAAGGGTTCCAAAACCTTTTCTTCATGTGCAGTGTTTGAATTGTCTTAGTATTTCTTATGTGCTTCATATAAAACAAGGTCTGTTTACAGAAAAAAAGAAAGAGTATCTGGGTAAAGAATACCTGTTATTTAAGTGGTGCCTATAACTGAAAAGTGGCTGAAAAATTGGAATCAGAAAAGGCAAATACAATTCAGGGAGGTAGGCTACACTTGTATTGGCTTTGGCAAAGTAATAAAGCTTTAGGAAAGCAAATATTATTGCCTGTGGGTCTCTAATTTTATAGAAAAGAAATACTGTACATGAATAGACAATGTTTCTAATATTCATTTATATATTTAATGTATAAAATATGTTAATATATTTCTATACTTAATATTCATTTATGCCAACATGATAAAAATTTATCAACCAAATCAAAAAGAAAAATATCAGTCCTTCTGAATACCACGTTAAAGTAATCATATATTCTTTGTAATGAAATTAAAGTAATGAAAATAAAGACATTATGCTCTGGCAGAAAGACTGAAGCTGTTGCCAAATCAGCAGTAAGTTTTACATAGGTAGAGTATTTAAAAACAAAAAGGAGGGGGTGGTATGGGGTGGGGGTTTATATAGAAAATGTAAATAAAATCTGGAAATTATTTTTTTTTCAGGGAAACAAAAACTGCTTATGTCTGCATCAACACATAGAGTTCTGTCAGTGTCTGTACTTGGTCTTTTAATGGTTGATGCTTTGGTGGTAGGGTTGGATTCATCTTGCCTACCTTTTGGCAGCTATAGCTGTGAGTTAGTTATCTAGATTTCCCTTATACTTTTGAGATTTGGATCTTGTTTTGACAAGAACATGGTTAGAGAGATCAGCTGAACCTTGCCTTGATGCTGTCTGCGAAATGTGTTTTGCAGCAAAGGGAAGGAACTAGAGAAGAGACTGGAAGGAAAATATAGGTACAGGGTCTAGGGAGGTGGCTGGGGTGTGTATGTCTTGTGCAAGAATGCGTGAACTGCTGATCTTATGGTACAGCTGTGGGGCTTTTGGTATCCTTTCTGAGCATTACCTTTCTAGCTTTTTTTCTCCTCTCCAGCTTCCTGGCATGGATGATCTTTTCAATTAGAATAGAATAGACTGTTTCCATTGGAAGGGACCTACAATGATCATCAAACTGCCTGACCGCTTCAGGGCTGCCCAAGTTAAGACATGTTATTGAGGGCATTGTCCAAATGCCTCTAACACTGACAAGCTTGGGGTATCAAGCACCTCTCTAGGAAGCCTGTTCCAGTGTTTGACCACTCTCTTGGTACAGAAGTATTTCCTAATGTCAAGTTTGAATGTCCCCTGGTGCAACTTTGTACCATTCCTACACATCCTATCACTGGATCCAGGGAAAGGAGATCAGGACCTCCCTCTCCTCTCTCCCTCCTTAGGAAGATGTAGAGAGTGATGAGGTCAAGCGTCCTCCTCCCCAAACTAGACAAAAGTCCTTGGCTGCTCCCCATAGGACATGCCTTCCAGCCCTTTCACAAGGTTTTCTGCCCTCCTCTGGATGCATTCCAGTGCCTTCACACCCTTCTTAAACTGTGGGGCCCAGAACTGCTCACAGTATTCAAGGTGAGGCTGTTCCAGTGCTAAATACGGCGGGATCATAACCTCTTTTAAATGACTGGTTATGCTGTGTTCGATGCGCCCCAGGGTGCAGTTTGCCCTCTGGGCTGCCAGGGCACACAGCTGACTCGCACTGAACCTTCTGTCGGCCAGCACCTCCACATCCCTTCCTGCAGGGCTGCTTTCCACCCACTCCTCTTCCAATACCACTGTGTCTATGGATTCGATGCTGCTGTACTGATCACAGCTCGTAATGGCAGAACTGATCTACTTGAATGCCTGTCTCGTCCTTCTCCACAGGAGATCAATAAGTTATAGGCAGAGTTACTGAATCCATGTGCAAAATAAGGGGGAACCTTAAGGGGTTTCCTTTGTTGCAGTACATAAGCCTATGGGTTGGCTGACTTTTGAGTGGTTGCATGGTTTCATTGAAATAACTGCTGGAAGTCAAAGGAACTGCTTAAATGCCTGAAGATAGATAAGGCTGTCCAAGTGTGCTTCATGATCTGTACAATTTGAATTCCATGCATCTTGTAAAATCTTTGAAAGATTAGAAGATGTGTTAAGAAGAGGGGTATCTCTGAAGAGATACATCTGAACAAAAGGAAGCGTGTCCACTTGCTGTTTATGATCTTGACTAAAAAAGGCAGAGTTAGACTAAAGTTACTGTACTGTTGAGACACGTGACAGTAGAGGAAAAAGTGGTAACACGAATTCCAGAGCTAAGGCTGATTGATATGTGTATAGAGATACAATAAAAATCAAATAGCAGTGCCTGAGTGAAAAAAAAAATAATTATAAATTCAATTTATTATCTTTGACTTTTCCTCTGCTTTGAGAGTCTTTCTTTGTGCAGTTCTTGGCATTCTGAAATCATTGAGAGGGAAATGAAGCAAGATTTTGTGGGGAGCTCATTGGTTCTTGGAAAGTGATTTTTCTTCTGATGGTTTTGGTTTTTTGGTTTGTTTTTTTTTTGTTTGTTTGTTTTTTTTTCTGATGAGATATGCTCAGTTTTACTGTTCCTGAGATGAAAATATGCATGGCTATGGAACAGGACAGATATTGTGAAACCCCTTCCGGGAGCCCAGGGATGATTTTCAGACATTGCAAAGCTACCGCTTATACTTTTGCCATCTGTTTTAATTGTTGGGAACTGAGGAGGACTAGTGGTACAAAACTGGAAACAAATTATGCCATTTCTTAGATTTAGAGGTTTTTGTGAGTTTAACCATGGTCATGGACTTTTATTGACTATCAACAAAAGAGAAGAAAATGCACTGAGGTTTTGCCTCCAAAAGATCCATTCAGTCTGTGTGCTTTGGTCCAAACTCTAGCAAATTACCTAACTGAAAAATAGGAGACAAAAGAGAACTTTATCTTCAAGAAATACAAAGAAATTGCTGGGTTTGTGACATCTGCACTTAACACTTAACTGTCCACTGATTCAGCTGAAAGTAGGGGGCATAGGCTTGTGTTAGACTGCAGATAGTGAGTTTGGATAGTAATGGTAGTATTTGTTACCTTCAGCTCAGGTGGCTTCTGCATGGATATTAACTGAGGGTCCCAAATGAGCCTTGCAACTTGTACTGAGCATATTCTACTGCTTGTGGCACGTACTTATCAGTCCTTTTGGCCACATCTACATGAACTGCAGACCAGCACTTCTTAAGCTACAGCAGTTAATTCATGTGTGAAATACTAAAAGTGAGTTTTGAATTATTTCCTTTGATATCTTTCCTATCCCTCGCTGTCTTTAGAACAGTGACTTCATAGGCGGATGGTGGGTAGCAGTGCAGTATTTTCCACTTACTGTTCTTCTCATCACAGTGTAGTAATTTGATGAACTAAATGTTATTTTCTTGAATGATGTGGGTTTTCTTTATGATATTAGTCTGTAACGGAAAATGGCAATGGAAGTTTGAGTTCAGTTTAAACTACTTTTGGGTTACAGAACCAGACTTGATATATGCTTATTTTCAACATGGCAAAATTGGGGGTATTTGTGAACAGAAATTAGGCAGATGTTATTGACAGTTATGAAGTTGGTTATCCTTTAAGAAGTGCATGTAGTGATTCCTTGATGAAGATTTGCAGAGGAGATGTAGTTACATTTTCATAATGAGATTGAATCAAGAAACAAGAGTTATTGTAGTTTGTTTATTTGGAGGTCAAAATAAAAACTGATATTAGTTCTGTAGTGATAAATATTATATAATCTGATACATTTTCTAAAATTAAATTTTATACATTATCATTGGTAACTGTATTTTATATTGAATCTATAACATAGACCACAGAGACAGAATCTGTAAGAAAAATGAAGGCTCTGTGTAAGCAATGTGCTGTGTGTGCCCTTTTGTTGGAGTTGAGTTTTTCCAAGTTATTTTATACTTTTGATTAAAATAGTTTACTTATAATTATTCCACGGAAGAAGGAAAGGATGGTCCGTTTGTCTTCAAGTAATAACTGCTGGGAGTGTTTGACATAGTCCAGTGCTTACTGAAGTCTCGAGTGGAAGTCGGGTCAGGATTTCATTGAATTAGCGTGGCTGTATGTTTTAAAGTCCTTAAATTTCTGTAATGCCAGCTGTATTTTGACTGTGCCTCTAGAAGTGACCAACCATAACAGGAAATTAAGTTTGTAGATAAATACACCGGTATGCCTGTAACATCACAGGGTTAGGAGGTCTCATGAGGCCATTTGTCCCATCCATCTCTCTCGGTGGTTGAATTAAACGATAATGAAGTTATTTATTACAGATATTTCTGTAAGTTTTTTTAAGAGCCTCTGCTGCTTCTGTGGGCAATCTAGCCTAGCGCTTCTCTGTGTATGTTGCTAGCAAGGGTTTTCTAGTCACAAACCAATTTAAGACACTGCCTTATGCCATAGGTGGTAGTTCAGATCAATGTAAAAATATAAAATCCACTGAAGAGATATGGACAGGGGATCCTATTCTACACTTCCACTGTAGCCAGAACCTACTGAGAAGTGAAGGTATTTCAGATCATGCCTTTTGCTTTGGAACAGCTAGAGACAGTAATTTTAATGAAGTGCAGCAATAGTTGATTTTGTTTGTTTCAGCAAAGAGAAGTTAAAGTATTTTTTATGTATATTGGCCTGATATTCATTAGGTACTGATTGTACAAGAAAAACAAAGATGAGTGCTACAACTATCAATGTCACCAGTATTTTTTCAATTGTAGTATTATTGCACGACATGTTCTATTAGGTACTTTCTCCTTTTGGCTGGCAAGAGTAGGTTGGGAAGAAAAAAAAGAGTGAGTTTCACACAGGTATGTGAAGTTACATGGCCTGCTTGGCTTGTATTTATTCTGGCATGAGCCTTATGTTTTCTGTGTAACCTTCAGTGAACCATCCAACCTCTCTCTTGATCAGATTCTTATCTGCAAAATACAATTATGCTTTCTTGTTTTCCTAAGCTGCTTTGTGACCAAAGTGCAAAAATTTCTAGACGAATGTTCTGCCCTGCCATAGCTGATGACTGCAATTGGAAGGGGTACATACCAGGGCAGGCTGTTAACCAAGGTCACTTCAGTGCAGAATGGTGTAGGAAGACATAAGCAGGTGCATCTTAAAGTTTATTGTGACAGAGAAATGTAACATGATTTTTCATAAAAGTTTCTCTAGTTTTCCCTAGGGGCATCTTTCAATGCCACGGTAATCCTAGAGTAATATCTCTGCATAGCAGTGATTTCCTAATTAATTTGGTAGCCTTTAGGTCCTCTTATCTCCTGGGGAAAACATTCCTTTATTACTTTTACCGTTCCATTATTACTGTAGTTGTGCCATCTGAACAGCTGAAGGAGATCAGCTTACCACTGCTCACTCACTGTGTTATGTGCCCTGTTTTCTACACTTTGATGAAAAGCAGCAAGAGGGGGAAGCTCACAGCGCATAGAAGCGTTTGGAAATACTTCAAGAATATTTAAAAGAAAAAGAAGTTATTGTTTACAAGTGTGTGAATTTTGTTTCTCAATCGAATATTAGTGTGTCAGCTCTACTGATAAGCAAAAATGCAGAAAAAAAAGAATTAAAACTCACAGAGCAACATGCTTGGTGGTTAAGCTACAACCACTGACATATAGGAGGCTGGGCAAGATAACTTAGTCACTTTTATGAGCCTATAATGCGTATGGCATTACAGGAACCTACAAATCTGCCTTATGAATTTTAAGATTAAACTGAGAATTTTCAGATTTATTCTGAGCACTGGATTGTCATAAAGTCATCCTGCCCGTATAAGGACAAAATGGCTCCAGCATTAACTCCTGAGATCTTCACAGTCATTTGAACTTATCGGTAACTACAAAAACAGCCAGTAGAAAATAGGGTAATTTTTCTGTGAACCTGCAAGGTTCATACCAGTACTCTTCACTCTATTCTGAGTTTTAAGGGTCAAATCCAAATCTGTTGTTATGTTGGGGGATTGTTTAATATCCTTCCTCTACCCTCTGTCCTGTCTTATCTGTGAAATCAGTCGTTAGTTGGGTTAAAAGGTCTATTCTTTTAATCGATCTGTTATTATTTTCTTGTGGCATAGCAATCTAGCTGATACATTTCACCACTGTTCTAATTCTAATACTAATACTGCAAAGATTTGTCTGTGTCTTTGGAAATGCTGAGACTTTCAGCTGCTACATACAGCTACATAGAATATACTATTTTAAATGTATATATTTGCATTGCATGGGTGGTAGAGGTTGCCCTTTGAGTTTTGTTTGCCCTTAAGAGCTTAATCCCTTCGTGGAGGAGGGATTCACTTGATTTATCTCAGTAATCTGGCTGCTTTAGTGAACGTCTGATAGAATTGGAAACTGAACTGCAATCCTTTTAAAGCTCTCCTTCCCAGAATGCAAGCAGTTTAGCTGGCAAAGGTATTCCTTTGCACTATTTAGCACTGAATGCCAGGTTTTTTAAAAGATGCTTGAGTAGTGAAAGAATGCATATATCTGCATAGAATTGTCAAAGGTGCTGAAGCATTTAATTTCCAAACTTGACTGTAGATAACAAGACTGTTAAATATTTGCTGCTGTGTGCTTAATTGTTCTACTCAATTTTAACTCACAATGAGAATATAACTGACTTTTAATTTGATGTTCTAAAAATATAATTCAAAAGATGGCAATATTCCACTAGTTATTTTTTATTTAGCATACTGATTAGAACACTTTTTTGTCTTTCCTTATAAAACTGTTAAAATTTGAGATTTTCCATTACATTTTTCCATTTCCATTACCTTACTCTACTTTGTAGAGAAATATGATTTTGTTATCTTTATTTGTTTAGAACAAACTTGATTTTAATATATGCAGGGCACAAACCTGATGCTGTAGCATGTTACAGTTAGCAGTAGCAGTTATTAAGAGTTCATATTACGTAAAACAGGTATGTGTTCCTGCTGGTGTAATGGTAAGCTGTGTAGCTACCCTGGTAATTACAAAGAACAGCCATAGTGTAACTGGAATTACAATTTACCTGTTTAAACACAAAGTTCTAACTCTTGATTTTACTTTTCTGTATTATAAGCTAGTTCTTCAATGGAAGGTAAAAACTGGCTATGTGTTATTTGGCTTTTTTGAATACATCATCTTTCAAGAGATCTCATTCCCTTTAGTTTTTATTTATGGGACATGCAAATGAAAAATGTGTGATAGTTGAGGTTTAAATATATAACCTTGGTAGAGTTTTGTTGTTCTTTGTGTAGCTGTTACTCTTCTGTAAGCATTAGTGAAGAGCTTTGAAAGTAAATGAAATTAATTGCAGACTTCCACAAGAGTAATAATTAGCCAAATAAATACAAGTCCTTAGCTGCAGGGGGAGAAGTTGGCAGTAAATTTCTTCTTCCTGTGAAGTTAATGGAATTTCTTCCAGAAACCTTTAATTTCAGCCAAAGAATAGGGATCCTGATTGTGTAAAAATATTAACAGAGGCAAATAATGAGTTTTAGTAGGCTTATGCTCTTTTTTATTATTTAAAAATCTCTTTGTATCGCATCTGCCATCATCTAAATTGGATATTTTTGTCTAGTGTGTATCTATTGTTGGGTATAGAAAGGTGGTCAGTGATGTGTACATGATAGGATGTAAGCAGAATGGGACTTTGGAAGGGGCAAACTGTGAGACTGGATTTATCATGAGAGAAGAAGCATTCTTGAGGGTCTGCAATAATGTTTGTTATTAAGTATTTACTATTTAACCACTAAGCCAAGTTCTGAAAGTACTCATAGGTAGTAGAGAGTAGTTAGAATCATAGAATCATCTGGTTGAAAAAGACCTCTGAGATCATCGAGTCCGACTGTACATGTCCCCTTACTAAACCATGTCCCTAAGAAACTCACCTACTCATCTTTTAAACACCTGCAGGGATGAGGACTCAGCCACGAATGGAATTGGGTGGATTGATGTAGTTGGATCAAGTTTTTTCTTACCTTTTTTATGAAAGCTCCATAGTTGCTTGTTAATTAAGCCAAATGAGTCAGTTCTGGGGCATAAAGCTGAGAGTTGCCTGAGCATTAGGGTATTGGAATAGGTGTTTGTATACATTATGTTATTTATTATATGCATTGTGTTATTTCTGGGACAGTTGTATTCATCTTCTGTTATTTCTTGCTTTCATCTGAAGCGTGATAATTGTGCTCCTCTTGTGACCTTTTTTTCTTTTGTACCATCACTTCTCAGAATAGCACAGTGGCTTCCTGCGCGCTGTGTGAAATTTGCTCTGAATTCAAGCAGCTTGTGTATTTTGATATATGAAGACATTTTTCTTATTAGAGTAGAACCTCTTGCCAGGATAAGCAGTCTGTTTCTGCTCACATGAAAATTTTAACAGTTCATAGATAATGAATTTACTGCCCATGACTACGTGGCATTGGCCAAGGCACTGATGTGGAGGCTGGGTTTGTGCTTAGCTGGAGTTATGAGACTATTTGTGGTTATGACACACATTTCTCATAAGAACTTCATGTGTCACCTTTTCTGTGGCTTGTTCTCACTGGTTCTAAAGTGCTGATGAGCTTATTTTTCCTTAGAGATACTAGGAGAATTCAATGTTATTAAAATGGAAACTATTCTGTTGTTCTTTTACTGTGTGATTGAAATTGAGCTTGCTTTGCCTGCAGAATTTCAGGATCTGTTGTGGCTGAGATAGTGTTTTGATGTAGGATGCATAGCTGTGAAAGAAGCAACTTAAAAGCAGTCCCAGGAAATACTTCAGTACAAATTTGTTAAAATCAGTTTACTGCATGAAATCAGTACAATGGTGTTTGTCACATACTAAGAAGGAGGAAAAAAAATAAAGGCTAAGAGCCATTACAGCATGGTTGAGATTACAGTCAACACCAGTCTCTTATCTGTCAGGATATTTTCTGGCCATCTAATTCTCATTTTTTCTGCATATAGGCTTTGGAATGTCATGTTAATTGGGCCCTTTATTTTACACTTACAGGACTTCCAATATACACTAACTGGCCAAAGAGAAAGCTGAGGATAATATGACCCCTTTGCAGCCACTTGTCACCCATTGTTCCTCTAACTTGTGTTTTTAAATTGAGTGATTTTTCTCTTTTTTTAATGAAGGAGATGAAGTGGGGGAGAGGGAAAGACCAATTTAATAAGATATCACCTGCATCTTGAGTCATGAGTGGGATTAGATGCATAACTGGCAGCTTTTGCCTAACTCCCCAGGAAGTGAAGATGCTATGCCTCACGAAAACCAATTTGCCCCATAGCTTCCTGGGAGGGAGACATTTCTTTTAATTTTTTTCTGTATCTGTGAATAGGAAGAATGAATGCTACTTTTTCCATTAAATGAGATGCCTTGTTTCCTAAAAGATTTCTTTAGTAGCAATAGTATAGCTATACTGCGATTCTTACTGTTGTCATTTGTCTTTCAGTGGTCTTTATTTACATTATGGCCTCGAGTTGCGCCATGGGAGGTTTAGGCTGGATATTAAGAAACATTTCTTTATTGAAAGAATGATGAAGCATTGGATCAAGCTGCCCAGGGTAGTGGTGGAATCACCAGTCCTGGAGGTGTTCAAAAAACATATAGATGTGGCACTGCAGGACATGGTTCAGTAGGCACCATGATGTTGGACTGATGATTGGGTTGATGATATTAGAGGTTCTTTCCAACCTTAATGATTTGACAATTCTTTGATTAGCAGAAAACTTAAGTAGTGTCAATATATTTTTTTATCCATTTTATCCATCAATATAATTTTTTATCCGTTAGTTCAGTAATGATGCATCTCTTGCTAGATATATTTGTTCATATTTGTCACTTTTAGGACTCTTTAAAGACAACTTCCTCTTTGTGGTATTCACTCTTTTAAGTAGGCTAAAAAACTTCTACAAAAGAGAGATAAGGATGGGGGCATCTTAAAAAGCAGTTTTTAGCATTAAATAGACCACAAAATTTTGAATATGCAAATGCTGGATGAATTTACTGGTAAACCTATAATTTTCTAGTTTCCTCTTAGTGACATTATTTTAAGAAGCAAAGAATTGGGGCATTCAGCAGTGTTCAGTTTTTTTCTTTTAATCTGATGTGTGAGGTCATTCCAAAATGCAAACCTGTTTGCAAGTGAGAAAGGAAGGATTGATAGAGCTTTATAGAACAATTCCTGTGGTTTATGTAGGTACTGTGGGCAATGAAGCTGTGCTGTATTTTATTAGAGCTTGCATAATTTACCACTTCTTAAAAGTAACTCAAAAAAGGTGCGTTAAAATTGCCCATTGGGTAAAGAAATAGGAAATGAATGAGGGAAGAAATCATTAATGGCAACATTCGTCTGTCTTCTCCTAAAGGATTGTCAGAAAAGCTGGAATGTTATAGCCCTTCTATGTGGAAGCTTCTGTATGGGAAAAAATAGGCCTTATCCTTGGGGATTATAAAAGCTAATGAAGGAACCATTTGTTGTTCTCAGGTTACTGTCATTTCCCAATACAGGAAAGGCTTGAGCCAGCCAAACTTGCACTTGTGATTTTGGAGTGGCATCACCTGAGAAATACTTGAATGGCTTCTTTCTCCTTAATAGGATTATTATTAATGACTACTTGAAGTGGTGTGTATATATAGCAAAGCTAAATCAATGACAACTCTGTGAAGCTGTAAATCAGTGCAAGTTCCACTGTAAGCAGCAATCGCTGGCACTTTTAGGTTCTAGTAGCTCTTTGTGTGATGTAGCCTTAAATTTACAGAAGTGGTTTGTACTGATTTTTTTTTTTTAAATGTACATTGGTTGTGAAAGTTATCTGCTTCTCTGCAGATACTCTGTAAGAGCAGTTAAAGCAAAAGCCAACTCTGTTTTTACTGAAGAAGCATTTTTTAGATCTTTCTCACAAAGAATCTCTCTGAATCTTGATTTGAGTTGCATAATGAAGGGCTATTCACTACCAAAAGTTGACTGAGAAGATGAAAGAGTGGTTAAAAAAGGCAAGATACTAGATGTACTTTGCTCATGAGGTTTTATTTAAGTGTGCGATCTGTTTAGGAGTATACTTAAGGGCTACCAAACAGAGAGGCATAGGGAACCAGGCCAGATTACAAGAACTGCAGCTATTAGGATACTGTTAATGATCAACATCTATTAAGCTGCTACTAAGGTAAACTTTGTGCTGAGGTTTTCAGGAAGAAAATAACCTCAAATGTGTGGAACAGAAAATACAGAAATTTGAAAATTTATTCCAGATATGACTTCCATCCTGAAATCTCTCACATCATTTTTCACCTGGTTTGAAATTCTCCTTGCTGTAGTAGAAGGAATGCTTTAGAGCTCTACAGGAATAGTATAAGAAATTTGTAGGGCATTTTGAAGAGGCAAATTATATTCATAGGGTGTTCTCTTAAAAGATCTCTTGTTACTTAACAATGTAAAGAAATGGAAGGAAATGCTTCAAAAATAATTGGATTATTTTTAGTCTCTTGCCCTCCAAAGATTATTCTTTAAAATAGAGTAGTTAAATATCCACCCTCATCTCTGGGAAGGTGACTTGTGCTGAATGTTAAGAGCTGATCAAGAAGAAAGGTTACAGAGAAGACATTCCTGTCATGAGTCGGTGAGTACATGGAACCGACGGCGTTCCTGACCCTGGCTTTCCAGCTGAATTAGTAGTTAAAATGTTGATTCTGTGTACTGAGAGGTTCCAGCTGAGACTGTTTGTAACAGCCACATGAATCACATCATTTTAGATAGATTATTTAAAATAATTCTAAACCCAGAAAGACTACAAATGTCAAAAGCTCTTGTTTTTTAGGCAGGATAACTATTCTCACTGTACCTGTTTGTTCAGGTAATAGCTTAGCAGCTGAGAGACCCAGATGGTAAAAGTGCCTGCTAGGGGCCCTGCCAGCCATTTGTTAATTTGCACTTGGCTTTACTGTTTTACCTTTCCACATTTTGTAGCAATAAAAGAGTATTGAAGAAAGCAGCAATGTTTTTTCTATACTGCTTGCCATGTTTAATTTTCTGCTGCATTCAAGTGTGCGCTGGTTCCACTTCATTAATTAATTCCAGGCTGCCAATTACAGGAGGCAGCTGAAATACAAACCCATTCTCGGTGCTGACACGTCCCCTCCCCCAGGCAGGTGTGATATGCTGCAGCCATACGTGACTCAGTTGAACAGGAAGAAGTAACACTTTTAGATTTAATTAAGACAAGGTGTTTTTAAAGTTTCTACCCCCATCCCCCTCATCCTCCAGTTATTTCCTGATAACATTTTTTGGGCCGGCTTTAGCAAGTTTAGGAAGGAACAGGTTTAAAAAACAGATGCATGCTTCCTGAAACGGACCATTAAAAATTTCCACCCAGTTTCCCAAACAAGACATAATCCTCATCTTATAAGAACTGAATGCAGTAGAAAAGAAACTGGTCTTAGTTATTGGAATTTATTCAGATATGGAAAAATATTTAACAAAATGTCAGAATCTTAAAAAGTAAATAAATGTTATCTCCTAGGAGTGTTTCTTTAGTATTCATAGGATTTTTGTTCACTGATGGATACTGGGGCAGTGTTGAGTTTCATGGGTTTGGGGGGGTTTTTTTGGCATCACGTGAACTGTTTAGTTACTTTTGCTAGTATTGCCCCTGTCACCAGCACAGCTAGTATTAATTATCAAGAGGAAAAAGTTCTAAACCAGTGGTTCTGAGACTGTAGATGGCAGACAACACTGTCTTTGGGATCATCTTTTTGTTTCTTGTGGCTACGGGAAATTTAGAAAAAAAAATCCTGATTACAAGCCTAAAGTTGTTGATAAGCTTTTATTTCCAAATAATGTCCGACTTCTGAGCCCACTTGCTAGCAAAATGTACTTGGAGAGCTGTTTGTACAGTTGTGGGTATGGTCAGAAGGCAAACCTGGATTTGTACTGTATACTTCTGTAAGGTTGGATAGAGGATGAGAATCATTGCACAGAGTTTCTGATGTAATTTTTCAGCACAGTGTTTGATGACATTTTCCTACTGAAGTCCTGATGAAAGCTGCTCTATCTCTAAACACTGGAGATGGAATCAGGATGGATTCATCAGGGCTAAATATTTCCCTCTTTCTGTTTTCTCTGTCTTGTTTGTTTGTTTGTTTTTGCAAATATCTGTATTAATTTGATAACTGAGTTTCTTTCTGTTGTCATTATTTTGGAAAACTGGTAATATCTGACAAAACTGCTTACTTGTAGACTGGATAGAAATGTGAAAATTGGCTAACATGATTTCTTGATTGCATTGCACCTTGAAAAGGGTGCAGGGATATTGCAATTCTGACAGAAACATTAGGCCAGAAGCTGATTGATTTAGAGGATTTTGCAGGTCATATGTTGCAGGTGTTGAGAAAGAAGTTGAGAGCAGGCAGTGATTAAAGAAAAAACCAAACAAACCACAACAAACCCAAACACCACAAACAAACCAGCCTCTCCTCCACCCCCCAAGCTGTTGTATCTTGTGCAAATAATATCTGAATCGTAATTGTATGGTAGATATACTGTAAATATCTAAATGCATAATTTGGAGGGGGGAAGTGCTGGTAGGGTAGGTAGCAGTTGTGAAACGTGTACTGCTGTAAGGGATAAGACTGCCTTACGTGAGATCTATTGCCTGGTTATTGTATCCTTCCCATGTGTGCCAGTAATATCAGACAGGTGATTTAGTTTCATAGAGATCAGGGAGGCTGCTCATGTTCAAAAAGGTCTTTGTTGCTTCTTATTTCAGCTGTTTGGCTTATTCATATGATGTGGTTAATATATCCTGCAATGACACATTTTAATGCACATCTGCTGTTAGATAGCACGTACTAAAATAAATGTAACTTCCTGAAGTAACAAAATAGATGGTTAGATTCTTATGGTGGTAAAACTGCAGTCATTTGGGGAGGATAAATATCCTTTATTTTAATACAAATACCAGATTTGGAGGAAGCAATTGTGAGCAGAAGCAACAGAAGCAGGTACTTTCTGAATGTTTGTGCAAAAACAAACCCACTGAATTCCAGAGAACAGTATGTAATAACATACCTGCTTTTCTATTCCAGATATGAAGTGCATTCCGATCTTTATTATACAGCTATGCTTTTATGAAGCTGTCCTTTTAGCCTTCCAATTTTTATTCATCAGTGCAATGGCCGGACATGTCATAGGAATTAAACACTTAGGTTTTTTATTTGTGGAATGTCATTGCGACTCCCTTAGATCCTCTTGAATATCCAGTCCACGCTGTCCTACCCTGTCCTGTTTTGTTTTAAGGAGGAATGGAGCCGGGAATTCAATGAGAGCTTGCAGAGCACACTGAGAACACCTGTACCAGACAACGTGCTTGGAATACAGCATAAGGATTAACATATTTCCTTCTGCTTTATTGCAATTTGTTCACACGCCAGCATGCTCTTGCTTTTTCTCCTAATTATTTGATACTTTAATTATACTTCACTATTAATTATTTAATTATTTAAATAGTTAATTATACTTTTCTATTGATTATTTAGTAATGGAATAAGTTAAGTGTACAGGCACTGGAATGTATCATGCTTCTAATTGATAATTATTACTGGAAACCAAAATGAGGGCCATGTATCCTGCAGCCTGGAAAAGCATGGGTTTTACCCCTATTGCACCTTTCGCTTCCCTTTTCCTCTTTCAGCCTTTATAGGATAGAATATTTTTGCTTCAACCAACGTTAGCAGTTCTGGATGGTTGCAAATTTGATTTTGTTTTCTTTGTTTTTTTATTTCTCCCTTCCACTGTGATTTGTTTATTTCCCTTTATTTTTTGCTAAGAGGAATTTAGCTCATTGCTAAGTCAGTAAGATGACTTCCATTGATACCTTCTTCTGGTATCAGTATCTCTAAATTAGCCTAATTTACCAATACTCACATTACATTATACCAGTGCAGTGTTTTTCTGGTATGGATGAACTATAACCTGCTTGGAGTTTTGGCAAAAGTTCCTTTAATTTCAGTGTGGTTGGTTTATTTCTCATGCTCTGCCACTCTCTTTAGGTATAAAAGTTGTAACAAAACCAAAATGAAGGGGTTTTTTTCTTTTCTTTGGGCATAGAAATACTGTGTTTATGCTGTCCTTCAAGGTAACGAGTATCAGAACACAGTTCTCTGTTAAAAGTGCTTGCAAGCTATTATGGCTTTAGTAAATTTAGTTACTCAGAAACGTTACATGATCTTGTTCCGTTCTATGGTGGTCTAGAACTCATACATAAACTCACATTTTGAGAGCTGAAGAGTGAAGTACGATTTTCTTTTGAGTGGGCCGAATTTTTTTATTCAAGGTCACTTGCATCTCTGCTGCTTTTTTCCAAGATCAAAGATACAGTAACGTAAAAGGAATGCCTCTGGGAATGTCACAATACTGACTCTTAAATTTCTTTTGCTGTCTTCTCGAATGGCATCAGACTCACCTGAGTAGATCTTTTTATTATCCTATTACATATTATTTCCATGTTATAATTAGTTTCTAGTCTTATTTTCCTTCAAAATCTTCCTATGTTACATTTTGATTATTGCAACCAACATTTTTTTTCTGACTTTAACAAAACCAGTTTTGCCTTCCACAGCCAAATGTTATTGCAAAGACTGTTTTCCTTGGCGATCCCTTTGATCATGCTGCGCTGCTCTTTGCATCGCTCTAACAACTTCTATTTTGCATCAAGCAAACTACAAAGGCTTTTGAAAGGATAGATAAATTATTTATTCCAACCCTACAAATTATTCTGCTGTTGAAGTGGTTCGCTCCTACACCTGTTCCTGTCTGGTCTAGAATATCAGCCTTCATCCTTAACTTGATTATCTTTCTTCCAATCTGTGTGCTTTTTTTCCCCTTGTACAGCCCTATGTTTTCAAAAGACTCCTGACCAAAAGTTACATGATGACCAAACCAAACTCGACAGCTGTCAATCATCAGGCTCTGAAACCAGTACCTGATATTAAGAGTACACAGCCTTTCTCTCTATTTTTTTTTCTATATTTTTTTTGTCTAACATGCATCATAAGTACAAAATAATTTAATGGCAATAGGTTCATATTTAAGTCTCCTCAAGTTGTTGTTAAGTCTCTTATTTTAACACTTCACTATTTAAGAGAATCTTAAGAGGACCATACATTCACACTTTTGCAGGGATTTGAAGACAGGCTATTTAACATTGATATAATTTAAGGCCAAACCCAATTATATAATTAAATCAGTATGTTTGCTAAAACATATGAATGTATCATCTTGCTTTTGTGTTCAGTCAATTTCTATATTTTCAAGATTAATAAATTAAAAAATTCTTTTCTGATGAAATTTTGAGTTGTTTCTTAGCTTTGAAAGTAATAACCAATATTTTATCTCTGGTGGTTTGGATTACTTTCTAAGAAATTCTTTTCCATTTGCAATTATTGACTGTCTCTGCTATTTTGGGAACAAAATAAAACTGTGGTTGTTAGGGACCTGTCCAGAATTCATAGTTGTTGGGTAATGGAATGCTCACGGTGGATCGTGGTTACAGATTTGATAATGGATATGACGTAAGAGTGAGATGTACTTGATCTTTTTGCCATGTAGCAGTTTGTGGTTAACAACTTGACCAGCGAGGAGATAGCCTTCAAAAATTACTGTTAGACTTCTTGAACCAAGAAAGACCAGTGCAGGAAAACTGTTTCTTATTTGTATTTTTATGTTTCAGTGGAAACTTGTCATAGTAACTTCTGTACCATATGGGATTACTTCATTCTATTTACCCTTGGGAACTTAGTTATTTTGTAACCTTTAATAAAACCTTTTTGTAACCCTAAGTAAAACATTCAGTGATTCTTGATCTAGGGATAGGAACAAAGCAGTTCTGTCCTGGTGCCAGTTGTTTGTGTCTGTTTAAAGATATTATGTCCCATTTCAACTGTCTCTTAAAGATTAGTCACGTTGTTGCTAAGCCACATCATCTTTAAGGTCATGCCTTTACAATACACTTGGCACTGGGAGTAGGTTAGTTCTGTCATTTCTTGATGCATTATCAGTATTTGCAAGGACACTACTTTTTGAAGTTATTCAAAAGGTTTTCCTCCACCCTTGTAGGGAGGGGATGTGAATAAGAGAAAGATGATTTAATTTTTTTTGTGTTCATTTGTCTGGTGTTTTTGTACAGTATTTCATAGCATGAGAATTGAACTACATTTCTGAAAAGATTAATGGACTTCAATAGTGGAATACTGCGATTTTGATAATCACTGTGATGATTTGGATTGTAAGGCATTGTGTAATCTGCAAAATTTAATTCAGGACCAAATGTGAAGTCTTTCAGCACTGGGTTGTCAGTGAGTATTGGAGTGTGAAAAAGGCATCTCAGGTTCAAGACTTCTCTACTCTAGTTGAAATATTAGACTGTTCTTACTGTTTGTAAAGCACTTAATAGTATCACTGTTTCACTTGACTAGCATCACTCTTTCCTGTGAATGTCTTGTAATCTGTGCCAAATAAACTAAGTTGCTTAACTTGGGGCCTTGGCTGTGGTCTAGAAAAGGGTACATCATGCTGAGGAGAACATGAAATCAGTCTCAAGGCTTGTGTTCTAAATATTTATTTGAGGAGCACAGATGTTCTATTAATTTCTAGATATTCAAATTGGCAAACATAGCTGACTAAAAGATGAATAACAGTGAAGAGTTGTTATGGAAATTAATAGGTGGGTCTGTTCTTAATAAATAAATAAATAAATAATGCTGCTGGTCCAAAACTTTAATCCAAAAATCTTCAATGCTGACAGCATTCTTTGAGCATGACTTCATGAAACAACGTAAGCTGAGCTAACAGTTTAAAGCTATTAGGAGGAGGAAAATTAGCCTATTCCCTGTCCTGTACGTATTCATAACTTTGGGTTTTTTCACCATTTACCTTCAGTGAATTCTGTCGCTTTTCTCATGGCACAATAACTTATTCAGCTCACAAAACCAGCAGAGAAGAAACCTGGCAAAAGAAAGTATTTTTGTGTTTTTGGACAGCTGACTTACCTATGTGATGAGGTGAGTGCTAGAGCTGGCATAAGGTGGCAGGGAAGGACTACACAGAGAGAGGGCACAGTGCCAGCGGAAGGGCATGAAAAGAGGGAGGAGGACGAATTTGGACAGAGGAGAAGGAAATGAAGTTTTAACTTGTATGAGTGGCAAATTGTTAATTCACCTCAGCCATACTGTAAAACCCTATCCTTTAGCACTTTAAGACTTTTTTTGCATCTTGAGTAAAGCACTTCCCAGAGTAAAAACTTATTCCAAGATTAGTAAAAGAACTAAATTTTAATGTAGGTAGAATGAAATTAACTCGGATAACTCCTCAGGACTGAGGAGAATTATAGTCACAGGTAAAACGTATCAAACGTGGTGAAATGCATAACAAGGTTTGAAATTCATACAACTAGGTAAATTAATTGGAAAAGAAAACTCAAAAGGCCTAAGTCTTATGTTTTTGCTGCTTTTACTTCTGACCTGAAGAAGGACCTATGTGCATGAAAGCTCTTCTGTTGTTGGTTGGTTGGCTGTGTTTTTGTTTGGTTTGGGGGAATTTTTTTTGCTTTGTTTTTTTTTTTTGTGTCCTATCCCATGTGTCCCGTTGTTTGTCTGTCCCATTTCCCCCACCCCATTTTATAATTTGGCCTAATAAATTTACAGTTCAAGGGAATGGTTGAAAGAACAAACTAAGCGGCATTTGGCCAGTATTACATGTGAGATCAGTTAGAGATGGGGGAAAATTCCCGTTACTTCTTAGGAGAATAGAATTTTCTTCTTGCTTATGTCTAAGCATACAGCAAAAGATTACAAAATACTATCCTCTCTGAGGATAAATATTATGGAGTTATTCATGGAACATAAATGTTATTATAATAAGATTTAATCAAAACAAAAATCAGACCACTACTGTGATGTCTTGGAAAACACTTTGCATTAAAGACAATGAATTCTTACACAGCAATTTGTTACTTAGTTCTCCAGTCAGCAGGAGTGCTCTGGAGAGAAATTCCTGCTCCCACACTGCCTATAACTTAAACAGAAGTATTTATATTACATTTAATCTCATTTAAACATCATACAATTGGTTCCAGTAACATCCTCTCCCTAGAATACCTCTTTCAATGTAAAATTTCAGAAAAGGATGTTACACTGAGTCATCCTTTCACCCTCTACAGAACTTGACTGGCTGTACAGTCCTTCCCATCTCTTCCTTTCTTCTCTCCCCCGGGAAGTGTACTCGGACAAGCTCAACCAATTTCTTTGTTATAAGCGTAACTTGTGAAGGGTCATTTCATCCAGCCTGGCCACACCCTCTACATTCCCTCATGAGAGACCACCAGGGTGTGTAATTAGTTTGCACTGTTGGGTGTGGTAGAGGGGTGGAGAAGAGTGAATCTTTTCTGATTTTTCTAGGTTAGGTGTTGTTAGTCTTGAGTTGCAGACCAATCACCAGAACAGTTTTCAGATATGAATCTGGGGCAGATTTAAAGATGGGTTATTATTGTCTTCCTAAGGGAAGTTCATGAATGGAGTGCTTGTCTCAGTACAGATGCAATTGTTCGAGGGCATCCTGTAACAGCATGATATTTTCTGTAGTAATCAACAGTTACATGAATTCAGCAAAACAAAACCAAACAAACCAACTTGACAGATTGTTGCATCAGTTTGTCTCACAGTGCAGAATTGTTCCTCAGGCTACGTTTATAGGAAGAAACTTCAACAACCTATGCATGTCTTTTTTTGAAAGTCTGCAGACTGCTTTACAAGCTGGCTGTGTGTTTATATAATAAAACATTCATGAAGGTTTGTATGAGAATCACATCTCTCCATCAGTTCAACATAAATGTACTTCAGAATAAAGACGGCATGTAGAAATGGCCATCATTTGCAGTGAAAGACAGTGGAGACTGCTATTTGTTGATTACATTTGACAAAACTTAGGAGAATAGTTTAGGGCATCTTGGGTGCAAATCCCAAAGCATAACCCACAATAACAGGTAGAAAGTGTAACTTACTCTTTCTCTTGTTACTCCATAAGCTGCACAAGTAAAGGTTATATGAAAGGTAATTTTCAAATGGAGAATCTAGACATAACAGAAACTTGGGTTTTAGTTTTGTAATGTCAGATGTTCCCCAGAGAAAAGCTGCTTTGTTCTACACTGATATTTCCAGGATTAGGACTCTACCTTGAAAAATTACAGCTGTGGGGTTTTTTTGAGAGAATATTTTTAATGGTAATCATTTATCCTGTAATCATATTTTTATTGGAATTTCTCAGCACCAATGTATTTAATCAAGTCATCTCTTTCTAATATTATTACCTGATAGACTCTAACTCTCATTACCACGTGTACAATCCATGTTTGCTATGATGAAATTGCAGTTTCAAGAACAGCTGTGTAGCTGCCTGGTAAATACCCTTTATCTTACAGTTTATACGCTTTCTAGCTACTCACTCGTCGCTGTCAGTGTTTGTGCATTCCAGCTCTCAAGCAGATTGAAATTTACAATGTTTGGTTGAAAGGATTGCTTCAAAGGTTTTGTTCTGCTTGCTTGTGTGGTTTTTGGTTTTTTTTTGTTTTGGTGTTTGATAGGTTTCTTTGTTTTGGGTTTGATTTTCTGAAATGAAAGATATTGGAGTATGTTGGAGAGAGGTTTCAGAGATAGTAAGTGCAGAATTGTACGTGTATGGGCAGAATTAGCATAGCTAACTTTCCCTGGTCATTTCAGAAGGGTAGGGACAGTAAATTTTCCTTTGAATGTTCCTGGTGAAATTGTACCTCTCCTAGGCAGTGGCTTCTGTAGTGTTTCTGAAACCACATACGCAGGATGGGGTACACATATGAGGTAAGTGTACTCTCAAAATACTCTATAAAGTGCAAACTACTGATTTTTTTTTTTTTTTTTTTCCTCCTGAAATGAGTATGCAATATTTCTACTTAATTTCAGGGTTTTATGATGGGTAAAATTTCCAGAAACAACATATGCCAAGTACTCTTCGCACACTTAGCCAAAATTGTATAGGAGATTCTGGTTCTCTGCAGCACACTTCACTTTAAATCTTTTACTCTCCATGTAAACCTGGGGTAGCTTAGCTGGACAGCAGAGCTACTCTACTCAGGATGACTCAGAGACTAATGGATAACTTGATAGTCTTACAGCAATTAATCTGTTTTGAAAACAAAGCCATGGACTGTTTATTGCTTTTAATGTAATTTTCTTAAAAGGAGCTGGGAATATAGAATATCTGAAAATGACAGTGATAACATAGTTTTTGTTGGTTTGTTTGCGGCTTTTTTTAAGCTTTACACCTTTTTCTAAATTCTTGTCTTTTTACTGGAAACTTGTCACATAGGCATGTATTTCTCCAAGAAAGTATCTGTGTGCATAAATATATATTTTTAAGTCATCAAAATGGGCAGAACCAAAGGCAAAGGTCCCATAAATATGAATCACAGGAGAAATACAGTTAATGTTTTTCTTTTAGCTGTGCAACTTGTAATTAAGAAAATAAATGAAACTGAATTGTTGCAACTAAGGCTAGACTGTATCACAGTCAAACACACGAAAACCAAGCCATTGGATGACAGAAGAAAAACAGAGGCAGTCAGACAGACATTCAGAGTCTTTTACTTCTTGGCATACCAATATTTTTCAAAAAATTAATTATATTTATCTGATTTTTTTTTTTTAACAGCAAAACATTAGCATATCACGAGGAAGAGGTTAATCAAGATCTGGGTGTAGACATCTCAAAATATTTCTATTTAATCACAGATTTTGCATTTCTGCCTGAAGGCAGTTAAAATGTTTTGGCCAAAGATCATGTTAAAACAAAACTTGAAGAAAACAACAAAAACACCAACTCAAATCTTTAAACATTCTATTTGTGGGTTTTCTTCCTTAGGCAGAGTGCAGCTTCAATTGAAGATTTTCTGTTCCACTTAACTCCTTAAATCCCATTACTTCAATGGTTGAAGATCTGTCTCGCCATTGGGCTTTTCCTTATTTAATCGTTTAGATTAGATGTTTCAGTTCCTTTTGCTACTGCTTTGCATAATGGCTTCTTAACTGTTCTTTAGAAGGAAACAGATTTTTTTGTTGTTTTTTATCCTTTTGCCATCGTATTTTGGATCCTTTGAGAAATCTTTAATCAACTGCATTTTAATTTTAAAACTACTCTGATCAAAGCTGTATGAATCTCAAAGATTAGCATAAGATGAAAGGGAATTCTGGCCACATATGAAGATATTTTTAAGGCTCAAACCCTAAAATACTTCAAAGAACATTGCCATGCAGACAGATACTTTTGCAATAGTTACTTCAACACTAGGTTTTCAGTGTGTGGGTAAACTAACTAAAGGCATTGGTGTGAGCAAGACAATCACAGAACAACTCTGTCGGTGACCTTCGGTCCTGAAACAGGTCAACACCTTCCTTGAGCAAGGCTTTCTAGAGTTACCAAAATAATTTACTTGCTTCTCCCTGACAGATTAAGTAACTGTCAGACTAAATTGCACCTTTGGCCTCAGTAAATTAAAAAAAAAAAAGGCAAAAACCAAACCAACAAAAGATCCCTTCAAGAAATGGCAAATCTGATGCACTGGGGTCTGCTGTGCAATCTTGTGACTAGCATTGTTTTTTTCTTAACTATCAGTTTCTTTTTTTGAAAGTAGCTTTGTGATTTAGATCTAATTTTTATAGTAGTAGTGTAGATTTGTAGTCTAAATACAATTTATTGAATGAACGGACTCACTGGCTCCAGTCTTCCTTAGTGGTATCACTGAAACCTTTATTTCTCCAACTATATAACTGGAGTTCACCAGGGAGTCTTTTAGCTGCAATTTTATGAACAGACATTTGTCTCCGCTTGAGCATGTGGTCACATCACAACACAATACATTTGAGTTCTAAAGCCATATTTGCACTCTTCTGGTAAAGTAGAAGAACATCCAAAGAGTCTAATGAATCCCCTTTTAGATGTTAATGGAAGACTACTCTCTATAAGTGCAAGATGCTCTAAAACTTAGTGATATGAAGGTCCTGCCTATTTTTAAGTATTGTACTCCTCAAGACAGATTTTTCTTTTGTTTCTCAAGAATGCTTAGTCAAGCTGAAGTGCCCTGGCTTGATTAATGGAGAAATGACAGAATCTCTTGGCATATTTTTTTACTTGTATAAACCCAAGTGCATTATTTCAGTCTCTAAACCGGTATGCTCTTGTCCTGTGAAGTGCTTTTTATGCTGTGAAGCATGTTACAGGATTAGAATGCTTTGAGGACAGGCCCTGAAGGCATTTTGTCTAACTGATTTAAGTGAAGCTGATTTTTAAAATGGTGTTAGCATACCCCTTCATAAACAAGCATACACCGATGGTATTTGAAATCAAGGCTTCTTGGGCTTACATGGTTACAGAGCAGTTGCAGTGTTCTCACGAGGTTCCTGATCATTTCACACAATCTGTGTATATTGTTCATTTGGTGTGCTTGAATTGTGAGGAGAAACTGTCCAACATTATCAAGCTGTGCTCGGAGGTGTGTTCTCTGAGTATCAGGCTGAAGAAGAGTTGCAAAACATGAATTCATGTTCGTGTGAATGAAAAATAGTTTGTAGCTTCAGAAATCCTTGGGTAAAACAGGTAGTCTTCAAATAAAATGGTGCAGTCTTTTTTCATATTTTTTCTGAATATAGAAATGAAGAGGGTGTCGGCAAAATCTTATCTGGCCTAATATCAAATCTCCAGTGGTGGTTGGCAGTAGATACTTAGGGGAGAGTACAACCAGAAATAACCTGTCATGATGTTTACCCAAAATACTGTCCCAGTAGTCAAGAACTTGTATCTGAGAAGCTTTCTTAGTAGCATCATCTTGTGACGAAGATTTTACACAATGTGAAGAACTAGCTGCTTTTTCTTTGCTCTGAATCTGCCACCATCTGCTTTAATAAAATGCATTGGGTTTTTTTTTCTCTCCAGTTGAATGCAGTGAAAAATCATTCCCTATTTGCTTCCTCTGTCCCTCATGGTTTGTAGGTCTTTATCACACCTGTTCTGATTTCTCTTTTCTGAAATGTCCCCTCTGCTTAACTGTTCTCTACTTAAAAGCCTCTTCTCCTCACTTTAGCTTTCGGTGAACTTTGTCTGATCCTGCTAGGATGGAGATGGGGGATAGGTACTGCATGTTACACTCAAAATGTTCAAATGTCACATTTTCTTCTAGAATAATCTAACATCTGGAAGTACTGATAGTTTTGTCATAGCAATTTTCCAGGAATTGCGGAGCTGGGAAACCAGTGGTGTTTTCTTTGTTTTATGAGCAAAATATAGAGAGGTCTGCATAACTGGCAGCAGGATTGCATCTCTGGCTCCACTACAGTTGCTCCTGAAAAGGCCTAGGAGAGTAAGTGAGAGCCATTATATGTTCTGACTATTGTGAACTCAAAAGCTTTGACTAAGCTTATTCTAAAGACATTATTATCTGATCAACAACCTTTAGGAAAACAAATGCCTGTAAGAAACATCCGTCATACAGTCACAGCCTTTAAAAACATTTCATTCTTTCAAACTCAGGTTATTCTTGGTTGTGCTGCTTCTCTTTGGGTGAAAACATCCTTTCCTTCCCTGCTCCCCCATCCAGCTTCCTCCCAGTTTCCTCTTCCTTGTCTCCCATATACTCTTTTTGTCACATTAATCTCATATTGCAGACAGGGCCCCTAACACTTCCTCTCTCTTTTCAGGAATTTTTCACTACCTTTGTCCGAAGGTGGACATCAAACAGAATTTGCCTGGCTCCAGGGCTGCTGAAATGCCCTGAGATGTTAGGCAAAGGTATTTTTTATTTTTCCACTTTCTCAGCTTGTTACAATGAGGGGTGCGGGCAGGGGAGCTCTTTGACTGAACAATAGGAACAAAAGTGGAAGTTGAACAACACAAGAAACAAACTCCTGCTTGCCAGACAGGAAAAAACAACAACATGGGGGAACAAAAGAAAAAAAAAAAAGGGAAAAGAAAAAAATAAAGGCAGTGCTATTCATTGGGGCAGTGTAACATAGAATCATAGGATGGTTTGGGTCAGAAGGAACTTCGAAGCCCATCCAGTTACATCCACCCTGCCATGGGCAGGGACACTTTCTAATGGATCAGGGTGCTCAAAGTCCCATCCAGCTTGGTCTTGAACACCTCTAAGAATGGGGCAGCCACAGCTTCCCTGGGCAACCTGGGCCAGGGACTCACCATCCTCACAGTGAACATGATGCAATATTTCTTCGCTTATTGACAGGAGCGTTGTCCAGAGACTGTAGGTGCCCCTCTGTCCATAGGACTGCAGTCTGGATCTGGGATGTGATTGTTGTGCTGTTTGGGACTGCTGTTCATCAGACGCATCACTCTCTGAAAAGCCCCACAGTGACTGGTGACAGGCCGGCCAGGTGGATTTTCTGTATTGTGTCCAGTTGTGGAATCCTCAACATAAGAAGGAGATGGAACTAATGGAACTGGTCCAGATGAGGCCACAGAGACGAATGATCCAAGGGTTGGAGCCCCTCTGCTCTGAGGACAGGCTGAGAGAGTTGGGGTTGTTCAGCCTGGAGAAGAGAAGGCTCCGAGGGGACCTCATAGTGGCCTTCCAGTACCTGAAGGGGGGCAACAGGAAAGCTGGGGAGGGACTTGTTACAGGGGCTTGGAGTGATAGGACGAGGGGAAAGAGCTTTAAACTGGAAGGGGGAAGATTTAGATTAGACATTAGGAAGAAATTCTTCACGCTGAGGGAGGAGACACGAGGGAAGCTGTGGGTGCCCCCTCCCGGGGGTGTTCAAGGCCAGGTTGGATGGAGCCTTGAGCAGCCTGGGCTGGTGGGAGGTGTCCCTGCCCATGGCAGGGGGTGGATCTGGATGGGCTTAAGGTCCCTTCCAACCCAAACCGTTCTGTCACTCCACGGTCGGTGGCGTTAGCGCTGCGGTCCCTGAGGGAGCGAGGGCGGAGGGGTGGGAGGGCCGCCCCGCCCCGCCCCGCCCCGCCCGAGGGCGGAGCCGGCAGCGCGGGGGCCGCCGAGGCCGGGCCGCCCCCACTGCAGCGCTGCGGGCCGCGCGCGGCGGAGCCCCGGGTCACCGTACTGCCGAGACACGGCTTTGTCTGCGCGGTTTGTGCTCGCACAGATTCAACTGTGACCTCCGAACCCGCTCCTCCTGCAGCCACCATGGTGGCCAAGGATTATCCTTTCTATCTTTCTGTCAAGAGAGCAAATTGTGCCTTGGAAGCGCAGGCAGTGACCAGCCCGGCTAAAGAGACGGAGGTACTTCATCCCCTGGGGATGCGGTTCTAACTTGATTTTTCTTTGCAGTATGTTCTGTGTTGCATTGAGGAAGAGTAATGCCCTTTGAAAACAGGCTTCTGTGGAGTGATACCTGGTTTGTTTAGGCATCCCTTTTTACCATCTCTAAATGCTGAACTTGCCTTTGGAATAAGGCAAGCAACAACGAATCTAGGTTTTTCTCATCTGTTATTTAAGGATTTAAAATGAATCTTTTAAGTGGCTAATTAAGAAATACCTGTTTTAGATGTGTAGTTTCAAGTGATTTATATGTGTTATATTGCAGGGCTAACTGCTGTTTAGGAATTGTTAAACTTATGCAAGAACTGGAAGAGAACCTGGAAAACAGTGGCTTAAAGCATCATCTGTCTTTCCCTTTTAGTAATAAAACAAAGAGATCTATCTGATAATACAGTTAACTGAAAACTCTGCCCTACCTGAAGGTTGACTGCTGTTTCTCAAAAAGTGTGAAATCCTTTCAAGTGAAATTAAAAGTCTTATTCAGAAACCCAAACTCAATATATTGCAAATTTCTTATGAATGGTGGAACATTTCAGGAATGAATGTTTGTGAAAGACTTAAATATTTGATACTTTTGGTTAATGTTGCTTTGTGTGCTCGTTTGGAAAGAGAACAGTGACCTAAAGGATTCTGTCCAGCTGTGCTGGAGGAAGGATAAAATTTCTCTGTGGAAGTTTTTATCACTTAAATATATAGCTTCTTCATTAGTCTTATTTGCTGAGTAACTTGAGGACAACTTACTAAACTGGGTGCATTTAATACAGCTACATCAAAGATTAATTACCTCCTGTAGCTGAATGGATCTGAAGTAACACAAGCTAAGTGACCCTATTTAATCGTGATGCTTAAGCTAAGAACTAATATGAGGATGCTGCACTCTTGCTTTTCCATGTACTTTTACATAAAGGGATTTAATTTTTGTAGTTAATGAAAGTGGATTTTTTTTTTCCAACTGTGTGTTTTGAAAAAGTAAGACCCTGAGTGTTTGTTTCTGTATGTATGCATCTATGTGAAAAACAAGTTAAGTAGCAAATGGTTCTCTTAAGGGTACTCATTTTACTAACTATAATATTAAAGAAATATGTTTTTAGCCTTTACTGCATAGAGGAGTTTTTGTGAATGAATGGAATTGACAGATCTGAAGAGTTGGAATGTTGCTCTCTTACAATTAGAAAAAGCAGCTTAATTATAGTCAAATTTCAAAGAAAAAGTCTCAATGAAAGCTTAGAGCATGAGGAAGTATCTAATAACAGAGGTGATCAATCAAAATTACAATGTGCGAACTGTGGGTTTGGATTTATAATTTTTCAGTCTGCGTTTTATACGAATAAGGAAATGCACCTTGTGCTTTCAGGCTGTTTTCTGAGAATATGATGGATTTCCAGTATTCTGAAAAATTCTGAAAACTTTTAAACATTGTCCTGTTTGTCTTAGGAGGGCATGAAAACACCACCTGCCATGCTAAAATATGGTTAAGGAAGCAGAAATAAAAAATACTGCTTGGGAAATGCATTGCAAGGATAGATGTATGCAGTCTGCTTCTTTGAAGCCTGTCAGTATGGTGGACGGGGGATCTACATTTCTTTTCGAGCTCCCTGTTAAGCTATTCTTCCACCCTTTAGTATTCAAAAGTTTACATAAAGCTATTGGGCGCCTTCTACCACGATTTTGTGTTACTACACCAGAAAACTAGCTCGCTGTGTGCGGGGGTTATGAATTTCTGGCTTTGAAAACTTGAGTTTCATTTTAATAATTAACATTTGAAGATGGATGATTTATTTAATACTCTAACTTGTGCATAAATATTGATATATGTAGAATAGAACAGATTTTCTACTATATAGATGTTGTGTTTTGTTTCTAAGTTGGAACTCATGATTATAAAATATTTCCTCTGACTTTATTAAACAATAATCTTTTAGTGTTTGTTTTGAACAAATACAAAATACAGTCTGGAAGATCAAGTACAATAGTACTTACGTGGATGAAATCTAGCACAAGTCTTGAGTGGATACTGTACTGTTGAAATTTCCCTAAATTTCCAGCTGGAGGTCTCTGGATAACAAGCTGAAAGCTGTGAGCAATAAATTAGTTCTTCCCTATTCTTGGGCTTCATTTGGAGCCTGCAGAGCACCAATGGAAAACTATGGATGTTTTTGAGGAACAAATCAGGCGCACAGATGAGAACAAAGGTTTGCTACTCTTTCTTCAAAACACACCAACTTCCTTGGCATAAACTCCACAGAAGTTCCACAGGAATAAAACAAAAACAAATGTCCCAAATATATGTGAACAGTGGAAATTAGGTTCTGAGAAAAGGCTAGTGGACCTCTAGTCTAAATACAATTATCATAGTTCCCTCTAAATGCAGTTTGAGGGCAAATGAACGCTGCAGTGCCTGAGAAATGAGTTAATATAGGAAATACTATGCAGCCTTTACATTCATCAGTGCATGTCCCACGTAAAATGCTGTAGTACAATTCTAGGTGAAAACAGTACAGAGATGTTTGGCTCTTTCCAGCCCTTTTATAGTACAAAAACAGAGACAGTTAGTCAAATGTGTAATTTGCTTGCTTTAAGATATAAACCCCCTATGTTTCCCAATGATAGGTACCATTTTCTGTGTTTCACTGGTTAAAGCAACTCCTCTATCACCCCTTCTAAAGAGAAGTGAAGCACAGCCAGGGAACAGGCAGCACTTAAGAAAGAGGTCTCACAATCGCAGATTGAGGTTTAAAGGTCTGAATGTGAAGTCATGGGAAGGAAGACATGAATTCTTCAGGGTAAGGATGTGCTGTCCTGTTGTACGGGATCTAATACAGTGCTTGGATTTAGGCTCTGAAAGTTACAATGGTGGCATAGAATTCCTTTCTGTCTCTAGGATGTTATATGTCTCCTAACACTGCAGAAATCTTAGACCTAGGAATCAGAGCTGTTTGAAATCTGTCTTTTATTGTTTCCTGATATCCTCACTGCTTCACTGTGCAGGAGGTCTAGGCTGGCTTCTGCTCAGGACCGTGTTTAATTCACATAGGGAGTGCAGGAAAAATAACCTGAAGGGTAACCCCAGGCCTCTGGGCTGTGGCACATCATTAACATGAGAACCAGGCGTGGAGCCAGAGGGAGAGGGGCCAAAAGATTGAGATAAACTGCAAGTCATGGATTTTCTTTGATCTTCATAAATGTATGTATTTCATTTTTAATGAAATATTAGCAAGCTGCAGTTTTGATACATTTCAGGTAAGTTCATGTGCAGTGTAACCACAGTGAGCTAAATGTGGAAACATGTCAACCCCCCCCCATGGAATGGCTGATCTGTTCTGCGTAATGGCAGTTTGAAACAAACAGCTTGCCTTTATTTTTCCATTCAATAACTCACTGTATGATGTCTGCTTGTTAATTGGCAGTCCAGCTTCATATCCAGTTTGTTCCAGAATGGAACAGGTCTTTCTTAGGTAGTCTGTACAAGCCGCTTCTAATGAGAGGAAATGCAGAATTTAATCAACACTACATTAGTTGTCTGGGGTTTTCAGAGTTTGTTACTTGTGTTAATTCACCTCAGTGTGAGGTTTTTCTGTTAATTTCCCTTCACTCCCTTACTGCTGGTAGACGTATTGATTTCTGGATATTGCAGATAAATGAATGATCAGTCAAGATCGCTGGGTGCAACTTGTCCTTATGCTCTGCCTTGCATATGGCGAGTGAAATCTGAGGTCTTAAGAGTGGTGACTAATGAGGGCAGCCTATTTGCGGCAAGGAGCTTGTCTTTGATGAACACATAATGCGATAGCGTGTTGTGAACTTCACCTGATTTTCTTTGACTGATGACACTTCACCACTTCTCTATACGGGTTTTCATTGTACCCTGACTAGCATTTCAGGTGCTGTTTTTTATGACACTGTCATGAAAACAAAATGTCTCTCGATTTTTGCTTTATTTGCTGTCTGGTTTTGTGGAGACTGGCAGAGGAGGAATACCAAACCTTCTACTGCTCCCATCAGAGAATGCAGGTGGTGGATGGAACCTTGTGGACTTGCAAAAAAGTTGTATCATTGATACACACAATTCATTGTCTGATCAAGTTGGATTTATTTTTCAACTCACTTAAACAGCTTAATAAATTAAATTCTCTTGTGATGCTGGCAGTTTTACTAGTGGGGTGCCTCTCCCAGGTTTTAGGGTGGATTTGTGTGGATTATAGTTAGCTTTGTGCAACACTGAACTGTACTTAGAACTGCTTTAGAGTCATCTACTTTGTTTTCCTTGACTCTCAGCCTCAGCCCTAGAAGAGTGAATGTTCTAGAATTTCCCAGTTGGAGTATGTCTAAGATAATATGAAGCAAAGGCAAAATCTCTGCTGATTCAAGTATTAAAAAAAGTCTTTCTGAGCACCAGTAAATGTCGAAAATGTGGTTCTAGTTTTAGATTTGTTTCTCTCTGAAGGTACAAATAGCCCAAGATGCCTGACACTAATTTATTTTTTAGGTAGAATATTTGCTTTATTAAGAGTCTCTGTTGTAACATAGGATGCTTTTTCTCTTTTTTTTTTAAATTTTTTTTATCCTTCTGAAAGTTAAATCCTGATAACATCCTGTGGAACAGAGCTTGATTTTTTTTTTTTTTAATTAAACTCCAAATTTGGGGGCCATTTATTAGAACTGTTTAATCTTAGGCCAATTTAACTAGTAGCAGACTAATAAAAATAATAATGTTGGGCTTCCTGCCATGACAAATGTTGACTTACCCTTATAAAGTTGACTAGAAACTAATAACCTTTAAAGTATAGGAGTATGGAAATTTAGCCCGTTACATGAAGTCTGAAACAGAGTGGTTCTGTTTTAGTTTGCTGGCACTGCTTGTGAATTATGTTTGCAACAAAGGTTACTCTACTGTTTCAATTTATAGTGTCTTCCATTTATTGCACTGTTAACTTTTTTAAGACTAATTTAAAATATTTTGGAGTAATGAATGCTCCCTTAGCACAGAATGAATGCTTTGGATATCTGTTTGTCTTCGTTCATAAATAAAAAGTATATCAAAAGGAGGAAAAAAAACCACCCCAGTTTATTTTTTATAAAATGTCGAGAAAGTGAGCAACTCCAAATCCAGAATCACTACAGTAAATAATTCTCAGACTTGTTGAACTCCAGTTAGTTAGGGTGTTTTTAACAAGCATTGCCAATTTCAGCACGTTTATATGTGGACCGAGAGAAAGTTAATTTGCCTTTCAAAGTAAATGGGGTAAATTCTAATATTCTAAAAAGCTACTTTCCTATAGGAGTTTTCACATAGCAAATATTTTCTGGGTCGCCTGAAAAAATCCCCGCAAGTTCCTTTTGTTGAGTTTGTTTTTAAATACAATCAGAAAAATCAACACCATGTGGTCAGGGTTGTGCCGCACGTGGGCTGAAGACACAAGTGCAATGACCCCCCAGGGAAATATTTTCCCTTGTTTGTCAAATTCAGCACCAGTTCTCGGACACGGAGACTGTTGTTGAAGTTGCTGATAAGAGATGGGAGAGTCAGGTGGAAAAACAATCATAGCAGCAGTGAACATACATTAGCTTTTACTGTTCATTGAGAGGAAATCAGTGGCTAAGCTGATCTGGAGCGTAGAAAGAAAGAATTTTGAGGTGATGTATTGAACTGAGTGAAGACCTTTTATATGGCACCTTGACTACTACTCTGTGCTCTTCAGTATTTGTTATCCAGGTCATTGGTTCTGTGGTGCTGCAGGCGATACAAGGGGAACCTGGCCTACTTCTTTTTGTTTCCATTCCTGCTGTTTGTTAGAAAATTAAAACCAATCTTTTGCTAGAGTAATTTATTCATCAAAGTGTGATAATTAAGCTGTGGGTGGCCTTGTTGAACAACAATATCTAGAAAACTAATCAATATTATTAAATGGATTAACTCACTGACACTGCTTTGAACTTTGGGAAAATTTCATTCTTTGCATACACTAGTAAAAAAATTGTTTTATTTTGTGGATGAAGAGCATGAGAAGTGTTCGCTTCTTCCCCTACATAGCATCCCAGAAGCTTTTCATAACTCTGTAGTGTGTTATTTGATACAATATATCCAATTATTAGGTGCCAGGTTCACTAATGAAGAAATAAAAATAATATCCACTTAGCAGTCAGTGCATTTCAACTAATGCAAGTACCTAATTCTTCAGAGGTTCTTCTGCTTTAACGTTCTTCTGTGAATGTTGAATGCTTAGCTCGCCCCGGACTGTGAGTGCTGTGTGTGAAGGTGCAGGCTTTTCAATGGTGATTTGTGTGTTAGAGCCAAATATAATGATACAAAAGTTATCGTTTTGTCAGTCATTTGTAAGTGACCATATCACAGTTTTCAAAAGCCACGCCTCATCCAGTTATGCAATGCAAAAAGACTTACATTTTACTGAAGAGGGAGCTGGCAGAAGTTACTCAGAAGAGTATGGCTTGCTGGTAGCATTACAGCTGAAGCTCCTTACTGTATCACTTCTCGGTTGTTGAGCAGCAGAAGTCTTAGTTTTTGGAGAGCTGTACATTAAAAGCTAGAGCTTTCCTTTCTTACTTGGCAGTCTAAAACATTAGAGTTTAATATATAGAGGTACTAGAAATACAGTTGCACATATATATATATATATACACACATATATCTAGAGAGAGGATCTGTGGAATAAATTACACCAAAGAAGCAGTGTAGAGCACCATGTCCTTCATGCCAAATTAGAAGAATGGTGAGGCATGGCATCTTTGAAATTTCTGATCTGATAGTTTCCTGTTCTAAAGCAGTGATAATCAATGATGATGCCATTGTGATTACTCTCATCTTTCATCCTACGTATTCCCCAGAAAAGTATATAATAAAAATGCACTCTCTGAGAAGGACATAATGGTTGTTTGAAATATCCACTGTCTGCTTTCCAGAACTATTGAGATTTTGAATAAAGATTTTCTTCTTTTATCAGTTTATTTGAGGCTGCATATATACATGATAATTCCAGCTTTATGTTTTTGCTCTCTGAATTAAAATGTTACCAAAGTCATCTTGAGTTCAAATATACAGCTCCTTCCAAAAGACATCTGCTCTTTGTTCTAGCCTAGTCAGGTATTAATTTGACTTCATTTGACTGTTCAGTCTTTGAAGTTCCTGCACTCATGTTTTCCTCAGCTTTATTTAGCCTTATATCAGATTTAAAGCCCTGTCAGATTAACGTTACTTGTTCACATATACCAGCTTCGCATTTGGAAACTCTGCCAGACTGTAGTCTGGACCTTTTGTTTTCTGACTGACTTCCCATATTGTTTTGGCAAGTCTTCGTGACTCTGAAAATGCAGTCTAACATGTAGTAGTTTCAAAACTCTGACATTCGTTTTTAATACCAATAATAACAACTTTAAAAGGTCAGGCAAAACATTTTAACTTCTGATTTTTTTGTCATAGCTTGGCCTAGTTCCCAGTCTGGGCAGGTGATGGTTGTTGCAAGTGGTTCCAGCCATGAAATCTCATTCCTCAATCCTGTCTGCTCTTAAGTTTACTGAACTTGGAAGGGGGAGCAGAAGAGGAGTGGTGACTTTGGGTAGCTCTGAGTTATCTGAGCACAGAGGTACAGACCTGGAATCTGATGTTCATTCCACCTGCACAACATGTCCTTCCTGCAGCCTCTTCGTGCTGGACAGACACTGGGATCGCACAGTTCTACATTCCTATGTGCTTAGATTCAAACCCCAAAAGATTTTATGATTGTGGGACCCCTGGTTAACTGGAAAATCTGAGATTTTTCAGAGACAAATTATTAAAATAATAAACACATGTACAAGGAATTCTTAACCTTGAACAGTTTGTTCTTTGCAAAGAAAAAGAAAATAAAATTGAAGAGGCTTGGGAAGCAGCATGTGGAACGCAGCTCCCTGATCTTATTGGACTAATGTGCAAGTGCAGATTCTGGTCAGTATCTTTGGGTAAAGCAGAACAGCTCACACACTACCCTCTTTACACTTGATCTGTTGGTTGTGAAGAACAGAGCCCTTGCTGAGAAAAACAACCATCTCTAAAACTTACTTTTTTATGCCCTTGATTGTAGAATTTTCCCCTGTCCAGATCATTGGCCTCAGTATTTTGTTGGGCTGTTCTGTGGTGCTGGTTTGGAGAGGCAACACAACTTGAGAATGAGGGTATTGATGAAAGGAGAGGCAGAGGCAGAATGGCTGTAGACCATGCAACAGAAATACTGTCATGGAATGTCTTAACAGTTCCAGTGTTATTATCTTACAGTTTTAGAACTGCTCTGGTATAGTGCTGGATTTTCATTGCACAATCAAAGCCTTACCTGTACAGACTTTATTATTTCACAGTGGAGAGGGTGACTAAGTGCTGACTGCTTTTGCTGTTGGACTTCTCTGAGAGAAATGACACCTGGAACACTAAGGTTTGATGAGTTTTCACTTCCAGGGGACTATCTTATCCTAATAAACTATTTCTAATGCAAGGTGAAAATCACATTACAAGTATTCAGAAAGCTTTCACTGTAATTAAGAACTTTTGATTAACAAGATTTAGTTTCAGTTCTAATTGATAAAGGTATAAAGTTGGACTTCTGAAATTCTTGGTTCGTTATCTTAATTCTGTTGGAGAGAATCCTGTAACAATGCTCATCTCTCTTAATAAGATCACGTTCCTAATTTGAACTACATATTTTAGCTGGCTTGAATTCTGATCAGATTTTTCGGTGTGAGATCAGAATACGACACACTATGTGAGGAAGACAAAATGGGATGCTGAGACAGGAGGAGTAGGGCCTCTTCACGCTACCTTCACAACCCATTATCTAGTATAACTTTCCTTTGACTACTGGGAGAATTGCTGACCTCTGGTGGCTTTCAACCAGAAGCTCCAGAAGAGCTTAATGTATTTTGGTGGTGGCTGAAACTCCCGTGTGTTCGCCTGGAGCTGTAGGCATCCCTACCTGGGAGACAGCACGAGTTTCAGAGAGCCTTTGGGCTGTCTGACATGAAGAAGGGGAAATGAAATTTCTTATTTTCAGTTCCTCCAACTACTGAAGAGAAAGAAGGTGATTTCCATTCTTCTTACTCAGGCTGAAGTTCTCCAAGGTTATTTGATGCTGTGCATCAGTTTTCACAGCTGTCTGAGGTTTATGTGCCCCACATGGCAAAGCAAATTAGGTCCTGGTTTGAGAGCTTCCCCTGCAGGCTTTGAGCAGTAATTAATAAACTTCAGCTGCAGTAACACGGACAGTGTTTGGAAGTATTCAAATAAGGATAGACTGACTTGATGTTCCTTATTTGGTTTTAAATACGGCTCAGGAAGTTTCATTGGAGTTGGTTTTGTTTGGGTTTTTTTGCAATGCGCGTAAGTGAAATGCTGCAGGAGATGCAGTTACATATGGATTTACTTCTTTAGTGGTTTCATTTGCTGTCAGTAGATGACTCAAAAATTATCCAGGGGTTCTGGACTTACGGTTTTTTATAAGTTAAGACTGAAAGACTGTGCAAAATTGTGAATAGGTCACCATGGGTGTGGAAAAGATCTGTAAGACTATGGAGAGCATTTAACTGTCAAGCAAGATGTGGCTATGATGTTGTATGGATCAAATTGGTGCTCTTTTTGCGTGAGTTTTACCTTTTGACCAAACAACATGCACATTGCACTGAAGTTGTAAGATAACAAAGGATACAGCAGTAAAGGAGGAGAAATCTTTTCTGTTAATCCTAATCCCCATCTCCCTGTCTTCTGGAAAGTCCATAAAGTCTTAATTTCCAGATATTGCTTTCAGGGTGTGATATTTATGCCTCAGCAGCCTTTGCTGCAAAGGTAGAGCTGCTGGCAACGGCTGTACTGCTGGCATAAGCACTGCCCGACTCTGTCTGGGACTCCATGTCCTTTCACTGCAGTGCAGCGGAGATTCATAACAAGCAGGCTCTGCCATGGGATATTATTTTTGCACCAGCACTGGTATTCTGAATAATCACAAAAAAGGAACAGCTGGTGGCTGAGCCACCAGTTAGAGAAGAATTATAGAGGAAACTCAAAGATAATTTTTCTTTAAAGGGGGAAGGGGGTGGGGATGGTGATGCTGTGGGTAAGTGTGCTAGTGGTGCTGCAATGACGTAAAAAAGCACTCCTTCAAAAACCTGTGTCAAAGACATGGTTGCTGAAAAGGAAGGCATAGGAATAGCAATGAAACAGTGAAGATCAGGATGTAACTTGATTTTGGCTGCTAAAATGCTTTAGTGCCAGTTTTCTTATGTGATGGAATATGTTATTTTTGCTAGAGGCTTAAACACTTTGTCCCTCATCTCAGCCGGCAGTTACGGATTTCCAGGTCTGCCTGCTGAGAAGTAAATTAAATATGTAGCTGCTTCTCACCTTTCCTCTGTTGCTGTACTAATGAAAGAGAGTTTTTCTTGCCAGTAATACAGACGATGACCATCGCTGCTGAGATTTATTATTTTTTGATATTGGGAAGAATGACAAATCTGCATTATTTCCAGAAGGATTTGGATTTCTGAACAAAAGGATAATAGGCATGCTGCATTTTCTTAAAGCTATGTCTAAGAAACTGGAGGCATAGCAAACCTACACAAACTTTATAAGCATGGCTGAAAAAGAAAGATGAACTGCTTTAAGATGTCCTTGAAATGTGATGTTGGATGGGTTTTTTAACTTCACTTGGAAGGTTTGGCTCTTTTTCTGTCAAAAGTTGCCTTTTGCATGCGCTGTCAAGACCCATTAAATGTCAGATGGAGGTTAGGAAGCCAAGGGTAACTGTTCTATTTTTATGTATTTATTATCACTTTTTTCTTGTGTTAAAATTTCTGTTTTCTTAAAATCTGCAGGACAATTATATTGAAGTGGTTGTATATTACTATAAGGGCTGTTAAAAGTATATATGAAAATAAAAACATTTAAGTGGATGCTTTATGGTAGCTTCTTGTTTAATTTTCCTTTCTATTATGCAAAAATTAAATATATGTAAACATGTTATTAATGTATTTGCCTGTATATATAATTATTTCCAGAGGAACATGCACTCAAAGACTGTTACAGTTAGAGATTTCTGCCTAAATTTTGTTTTCTGGAATCAAATACATTTAACTGAAGAGAGTCGCATGCTGATAGTGCCAGAGGCAAAGAAACAAATGGAATTATTTTTATTTGCAAGTATTCCCTTCAATGACAAGACTGTCATAACATGCAATAGCTGCAGAGCACAGCTGAAAATTTTCTTCTAAGAATGAGTTAATATAATAAAATGATTTTGTCTTTGTTTACCTTTTTCCCTGCCCCTGCTCCCATCCATGCCAACTTCTCCATCATTACATTTTCGACTGTTTCCAGGATCTGTGTATACAGCCAAGAGTGATCTGTCATTGTCAGTGTTTGAAACTTCTGGTATTTATTTACTACCCTAATTACGTACCAAGTTTACAAACCTGCTTTTTACAAACGCTTTCTTAGGAAAATCAGCAGAACTGGTAGCAATGTTTATCTGATTATTCTTACACTGTCCCCCCCTTTTTTTCCTTTCCCTCTGCTCCCCTCTACTACAGGAGCCCAGCAACAAACGGGTGAAGCCACTTTCCAGAGTTACATCACTAGCGAGTCTCATTCCTCCTGTACGAGCCACTCCATTGAAGCGGTTCAGCCAGACGCTTCAGGTAATCACAGGAAATGTGTTGCTCCATTAAACTGCATTGCTAAAAGGGGAATGCGTACATATTCACAAATTGTTCTAGGGTTAGCACAGGAATGTGAACTACACATATATGCACACACAATGTTGTAATGTGCCAAACAGATTTAGGCAAGTTTATGACTATGAAATCATTCAACTTAAAAACTCAAAACTCTCAAACAAATCAGCTTCTCTGTCCAGAGAATGAATGATTTTATAATTATATCAGTAACAAAACTATTGCACCTGTAGCATATAAAAGTTGTAATACTAAAGGATTACGATTGCTTTTTAAATTTGATAAACAGAACTTTCCATGACACTTTCTATTAATTTGATTTGTTTCTTTGAAAATGTTATTTTTGGTATAGTCAGTCTTGGAGGACTGATAGATTTCTTTGTGTCAAGAACTTTGATATTGCATGAAAAAAAGAGATGGTGAACGATTGGAAAGAAGTAATTTTCCAAAGCTGATACGAAAATTAATAAAGAGCAAGCAAATTTTAAATGCAGTTTAGAATTTCAATAATTCTGTAGTGGCAATTTTTATATTATAGATTAGATATGTAATGTTTAACAGAGACTAATGAAACTTTAATTTATAAAGTATTTGTGCCTTCAGATCTAGAAACTGCAAAACATTTGGCCTGTCAACTCCTAATGGTTACCATGAGTGGCAGACTGTTGGGCGTTGCTGTGCTGCTGTGGGTCTGGCCTAGAAAGCCAGACTGTTTCCTCTTTAAAACATTTTATATAGGAGGGCATGTATAAGATCTGAAGAAAATTATTTAACAGGCCTAATTTCTTTGATGAGAGGAAATTAAAAAATATCTCGCATGTATTGAAAATGTTACTTAATTGAAAATAGCGTAATAGGAACATTACTGCAGTTGTCTGTTAGTCTCAAGGGAGAAAGAAATAAAAACTTAGAGCTTGGATTTTTGTGACAATTAAATAAAAAGTCATGGGAAAGAACCCTGTTTTTCTGTAGTGGCAGTTATCTAGAAAACAGATATTACCGGGTTTCTTCAGCACTGGTTTTCCTGTGTTCGGTTCCTATGATGTTGCAAGTGCAGACATCTGCGAATGCAAGCTGCACGTGTGGCTTGGAGGAAAGGCGAAATGGCCCAACTCCCCTCAGGCTGGGTTTGATCCAGAAGGTGTTTTATAGCGTGACTAGAGCAGAGATGCCTGTATTCCCTGAGGTGTGTAAATCTCCTCCATAGTCTGCCTCCAGGAAAAAACTGGCCCAACTTTTAAAGGACCACATTAGTTCCAGTTGTGAGGAGCGTGGAAAGTGAATTAATTTTTGGCTAAACCACTGCTGAGCACGGCGCATCCCTTTTCACAGCCTTAGACAGCTGTTGTCCTCATTTAAATACCTGCACTATCATTCTACAAAGAATGCCTTTGAGTCTGGGCTGTCCAGTACAAGACTGTATTGAAAAAAGTTTGATTTAGACTACCTGAAACAAACTGTCCTTTCATGCATGCAGTAATAGTTTCCCGAGATGACAGCTACATAAATATGTTTCAGGGGAAATTTTGGCAAAATCAGGAGGGAAGACAGAGGCTTTGTTGCGAGCCCTGCTGTTGCAAGCATTTGTCTTGCTCTGTTCATACTGATTATAAGAATATATTTTAATTAACTGCCTGTCTAAGTAACTGTGCTTGAAGGAACTGTGATGAGAAATCAGCCTGCATGTTGGCCTAGGTTTGAATCCATTTCTAAGTGATGAATGCTGGTGGTGTCTCAAAATTGCCTACATTGCTGGCTGAAAATCGACTTCTTATCTGATTTTGTCAGCAGCAATGGAACAGAAAAAAAAAAAAAAAAAAAAGACTGGCCTTCATGTGCTCAAGTGTCCCGTTTGGAATTATTTAGAAACATCCTGCGAAGCATGTATAGCATTTTATTTTGTTATACACTGACAGAGTGACTGTGCCTTGTGGAACAGTATAGAGCAGGATTTTTTTTTTTTTTCATGGTGTGATACCTGTAAAAAGAAAAAAGTGTTGATTTTTTCTTACTGGAAGAACTTTTATGTATCTTTATTATTAAGTTATTTTAGTCAAAAGCTATATTTCTTTTTGCATTGCTGTTAGAAGTTCTGAATCTGTAAAATGAAGAAAACTGCTATCATCACCATAACATCCAAACCAAAAAACTTCTCCGGGAAGAAAACAAAGCAGAACCAACAGAACATCTATCCAAAAAGACCACTCCAACAGCATCAGTAAAAGGAATTAGAAAATTCTGAGTGTGCTTTATGGCATTCCAAACAAACCTTCTTGTATGTTCTTTCTGAATGGAAGATATCTGTAAGAGAAAAAAAAAGTTTATCGTGCATAATTTTCTGTACCTGTAACTTCCACTTTATATTAATGGACTTTCTGCATGGAGGTTGAAGAGAAAAACCTCTGTCTGAGAACTGTGCAGTGTCTTTCAAGATATGTTCTTAGCAACTTTCAATGATTTGCATATTTTATCGATTTTAGAGGTCTTTGATTTTTTTCTACATTATTATCAATACTTTTCCGTAGGGATTCCAAGAAACAAAACCCACAAAATCTTTCCAGCTTTCTTTCTGGGTTTTCTTTGACTATTTGTAGTCACTCTGTTTCTGTCACACAGAGCAGTGTAGACCAACTGACTTGTATAACGATGTTAGCTTAATCTCTGACAGAGTCTGTATATTTGCAGGATAACAGATGCCAAGCAGGTATTCTTATTTGTTTATCCACCTGGAAAATCACTTTATTTTATAGCTGTATTTTCAGTCTGCATCAAGCTAAACTAATGATTATGATGATCTGCTTGTTTCTGCTTAGTCTTATTCACAGCTGTGCTGTTCATCTTAAAAGCTGAAAATAGGATCAGAAAAAGAACTCCAGCTGATGCTGAAGAGAGAAATTAAAGTCTGTCTAGCTTCCTCTGCAACTTCAGTTTGCATCAGTGTGTCTTGAGTTTAAGTAGGGAGTCTAAATTATTTTTACTTATCTAAGGACAATGGAAGTATCTAAAAATCTTCAGGAAGAAAAGCCTTTCTAACATCGGTTCTGAATGCTAGAACTTAGGTCTGTCTCACCCTTTTCCCAGTACATGAATCTGCTTGCTTTACTGCAGCTGAAATTAAGATGTGTTAATTGCATGAATTAACATCAGTAACACATTGACCCTTCATAGTCCTGTAAAGGCCAGTGAAAGCTATTGTAGTCAGATAAATGCAGTAAACAAGATCAGGGATTGTGGCTGGATTCTTGCCCAGGTGCATTAGGGTTTGGAATTATATGAAAATATTAATAATCCCAGATGGGCATAATTTTAAACCAGTACACTGGACGTGTTTTTTAAGGAAGCTAGGAACTAGGAAAATATTTTTAAAACACTGGAGATGTAGAAATGCTGTTTTGACATTCCTACAATTCTTTCATGAGATTATATCACATGACTGATTTATTATTTTTTTTCCTTTATGGAAAATTTTGGTAGAACTTCAGATTAGGGCTCTATTCTACTAAAGTGAAATGTGTCTATTTGCCAAAAAAAAAAAAAGAGAGGTAAAGTAGTAGAAATGAGATGGTTAAACTGATGTTGTACATTTATCACAAGGTATGAGATAGTTTTATTTAAATAATTTATTTTTTATTTGGGTATTTCTCTATTTAGGCTTATATATAAGGTTTACGTCTCATTTCTATTCTTGTCTGTCACAGCATTGATGTTTCAAGTGTGCTTGACTCTCAAGTGGCAAAGTATTAATTTTAGCATTACATAGTATTTTCCTGGCGATGTGTTAGTTTGTCTGTTCATAGATTTACGAGCCAATTTCTGCAGCATGTATGCAAAGGATAATATGTTAAACTAAGCTTGGATATCACCCTTAAGTATGTAATTCCTGGCCTAACTGGATTTTAGTGTACCAGGATAAGTCAGTCAGCATTTTTGTTGTTGCTGACTTAGTATATAAAAGAAGGAAGCATGCCAGACAAAGAGACCACTTGTTCTTGAAATGAAATTTGTCGTCATTGTTAAATAACACCTCCAAACATTTATTTCCTTTTTCTCAAATAAATACCCTCAATCCAATGCTCTTTATTAATATTAAAAAAGGTACACATCCTACAGTTAATTAAAATGCTGATGTATGAGGGGAATCAATTAAATATATACTTACTGTATCCAGATTGCAAAGATGCCAAGCAAGCAAGCAAGCTGAATTCTGGGGGGCTGGGTTTCCTTTGAGTCTCTTAGCCTTTTTGTGCCCCTTCTGCCCAATGGAGGACAGCTGCAGGGCTGTTGAGAATAGTTAGGAACCTTACTATCAATGGATTTGAGAGCTTTCCTCAAAACACTATGTAGTTTCAGTTTGCTGTTACAGGTGCGTGCTGTTTTAGAACATGATTTATGACTTTGTTAAAAGGTTTCAAGATTAAGGCATTTACTTTAAAAATCAATCTGTCTGATGCTGTTCATTATAAGTACTTTCTTCATTCAACATAAAGCATTCCTTTAAGAAAACACCACACAAAGGAGCTACATACTGGAGGATGCATATGGGAATGCATGGAAAGGGGCATTCCACCTTGGGTCACAGAATGACAACAGTTCTGCTTGGCTAAATTCGCATGGCTGGTGATTTGTGGATGCAACCCACCTGCCTTTTTTCCTTAATCTTTCCATTTGCATGTGAAAATAATGGGTTCCATGATTCACCATTATAACAACTGTAAATTTAGTGTGTAATTTCACGTGTGTTTCTTTATCTTCTTAACTCTTGAAGGAAGACTAGCACCTGAGTTTTGGAAAGCTGGTATATGTATGTGTGTGTATGTTTATTTTTACGGGTTTTGCCACTTCCAAATTGGGCTCAAAATGGCCACAGGTTTTATTTATATAATGTCTTATGATATTTTAAAAACATATTGTCTCTATAGGTACTGTTTGCATTTCATGGGCTCTTCTCTTCAGAGAAGAATTCCAAATATTGTACTTGGTAGGTGCTGCTTTCATCCTGGAAATGAAGAGAATTTATTTTGTTTTAAATACCCTTACCCAAGGCAATTGAAAGATGATTGTGTTATGTAAGGCAGGTTTTAAATAACAACAAAAATGTAGAGTATTTCAGCAATGTGAAATACTTCAGGCATTTCAGAGGAAGGACTTCAAAAAGATCCTCTAATTTTAAGGAAGCAAGAAAGAAATAATTTCAAAATAGACAGTAAGAGCATAGAGCATCCACCTGCAGCCTGAATTCTTCCCAAAAGTCTACAGGCAAGTAGAACTTTCTTACTTAAAATTGGACTTATTTTTATTGAAGTTTAAGACCAGACCACATAATAGAGAGATGTTTTTACATATCATCAGAGTTTAGAGACTCCAGGAATACTGATAAAGATTCTACAGCAATAGAACACAATACTGGTATTTCACAGTTTGCTATCTGTTAGCATTCATAGTTTAACACTTCATCAAATGCTAAGAAATAAGCAAGAGCGAGTGGTGTGAAAAGAATTTGGCTTGTCGCTGATCATAAACATTAAAATCTGAATATTGTCATATCTCTTCCTTAAAAGTAATGGCATCTCTTTTCAGTCAGATATCCCAATCTTTCTTCCAAAATGAACCAAAAAAAGTAGGTGTACTAGTTCTGTCTCTAAAATTTGCATTAATTCAAAATCTGTAAGTATTAGAGATCTAATGAGGCAGTTATGTCTAATGCATGGCTAATTTCTGTCCTTCTACTGAATCAAACCTTTGTATTTGATCGGTTCTGTTAGTGTGTTGTACCATTCTGCCGTTATCCCTGTAGTTCATTCTTGTTGCAAGGTATATGAATGCGTTGTATAGTTTTAAACGTGTTGAGAAGAAGACATGGACTTAGTTCACTGCAGGAGTGAACTTTATGCCTTCCATAAAGGTGTATTGAAATAATTTCTCTTACAGTCCTAGTACTAAACATTGCTATTAAGTCACAGTAAAAACTAATCAGATTACTTTTGTTCAGTACATAGTACATAGTTCAGTAGAACAAACAAAACTTGTAATACAAAAGTGTTCTGACAATAAAACTCTTTTTCTGTATATTTCTAGCGTTCTATCAGTTTCCGTAGTGACAGCCGCCCAGATCTGCTCACTCCACGACCATGGTCTCGAAATATGCCTCCTGCTAACACAAAGCGAAGAGACAGCAAACTATGGAGTGAAACCTTTGATGTTTGTGTCAATCACATGCTTACAGCTAAAGAAATCAAGCGCCAAGAGGTATAATTCTTTTTTACCACAAATTTCATGTTCAAAGGCAATCACTTAGAGCAAGGAGTTGAGTGCTACTAGGCATTAGAATAGCACTTGAAACTTTCCTGAAACTAAACAGAACATCACCACTTTCACTGGAAGCAGAACACTAGTCTTTATAAGTCAAGCTGTATTAGATTAGTATATTTTTTTAAAATCAGCTCATCATATTTCCTTAATAAATGTGAAGCTACTAAGATACACTGTACTGTGATTGGCTGCATGGTGTATGTGTTCTGTATGACAGTTTCTGTAGTGATGGTTGATATTTTGATGTGTCATTTTGTTGTTCTATAATAGATAAGCATGCTGTTTCAGGAACAGGCAAATCATCAAGTGACATGTATGCACAGTCATTTCCCTTTTTGGAAAACAATGTCTTTGAGGAACTTTTCAGTGCTAGAAAGATGAAATATTGATCAGAATATGTACCTTCCAAAGCAAAAAAAGAGTATGTCAGGGTTTTAGTGTGTTGTACGTGACAAATTCTGAATAGTTCATGTTACAGCCAGTGACAGAACTCACGCAGAATCAATAATTTCTTTCTTCTACAGAAATTTCTAGCAGTATCAACAAAGCTTATAACAATCTCTCTGAGAATACTTCAGGACCAGAGTCTTAAGTCAAAGAACAGTAACATCGAGCATTTCTTGTGCGTATTTTGGCGTTGTACAAGAATTAATAGGAAATAACTTGTACAATTGAGAACTTCAAGGATAGCTTGTTGAAAACTGTAGAAACTGTTTGCATAGTGTAACAAGCATTACCTTCTTGGTGCAGAAGCTAGGATACTTCATAGACCCCAAATAAATAAGCTGTATTCCAGCAAGTTTTGCATGAGTGTTCTTCATCTTGGTTCTTGCCCTGCGTGCCTCAACAGAATATCTGAAGCCCTTCCATGTGCGCGCTGTCAGTTAACTCGCACTATGGCAAGCTTTCCATGCATGCATATTATCAAGTTAGGAGAATCTACACTAGCTGAAAACCTTTTTCTATCATTTATGCAGGTTGAAAGTCTGTAAAGTGAGTAATTCTAACTGACAAAAATGCTGTTAACTTTTACTGTAGCCGTTTTGAAGTCAATCATGCAATAACTAAATACAGTGGTATTTTGATAAACCAGCGTATTAGGTTGATGGTTATTTTTAATCTGCCAGCTTTAAGGTCTCAAATGTGCTTCAAGAGAAGTGACTAACATCAGCCAACAGCTGAGTAGAGTTCAGCCTTCATAACAAGACAGTGAACCCGTACCAAAATACAAGTGCTACTTAACTGGTTTTGGCTTACCAGACAACTTGGGACTTTTACCACTGCATGTGTTAAAATGGAAACCAACAAACTCCTATGCAAATAGTTGTACAAATGGTTAAAATATATTTGAGTCAAGTTATCACACTGAAGGTAGCTCCCCCATCTGGAAACAAATTTATTTGAAAAAAAATAAAATTCTGTAGCTCTTTTGGATAAAATCTGATATAGCTCTCTTTTAAAAAATACTACACATGACTCTCTAGCTATGGAATAAAGCCTTATTTTATTTCTGCAATTACATTTAGCAGAGAAATTCAGCTGCATGATGATATTAAGACTGCTGTTCAGAATATAACATAAACTAACAAGTTGAGCAGAAATTAAATAAAGATGTTTTATAATATTTGTGTCCATTTTTGCAGGCTATCTTTGAACTTTCCCAGGGAGAAGAAGACTTGATAGAAGATCTGAAGTTAGCAAAAAAGGTATTTTTTTTTTTAAAGACAGAACACAACAAACCATATTCATTGGTTTGTATCACTTTGTAAATTATCCTTGCTTTTTAAAATTGCAAAGACAGCAAGGGAGGGGGGAAACCCCAAACAAATTTTTATTTTCCCATTCTTTCCGAAACACCTAAATGTGCTACTTCAATTTTTTTTTTTACAAATATGAAACTGGTAGTTTAAGAAATGGTTATGAAACTTTGAAATACTTTCAGCAGTTGGTCTGTTCTTATTTATGGAAAGCTTTAAATGTTATCACTAATTTTTCAGCTACCAATGATAGATTAAATACAGAGCTCCCCTCTTTTCTTTACAGGCTTATCATGACCCAATGCTTAAACTTTCCATTATGACAGAGCAAGAACTGAACCAAATTTTTGGAACTTTGGACTCCTTAATTCCTCTACATGAAGGTAAAACTCAAATAGTCTTTCTCTGTGTTAGTATTCCACATAGATTTATAGTCATTTGGTTCATTAAGTGAAGTTTCTCTTCTTTTTTTAATCACGATCAGATCTTCTTAGGCGACTTCAAGAAGTCAGGAAACCTGACGGATCAACAGAACATGTTGGCCATATCCTTGTGGGTTGGGTAAGGCAGAGGTTTTAATCAATTTTGGGACTTTAGTTTGGAGCTGCAGCATAGTTTCTATCAGACAATTTCCTTTCTATATCTGGCATACCATGCAAATAGTATATTCCCCAACTATTTATAAGGCAAGGCAACTATACAGCAAGATAATGGAATATTTTTGTTTTTCATGTATCTTCCTTGAAAAGATTTAGACGAGGATGCTGTTTTTAAAGCTTTTGCTATTCCAGAGATGAGCAGTATTTAATATGTTTTAAATAAAAATCAAGAGTCATTTATCGAATGTTGGTGATTTCAAAATTTGCCCTTGTTTGTAGTTTGGTTTCCAAGGGAAATGGAGCAGTCACATTGTGCAAGGGTACCCTACAGTTATTTTTGAATGTCAGTCTGTTCCAGTTAAGGTAATTAAGGTGGTTGTTAGTGCTATCAAAGGTGATAATTTTGTAGAAGTTTGTTCAAATAAGGTGGACAGGGATACAAGTGAGATGCTATTGCTGCTCCACAAAAGAAAAAGTTGGCAAGTTCACTTTCACTAACACCCAACAATATAAACACTGAAAGTTACTTTTGTTGATAACCTAGCTTGTTATATTAAAACAGAGCTGGTTTTAAAAGGATTTAGTTATGTGCAAAGTTTATTTGTAAGTATGTGTAAGGAATGAAATTTAGCAGGAAAAGAGGACTTGACATTTTTAAGGTATTAGGTAATAACAGACCTTTAGCCCCGCCCTGTGTGAAACAGTGGCCTATTTTAAAGGTGAGAAATATCATCACTACTAGTTGTAACAAAATTATCAACAAAGTTTGTGGGTAACACTAGCTTTCCTTTAATTACACAACTCAGAGTTAGGCACCACCAAAGTGGATAACAAAGATACAAAGTTGCAGGCTGTTTTATATACTATTCTTATCCCAATTACGTAAGGTACAAAGCCTTTCAAATTTTCCATGGGGTCTTCATGTTCTCAGAATTCATCACTTATTAAGTCCTCTCAATTCTTCTTTCTCAACAAACTTCTTTCTCCTTATTCCACTTCAGTCCATCTCACTTTGCCTCCAACCGATTCCATTCTAAGAAAGTCCCTCAGTATTCTATTAATTTCTGAAGCCCGGCTCTTATATAGGCACACGTGCTTAAACTAATTTTTCATCTTTCGTCTAATATGTTCTTCTATTTGATCAACATGACTAGGTTTTAAACTAGCCCTGGAAGGGTCTGTACAGAGGACAGAGCTAAGAACTTCATCTTCACTCTTGGCAGCTCTCAGCAGCACCTTATAAGACTTCCAACACTAGTACATAATGCAAACAGCTAATGATAAGCTTACAAGTGTCAAAAAATATCTCTTTTTTAATTTGCGTAAAGTAATTTAAATATATTTATTTTCTGATGTGGTTTTACACCAGTGAACTTCTCTTGGTCCAAGTACGTCCATTGTAATTACCTTTATTGAATATTTTGTGCATATTGTATGTTAATATAGCACTTTTTTAAATGGATATATTGTTCTAATCAACATACAAGATATTTTTTTTAGATTTAAGGTGCAGTTCTGTCCTCTTAGTTTGTTCAAGATTATTGAGGGCAGTATAGAAGCTAGACTGTAGGAGCTTGCTTATCTAAACAAGGCCAAGTCTGGGAGTACTCATTTGTTTCTGTTAATAATTAAAATCAGACTTTTGTTATCAACTCTTGTCCGCACTAAATAGCACTCAATGATAAGTCATGGATATCTTTAATGCTTTGGAAGAACACTGGAGATCTGTAGGAACTGAGAGATGAGATAGTGCTTCTAAGTGATTTAAACGATGAACAAGATAGTCAGAGGATCTTTGTAAACCTTATCTTTGTTGGAAACATTATTATCAATGAGTTGTGGATAAAACTCCCAAAAAAAGATTCTCAGCATGAGTTCCAACATCCTGAATCACTTGAAAATTTCTATATAGCAAATTGCTTTGTTTCAGCCATGGAATAATTTGTTCCTTTCTGCAGCTTCCATGCCTGAACTCGTACGATAGCTACTGCAGCAATCAAGTAGCAGCCAAAGCTTTACTGGATCACAAGAAACAAGATCACAGAGTGCAAGATTTCCTACAGCGCTGCTTAGAGTCTCCTTTTAGTCGCAAACTGGACCTTTGGAATTTCCTTGACATCCCAAGAAGCCGTTTGGTTAAATACCCCTTACTACTCAGAGAGATTTTGAGACACACACCAAATGATCATCCAGATCAGCAGCACCTTGAAGAAGCTGTGAGTTACTGTTGGGTTGGGGGTTTTTTAAGGTGATAATAGCACTTTTATCTTATTAATGGATTAAGAGACTCTACATAAAACATGGACATGCTATTATTTATACGAAAACCCAAACCTCTTTTAATATGAAGAGATAAATATCAAATTTTTAAGACATTCTTGGAAACCATGATAAAGCCAAGCTAAAGTGTCTTTGTACACTATAGTCTGCATAATTATAATTATAATCTGTAAGATTATAATCTTACAGACTGGTCTGAAAAAAATCCATGAAAATTATACTGTAAATGAAAATGTATTTTCTTGTAGCTACAGTTCAAATTATTAGAAGGTAGCTTTCAATATTGGATCATTTTCTAAAGTTCATGTGTTTTTCTTGTTTTTCTGTAGATAAATATAATTCAGGGCATAGTGGCTGAAATCAACATAAAGACTGGTGAATCCGAATGCCAGTATTACAAAGAGAGACTTATTTACCTTGAAGAAGGCCAAAGGGATTCATTAATTGATAATTCACGTGTTGTATGTTGTCACGGTGAACTGAAGAACAACAGGGGAGTGGTAAGGAATGAATATTTTGTCATAAATAACTTTTAAAGATAACTTGATTTTGTATGACAGCTAAGAGACGTGAGTATATATGCAGAAACATTGCCCTCTCATACATAGGATGTTGATAATTATTATAGATATAACACTCATCTTTTTTGTTGGCAGTCAGGTATCTATATATATGGAGATAATAAACTTGTATGTATCTTTGTCTCTATAGGAGACCTAAAAAAAGTCCTGTGTTAAAACTGCAAATAATGCATCTATTTAGATTTAGAGTCAGGTCAACTTGAGAAGTAAAGAGCAGTTACTCACAATTGGGAAGAAAATTTTGGCAATGAATACCAAAAAATTAATTTTAATGCATGGTATCAAGGGAAATTAATTTAAAATCCCTGTTTATTTATCGATGGAAACCACTGGAAATTGCAAAATGTGAAGAGGAACATAATTTAAATATGATAAGAGGTGACTTTTGCCACCTAAGAGCGAAACTAATTTTCTGCACTTCCAGGAGCTGTGCTGAAGCTGATTGTGAGCAGCATGTGAATTGTAAAAACGCTGCTTATAGTTTTTCATTGAAAAAATTGGATTAATAAGATTGCCTGTTTCGTAGTAAGACAGACAGCAGAGAAAAGTTAAAGTGGGTGCCAGGAAAAAGAATGTGTATAAGCATGCTGCTGTAAAGAGACCTTTGAAGTGTCATGCACAACATTTCAAAGCCTTAACACTAAAAGATTAATTTAGGCTTATTACGTAGGAAACTGAGTACAGGGAAAATAATGTTAGTTTTTAAATTGTTAGTTTTACATACTCATTTGCTTGAGCCATAAGACTTTTAAATAGTGGGAAGAGAGGAATCCTTATTTATTTTAACTGCTGAAACCACATGGTTATAATGTACTACAGTTTAAATAGTTTTTATTTAATCATGTTCTAACAAAAGAATAATTCAGTATTATTTCTTAATTTTTAACAGAAACTGCATGTCTTCCTCTTTGAAGAGGTATTGGTGATTACTCGAGCTATCACCCATAATGAACAGCTCTGCTACCAACTGTATCGGCAGCCAATTCCTGTGAGGGAGCTTGTGCTAGAAGACTTGCAAGATGGAGAAGTGCGATTGGGTGGATCCATACGTGGTGCATTCAGCAACAATGAGAGAAGTATGACTACACCTTTAGTTTTTATTTACTTTTATAGGGTGATTATAACCTTAAGAAACCTGCCAATGAGACATCAGAATGTTTTCTCTAAAACCCACATTATCTAGACCCAATATATTTTTATATTGTAACTTGCTGCTTCTAGATTGTTTCTTAAAGTTCACTATATTGATAACGGGATTTTTTACACACACTTGCTTCTGTACTGAACTGAGAAGGGGACAATGTATAGAATGTAGTGGCAAACCCACAAAATTATAAACAAATGTATTTTGAAATCTTAAGATAAGTTTTAGCTGGTAAGACTTGTACCATGGCTACATTGATTGCTATTCTGTAACTAAAACTTTCAGCTGACAGATAACTACTGTAGTGCTCAGAGTTAATGTGACGAGGTAAGAGTTAATGTCCATCTAATTAAGCCTCTTATAAAAATGTTTATTTCTATTGCAAGGGTCCTTTGAATCTCACCTATCTTGTGAAAACTTTGAGGGGTTTTGTATGTATTTGCTTTATTAGTAAAGTGAATGGAAGAGATGAGGCAATCTCCAGCTAACAAAAGGCACAGTAGTCAGTGAAGGTTCTGGAAATCTGTTTTGCAGAGAAGTAGGAGGAGAGACCTAGGAGTGAGGGAGAAGCCTTAATCCTGCCAGTTCACTGAAAGCTTAATGGGTAGCTAATGTATGGCAGAACCAAAATTGGTTAATCCAGTGAGAAGAAATCATTGCAAGTGCTTGTGGTGTTCCGTGTTATTGCCCCATAAAACAAGGAAATACCTGGATTCTTCTCTCTGGTCTCACATGGTATTGGCAGGAAAATACCATAAGTCAATCAAAGATTTTGCAGAATGTTATTTTAATTTACTCATTTATCATAAAAACCATTCAGCCAAAGCATTCAGTGTTTTGATACGTGTTGTTTCTTTCAGTCAAGAACTTCTTTAGAGTCAGCTTCAAAAATGGATCTCAAAGCCAGTCTCACTCACTCCAAGCCAACGACTCTTTCAACAAACAACAGTGGCTTAACTGTATCCGCCAGGCCAAAGAAAAAGTTACATGTGCAGGCAAAGCTGGTGTGCTGAACTCAGAAGAACATTTTCTTTTGTCACCAAATGGAAGCAAAGTACCCCAGGGAGAAACCACACTTGAGCAAATGGACCAATCAGACTGTGAGTCAGACTATAGTATGGACACCAGCGAGATCAGTGTCGACTGTGAACGAATGGAACAGACAAACTCTTGTGAAAATGAGAAACAAATAGAAACCAATGTTTGACAAAATCTTACAGTTCATGGAAGAAAATCTGTCTCCTACCTGTACAGTATTTGCATTCCATACCTGGAACCATTTGGAGAAGCACTTTTAAAATATTTTTTGTGACAATGTCAATGCAGTCCTCCTTGTATTCGTACCTGCGAGTGTAGTACTGTAACTGCCCATCTGTATAAGCTGGAATCTCTTGCAACTCATGCATTGTGATTATATTCCATAAAACATCTAAGGTGGATGAAAGAGGTACTTGACCAGTTATTCTCAATGTCCTGCTGTAAACAGAATCTCTAAACTACTGTTTATATGTGCATTACGTAAAGAACCTTTTCATAACTTTTGAAGTACTTTATTTGCCCTTTAATGGGGCAGCTGAAGGTGCAGACTTAATATGGAGTTTCAGGACGGTTATCCAGATGATAAGTTTTCATAAAGGCATAGAAAGAAAAAATAGCTTTGCAGGAAAAAAGAAAAACATCTTGCAATAACCTGTCTGAACTCTTGCAGTATTAAGTCAAAAAGAACTACGAACAGTGGGCCATGTAACCAGTGACTCTTTAGGGAGTAATTTTTCAAAATGAAGCACTGTACTAAGATCCAGCAACCGAACTTATTAAAATCTGGTCAAAGTGGTCAGCATAGTGCTAAGATTTATTTATCAAGGCATGTAATGCTAAAAATAATCAACCAGAAAAACCCCTACTCAAACCCAACCAAACCTCTACAGCCAGCACTGAATTAAATGAAATGCTGAGAATACTGGGTATTTGTAAATAAGCTGGTAGTTTGCCTTCAGTGCCATATATATACATATTCTGTCCCAAAAGGATAGGAATGGAAAAAAGCTTTTGCTTGTGAATAGGCCCTCTTCAGCATTTTGCACTCCACTGACCTCCACTGTTGGTTTTAAACGCCACTAAACTAATGTTAAAACATTTAATTTTCTGTAAATGTCTGTTTACAATTACATGTAGTTGGTTTTTAAACTAAGTGACAATTTTATATAAATGGTGCTCTACAAATACCCGATGGGATTATGTAGAGAAAGTTTAAACAAAAAGGGAATGCTTTTCCTTTAGGATGTATTACATCCTTTCTATTTTTCTCAAGTTTTGTTTTAAAACTTTTTATTGCATTTAATCTCATGCTGGAATTGGAAACGTTACTGTGTTTTCTGGTGGCTGATTTAATCTACTCATTATGATGAGAAGCAGATGAGCCACTTAAATGCAGTCTAAAGCGCTCAGTTCAACTTCCTGTTACTTTTCAGGAATCCCTTGGTAATATTTTATTTCGTGGTATAAGAAATAACACCAGTGCCGTATGGCAAGCTATGAAAATTACATATTAATAAATTGAAATGATTCTTGATATTACAAAAGATAACCTGTGCAACCTACTCGTACCAACAAAAGTAGAAAAACTGCTAAGTTATTGCCAAAAACATTTTTCTTGTATTCTACAAGTTTACAGAAAATAGTAAATGTCACGTATCTTACATATATATATGCTGGTGCGCATTACAGAAATCAGATGATAAACAATATAAACCAAGGTATTTTTATTTTTTAAAAAAATGTCATTTTTACCCTATAGAACATATTTCTGTATTTATAGTTTTTAAAAAAGACAATTTTCTGTTTCAGGCTTTGTAATTTATTTCAACTGCTTCATTTTTAGAGCTGAATGAGTATGCCAGAGAAGATGAGAGAAGGAAAATTTTGCAGAAGGCGTAGGAAAGCATATTAGATGATGAACCATTTTCATAAAAGCTGTTCAGCAAAATGCTAAAAAGAGTGAGAAATATGTGAAGTGTTCGGGTAGAGAAGAAAGAATGGGGGTGTGTATTGATTTTTTTTAAAAAAAATAATAGCCTTAAACTTTTCTGGGAGCATTTCAAATAAATTACATTAAACCATTTTGATTTATATCTGGTTTGCTTGTTTGTGAGAGAAGACTACAAAAAATTATTTTAATGGTGCACACAGAGAGGCTTAACATGTGACCAATGCTTATACTTTAGTTCTGATGTAAGTATTGCATATTTAGATCTAATTTGCCAGATACAAAATAGTAATGAAGAAACAAGTCACTGCACTCAATTCAACACATTCCCCGAAGTCTTGTATTATCTAAACAATTTAATAAGTAAGTGGAACAAAAAATTAATATTCTGCCGTCAGCTTCTTTCTTCTGATTCCTTGTGGGTCACATCTCTACTAAATACGTATTATTCCAAAACATTGAAAAGATTAACTTATATTTCTGTACTCTCATTTAGCATCCCACTTAGTGTCATGTTTGACACGCTGCAGTGCCTGTTTCTGTTTTGCTTTGTCAGTTTTGATCTAATAAAGCTTAATGGTGTTTTTTTTCAAATCATCTTGAGGAATAATACTTCCACTTTTAGAATCCTGGATTTGGTTAGCTTGTTTTGTTTCTAGAAATTTTGAAATGCTCTGTTTTTGAAAGAGTGATTTTTGATTGGGGTGGAAGAGTTGGACAATAATGAAATGTGTCAAAAATGATGGGTAAAATGTAAAATTATGAATGCAAAGTAAAGAAGAAAAGTAATCTAAGTAACTGTTGAAGCGATCATCACTTTTTGTATTCCTGGTGGCAGCAGAAAGGAGTCTGAGAGGTTGCAGCAGTGAACTGGCAGCCATGCAGTGTGCATAGGCCTCTGCGTGGTTGTTATGCAGAAAATTGCTTTTGATTTATTTCTCAGGTCACCACCGTTGCCTGTATAGTGCTTCCACTAATGAGACAGTTCAAAGAGATCTTAGATCACTGGTGTGTCCAATAGAAGAATAGTGCTGTGGCAAGAAGGTGAATGAGAACAGGTGGAATTTGGAGAAAAAAAGTTTTAAGTTTTTAAATACTTTAAATTTTTCTAATTTTTAAAAAAGCAGTGAACAGCCAGACATGTCAAGGGCTTCAGAGATCACCGTGAGCGTGACAAAATAAGGAGGGGTCCATAGATGCTGGGTAAGTTCCAGCTCCTGTAAATCTGAGGTAGACCTACTCTGGATCTCACAGTCTGGGAGAAGAGCAAGTGACGAGGCATCTTGCTCTCAAGAGCAGGAGTCAGTAGTCCAGTGTGCCAGTTTTGTACCTCCTGGACAAATCTTATCAACCTCTACTCTCTTTTATTCCTGGTGAGAACAGCGTTGTCTTGGCTTGTGGAAAGTTCTGATGAACCAGAAGTAATAAAAGATAAAAGAATAGATTGTCTTGATAGGAAGACAGGTAAGCAAAGAGAATGCTCTTGGAAGTCCTTGGACTATATGGGTCCTCTGAGATTACAGAAGAAAATTTAACTGTCTGTGGTCTTTGGTTCCCCAGATTTGGTCTGCAGCAGTGAAGAGAACGCAAGGATGAAGACCTGTCTCCTGGAACACAACGGTTGGCTATGAGACACCAGAAGCACTTAGTTTAAAAGCCTGAAGCTAATCATTATCAGGGGATCAGTTGCCAGAATCTGGGTAAGAGATAGGCTCAGCACTGAACTCCAAAGCTGAGAAAGTATCTCTCAGTGGTGACTCCTATTTGGCATGACCCACCTGAGGCAGGGATACTGCCTTAGGGATGGCTGCACAATAGCGGGAAACAGGTTTCTTGAGGTTTCACAGAAACTTCTAGAGTTTGAAAGATAACATCAGAATTTTTAGGTATCACTTTAAGGGGCATGGTGTCAGCATCTGGCACTTAAGTCTTGATTCCCAAGAACTATCAGAGCCAGAAACTGAGTTCTGCATATATGGAAAAAGATTTATTTCCTTTGAATGTGGGATTCCAATTCTAAAACAGATAGTTCTCCCATATTTAATGTTTACTCATAAATACTGATTTAAAATACTATAATCTGCTCTACAGGTTAATGCTGCCATCTACTGGAAATAATGGTATATTTTTAGAGCTGATTTGATTACACAAATTTAAAATACTTTAAAATATTACACGTATAAATAATTATAAAATGAAATTCAGTATTTAAAAAAATACAAGCAGGTATTTTCAGACTTTTACCTGAGCATCCCACATTTGTTAGAAAAAAGTGAATTTCTGCTACCAAACCCTGGTTTTCTGCTACTACCTCCCCAGTTAGTCTCACCTTTTACTGTATACTAGATGTATTTTCTCCATGGCTGGTAAATGATGTTAAAGCTCTTACTAATGTATTACATATCATCTGATTTCAGAATCAAAGGGATTTGCAGCTGCTTTGTACTCAGGTGGGAAACCACTAGGTGCAAGCCAGGGAGTCATGGTTAAATGCCTGGCAAATATCAGAAACCACAGAAACCAGAAACTAGAAAGACAATAAGGTGACAGATTTTATAACCTTTTTTCACTTCAGAGTATTCTACTAATCTCTTCCTGTGGTGATTTCTCACTGAACCTTTATTTCGGGAATTGGAATTTTTGCTATCTATTTTATATCTATCAAGATTTATAGTGGTATATGATCCAGAACTGTTATATCATTTATGAATTAGTAATTTTTATAATCATCTCTCTTGGGCTTACGTTAATTAACACATAAAATAATTTTGTACAACTGCAAAGAAGTATCTTTTTAATGCCAAGTGGTAAATGAGTAAAACCTCAAGCAAGACTTCACACCTGATTTGGATTTGTTATGGTACATGCTTATGTTCATATTTCTCATTATTGAACATATCCACATATATTGTAGACATATTCTTTAGTGTATTTTCCAGTATTCATTGTGAGAGAAAGTGGTAGTAGACATTTTTCACAGTTACAGGATAATTTTAATAGTAGTTTCTCATCCTGTTGCCTTTTTTTTTTGTAGTTGTTTCTTTAGTGCTTATTGAATTTATTGGAACAGATCTATAGTATAATAAACAGCATTTACTATATTTCATAACTGCTATTGATTATTGTCTACCTTCTAGACAAAATAACACCATTTTCTAGTCTTTCATGAAATGGTTTAGATTCATGCAGCAAAAAAGAATCATTAGATATGTTCCTAGAAGTTATAGCAATGAAAAGTGTGTGTAATACAAGAGTGATGACACCATCATAGCTCTGTAGTATAACTGCTCGTTTGTGAATGCAGGCAAGCCAGATATAATCAAATCCAAACACTAATCAACTGAACTAGTTGTATATTAAAGATGTACACAGCCTGGAAATGATTTAACAGCTTTGCCAATTCACACCTAATAAAACAGGCTGACATGTTTAGAGATGTATAGTGGATCAACACAGGTTTAAAGAACACTAGATTAGTATTTCCATTTTTTCCTTGTATGTAGAAATTCTATTAGAACGAGGTAAAGCACAGCAAAATTATTTTGATAAGATATCGACTCATCTGTAATATTCTCTTTACCACCGCTGAATCCTCACTGAGGCAGGGCATCAAATTCTCAGGGAGAGAGTCTTAATATATCTACAGGTTGAACCCTGTTATTTGTGTTTTATTACCACTGGATAATTGAACACCGTGTTTCTACAGCTAGATAAATGCCGTTATGTTTCTGTAATTTATGTAAATTATAGTTATAGATACTAATTACCCTATTTAAACTTGGCTGGCTCCCCAAAGACTTCTAAGAAGAAACCAATAATTATTAGCTTATCTTCTTTTAATGTCCTGGAGGCTAGCATTAGCAGCAGGCCATTTGTGAGTTCGTAGGTTGCTTGTATTTTCTGACTTACAGGTAATCTGAAAAGAGATGAATAATGTAAAAGGGTTAGGTTAAATTATTTTTTCTTTGCTGTCCTGGGTTTGGTTGAGATAGAGTTAATTTTCTTTAGCTTCTCCTACTGGCCTGCGAAGGAGAGGGCAGGGAGTACACAAGAAGCTGTGAGGGACAGAGCCAGGACAGCTGACCCAAAGTGTCAGACTAACAGGCCTGTAGTTCCCGAGATCCTCTTTCTGGTCCTTCTTGTAGATGGGCATCACATATTGTAACCTCCAGCCAACTGGGACCTCCCCTGTTAGCCAGGACTGCTGATAAATGATGGAAAGTGGCTTGGTGAGCACTTCTGCCGGGTCCTTCAGTATCCTTGGGTGGGTCTCATCCAGACCCATAGACTTGTGTCAAAGTGGTGCACTGCACTATGCTGGGCCCTGGTCAGTATCTACGAAATACTGTCCAATATTAGGCAGCACTCTGAGGGAAGAGAGGGAAAACAGAATAACCGGCACTGCCGCTACTCCAGTAGCTTGGAATTAGAGGGTAGGGAAGCCAAGCAGCTGGGATCCCTATCTAGGGAAGGGAGCATTGACAAGACGATTGGAAAAATGACACAAGCTCTCAGTCTCTGGAGGCAACTTTTCTTAGGTGTGAAGGAAGGGTACCCCTTCAAGGAAGACGTTACATGTCACCCAGGCAAGTAGACCACCATGGAGAGAGGTAACCAGTACTTGAGGGAACTGGCCGCGCTGGAGGTTGTTTACAACAATCCAAAGAATGAGCGGTTACCCACAGATCCAGATAAAATCCGAAGTACATCACCCACGTGGCACAAGTTTCGGTGGAGTGAAACCGTTATTGTATACCAACTCATTGGCAGTAGCATCCTGGAAAGGAGATGAGGGACAAACTGTGGATGAATTGGCTGGTCAGCTCTAGCAATATGAAGGAGGTCTCTTCCTCCCTGCAGGCCTGCATCTCAGTTGAGGAGAAACTGCCAGACATGCTAGCAGAGAAGCTGCCCCAAGAGTTCCAGCGATTCAAGGGTAAATTCTGCTTCTCACCTGTATGGACCAGTACCTCAGTGATAAGGACTAAATGTTCCTCTAGGGGTGGGTGGGTGTAAGGAAAGGTTATTTGGAGCTGTTCTAATTCATCATGAGGCTATTCAAGAATTCTATTGAAGCATATAAAGACTTTTGCCTGTCCTTCACAGTTAATAATTTATTTTTATTCTTCAGACAAGAAATTCTCTCGTTTTGTTCCAAGTCTTGAAAACAACCTTTAAATTTGAGAGATAGAGGTAAGCGCTGGTGCCCTTAGCAATACAGCTCCTTTTCGTCCTTGGCAGTTTTTGGTGATGCTTAACAGTTTGTAGAGGTAAGTAGTGAGGCTGCTCTGTCGAGATACGGGGCAGCGCGCCTGGTGCAGCTGGACCTGTATCACTCAGCCAAGCTCCTGCCAGATGCAGATGGCACCACCTTGTGGGACCTGGATTCTAGGCCCTGGGGCTTCAGCCTGAACAGGCCAGGTTTCCCAAGCACTGCTCAAAGTCAGCGTGTGCTGTCTCTCAGCTGTAGGCTGGAGCATCTTGACGTGCCATGCTCCAGCCTCTCTTCCCCAGTGGCACTGCCTGCGTACCAGCCCGGGGACAGGCTGAGAGAGCTGGGCTTGTTCAGCCTGGAGAAGGGTCTGAGGAAGCCTCATAGCGACCTCCCAGTACCTGAAGGGGCTTACAGGAAAGCGGGCGGGGGGGGGGGGGGGGTGTTGTGTTTATACTAGAGCCAGGAGTGGTAGGATGGTGGGGACTGGCTTTAAACTGGAAGGGGGAAGATTTAGGTTGGACATTTGGAAGAGATTCTTCATGCTGAGGGTGTTGAGGCACCGGCACAGGTTGCCCAGGGAAGCTGTGGATGCCCCATCCCTGGGGGTGTTCAAGGCCAGGTTGGATGGGGCTTTGAGCTGCCTGGGCTGGATGAGCTTTAAGGTCCCTTTCAACCTAAGCCCTTCCATGATTCTGACACGGGTACCCGCCCCGTCCCGCGCATCGAGGATCTCCGGAGAGCCAGAGGAAGGAGCTGACTTCTCTCTTCGCCCCACACCCTTTCCCGGAGCGAGGCGTGAAAGGAACGAGCGGCCTCCTCTGCCCCGTGCTGTGAGGCCGCGGGGCGCAGGGACCGCTCCCGGGCGCCGCCACGAGCGCGGGGCCTCGCGCGGCTGCTGCCCCTATTCCAGGCAATTCCACACCCTCCACCGCCATACCCGCGCCCGCCCCTCTATTTATAAACTGTGCGGCGAGCGGATTGGCTAAGCCGGACGGGCTCCAGCCCCGCCCCCTTGCTGCGTGCCCCGCCGCCGCCATGTTAGAGCGGGGAGGGGGCGGCGGGGCTGCCATAAAGCGAGCAGACGGAGGGGGAGTAGTAGCGGCGCGGGTGGTGCATGGCGCTGGGGAAGGGGCAGCGCGGTGGGGGTGGAAGAGGGCGCGGGCTGCTGCGCTCGCTTTCCCGACGGTGGGCGTGAGTGGCCGAGGCCGTGATCCCCAGTGGTGGCGAGATGGAGCCGGAGCAGCATCAGCGGACGGAGAAGAGCGGCGCGGCCCTTCTCGGGGTGGAGAGCGATGGAGCGGGAGCCGCTGAGGACACCGCACAAAATGGCGGCCGCTGTGAAAGCGGTGGCGCTGAGGAGGCGCTGCTGGTGGCTGCTGCTGCTGCAGAGGACAAGGTCCCCCCGAGCCTCGGCATCACCAGCAGCAGCCAGCGCAGGAGCAGCATCTCAACGGCAAACGAACAGCAGCAGCCGCTGCCCAGCGGTGTGTTGAGGGGGCCTACCCCTCTCTCTAAGCCCCCAGAAGACCTGCCTGTTAGGAGGAACTTTCAGATCCCCAGGAAGAGCGGAGAAAAGAAAGGTTGTTCCTTCCCTTTCCCTCCCTTCTCTCCCTCACTCCCCTCTCCATCTGATTCATTAGGCAGGCTCTTTATGCACCTCACACGGCTGCATGCAATATCCTGCGGGTGTGGAGGAGGCTGTGGCATGGCTTGGACGAGTGAGGCTGCTGGGAATACGATTTAGCGTCAGAGAAGCTTTTACATTCTTTCCTTTCCTTACCCCTCCCTCTTTTCTTTTTGGTTTTTATTTTATCACAAGCAGGAGGAAAAAACCCAAACAAACAAAGCAAAATCAGAACTCGGCTTGGATTTTACATCATTGCTTTAAATGGCTGGAAAAGCTGGATGTGATCTGGGTAGGCTTGAGTGTTGATCCTGGCTTTGCTTCTGGAGATGGAATCACGTGCAAAGAAGATGGTTCTCTGGGACACGGACATGCAGAGAAGATGGTTCACTTTTCTTTTTCCCTTGGCCTCTTTGCAGGAGAGAGCTGTAATTCTGTTTAGGGTAGACGAGCCAATGCTGAGCAGAATTATCCTTCATTGATGACACACAGAAGACTTGTTCTTATCGAGTGAGTTCCTTACTTTGCAGGCAGGAAGTTAGCATCCCACTTTCACATGCCACGACTTGGAAGTGTGCCTTTACCAAGCATTCAGGGTTCGTTTTTTAGATTTCGAGTTTCTTCCTGTAAAAGCCTATGGTATTTCTCGCTTTTCATGAGACTCCGTTGACTTATGTTTATCTTTGATTTTTGCGAAGTGGTGTTGAAGATCTGTCTTGTTCCCTCTCTGAAACTTATCTCGATTCTTGACCTTTTGCAACATGGGGTCAGTAACTTAGTATGTATCACAAGAATACCGGTTCGTATAGGCTTCTGGCTCTTGAGAGAAGAGTCTAACATCTAACTTCTTGAAGTCCTTTCTTCTGTAAGGAAGAGATGAAGGTAGGTTTATTTCATTGTCCAGTCCTTCCTTCCATTTTTGGTAGTAATATCCTCTTTTTATTTTTCTTGCCTTTCTTTGCCGTGGCCCCTCCTTGAGGGGGGAAATACAAGTCTGGCAGAAATTCGTTGTAAAAACGACTAAGTTGGTTTGGAGAAAGAAAGTCTCTTATTACACATCTGACGGAAGAATGTCTGGATGAAACATGGTGCCATTTGTACTTCCACGTGTCAGACCCAAGTGTGGTTACATTTGAATACCTTTAAATATATCTTGGAGATGTTGAATGCTTAACCACAGACGTTTGGTGTTCCTCTCTAGCATTGGGTTCTGATGTGAATGAAAAATTGCAAAATAACCTTTTTGGCTTATCTGATTCTTCATTTGCATATGCAGAACCATCTATGATGTGTGAAAAAGTTTGGACTGTTGGTAGTTCAAACATCAGGCTTCTGTGGCTTCTAGAGTACAGGAGGAAGCTATTCTTGCCATGCTTCTAAGATTGACTTAGAATCAAGTCAATGTTAATGTCAAGGTCATTTGACCTATTCATAAGAGCTTACTTTTGGGGGCACGTCTTCTTTTTGCTTTTCTGTTTCAGCTTACATAAAGCTTCTTGGACATTTTAATTGTAATGACGACTTAGGGTTTTCAAAACTCAGCTTTTTCCATTCAGTCCATGGTGCTTGCGGTTGTGGAGCTACTATGGTTGCTGATTGTTGTTCATACACCATGTGATACCATAACACAAAGTGCTTTGAGAGACCGTTCTGTATGTGTGACTTGCAAAAGTGGGCTATGGTAACAACTGCCAATGCGATCTTTGAGGACAACCAAATTGCTAGTAGCGCTGGTATTGGCGTTTGAGGAATGACACAATTAAATCAATTCTGGAACTAAAATAGGAGATTAGCGGTGCATTGATCGTCTGTCACTGTAGAGGCATATGCTTACGACATCCTTAGCACCAGTGTTCAAATACATCTTGTGAAATTACAAAATAATCAGAATATCATCTGTTCCTCACAAAAGACTTCTCGGCTAGATTCAAAATTCCAGCATGAAACAATACACGTGGAAGCTTCCTCCATTGTTCCTTGGTTGGGAATTGTCCTTGGTTTGCTTTTTACATCTCCGTTTGGTTCCTGGACACACCATCCTTAGAGACACCTGCTGACTTTGGAAGACAATCGGCCATGTTCAAACTATAAATCTCTGCGGAATGACTTTGTTATTTTAGTGGGCTTGGTTTTTTTGTTGTGGTTTGTTATTTTTTTTTTAAGCATCACAGTGTGTTCTGGGAACAATTTTTGACTGTGAAGCGATTGAAAAACAAATTTGCAAAACAAAATGGAAGTGGGAAATTCTAGAAAACTTAGGATTAAGCTGCTTTTTCAACCTTTCTGGAATTTATATCTAGCTACTTTTGGAAGTGAAAGTAAACAGAAAGGATCTTGTTAATGTGGAGAAAGGCACCTGGAGGAAATGTGCTTACTGGTTGGTTCTCACAGAGAATCTTTCTTCTGACTTCCTTTTTCTTTCCAAGCAGAAGAATTCAGGAAACAAAACTGTAGAAAAGGTCAATTGTGAGATTTCTTTTTAGTGTGTATGTGCATTTGTTATCCTACTTAAAACTTGTCTTGAAAATTTATGTTTTCTTGGTACACGTAGTTTAGTAACTGTATTTATGCTTTCAAGTAGCTTCCCTCTTTTTTATCTTGGTGCTACAGCCAGTTGTCATGGCCAGATCTTCTTAGGTGTCTAAATCTGCTGAAACTTGAAAGGTCCATGTTTAATAGGATGAGGAAAATACAATTTCAAGATAAAGCACTGGAAGGGCTTTTTTTGACTTATGGAACTCCAAGTGTTCCTCATATCAGAAGGCAATTCCAAAAAACCACGTTCAGGTAGTTAAGAGGTTGCTAGTTGGTAAAGGTCTGACATTCATTTCCGTAGTCTGTCACATTATCAAATGTCTGCTGTTTCTCAGGCTACATCGGAGGAAAAAGGTCTTGCTTTTGTCCATGAAAGTCTTAGCAGTACTTGTTTGGAGGTCTAGATTGTCCCTTTTCTACTTAAGTGTTTCATTTTACCTTGTCTTCTGTCTTCTGATTTTCCATATCTTTGGTAGAGATGCGTATCTGCTATTTGCTGCTTAATATTTCTACACGAGGATTTCATTAAGCAATCGTTGAACTTGAGAACTATTTATATCTTTTGAGAACAAAAGGCATTTGGGACTGGAAAACGCACAAGTAATTAATACTATGGTTCATTAGCACCACAGAGTTTTGATCATGGTCTTAAAAAATGAGATAAAGAAAATGATGCTTCTCCTGCTACAAAGCTCCATTGAGCACTTGTTTGTGAAGTGCTAGCATTCTGCCAATTTACCTGATAATAAAATCAGTAATTTACTTATCTTCACTTGAAGGTTGGTTAGTTCAGGATTCCTTAAAGAGAATGTCTCCATCTTCCTCTTCTTCATATTCTGACTTAAAAGAAAAAGATCCAAAGCAACACAAACACGCTAACTTCAAACTCAGTTTTCTCAAGTTGAAGCACCAGACGGCTGTGAAACAAACTTAAAGCCTCTGGGGAACTGCGTACATCCAGACATCCAGTCTAATGTCTGTCCTAGATTGGATGCTATATTAGCTGATCTACTTTCCAAGTAGAAATACTTTGTGTTCTGACACACTGCAAAGAGACTAAACAAAACCATATTTATTTGCTTATTTTTACTTACGCAGAACAAGCTGGCAAACCCCACAATATTTGTTTTGTGTTTTAAGGGTACTGCAGGTTAATCCTTACATAAATGACTTCAATTTACATGGGTCCAATAAAGGTGCAGCATACCCACATCAGGTTCATGTAGCAAGCCTGAAAAATACACATGCATGCACTGCTGATCTTTGAAGTGATGCAGGACTGTAAATTAGCTTAATAATCCCATCCTTTGCTTGAATGTAGGGTTTGGGGACTGCAGTAAAAGGTCTAGTTTAGAACTTTTCAGGTTCTTTTTCCTGTTTCTGAACTCATTTATGTGGAGGAATTCCTTCTACAGTGATCTTAATCTTTTAGAAAATATCTGCCCTGTAGCACCAATGCTTAGATGACAAATTAGAAAATGGTGCTGTGCTAATTACCTCAGCAGGCAGTGTAGCAGGTTTTTAGTAAGAACCTGAAGCCTGCAGTACCTCAGATTTTGGAAGTACTGCGAAAGTGGATTTGAACCTGTCATGAAGCATAAGATTAATGTGTTTGAAAAGTCATACTCAAACAAGGAAAACAAGGTATGCCGTGTATTCTTGAAGTTTTTTGAGTGGGGCATACGGTAATTTATCTGAAATCCAAAGCTAAATGACTGAAATTTTTTAACTTTATGATTACAGTGCTGTCCTGCAGTCAGTTTACCAGTTTCTTCTTCCTCCATCCATCATTTGGCGACTCAGAAATAGAATGCAGTGGGTACAAAATCAGCAGGCTGCCCCTGAAGACCAGAAGCTCAGTGGGTGCAGTGTAGTTCTCAAACCAAGTGTGAAATGTGTGCCACTACTATATATAAAAAAGTGTCAGGAAGACAGGATAAAACTTGATATTTCTAAATACTTCTCAAAACCTAAGTTGTGTGTTAGTCCTGTAAGGATTTATACGTTCAACAGATCTTTTTCCTGTTCCTTTTTTTCCCATCAATAGCTGATCATGAAGCCAATCACTCTTAATTTATGCGTTAAGTAAACTAAGGCAGGATTATACGTGTAGTTGCAGTTCTTGTTCACTTTGTGTTGAGTGAGCAGTACACATCAAAGGAATATAAATGCCTTTACCATGAGGTTTTTTGGTTTATTAAGCATTTTCCTACTAAAAAGGAGGATATAAGGTCTTGTTCTTGGACTGATGTGATCAGTTTGGTGGAATCGGTCTTGTTTTAATGTTCTGCACATTCTCAAGTGGAAAAATTGGAATTACAGAAGTGACTTCTGTGCCCAAGTACCTAAAAATATTTCAGTTTTGGTCTGTCTGCAGAGGTAGTAACAGCTCTTCTAGCTTCGGTGCACTCTCAGGTGGAAGGTACTTGTTTGGGGTATAAACTTGGTGAAGAAAGTATACATTGAGTAATAAGTAACCATTGTAGTAAAACAGACTTTCAGTTCTCTGCTAATAAATTGAAGATAAAAATGCAACAATCTTTAAAAAATCTCAGATTTAGTTTATTCCATAATTTAAGGGTTAGAGCTCTTCCATAAAGCTGTTGAGCATGAGTTCTGTAAGTGATTTATGGAGGTTCTACCTTCCTGGAGAACAGGGGGACTTGCTGTTCTTGGGCATCTCTGTCTCAGCTCACTCATCAGGTCTTTCCACAAAGCAGGAAATGTTTCAACAGAAAAGGGGAAGGTAGTTGACAGTATTTGAATGAGTGAAGGCATCTTAAGTGCTGAAGTAACATGCTTCAAGCATCTTAATTGCTGAAGTAACATGCTTCTTACTGGATTTGCCTCTGGGAAGTAGGCAAGACATGGTGTGTAGTTTGTGGTCACTCTTTCTAGCAAGTCCTGTGGAGTTTTCTGCTTGCCTGAACTCAAGGCGGAAGAAGCAGGTTTGAGGGTGTGTTTCTAGGAGGAAGGAAGAAGGGGTGGGCTACAGTAAGTATTGTTTAGGAAATGAGGAATCTGGAGGAGTAGCTGGTGTTGGAAACTGTGCTTGAACTGGTCCTTTTAAACAGGCAGCATGTGGAACTCATACACTGCAACACTAGGGTTTAGTAACTCCTTGTCAGAAAGATTTAAGAGGTGTTTGGGGATTACTTGGGACAGGAGGTGTTTTTCCTCTGTGTGTGTATTTGTAGTAGGGTTGTTTTATATTTTACTAATAAGTGTTTCTGTCTTCAATACAAGTGCATTCAATCTTAGTTAATACTAAGTTGAGAATTTCATTCACTTCCAATTATCTTTCCTCCCATATTGCTGTCAGCCTTTCAGGAATAAAGGTGTGGTTACTGAAAAGGCTGTTACATAAGAACGGGTTTCTTAATCACTTCCATAACTTCTACTCTTAAGAAAAATTATTTATTGATTGTTGCTGGTGTTGGAATCACTGCTTTAGTTTGTGGATTTTAGTTTGCAGTTTGTAAAGTGTGTGTGTGTAAATGCAGCTTTTACTAGATAACACCCAGCAGTTCAGTTTTCATTGAGAGCATTTATTTTATATTAAGACTAATGCAGTAACTCTTTCCTGCAAATAAGGAAAAGATTGCTATCTAAGTCTACTACCGTATTATTTAATGAAGTTGGAGATGCGCTCTAAAGATGTAATTAAATTTAATTTGCAGTTAGAATAATGGGAGTATAAAATTCTCTCTTATGTAAGACTGATTCTATTGTAGTTCAGTGCTAACTAATGCAGCTCCTAGTGATTTCAGGTGGTGGTGCTTTGAGAGGGTATTTTGGTAGAGGAAAATAGGCCTTCTTGCAGAAAGAGCAAAAGTGGTCTCAGAACTATCTGTTTGGAATAATTCCTGTCTGGAGTTTGCAAATACCACAAAATACTGCACTTTTGTGAGTATTTTGGCGTTTACCCTGGGGAGAAAAACCCTTGCGCTCCTGAACTAGCTCAGTTCCCCCAGAAGCATGATTTTCCTAGACGTTCCTCTCAAAATCTGCCATCGGGTTCTCTGCTGACCATGCTTGGGTTGCTCTTCCGATCAATTTGTCACTTTCAGTACCTAAATATGAATAAAGAAGCTTAGGGAGATGAACACTTCGCTATGTGAGCTTAGGCAAAGGTTTGCCCGGAAGGTGAATTTGTACAACAGCAAATGAAGGGCTTTCCTTGTAATGCAGCTATGGTAAGATAGCATGAACACAGGTAGTGTGTGGTTGGGAGTTTTTTGTTTTGTTTTGCTTTGAGGTTGTTTGTTATCTTTTTAAATAATAGGTTCTGTTGTACTTCTTAAGTCATATTGAATTTACCTATATTTAGACCAATTACCAAACAAAGAAGAAAATCTGGTTCAAAAGAGAGGCTAAGCTATGGAACTGTTATTGAGGTTTTATTAAAATAATTTGTTCCTGGTTCTTAATTAAAAGACCTAATTAGTTTAATCAAAGTTCTGAAAGTTTAATTACAGTGTTTTGCAGTACGTATCAGATGCTTTCAAAGGGTAAATTGAGACTTGAGGTGCATCCCTTATTAACTTCTGAGGACTAGCTGTTGAAAAGTAATGTTAAAAAAGCATAAAGAAATGTGATTTCTTTTTTAAGAAGCTATAATTCTAGGCAACCTTAACTTTCTAGCCTAATATCTTTTTCAGATATTTTAGGTGTCTTGTATTCTGAATTGAATGAGGAATTTGTTTTTCTGTATGAACTGTCAATATGAACTGGAAAATTTTGGATGTTTTTCAAATATGTATAGGAGCTTATTTTATTTCTTCTCCTTTATAGCACTCTTTCAGCCAGTAGCTGTGGGCTCTCGAGAATTTGAGGATATTGTGAAGATTCTGCATTCATCTTACTTGGAACCAAGTTCAGTGGCCAGTTTTAATTACAAGAAAGCCAGCTTAGTTCACAGTGAACTGTTGGAAAAGGAAGTGAGTATATTTGTGGCTTCACTCTATAAATAAGGTACACATCAAATGAAATTGAATGTTTTTTTTTCTAAGTCTAGAGGCAAACACCTGGAGATTATTTTCTACTTATGTGCTTGATATTTAATTGCAAACTCGTATCCCCAAAAATGTAAGCAGCTATTTTTCAGGCAAGTTTATTACTATGTAGACATAAAATCTTAACGCCAGATACTCAGAAAAGACTAAAAGAAATATTCTATTTAGCGCCACTTGTCTCTCTGCATTTTTTTCAAAATTTTTGTTAATTTTTATGTATGTTTATTAAACTGGAAAGATGTTACAGTGCCTTACTTGAAAGGCCTGATGCTTCCTGTGAAACTTAGGATGAAATTAATCAAGTTTACGGAGTCTCTGTAATTGTCTTGTTTTCCAAGAAGAAGTAGCTAAGAGTTGACTACTTGAAAGAGTAAGTTGAAGCACTTCTCCTGTACTTTATCTGCTGTCTTTTAAATCCAATCATGGCTTTCTTTAGTAACTGAAAGAGGTTTTCAGTCCAAGTACCAAAAAGCTTCATGTATGGAGTAAATGAATGTGTAATTGGTTTCATATAATTACTATCTTGAAACTATAAAGTAAATTCTGAAGCGTTTTTTTCTACTACTTTAATATTTATGGTTCACGGTTACAGCTAAGGAGTATTGCAGCTGATGAAAACCACCTCAGTAGCAATGAGGTGCAACTGCAAAAGTACACGCCTGATGTAAGAGATAAAGGTCTGCCTTCTAAAAAGAAAAAAAGTCTTTGTTTCTGGTATTTCAAAGATGATGTGGAAGGTGATGCGATGATGGATGCTTCTGCATGGTTACGCTACAGAGATAACACTAAAATCACTAAAATATTCTGCACAAGTTTGTTTCATGAAAAAAACATTCGACCAAAGAAATCCTTGGGCAGATTAAGCAGATAATATTTCCCATGGGTATAATGTTTTTGAAATTTTCTTTTAGCATTTTTTGGTTTCATTCAAATTATCTTTTGATTTATTTTTTTTTTTGTACACTTGGTTCTGCTGACATAGATGGGGTCTTAAAACATTGACACTTAAATGTGACAGCAGTAATCTGTCTACATGTGTTAAGAACTTTCTATAACAACAGTTCACAGAAAAACGCAGAGAGCTGAAATTTGATGGTCGCTTAGAAAAAGAGCTTACCGAAAGCTATGCATTTCTGATGGTTGATCGACCTAAGGTAAGAAAACAAAACTGCATATGAAATGATTTCTCTTCTTTTTCAGTTAAGAGATTTTGGGTTTTTTTGAGCTGAGCGTTTTTATTGATACATTTATTAATCTTTAAGTTATTCTTGTGAAATTCAGCACTGTAAAGTGTAGAAGGATGGGAAAGAGATACAATATTATGTCACCATTGAAATCGTTCGATTTTCTGTTTCAGGCTTTAGCAAGTAATGTTCATAAATTATGTTTAAGGTATAGGAGACTGTTTTCTTCTTTTTAAGATATGGGTAAGTCTGTAACTGCTTCATAGAGTGATTTGCACAGTTTAACAGCTCATGTAACAATTCAGGCTTGTCTTATCTCTGGGTGGTTTTGTGTTTTGGGGGTTTGGTTTTGGCTTTTTTTTTTTTTTTAGCTCCATCAAAATTCTGTAAATGTTGTTTCTCACTGTTTGTTCTGTTTGTATTCTGCCTTTCCTGCTAGACTTGCTTAAAAAACATGTGTCTGTTCTCTTCAGATCCAAAGCATATGTGAAAAAGGACTGCAAGTAGGCCACTCCAAAATAACAGTTCTTGGCAGTCCTTCCATGGGTAACTATATTTTGATTATATATGCTGATATTAGTCAGTGTGAGTCAGCAGATAATGTGATGCAGTTTTGTAACCTTTCAGTCCTTTTCCTGTCACTTCCTGCAGGACCATCACAGCTAGGTATTTTTAGCCAGGTAGTTCTACATCAGAATATTATTTCATAACTCAATTTTTGACTAGTTAATTTAATTTCTTTTCCCAAAGGGAAGACCCAATTCTCATTTTGGTTTAAGTCAGATCAATATAGTATGGTTTTCCAGTAAAATTTGGAGATCAAAGAACTAATGCAGTCTATGGCTTTGTGCCTGTCAGTGCTTGTGACATACGTGTATATGCATTCAGAAATCCCTAATGGAAATAGTGTCTCAGCTCAGTAGGTAGAACGAAAGTTCTTGAATCCACAAATCCAAGAAGAGCATAGATAAATTTGAGACTTGGAAGAGTCACCTGTTACGAGATTTGAAAGTGCAGGGTGCAAGGTTCCTTTTGCAGAGCTTTTTAAGTAGAAAATTAAGAAATAATTTTGTCACCCTCTGTAAGAGCAACATGACACAGAGATGCCCGTATGAAATTGAAAGCAGAGGGTGGAGAACAAAGATTTATGAGTGTATAGTTTTTTACTGTTTCAGCCAGTAAAGGTTCTGGAGCGATTTATCAAAGCTGTTAAATACATACTTGGAATGGCCGGAACCAAAGCAACATGGATGCTTTTCTGAGCACGTGAGTTCAGTTACAGTTATCTGAGCTGAGGTACTCGGCTAGACCAACAAATAAATGATGGTGTGTGCTTGAGGCCTTCAGATCTCTGAAATCACAGTCGAAGTGTTGAAAAGCAAGAAATTATTTTCCCTTTCTATTCTAGTGTCATTTCACAGTTCCAGCCAGTATATTTTTGTGGAAGTGTAGGATGAAAGATTGCTGAGGGTTCAGGGTGTTTTCCTACCTTATTTTTGAATCATACTTTTACTGCTTATCTTCATGATGTGGAATGGGACGTGGTACAGAAGGACCTCGGCTGTTTAAAAAAACCCAAACACCTGAAAGCACTATCTGTGTAGCCTCTAGGCAGGGCTTGTCCCTTTGGTCACACCACTTCCAGTAATGTGGGTGTGCTCCTTTCCAGCTGAGCTAGTGTCCATGTTCTGCTGTGGTGTTGGGTACTGCAGTTGGTGCAAGTAAGCATTTATTCTGCAACCTTGAAGTTGCAAATAATGAACGTGCCCTTACAGCTTACTCTGGTCGTATTCTGTAAGGATTGTTGTATGTTTGTTTCTTATACATTGAGCTTTAATCCCATGTAATGCTTCTGAAGTGCCTTACAGCGTTTTAACATTCAGCATAATGTGTTTGGTGGTTTTTTTTACTCCTCTCAGGTGTCTATATCTCCAGGTATGCTGATTTGTTGCAGCCTAATCCTCTAGAAGCTGGAGCAACTGGAGATGTGATTGTTTTTAAAATAATAAAGGTAAATTTATCTTGCTTATTCTTGAAGAATTAGATTGCTTACTGATAAAATAAAGGTGGTTTTAATCTCACTTACTGAACTTCCGTTTACACAATTATCTGCTTATAGAAAAACTAGAATCCCACCAGGTTTAAAATCCATTGTGGAGCTTAAATACAGCATAATAAAATTTTGTAAAAGATGGAAATGTCTTGTTTTCTTTTGCAAGTACGAAAATAATGTACTTCTGTAAATGGCTTTTTTAATGGCCTCTTCATCTCCCTGCTCCTTAAGTCCTTTGGTACTTGAAGAAATTTGCCAGTTTTCAGGAAAAAGCTTACTCCTACAGTTCTTCTGCTTTATTACAGGGAAGAATGAAAAGCATATATGACCATATTGGTATGAAAGCCATGGACTCAACAGTGAAGAGTGCATTAGATCCAACACCAAAGCACGAGTGTCATGTTTCAAAGAATGCGTATAAAGTAACCTCCTTGTTGGCTTACCGAGCCTTTGAACTTACTCAGGTAGAGGAAAGTTGAGCATGTGTTAACTTCTTATATAGGAACTTTATAAACAGAACTTTTGCAATAATGGAGATAAAGTCACTAAGATATATGAAATGCTGAGTGTGTTTAGCAGTCTCCCACAGATGACTCTGTTATAAATTACAGAACATATCAGCCCTCTCCCGTTTCCCTTAAGTCTACCTGGGCCTCATGGAGAAGATCTCCTTCGGATTGGGGTGTAGATGGAGTAGGAAATAGCAAGGGAATGTGTGCAGGCTGGGGCAGAGATAGTACACGAAGTCCGAAGTGTAAAAGGAGAGCTTGCTTGTGAGCATAGAAGCTCCTAAAAGGGAAATCATTCTATGGGAAAGAAAAGCATTTTTTTTTTACTCTCTCGTTTCTTTTGCTTCCCTTACTGAATTATCAGGTTTGGGGGTGGTGAGTGAGGAGAAGATGAAATTGCATCCAAGCATCTGTGTTCCCCTATCAGTTCCGTCTCTAACTGCATTAACCTGTTGCAATCAGATTATTCTGTCAAGTCCGTAGATTTCAGTTTACTTAATTGAAAGCATTTTCTTCACTGTTGCAACTTCTTTTGACTTCTGTAAATCAGAACTGGGCACTGAATCAGATGGCTAGAAAATGGATGTATGTTTTCATTTCTCATTACAAACTTGCCTTTATTAACACTGTTCTTTAACATTAGAATTTTGTGACTGAACTAAGGATGGGCTCCAAAACTCATAGCAATATTTACTTTCCTCAGTGAAATTTGTTTTGGTTTTGTTAATTCTCTCTTATCAAGAATATACTTGCAAATAAATGTTGCAAAATTATTTTTTTATTGTTGATTAGCTCCTTAAGTAGTGCATGGACCTGTCGGTGCTTGATAAAGGAGGGAGGAAAAGGTGAAGAAATAACCTTAATTGATTGTGTTACAAAGTACATATGGAAGGGCAGTTGAAAACTTCCTTATTTTAGGTATCTACTTTTGAAGAAATAGCTGTTGGTAAAAGGAACATAAATGTGATTTATTATAGTAACTTGTTTTATATACAAGTTAATGTTTGGTGTAGTGGGTGTCAAACAAGCTCCGTTTGTTTATTTAATTAGTTAATCATAAGGTATGTTTTGTAAGCTCTTCCTATGAAACGGAGGACACTTTTCTGTGAAGAAAGGTCACGGATTGTTAGCATATTCGCAAAATATGGTTTACCAGACTTCTAACTCAACATTGTGTTTACTTATTTTTCCAGTACTATTTTTATGAATATGGCTTTGATGAAATAAGGCGACGACCAAGACACGTTTGTCCTTATGCTGTGGTTTCGTTTACTTACAATGATGAAATGGTGCAAGTACCAAAATTCTTGCCCCCATCAAGGTAAGCTTGGAGAAATGAGTTTTAGAAAGGCTGCATGCAGCATGAGGAATTCATAGCTCTTGGCAGTAGCTAAGTATTGATGTAGGTGAACAGTGCTGAAATGAATGGACATATCACAGGGACTTGGCATAATAAATAATTCTAATGCAAAGCGAGAGGTGACAAAACTGGTTTTATGCATCAGGCTGGCCCCTGTAGGAAGCACTTCTGCTGCTCTTTTCAACTATTTGTCTTCTGCTGAGGTGGAGTCCCTGTATAAAGTGGAATTTTTTGCTTAACAGAAAAGTCAGTCATAAAATGTTCACAGCGTTCTCTTCCTTGGCATTCTAAAAAAGATGTTCAGTGTACTTTGTCACTGAACTCTTCACCGGTGTCCTCTTGTCGCTTGTGGAGAGAGTACCTAAATGGGTAGTTGTTTACAGATACAATGCGATACCAATGCTGATGGGAAGGTGTCCAGATGTGAAGACTATACTGTATAGTGCTAAAAGTAGTTATCAAGAGATCTAAAGTAGCACAAGATGCTGCAGCTGTGATAGCTTGAGGTTAGAGAGCAAATTATCAGTGTTGCTGTTTTCTTGGCCAGATAAAATATCCTTAATGTAAACTTCAGGTGCCAGAAGTTTCTATCTCAACGTTGTTTTGTCTTGTCTTTTTGTTAGGTCGAACAGCTTCAACGCAGATAGAAATACAGGTAAGAATGAATTGAAATTTATTGTTTTTATGATGTAGACATGGACAGTTTTGGACTTTTTTTCCCCATGTAGTTATATTTGTTTTTAACTGGAGTGATTGCTTAGTTATGCAGACTGCATACCTGAGTTTTATCCTGTGCCATATTGATTGCAGGCAACTCTTGCCAGTACTGGATGATCGAATAGGCACCTTAATGTGTATCTTCTTTTACCAGAACAAATCAGAAGTAATTTTTTCCCCTCCTTTTCTACTTAGAGTGTAGTAAGAACTTCTCTGTTTCCGAATCTGCTGTTCAGTGGTGCTTCAAATATTAGGATCCTCTGTCCTGGTTGTCTTTTGAACCTCATTCAAGCAAAATACTAATATATATGAAAGTGTTTGACAGTTAAGGTAAGGAAAGAGGCTATTGTTCCACAGATGTTGGCATCAAGGACATGCTTATATTGACAGGCATAGGTATCATACCAACGTCCTTTACTCTGCTCACATCGGGTCAAAACATGGGTAGGATTGTAACTGCCCTTTCTGTTAACTTTTATCTTATTTAACATTTCATTGTCTGGTATTACTATGAAATATTCCCTATAGTGCTTTGGACTTTCAGCGTCTTCTTTACTGCCATTTCCTTTCAGTTCCACCTAGCATGTGATTTCACTTTCTCCATCTTACTTTAGATAAATCCAGCTGTACATTATGGAGAGGGCAGCTTTGGAATAAAGGCAAGCTTTTGTGCCACGTTTCCTTGAAATCAGCAGCGTGTCCTTTCCCTCCATGCAAACTGTGAGTATTACCAATTTAAAGAATAAGTTTAGACTATCAGTGTGTTAAAACTTTTCTAGTAGAGACTGGTGAATTTTGAATATATTCAGATGAAAGTCTAAAATACACATTGAGTAGATGCTTCAAATGTGTCAAATGAGACTCTCAAGTCATGTGGATCCAGAGCTGCTTCTAGTTGGTGGCACACAGCTCAGTCATCACCTCTTTTGTTTGTTTTGTGTCACTTCAAAGGAACACGCTTCTTTCCAGGCATAAACACCACTGGCTTTGTGAAATAGTCCAAAGAACTGATTTTTAAGAGCATTTATTTGATAGTTCTTACTTGGTCAATGAGAGTAGGACTATGGGCAGGGAAAAAAAAGGTCTTTATTGTTTGTTCTCCCTCCCACCACCGTTCCTCTCCAGTCCTGAGAAACTTGAGGTTGAAAAAGTTGTGAACTTTGATGAATTGAAGAAAAAAGTTTCACCAGCGTTGTTCTATAAAGAAACATACCAAGGATCAAAAGAAGGTAAATAGTTCCGACTTAATTTTTTTAAATTCAGAATTTAAAAATTTTTTCTGAATTACAATTTTGTTCCTGTTTTTCTTACCTTGTCTTTCCACCCTTGTATCATGTCAGTGTTGAAGAATGGCATGTACTGTAGCCTTTATGAAGTTGTGGAGAAGTCCCGTTCTGGTAGTCACTTGGAAGGTTTGCTTCAGAAACTAGAGAAAGAGAAACTTGTGAGTGCAACAGATTTGACTTCCTGTTTTTAAAAATAATTTTACTGAGTAGTAATTAAGTCATAACACAAGATCCATGATCTCACTGGAATACCTTATCTGGCATATTTTTAGGTATTGTGTCAGGGCACTTGTCTACCCATGATGGAGTTTAGCTTAGAGATAATAAGAGTGTTTGTACTGAGTCTGATTGTTTGAAATGGTGTACTTTTTTTTTTTTTTTCTTGAAAACAGGTTCTTGTGAAGCCACTTGTGGACAGAGGATTTCTTTTTCTTCTTTCTCCCTTGCAAATGACAACCCCTTATGGTATGCATACTCTGTTTTTGAGTTGCTTTTGGTTTTTTGGTTGGATTTTTGAATACTTTTGAAGCGTAGTGGTCTACTCCTCAACTGATGTGATTTTGTTGTGTTCTAGACCATCAAACTGGACGGCCCCGCATGCTGCAGGCATTGTTTCTGTTTCCAGAATCTAGAGGTATAAAAAGCTCAAGTAAGTGTGTTCACTTTTGAGTTGTTTAAACTTAGTGTAGTGCTGAAGATGTAGTGTTACAGCCTGTCAGTCTAAACTAGGAATAACAGTTTGCATTGGTTATGGTGTTCAAAAAGTGTTTATTTCTTCACAGTACTAATTATGACACTACATATTTTAGATTCATTTATTCATATTTTAGAAAGTGAAACTTTGTTCAGATTTCTTGATTATATAGTCTAGCAGAACAGAGCACAACAGCTTCCCAGGACAGGGAAATCCTGCTCTCAGTATGTTCTTCTGTTGTGTCTCTTTGATTTAGTGAGTTGTATTGCTTTGCAAAGGAATTGAAAGAAACTGTATAGGTTTCCACTGGGTTACTAACCTGAATTGTTTCATAAAGGATCCAGTGAGATTAGAAGCAGCACAACAAATGCTTTGGGATTGCCTAGGAAAGAGTTATGCTTCCCGTGTTTCTTGTAAGGAGCTGTTATGCTGTTTCTTACTAAACTTTGGTAAGACTTTGAAGTGGCCGCGTTCTAGTAAAGTGGTTTCAATTGGAAATGATATGTGTGTCTAGGATACAGCTTACCCCAAAACTAGGAAAATGAGCAGTTCATCTTGCCTTGATGAGGTTGACCTTTAAGGAGTCTTTAAAGCTGGTTACTTCACAAAAAAAATCCTTTCCTGGCTTTTGGTTATTTTTCCACAGTCATTCCAAACTGTGTTTCACCAAATATATATAATACAGGGTATTGCTAATTAGTCAGCATTTATTTTTAGCTTTATGATTTTGTTTTAATTGTGAATTCCCTTTTCTCCTATAGCAGCACAAAAAAGTGTTCCATTTAGAACAAATAAAAATTCACCTACCACGGAGTTGCATGGAAATCAGGAAATCATTCCAGAATTCACAAAGTTTATTCAGGCTCTACATTTTGCCATAATCCAGTCTCGTAAAGATGCTTCTGCAGATTACAATGCTGTTGTGGATAAGTACATAAATGATTATTTGAGAAGAAGCTGTAGTGGCCCTGGAAAATACAGAGAATTTGTATTGTATCCATATGACTTGCGGTTGGATGAAAAAAGGTTTCTTTATTCTTCTCCAAAAAATAAATCTCACGTTGACAGCTCCTTGCAAAACTATATTTTTGGTTGTGAGGCATATCAGCTACCTGTTTCTAGAGCTAAGGAATTGATGGAGGGAAATCGGAAACCACAGCAGTTCAGTCCAATCTCAGATTATGAAGCCACAGAAGATGACTCTGATTTTGCCAATGTGAAAAGCAGGAAAAGAATCCATACAAAATATGAAGCCACTGCTGTCAAACAAAAACTGCCACATTCTGGAGATTACGATCCTGATAGACTCAAAGTACTTATTAATTTAATCCAGTGCAGGAAAAAAAATGTAGGTGGTGATTCTGATTCTGAAGATGTTAGACATAAAAGTGGTCTGAAAAGGAAGCTGGAAAAACAGTCTGAAAGTTTGCGGAAATACTTAAAAATGAGTGAATCTTCAGAGAACAGTTGTCAGTATGAAGGTAAGAAAGTCTTTTTTTCGTTTTCCTCTTTAAACATTGTAGTTCAAAGCATATTTAACACTTTATAGGTTGAGTATTTTTTCGTACTGTGGATATTTTAGTGCATTGTGGCTCATTTAAACATTGACCTGAGATGTATCAATAGAGATGTACTTTACTTTGTGTACATTGCCTCTTTCTAGAAGACAAGTTAACAGGACTTGTCATAGAAGCTTCTTTTGTTCTGTCTCTTTAGGCAGAAGGCAGACTAAAGAGTTTGCTTAGCTGTGGACTTTCTAATACAGAGTACTAAGCAGACTTGATATTATGTCTTTTGCAGAGTTTGACTTCAGGCATTGCTGTAATTGTTTATGACTCTGATACCCTATGTAATATGTAATTAATTTAGATTGAAGGGGAGAATTAAGCATCTAAGTATGAGCACAGTTAAGTTTTGAAATATTCAGTAATGCGTGGGACAAATATTCAGTAATGCGGGGGACAAAGCAAACAACCTAATAGTATTAAGATTGAATTACTCTCTACATGAAATCATCTATGTCCAAACCTCAGATAATTGTCACAGATAGTATCTGATCCTTGCCTAAGATCTACCAAAAAAACCCCTTTGATTTCTGTTTCCCTGACCCTTTTCTCAAGGCAGTGATGCAGGCCTTCAGAAGGGGGAAAACTAGGAGAGAAGGGTGGCACAATGAAGAGGGCTAATTACATCAAGCACCCAGTCATGCTCATGTGTACACGAATCGCTTTGATTCATGTGAAGTGGCTCGTATTAGGAATAAGTTTCCCTGTTGAGAGGTGCTGAACATACCGGCATGTGTGGATGGAGGAGACAGAGGATAGACTACATGCTAGATGTTGGATTCCTGCTTGAAAGTCTTTGAACCTTCTGGGTCTTTTTACATTGATCAGTAATGTAAAATATGTGAATGCATTTCTACCTGGCTGTGATCAGAACAGAATCTGTTTAAAACTAAATTTTGACTTGACTCCTTCAGGGGTACCAAAACAGCAACATCTGTCCTACAGTCTGAATTCCGTGTTTTTATGTAAATCTGGAAGTAATTTGTCTTGTAAGAAAACCTTACCTAAAATATTGTGAGCTTAAGTATCTTAACGTGATTAGATTTTTATTAGTCAAACAGCAGTTAAACAATTCCTTATTTCCATATATGATAAATAGCTTAGGGCTTCATCAGATACTTAAAGTAGTTCTTTGGCCTGTCTCTTTCCAGGAAGAATAAATACGTATGTTTTTTACTCACCCGAGAGGATGAATAGGAGAACAACTCTGTTCTAAAGTTATTTTTAGTATAAGTAGGCATGGTAGTTTTAGATTTACATTTAGTCTAAGAACTTGTGAGGTTAAGCATTACAATACTCATCATCTGCTGGAGCAACATTAACAGATGGAAAGAAGTAAATATTTTGCTTAAACTAATCTTTTTCTCTCAATAAGTGATAGAGAATTTTACCAGATTTCCATAAAATATACAGATCATAATATCTGACTTTTAATAAAACATAAAGTAGTATGGTATTGAGTGACCTAAAATAATACAATTGTTTATCTGGGGGAGCCTGTTCCCTCTAGAAACTGCTCTTTTATCAACATCTGCCTGTTCAGAGATTTCTGTTAAGAAAATAAATATATGTGTACTGTGTGAATTGATGCTAACGAGCGAGACTGGGGGTATGTGGTAGGTGTTTGGGAGGGAGCTGGTTTTGCTTTTATTTTAAACCTCAGTAATGGATTTTCCCTTCTTCCCCCTTCTCTAAGGGGGCAGAACCTTGGATTCGCTACACAGTGTTTTCTCAATTAATACTGAACTTGGTGGACATGACACTGACTTGCAGCAGCAAGATTTATCCGACCCTGCTGTTACTGACACACATGGCCTCATTAAACTGATTTTAGAAACACTAGCTAGTGCAGGACACTTGGATTCATCGTTGACACAGGCTGTAAATCAAGCTTTAGGATTAAGCACTGATGAAATTGAAGAGGATATGAGACAAAAATATGAATATGAATCCATTCCAGCACAGGACAAAGATGATCATGAGCTTCCTAATACTGCTCAGGCTGAAAATGTTAACTTTAAGGACCCACAGAGCCCAGTGATACTGGAAACTGATGCAGCATGCTTGCCCTACCCTGTTGATATTGATCTACGGCTTTCAGCTAACGAAGTAGGCTTTGAACACACGCCATGTTTAAAAGTAAGTGAAACTACCATGTATGTAGATGCTGATAATGGATATACTATTTTCATAAATATTACGAGTCTGAATGAAAAATTATTCTAATTTTTTACAATAGGTAATCATAGATAAGCACTGACTTTTCTATGAAGGAGCTTTTCTGTTTGTTAGGAGTGTATATGGAAATTTTCTTAAGATTTGTTTTCCTGGTTATTTGTGAGGGTGCTTTTTCATGTGTTTTGAGACTAAATCCTTGCAATTGTCTTCCATCTCTTGTAGAAGAAAGATACTCTGTTCTCGCTCTCACCTTGTTTATAGTGGTGGGGTTTTGAGCAGGCTGTGAAGTTATTACATGGGACAGGTATAGTGGTACTGTAACAAGCTTGCTTACTGCCTTCAGTCTTCCTCCTTCTTCGAGAGGTGATTCTTGACCTGGTTAGGGTTTTGATGTTTGCTGAACCAATAAGGAGAGATTTGAGAGTTCCTCATCATAGTGATTGTTACTCTTCCTGAAAATAGGTTATAAGGCAATAGTTGCTGTTCTGTATGTTTTCTTTCTCAGCAGTGGTTGGAGGGCCAGCTGTTAATGTGCATAGTGGAACATCTTAAATGCTTTATGGATGCTAAAGATGGTTGGGGAATTGGCTTTATTTAGTTTTGGCAGGAGTAGATTTGAAAAATTCTGAGCGCTTAAATGCATCCCCATGTCTCTGTGTGCCCTCTTGGTGCAATGGTGTGTAAGTGCTCCACATGTACTTTTCATGACAACATATAACTGGCAGAACACTCTTGGAAGATGACGCTTGTGCTTAGGCTTCAGAGTGCCCTAGAAGCTTGCTTGATCCCATTGCTCTGTAGGAGTGGTAGTTCTGTGATTTCTGTTACTGATAGGTACTTCTGCACAAAGCCCAGTGTGTAAGTCGTGGAGCAGGAAAGAGTTTGTCCTAGCTGTAATCTCCATGCTGGTTTGCTTCTAATCTTCTGGAGTGTGAGATTAAATTAGATTCTTCAAGGGTGTTAGTACTAGTTGCAGGCAGTTCCGCAGTAATGTCAACGTCTTGTGTATAATCAGCTATCAGGGCCAACAGCCTGAAACAGAGCAGGCAGTTTTTCCTATTTTTTTCCCCTCTTTGCCTCCTTCCCTCCCCTCCCTCCTCCACCCAGCTCCTGTACTCTAAGGCTTGTGCTCAGGACTGCCATAATTACTTAATGATAGACTCTCAGCAGAGCCATCTGCCTTGGAAATTGTTGAACAGGTGAATGAAATATACAAGTACCTTATATAAACATTTCCAGGTTTGACTTGACTGATGGCAAAATTGCCAATATGCCAGTGAACTTGGGTGCATTCTTACTGTCAGCTGTTCAGAATGTAAAAGCTTAATAACTACCAACAAAAGAAGCATTGAGCTGAGAATTTTTATTGGTTTTTTTTAGGAAGCAAGCACTGGAAGTGTAAGTAGCTATGAAGACTGCAGCCCCTGTCCTAGTACACCTGTAGAACATGTTTATCGCAGGCAAAATTCCAATTCAAACAGTGTAGGAGAAGTTGGAATGCACTGGAAACTTATTCCAATTACAGGTAAGATGGGTTTAATTTTTATGTTACTACAAATAGTAAATGAAAATACATTCCAAACATTTGTATCTTTCGGAGATCCCTTTCTTGAGTCACACATTGGCACACAAGTGTATATATATAGGTTATGTAGTTGTTTCTGATGTTTGATTAATACAGAAATCTGCTGTATGAAAACACATAGTGATAGAGAATATTGCTTTGGGAACATATGTATGTTTAGAAGTGGGAATGGTTGAGTGTTTATCTGGTGAGGTACATAGATGTTTTGAATTCAGTGTTTGAACTTGCTGAGTTCTACTGAAAAATTGGATGGGCTGATAATTGCAACTAGTAATCCAGAAAAGTAAAGAAAAATGTGTTCTCCTCTCGAAAGTAGTCATATTACATCAGCTTTTCTACTGGAAGTGCTTCAAAATTGTTGCCCTTACCTGAACATTAAAATCTTAATTTTACAGAAGAAGATTCTTGTTCTATTTCTTGATGAGTCAACAGTGTCAAGTCTTGGGAGAACATAAAAGCATGGATTTAAAGGATATGGAAACTGCGCTGTAGGAATAGTTACGAAGAGCTCTAAATTCAGGGCTAAAACCCAAGTTGTCTTATGACTGAATCCAAACAGAATTTAAATGCATTCTCTGAGCTTCCCATTGGAAGCTAAAACTGAGCAGGAAATCCAGCAAGTAGCCATGGGTGAAGCAATGCTGATAGACTTGAGGTTGTTCAGTTGGAGAAGACTCTGAGGAGACCTTATTGTGGCCTTTCAATAATTAAAGTGGGCCTATAAGAAAGATGGGGAAGAACTTTTTAGCAGGGCCTGTAGCAATAGGATAAAAGGTAATGATTTTAAGCTGAAAGAGCAGATGTTTAGACTAGATATTAGGAAGGCATTTTTCACATGGAGGATGGTGAAACACAAGTACTTGTATCTCAAATGAGCTTTAACTACGTTTGCCCTGTTTAACATGGTGTTCTTCATAGTCTTTTAAAGTTGATATACTTGTGTATGCAAAAGGTGTAGATCAGCACTGAAGGTACAGGGCAACAGAAAAAAGGTTCAAATAAAATAAAATGGAACTAACTGGAATTACATGGTTTATATCTGTGTTTAGCGTTTTTAAAGAAAACTATAGATTTAGGTTGACTTAGGTTGATAAGGAAAGCAAAATGGAACCACACTTCTGGTTTCTCTGTATAGCTCCAGTGGCATAAAATAACTGTGAGTTGATCTGGTCACCATGAAGAAAAGACCCTGTTAGTGGCAGCTCATTTCCTTATGGGTCTGGATGGACATGATCTAACTAGGGACTGAATGTAACTTTTTTAACTGGCTACAAAACTGACTGCATTTAAAGAAAAATAACTTCTAGAAACTATCTGCACAATTTTGGTTATTGCTTCTGCTCCAGAAATCTGTTTTTCTGCTTACAACTGCATTAGCTTTAACAGTGATACAACGCTTAAACCCCCCACAAAACCAGTAAAGAAAGCTTCCTTTGAAGTATTTATGGAACATATATATATATATATATATATATATATATATATACTGGAAAGCCTGCGTCTATGTAACATTAATTACAACAAAGGTATTCAGTTGGTTTAAAAGCAAGCAAAACCATCCTTTTGGTTGTGGGTGGTGAAGAAACTGAGTACTGGGGGCATGATCTGAGGTTTGGATTATGAGGCTTTCAGGACTCCCTGCAGCAGAACTGATTGTGTGTATCAATAATTATTTTAATACTCATGTCCGAGCTTTTTAAGCAAAAAAAACCTTTCTGTTCTCAGTTGCGAGGTCAGGGATGCAGCTTGCAGTTTGCAGTCTGTAACTTCACAAGGTAGCGTGTGGCTAAGTAAGCCTTGCAAAAGTGTGAGGATTATAACCTAGTAGCATGTGAAAATAGTTGAATAATTTGTCACCCTGCTTGATTTCTAATTTGATTTTTTTGTAATTAAGTCACTTGTTGTTATGCTTAATCAAATTTTACTCTGGGAAAATTACTTGTGTTCTGTGTTCCTGAGCAAACTTGGACTGTCTAGGAGCTATTAAATTTTCTGTGCTTCGGTACCTCGGCAGACAGTCACACTTCGTTTTGAGTTTAAGTTGATTGGAGGGGGGAGGCACCACAGTAATGCTGTTCTAAAACTGTGTTTTGGAGACTTTGGCATATAGATTATGTATGACTTTCAAAAAATGAGATTATGATGATGATTAACTTTTCCTGTATAGGTCTGAAATCACCAGAAGAACCACTGGTGTGTTTACCGCCAAAAGATGCCTTTCCTAATGACCCTCGCATAATAAATAGACAGAGAAGTTCTGATTATCAGTTTCCATACTCTCCGTTTTCAGACACACAAAGGGGGACAGCAGAAGATGGACTTTATACAAGACAAGTAGAGAAACTTGAAGATGAGTGCGGGCTAGCAGATCAGCCTTTTACAACTAAGCATTCCATTAGTGCAATAATAGGAACTACACTCTTAGAAGAATATAATCTCTTTGTGAGAAAGATTCAGGAAATCTTGCAGCAAAAGAACATTGCTTATGTTAGCAGTGTGTCCACACCAGTCCTCTCTGCCCGAGAGAGGATTACGAGACTTTCTGAATACATATGTTTACAGGCATCGGAGATTTCTGTCCAAGAATATACAGAGACACTGAGTGAAAAGTTGAATAGTGTTATTTTGTCCTCTTCGTGCGTTAGGCATACGCCACCAACTTATTCTAGTCCTGAATCGACGGAAGTGGTCAGTAGTGGTGCACTGAATCCTCCACCTGACACGTTACCTGCTTGCAAGGACTCTCACACGGCACTGTTACCAGAGCTGTTGTGTAATAACGTGGTGGAAGATGCGGATTCTAATGAGCAGGGTTTATCAAGCTTACCTTTAGTGAAGGAGGAAGTAGATCATGTGAATGTTAAAACAGAGGATGTGTTGACATCTGATCAGACCTCTTCCAGCGGTGATCTGATGGAGCCACCAGAAAAGACACAGAAATCCCCAGAGAACTTAAGCATTTCAAGCCAACCTGCCTTTTCTGATTTTATAAGCCAGTTTAGCCCTGAATTATTTGACAATTTCGTCAAAATTATGAAACACGTACGGAAAAACACTGTGAAATTTTATTTTCATGAAGAGGAGGAAAGCATTCTCTGCAAAGAAATCAAGGTAAATATGTTCCTATTCAACCTTTCTTTAGCGCTGAAATAGAGCAGGGTGTCTTTTAAATCCAAGTGTATAAAATTGGACTCGCAAGCATAAGGCAGTCTGGAATTTGTTTCAAGAAATGTTGAACTGTGAAAATAGGCTGTCCTGTCCCATTTCTCGTTCTGAATTAATCTTGCTTCTGTTCAGCTTTTACGTAAGTCTTTTTGTTGGAAAGCAGAACAGGCTGTAGTGTGGTTCTTTGTGAAGATACTGCCAGGGGGTAGGTAGCCTTACGAAGATAAGGGCAAAAATGTGATAGCGTACCATTTTAGAAAGAACAGATGAAAAGTGGGCATGTGTGGTTTTGTGTTTAGGTTTATTTTCCCCTTCCCCTGCAGTTAATAGTACAAGGAAATTCTGGAGGTTACTGTTCTTCTGTGTTTAAATGTAGAAGATGAAAGTGAAATAAAACTTTTGGCTTTACTTGAAAAATCATGCAGGTTCGATAGACTGTCAGCCCTTTGTGTGAAACAGTGCGAGAATGACTGACTCGCTGAAACAGTCTACTCCTGTGTTGCTACATCCTTCTGATTAACCTATTGGAAAGCTAAGGAAACAAATTCCTCTGTGATTCAAGTGGCAAACTTATTTGTTGTGGTCATTGTGGGGATTGTTTTGGCCAAACTACCTGTTCACTGTTTGTTCTCTTTCTGTGGTGTTAGGAGTACCTTACAAAGCTAGGTAATACGGAGTGCCATCCAGAACAGTTCCTTAAAAGAAGAGCTGATTTAGATAAGCTGTTGATAATTATCCAAAATGAAGACATCGCCAACCTCATCCATAAGGTATTTCACATAAGTAAACATGTACTGTAGAAAACTCTTATTAAAACATAGCGAGATGCGCTCATTTTGAGCAAGACTACTTCCTTATAACAACATAGTTTTTAAACTGTCCTGTGTTTAGTTGCTGTTTGAAGAAATAAAAACAGTTGTAAATATCTAGTCTCGTTACATCATATACTTGTAACTTCTTCCACCTCCAGACTTGCCAATGCATATTTATTTATTCATATCTGCCCAATTGTACAGATGCCCGAGTAGTTCTGCTTCTAGTTTTGTGACGCTCTAGCTGCAAGTGAAGGCAGCTGTTGGGTTGCCATAGGTACTCTTGGCAGCTGTGGTTTACAAACCTGTGCTGGACACAATGCAAAATTATTTTAAGTGCTGAACTGCCATTGTCTCATTCCTGTGGTGGTTTTGAGAAAGCATCTCCCCAGGCAAGAGGAGAAAATAATAATTCTTTGAAAACGTGTTTTGAAGTTTGACATTTGGTATTAGTAAGTAGGGAAGTTCTGTAGTTCCTTTTTTTTTGTCTGCTCTCTGGTATCTGGCATTTTCTCTGATCTGTCACATTTTTGAACAGATACCTGGCTTAGTAACTTTGAAGAGGCTTTCTTGTGTCAGCTTTGCGGGTGTTGATAGTTTGGATGATGTGAAAAATCACACGTACAATGAATTGTTTGTGTCTGGAGGTTTTGTTGTGTCAGACGAATCTGTCCTTAAGCCGGAGTCCATCACTACAGGTAAGTTTGATGATTTCTAGAACTTTAAAACACAGATAAAACCAGCCCAGCATTTCCACCTATGAGAGCCATGCCTTATGTGTTGCAGTGAAGAACCAAGACTTCTAATTTCTTTGAGGTTTTATGGAGAAACTCAGCTAATTCAGTCTCTTTCTTAGCTCAGTAGCTTTCTGGGAGAAATTGTTTCTGGGGATCATGTGAACTTGGAGATCTCATATTTCAAAGTTTGTGTTAGACTGTGTAGTTTTGTGTATGGAACCTTTTATTCCTTACTACTCGATTCCCAAGCTAGAGGAAAAAAAAATTGAAAAAGTACACTCTCTCACTTTTTCTTTATTTGAAACTGAACAGTTAAGGAAGTTACCAATTCTTAAAATAGATACTTTAGCAATGCAGATCACGAGTTATGACCGAATTCCGCTTTTACGTAAGCAGATACCACTGTTAGGTGTCTGACCTACAAAAAAGCAGCTCAGTTTTGGAACCTTGTTGTTGGCTGATCTGCTAGGAAGAAAACCTGGAGTACTAGGGTAATGTCTGTAGTTGTCTTGCTGCTTTGAAAACTGAAAGTAGCCTAATACTAAAGCAGTATCTTCCGTTTGCATACATCAGAACTTCTCTTCAATATCTCCAAAACAGATAAGCTACAACAGTTCTTAACATTCCTGGAGGCTCTCAGTACCCCAGATGGGAAATGGCAGTGCAAAGTCCACTGCAAAATACAGAAAAAACTGAAAGAGTTGGGGCGGTAAGTAGTTTTCTTCAGACACCAATTGTTAAAATGCTTCAGCTTGATTACGCTCACCAAAACCGAATTAAATAGAACTTATTGTTACATTTGTCTTTTGACTCAATATTTAGACTGACTAAATCAAGTACCTTACTAACAGTGCACTTTTCCCCATTGCAGGATGAATGCCAATGCCCTGAGCCTGCTGACCCTTCTGAATACCTATCAAAAGAAGCATTTGGTTGAGATTCTGTCTTATCATAATTGTGATTCTCAGACTCGAAATGCTCCAGAGTTAGACTGTCTTATCAGGCTTCAGGCCCAAAACATACAACAGAGACATGTTGTCTTCTTAACAGGTAAACCCAAAATTTGTGAATGCGTGTCTCCCTCATTTGATGACAGGTGATAAATACTAAAACAAAATCTCCTTTTATGCATTTAGAAAAGAATCTCAAAACGCTGTCAAATTACGTTGATAATGGAATAGTGGTTGCTACTGTTGATGACTTTATGCAAAATTTTAAAAGTCTCGTTGGGTATCACAACTCAGTTACTAAAGAAAACAGCCTTCCTCCCTCTGATGCTCACAGAAGACAATCAGGTAACATTAAACACACTAGCACTTTCTTTAGCTAATTAGATATGTGGGGTGGAGGTCCTTGAAATAGTGTCACTCTTGTAAGTGAACACTACTGATGGCAAGGAAAGCTCTCAAGCTATTCTCTTTCTATTTTAAATGATGGGGGAAAAGCAGCTGGGATGGAGCACCAAAGGAGATCTCCCATAGGCTAACATGGTGTTCCAGAAGGTTAGACATGTGCCAATGTGGTGTAAAGGTTGGAGGAAAAGGATAGACTTAATGATAGCTGTTAGGACTGAGATGTCAGTAACTGTACTCCTTTGTCTGATCAAATACTCGCCTGCTGTATAACTTTAGATGCTGATTTGACATTAACCCCTGTGGAGCTGGGAGTTGGGGTTTCCCAACACTAAACGTGAACAGAATGCACAGAAGCTTTTAGCATCGGAATAACTGCACACTCATACAGAGCGTTATGTGTTTGTTGAGTAAGTGAACATGAGTGGCGGAGGACCAAGACTTTAAGTGGTATTGAACTTGCAGACCTAAAGCGTAACAGAGTAGAGGATAGCTTTTCTAACAGAAGTTTGTATTTCAACAGAATAGGACTTTCTGGTTTTGTTTTTTTTAATGTAGTTCTTGTAGAAAAAAATGAAGAGGATGAGGAGGACATGTCTCTGGATTCAGGGGACGAAACATTGCAAATAGAAATCGGCAGTGATGGCTCTAAGTATGATACTTATTTGGAAGCTTTGCAGACAGAGGCCACGAGCTCACATGAAGCAGATGCAAAAGAAAGCTGCCTGTCAGTTACAGAAATCTCTCCTGAAGCACAAATTGGCTTGATGGGAAAGACTTCTAAAACTGACTTGGAAGAGATACAGCCGCTTACTCTAGGTTCTACAACCTGCTCTGCTGAAGGAGAAAACCACAATTCAGTTGAACAAGCTCCTTTCAGTAACTTCCAAGTTCATAGTAGACAATTAAACATGACCCATCAGTTCAGTCACTTTAACGTACTCACTCATCAGACTTTTCTGGGAACAACGTACCCAATTTCTTCTGCAACTCAAAACCAAGAAGGGGGCAATTACTTTCTACCTGCTCACAGTCAGAGCATGGAAACAGAGAAGTAACCATTGCCTGGTGGTTGGGAATGGGAAGTGTGATTCTTCCAGGCCGTACTCAAAAGAAAGAAACTCACAAGTTTCTCTTTACAAGTTGCTGTGGACTTGGTTGTTTCTAAAATGGTGAATTAACATTTTCTATTTTATTCGCGAACAAAATGTTTCTTGTTCTTTATCTCTAATGTTTTGTCTTATTTAAATCCTGATGGCCTGCACCTGTAGAAAGCATCTGAAAAATAAAATAAATATATATATTTTTTAACATTTACTGTACTTGAATTATCTTGTTTGTTGGCACTTTTAAGTTTCTACATTTGTATTTGACCTGTACCTGGGCTTCAGTCTGAGGTCTGTTTTGATGTAAAACTGAATGTTTGCCTAAAATATGTGAAATAGCGAGGGTTTTTTTAACTGTAAGGATATCCAAATCACTTTTCTTTACATAAATATCAAAACTTATGTATTTATTTGACATTTGTCACAAATTTTGTACAAATGTTTTTACATAGCTCTAAGGCAGTGTAGTTATTTTAATGACCATTTATCAGATTTTGGCTAAATACCTCAGTTAGAGTAACCAACGGTGCAGTTCCATTGCAAAAATAAAATAAACTCTTGATGCTGAAGGGACTTGCTCACACATTGCATTCATTGTCTGTGGTTTTTATATTGTTTCCAAAGTATGTGAGAAATCCACCCAAACTGCTCCATGAATAGCAGGTATCTTTGCGACTCGTTTTGATACTCTGCGCTTATTGCGGCACTACCCATGACCTCACAACTTTTATCACGTTGTTGTAATTACTGTAATGAGAGAACAACAAACCTGGTTTTAATGACTGTAGTAGTTGAATTTGCATTAGAAAGTCCTCTCTCCCAGTTTGGCTTTAGCATCAGGATTACTGGTACTTTCATCGTTGTGCGTATGTGTGTGCTTTTTAATTGAGCACTGTCACAAGTACGGAGTTTTATCTGTTTCTTAATCTTGTCCTTTTCAAGGTCACATCTGCATTATAAACTTATTTTTCCCCAGTGCTTCTCTCTTAATTGGCATCAGCTCTGGCTTCAGGTGAACAGCAGCTGATAGTAAATAGCTGAGGTGTCTCAAGACTGCCTTTGTTATTACTTTGCTGGGTTTGCATAAACCAGTCCTCGTGCCTCCTGTGTTCACTGCTCTTGTTTTCACATTGTTTGAAGTCACGTGTTTGGGGTTTTCCCCTGTTTGTATTTCAGTCAGTGCTTTTTTCTGCAGCATGTGTGGTTTAGTACCAGATGAGAGTGTTTGAAACTGCATGACTCAACTCACAGAACTAGCTGGGACAAATATTATTGGTTAAAAAGGGTAGCTTTAAAAAACCATAGATGTGTCCCTAAAGTTGAATGTCTTTCCTTCTGTTAACAGTTTAAATTGAGAACAAACCAGTATTTGTCCAGGGTAGCACTGTTACCCTCCCCTCTCCCGCACAGCCTGGCAAATAAAGAATTGTTTTTCAAAAAAAGAACCCTCTGTGCCAGTATCCTCGGTGGGGGCTGTGAAGAACTGCTTGAGCACCTACAGCATCAAGAGTGGTCTCACCTATTGCGTGACTTGGCCTGCAAGTGGGAGAGCAGAGCGCCCCTTTTTCCCGTGCTGCTGCTGTCAGGTAGCAGGAAGGCTGTTCTAAACACACATCATCATTAGTTTATTGTAGCTTCAATAGAAAAAGCAACGTCACCCTGTAATCTATCAGAATTCACATAATTTAACTCTTTCACTAAAACCGTAGAGGTGGTTCATGATCACAGTAGCAAACAAAGTGCTGTGCATTTGCACTTTAAGAATTCAGAATGTTCGTGTGTCTCTCTCAAAACGGTGAAATAAAGTTCTGTTCTTGAGCTACAGTGGGAATCAGAGCGGCCTCCAACTCCTTCTGCTTCTGCAGGAGGCCCTGAAATAAACAGAATATAAATGTGAATGTTCTGTCTTCTCACGCAGCCTGAACTAATCAAGTGTCCCTGTTTCTTGTTTAAGACTATTCACTTGTTAAGGTGTGGTGCTTTTTAACAGAACACTTAAAAAGCCATACGACAGAATGCATTCCGTAGAGCGGGAACTAAAGATTTCCTGTCTTCTACAAAGGACACAAAGTGTGACAAAAAGTGGAAGCCAGTCCACTTTCCAGGATGAAAATGCAGAGGGAAAAGGACTTTGCCATTATATTAAATTTTAACGTGCTTACTCCTCTCTGCACCGTCGCTATGTTTGTGGAATCTGCCCTGCTCTGTCACGACTGGCTCACCCATGAAAGGTGGAGTGAAATTTCATTAACTGTGGTTATAGTGTTTTGTTAAAGTTCTATTAATACTTTTTCTCCTTGTAATAGAAACAGTCTTACTATAAGTTAATCCTATCTATCAAACCTGGAGAATAAAGAAAGCCATTCCATCTTGTTTCCAGTTTTCTCAGGTACTTCACTGTTTCGCAGCTAATCTAAGGACCAAGGAGTCCATAGTCTCAGATCTCTAAGAACAGTCCAAAGGTGGGAGCAAAATTAGTAAGAGAGAACAAAAGTAGAGGACAGAGCCTAAAACTTATGATGTTGTTGGAAAAGTTAAAAACTAATTCTTATGACCAATAGCTTCCAGTGTTCATTTTGCCTTCAGTCTCTCTCTATATACACGTTCATCCAATAACTTTTTGCTTACCTGGCGTAATTCCGACAATCCTTTGAGAATGGCTTGTTGTCTCTCTGTGTTTTTTTCTACGTCAGGATTTAGAAGAGGATCTCTAACGTGATCACAGCTAAAGATCTGTCGTGTTTGGTAGGAATCTAAAAGTAAACGTACATCAAATCAGTTAACAATGCTCTCTCATTTTTGCTTTAATTCTGAAGCAGGAGATTTTAACAGCTTGTGAAAATCATGCTGTTGCTATCAGACTACAATCACTATTTTTAAGTCAACGGTTCAGATTCCTAAACCCAAATCTATATAAAATAATACCAGAGAAATGCCTTCATACTTCATCAAATGTAAACAGTCAAAAAGATAAAAGAAATTTTGTTGCGTTTTTGACTTTTTTTGAAAAGCCTGTTGCTTTTTTTTTCCTTGAATATCATTTGTTGCACAGGCTGTTGCACAGCACTGGGAAAACATGAGTAACTGCAAAATTCAGAAAAAAAAAAAAAGGCCAAATTGAATAAATTGTAGCACTTCGAACTAAATCACTAACATCTCTTCTATGAAATTCAGTTCACAATACGCGTCAGTACCATTAAACTGTCGATACTGTGGGTCGTGGGTTGAAGGTCTGGTCACTGGTGCATCTGGATCAAGATAATAGACTTCATTTGTTCGAACATACGGAATAAATTGTGAAGAGGGAGGTCTTCCAGCTTCTGTCACGGGAGGAGGGGAGCTCCTCTGCTCTGTGCCTGTCACCTTTCTGACTTTGTGACCCTTACCCTTCACATTTATTTCTTCACGAGGTGAAGGAGACCTGTCTGAATAACCATCCTTTTTCCGGCAGAGATTTCCAGGGATATTTCTTTCTACCAACTGAAGCAGCTCCATTTGTCGTCTTACTTTGTTTTCTTCCCTTTGTTTTTGTAGCTGTTTAGGGTATCTTTCTGAGGCTGGAATATATCTTTTCCCAGGCTTGTTTGTGTTCCAGTCAGGTCTTTTGCTGTATTTTTCTGAAGGTTTAATTTGTCTTTCTTTTTTTGCATAGTGTTCGTATAGATCACTGTAAATGCCACCAGTCTCTTTTCCTGAAATTTTATTTTTATCTATATACTGCATTTTCTTCTGGCTTTTTTTGCTGTCAGAGGTTTCTTTGTATTCTATGGAAATATCAGGCGATCCACAACACACAATTCTTTCCTCAGCTGACTCAGTGTATGCTGAAGTATTAAAGTCATCTAAAAAAAAAAAAAAGGTACTTCAAGTCTGAGCTACTCAAATTACTTGGTGACTTTTGTATCAATCTGCCATCAATTATTTTATTCAAGAATTGGTTGTTACAGTTCTATGATGTTTTTATTCCTTTTGATGTGGAAGATAGACAGGACCCATAGAAGCAAACTCAATACGGGGTGAGGCGGTGGGAAGATTAGAGAATGAAATCAAGTCACTGAAAAGCAAAGTTTATGTAAAATGAAACTACATTATTAAAATGTAGACTACTACTTCTGATATGGTACCTAAATGCAAAGAACAGAACACAGTTTCTGATTTTCAGCATGCTGATGGTTTGTGTCATGTTCACAGCACTACTAGGAATAACTTATTTTCCTAATCCTTATCTTCCAATGGAAATATTCTGTTCAATTCTTAAATTACTAACAATCCAGCTGTTTTCTTTACTGGTACACCACAGTAATTGAATTTAAAGGCTGCATACCTGTCTGTACAGCAGTGTCTTTCCGAGGAGAAGTCTGCTGACCAACATAGCTCTTAACATCAGAAAAATTATGACTTTGATGTGAAATGTCAATGTTACAACCTTCAAATTCTATGTTACCTAAAAAGAAATAAGTGAGATTGTTGAAATGAGTAAGGTATGCTCCGTCTAAACCATGCTATGAAGTTACCAGACTATTGTGGTTTAGAACTCAAAACAACACTGAGAACTATGGTTCAGATCCTAATACTCTCACTTTTTCAGTGGAAATTTAATCAACAGCACACAGGTCTAAATATTCCCTGTGCATTTCTGATAATATCTTTCTATTTCTGCCTTTATGCATTACAGTCTTTGAAGCTTACTAAGATACAATGTACTCCATATTAATTAACACCGGTATTTGTTTGGAAAGCTCTTTAAATGAGCTGAAATGAAATTTGTTTGTGAAGCTAAGAAGCAATTTCTGACTCAAATGTGGAAGGGGTAAAAAAAAAAAAGACAAAGCAAACCCCACCAACTTGCACACAAAACCCAAAGGAACAGGCAAAGTGAGCATGAAAACACTTGTACTTGCCACGGCCAAGATTCTTCTGAAGATTTGAAATGTCATGTCCCTTCTGAGCCAAGTCTCGAATGCGCTGTTCCTGTTTTAATCTCAGCGCTAATTCTTGAGCTTTCTGCATTGACTGATAAAGCTCATTTGTTTTGAGAGTTGCAAGTTCCTTTAAAAAAAAATAGTAAATATATGTGATCATTTATTTTGAGAATAAAATTAATAGCATTACTTAATCTCCATAACCTCAAGGTTTACAAACCTCCTCATTTTGGGTAAAGCTTTTTTCTTTTTTAAATAAAACCAAACCTAGTTGAGTAAATCCAGTATGTAACATATAAGTTTTATGATGATAAAAATGAATCCAGAACCACTGCTGTGCTAATGAAAGATGGTCAATCCAAGCATTAAAAAGCGAGCATCTATATCTTCAAAGTAATTTCAATATTTATCTCCTTTCTAATGAATTTATGCCATCTCATTTCAGCCGTCCATGCCTTCCTCTGTCATGTGGTTTACTGAAATAAAAGAAGCCTAAATAAAAATAATTAAAGACTCCAACTTCCTATTACTTCCACATAAAGGAGACAGCAGAAGACTCCCTGACAAAGACAGAACACCCCTAAATGAGGATTACAGTTTCCAGACTCAATAGGTTGAAGGTGTGGGAGACTGGGCCAAGGATAATCTCCTTTCCAAATTGCTACTACCATCTCATCCCCTCTTCCTACTGCGTGTGCTGGTGGAAAGAACAACTGATACCATAACATGTTTTGAAAAAGCCGAGCTATTACAGAATGATGACTTTCCCAGTTTGTTCTGATAGCTACAGGCAGACATTTCTGCTGTTTGTAGAAGAGGGTATGCTTTTGGAATCATCCTGTCTTATGTCATTGAATTCTGCTATTGTTCCAGATACAAAGGCTCCTTACTGTGCCAAGAGGAAGAACAAAACATCAGACAAGGTTTTTAGCCTTCTACAGATGCTTCTGTAGCAGGTAAGAATGTATATAAATGCAAAGGTTGTACTTTTAACTCCTATATGAAAGAAGCAAATGAAGCTCAGCACTAATTAAAAAGGAGAAAGCTCTAGAACCAAAATGATTTTTAAAATTACTTTTCCAGACTATATTCTGAGAAGTCTTTAATCCAGAGTGAAAGCACATCCAGCCAGATAAAGTTCATAGTACTGAAACTTCTTAAAAGCATCAGGTTACCACAACAATAATTGGATCGCATACTTTGAGATTTTTTTTAATTTAAAATTTGCATTACAAATGCAATCTAAAAACCAGACTACAATCCTTTTTGCTACTTCTTATCATTTCTCTTCCTGAAAAAGTCCTTGTCCAAAAAAAGAAGAAACCTGCTGTACACTTGTATGGTGTTACAAGTTCATTAACTGAGGAGACAGACAGATTTTGGGTTCAAATGTCTAAGTTTCAGATAGTTTTCATTTTCAAAATGATAAGGTGACATCATTTTGAAGGTGAATAACGCAAACCATTTTCCTCAAACCCGGTATTATTACAGGCTATCTGCAGTAAAGGAAATGCACAAACCCACCGCCTTTTGTTTTTGTTTCAGCATATCCTCTTCAAACTGTTTCTGCATTTGTTCTTTTTCTCGTGCTAGGCGCTGTTCTTCCTCTTTTTCTTCCCATTTTCTCTGCTCTTCCTCCAGTTGTTTCTTCTTCCGTTTTTCTTCTACCTGAGCCATTATTGCTTTCTAGAAATATCAGAAAAAAAGAGGAAAATTAAAAGATATAACATGAAAGGTATTATAAGCTATTTATTCATACAATTCTATATCTGTGTATAATAATTGGATTTGGAATTGGACTTCAGGGGACACAACACCACCAACCCAATAAAGCAGGTTGAAGCACTCAGAGACAAAGAGAAGTAGTTTTTTGTACATTCAGAAATGCTTTTATTTTTCTTGTAAAGAAAAGATGGTCCAATTTTTACCTTAGGTACTGTAAGTTAACATTTCAGTCCGTAAGAATAACAGTTTGACCAGAACAGGCTCGTTACATTTATACTAAGACTTTTTACACTGTGTTAGAGATACCATCATGCAGATATACATTCAGCTACAGTGCCACAGGAGTAAGGTAAATGACAGTAGAGTAGCTTAAAGAGTCATGGAGTAGGTACCTGTAAATATCAGTCCTCCTGATGACAGTGGAGACTGAAGAAATATCCAGGCAAACCTACTAGAGCTCTAGAGCGTTTTTTGAGGCAAGAATTCGGGTACAGAAATGCAATCATCTCTGTATAAATATTAAAAGAAAATGGTAGAGTCTACCTGAATGAAATACAGTTAAACAACTGCAAACATGATATCTGAAGCATAAAAGTCAAGTACCTCACTGGATTCTGGCATTAATTCTCATGCTTTATTCATGTTACAACACTACTTTTCATCCTTTCTTCCCATTAAGACAGTGTTAGTAAAACAGAAGTCTACCTGATGTTCTAACTGTTTCTGCCGCCGCCTGTCTCTCTCTTCAATCTGTGCAGGGTCCAGGAGAGCTGTCATGGAACGGAGGAAACTATGAACAAAGAAATATGTAAATGTTTTAATGATAAGAACATAATCCTAAAGCTTTTCATAATTAGTATCAGTTAGGTTTCAAGTAGTATTTTCATACTGAGGTTATCCCATTGTATTAATTTACAACTATGAAATTAATTTTACTAAGGAGCAAAAAAGGTTATTTGCAGTAAATTTTATTAGTGAACAATGGAAGTACTTGTGTTTATTAAAAGTGAAACAATATATATTTTTGCAAAAAGCAAAAAGTCATATGATTGATAAACAAAGACCAAATTGAAAGAATCTTATTCAATTTTTATTATGTACTGGCTAGGAAGATGATTACCCTTACAAAGGTCCCTCACCTGACTTTCTGACTGTGTTCCATAGCACTGGTTTTAGCAGCTTTTTCTGCATTTCCCACCTTTGAAGGCATGAGGTTGCCTAAAGCTGCAGGTGAAAAAGGGTGAACAAAAGCAGTCAGCTCCTTAGGGTCAGGTGACAGGCAAAGACTTTCAGGCTGCTTTTCGTACATTCCATCTAAGGGGTGTTGTGCATTAACATTAAGGTCGTTCTTTAAAGAATCAAAATGCATTGCCCATCTGTCATGCTCTTCAGCCTAAATAAATATGAACCAACAAAGAAACAGAAACACGCTCAATTACACTGTTTCTACACAGTATGGTTAACACAACAGACACAAAATAGACAACACAGGTTTTGTAAGACAGGACCATTTGGAAAGCTCTGTTACGGGGCTACAGTACAGACAACAGTTAAGGCCCTAAATAGGAAAACAGAAGTCTTTCTGTTGCTTAAATTTCAAGTTAGATGAGAAATTATACTGCTGATAAGTATCCTTGGTCAGCAAAAACATCATTATGTTATTGGCAGGTAAAAACCCACAAATTAAAAAGTGAAAAAAAATTTTGAAAAATATAACAATAAGTGAATATGGATTCAGGCTTTTTTGTACTGCTTTTTCAATTTTTATTACTATTCCATTCCATATTTTTTTAATAGTACTGGGAAGTGCTTGGTCAGTACCCTGTCACTCTGCCATACTCTCCTTCTGTTGTGTACTTATTGTCTCTCTAGTAACATGAAAACGTGGCCATCTTTTACACTGCCCTACATTTACCCCCTCCGTATTATTTCTGGATGATAGCATAATGAGATTCCAAATTATTCCTCTTCCTGTTCCCTGAGTTTTGTTTCCTTTGAATGTTCTGTGAGGTAGAAGCAAATCAGAGTAGTTGGAAAATCTACTTTATTCTTATGCAAGGCTGTGGCACAATACGCAGAAGAGTTGAGGGTGTAACACAAGACCTGAAAAAAAAAATGTTGAAGAAAACGAGATTAAGTGCACATTAACTTCCTTTCAAAAATAGGCTGGAAGTCAGATTACTGTTAGATTAGTTACTCTGTGGTGACTGCAATCATCTTCCTACACCACAGCCATCAAATTAAAAAACAAGGCAGCTAATGAAGCTGTGGAATTGAAATGAAAAAATTCTGTTTAGGAATGTGTAATTGCCATAAATGCTTTGGTTGAGAGTAAAACCAGTAGCCTTTTAATCTGGAAGGCCACAGACTATGAACATCGATCAAGTTTTGGTAACCAAGATTCTTGCTCACTAATAACATAGAACAATTCATCAAGTGCATACCTCTCATGCATGCTGAGAGATATAATCCTGGCATTAAAGCTGCGTACAGTAACTTGGAAATACGGATTCTAGCAATAGTACAATTTCACTGCAAGTTTCCTGACTTAAAAAGACAGAGTCTTTGGAAGAGCATGTCTGTATCAGGCTGTGTAAGAAAGAACGCAGCATATTCCACTGACCTTAGAACTAACAGTAACACATAAAGGAAAAAGCCAGCTTCAAAATGAAGAACCCCCAGGGGTAAAAGATATATTGACCAAATTGAACAATAGTGACAGTATTAAATGTCTCTTTAGGTGTTCCACCTGCAAAGCAATTATATAGGCCAGTTTCCTTCTAGATCCAGCATAAGAGACCTACATTCAACTGCCTGGAAAAATCAAAGGGCAAATAAGGTAAGGCTATTGTCCTCAATACTTTTTGGAGCAGAAATATTTAAAGAAGTTTCATAAGAGTGTATGCACACTAAAATATTTCTATAAGGATTTGAACACTGCTATGACACACTAGCGGTCTACAACTTTCCTTCTCTTTTCTCATTTCCTTCTGCAGTCTACAGAAAATTTCCTCTTACAAAGTGTCCAGCCAGTGTCTCTACACCACCTTCCAAACCCTAGTGCTTTTGCACAGCAGTGGGAAGGAAAAAATAGTATAGTATAATAACATCCCTGTCTTCATCCCTGCAGCAAGCAGTGTAACACATCACACCAGACACACAGTGGTTGCCATCAAAATACCGGAACAGGTACTGGCTTGAACGATCAATTAGACTGTCCTATGGACTTATGGTGAAAACCTGGTCATGCTGTAGGTAATTACATCTTTGTCACTACTTCATTAGGTCTACAGTTTCATCTTTTATTTCTTAGAACAAAAATGGAGAGAAACAGTTCTCTTATTCCAAAAAGCCCCTCTAAACCACAGATACCTTTGATAAATAAAGCTTTTCTTCCATCTTTCGTAGCTTAGCTTCTTCCTTCTGTTTGTCCAGCTCTTCAAGCCACTTCTTCTGTTGCTCATGCTTCAAAGCACTTAAAGGTCGTTCCTGTGGCACAGCTTCCTGAAATGAGATAAGTGCTAGTCTCTTCTTTGTACAAAAAAACTCACTACCTGCTCTAGCTACACAATAAAAACCTGGCAGAAAACTTTCCCTTTAGTTGCTGGGCATAAATGGGCTGTTCTCTTGCACCAAAAAAAATACAAAAAGGTAAGTTTCTAGCTGTTGCAAGTGTCTGCTCCACAAAAATGCTTTAGTTGTTAAGATGCTGAACCCAAGCTTGACTACTATTCTAACTTTAACTACCAGCCTCTCACTTCAAAACACCCCTTATATGTATCATGAACAAAAAATCCCTTCCTTCTTCCTATGATCAGTCTGTGTTGCAGGTAGATTCAGCACAATGATCTAACTAATAGTGATGTGTCTCAAGTAAATTGTGGATACCCTCTTCATTCTTCTGTTCATGCTTCTTAATGGATATCTACATTATCTAACAAACTCCAGTGGAACTCAGAACTTCCAATGCTATCTTACAACAACCATTCTTCAATCAGTGCCTACTAGTAATAACTCTAAACCTACTTCTTGAACCTTCTGCCATCAACATATTTTTTAAAGTCTTCTATTTCTGATAGGACCCCATGTCTCTATTTCTTTAACGCATACTTAAAAACCCAATACCGCTTCAGCCTTGAAAATGCTCTGTCTTCAAAGAATCAGTATTTTGATAAACGTTAATTCAGACACAATTCTCTAGAAAAAGCAAAAAGGTCTGCTGAATTCTTCTGGTTTAAAAGAACTACTGTAGATAGAAATCTGTGGTCAATAAAGAAGTAAAATACCCTACATGCAATTTAAAATCTTACCCCTAAAATAAATGCTGTGCAATTGACAGCTGGTAAGTCAGAAGAACTGAAATCGGAAGACTGCCCAGCTGGAGCACCTGGAACATTCAGTGGAACTTCATTAGCTTCTGTGGTTAAAACAGGTGTACAGCCACGGTTTTCTGCAGTGGTAGTAACTGAGTCAGCTGGAAACACTGTCTGCAAATAAAGTGTCCACTGTTAAAGATTTCATTTATTTAGCTCGCTTATTTTGTTTGTATTAATAGCCTTTAGCATATAATGAACAAGTAAATTAAGACTTCTAGAAGCTGCGATTTATTAAAACTTCAGCTAAAACTTGTAACTAAGCATCTCTTATCCAGTATTTCTAAATTATGTAGACTGAAAAATTCTTACTGGGCAGAGCGATAAGTTTTCTGGGCATGCTGAATATGCCACAAAAAAGGGATTTACTTTTGCTATAGTAACTGATGTCGGGTACAACCCTAACTTCAGTTTAACAGCAACCAATTTCACTGGAGAAGCAGTCTCATATGAGTGCAATATATTTTACCTGACACAGCATTTTCAGAGCAACAGCTGACTTTTAAAAAGGCAGCTCAGAGTACAAGTCAAATTGCTATGCTTATTATGTAAGCAATCAAATATACGTGAGAACTCATGAACAATGTAAATAATTAAATAACCCGGAATTACATGTCTCAAAGCAGAACTGGAAAACATTTATACCTTTTAGTTAAGAATCAGCATGGAAGGCAGGAACAAGTTGCTTGTACTACAAAGATCTTAATTTTTAAAGCTACAAATTGAAGCAACAAGCAAGTGTGAAACAGGGAGTTGCACCGACTCATGCCACAAAAGAGCTTAAAGTAACCACAGAGACTGGAGCTGGATTTGTATAGAAAATAAAATCTTGTATGAATTAAAAGTTGAACAGTTTGTAACAGTGCTGTAGAAATTGTGGGCTCATTAGTGTTTATTAGCTTTACCTTATCTGGGTCAGCTGTTTCCACTTTCTCATTATGAGCTTTATTATTGCCAGGTTTTGCCCAGAAATAACCCACTTCTCCCTCCAAAGTTTCTTTCAGTTTCTTCTTCAGTGCCACCTGTTCATCTTCAAAAAAACCAAACTCTAATAAGAGTTCCTAATACAGACAGTTTGAGGGTTTTTTCCTAAAAAACAAAAGCAGCAATGCATGTCTACAAGAGTAGGTCACAATTCTGACCAATCAGTCTAAAGGTGACTTTGCTCTCAAGAGGATGGCAGTGAGTCTCTGCCCAGAGATGTAAACGTAATTGGAGAATCTCTCTGACAAGACTACAAAATGCTGAAGGCATAACAACGTCCCAGAAGAAGAGGGAGAACTAGCAGAAATAACAAAGTATATGTATTCTCACTATTTTATTATACCAGTCTTGGACTACTGTAATATTTTTAAAACCAATGGAACAATACACAGAAGCTACTGACAGTGCAGAATCAATCCCTGAAACTAGATGGTCTATACCCAAGTTGAAAACAAAACACTCCTGCATGTGAATTATAAAATGCTTAATTTGTTAGAAAGAATTTACTACTGGGTCAAACGTTTTTATTTTTCAACAGAGATTCCCCTTGGTTGGTGATGGGGCAGGACTGCAAACTATTTAGAGTTCAAATTGCAATTTGATACTTTCAGTCAAGTTTGTAGAGTAGGGTGACACTTCTTACATTAAGAACAAATGAATTTGTTAATGATAATGGCTATCAGCTACTGGGAGAATATGACAAAATCGGTGGCAAGCCAGTCCTAAAGTATGAAGCTGAATATATTTATTTGTATAATATTTAATTAGTTAAGAAGCATTTTTGTAAGAATTTATAGATAATAGTTGCATAAAATTTTGAAGTTCAAGAATCTTAACCTGTCTTGGAGACTACATAAAAGTATGTTATTTCCAATTCGTTGCAGCTGCACTAGTATAAGCAAACTTAAAAGAGCACAAGGGATTCCAAGTTCCTTGGCATCATGAGAGTAATAAACTGATCAAATATATTCTGTATATCATAAGTACCTAATTCCTTCTTCCATTGGGTCTTTCGAAATTCTACCAGGGCCTTTTCTCCTTCTCTTTCACCCAAGGTACTAAACATGTCAGCAGGTTTCCAAGAGTCCTTTCTAGAGAAAAGGAGGGGAAAAAAAAAATTTGCCTAAAGAGCTCATCTGATAATTTGAAATGTAACTTTAAAATAATTCATTAAGAATCTTTATTGGACATACAGTTTCTGTAGACAATAACACAGATCTACATACATAACTTTCTGTCCTGTCTGCGGATACACTTCTTGATTCCTGCGTGAATCAGAGTTGGCTTCATCTGGAACAGATGAAACTTCACAGGGTTTTTGGAGCAATGCTATAATGTCTTTCTCTGATGCCTCATTAGTAGCTGTGGTAGAATATAAATATATAAAAATATATATATGAACACTAATCTTTCTTCAGCATTGAGTAAATACAAAGAACAGCAGAAACTTGCAAATACCCCACTATTTAACAAAACTGTTTTCAGCCCTGCTTGTACAGCTAAGGCACATAAGTTACAGCTCCACAGGGTATTTTTAGAATGCTAGAGTTACAATAAATACTCTTTCTTGGCTAAAAGCTCAGCCTTTGGGACTTTACTTAATTGCAGTATGTCTTATTCTTGGTGGTAAAGAGCTGACCACCTCCACGGGTCCACAAATGCAAGTAAGGAAGGCAAAAAGATACATGTACATCTTTGGGCCAGAGGAAAAGGCCACTACTGCTCTCGAGACACAGTGCAAGACCTGAACTCTTCACAAAACCAGACAGAACTATCTCTTTGAGGTATTGGTTGGGTTTTTTTCCCCCGATGTCAATGGTACAGTGCAGTTCTACTACGTTTTTTATTCCAATGTAAAATGATTCCTTGTTTGCATGAAATATTGACCGAATTGGTTGCTGGTTTGCTCTTCAAAGTGCTGGAATACTATCAAATTGTCAAATGCTTGTTTTGTAACAGTAAAAGGCAATTTCACATCATACTAGCAAACAGTATTTTGACTGCAGCCATTAAATACTAAGAGTAACACCTCTGAAGCCTGCAAATAAACTTAAATTATGAACTAAAAGCTAAGTTTTCACATTTTGTTCTGTTTCAATGAAACTAATTTATGCAACTATCAGCATCTTACCCATTTCTTCTTGCTTTTCATTATGAGTCTCAGAGATGCTTCTAGTTCCTTCTTTTACAGTCATCAAAATCTGTTGAAGCTGTTCTTGTGTTAAACATGGCAAACTTCTCAGGTTTTCAGCTGATACACATGTGTTTTGAGGGTTCTGTTTACTTTTTTTAACATTAGGGTTCTCTGAATCAGGAGATCTGGTTTTGCTATCTCTTTGGAAAATCAAAGAGTGATCTTTAGTTGCGGCTTCCTGTAAGGAGAGTTTAGTAACTTGCAGTTTTTCACCTTTTGTCACTGATAGGCTTGATTCGCTCCTTGGTTTTGTTAAGTGTTCCTGCTTGATACAAGCATTTTGTGTTGTCCTCAGAACATGCCCAGTATGCCTTATTCTCAATGCCTGTTTAGGTGATCTGGCTTTATTACCCATCTGTTAAAGCAATAAGAATTGACCATATATTAACTAAGGAAATAAAACTGCATGGGCAACAAATGAAAAGAAGACTGAAGCAACAAATAAAATAAGTGTTATTTTTCTTCTCTTTTACATCGGTAGAAACTAATGAAATATCTTCACGAGTACTAGGAATACCCTGGAACAGAATACAGCACTAAATTTGAATGCTTAAAAATGACAGTACTCAAGAGGTCTCTTCCAACCTTCTGATTCTATGAAAAATAACTTCATGTAGCATAACATTTAAACAAATTCATAAACTTTAATCCTGGTTTTCTTTGGTGTTTCTGAAGCCTGGCTTCAAACAGGTTATGTGTCTTCACCACATATTCAGTATTATTTCTATCTTGATTTTTGCATTCTGTACTAAAGTTTTATCCTTTTCAAGGTCCTCAATGTACACTTGTAATTGAGACCTTCTTCTGCTTTCTTTCCTTCCCCAACTCATTGTGTTCCAGTTCACTCAGACAATCTATATGACTAAATTGGAACTTAAACAGACTTCAGATCCCTCTTTCACCCGAATCTCTTTAAGGTGTCTGAAGGTTATGATTTAGAGGATTCCCTGTGCTGCTGTAATTTCTTGCCAAAGTAAAGTATTTTGCAAAGGTAAAAGTAGTCCCAGAACTTCTAACGCATCCTTTATAAAAGTTATTATACGAACATGAGTAATACATATTCATCTTTCACAAATATCATCAATTACAAGTATTTAAACAGTTCAAATGTGTTCTCAAATTTCTGTGTTAAAAAATGAGCTAGTTAATTTGTATGCTCTAACCAAAAAAGTAACTTTTCCACTTACCTTCACCGCAGGCTTTGATTTATCTTTTGGGAAACAAACACAAACATATGAGAGAAGTATTTAATAATGACTTCCTCCTGAAAAACAATCTTGAGAAATTACTGCACTTTTTGCACCTATACCTTTTTTTTTACATTACCAATTAAAGACATTGTAGAACATTAACTATTCTTAAAATCTGCACAACCAGACTACTAGTAGTTTCCATCCTAGATGAACATTTTAAATCTTGGGAGTATGCTGAATTGTCCTGCAGATACATGCATTAAATCCTGACCCATCCTAACAATGACTCAGTAGTAAGGGTGTTCTGCAGCCATCTTTATCACTGGGTTTTCAAGCATTCAGCCCTGACCTGAGTAGGTAAAAATCACTTTTTGATTTGCTGGCTATTCAGAAATTAAATAAAGTGAGATTCTGTGTGCTGTGTGAACCCAGGTTCTCTGTGGAAATGAGAAAGAACCATCAACAGGGTCTTTGCCATCACAGTGGAGAGATACATAATGCAGAACTCCAAAGTGCTGCTTATGGTTTTCTTTGGGTTTTTTAATGCATAAATGAGAAACATCTACCCCAAGTAGCAGCTTAAGCTACTGTAGACTAATCCTACTTTAGCCTGTAAGACTGTGAGCAGTATTTGACACTGCAGAAAACTGAAATTCAGAAGTAATACAATTTGATGTAATTTTTGACACAATTCATTTCGAGGAAGTGCTATTTATTCAGTTGAATAAACATGTTAATTCCTGGAGAAGACTGCTTCAAGGTAGTTCAAAGTCAAAGGCAATGCTTTACCTCAGCACTCCAGAACGTACACTGGCCCTATCCAGGCATGGATGCTGACAAGGACTGGAAAAAGAGAAAACTGTAGCACTGCTGTTTCAGGGGTGTTGTAAGTTTTTCTTTTCAGTAGACTGGTATTCTTTACTGACTCAAAATACCCTCACTAGACAGCTCTCTGGTAAATGCAGAAAATGAAACATAATTTAGAGAGCATTAAATGGAGAATTTCTGTATCCTGACTGCTATGTAGGACAGTTAGGGAAAGTGGACTTGTGCTTGTATAGAAAAATATGCCTTACTAATCACAGAAATGGAATTTATTAATGCTTAATTATTACCATATACCAGAAAAGTTTGTCTCAGATGGCAGTAATGAGACCTGGTCTAAATAAACTGCTTATTGAAAATTATAAACGCCAACTGCCAAATACTTTAAAGTCAGAAATGTGACTGTAATGATGTATTTTATACAAAATAAGCAGCCAGATATTAGGCCTTTTTTTCCTCAGAAAAAAATACAGAAATTATAAAGTTACGCCATCAATATATAATAGTACTTAATTTTATGAACAGAGACAAGCTGTGAAGAGCCAAGACTATTTCCTAGGTGTTCACCAGTGGACAGACTACTCAGAAATTCAATATCAACCTACTGTTCAGTGTCAAACTGGTAAGTAAGAGAACTTGTAAATAACAATGCACAAATATGCATTGTTAATCTGAGTATCTCCCTAAAGCAGTGCTTCATGTTGCTTGGATCTTAACTTCAAGAAGTTTTAAAGATTACTTGAGATAAACGATTAAAAAAATACCAGAAGCAGCTAAAATTAGTCTAGGCTTTCCATCCAGCACTTCAGTTTCAAGCTTGAGTCCATCTCTGCAAAATAAGGAGAGAGGAGAACCTAAAATATTAAGTAATCTGATAAGGGTAAGATTTTTATATTAGTAACAAGGACAACTGTACTTAATCATAACATTGGTCCAGATGTTCTTTCCTACCCCAAACTTCCTGTGTTTGTGAGAAGTTACTTATCACAGAATCACAGAATGATTTAAGTTGGAAAGGACCTTAAAGATCATCCAGTTCCAAACCCCATGCCATGGGCAGGGACACCACTAGATCAGGTTGCTACTTAATATGAGGAAATTAACAGGTATTGAAGAGAGTGTATTTTTATTACTGATACTGGAAAACCTGGTTTGGTATGTAACACAGTAAATCTTCAGACTGAAGGTCCCACTCTATATTGTTATACACAGAAATGCGCCTGCCTCAAGAATTTAATAAACAAGATAAACTCTGTGCTACAAAAACTGTAAACCAAGTCTCTCTGAGGGCTAGTGCTGATCACAAAGAGAGGCTGTATTCTGAAAACAATCTTTAATTGTGCTTCCACGCAGTACAGTTCAGGTTATAAAGCAAAACAAATGTTATTATAAGGGTTTGAAAATATGAAAATAAAGTCGCCAGTGTTTAGGTGTAGGACTATAAAGCACCCGAAACACCTTCTTCCAGGCATTAATTTGAAAAACCAAACATGAAGATTCATGCTCAAAATAACACTTATCTTTAAAAAAAATAAAATTCAATGCATCGATGTTCAGCCTGAGAAGAGAAGGCTTCAGAGAGACCTCTGAGCAGCCTTCCAGTACCTGAAGGGGCTACAGGAAAGCTGGGGAGGGATTTGCTACGAGGGCCTGGAGTGACAGGACAAGGGGGAACAGTTTTAAACTGGTAAGGGGGAAGACATAAATTAGATATTAGGAAGAAATTCTTCACGATGAGGGTGGGGAGGCACGGGCACAGGCTGCCCAGGGAAGCTGTGGAGGTGTTGAAGGCCAGGCTGGATGGGGCTTTGATGCCCTGATCCCCCTGATGCAGTGGGAGGTACCGTGGAACTGGATGGGCTTTGAGGTCCCTTCTGAGCCAGCCTGAGTCTCTGCAGGCGCTTTGTGCTGGCGGTGGGAAGGGGCGGGGATTCGGGTTTCCCCTCCCCATTTCCAGGAGCTCTGGGGTCCTCTCAGAGCGACGGCTGCTGCCCCGGGGCGCTGGGGCGGCCCCAGCTCGGGGGCGCTGCTGGCGCCGCTCCCGCCGCCCGCGCAGGAATCCCCCCCCGCCCCTCGCTCCTTACCCCAGGTTCATGGCGCTGCCCGGCAGCTCCGGCTGCCGCTGTGCCGGCCGCACGTAAGGAGCAGGCAGGCCATTGGCTGCTCGCGGAGCCAATGGGCTGCCCGCGCGCTGCGGGGTCCGCACGGCCAGGCGGGGTGGGGGGAGGAGTCCCGCGGGATGCACCGTGACCTCCCCTCGCTGCTACCGGCGGGTGCGGAGCAATGTAAGGGGGATTAGCCCCGCGCTCCGGCGGCTGCGGGGGAGGCGGCAAGAGAGGGACGAGCAGGGAGGGAGAGAAGATGAGAGTGCTGCAGCGCGGGGGGAAGGGCGCGGGCCGGCTCCGCGGCGCCCGAACCGGCGCTGACCCCGGCGCTGACCCCGGCGCTGACCCTGGCGCTGACCCCGGCGCCACCGCTTTTCCTGTGACGGGGCTGCTCCGCGCTCCGCTCCCACACGGGTGTTTTGCTTTCTTTCATTTCTTTTTTTTTTTCTTCCTTTCTTTTCTTTCTCCTTTCCTTCCTCTCTCCTTCTCCCTCCTTCTCTCCCTCCTTCCTTCTTTTAGCTCCTTTTCCCGGTGCGGTTTGACCAGGCGGAGCAGGTAGGGCAGCGGCCGCGCGGCGAAGGGCAGTGCGGGCTCCCCCGCCCCGGGACTCCCGGCGGCCGCGGCGAGAAGGGACGGAGCCGGCCGGGACAGCCTTGAAGCGCGGGGGCGGCTGCTCTGGGACGCCCCTCGTCGCTGGGTTCTGCTCGACTGTGGGGGCTCGCGCTGCCTCGGCGGTGTCCGCAGGAGTCGTGACCCAGCCCTGTGGGGCTGTCCCTGGGTGCTCCAGCTGGTGGGGGGTCCGGGGTCCGTGTGTGGTGCTTGAGGAGCGCCCAATCTGTTGGTTTGTAGGTACAGCTTCTGGAATAACAGGACGTTAGCACGCCAATGAAACGAATCCACATTTTGCCTCATTTTGGGGAGAAACATCTTTGACTTGTGTAAGGAGGATTTGGTGGCATTCAAGAGTAGAGTCAGATTCCATAAAATGCTTCAGAGCCCGTTTAGATCCTTTACTATTTGAGGTGCCGTTTCAGCTTATGTGTAAAGCCAAATGCTTACTGAAATCCTTCATTTAAAAGGGCGCTAAGACCTTAAGACTTGTCTTGAATAGTGTTGCTTCTAGATGTAGTTAATTTTGTCTGGCTAAAGGAGCAGATCCTGTAGTGCTTCCTCCAGCTGTCAGAAATAGAAGTTTTGCTCTTTTGAGACTACAAAAGAAGACAAATAAGCAGTAATAGAGAAACAGCCCGTGAAGCTGAGTTTAATGGGTACACAAAATTTGGTCTCTGCCATACTATCTGAACAGTTTTGTTTGTCTTTATATAAAATCAACATCACTTAGAAAAAATTATTTCTTTTTTTTTTCCAACTAGTATTTTGCAGCTGTTTATGTGGCATTTGATTGATGGATCAGCTAATGTGTCTTTGAAATTTTCATTTAGGGACTAGAACAAGGGAGAGAAAGAAAAGCAAACCTGGAGTTTTTTTCAGTGAGGCACTACATAGGACGTCCTGTGAAGCACAAGAACACAGAAGTGTGTGTGGGTTTTTTCCCCAGATACTTGAGATAGTATTCATATAGCTAACTTTTCAGTGTACATCTTTAAATATATTTTTTGGTAAAGTGTATGTTGGTATTCATAATCCCTTCTAATTAATGTAGCAGTATATGCAAATGAACTTATGTTTTGTTTAGTTCCCTCAAAACACTCGAGGTACCATGTTAAAAAACCCATACCCTTACTCTACTTCTTTAACCATCCTGCTTCTCCCAAAACTTAATGCAATGAAATGTAGCATTACTATAGAGAGACTAAATCCTGGTTTCCTCTAGACAAACACCTTTTTGCCAAAGGAGATGCAGAAAACTGTAGCATTTTCTGCTTCCTCCTAGTCGGCTTCTAGTATCCACAATCTCAAAAGGTTATGCCTGTAATACGCAGCTCTTCACTTTCACAAATCTCATATCTTGATTTCATCCCAACTGTATGAATCTAGTTACTATACGATAAGAGCTGCAATGAATATTGTTTTAGGATGAGCAGGGCTTTTCACCGGTAATTTCCGCCTCATTTTTCTTGGACCAATCATGGCCAAGCAAAAGAAAGGTAAAGGAGGCATTAAATCATTCTTCACAATTTTAAAATTTATGTTTCATCCCCTGCTTCATGATGAATTTCCTAAATTAATAGATTTCTATTTTACTTCCAGAATTTTAAATAATATAGCCATCCTGACCTACCTCCTGTTGTTTGAGACAGCAGGTGGCAATATAGTTTCAAGCATTTCTCCAAAAGTTTGTCATACAGAAAATCATAAGGACTCTAAACCCATTTTTGGTCTGAAGCAACAAGTTTCACAGTCCATTTGGATTTCTTTTTATTTTAGTATTTTATAATTAAGATGTCAGTGTTTGCTAGACAAGTGTGAAAACAGGTTCTTTCAAAAAGCTGATAGTAGTTGATCAAATGCTGCTGTCTGGAGCTGTAAATAAAACATTTTTAAATTATGTACCTGCAAATCTACTCCATACCCACCTCTTTTACCAAGATATCCTCGGAAACGGTAAGGCTGGTACCTGTAGCCTATAAATTGACTTATTATCTTAAATGAGCAAAGAAATCTAACTATCTAGTGCACATGCTATAATTTCAAGTGTTTTTGAAGAACCAATAAAGGAGTCTTTGAAGATAAATCCTGCTCTGATACAAATTTTTTGAAATACCTGAGTTTTTTTCTCCTTTCAATATTTGTTACTGCTTTAAATCATGGGAACTTTAATACAAATATTGTATTTCATTTGAACAGTTTTTTGACATGGGTTGCATCAGATAGTAGAACTTCAGCCTTAACTTGTGGTCTTATCTTCTCTGTATTTTTTCACTATATATTAAATTAATTGCTTCTGCTGACATACATTCTTGAAATGGGCAACTGTGGGAACTACACGTTGTTGTTATACATCCTTGACTTACCATTCCAGAGAACCGAATAAAAATGCTTTCAGGCTACATTCATCTCTTATAAGGATCGTGACTGTGCAGTCACTCATTAATTAAACTTTCTAATAGCCCACATAAGAAAGGTAAGAGGATGAGATTTCAGTGGGAGGTAGATGTTATTAAAGTCCCATTAGGTGTTTGTCTTGATCTTCAGACACATAAATACAATTAATATCTGGTCTTAAATGACTTAAGAGAACAAGTCCCATTGATTTTTCAATCACTTATATACTCATGAAAACCCCACTCAGAATTGTTGTGCTTGTTTTCTAGATGGATAAATGCATTTGCACAATGATTAAATTCAACATCGTTAGTCATAACTTCTGGAAGCTAGAACAATGGGGGTTTGGCCTGGACTGGGTTTGTAAAGGCATTTAGAATACAAATGCGTTTACAGCACAAATGCAGCTGAAGGGGTACATTTCCTTGGGACTTGTTTATGGAATGTAGCCAAATTTGTAGTTGGTATTACTGCTGCATGGGGGTGTGTGTATTTTTTTAAATAGTTGAATTTAAATAGTTGAATAGTTGAATATACTGCAAATGTGGTTTGAGTCCATTAATCTCTGTATTTTAACTTAATTTTGGAGAAAAGGATTCCCAGACCTTTTCAGAACAATATGACATTTGTAGAAAGAGTATCTTTTTATTCTACAGTGACAGACATCATCACCCTTCCTTTTAGTACTTATATGTAGTTTCCCTGGGATATCCAGCCATTGCAGATATAGTAAAGTAAATCAGGAATGTCCTTAAGTTGTATTTAGTATTAATATTTAATGAAATTTAGTAGTTTGCACTATAGAGAAGATGCATGCACAGGTGAGCAAACAGCAAATGCACGTCAAGTGCTCTGCAGGTGTGCATTGAAACAAAGTTCACTGCTGAAGAACAGCAGCCATCAAAGCATGATGTCTTACATGTCTTAAATGCTACTGGACAGGTTCAAATTCATACTTGGTTTTCATTTCTTCAGAAGTTAAATGGGAAATGTAAACAGTTTTGGCCATGCTTACAATATATTTTATGGAACATAAATTAAGGTTTTTAGACTTATTTTCTTGATTGCTTCCTGCAAAAGTAAAATGCTGAGGAGTAACTATCAACTTTATGCAATCAAATGCCAGCATGAGGTGGTGTTAATCTTTAGTTAGCATACTTGACGATTAATGAAATGAATGTAGAACTGTATGCCAAATAGAATGACTGTTGAAATCAAGTAAAACCTTTCTTTCAAGAAAATCAGTTACTTTTTTACACTCCAGTTGATACAGGACTACATGTTCTGATTTAAAAATAGCACTCCAAACAGAAGCTTACGTGATGTCCATAAATTAGAGTTTTTATCTGGTATCATAGATTGCTACACTCTTAAGAAGTTTTTAAACACTAGAATATTTCTGAAATGTATTCCTATGTATCAGAGGAATGCAGTTCCTGAAACCCACCCTTGTGGCCTAGAAATGTGCGGACCATACGTACGATGCTTTTGTTCTCAGTGTGGGGTATTACACATTTCCTCCCTTCATATATATGGATTTAAATGGTAGTTATGTTTGAGATTATGTTAATAGGCATTGTCTTTGTATGACTTGTTACCTTGCAATGACTATTACGTGGAAGACCGGTGCTTTAATGTTCTGCAATATCCACAGTTTAGACCACCAAGAAGCATGTACAGAATGTAAAGAAAGTATGTTCTTACTGCATATGCATTATTGAACAGCACTAAAGCAGGAAGACCAACTTGGGAATAAACCACCCAAACTGATGTAAATTTAAGCTTGCAGTAGTCTTTTCCTGTTGTAACCTTCAACTCCATCAGTTTGATTGCGATGCAGCCAAATTCATGGGTGGCAAAAAGGGCCATTGCTCCAGTGGAGGTGCACTATATCAAAACAACAGTGAATCTTACTTCTCTATTGGGATAAACTCTTTAATTAGCTTCTTGGGCTTTATAGCATTTACAGTAAGTATTTATGAAATTTTCTATATTCAGGTATCTCATGCACATCTATGAAAATTAACTTTTGCATGCATCATCATTTGTAAGAATTGTTCACAGATTACATACTTAACTGAATATTCTAGTAGCCTCTCTTGGAAGAAACATTTTTTGAAGTGGTCCTTTCTTCAGAAAGACAAGCTTCATATTTGTTGTCTGTGCGCAGCATGTGATGCTTTGAAATTGCACACAGCTATATAAGGTTCTCGTCATAGTCATTTCCTGTCCTATTTCTTCACATGGCTGTCTTACATGAAAAAAATCTCACGTCCATCACAACTTATTTTAAAGTTTATGTGACTAAAATTACATAATGCTAATATGTAGCCTCAAGTTTGGATTTTTTTAAAAAATGGACTTAATAATGATCAGCATATTAAGTGAGGATGGGGCAGTGTTTCTTCTGAAGGATATGTCATCTTTTTTTTCCTAAAAGTATGTTTTTTATATAGTTTATAATAAAACACTAAAAGCAAAGGTTACCATTTAACATTTCATTCTTGTCAGGAAAGCATCTTCTGCAAAGTACTTACAAATGAGCCTCTTACTTCTCAAGTCTTGACTGAAATGCATTATACAGAAATCTGACAACTGCTCAGTACAATTTGCAAGCTGCAGAGAATTCAAAATAGTCTGTGATGTCTAGGCAGATTCTCTGTACAGTGGGGAGTTTAGGTAGGTTCTCTGAATTTTATGAGCCCATGTTTTGTTTAATTAAGACATGGCAAGCATCTCAGGGTTATCCTTTGACAGGTAAGAGTTTTTGCTTTAGGTTATTAAGCCTGATTTCCCCCCCCACTCTCACCCATTTTTCCCTTTCATAAGAATCAAATAGGCTGTCAAATCTTTTATTATTACTTTTCTTGATGGGGCCTTCTTTTGGATAGAGATATCATGTTGGCACTGACGCATTCTGGAAACCCATGCTTAGTGACTGTCCCATATGAACTGACTAGGTTCTACTACATAGCTGAAGCATTTAATGTAATAAAACTAGTATCTCACAGCAGGTATAAAATAAATATCTGATGTGAAGACTGCAGGAATTGTCCTCACAAGAAATGAATCAGTAAGGATTTGAACATACACTAATGAAAGCTAAATTAAAACAACCAAAACCTTAGCAAGAAATTGCAGAAGATAATAACCAAATAATTGAAACACTAATGTTTATTTTTACTTGCTATCAAAGATGAGTGATTATCATAAAGCAAGGAAAAGCTGTAGTAAATCAAACACTAATAAAGTAAAACTATGTTATTCTTTAAAAATTCAGAATGTCATCTTAAGCTCAAAATAAAGGGGCCAAAAGAGTGGAGAAAAAGCGCAGAAAGTTAAGTCCTCTGCATATTGCAATGGATCAAGTCACTTATTTTTTCTGAGCGAGTGCTTGAAAGGTATGCAGGTACCTTTGTCTCCTTTCTTCTTCTTCTACCTACGTGTACTTTTAAAGTGCAACTTATCTTAAGAATGAAATATCCATAAATTGTTAAAACCCCCTACAATAAAAACAACTCGATCAATTAAATGGGGAATGTTCATCAGAGCTTGGACAAATCATCAGGCAGAGAAAGCACTGAAGCAACCAGAGTTAAACCAGCTGCAAAAATGTAAAAGAAAATGATAGCTTTAGCAAATGAATGCTGGTAATTATATTTCCATCACTTCGTATTATATTGTTTGTCTTCTTGGGATAAGATTTAACTTATTCATAAACTGAACCATTTGAGTTCAAGAACTTAGGCAAGGGGACTATTCAGAAGAACCTCTGAGGGGAAGAAAAAGCATGTGGTCATATTGTAATGGATCTTATCTGAAAAGTGAAAAGTATGCTCTGAGCTTCTGGGGCTTTTGGTGTTCAATTTTTAAAATGAAATTTTTGGTGAGTTAGAGTAAACTTAATACATTGTGAAGAATTCTGCTGTGTAAGTAGAATTTGATACCTGTTTTCCAAAGATACTGTTAACATTACAGGTTATGCATGATGGTGAATCAGACCCTCAATTGGTCAATGTTACGAATGCTTCCAAATTGAGAGTTTTATTATAGCTGTGCAGTACTTCGTAAACCTGTGACTGACTAAATGGTGCATGAAAAAGTGGTGCGTACAAAAAGTGGTGCATAAAAAGCAATAACAGCAAATTCAGCTCTGACTGAAATAAATAATAGCAGAAATTGATTTAGCTTAAAAACCATCAAGTACACTGAATCTCCCCCTGCTCCAGAATTTAACAATAAAAAGGCTTTTAGAATTAGAAATGTTTTGCTTTTATCCTTATGTCTTGTTTTTAACCAGTACAACCCTTGGGTGTAGCTGAAACAGAAAATGCAGCGTAATGAATGGAGGTTTAACAAAAAAAGAAGAGGATGGCCTATGCTGATGTAATGCTTTCTCTTATCTTTTGTACAAGTCTCACCTTTTTGTCAGGTTTTACGAGCAAAGCTCTTTAATCGTAACTTGTTTCTTAAACCAAGTTGGGCTTGAACTTGTATGTATTTCAAAACAATTTTAATAAATCTCAACAAGTGCTACTTGCTGGATATTGTAATTTTCATATGCAATTTAGAATTTTTGCAGATGTAAATTAATTTAGAAGAAATCCTTATCAGTCTTTGAAGAGACTTCATTATATCTGGCAATAATTATTTTGCAGAAAATTTGGAAAGCAGCCTGGATCTCTTGAATAGTTTATGATTCAATCCCACTTCATTAGTAAGCTTTGCCAATTGTTGCGTTTCTACCATGAAAGCTTTATATATATGGGAGTGTGTATAAATATATATTAAATATATATATGGCGTTGTTCTTGTAACTATACATGCACAGAAATGTATATGAGTATATACTGTATTTCTTTTCATTCTGAAAGCTTCATACTGTTGAATTAGATAAGCTTGACTAGAAACATATTGGGACACTAGTAATTCAGGGTATTCCTTTTGAACGCGCAAAGGAGCTTTATTAAGAAAAGAAGATAAGATGTTGTGCCGTAGCTTTCAAAAATGTTGTTCTGCGCTTCAAAGAAAAATACAGTTATCTAGCTACTGCAAGATGAGACGGAACTTGTGATGACAAGCGTGACAACAGATCATTGTGTTGCTTACTGTAGCTCAAGTCAATTCAGTCTTCCTTCTGCAGTGGTTTTTCTATATTCCGGTATCTACAAAAATCGCTTTCATACTTGTGCAAATATCTACAGGTTATAAAAATCATCAGTTTCTGAAAGAGTGTTCTATAATCTTATATACCTAATGTTTGTAATTGAGTATGATTTTACAACATGTGGTAGTTGAGAAGCATACGTTGTTGGATCATAGTAGTAAGACTGAGCCAAATTCTGTCACTTTTCTGCACACACAAATAGAAAATAACTTGTTTTTAATAGGATTATTGCCAGACCAATGGAAGTTTCTAAGGAGTATCAGTACAGCTGCAAAGGAAGAGGCTGTAACACCAACATGGTAATGACTATTTCTGTTGCTAATCGTGATTAAAAATATTTTCCCTGAAATTTTGTATGATTAATTGTAGCTGACTGTATGTGCTTTTTGAGTTGTATTTAGGGAGTTAAAATACAGAGCTAGATAGCTGATGTGCTACTACTATACTGTCAGAAATGCCACAGATATTCTGTGAAACGTCCATATGGCCAGGAGCTGAAACACATTAATTGCTATTCCAGAATAATTGGGTTGTAACCTTTTCCCTCCCTACTTCGCTTTTCCCTTTGCAAAATAGGGCAGTAGTAAAGCATTTGATAGGATTTTTCTTCGTACATGTTAGATTATGCTCTAAGTGGCATCTCTCTTTCATAGCATGCACATCGCTTTTGTTTCCAGTAGCACAGAAAATTGCAGTTTCATCTCATCTCTATGGCTACATGGTGTCGTGCAACATGACGTTTGGAAAATTGTAAGCAGTGGGCTTTTATTTTTTTTTTTTTTCATTTTAACAAGGTGAATAAATCCTTTTGCTCATTCTTGGGAGAAGCAAAATACTGAAAATAATAGCATCAGAAAGGCTACATTGTACTTTGTGTATATGATATATAATATTTCATAAATGCTTTAACTAATTGGCAACTTGAAGTACTGAAGCTTTTCACAAAAGCTGTTTGGAAAGGGATTCCTTACCTGCACCTTGCTGTACACAGATCACCCCTGACAGCTACTGTATAGAAGGGGTTAATACCTGTTGTCTGTATGTTGGTTTTTTTCACTTCCATTTCTTCTTTCCTAAAAGAGGAATTACTTATTGTGTTTTCTTCTTCCAAGGTAAGGAAATTAACAACTTAGAGCACTTAAGATCTTATTGAATGACCTTTGTGTACTTGCAAAGTTGGAATATGCCAAATTACCATGGAATTAAAGTAAACTTTCAAACTGCTTGAAAGGTCATGGAGATCATAAATTGCTTATACATTTGAATCTTGGTTTGGTGAATGAAAAGAAGATGATGTCTGTGACACAGAGCTGTCATGGGTGAAAAATAAAAACAAAAGGAGAAAAATAGGGACAGTAGGACAGCTGACTGCTAAAGGGCAGAAGCTGCTGAGCGATTCATCAGCAACTGATTTATGAGAGCTCCAAGCTCAAAAAATATTGTATGGGTGCTTCAGAAATAGAGCTGGTTTTTTCTTCGTAATAAGTGTGATATGGATTGTGGCAATGAAGACTTTTTACTCCCTCCTTCCATCTGTGTTCCACATCCATCTGTCATACTTTATCCCTGTTTAGATTGAAAATGTTCTGGATTTGTGGCAGTGTTTGTATTTACAAACCAACCAACCAGTGGGCTGAATGCAACAGAAACTATGAGACGTACTGGTAGAATCACTTGGCAATAGGACCCTTGCTACAAGTAAGAGGTTGTTTTTGTTATTGGAGTTGCTAAATTCTGGCATTTAATTCTTAGCATGTTACAGCTAAGGAAAGAAAACGTGGTTGCACTCTACTGTCCTTAGGACACACCACTTCTGAATAACAACAGATCATCCAAAGGATGGCTGGGAACAACTGGCACCTGAGTGAACAGAATGATAACACTGCTGAATATACAAGACTCATGCTAATCAATAAATAGATTTTACTTTTCCTCAGATGACAAAGCCAAATGCCTAATTGTTATTGTATATTCAAGCTCTATAGTCTTTGCTGAGTCTTAATTTGTTACAAACTGGATATGTACAGAAGGGAAAAAAAGGAAAATAATTTATCACTCCTAGTTGTTTTTTTTTTGTTCAGTACCATCTTGAATATTATCACAGAGGTCAGAGAAGAACAATGGATTTACATCTCTGAGAGAGGTTCTTTTCCCTGCGTAATTAAGGATTTTTTACTACAATTACACAGATGTTTATTTTAGGTTTAAGGGTGATATTCAACAGTGTACTTTTAATTTATCCAGTTAAATGCATGACAGCACTTTCTAGATAAGAATGGTTCCTTTTTCCTAGAGAGATACAAATAATACAAACAGTAATTTAGATATATAATTATTCAAATTACAACTCACTAACAGGTTAGGAATGTAAACAAATAAACTAGGAAATTTAAAAATAGCTCAGAAGTATACTTAGTGTTTTCATAAAAAGACTATGATTATATCAGTGGAGCAGCAGAGGACAACACGCCTGTTAAATGACTCCAATCACAACTCCATCTGCATCTTCACAGCACCTTTTACAAAGAAGCAGTTCCTCCAGAGAAGTAGCTACATCTCTGCTGATCCTGTTGTCAGATGTCAGAAGAACATGGTATGAACACTTTGAAAGAAAATTCAACTAGAAAAGAGAGTGTAACTTCAGGAAAAATGCTAAATATTTATAATCTATATATTTAAGAATAAGTGAATTTGTTTCTATTCACTAGCTTGATGAAGCTTAGTATTTTCTTAAAAGAGTTCCACTTACAAAAAATATGCAATTTTAGCATAGTAAATGAAGTGTCAATGTGATTTTCACTTCATTTGAGCAGTCAAAAACTGTCATATTAATTCCAGAGCATAATTTTCATTTGTTTAAGTCTGTATTAATTTTATCATGATAAAATAAGCAATCTCCAACCATGCTGTTCATCTAATCTGACTGGCATGTGAAGTTAATTTTCAGTGGGCTGTATGTGGAGCACATTTACTCCCCCCTAACAATCTGCTTTCAGCACAGCACTTCCACCACCATCTCTTCTGCCAAAAGTTAGACTTTTTCATAAATTAATGGTTGACATTCAGTCTATAACAAAAATCTACAACAGCAGATAAAAATGGAAATGTTTCAGACAATTTAAAATTTTTGGATAGCTACCCTTCGAATCAGAGCATAAAAGATTGTGTCTTATGAAAAGAGGGGGCAAAATGTTGAAAGATTCAGAATTTTAAATGAATGCAACTTCAGTTCCTGTTTAAGTAATAACAAATAGCACTGGTATTGCTAGAATGGCTAGAAGCAGTTAATCTAGATTTTGAGCACAGGAAATATGCAGCCTTGGGGACAGTGGCCCACCTTGTGTTCTACTGTAATAAGTAAATAGCAGTCTCACGGATAAAACCGACTACGGAGGTGATCAGTGTAGGGATCATGTCTGTACTTAGTGCTGACCATTGCTGGAATTGGACTAATAAAGTGACTTTATGACTAACTCAGTAGCTTTCATGTGTTCTTCCACTATCTATTTTATAACCACAACAGTAATTCCATTGCAATGTGGGTTCTTCTACAAATAAAAAATCATAATTATTGCAGTAGTTTATTCTGGTCTTTCTCCCATCTCTTATTCATTTCTTCTTTAGTTTATCTTGTTCTACTTGCATGCATCTTAGTCATTTATATGCCTCTAAATGTGTTCTACATTCCAAGCTGATCTGCAAAAAGCATCTCTAAGCTATGTGCTAATTAATATGGATGGATTTGGTGACCACAGCTTAAATTTCAAATAGCAGCATGCAGATCTTAACTATTTTCTGTTCTATATACGAACTATGTGATTCTGGAACAACTCAGATTAAGCTTCAGTAGCATACAGGATTTGTCTTTTAATAACTTAGTGTAGGAGAACTGCAGTACCCCAACCGTCTGCTTTATGCTGAACTCTGAAGCAGCCAATTTTGTCTTCCAGAACGTGGCTGATGCACATGCTGGGTGCTGATTGCAAGTATTATCTTAACAGAATTACTTCTCAATATTTAGGAAAATTACTCTTCTTTTAAAAGCATTGTTTCATGTTTTTATGCTCCCGCTGGCTTCATTGCACCAGGAGGTAACTGACAAAACCCATCAATTCCATGGCTGCCTTTGCTGCTGCATTGTGTTTATCAAATAGATTGGGAGGAAGAAGAGCACTATGAAAAATCAACAACCAGCAACTTCTCAAGGAAAAAAAATGTCTAGAGCAAAGAATGTAACTTGGCAACAATAAAAAAGAAAGAAAACCTGCACTATAGCACTACCATACAACCAGAATAGTTTGTCTGTGTAACAAGGTGGGAGCCGTGTCTGAGGAGCTGAAACAAAGATTTATTTGGATACCCTAATGTCCTGCTTTACAGAGAATTCAGGAAAAATCTAGTGCAGGTTGGAGGCCTGAAAGAAAGACCGTAACCAGAATATCTGCTATAGGGCATATTTCCGTACCTTTTGTATCAGTGGGGGTATGACATGAAAGTTAACAATGAGTGTGCTGAACAGCCAGTATTAGAAGTCTTGGAGATCTATTGGTTTTATGTGCAAACAACCTGAACTCACCTTGCATTCTTGAGTACCTTACCTGCTGCTATGCCAAACTAAATCCTTTTTAAGCCTGATCTTCTTTCTTCACTTCTGTTCCTTATAATACATTGTGGATCACCATAATCTCTGCTTTGAAGTACACAGAAGTAAAAAGCCATTTCACTCAACTAATATAATTGCAAACTATTATAAATAATTGTCAACTTCCAAAATAATTTGGTTTTTTTTATGCTCCTGTGTTCCTATAATTTTTCCTCATTAAAGACAACAAAGTAGTTTTGTTCAGATTCCTTTTTATTTCTAAATCAACCCTTCCGTTTGTCAAGCACAGGCCGCAGTGCTGTTTAGGATCCTAAAACTGCAACTGTACTTCAATACCAAAACCATGAATCTCATTAGCTACATGAAAGAAGCAGGTAAAATATTTCCCGAGAGATAAGGTTGGAGCAGAGAGGTACTACATTTTTTTTTTTAGACCAACTGCTGTAGCTGCAAAATATTTCTACTTATTTTCAGATGTACTCCTTTTCACAGCTGCCTGGTCAAGGTATGCAGGAAAAGGAATGCAGGAAATAAAAATGTATTTTTGAAAATCCAAAGTACATTTAAATAAGGGGCAGAGAAATTTAAGTACATATAGATAAGAAGCATAGAAATGTTATTAAAAATACTGCCTCCTGTTTTATCCCAGTATCTGCCTGATTCCTCCATTGATGTTAAAGATGGTCTTACACAGCTCTGATACAACAGTAGTAGCACAGTCTGCTCAGGGATCAAGAAATCATGCTCCGTATTGTAGTATGGTCTTTCATGGTTTATAAAAATCTTTTTAATTGAGCTATACTTCAGTGATTAATGCATTTATCCTCCCCTTCACAGCGGCTGCTGCTGCTGTAACATATGGTTTGCCTCTCTGCCTTTTGCTATACCTATTTTTGCTTTCCAATTGCCCTGAAGATTTCAGAATAAATTCAGTACTGCATGGCAAAATACTCCTTTTTCCCAACATGAAAAATCTTGATTTATAGTTTATGGTTCACTTGTATATAGGTGTTTTACGTTCTAAAGGAGTAAGAAATAGTTTTAGTACAATAAAATCGAGCTAGATTTGTGAGGTTTTCCATTGCTTTTCTGTTACCGTCTCCATGGCTGATACATTTATCTAGATTTGGCATAGATATTTCTCCCACTAGCTAGTAATTTCTCTAAAGAATTTTACCAATATTTGTATTTGTTACTATCACCTGATTTTTCTAGGAGTTCTAAAACTGCTCCTCAACATTACTGTATGACTTCAGCATAGATGATGGTTGCCTTCTGCTTTTTTGCACATCTGCCAGAAGAATCCTGTTCTACTCAATGCTAACGGGTTGACAGGAGCATACGTGTTTCTTTTAAAGGTGAGGGAAGGATAGAGCAACAGCTGTTTGTAGGCTTCATTTTTGTTGTCTATGTTTTGAGGTTTCTGTCTTCTTTCAGCAGCTTCAAATAAGTCTTCTTCCTAAGATTCAGTCTAAATGAAGAAGTATATGGAAATTAAAATTACTATGGTATATTTAATCCATAATCAGAATTGGTTGGAAAAGAAATTATTCATTGTTTCCACTAAGCTTTAAAGTTTGATGTTTTGCTGGGTTTTTTCTTGTTGTTTCTGTGATTTGTTGTTTTGTGTTTTTGTTTTGTTTTTTTTTTAAATTGACCCTCCAAATAAAGTCAATTAAACAATGAGAAAGCTCACAAAAATGGAAAAAGGAGATTAGGCACAGTCACACGTATGGAATTTTCCCTCTAAACAACACTTTATTAAAGTGATAACAGAAAAAAACTCTAACCACAAAATCCCTTGAATTTGCAAGAAGTATGTTATGAAAGCCTCTTTCTCCCTCACTGCAATCACACTTCAGGCACATTCAGGCTTGCAAATTGCATATGCTGAGATTTGCAGTCCACTAGAAATAGATGTGCCAGACTGACAAGGAGGAATTCCTACACATTAGCAGCCATTTTGTACCTGTTTGTAGGGAAATGTTGTATAACAACAAGCTGCCAATTAGAAAATACTTCTATTTTAACTTGTGAGCTCTTTCTTTCTTTTCTTTTTTTCTATACAGCTTACTAAAGAAAAGTTCAATTTAATGTAAACCTCTGTTACAATATGTGGTTGTGTGTCCCCTACTGAAATCAGAAAGTGCTTTTATTCAGCAAGATAATCAACAAACTGTACTAGTGGAATAGGATGTAAAAGTGGGATTGTAGCAATGAAGAAAGCAGAAACTCTTAGGGGAGGAGTGCTAAAAGACAATACCAAGATGATCCCTGGACCTAAGTGCCCCTAACTAAGGAAGGCACTTCATCTGCAGTCATCAGTATTGAAGCAGGCATTGTTTAAGGTGCATTTCAGGAGAACTTAATCATTAGGTGCCTTTGTAGACAGCGAAGAATAATGTCTTCAGAATCACCAGATAGGTAAAACAATTTCATCTATTGTTACATTTATGTTAGTAAATTAAACAGGTTCAGAAAGTGTTTCTTGGCACTGGAATTAATTTGTTAGAACAGTATCTATCATGTTTTGGACTAAACAAACTCCTTCTCTCCTCATTTGCAGGCATGGTTTGGAAGTTGCCATAAGTTTGAGGATGTTCCCAATGTGAAATCTACATGGGACAATCCCATTTTGGGAGCTGGGAGAGTCTAGCAGCACGAATCCAGACAATTACAAGCCATTTCTTCTTTATGCCAGAGAGTGGTTCTGGATATATTTAATTGAATGTGCTAGCTTATGCGTATGTGTTGTTTACAGGGCTGGTTCAAAATGGAAAAAATGAGAAAAAGACCATCATCTCTTTTTAGTTCTTGAATTGGTAAAATAAGCGGACGTAACCACTTGAAGGTAGATCAAGTAGTGACCAAGTTTTACTCAAATGTGAGAGAAGTCCTAATGTTTCATAAAGTCAGGGTAGCAGATGATTGTCATAGAAATACTGATAGATATTTAATTATAGTAATGTAAAAGGATATTTTCAAGACTATATTTTATCTTTCTTCAATTTTAAAGACCAGAACATAAATTAAGTATTCAGAATGGCATGTGCCATTAGTTATTCTGTGTTACAGCACTGACAAGAATCTTGGTGACAAAAGTGGTATCTAATGGTTATGACAGTTTTTCTGGTAAGTTATCACTACAAGACTAAGAAAATGGGACAATGAAGTTAAGACTACTTCAGTGAAGATTATGGAGCATATGACATCTATCCGGTTATTGAAATGTAGGATTCTTTAGTATCTGGCCTTAGGTTCTACATGACTCAAAAAATATATTTGTACAGATAGAAATTTAACATTCTTGTGTTCTCTACATTATTTCTTACATAGTGTAATTTTGTGTATAAAAATACATTTAAAATTAATTTTAAACTAATGTTGAGAAGGCATAAATTATTCGCTAACTACAATCATGAACCACAAAAGCATGAAAAGTGATGCTTTAGCTATAGACTCAAGTAAAATATCTAAATTTTTCTCTTTAAGTTTCTGGGACTTTGTAAAGAAGTTGAAGATTGAGAGAACCTGAGCCTTTTGTGTTTTCATGCAGTAATACTAAGGAGTACTACCATATGTGTAAAAGCACCTATAAAAACACCTTGTAAATAGTCTACAGTAATATATAAAATAAATCAAACTTAATTCCCCATAAATTTATACTTTGTGTAATCCTATGGAACGTTATAAAGTGGATATAAAGTGTTACTCTCTCAAAACCGTAGTCCTATAAATCCTCTTCGGCACATCTGCATAGAGTAACAGATGGAAGACTATCAAGCCCTCTCACAAGCGTAACAGTTGTGTGAACCCTGTGCCTTCTGTGTACCATCAGTTATTTGCTGATATCTGGCGTTAGTGCAAGCAGGGCCGGCTGTGGTCAGGCGCGTTACACTTCTTGCCATTCTGTTACACACGTCATTCCTCATTAGAGTCCACAACTACTACAAAAGTAGGGAAGCATTTGCAGGTTCATTGTCAGTCTGATCCTCTGCTACTGTATATTTGTAATTTTGGTTTTGAAGCAGTTGAACAAGGCTACTGTTTTTCACTTCATTCCTCGATTTATTTGACCTGGTAGGGAGCTATTCACTGTAGGAGTTTGGTTTCATTTTGGGGCTACTCTTGTGGATCAAGTTTCTAGCTCCACCAAGCTTTAAGTAGTTTGTTTTCTCCCCAAGGCCTTGCACCATGTGAATGTGATAAAGGCAGTAACGAAGGCTTCAGCACTCAGCTGTTTAAAATCAGAGGAGATTGTCTTCCCAGTAAAAGATTCTCTTACTGAACAACTGCCTTATACCTCTGCTGGGAAAAGGTGATGCGTGGGGGGGTGAATAGTCCTGCAATCCCAATTTTGTTTGTACCTGACATCTTCACTGTAGTGGTTGAGATCATAAGCAGGGAAGGAGATCTCAGCTTCCTATAACTGAGGAATTGAGAGGGGAATCTCAATTGTCTTCAGATGAAGCACCTCATCTGATGCTGGTAAGTAAAGTTTTAGTATCTATATTTACTTTTCAGGAATAAGGTAGGCACTTAAAAGCACAGGCCCTACTGAAAAGCCAGTTCGACTTCAGGTCTGAAGTGCCCAAATTGATTTAAAGAAATTAAGTAACATCTAAGAGTTTACTAGTCTGTGCTCATTTAGCAGCAGCTCCATTATAGTCACATGTACAACAGTGGTAGCAGTAATACTGTGTTCCCAGAAAACAGATCCAACCGGTTAAATTAAGAACCATTAATAAAATTTTAGATCCTAAAATATTAAACCTAATTCAAGATATTTTAAGCTAGATTTACTAAATACTGTTAGTGTCTACCAGAGTTTGAATTCTTCTAAGAAATATTTTTAGGTCTCTGAAACATACGATAGAGTTGATATAAAAGCTGCTTAATAGCGCTATTTTGAGATGTGGCAGCTGAAGAACTTTTGTGAGCTGGGTAATTTTACTATCAAATAGTTTTGCTATTTTTGCTCTATTTGCAAGACTGAAATTATCAGCACGTGCCAGGGTAGCTTTATTTCTATGCTGAATAGATTAGCAGTGCACTACATAATAAATTGCTTAGATTATGCAATTACAAAAAACCTCAGAACTTTCCTTGTTTGTTTTTGCATAATAATACATTATAATGAATTCCACAATAGTATATTGTGCATTCATGTATATCCAAGTAACATTTTTCTACCCTCTCTTCAGCATATGTCACTGTTAGATTAAAAATAAATAAATTATACTAATGTTTCTGAAAACCAAGACAACAGATTTTGATTGGTGATCTGTCATGAGGAAAGTAAAGAAGGAAACTAACATTTGGTGGAAACTATTTTATGATTCAACTTGACATTTTTCTGTAGGTGGATATCTGAACTGATAAAGCAGAAACAGCAGTCTATAAATTGAGGGACAGGTGCAACACGTCGATGCACTAGACTAATAGAACCTCATTCTGAAATCAATAGATGAACTGAGTTTTGTTTCAATGATTTTATTTTCACAACATCCTTCATGACTTGCTTCCTTTTGAAAAAAAAATAAAATCCCTTAAGTCCTTTCTTTGAATATTATTTAAACAATATATCTCAGTAATATCTTGTAATAGTGATTTCTACTGGACAATCATAACTAACTTTAAAAGTGCTTGTGAATGTTAAAATTTATCAAGGAGACTATTGTCACATTTATTTGCTTTCTACTGCAATGTAGGGTACCAGAATTACTCATTCGGTTTCTTGGTAATAGTCTAAATCAGCATTGTTGTATGTATTTCTGGTTTTTACCATCAAAATGCAGGGGCTGACCTGAATTATCATTTCTTATTTGAAGCATGGGAGCCTCTGAAGCAGAAATAATTGTAATGTCTTTGTGTTTTTTCTATTTGCTACTGTGTTTTTGTCCGAAAGTAATTCAGGTTTTCATATGTTAATGTAATGCCAGAATTATTTTTACAATTAGTTTTTAACTTTCAATTTTTAGTTAAAATATAGACTGTTACATCGTGTTCTTGACTTGGCTTCTGTAATATAAAATGAAAGCTGAAAGCAACTCTGCCAATAGAGAAGCACAGATGAATACAGGAGGTCCAGGTTCAATGGCATAAAGCTAAAACGCATTTTCCTCAGTTTTTAAAGCACACACACCTGCAGTTGCTTGCTCTCAATTACGCAGCAGCAGTGACTGAGCTCCCTTTCTATTCGTATTTATGTTTTTTTAAAAATAAAGCACTAAAGAGCACATATCTTCACAAAAATATGAAAGTTAGTTATCGCTGCCCAAGTCTTATTACCACAGGTAAGAAGAGAAGAGAGCTGGAAAAGATAAAAGGAGGCACAGGAACAGAAGACAATCAGTAATGTTATATGTTTCCTAATGTTATTTTGAATTATTTATACATAGAATAACTAAACAGAAATATGTTTTATACTTTTCTGTTTCCAAAATAAGTATAACATAAGCTGAGGAAAAAAGCAGACTTTAAAATACATATTTCATATGTGCTTTAATTGTTTAGGGCCTAACACTCATTTAAATGAAAAAGAATTTTGTTGTTGATTTCAGTGGGATTTTTGTAGCTCCTAGTGTATGATATAAGCAAAAAGAACTTTGAATATGTTGTATTTTAAGGCAGAAATCTTTTCAGAAAACAAACAGAAGCGTGCAAGCCAAAAATGTGTCTAAAGGTAGAAACTGTTGCAAATTGCAAGCCTTAGATTCCAGCTTTGTCTTGAATGTAAGGAATGAATATTATTGAATATTATTTTTTTCCCCTTTACTTGAGCTGCACACTTTTCTATTGTTTTCCACAAAGCTCTACACCAAATGGGCTTGTCCATAGTGGGTATATTTTGTTCTTTGGCACCAGTCATGCTGACGGCCCCCCTGCAGATGGTCTGCTGCTCCAAGATGGTCTATGATTAATTCCACTACGAACTTTATTGAATGATAGAAAGCTTAATTCATTGCAATGTTGTTGCAACCTTACGGTAACTGTGCGGTGTCTTCCCACCATGACTTATTCTTTGGAAAGAAGATTCTTAGGCTACTGGTCTTCTGTCAGAAAGATCCTGGCTTTTGCAGGCCGTCACAAGGCCCATAACCTCTGCCAGTGAATGAGTCACAAAAAGATAAAGCAGAACCTGATGTTCCTGTCTTTTCATACAGACAAGGATGGGGTGATGCGTTGTTTAAAAAAAGCTGTCAGCAGCTTACACCACTTAGAACAAAAGTCCTGTCATCAGTAAAAGTACTGAGACAGAATTGGTATTAGACAGGACTGACTGTAAGATATTCTTGTGGCACACAGAATCCAAATCAAGCACCAAACTTTTTAAAATGGACACTTCTTGTGCTTTGAAGCATTTAGTGTAGTGACCCACATTTCATAGTGTTTATCCATTTTGTTACAGACTTGCAAAGTCTTCAAGAGCACAAGAGTACTTTTGGTTTGCATATAGATCAAGTGAAGTTATTTGTATACAAAACCATGTCCCTGCTTGTCAATTTCTCCAGAAACAGATTTTCTCTGTCTATGATTTCCATGGTTTTGTAACTATTTTAACAGAATTGTCTTCAAGTCTGCAGGTTTGGAAAGCAGCTGAAGTTTTGGATTTTAATTATGGTTTGTTGAACTTGGAAAAAATATTTATCTCATATTGTAGTTACAGCTGAGGTAGACAGATATATTATGAATTTTTCCTTTTCTTGGGGAAATAAAAACTGCTATACTTTTACTGTCCATTCCATAAAAGCTGTTCTTACCCATAATGTTTGATAGTAGCATGTATATGTGGGCAAGAGAGTAATAAAATACAGATTACAGTAAAATAACTACAGATCTGAAGTGCTTCTTAAAGACATTGTTACAGCAGTGAGGTTAAGAAAAGGCAGATAAAATAAATGTGTTAAATTATGTGTAGGGTAAGGTATGAAGTTGCATTGAAGCTAGGGACTGAGGGTGATCAGTTATAATTGCATCAAGGGCAATTAAAGTCAAAATAAAATGTGAAAAGATGGGGAAACAGAAGAGAAGAACCCCCTAATTTCTCAAGATGAGGAATCAGAGATATTCCCTCACTTCCCTTAATAGGAAACTAAATAAATAAAATCCCAGGGGTAATTTTTAATGCAGTTTATGGTTTCTGATGAAAAAGGCTTTCAGGCTTTACATAGCAGCTAATCTCCTGCTTTTATTGTCTGCATATATTTTTTTTGAAACACAAACATATATGGATGTCTTCTTAGTTACTTAAGGCAAAACACAGATTTAGATTTTTTTTTCTGTACATGCACACATCTACAATAATGGATTTTAGATACCATATCCTTAAGCACCTGGCTTTGAACATTTTTTGGCCTTTGAACAGGGACGAGAAAGCAGCTTTGCCTCTGCGGTTTTATGCAGGCATAGGTATATTTTTGGGCTATTTCACGACGAGTAACACACTTTAAGACGGTTACTGGGTGGGGACTGGAACCCGTGGGTTTGCAGAGACACGGAGAGATCCACGGGCTCGCAGTCCGTGCGGTGCTGCTGCTGGCAGAGCTCCCTGCCCGCTGCCAGCGAGCTGCTTGCTGCTGCCCCCGGCGGCAGGCGGCTCCGGGCTGGTGAAGCCCCAGCTCCTCGGGAATGCTGGGAATGTTGAGTCAGGGACTGGCAAGCCAGACAACCAGGCTCGCAGCTGACTGAGGGAGACTCGCTGAGGGACAGAAAGACGAGGGACAGGAGCACACAAGCCTTCCCCGACTGCAGCAGGTTCCCTCTCTTCCTCCCCTCGCAAGCATTCGGTCGCTCCGGCTCTCCCTGCCGCCTCCTTCCTCCGCGCAAATAGAGATGTCAGCTAAACGTGATGTTGTAAATCCATGTGAGGACGAAAGACAGATGCAATGATTTGAAAGGTGAGAAGCTTGAACAAGAATATGGCTGTGATACATAACTGTAAATTTATCGTGATTAAGGGAATTGCTGTATGTTGCTTTCTACAACCATCTAGTAGCTGTATCTGGAAATGAATTTGGAGAAGAGGCTTTTTATATTGCTTTAGAAATTCATTGTAATAAATGGGACCAAGTGCACATCTTATTCTGGTAACAGAGTGCCTCTCCCTACAGAATCGTCAACCAGAAACCTCTCTTGCAATTTTTCCTAAAAGCAGGCATAGGAGTCTCAATTTTTTTTTGTACCGTATGTTACAAAATATTATTATTGTTGTTAAAGTTTTCTAGAATAGAATTGATGAGCTTTAAAGCCAGGAATTTCCAAACCTAAATACTGGATAATGTTTGGTGTTCTAAAAATCATGTCAGGAAAAAGGCTGGCAGATTTCTGTTCCCTTCTAGTGGCTGGCAAATGGAAAGCAGATACTAACAGCATATTATTTTGCAGTTATATAATTAATGAATACTAGGGTTCCTAATTTATAATGCTGGGTGTTTTTTTTAAAATTTTTTTTTTAAGGTTCATTTTAGGTTGGAGAAGAGCGATGTATATGATGAAATCCATGCATCTGTTCCTCAAGGATACATATTTGGTTGAAACCACTAGAGCAGTGCTGTGATGGAGGAGGAATAGATATGTATTTTTATCAGGGTGTGATTGATTTCCAGGCAGCTACCTGCTAAGCCTGGTGACGGATGGATGGGGATCTACTCCCCCAGCGCCGAGCTGCTGGTTCCCGTCTGACGGACGCGCCGCCCGGCCACTGGCAGCGGCAGATCCCAGCTCGTTGCGAATAAGCACGGCCAATCAGTGCAGTCGAGAGGAGGGCAAAATCCTACTTGTCAGGGTTAGTTTTCTGCTCGGATTTTTTTTTTTCTTCAATCGGTGGTTTCGCTTAACGATTTGTTTGGTTGGGATTTGGTTTTATTCTCCATTCCTGTGCGCCCCCCCCCCCCCCCCCCCCCCCCCCCCGTCCGTGTCGCACGCAGCCTCTTCCCGGCAGCTCCAGGCAGAGCAGCCCCTCCTTCGCCTCCCCCTCCTTTCAAGGGCGGGGAACGGGGGAAGGTGCCCCCCTCCCCTCAAGTAGCTTTTCCACTGGCACTTCATTTCCCTGTGGCGAAGTGGAGGATGGAGAACATCCTCGGTCTCATGCCTGCCCCAACCCTCTCTCCGAGGGAGGATGCTGTGCGGATCCTCCCACCCCAGGAAATCGTAAAACTCCACAGCGATATCCAGCTGCTCCTTCCAGGGCGCGGGGAGAGTCCTGCCGCGCTGGGGCTGGTCCTTTTCCAGCCGCAGGGGGCTTGGCAGTGCCCCCCATAGAATCATCTGGTTGGAGAAGACCTCTGAGATGGAGTCTAACCGTACCTGTCTCCCTACTAAACCGTGTCCCTAAGGAACTCATCTACCCTTCTTTTAAACACCTCCAGGGATGGTGACTCCACCCCCTCCCTGGGCAGCTGTGCCAATTCCTGACCACCCTTTCAGTGAAGAAATTTTTCCTTACGTCCACCACCGCCCCTGGTGCAACTTGAGGCCATTTCCTCTCGGCCTATCGCTGTCACTTGGGAGAAGAGCCCAGCACCCACCCTGTCACATCCTCCTTTCAGGCAGTTGTAGACAGTGATGAGGTCTCCCCTCAGCTTCCTTTTTTCAGGCTAAACAGCTCTACTTCCCTCAGCTGTTCCTTGTAGGACTTGTTCTCCAGCCCCCTCACCAGCCTCGTTGCCCTTCTCTGCACGCGCTCCAGCCCCTCAAGGTCCTTCCTGTAGTGAGGGGTCCCAGCACTCGAGGTGCGGCCTCACCAGTGCTGAGCACAGGGGCACAATCCCCTCCCTGCTCCTGCTGGCCATGCTGTGTCTGACACAGGCCAAGATGCCACTGGCCCTCTTGGCCACCTGGGCCGCTGCTGGCTCATGTTCAGCGGCTGCCAACCGACACCCCCAGGTCCTTCTCTGCCAGGCAGCTCTCCAGCCTCTCTTCCCCAGTCCTGGAGCGCTGCACAGGGTTGTTGTGTCCCAGTGCAGGACTGGGCACTTGGCCTTGTTGAACCCCATCCCTTTGGCCTCAGCCCACCGATGCAGCCTGTCCAGGTCCCTCTGCAGAGCCTCCCTTCCTTTCCAGCCTCACTTCTCGCCAGCGAGGCGAGAGAAAGCCCAAACATTTTTCCTGACCCCGTGCCACCAGCGCCCCCGCCCCGCAGGGACCCCTAAAGCAGTTCCTCTGCCTGGTGACTGCCCCGAGTTCCCCTCACAGCGAGGGCCTTCCCGCCCCAGCGCTGCTGCCGCCGCTCGGCGGGCGGGGCGGCACCGCCCCAGTGCAGCTGCGAAAGGGCGAGGCGGGTGCCGCCCTCCCTTCTCTCCCACTCAGTTGTTCCTGGGATCGGGCAATTTATCTGTTGGGCTGGTATTTTCTTTACCTGTTCTGCGAAGGAGCGAAGGGTCTTGTAGCCTCTACCACCTCACTGTCTCATCAGCTTGGGCGGTGCATTTCCCCATGTATTCTTTTCCCTGGATGTCAAGAGGAAAGGGTCATTTTATTAGGGTCTATTTTTGCATGCAGGGAGTGCGTAATGCTGTTTCTCTAGTTCCCTTAAGGAATATGTTTCTGTGGGAAAAGCTGTGTCAGTTTCTGGTCTAGTGGGAGGTGTCCCTGCCCATTGCAAAGGGGTTGGAACTGGGTGATCTTGAAGGTCCCTTCCAAGCCAAACCCTTCTAAGAGTCTATGATTCCTGATGTGAGAAACTTGATGTGAGACTGTGGTCTTGGCTTAGTGGGTGACTGGGTTAAGGGGTGTGTGTGAAAATAACTTTCCATATTATAGAATCATATGGAGAATGGTTTGCCAACCACACCAGCCAGTTCCTGCAGGACTCTGGGATGCATCTCATCAGGTCCCATAGACTTGTATGTTTTCAGGTTCCTCAGGTCACGAACCTGATCTTGCCCTACAGTGGGAGGGACTGTACCTCCCTGATTCCCATCTAGTTTTTCTTGACCCTGGAGGGGAGAGGAGAGTGGCTGCCAGTGAAGACTGAGGCAAAAAATTGAGTACCTCAGCCTTCTCGTCTGTTGATAAAAGGTCACCGTTTTCATTCACTGGAGGGGAGGCTTTCTTTAACCTTCCTTTTCTGGTTGACCTACCTATAGAAGCCCTTTTTGTTATTTGCTTCTCTTGCTAAGTTCAACTCCAGCTGCACCTTGGCCTTCCTGACCCCATACTTACACAGCCAGGCAGCATCTCTATACTCTTCCCAGGTTCTCTGTCTCTGCTTGCACTGCCTGAGCAGTTCCCTCTTGCTTTTCAGTTTGACCAGCAGGTTTCACCTCAGCCACGCTAATCTCTTCCCTTCCCTGCCTGATTTTCTACATCTGGGGGAGGCTGAGAGCTCTTGTGCCTGCTCTGTTCTGCTCCCTTATCCCCAAGTACCATTTTCCAGGGGGTTTTACTGACTAGGACTTTAGTGCTTTAAATTAGAGCTTTCCATACTGTTATTTTTGTCTGAAAGCTCTGTGTAAAAGTTTTCCAAGGCATGGAGGTGAGTTAGCAGGTTCAGTTTTCCTAGAGGAAACTGAATGGAGGAGGTCTGACTTTCTGTCCTGTGGGTGAAGGAAACAAAATTTCTTTTTCCAAAGGATTAATGAGGTAAGGGCAGTCCTTGAAATTTATAGCTTCACAACTCAGGGTAAAACTAGATATTTAAGATGTGAAGACATTCTGTGCTGTATCTCTCACAAGTGCACCTAGGGTGGGGTAGATGTTAAGAACAGAGATTTTCTTGTTTGTACAATGTACTTTGTCACTCATTTGTACTATGTCTTCAAACAGACATTTTCCTTTATCATACTACAATTTCAAATGCAAGGGAAGGGAGGAAGTGAATGAGAAAGCAAGTATATGTACTGTCCTCCTTGTCGTCCTCTCAGAAATGCCATTTGTTTATCTGAGAAGGTAGATGGTAAAAATGCTGACTCCAAAAAAGCAGTTGAAGTAAATAGTTTTGCAGGGTAGTGCTGAGGATTGAAAGGTGATTTCTGTGTTGGAGAAAGTGTGTTTAGACAGATTTGGAGGAAGATGATACCATCTTATTTTCTTTCCTCACTCTAGCGCTGAGATCGGTTGCTTCGAATTCCTACTTGTGTGGGGTTTTTTCTCCCTGTACTAGGAAGATGGGTTTATGAATAGGAAGTGTCTTCTGTCTTGAACTAAGATGCATCCCTTTTTCCAGTGGGGAAAAGATTCAGTTAACTGAAATGGTTTCCCCCCTTCCCAAGCATGAAGGAGAGTTGGTGTGCAGAGACATCTTTTGTTGTTTCCTGTCTTACTGTGTAAAATGGAGTTCCTTGGGCTTAGAAATGGTATGTTTCTGGTTTTCCTGAGCTTTGACCTCCTTTTACCTTCTGTTCGTGTTTGAATGCCTTGTTATACTCGTTATGCTCATGATACTCTCTTGTGGTTAAGCTGCATTTGGAGGAGACCTATCTCCCCACATCTTGTATTTTATGGGTGATCATTCAATTAATCTAATCTGTTGGTAGTCAAATTCTGATGAGTGGTAGTGTTAAATACAATTATCCATGCCAGTTGCCTCTTCTATATGTTGCCTGCACTGAAGGCTGTGGAAAGGTGGGAAGGGAAGTGGGGGCCCATATTCTTAGCAGCCAAATATTAAGTGAGCACCTTCAGCCATCTTAGAAGGTCAAATATAGCAGATATTTAGAGAATTAGCTATTTGTCATGCATGTTTTTATAAAAGCATGCTTAAGATGGTTTTATTGCTTTAGAAAGACAAGTCTTGCAGACCTTTTGAGGATGACTAACAGAAAAGAGTGGGTTGTTCACCCCTCAGAGAGGGTGAGGCAACCAGCCTGTGTATCACTTCCAAACACAACATATGTTATCCCACCTGTATCTCTTATGGTGTTTAGTATATTTTTATCCACTATGATGCATTTGTTATCTTCTCAGTTTAATTTAGTTTGTAAGATGGCTAGGCTATATATGCAGATGATTCGTCAGATCCACCTAGAAAATATTACTGCAATACTGATTTGTTGGCTGCCTTTTTTTTTTTTTTTTTTTTTGTAATATAACTGCTCTTTTATTTGTGAGATTGTATTTAGTTCTGTCAGTTTTAGGATTACTTTAAAATATTTTTGTAATGTAAGTTTTGGCTTTTGAGGTTGCCTCAATTTATTTATTTTGAAACATTAATACAAGGTTATATTTTCTACAAAGTCCTGGTAAAAGGGCAAGAGTTACTTTAAAGCAAAATGAGATTATAATTTCTTTTTGAGTATCATAGCTGATCAAGGGAGAGCTCAGAAATGAAATACTCTGTTTGAATTGGATAGTGCTGCTTCTTGTGGTTGATACCTAGAAGAAAGTGCAAAGGCAGATCAGCAGAAATGTTAGTTAAATCTTTTTCTGGAGTATTTGATTTTTAATTGGTCACTTTTTTGTTATACAATTCATTTTATAAAGAAACAATATTTTTCAAATAAAGTAAGGTGGATTCATGTTGGTTTGTTACTGCTTGTATGAAAAGTGTGAGGGGGGGGAAAAAAATATTACTTATTTGCTTGGAGAATCATTGTGGAGTATTTGTTGAGTGTGTCCAAGAGACTTTGTAAGCATAAATAAAAATGGTTATTTGTCTAAGAAAATGTAAATGTATTTTTATGAATAAACATTGCAGTGTAGTAATTTAGGTGGTGGTATTGCTTTCTTGGCTGTTAATCTCAGGGAGTTCTTATGATTCACTTACTGATAGCAGGTTTTGAAATGCCTAGCTTCAGAATATCTTAAATAGCGAGATTTTGGTTTGGAGTAGTTATAACAATTAGGAACTCCAACCTCATCTCCTCTGTTGCAACAGAGCATTGGTAATATGTAGACAGTGTCCCTCTAGGCAAATAGCTCAGGTCACTTGGGATAAATGCTGACTTATTTGCCATACTATTCTACTTACTTTGAGAGGCAAATACACTTGGGTGACTTTGTTCCATTTCCTAATGAAGGTTTACTCCGTCCATGCTTGTGGCTACGCTATTTGGCATCCGCTTGGATTGTGTCACTGCAAAAACGACAAATTGAATGGACTTGGAGACCACAGGACTTGAATTCTCAGGGACTGGTTTCTTGTTGTCAAATATGAGTTGAATCCTGTTGGAGATTGTGCTGATGCTTCTTCAGTTTTCAGTGTTGTTAACTGAGCACTTTCCATGGTTGGTAAAATTTACAGGTAATCTGCTAAGATACCTATTTCGTTATGTCTGTGATATGTGCAATGTCTGAATCATTTAATAACTGTATAAAAGACTGTGAATCTGTGTTGTTTCTGTGACGATATGGACTTTGACTTAAACAGTCTTTTGTAATGCATTCTTTTCCTCAAAATAATTGTTGTTGGAATACAGTTCTTACATTCTTTGAACAATTCAGATTAACGGACAAATACGACATGTTTAAAGCATAGTTGATTTTTTTTGTTGACCTATGTCAAATAATAGTACCAGAAATGGGTACTTTCAGGTGCGTCTCTGGAAGACAGTTTGCTGTGTAAAGCATGTGTATTTTTGATGGCTAAGATGGACAGTCATGATGTACCTTGGTTTTCATTTATATGTCTTCTTCACAGGTCTCATTTGAAATCTGCTCAGGCAATTTGTTTTCCTTAAGGAAAGCAGTTACAATAATGTCTGTCATTAATGTCAAATGTTCACGTGAAATGCCTGTGAGGACTTATAAATTGCATTTGTGTTGCATGTATATGTGTAACAAGTTTTGGTTTTTTTTATATTCCACCTTTGTGGCCTTATTTGACTAACATTGTTTATTTTGGCATTATCAAAACATCCCTGATGCATTGGAAGTGTGACTTTTCCTACTGTAGATGTAATTTTTAAGGAAATATTTGTTTAATATCATGGTAGTTTTCTTCTGTCATTCCTGAGCATTTAACTGACTCTGTTTTGTGTTTCTTATTGTTAATATCTTATAAACTTATTTGCTATCATGTATAGCAAGGGGAAAGACAGGTAATAGGTGTCACACAGAGTGTTTACAAAAGCTTTCACTTTGAAGCAAGATCTTTAGTATAAACACTCATGTATAAAAGCATGAAATACTTTTTCTCAAAGAAGAATATTTTAATAAAACTTTAAGACATTTTTTTCTTGTTGTTGAATAGTAATTAAACTAAAAATATCATTTGTCTGGCTCATCAGGTGCCTTAGAATAATCCTCCACAAAGGACTGGAGTTCGCAAATGCAGGATTGCCTTGATAAATGCGATTTCTTATGAAGAAATAAATAAGTGGCAAGTGATTAACAATTGCCAGATGGAAGGCATAATGAATACAGACTAGGATACAGAATTCGGCAGACAAAAGGCACCTGCATATCTGCGAAGACTATAATGCTAGGAATTCTTTCTCTGGAAAGACAAAAGCTTGCCAAGCCTTTAGAAATATCCATGTATCCTGAGAAGGTCATTACGGTGCCAGAAAGTTGAGAAGACTGAAAAGCTGAAGAGGTGCTGACAGCGTTTTGGAATGCGTGTATTGCTATCCCTTCCCCAAACAAAAACCAGGATCTTAGAGTTAAAAGTTGCAGAGAGAGCAGTTGGCTAGCGAAACAATGACACAATGAGCTGTAAACTTTAATCAGTTAAAACTGAGGTATTTTACCCAGCCTTTTTGGAACATTAACGACTCGGCTAACACCGGTGCTTAATGTTTTAAACAAAGGATGATGCCAAACATCCCCGCTTCTGTTGATTGTCCATTGAATCAGAATAAACTTGTGTAGTGCTGCGTTGGGAGATAATTTTGTTGTGCAGGCTGTGCTTGGTTTTGCTCACCCAGAAGTGTGAGATGCGGTGCCCTGTAGCTTTTGAGAAAGATACAGTGTGTTCTTTGGCAAAACTAATGAAAATTTAGGTGTTGATGATTCTACCATTGCTTGCCTGTAGGAGCCTTTTTTTTTTTTTTTTTTTTTTATGATCTGTCTTCAGGTGTTTAATATTTGACACAATGTAAGAAAAATAAAATAAAGTAAATCTTAAACTGCTCACTTCCATTAAGCTTCTTGGAAACCCCAGGGAAGGTTGCTTTTGTCACATGCAGCAGTGCAAGAAAGAATTCTTTTAGTGGAAGCGTTAGAAATAAAAATGTTAAGATTTTAGTGTTTCATCAGTAGAGAAAGACCTAACTTAAAAATTACAAAGTAATGGAGATGTCATTTGGTGAAGTTTATATATTTTATTTAAAGCCCATTTCTAATTAATATTACGCTTTTATAGTGGTTTTAAAACAATTACAATGTATCTAACCTAGTAATAAAAAGTCAGTGCTTGGAAAAAATGTAGCTCTACTGAATGGCAGCCTTGTTTTAAAATTGTGAAACTTGTATAAAAGTGAATTAAAGAAGTATTGTTGACTCTTCACTTAAATATTCCTGGGCATAATATAATTGACAATCCTGATAATTCAGTCAGAACCACATATTTTTCAAGATTTTTAGTACTGCATTTTGCACTAATATTTCCATTGCTGGAGTTTTCTGATTGCATGATAAGTGCTAATTGCTGTCACTGCACCTGTCAATATTAGAATACCTGTCAATTTTATTTTCTGTGTATGTCACTAGATGCATATTCAGCAGCCATTCCTACTTTCTCCTTCATATACTGTTTCTTTTGTATGAAATAGAAATGAAAGGCAGGCAGGTGTGATGAACTATTCTTGTGAGGGAATAAGCGCCAGTTCTTTCATTTAGCACTGGTGGGAGCTCAGGGACATCAGCAACTCGCAAGATCAAAACAGGCTTTGAAAATAACTTCATATACAACTACATATGTTCGATATTTATAACTTAACTACAAAAGAAGGTAGCTAAGTTCATGCTTATTGACAAGACTATAGTAAAACTTACAATTATATTACGAACATAGATTCAGGGCATTCTAAGGAACCTAAATGAAGATTATGTTGCTTTTAATGTTGTCGTGTATATTTTGTTTTTCAAACTTCTAGGTAATAGTAGAGTAGTGGGAAGAAATGAGTGATTTTCTTCTTATGATTAAAAAATTATGTTCATGGGAAATAAGTAATTTGATCAGCCTGATAGTCATAGGTAGAAAAAAAATAATACTTTGCCCTTTAAATGAAAACAATGCAGGGCTTGTACTAACCCTGCATGAATCTGCATTTTTGTTACTTTATTGAAATAAGATGTGCTGTGCTGCTTAAGTCAATGAAGAAAGGAAGCATACTATATGGTAGACTTTGGGTCTCTGTATCTAGTTTGCAGCAGCTCGCTGCTGCCTTTTTTTTTTTTTTTTTTAAGTCAGTGCAGGCAATAAAAAAAAAAAATGCAAAGAAAACAATATTCTCTTTATGAGGACATATTGAGCCACTGTTAAAGCAGTCAAAACCCAAGGTAAATCAAAAGAATGTGCCAGAAATATTTCTGGATCTTGGTCGCTATGTTAAATACACATGTATCCCTGGACCTCTGCATACGGTGTTGTTTTTTGTTGTGATAAGAGAGTGTTTAAGTAATTCCTTTGTTTTTGGTTTTTTTTTTTTTTTTTTTTTAAAAAAAAGTCATACTGTTTGCCAGGATGTGTTTTTATGGAACAGAATTCTTTCTGTGAATCTCCTTCCTTTTGTGGTATCTCAGAATACAAGGGTGAGTCCCAGTGCAGAATATAAGAGCATTACCTTCTAAATCATCTCTTATTTCTTCTATTTTGTTGCTTTTAGTTGGGAGCTGTATAGTACTAGATGGTTTTAGACAGTTTGGAAGCTATTGAGTGTTTTAAAAATCAGATTGATAATTTCTGTACTCAGCTGTCACTTTGTTATTTGTGGAGGATGGCTCTAAGGAAGGAGTTCCCTTAAAGCTTTCGGTAGTATTACAAATGTTTGAGCTCTTGGCTGAATGTTAGTATTGGCAAGTAGTTGTGCAAAGCTATTAAGTGTTTGGCTAATATCCAAACTTTCTGCTGACTTGGTGGTTCTGGCCAGAGGAGAAGACACAAACTCTGAATCGACCCTGAGCTTTCTAAGCATAATTGACAGGATTTTTTTCCATCCCTGCCCCACTATCTGTATTTTGGTGGCTGTTCTGGCCCCGCTATGTCTACCTGTGAAGACAATGTATGTAAGATATACTGAAAAAATCAGAAAGAATCTCCATGTTCAAATACTGGTTATTGTTTGATGATAAGGAAGCAGTAACGCTGACCCTCGTGAAACTCTTAGTATGTCCCAGTTTGAGCAAAAAAACCCAAAACTGAAACCACAGACCAAACCCAAACCTCCCCAAACCAAACCCCCTAAAACAGGAGAATGAAGAAATCGAGTTCCTTTATCCTTTACTATAAAAATTTCATTGTTACTAGTAATATGAAGAATGACTTCTGTACTTTTAAGAGGATAATTTAGATATAGTAGTCAATTTGCTTCCTGAGCATAGCACAAATATATGCCCATATTATCTTTTCTGTTATGGGGGTGTGTCATGAGGAAAGGTTCCCTAATGGTGTTGATTTTGGCCCCATATCTAGTTACCAAAATTTTTCTACATTTCTTGGGTGTTTTCCAGCGCAGTGCGATTTGATAAGTTTTTTAAATAAAGTTAAATTTGCTGTGCAAGTAGCCATACTGTGTGCTGTCTAGCACCTGCCTCTTAGTGAAACCTCTAATGCGAAACCAGGGAGAACTCTGTGTGCACTGTGCCTACACGCAGAATTGGGTACTTTTTTTTAATGGTTTGGAGTCCCATCCAAGACTGCTGAGCAGCTTAAGCCTAAACATTTTGCAGGAGAGACATGAAATGTAACAGTAGAGTGTGATTATCATTTTTTTTTCTGGGCTAAGTGGAGGAAGAATTTAAAAATTTCATTAGAACTTATTCAGATAACAGACTTTTGTCTGGCAAGATCTGGTTTCCCTTTTTTTTTTTTTTTCCCTGAACCATTACAATTCATGGAGCTGAGGAAAGAGGCAAAATAGCCCCTGTTCTGAGGCTAAACTACAAAGCCTCCACAGGATTTTTTGGACTTGTTAGGGAAAGACTGACAGACAACGCAAAAAATTCTTACTTGGTTTGAATTGATGACACTGATTTGTTAAAATAATCTTTTTTTGAAGGGAGAGGAGGAAGTAAGAGTACATAAGCAGTGAAAATGAGAAATTATGGGGCTCTGTGAAGACAGTATTTCAAAGAAATTGTGTCAAAATGTAGAAGTAATGGATTTGGAAAGTAAAATGAATGAGGCAAAACATCCATTAGCATCATATTAGAATCCTATGTTTTAAGACTCCCTAAAGATAGTTAAAATGCAAATAAAATGCAATGTTAGAGACTTAAGTGATGTGGATAATGTGAACCCCTGATGTTATTGTCTGCAAAGTGCAGGTGAAGGGACAAGGCAGAAATGTGCAAAGTAAGCTAAGCCTAAGTTAGAACGGCATCGAGGAAGTATTTTAGCATGAAATAGACTACTTATTTGCTGGGATTTTAAAGGATTATGAAGGCATGGAGGGGGAAGTGTCCAGTGCAACCCCGTCCCTCTCTGAGAATGCATGCTTAATTTTTGGAATCCTTTTAGATAGTTTCGTTTCCAATGCACACTATTAAAAGTCACAATTATAATGGTTGTTTTTTAGGTTATACATTATGTACATAATTTTTTTTTTTTTTTTAAATTAGAAAAAATTGAGACAAGTAAATAAGCATCTGATTTTTGTTAGTAAGCTATTTTGCATTTTAAATCTCAAAGTAATGTTTTTGGGAAAATGCATGCAGTGGGTCTGCAGTCTGTCCCAGATTGGGCTGAATGGATCTGAGTGACTTTTTGTCTCAGACTTTTTTAGGGGGGATATAACCATCGTGAATTATATGGGAACTATTTTGTGCTTGCTATTGTAACATCTGTGGCTTCTGGGCTTCCATCAAGAAAGGAGGGTTGATCTCTTTAGTTGTGGGTGTACTGTTCTTGTCTCTACAGCTTCCCATCCTCCCCACAATGTATGACGTTTAGTTCAGCAAAATCATACTTGAAATATTTGGTGAAAAACCATTCCTCTAGAGTAATAATTACCCGCCCCCCAAATTAAAATAGCAATGAAACATCAATTTAGTTTTCAAGATAGAATAATTTGTCTTACCTGCCCCACTCAAACTAGAACAGCTCTGTGTCAGCAGATTCTATGGGAAGATGGGAGAAGGAATCTCCCATCTTTCTGTTTTTCTCCGGGCAGTAGATGATGATCTGTGTGGCAGTTGTTGAGGCCCCAAGGCTGATATTGCTTCTTCATGCCTCCAGTTCCTGATGTGTTGAGACACACAGTAAATCTTCCTGAAGCTAGGAAGACTCTGTGTATAAGCAGTGAAGAGCAGAAAATAATGTGTGTTCCTTTGTCTCCTTTTCCATAAAGCAATGGTGTATGGCCTCTATGAGTCTGAGACTTTTCACAGCTGTAAAGGAAGTCTCAAGGTTTATTCTTAAGATGTAGCATTTCCAGAGAGCATACTTCCATGTTCTTTCATTTTTCCCAGTTGTTTACAAGAAAGCCAGTCTGTATAATTCAGGTTGTAGTAGTAATGAATTGCAAATGCAAATAGAGATAAACTAAGAATATATTTAAAGCAGAATTTTCAGCTTCTAGTCTGTGAGCTGTCCTTAGTAGCCCATGAAAGTAGGAAGACAAAGGATATTGTTAATGTGCTTCCGCTTTCTACATAGACATCTTCATTTTGATTAGGATATTTCTAGGTGGAAAATGTGTTAACTAGTCATGCTCAATACCAAATATATAGTATTTTTTCTGATTACTCTAGGTAGTGGGTTACTTTATATTCTTTTGTATGCTGATTACTTGTAAACTTATTTTCCAAGATGAAAACGTACTTAATTTTATGTTATCTCTTTTCAGGTGTCTGACTTTGGAGGAACCCATAGATTTTTGCCTATTGAAAGAATGCAGTGAAACTGCCAATATTTCTAGCTGGAATTACAAATTTAATATTAAACTTTAGTGTTACTAATTTCTTACTAAATAGTACCTCAACATAGAAGAAAAATGTATGGAAGTGCAAGAACAATCAGTAACTTGGAAGGAAGTCCCTCCAGGTCTCCTCGTTTGCCGAGATCTCCTCGCCTGGGCCACAGGCGAACAAGCAGTGGAGGAGGAGGAACAGGTAAGACGTTATCAATGGAGAACATCCAGTCCCTTAATGCAGCCTATGCAACATCTGGACCAATGTATCTGAGTGACCATGAAGGTGTAGCTTCTACTACTTTCCCAAAGGGCACAATGACTCTTGGAAGGGCTACAAATCGAGCTGTGTATGGTGGTCGAGTCACAGCTATGGGGAGCAGTCCTAATATTGCTTCAGCGGGACTTTCGCACACAGATGTCCTTTCTTATACTGATCAGCATGGAGGTCTGACCACATCTTCACACCATCACCATCATCAGGTTCCTTCTATGCTGAGACAGGTTAGAGATAGTACCATGTTAGACCTGCAGGCTCAGCTTAAGGACCTACAGAGGGAGAACGATCTTCTCAGAAAAGAACTAGACATTAAGGACAGCAAGCTGGGATCCTCCATGAATAGCATCAAAACGTTTTGGAGTCCTGAGCTAAAGAAAGAAAGAGTACTGAGGAAAGAAGAAGCAGCCAGAATGTCAGTTCTTAAAGAACAAATGAGAGTTTCCCATGAAGAAAATCAGGTAAGTAATTCTGAAAGTTTCGTTTTGTTGATTTACAGCTAAGTACTTGATATTTTGCTTATGGTACTGTATCCTATACTGAAACAAGTATGAATCATAGAATCATCTGGAAAAGACCTTTGAGATAGAGTTCTGCTGTACCTATCCCCTTACTAAACCATGTCCCTAAGGAACTCATCTACTCGTCTTTTAAAAGCCTCCAGGGATGTCAATTCAGCCACCTCACTGGGCAGCTGTTCCAATGCCTGATCGATGCCATGACATTTACAACAGGAATTGTATGTCTTGGTCTATCTGCCTCTGCCTGTTAACCTGTAGGAAAGCACATTAATAAGAATACGAATGCAGGTTATAATTTCCTTCACGCAACATTCTTTGACATTATAGTGGAAGGGAATGATTGTCACTACCCTGTTTCTTATTTTTGAAACTTTCTTGAGTGCTTTTTTGTTTTTTCAGCAACAGTCTAAATAGATTCAGCAAAAGCATAAATGAACACCTAGAGGCATATTTTATATTGGCTGTATAGGGATTTAGTTGCCCTTTTTTTAAAGTTAAAGGAAGATATGATATTAAATCCTCATATGCAAGCTTCTGTAATTAGACGTTACAGACTGAAGCTGAAATTGTGTTTTCAGCAATATTTCAAGATGTGTCTTAGAAAAAGAACATCTTGTAAATATATATTTGAAGTACTCTATTCACAAGATAATTTTCTTTTCCCAAAATTATAAAAAGATTGAATTATTTTAATGCTGGATCAATAAAGCTATAGGGTCAGGCTTTGAGACTCTTTGCTATTTCACAAAGCTGTACAAAACAGTGGCACAGAATAGATTAAAAAAAAAAAAAATCTCTTATTGCTGTCTGTACACACTTTTTGGCTGCTGGTCTTATTTTAAAGCTGCTCCTTTTCAGACCATCTGTTAACTTTCCCCAGACAAAAACACAGTCCTGTGTTTCTCTCACTTTCAGATTCCCAATCTAAACTTCTGTGCTGGCAGGCAGCAACAACTGATATTTTTAATTTACTTCTGAGTTTGTGATAATCGATGTTTCTCTCCAAACTTAAATCTAAATATCTATGGAGCTAACAAGCCTGATACCAGTTACTTCAGTGGGAAACTGCGTCTTCATCAGGAATTCAATACAGTGAATTTGGTATTGTGTATCCAGAGTGACAGTATCAACTAATCTCAACTAATTATCGAAAAGCTATGATTTTAAAGACCATGTTTTTGAGGGCATCTGAAAAGGGATGCAAAGTATCATATCTGTACTGAAAAGTGATTGATCTATCTTTGTGTGTCTGAGGGTTATTGGCTTACAGAATTTCCTTTCTCAAATGCCGAGGTATTTCTTATTTAAACACTAAGAACTGTTTTCCAGTTGGCTGTGTATGATGAAATTGACCCTGAATGGGGCCCTTAGTCTCAAACAACTTCAGGAATTCTCAGGAGACTGGAAAAGGGCAAATCTAGCTGCCTGCCTTCCTAAAAAGATAAATAAATAAATGAATAAATAAATAAATAAAAAGAGAGAGTGATATGAGTGAGCTGTAAGTCTGGTATTTTTATTGTGATTTCTGGGCAAATATTGTAAGAACAATCACAGAAAAAAAAATTGTAAACTGTATTGTTTATCTACACAGTAGCTGTTTCTAAAAAATAAAGACTATAGGGGAAAATATAAAAAAGTCGAACAATATGGTTTTGTCAAGAATAGTGTCAAACAAGTCTGATTTTTTCTTGGATGACAGGACAACAGGCTTTATGCATAAGGGAAAACCAGTAGTAACATATGGACCTTGTCTCAGAAGATATTCGTTAGCAAGCTGGTGGGAAGCCTATGAGATGAAATTGCTATTATATGGATGCCTGTCTTATTGGAAGATTGCATCAAAGTGTAATGATCAAGGGTTCATAGTGAAATTGGAAAAATATCTAGTAGGATCTAGTATGGGTCAGTCATGTTTGAGGCATTCATCAATGTTCTGAATGATGGATATGTGTTACACACCCAGATAATGTCAAGGTAGGGCTAAAAACATGTTGGTAAATAGGACTATAAATAGAAATAAATTTGGCAAATTGAAGAAATAATCTGAAAAACTAGGATGTGTTTCAACAGAACGTTGATAAAAATTAAACTGTTTGGAAGCAAAAAAAAAAAAAAAAAAACCCTATGAAGAAATTTATGGATATTAACTTGGGCATTCCTGATGTTCTTTTGAAGATTATATTATTTTTGATTGTGTGCTTTGAGCACTTGTTCTTTGATATTACAACCCAAAATTAATTGTCTCACCTTCCTATTCTTTCTCATTCTTTGACATTTTCTCACAGCACAATTAGTATTGTTGTATAAAGGGTTCGATTATATACATAGGGGCAGGAAGTACTCTAAATGTTTTTAACTATTTGAAGCAATGTGAATAACTCATAGATGCTGCAATTAACAGAATAGAGCTGATAAAATAATGAGTAGATAAGGGTATGCATATTCATAGGCAGGGAGTTGCCAGCAGGTGTTTTCTTCTTGCTCTCCATCAAAGTATGCATTGATTATTGATTGGTAAGATGGTCAGTTCTAGAGTTATGGGGGGGGGGTATAAATTCCTTTCATCGTGTCTTATTGTCTCTGTGTAAGTGTGTGCAATGCTACAAATTTCAAAACTTGTGACTATTTATGAAGTTCAAGATCACACAGAAAAGGTAAAGCTGGTTACCTGAGAAATGGAAATGTTTTGTTTGTGTTTTACTGTGTTTCCTGAGGTGTGTTATTACATTAGTAGACTAATAAGAATAAAAACACCAAAAAATCCAAGCAGAGTTTTTAATACATATGTGTTTTAAAGAAAAAGTAATCAACTATTTTCAACTAAAATTTGTAGCATAATATTTATGACCAGTGAAAGTCTATTTTAAGGTATTTTAAAGCCAGTAGGTTCAGCATATTCATTCACCTTATTTTCTGTTTGTCACTGTGTACTGTTTTTTGATTTCTTTAGATTTTTTTTAAAATACTTTTGTTTTAAGAGCTGTATGCATATTTATTGATTTTAACTTTATTTTGGATGTTTTCACTGTTTTCTTCATTTGAGTTCATGTACATTGATGGCAATTTAGGTAAGTGCAAAATATTTTTCTTTACGTTTTTCTAAATTAGATATAGAGCGTAAACATTTAAATGTGTAGAATAGATTAATCATTCATTATAGAGCAAAACTTCATTATCTGAAGGTGAAAGTATAATGAAACAAAAGTGTATCAGTAATTGTTTTTTCTAATTAAAAAATAAAAGTGGAATGGATTGTCAAATGGAATGAGGCTAAAATAGGATTCTTCTGCTGAGGAATGACTGTATAGAAGTGATGTGAAAAAGAGTGAATAAGCCATGCCAGAAGGGTGTGTGTTGCTGTTGTCGATGATGAGGGAGGGCTACTATCTCTGTGGTGGGCCCTGGGGATTGATAAGAGATGATCATGATACAGTAGATATCCAAGGAAATTTTGAGGAAGAAATAACCCAGCAGAGTTTAAGGGTGAATGGGGAATGTAAATATTTTTAATGATGATTTTTTTTTTTTTTTTTTTTTTTTACTGTGAGATTTTTAAATCCAAAAAAGCTTGGTAAGTACTGAACTAGAAAAAGAATAAGGGGAAATGTGTCCTTAGTCTACAAGTACTTGCTTCGTCTTGACTGATGACTTTTTGTGGTGTAGGTAATAATACACATACACACCTACTGAAAATAATATCACATGTTAATGGTCACTTGGAAAGATAGTAGTAAGAGATATCCTTTGTGCATTTTTGACATATAAAGAGATGTGAGAAAGGTAAATTTTGATTTAATGACCTGTTCCCCCCTGGTATTTGAAAAAGATAAGTAACATGACTTTTAGTCTCTAAGATGTGCTGTGTATACCTCTGTCAGCTGAAGGGGTGCTATTACTGTATTTCAAACAAAAGGTACTTTATTCAACACGTTAGAAATTTAAAGTTGTTGAAAAACTGATTTAATCTCAAAAGAATATGGGCTAAATACCTGCTTTAGTCAGTCACACTACCTTTTTTCTTGGTGTTTTTTTTCCTAGATGCAGAGTATAGGTCATTCTCAATCAGGCCAGTGCCAAACTGCTAACATAAAAAAAAAAAAAAGAAAAAAGTTATTTCAATTGCATCTTGAAATCTTAGAATGAATGTCAAATAATGTCAGTGAGTGTTATTTATAAAGGAGCATAAACAACGCCAGTCACATTTAAGGAAGGATGGATTGAACTCTGCGGCAGAAACAGCCTTCCAATAAGCAGTGTTTGGAACTGGGTAATGCTATATGACTCAGAATTGTGTTCTCATCAGATTTGAACATATTATATCCTTGGCTAACGTTTGATGGCACAACCCTGAGGTATTACAGAAACTGTTGCTGCTTCTGTTGTGGTTGTTTTGTCCTGTAGTGGTGATCACCTGCTGCTTAAAACTTAAAACTCAAGTATTGCATGAGGAGTTTTCTGAAGGGCTATAGGTTAATTTAGGTGATACTTCAGCTGAATTTAGTCATTTAATCCTGTTTGTTCAATTTCACTTGCAACTTCAGGTGGGTACTGCATTCTGTGGTCCCCATTCTGATGAGCTTTGAAGCATAGTTGTTCTGTTTAACAGTGACTGCTGTGTGGGGAAAACCTTTTGAACAGAAGCCAGGATTCTGATAGGGTCCCGGACGTGACCATTTAAAAAAAAAAAAAGTAGATTTAGTGGGATCTATACTGGGATAAAACTACCTTAGCCTTGCTTTAGGCTTGTAGCGCTACTTGAATATTTTCCTTCTGTAGATCCTCGTAAGCTACACCTCAAGCATGGCAGCTGTTCATTTTTGCCACCTCCTGCCTTAAATTAGGGGTCAGACTAGAATAGGAATTCTAGTAGGGTACATCATGCTATCAGAATGACATCAAGGAGATGGGGAGAGAGATAATAGGGTAATTGTGTTGTGTAAAAAATCATTTGAGTTTTGTTAGGATTGGGAGGTATTTGAAACATCACATAAATAGTGAACTATTTGAGGATGCAGGAACTTTTTGAGAGCAAGGCTTACAAACCATAAATAAAAACTCCTGAAGAAGATAACTAAACATTTAATCACATGAATAACACAGTTTATCAGAGATATCATAGATAATACATCAAAGATTATTCTTGGTGAGTTTCCTTTCCATTGATTGTGATGGATCCTGAGGTTTATGGGGGTGGGGTTTTTTTGGTTGTGTTTGTTTTTGTTTTTTTGTTTTTTTTTTTTTAATATTTCTCTGATAGCTTCTGTAAACTGATGCTCTTCCTGCCTTTAAACTGCCTTACAGTTAATCTGCAAAAAATGCTGGAAATGGCTCTTTAGAATTTCCTGTCATCTGATGTAGAGGAGAGAAAGAGGAGAAATTACTGGAAAAAAGAGTCATTCATTTCTCATTATACACTTTTAGTCTTTACTATTTCAGACATTTTTCTCTCATTTTCGTCCTTTCATCTTGAATTTTCTGAGAGTTGTCCCCAATTTATCTACCAGGCAGTCAATAATGCCACATTCTATTAGCCTGCAATAGGGAACTCCATCTGCTAGGCTGTTTCTGAAAAACAACACCCTTTTGGTTGTTCTGCAAAGGATTATTTTTATTTATTTTACATATGAATACAATTTCCTAACCGTTCTCTTTTTGATTATGTTTCTGAGTTCATAAGATGCAATTCAGATTGCTGTGAGGGTAAGGGGAATGTTGTGTTGGTGACTTAACATGATGGTCACTGATTCAATTTTCTTCTGATTTTTTTTTTTTGCTTGTCTGGTGGTTATAGTTTCTAATGTCCTTCAGGGTTAGATTCTGACTTTACCTGTCATTTCCTCTGTTTAAGGTGTCTAGCATTCCTGACTACAGAATTGTTTGTTTCCCTAGTGCCAGAGAGTCAGTTGTAAAAGGTGTCAGTTGCAAGATATGATTTGCTACTTGAATTTATTGCTAGAATATCTGTCAGTTGAGTTAGCAAAGAAACTAGCATTCAGGAGCCCTTAGTGTACTTTATAGAGGATAACTTTGATTCAGATTGTATTGCCTGTAGCAGGAGAAAATAACTCTTGTGAATTTAGTAATTTTAGAATATCTGCCTTGTGGGATTGGGACATAGTATTTTCTTCTTGGATTTCCTTAAGCATATAACAATATAGTTATTGCTTCTACTCTTGGTGTTTTGAGATGATATACAAAGCTAACAAAACACATGTGAAAAGAAGGCAGTAGATACCCTGTGAAGTGCTCTTCAAACCCTGAAGGGAAAGAAATAACTGATGGTTTTGCCAAAAGGAAAATTCTGAGGCAAATCAATGTAAACATTGCAGTGTTAGAGCCTTGGAGGACACGGAGGTCTTGTAAGGTAATTTCTGTTCCAGTTCCATCTATAATTGAATGAGAGTGTGAGGTCTCCACCACATCACATTACTGTGGAAGAAAAACAAGGTCAGCAGAAACTAGGGAGAAAGTATAACACGCAGTAGGATGCAGCTTCAGAGGAGCAGCAAGCCCTTCAAGAAGGTCTGCTTTTTGCACAGAATTTTTTCATTTAATTGACCACAGTATTAATTGTACAAAGTACAAGTCTCACTGAAGAATCCGTGTTTGATTTGAAAGAACAACACAGAAACAGGCAGGGAGTAGTGCTTTGAAAATTAATTGCTTCCTGTCTATTTTGTTTGAAATTACGTGTAAACTAATATTGTGTAGCTCTTTCAGTTTGCAGGTAGAAAGTCTGAAAGGATAGTTGTGTTAGTATGAACTTTTTTCTCTGTGTGATATTAACTCTGGGTAACTAATGGTTACTGATAAAACGTAATGTTCTTAACTAATTCAGTGAAGAAATGCCTAAATATCATGCTATAGTATTCCTGCTGGATACTGTAGAAGGTGGAGATGAAATATTGGGTTGTTATTTAAATTATGCTATACCAAAGCATTAATAAAACGTTTTAATCCATACTTGAAAAACACTGTTGAAATCAACAGGTCTATGAAAAAAGCCAACTGGTCTACTGAAGTATATAGGTAATTATAGACGTTGCACAAAAAATTATACATATTCAGAATGTTTTGCATTCAGTGATCACGTTAAATTCCTTCCCTGGGTCACAGGTTCCTACTGTTCTTGGAGTGATAGAAAATAAGCTGTATTTCTTTGAATTCTAAAGGAAACCAAAACTCCCAGGTGCCATTTATTCTACAGCCAAAATTGTATTTCTTCCCATGCGACTGAGAAAAGGTACCCACTTGCCATGGAAGTACATTACCTATATAAAACCTATATGAAATAAAGGTTTTTACTGAGTTTGAAGTTAACATAAGCACATCTAGGTACACGTTATATTGTCTTATTTGTTTTGATATATATCATGAAAAAACCAAACGAACGCACAACCCTCATTTCTGCAGATGGTCACTACTGCCATGAAAATTGCAATATACCACTGGAATGATAGTAAAGTATTCTGGAAAAGTGAAGTTCTTCCTACAAAATCTATTTTTAGAAAGGCATTCTGTTGTGTGTTACTATCAGTCTTACTAGGAAGTTTTTGATGCTTAAAAGGGATTTGGCATGTATGAATAATCTAGTACTTTCCTTACACTAGAGAGACTTTTGTTTGCAGATTCCCTAGTGGAGTTAAGGAAGGGAGGAGGGAACTACAGAGTAGAAAGCACAAAAGTTGCTTAAGAAAGCAAAACCAGGCAGTCTTCATCCTGTACAGGCAGTTCATCCCCTGAAGAGGGAGAGCTGTCAGAATGAGAGTTTCAGCAATTAGGCAAAGATACTCAGGATAGGCTTTTCCACCTGAATACACTGCATTATCCTTACTTCAGGACTTCAAAATGAAGAAGCAGTGTCAGTCTGGCAAAGACCAAGAAAAAACCCTGTACAGGAGCTAAAAAATTTCAGGCTCCTGTTGTGTATGGGCAGCTGGAAATATTCACTAAATAGAAACACGCTCTTTCTTGGTTTTAGCCTGTTGGATCTAGTGTAAATCTTGAAGTTCAGAAACCCTTTTGTCAAAGGTTTCATAGCTTGTAAGCATAAGAATTTCGTTCCTCTATTGCTTTTGAATATGGATCTCTGCGATGACATCACATAATTTGCCTTCATCAATCACAGGAAAGTATTTTTATACTTTGGTGACCTAGGCTTTAATTTTTTTTTTTTTTCTAGTGTGAAATACCATATCAGCTTTACATCAGCTCAGATTATGATTCCCACTATTTAAGTTGTATGGGTTCTTGCTGTGCTGTAAGGGATTTCATGATTAAATATCAGTGTAACTGAACCCAAGTCTGACCTTTAAGACTACTATAAATTTTACTAAATAAATATTCTTATGAATCTTTTACTAATATTAATCTGTATTTCAAAGTTCAAAATTTAACTCGTTAAAGTAATTGACTACAAAATAGAAACCAGGGGTTTCATAACAGTAGAATACAAGAACAGTGAGTACAAACCTGAAAGAATACAAGCAATGCTGCTTTTCCAAGTTATTGTTTAAATCTAATTAACCAGGTTGACTTAGAACAGTTGTCAATTTGCTCTGAGTTGTACATATCTTCTCTTTTAAATGAAATAGCTACAAAATATAAATACAGGTTGTCTGTAAAATACATGATAGAACCCAAAATTTACTAAAGAATTTAGGTTAGCGCAATAATTCATGGGTCTACTCTAATTTTTAGGCTCCCAACACTTTTCTTTATTCTTGTGTGTAGAATTCTTAATCAATAGCTGTTAAGGGGCCAGAAATTCTCTTCCTATTGTCAGCAGTATACCCTGAAATAGGTTAGTCACATTTCCTTTTATTATGTTCTTTCTGATCTTATGAACTTTGCATTCTTGGCTGCACAGTGGCAGAGTTTTACTGTATTTCCTTTAATGACTCTTGGATATCTTCCTTTTCCTTTTAACAGCTTTATTAATGAATAACCCAATAAAATAATTGGATATTTTTCCTGACATCTAGATGGAATTGTATCTTAACAAATAACATTAAAATTACACCTATTCTGTCAAAAATTATTATGGAATATCCTATTACATGGTATAATCTCAGACAGATACAGGTCAGATTTGCCTGGGCAATAGGGTCAATTTTTAGCCACGTGGCTATGATTATAAACTGTCACAAATATGCCTTGTACTATTTGCCTCTTTCTGTAGGTGCTTGTTAGGGCCCGATTCTCAAAGGCAACAAGAAAAAGGAAGGGAGAGAGCACTCTGCCCATTTCTGCTGGTTTAGCATATTGTATGCCTTTACACATCCCTTGCAGCACAACTGTTCCTCTTCATAGTGGGCCACTGTGTTCTGTAAGCTGAAACTTGAATATGTTAATAAAGTATGAGTGATATACCATTATTTGCAATGAAATGGACCCAAATAATAAGATATGTCATAGAATCATAGAATTACCCAAATTGGAAGGGACCCCAAACGATCATTGAGTCCAATGCTTCTCAGAATATCATAGAAGCATGGAAGCACTTTTCAGATCTCTATTTCTTGAAACCCTGCTTTATGTTGGTTATTTTGACTCTTACGTTATCTATAATGCTCTTTGTTTCCGTTAGATGGTTGGCAGCCTTTAGCAATTCCAGGATTGTTCTCTGTGAGACTAAAAATATCTTGTCACACAAAAGTACCTTGAAGACTGACTACTGCTTCCTTTATTGGGGAAACTAGCAATCTGGGTGATGTGGTTTTTTCATGTTTGGATCTGTCCCTCGCCTCGTCTTGTGTGATATTTCTTTTTTTATTCGCTAAGCTGTTATAAGATGGAATATCTCGGTTTGTTGAAAATTCAAAAAATTTCAAATTTTGTTTAAGAATGCTAAATAGTGATTTGTGCTTGGGTGGCTGCTGTATCAAACAGATGCACAAAGTAAAGACGGGAGTCTTGGATTTTTATGAGAGAATACAGATCTGTTCTTTTTGGACTGAGAAAGCATACAAAGCAGCATCCACATTGTGGTGTCCAGATCTAAAATCATCTTCCTTAGGAGAGACAAGTGAACACTTTGGGACAGCAATGATACTAGATATGTAGTCAGGTCTGTGACGTCTTCTAAAGGAGCCTGAAAATGAACAATAGGAGCCTAAAATGAACAGTATCTTTGCAATTAAACTTGTCAATAACGGCAGCATCTGAGGAAGTTGTGCGTGGATCTAAATGTGCAAATGTGTGTAAATCTACACTTAATCTGAATTGGTAGAAAATATCTGATTACATATAGTCTGAAATTTCTACTCACAAACCTATAACTATATTTTTTAAAAATATAAGAATTTAAAAGATTTTACTAAAAATGTAATCCATGTAATGCATCATTTTTCTGAGAAAACCTTGAAGTAGTTAAGTAAAGCAAAATTTAGAGACTCAAAAATATAAACCTAAAATATTTCCTGTTTGTTAATTTAACAGATAAAACTGAAAAGGATTTAAAACTATTTGTCCATTAGTACAACTTTCTATCTGTGCATACAGGTATAGAGTTTTAAATACAGTAAGAAGAAACTAATGTAGCAAATTTGAAACAACATGAGAAAAAGAAATTGACTATGTCTATAAATAGTACATTTGTCAATAGCATAACCAGAAAACAAAACTATTTCTGAAGCTCAAATCAAAAGTTGTTTAAAAAAAAAAAAAGGCAAATGAAAAACCCAAGCCCACCAGAAACTCATGGAGAGAGTAAATTTTATTACCCAATGTTTGAAATAGAGATATTTCTTGGCCTACCTCATGGTAGAGGCTGAAAGAGTAAATATTCAAACAAACTATATGTATTTTTAAAAAATAGATTTATTGTTTTCACAGTGTAGCAGTGGGATAATAAAGCATTTGAAGGAAGGAAAAACTTAGCTGGCATACAAGAACAGCCAGAACTACTGTTTCAGGTTTTGGTACAACCTCAAAGAGATTTTCTTAAGTTACCATGCCTATAGGACATTTCTTTCTTGTATTACCAGAATTTACCAAATCTCTTTTTCAGCAAATCAGTTAAGCAGTCAGATTCCTGAACAGATTCACTCACACTAACGTTATGCTGTTAATGACTTTTTAACGCAGTTTGTTAGATAAAATGCTGTTTATAAGTAAATGTAGCATCACATCTGACCTCAATACTAGTGCAGGGAAAACCAGTGAGGGCACACGCCAATGAAGAGAAACGTGGTCGTAAAAGCCTAACCTGTCCTTTCAGAGATGCCAAGAAAGCATAGTTATCTTAATTAATGCCAGCCTCAGGTGTACTGGAGACACAAGCAAACTCTGGGCTCACCTGAGGGGAATATTAATTAGCACTAGCACACCTACTGTTCTGTCTTGAGTGCTTAATTGCTTTTTTAGCCCTGGTTCAGAACACTGATTCATAAAACAGAATTTAATGACTGTATTAGAAGAATGGTTGTGAATATGCACATAAAATAATCCCTAGAGAAATTTGCTCTATAATGTGAAATAGGGAATGTTTCTGCAAATTTTACTTTGTCTCATGTACGAATTTAACTTTATTTTTGCAAGATATTAATGCAGTTTGATTTTCTTTTTATATGCATAACTGACTGCTTCTAACATATTAGAGTAATGGTAGTGCTCATTTGGTCAATTCATTAGGTGGAGAAAGAGATGTGTATTTGATGGCTTAAATCCCATGGTCCCAACTAGTTTCTAATGGGGTTAGGTCATGTCTACCACTAAGAAATTTTATCACCCAAACTTTTGTTGCCTTTCAGCTGCTGGCTTTGCTGAGCTGCTGAAACACATGCACGCTTGACTGCTTTTGCTGATGTCTCTTCTCACTGAGAGGCACTGCATTGGCAAAGGCACTGTGCGTCGCGGGTAAGAGCCCAGAGCTTACAGCTCCTGACATTACTGTGTTACTGGAGTGTGTCCGGGCTGGCGTCTTGCCAGCAGCTGAATGTCACCTGAGGGTTTGTGTCATTTGTGAAGGTGGTTTTAGTGGAAGGACTGGATTTTTGCCTGCTTCGTTTGGAGGTAGCCTGGGTATTGTTGGAGGTGTGGCAAAAAGGAGGCAATATCTTGCCACAAAAATTGGCAGTATGTGACCCATCTGAAATTAAAAAAACCACCCCAAATTGAGTGATCATTTTGTACACTTAACTTTAAAAATGTTTATAATATAATTATAGAAACTTTTATTTTTAAACAATTAAGGATTGAAATTGTTTCATTAGGAACATGGTGCTATATTTAGATGCATGCCTATAACTGACTTTACTATGCCTTGGGACTATTTATATAATTCTTATTGTGGTCTGAAGTTGATGACATAAATGCATATATGGTTGAGGAAAATAGTGTCTGTCATGGAATGTAAGTACATTGAGAGATGAGGGCTGTGGCTTAAAATATTAATGAAAGTGAAATTATAATATTTCCAATAGAAAGATCAATGAGTTGAGAAATTGTGAATGTGATATTTTGATAATTTCTAAATCATTTTGTAGCTGCTGCATGTGCCTTGGTAAAGGAAAAAAACAAATTTAATAGCAGACAGCAGGGTAACTTCAGAGTACATCCGGAATGTGAACATAGTCTTGATATTAAATACGGTAAGAAAGCAGGAGTATATGAAGGCCCTGACTTTTCATTCCTTGAACTCGTGTGAATGCTACTCATACAATGCCAGTGTATTTTGATATATCTTTTCTTGAGATAGAGAAGAAAGTTTATTTTAAAATCAGTTTATATGAGTTGATACTTAATGCTTTGAAGAGAGATCATGAAAAATGCCTGGGGAAATTTGGAGCAGATCTCACCTCAGCTATTGAATTAGTGCTGTGAAATTCTGCGAAGGTTTTGCAAAATCCTATCTTAAAATAAAGCGTAAATTCTGAAAAAGTGATCCATTACATGCTGTAAAGCACTTAACATTTCACACTCATGAAAATGTAGCAGTGCGGTAACCAGGAGGAATAAAGTTGCTAATTGGTTGCATATTATATATTATTGATCCTTATTCACTTTCTGTTAAAATAATACTCAAAGTATGGCCCAGCTCTCCTTTTATCAATAAAAATTAAAACCTTCCGGAATGTTATCTGTACAAGACCCAAATTATTTATTGGAAATTTTGTTTACAGAGATCCCTTTAAAAGCTCTTCTGCTGGCATCCCTTCTATTGGTAGTTGTCTCAGTTTAAGGAAACCAAAATGTTGATCTGGACTAGACAGGGGGCCTCTTCCCCAAAACCACCGCAACCTTTGCAATGAATAGACTTTAATCAGAAAACATATAGAGAAGGTTAATGGTTCTTGACTACAAATTTTTTATATATATATATATATATATATATATATTACCAGAACAGAACAAACAGCAACATCATAACTGAAACTTTTAAATGAATTAAGTCTTATCCCTGCTTCTTGTAGTGCAGTTGTATTTACAGGCAGCAGGATGTGATGTCGCACCTTGGGAGGCAGCGGTCGTGAAAGTCACTCCCCTGGTCAAGCATGGGGGGGAGGAAGGGGTAGGGGGTAGCAATTCCAGGCAGGGTCGAGGGCTCTCTCAACCAAGCACAGCACAGGGCGTGTGGAGTTGGGGGCTGAGCCAGGGGAGCTCCCTCCAAGATGGCTCCCGCCCCCAGCAGCCACAGAGCAGGAAAGTGGTGCCAACTGGAAGGAACCTCTCCTCCTCCCGTCCCCCCAGCCACCAAACTGGAACTCAGAGCGATCAAACCACCCCTCTGCCACCTGTCCTGGCTCTTCAGCTCCCAAACCCCCCTCTGTTGGTAAGGGAGAGAAAAATTCCCTGAGAGACTTTGAAACTATGACAGCAGTCTGAATCATTCTACAGAAACAATTTTGTGTGAGTTTGTATTTTCTGTTTAAAAATATCTAAACATTGTTTCTTTATATATAAAGGACTTGCCGTACAGCAAGGAGGTGTATTGATATATTTGTATCACAGTATCACAAGACTGGAAAAGAGCTTTGAGGTCATCGAGTCCAGCTTATGACCCAACACCAACACCTACTCATCGTTTAAACCATGGCACTAAGTGCCTCATCCAATCTCTCTTTAAACCCCTCCAGGGATGCTGAATCCACCACCTCTCTGGGCAGCACATTCTAATGGCCAATCACCCTTTCAATGAAGAATTTTTTCCTAATATCAAGCCTAAACTTCATCTAATGAAGCTTGAGACTGTGTCGTCTTGTTCTGTCACCGGTCGCCAGAGAGAAGAGACCCCTGCCTGACTACAACCTCCTTTCAGGCAGTTGTAGAGAGCAATAGGGTCTCCCCTGAGCCTCCTCTTCTCCAGGTTAAACAACTCCAGCTCCCTCAGTCGCTCCTCACAGGGCTTGTGCTCCAGCCCCTTCACCATCCTCGTCGCTCTCCTCTGGACACACTCCAGCATCTCGACATCTTTCTTCAACCGAGGGGCCCAGAACTGGACACAGCACTCGAGGTGCAGCCTGACCGGTGCTGAGTAGAAGGGGATTATGACTTCCCTAGTCCTGCTGGCCACACTATTCCTGATGCAGGCCAGGACACCAATGGTGTTCTTTGCCACTTGGGCACACTGCTGGCTCATGTTAAGTTTCCTGTCCACCAGCACTCCCAAGTCCCTTTCCGCCTGACTACTCTCCAGCCACTCTGTCCCCAGCCCAGAGCTCTGCATGGGGTTGTTGTGTCCAAAGTGTAGAACCCGGCACTTGGACTTGTTAAACCTTATGCTATTGGAATCAGCCCATCTCTCCAGCCTGTCAAGGTCCCTCTGGAGGGCCCTCCTACCCTCTAGCAGATTGACACTTCCTCCCAGCGTGGTATCGTCTGCGAACTCGCTAATGATGGACTTCATCCTCTCATCCAGATCATCATTAAGACATTAAACAGGACCAGGCCCAACAACAATCTCTGGGTAACACCACTAGTGACCGGCTGCCAACTGGATGTGACACCGTCCACTATCACTCTCTGTGCTTGGCCATCCAACCAGTTCCTAACCCATCCAAGCCACGGGCAGCCAGCTTCTCCAGGAGTCTGCTGTGGGAGACAGTGTCAAAGGCCTTGCTGAAGTCCAGGTACACTACATCCACAGCCTTCCTCTCATCCACCAGGTGAGTCACATAGTCGTTAAAAGAGATCAGGTTGGTCAGGCAGGACCTGCCCCTCCTAAATCCATGCTGGCTGGGTCTGATCTCTTGGTCGTTCTGCAGGTGCAGCATGATGCACCCAGGATTATTATCCTTAACACAAGTGGCCAATTTGAGTTCCAGCTGGGCTTTTGCCTCCTTAATTTTCTTCCTACACGACTTAACAATATCTTTGAACATAACCTGACTTACTTGCCCTTCTTTCCAAAGGAGATACATCCTCCTCACTTAGCTCTTTCAGAAGTTCCTTACTCACCCAGGCCGGCCATCTGCCCCTGTGGCTCATCTTACGGCACGTTGGGACGGCCTGCTCCTGCACCTTCAAGATTTCATTCTTGAAGTACACCCAGCCTTCCTGGACCCCCTTGCTTTTAAGAACTATTTCCCAAGGCACTCTCCTGGCTAGTTCTTTAAATAATCTGAAATCAGCTCACCAAAAATCCAGTGTGGATGTCCTGTTTATACCCTTAACTGTTTCATTATTTATGGAGAACTCGATTATCTCATGGTCGCCGCACCCCAGACAGCCGTAACATCACCCACCAGCCTCTCTCTATTTGTAACCAGCAGGTCAAGGAGAGCCTCACCCCTGGTAGGCTCAGTCGCCAGCTGTGACAAAAAGCAATCCCCAATACATTCTAAGAACCTTCTGGACTGCCTCCTCTTGGCTGTGTTCAGTTCCCAGCAGATATCTGGGAGATTAAAATCTCCTAGAAGAACAAGGGCAGCCGATCTTGAAGCAACTTCCAGCTGCTTAAACAATAGATCCACCTCTTCCTCCTGATCGGGTGGTCTGTAACATACTCCTACCAGGACGTCAGTCTTGTTTACCCATAGGAACTCAATCTGGTCATCACCAATCTCAACTTCTACAGCGTCAAGTATACAGGGAAACTGCTTTAATATTTCAGTTTAGTGCCACTGGCGTATCTGGAAAGCTTATTCTTTGTCAACAGTCCAATTCATAAAATAGTCTTCTGAAAAACGTATGTTTTAGCTCTGTCAAAATATGAGGTATGATATCTGATATCACATTAATGTTCTATCAATGGAATCAACGAACGTCCTTCTCCTCCTCTATATAATACTGTATTTTATCAATAGATACCTAAAAACTCTTTCCTTGTGAAAGTATTTTTTAATTTGAGAATACGTGCGTGTTAACTTTTTATTAAAATGCAGTTATTTTCGTGGTTACACAGCAAGATTAGGGAAGAATATCTCAGAAGTTAGAAGTAGAGTTGGTTTTTAGTTTGACGTTTACAACATGCTGTAAAATATGTTTAATAATATATTAGCCCAAGAGGAAACTATTCAGGCTCTGGAATGGTGAAGCATCCAGAGATTGAAGTGTGTCTTTAGTTTCTACTTCATAGGTTGTGATATAATTCATAGATTCATCTCTTTTTGACAAAATCGAAATGGAACATTTTCAACTTCCAGTACCAATTTTCATTGTGCCAAATCGAACTACCTTCAGTCCTTTGCATTCCAGCAAAAGCTCCATCTGCTTCACAAAAATATGAGAGAGGTTGGTCTTGCAATTAAAATTGGCATTTCAACAATAATACAGCATTACTTTTATTTGATGTTTATTTATTTAACAAAGTGGCAGTCAGATTGGCCAATCAGTGCCCTATTGTGTAACATGCTATAAAGCCCACAGGAAAAGACAGCTGCTAAGAAGTATTTGGAATGTCTTGGACAGACTGGAGAAAAAAATATTTTCAGCAAATTCCGTTTTTTTTTGTTATATTTATCGCTGCATTTGTGATGCAATGGCAACATCATCAACTTCCAGTGTGAGATTCAAAAGTGATTTGTTCCTAGTTGGTTTCTCCCTGTATTTTGTCTTTTACCTAGGATGTTCTTTACATATGCAGGTGTAAACAATATTTGGCCTCTCCATTATTTTTGTGCTCAAACTTATCTTTTATCTTGAATATTTGCTTATTCATTGCTTTGTCTCAGCTCCCATCTTCCTTGCCCAGTTGTGTCTTTTTATGCTTCTTTCTAGGTCAAACTCTTTTCCACATCTGCCATATTATTTCCCCCCCTCGGCTTATTATTTCTCAGTGACCTTCTTAAATGTTTTCTGTATGTCCTTTCAGTGTTGCTTATATCTGTGAGTCAAACTTATAGGTAATATCCCTTCTTATTTATTTATTTTTCCCACCTCATGTGTCTTCTGATAATGTTTTTCTGGTTTCAGTTCCTTGCCATTCATTCCTTAGTGGTTTCTTCTAGCTGTCTTGTCATGCTTTTTGCCTTAGAAGTTTTAGCACGGTTTTTGTGCCTGAGGTTGCCTATATGGTTGGAGAATATATCTTTGTACAGATCTGAACAAATATTAGGGTTTGGTTAGATGAGTTGTGTCATCTTCTTTCTATTGCCATCAGTTTCCCCGTGAAAGTCCCTGTGTAGGACTGTTTGCAGAAACAAGCTTCTGGAAATGAGGGAGTGTAAAATGTTTGATAATACAACTCCTGGTCTCTACTGTCTTAATTTTGGGTTTGCTAACTTATTATTTTACTGTACATTTGTATGAGGAGCGAGGGAGGAATATCATGTTCTTGGAATGATGGTAGAGGTAGGCAGTGTTTCATATGCAGCTTAAAAATAATTATTATGAGCCAACAGAAGGGTGTTACTGAACGTTGAGAGAAATAGTATGACAGCAGAAAGGGAAAATATGAAACAGATGTACCATATGTTACTGTGTGTTTGGTTTTTTTATAATAAAACCATGGAGCATGCAAGAATAAATGTAATGCTCATAAAAAAAGTAAATTTTATTTCTTGTTGTAAGGCTTGGGGAAAGCCCTGAATTTATATTTCAGATTCATTCAGAGGAACTATCTTTATGCTTGAGTATAATGATTACTATATTATAATTGCCGATGATAATTTTTCTTGCGCTTTTTTCCGTGTGCTTTTTGGCAACTTGGGAAGGGCCTAAAATGGGTCTCAAATGGCCTGAAAAGCTGTAATACATGTTCGTTGAACGAGAATGGACATGCTTCTAGGTGCAGTATTTGTGGCCAAATGTACATGTATCCCAGACTATACAGATGTTGCTGGAGAAATAATGAGTGCTGGAAGGCGTGTATGGCTATAATGCACTGGAAAGTGAGTATATTTGTTGAGATATCTCTGCTATTCCTAGCAGTCTTCTATTATTTTGCCAAAGCACGGGATAGATAATGCATATAAATGTTACCCTTGAGTTCTACTTGTGGGAATTACTTGAATTATAGAGTATATTTATTTTCAAAATATTTTCTTACTTCCTACCTGGAATTAAAAAAAATAAAGTAGTTCAGTTCTTCATGAAAACTGACACACTAGTGAGAAATAATATGTTTTTTTTTTTCTTTGAAGGGGAAATTTGTTGAACACTAGGTGTAAGAGTGGTTATACAAGTAGTTTGATTCACAGTGTATAGGTGCTCAGCTGTGTGATGTCTTTAATTATAACTCACTTGTTATTTGATGGGATTGTAGTTGTAAATTAATCAGGCTTAGTTATTCAGTTAGTTATGTGCTAGAACAACTTTTGAATTAACAAGGTAGACCACCCAAAACTTTCACGTACAGGCAGAAATAGTTAACTTCTACTGACATGTCAGCTTGTGTGCTCAGTGCAATCAAAAAAGCTGCTTGAAAATTAGAAAAAGTTGGGAAAAAGGAATGACATGCAAACTGGAGAACAATACAGTGACAGTTTCTCTTTTGTAGCTCATCTGTGTCCTAAATTCTCTACAAGTTCAGATCCCCTTCATCTCGAAGAGGGCATGGTAGAATTGGAGAAGTGGGTAAAAAAAAATATGGAACTTATACCAAGGTTGGAAAAAAGATAACAGAAGTGGGATGTAATAGAAATCTGCTAGGGTTTAAACAGCATGAAACCCAGTGAGAAATAACTGATATTTCTCATAAAAAGAGAATTGGGAAATTCCAGGTGAAGCTAGCAATGTTGGAATTGGCAGAAGGCATTTAAACAGAAAATGCAGAGTTGAGCTGGTAACTTTTTGCTGCAGAACTTGGGCTTCCACAAATTGAAAAAGTCTATATAATGACTTCTAAATTTTCAAGGACTGTTAAGCACGTAGATCCCCAGTCTCGACCTTAGAACTCCTTGAGCTGAAGACTACAGGATATTGCACCCTCCTCTGCTTATGCCTCTAATGGTCTTCCCTAGGCATCCCGTACGGTCTGGTTGTTGGATCCACTACAAAAACATCACGTGGTGTCTGACTTAGGAGCTCCACCATTTCTTGCCCTTCTTCAAAAGATGGCTCAAAATATGGGTTTTTTTCTCTTTTTTTTTTTTTTATTGGATATATGAAGTTACACAATCACAATCTTTCCTATTTTATAATAACACAGAAAAAGAAAGCACTTATCAAGTACATGCCTAATAGTAAAACTGGCAAGTGGATTGGTTACAGGTTATTTTAGGAGACAATACATTTGAGTTTAATAAAGGGTAAATTTTATTAGGGAAAACAGAAGTGCTGAGGTATACCATCTGGTCAGGATTATTCTGACCTTTGTAGACAAAGCTTTGTTTAAGTGTGGGTACCAGTTATCTTTGAAAGCACTTAAAATCCAAGGTACCAGATATAAAGTACCAGAAATGATTCTGTTTTAACGTATGAGTTTGAATTAAAAAATGTAAGGTCTTTTCCAGAGGAAGGAAGACTGTCAAATGGGTGAGTAAGTTTAAAATCAAAAGACCAAAGATGCTTCCTTTTTCCTTAACTTTTTTAATAAGCGCATTTTGATGTTTCTGTCTTATGTCATGTAAATTCAGATTTTTATGCTTCCAAATGAGGAGTAAGAGCCAGAAAAACATCAATATTCTGATCAGGCTGATTAGCCCAAATATTGCAAATATTCACATTATTTCTGCTGGAAAAAAGAAATTGAATACTGGCTGGTGAAAGTATGCTGTATTTGGCTAATATTTATAATTAGCTACAGTGCATTGATTTATGTATTGAATGGTTTTGTCAGATGTGTGCAATTAAACAGGCTTCAGAACAGAACCTTCTGGTATTTTGTCTCATACCACTGAATTTTAACACAATGAAAACTACAAGCACACTTTGTTTTATAGAAAGGTATGTAATTACCAAACTTTGCTATTGGGATAACTTCAGGACAGTTTCATTTTGAACAAACTTTTAAAAATGGATTTAGAATAGAAGAATACAGATATGGAGTTGCACAATAATTCTGAGTAGAGATGCTTGATTATTAGTTTATTCTTGAACTCTAGGTTAAATGTAAATGAGCTGAACAGAGCGCTAACACAGGTTCCTGAAACGTCTTGTCAGACTCCTGAAGTGAGAAATTATTGACTTGTTACTCTGAACTGAATGACTGTTCCATTTTATTTATAGATACTATGAGGAAAAAAAAGTTATAAAAGATTCTACAGAACAAGATATTAGTGTAAAGTCAATTTAGTTGCAAAACTGATTAAATGTATAATTTGTCTTTTTTTTTTTTTTTTTTTTTTTTTTTCAAATGTCTGGAGCTATTTTCTCCTTGATTCTGTTTAGTGGTAATTAAAAAATAAATGATCCAGCTGGCTGAAGACTTTTCACTTGGCAGGTAAATACTTGGTATCTCAAAAAAGGTCAGGATATTTTGCATTTTGTCATTCCTGGAGTTTATCTTCTATGGTACAACTCGATTAAACCTTCTGTGGCACTGGAGGAAAAGGAAGCAAAAGGTCTTAAAGCCAGAAAAATGTTATTGACTAATTAAGAGTTTAGGACTACGCAAATTAAACAGAATTAAAAGATTTAGGTTCATAGAATACAAAGCATTGTGAACTTGATGTGGATGTGAAGGCCACAAAAAATACTTTATCTCAAGATAGTTATTTTTCCATCTCTTTGCAACTGAAGAGAGCTCTGCAGTGGCGATAACTTCTCCTGTCACCCTTTCCCAGGGAATTTTTTTACTAGTGGACTATGTGGATATCCTTCTACTGTTTTGTCTCAGCAATAATCTTCTATTTTCCCCCATGCAAATACAAGTAATCTGAATAGGTGACACTGTAACATACAGATGGCTTCTGGGATTTGAATGAACTGAGAGATGAAAAAGAATGAGGCTAAACCAGATACGTATTCACATTTTGCTGTGATTAACAAGATTTTCGTATATAAATGTGCATACAGGGAAGAGACATGTTTTATTTTCAAATAGACAGCCTTAATCTTTAAAATAATCAATAACAAAAAATGTCCTTGGGTTATTTTCTAGAACTTTGTCGATAAGTATTCATTGTGTTGAACAGTTTTGGAACACAGAGGAAAATGGAATGGTTATTCACATCTTACCTAGATACTTGATTCATTTTGATTAGCACTGGCTTGGGATTTCTATAGGGTCTGTTTATCAAAGGAAATAAAATCCTGTCTAGAAAGTTTAAGGTGTTTACTGAAGTTTTTGGCAATAGAAATGGCATAGTGCTATTTTAAGGTACTCTTCTATAAAGGCTTTTTTCATGTTCTCAAATTTTCAGCATAAAAGTGGCCTAGACTTTTTTTTTTTTCTCCTAGGAGACAAAATTCAATATTTAGGACTGAATTTATGTTCCCAATACAACTGGGAATATTAAAGAGAGGGTCTGTGCAACATATGAATTCTGGAAGCTGCTCAAATTATTTCATTGAGAAGACAATTTGGAGAGGAAAAGAAACCCCAGGATGCTTTTGACATAGCTTGAATATTAAGAAAGATTGAGTGTGCTGGTTTTTTTCGTAGAAGTGATAGCAAGTCGTTCATTATTCCATTGAATTTAGAATTACGTTCGCTGCTGGAGACACTGATGAGATCAGTACTTTGTGAGGAAAATTACAGTTTTAAAACTCAGAATAAGGTAAACTAACAATAATGCAGAGCAATTGAAGCAGCAAGAAAAGGGAAAGCACTGTAGAGTTATATTGTGTTTTGTCTGAAATAAGACTTGACAAAAGGACACTGTTCTGCTGACCGGCTCTCTTCTCTTCTGTGATCATTTAACATCTCTGTATCAGATGTATGAAAAAATAAAGCCTGCAATGCAGTTTCCACTGCCATCATTCTGGAAAGTGTGCCTATTAGACATGAAAGGTAGTGTAACACCTTTTAAGTTCCATTTTATTCTCACTTCTAGGACTTTTAATCTTTCTGTCCTCAACTCCGCGATCACTCTTTTTGATGCCTAAGCCTTTTTTCCTCTATGTCTTTGAACACCCTGTCTGGCCATTTGGTTTTTTGCACCTCTACCTCATCGACTGACAGTTCCATACCACTAAGCAGCATCATATCTGAAGAAAAAGGTCTTAATTGATTTTTTTCTTGTGTAGAAAGAACTTCTGTGAAATGTGCATAGGATGGCTTCCTGTTGTTACTAGCAACTCTATCTTCCTCCTGCAGAGTAAATTGGAAAAAAGTAAACTAGCCTGTGATCATCAATCCATTTGCTAGTTTTAGCAGCAACTTGATCTACAGACTGAAATTGAGGAGGGCTGCTGTGAAGCACAGAATAACAGTGTTGTCTTTAATGTTGGTTTCTCTGCGCATCTCTAATAAAACGCGTCAGTTAATTGGAATAATACTCTTTAGTTATCCAGCTCTTCTGTTATCTCAGACATTTTAAACGTAGGACTGTATACAAACTTGACTTCTTGGGCTAATAGTTTTCTAACTGTAAAGAGACTTAGACAATTAGACAATACCTGCGGAATTAAACTAGGCTTTTTTCTATTTTTCAGTTAAAATACCAAATGCAATTTTCTTCAGAAGTATTAATTGTAATGCATTAAACGGCTTAAGACGCGATCTTGCTTTCTTTCTGTCTTCCTTCCTTTCTTTTTTCTTTCTAGTGATTGATGTAAGTTCTCACTTAGGGTAGATTGTGTCCTCTAGAAGAATTTCCTTTGGATGGGGCTTTCTGATCCTCTGAGTAGCATAAAGATTTAATCCAGAGAATTCTGATGCAGTGCAGTACCGAACCCAAGTGGTCTGGCTTCTGAGAGATGAACTGCAGCAGTGTGTGAGTTACGAGTTTGCTAAGTTATTTTCAGACTTCTGTGAAAGTCAGGATGGAAAATATAATCAGTTGTGAGACAGAACTCAAAAAACACTCTTATCCTTCAGAGGAAGGAAAATAATTGTCTTACTTGAGAAACATTTTAGATGGGCACACCTGTCTCACTAAGTAATGATTGCCAGTGCAGTCTTTGAATACACACATCGCAAACTTGAAAATATTTTCAACTCCACAAAGCAAACATAATAAAGGATCATGAAGCTTTCTGTTTAAATCAAATGTTCTTCTAATGAAAGCTGGTAGAGTAGCTGCATTCAATCATAAAGCTTAGTTCACTTTTATAATTATTTTTATCTTAGAAGTGAAGCTAAAAGCATGTGTAAAGCGGCAAAGAAGACTGAATTTCTTTGGTGTTTATAATTGTTACTTGATGTTTTTCTTGCAACCCAAGGATCTCAGTGGAGTTTGTCTAAAGGTTACACTCTGAAAAAGGCATGGTTTTAATACCCAACTAGGTATATTTTTACATGTGTATGGTCATGCAAAGCAATGACAATGCATTCTATCACTTTGGTCTTTGTGAAGTGGATTTAGTGATATTTCTTTAAATATTGAATAATATGTCACTTTGTCCATCAGACTGTGGAAGACCTTCTAGGCACACTGGGATGCATTACGCAGTATGTTTTGCCTAGCCTAAATAATATTTATTGTACACTTGAATTGCTTCAGCTATGGTTATGAGGGGTTTTAAAACAATTTCATCACATTGAAAAATAGTTTATTCTGCCTTGTTAGTTTATTATTGTTCAAGATTTTTCTACTGTGTTAGTTCTGCTGAAAATACAACATCATCTGGGAAATGTTAGGGTTAAAGAAAAGATGCAACTGGAAAATAAGTGTTGAGCAAAGTAAACAGGCTGTACTATGAGAAATTCTAGAAAATCTAGAGAAGGTACGGACTATGGAAGAGAAGGGAGGAAGCAGATGCATATTCAAACAAGATAGGAAGCTGTAAAGCCAGTTCATGTGGTTAATATGCTCGGTCTCTTGTGTACTGCTCAAGAGTAAGAGAAAATGATCCCATTACAAAGATGCATCTGTGCATGAATTAAAAAGTGGAAGGATATAAGGCTACATAATTTCTTAAAAAGCTGAAAGAGGCCATACATTTTATTGAGTTATTGACAGAAGCTGACAGTAGCTGAGCAGGATGCATGGTGTGCTTTGGTTGGCAACATGAGTATTGATTCTATACTCTCACCTCTTTTTATACAGAATAGAACAAATCCCCTCTGGTCATACAGTGCAAAAACTAGGGATTAGGGGAGGATGTGTTGAAGGGGATATTCATTCTTATCACAAATCTGTACTTAAACTGCAACGAGTTTGCATTATATAGCCAACAGATGTGTAAGCATGTGATTTGGGGAACGCCCCCCCCCCCCCCCAGCAGCTACAATCAAATAAGCCTTTTGCACTCCAAAGTGGCTCTAAAATGCCTTAACCCCTCCCCAGATCTTGTGGTGTCCTTACCTGCAATGTGGAGTGGTTGAAAGAAATCAGTATTAGTGGTGTGCTTGTGGAGCTTGCATTGCTTTTTGTGAATAAAAGGATGAGCACAGACCAGATCCTGAAATCGATTTCCTTTTTCTTGCCTTAATCATTATTTTGTTTTGTGTCCAGTTGAAGAGTAGTTGCAGAGCTTTAATATCTCCTTTCTTTCTTAATAGCTGTATAAAGGGAATAGTCTTACAGCATGCTTACTTAAAAGCAGTTTGAGAAATAAGGAAAAAGTATGATACTGTTGGCAGAAAAGATAGTGCTGACAATTTAAATCTCAGTGCTGTGGAATGCAGTTGGCCCCAAATGACCCTTAGTACCTGTTTATTTAATTGCAGTTGGCAACAAAAGGCTCCCTGGAGGCTTCTGGGCACTGCATGATTTTGAGCCACTGGTGAATCGTAGACCAACATATGGATACAGTCCTATTTCAGCACTCTAGTAATTAAGATTGTGCTCTGTACTTGGGGGGAAAAGAATCCACCAACATACATGGAAAGAATAGGGTGGAGGGAAAAAGACCCCCTCCAGCTGTGAAGAATTTTAGTAGTGGTAGTTCAAAATGGAATATTTACTGCACTCCGTTGCTCTGCTGCTGTCATGGTTTAATGATGTGGATCTGTAGTTTTAGTTGAGAAATTTCCTGCAATTTGTGGATTAGTTTCAATGTCATAACATTAGGTTGATATGTTTTTACCTACAGAAATATACCACAGGTTTTATAGTTGTGTCTAAAGAATGTAAGTCAGTGTATTTAAATACTTAACTGCTTAATTAAAAGCCTATTAATTATTTTGTGCAGTACAGTGCGTTGAATGGTGATTAGGAAGATGTACAAATTTAACCATTCTTTAATGCAGGCAGCTGTACTGTGTTTGTAATTGCTTCTCAGGAATGCAGGTCATCCCATGTTTAAACACGGAAGTATAAAACATTGCACCTGACTGTTGGTGTTTGCAGTGCAAACTGTGATTGTACTTGGCATTGACTGACGGGTGTTAGTGTAACCAGGGGAATGAAATAATTCCCAGGTTAGAAATATTGTCATTCTGTATCAGAACGTGGAACAAAGAGCTAAGGTTAACTTGATTTGTTGTTAAGTGCTTCCTGCAAGGCAGGGATTAGTAAACTTTGAAAAACTTCCGTGGGTAGGAAAGAAAAAACCCCTCACATCCTACATTTCCCCCCCCCCCCCCCCGTAGTTTTTGGGAAAAAATAGAGCTGTTTTTGATTAGTGATGATAAGCCAGCCTGTGAGTTAACGTTTTAAACTTCAGAATCTAAGCAAAGTTCCAGAATAGTAATGCTTTGATTTCACTTTGAAGAACATTGTTTTTTGAGGATCCCCTTTGTCTTCCTTTAAGTAATTCTGATGAGGATACTTGGCTATGCATTTGGGGTGCTTCAGGTTAGATGGGATTTTGCCCCTGGGTTTTAAGTTCAGTTGCGTCTCAATGTTTGCTTTTTAAGGATTATCCTTTGCAAAGCAGCCCAGTTTCAGACTCGGGGTTGGATTTTCAGTTGCTACATATACTTTCGTGTATTATATATTGAAGAGCAAATATTTGGATTTTATTTACTTTTATACATGTACATACACGTGTATTTATGTGTCAAGTATATCTGAGTATGTATGTGTATATACTGGGTGTGTGTGTGTCTGTTGTCGATCCTATCTCTCCCCCCAGTTGTTGAATTATGAGGGAAAAATTGCCATCCCTTTTAAGACAAGACATAGCTCAGGCTGCTAATTTTATTTTTTCCATACTTACAACTTCCAATTCTTATGTAAAGTTAGTTAGTTTGTTTATTTTAGGAATGTGACCATAGCTTTTCCTTTGGTTTTGTGCCGGTTAAGTAGTTTTCTGTAGGCTATGGATTTAGTGCCATCTTGTGGAAAAACTTAATAACTGCAGATTCTATTATTAACTGGTTGTACTGGATTCATTTAGGCCATGAAAGAGAAGATACCCCTATTAAATCTGACAAAAACAAATAGAGATTTGAAAAAGTTTACTGTGAAAAGAAAGTCTTTCAACTTATGAAAACATATTTTTGTGAACTCTGTAGACTGTTTGAGCCCCAAATGCCTCCTTAATGATTTCTGTTCCCTGCTTATCGGCTCTTCTTCAGTAATTCAGGATGAAATGTCTTTCCAAATGGCCCTCTTGCTTTGTGATGCATCACTTTTCTCTGTTGGATCTAACTGAACACTGTTTTGATTGGAGCTACTGAAATGTCTGTATTGATTTCTTTGCTTAACTGCATCAGTACACAAAGTTCTAAGGCTTCTTTTCAAATTGTTTCAATGGGAAATGATTATGTATTATGGTTAATCAACTGACAGTACTATTCCCAGTAGAGAAAAAAAATTGGAAGCTGAAGAGCATTCTTTTACATGTTTTTACCGATGAAAATATAGCAGGGAGAGTTTGAAATTGGAAACTTGATTTGTCACATATTTATTTCTGACTTAAAGCTGTACTTGAGATTGTCAGATTTTTTTTTTAGTGGCTATATTAAAAGGATATTGTTAGAAAGCTTCAAAAACAAAAGATGGAGAGGATAACAAGGTCATACAAAATATTAAGATGCCCCACTCCCACATCTTTCAGAGATTTGTCTCTTATGTCAACGAAGATTTCCTGTATAGAAGCTTCAAGCACCCATTTCACATGTAAATTAAACACGTATGTTTGCAATGCAGTGCTGAAATTTTGTCTAGTCTTCTATTTTTCTTATTTGGTTTCTTTCAATATCATGGAATCTCTTTCTGAGAAACTGCTAAGCTATATCAGGCCGTTACCTTTCCCCAAATTGTTTCTTAGATATGATGTGCAAAATGTCGACTTACAGCATGTGGCGTATTTAGGCTTGACATTAGGAAGAAGTTCTTCACTGAGAGGGTGATTGGCCATTGGAATGCGCTGCCCGGGAGGTGGTGGAGTCACCGTCCCTGGAGGTGTTTAAGGAGAGATTGGATGAAGCACTTAGTGACATGGTGTAGTTGACGAGTAGGAGTAGGTGTAGGTGTTGGGTCATAGGTTGGACTCGATGATCTCAGAGGTCTTTTCCAACCTTATGATACTGTGATACTGTGATATTAAGGTTGCCTGAGGAACACATGCTGTATATTATGAAAATAACTGTTTTAGTATTTCTAATTCACATCACTTAGTGTTTTGTCCATTACTGCTAAATGACAATGGCAACCGTCTCAATTTCAGTCTGTTTCGACCTTATTATTTGTAACACGGTTTGGACACCTGTATAGTTTTCCTTTATGTGCATTCTTTCTTTTTTTAATAGCTCCAGCTGTACCCCTACTATGCCCACAGAAATTCCTGTCCTCATATTTTACTTTAAGTGAAATAAATGGGATGTTTCTCTCTTTGGAGGCAGACTGCAAAATAGGAGAAGGGAGCCCAGTTCACACAGTTTTATCCAGTAAAAGGATTATGTTGGGGTTTTTTTGCTATGATATTGAGGACTTACATGTTTTAATAAAGCTTTTTTTAGTAACTAAAGAGTTTGGGATGGGCATTTTTTCTGAATACGTACCTTTGCAGATTATTTCTCTCAAGGTTTTGTTTGACTTCATGCATTTCTAAGAATCCCTCCTCTTGGCTTTCTGGTTCTTGTGGTTACAGGCTACAGGGTTTGGCCCATGAGTATTAAAGCGATTTTTATCAATAGGAGAAAACATAAGAGTTAATTAAAATTTTCTAGGTTAAAGAAATTGATGAAGATCTTTGCACTGAATTTTTGCTTTTGAGATACTAAGAAACTTAAGTGTGAACTGAGGTAAAGTGTGCTGTCTCCATAGAGATAAGGCTGTGTTCTGCCTTTGGTTAGAGCTGGTTGATAAATATCAGAAATCCTCCATTGAACAAATACACCACAGAAAGCACTGGCTATACTGGAGAAATGTAGTGGAAGAAAGGAGGAAAGCATTATAGGGAGAGAGATTTCAGACATAGAGTTAGGTTTTCCTACCCCACAGTACTTCAAATTAACAAATGAACTTCAGTGCTTTAGAGATGGATTTGTGATGCTGTAAATATCTATTGTGAAGAAATATCATTTGACATAATGACAAACTGTATCTGTGATAGCAAGGCCTACTTAGGGCAAATGGCAAAGCAAAGGAAATAAATGAAAAATGACATCTGGAAGCCCATAGCAAACCAGGGAATTTGGAAGGAAATACATTTACAGATTGTGTCTTAGGAAGTAGGTGCAAAATTACTATGAAACTTGCAATACTAAAATGTTTTAGCCTACAGTTGCCCCTCACTTATAAATGGAGATGCATTTTTATCCAATGACCTCAAGTGTTTAGGCAATACTTTGTCTTTCTGATCTTATTTGTTATTCACCAAAATATTTGTGTGAGATGACCCAGAGAAGCTGACTGAGTAGTAATGAAGTCTGATAGTTCAGATTAAACATAATGTCTGCATCAAGAAATGCAGATTTAAATGTACGTGACAAGGTTTCTTATTTAACTTGCAAAGCATGGTATTAAGGGTACAGAACAAAATAGCTCAAGTTTACTTTTTCCCATGTTTAATTTGATAGTGTAAACCAAAACAGAATAAACAGTGGGAACAAAGGAATTAGCACAAATAAGTAGGGTGAATTGTGCATTTTAAAATGACATACTGCACGAACACAGTTAAATGAAAGTTTCAACCAAAATAAGCATCATGGTTTATGATGACAAAAATGGCAATTGGTTTTGAAGTCCATAAAAGGCAGCGGAGGTGGGAGGAAGAATTGAGCCATTAGGTGGGGAAAAAGTACTCAAATCCAATGAAGTAGCCATAGCTCTTTTTGGATAAAGCACCAAAATAGCAAATCATCTTGGATGACTACAGAAATACTTGTTTCAAATCAGCTGGATGATCTTGCCATCACCGCCTTTACTCATAGTGCTGTACCAAATTATTTAGAGCAGAAATCATCAAAGAACATACTCGGAATCTTTCAGCAGCTCTGGTGCTCAGATTTGAGTGATACCTGTCTGAAGGAATTAGATTGTTAGATTATCACATTACAGAAGACTACTAGCAAATCGTGTATGGATGGATGTGTATTTAAACCTGCACTATGCTTAATTCAGAGATAGTTTAATGGACCCTCCTGTGCATTTCCATGGATTGCCTCTTGGATTTGGGCTATAGAGAAGGAATGAAAAAGTGCTATTTATCTATTATGAAGAAATTAGCATGGGAATATTTCTGGTCAACTGGTCTGTATTTAATAGCAATTATGAAAAATATTATAGATCTTGCATATTTTTTAAAGCCCTTAAATTTCTATGCCCATATAAAGACAGCAAGTGTGACAGATATTCACAGCACTCCTACATTCCTCCCCCAGTGCAATTAATTATGCAACTTCTTTCCACCCTCACAACATTTGTTCTTTCCTTTTCTAAGATAGCTGCAGATATAGAAATCCGTACCGAAGTAAGTCAAATCTGGTCCATCGTGTTCAAAGGGAGTTCTAAGTCTTGAGGATGTACAGGAATGGATTCTCTTATGTTTTAGCAGTAGTCTGCCACAGTTGAGGCTGTCTTCACATATTTACTGAGGCAGCCACAGCTACCGTTGTGCTCAATGACAAACATGATTACGGGTAGAACTGAACCACACGCAGAACTGGCTGCTGTGGGACTGAAAAGGAAGTTGTCTGGTTTTTCTTACTGGAATTGCTGTTTGAGTTTTGATTTCTAATTACTTGTGCATTGATCCAATAGTTTTGGGTTTTACAGCTTGCATTAAGAAGGGTTGTATGTTAGCAACATGTATGTTAAGTTTGCTAAGCTAAAATGTTCTCTAAGATGAAAATGGAAATATTCCAAGGGTTTGAGGTGTGTCATATTTTTTTCTAAGCCTTTATTTTTTAATAAGTAAAATGTTACTTTTACCTGCTCCCCTGCCTTTTGCATCTCAGTAGTCATATATTGAAGAACATAATGTAACGTGAAGGTGCTTTCTGGTTTTCTTTTTCCGTCTTGGTACACTTAAACCAGGGTTTCATCTATATTTCTGCTCTAGTGCTAGTGAAGAAAAAGACCGTTTTCTTGTGGAAAGGAAACTTGCAATCTCTTTGGTAAAAACCGAATAACTTTTAATTCATTAATTTCAAGCATCTATTGCTCTCTACCTTTATAAAGCTACAAAGGATTAGAGAATACAGTAAGTCCATATTCTCTAATGCAAGGTGCTATTTAGTTTGGAATCACTGCAAAACCACTCTAGTGTCCGGCTGCGGTAATCTACAAAAACTGGGTCCCTATGACTTAACATAGTGAAAATCACATTAAAAAAGAAGCGGATTTGATTCTGTTCGCTTTGCAGCATCTATCCCTCCTTGTCATTGCCTTTCCATGTCTTTCTAATTCACTCATTCATGATAATCATTGCATATAATTTCCATAGTATTTGAAAATTAGAATTGGATTTATGCACTGAATTTCTGTGCTAAAACTGTCAGTCTTGAGGTCATAAGCATTCAGTATACCAGTAGATTTAAAGTGGGAAAGTTGCTACATCTAGAGGAGTTCCAAGTTTATTGGGAGCTTTTAGGTTTATATAAATTATTAAAAAGATTATGATATTAAGAAAATGTAAGAATCATTAAGTAAAAGCAGGGCTGTAAACGAGTACCCTACAATTGTATCTTATCCAACTGAGTGTGTGTCTGATAAGATGCAAATATTATGAGACTTGAGATCTAGACATTTATTAAAACAGTGCAGTTTAATGGTAGAACAGATTCAAAGTGTCTAACTGTACAGAATTCTACACTGACGATAATTTTTTCCATTTGAAGTAACTGGTAAGAGCATGATTTCAATAGGTCTTTTTTTTTTCAGGTTTTGTATTTTTAATTTAGTTTAAATTATTGTTACAGACTGATAGCTTTAGATGCAATTGTGCAAAAAGTGAAGTAAAGAAGCCTCCCATACTGAGCTCAAGTGTTAATAAATACTGTGGTTGTGTGATTTTTATTTTTTTTTTTTTCCTTTTTCTTGTGGGGGATTGTTTTTTGGGTGTGCCTGGTTTGTTGTTCGTTGCATGTGTGTGCTGTTTTGTGTTGTTGTTTGAGGTTTTTGGATTGGTTTGTTTTATTTGCTTTCAGAACATGGAGTTGCAGAATATCCATTAATGCAAAAAAGTCTGGTGCCATGCATTTAAATCATCTAATTCCTGCAGTTAAATATCTTCTGGTACAGACTGTGTGGTTATTGAGGAATTCATATTTCTATAAATTCAGAATGCTGTGTAGGTAGTGACTAGAGGGGAAAAAATAAGAAGAAAAATCATCAGATAAAAATATGGTTTATGATGGTCATTTTGGATTATAATTTAGTACAATTATCCATGTTCCAACCTTAAAATGGGCAATTTTTTTTTTTAACTTTGATTTGTGTTTCATAACAAGTGCAAGATTTACCTCTTAGAGAAAGGCCCCTGTACTCAGATGTAGCACAACTATTTTAGGACAAGTTACTGTGTTTTGAAAAACCTTTACGTGTAATAGTACAGTAAGATGAAATAGGAATGTTATTATTCACTGTGGGATTAATTACTTTTAACACGTTTTTCTTTGTCACATCTATTGAGTACAGTCTGTCTCTAGTTTAGGTTTATATATTTGAGTACTGTGAAGTTGTTGCTGCCTTTCTGTGTAACTCAATAAAATTATTTTTTTCTGTTGAAAGTACTTTTTGTTGAATTCAGTTCTTTCTGTTGAATCTCCTTTGCTTGCATCTGACCCTTATTTATGTTGATTTTGCTTCATTTTTTCATTTACCATGCTGTTCAGTTTTTGGATGCCAGGAGAACAAAGGTTTGTGCACTCTTTGCAGTCAATTTATTTTTCAAAGTTCAGTATTGCTTATTGTGCTTTTTTGTTTGCTTGTTAGAGATGCTGTAATCCTGTTTACTAAATATGCTCATAGCTTTAGTTACTAAAAGAAAAACCAAAACCAACCAGCCCCAACTCAACCTCTCCCCAAAGCCCCCTTCAATTATAGCGAGTGCTTTGATTGACTTTATAAACAACAGTACTTTTGGGCACCATGAAGGGCAGAATTACCTTTAGTCTATGAAATTATTTAGAAAGCATGGAATACTGACTCTTTCAGCTTTATAGGTACGTATTAACTGTACTAATGGATGTGTTACTGCCTAGTGTTTGGGTTTGTTGGTTTGCCTTTCTTCGCTATTTATTTTATCTGTAGCGGACACTATTTTGCGTGTGTGTATGTGTGTTGTCTTCTTTGTTGTTTTCTAGAAGCACTTGAAAGATATCATTACAAATAGTCACGTGCATTTTCTATTTTATAAGCACATTTATACTTTCATCATTGATTCTAATGAATTTTTGTAACAGCGTACAAGTGTTTAATGAAAGACTAATCCTACATTCAGAATCTGAATTGATTTTTTTTTTCTTCCTTTTATTTAATTGCAGCATCTGCAAATGACAATCCAGGCACTTCAAGATGAGCTTAGAACCCAGAGAGACCTTAACCATCTTCTCCAGCAAGAAAGTGGAAACCGAGGGGCTGAGCATTTTACTATTGAGCTCACGGAGGAGAATTTTCGAAGACTTCAAGCAGAACATGATAGACAAGCTAAAGAGCTCTTCCTGTTGAGAAAAACTCTAGAAGAAATGGAGCTTAGGATTGAAACACAAAAGCAAACACTAAATGCCAGAGATGAATCAATAAAAAAGCTTCTGGAAATGTTGCAAAGTAAAGGTTTGCCATCTAAAGGAATGGAAGATGACAATGAGAGAACTCGAAGGATGGCAGAAGCTGAATCTCAGGTTAATCATTTAGAAGTGATTTTAGATCAGAAAGAGAAGGAAAACATGCATCTTAGAGAGGTAAGGAAAAGCTCATTTATTTGTTTAAAAGATATTGTCAAGGTACTTGCTGCAGTTTTAGAAATATACCTTAGAGGATCTAAATGTTTTCTTTTTCTGCTCTCAATTTTTTGTAAAAGAGATAACGTGCATTTGTTTTACATCTGCGATAAATACACAACAGGAGTATATGACATTTGAAAACAAGTATAAGAAATTAGGGAGGAAAAGCAGTTTTGAGGCTTTGTCTGTGATGTTGCTTTGCATAGTTTCTGTATTCTTTGTATTTTGACAAGCTGGTGTTTGACAAATGAAGAATAGAACTACTATGAGGGAAGTAACACCTTCTGCTGCTATAACTAAATAGTCATGAATGCGTTGTTACTTTTGTGTTTGATTTTGTACTCCTTGAGTTTGAAATGAGTGTTTTAAAATATTTTGCCTTCCATATAAACAAAGACTTCTGCCTATGTGCATTTCTAAGGTATTTTCATGTGTGGTGCCCCAACTTTTTGGGTAAATATACCAGATAACATTGTCACATTAAAACACTGGGGTGACGGTTGCACTGTACTTTGAGAGATCCTTAATTTGATCACAAGCCCACCTGCACCAGCTTTCCACATCAATTGTGAATGCATTTTTTTTTGACTGGATTTGGGATGATTGAATTAGTACAATTAAAGGAAAATCTGGCCTGATGTCAAGTTAATCTGCCCCTCTAGATCCCAACAGCCCTTCAGCAGTATTGTGTGACTAGGGTCAGGCAAACAAGACTGTGTGAGTCTTCCTCAGAAAGGCTCTGTTGCTTCCTGCTGAGGAGGGTGACAACTGCAGAGAGGTGGAGTAGAAGCTACTCAGAGTAAGCGAAGTCCAAGTGAACAGGTCTGTTCCCTTAGAAACTCAGCAAAAGTGTAGTCCGGTAGAACTTCCAGTCTGGTAAAAACATCAGTTTGCCTGACAGATCAAAGCGTGATCCTCTCCTGCCCCTACCCCCTCACACACCATTTTTTTGGTCTTCTCTAACCTGGAGTATGTATTGAGTGATATCTGGGCCCCATCTGAAGCCTGGAAACTCAAAAATTTGCAAGGCACAATGACATATTTGAGTAAAATTTTTTTGTGAAGTTGTGGATCCTGAGTCTTTTCATGGGCAGAATTTTAATCAAAAAGTGATGCCGTCTGAAAGTCAATGGATCAAAGGAGTTGCACAAGAAATTAATGACACGGCGAGAATTGTGGAAGGCGTTCTGTAAAGTAGCAGACAAATTTCAGGATTTAGATCTGGTATTCTCAGAGTAGTACATACAGTCTGCTTCAAGGATGGATGATTTACTATTTATTATTTTTCTTTTGTTATGTGATTGTATTTCACCTGTTGCACCAGTATCTCCTAAGTTTGTGGGTGCTAGTTTGAATATGTATTGGACATGACTATATTTACAGTTGGAAACCTGAAGACATTTCCTAATTAGAAGACTAGTTGACGGTAGTAAGAAAAATAAAATTAAATAGAACTTGAAAAGTAGATAAAATGTAAGCTTCCAAGTACAGTCCTTGGGCATCCAATTTATTAACTAGTTCAAAGGATGCTGAAAGGAGATCATTTTGTTACTTGTAGACTGTGCATGTTTCTTTCCTTGTATTTATGCTGAGTTAGTTTTATGTTTCAGAGTGCTTCCTGTTTTATCCTCAGGGTTCAGGAAAAATTTTTTCTCCCTCAATTTACATGAGGATACAGAGGTTGCCTTTTCTCTGGAGTACTCCAAGTATACAATGGGGTTAACTGGAATTCCTACTTATGACATGCTGATATGCCTTGGTAACTAGTCAAGATTTAAAAATTTAATAGGTTTGCTGTCTGGAATCTGTCCATGCCAGATTGGCAGGAACTATCTAGCAATTTGGCTAACAATTTCCAAGCTATTATGAGAATTCAAGGCTTTGGGTTGAAGTTTTCTGTTACTCCAGCTCTCTTCCTCTTGCACAGTATTTATGGGTTTTGATTTTTTTCTTTATTTTTTTTCTCTGCAGTTTGTTGTAGGGAGTTTCGAAGTACGATGTGTTGGGTGTACAACTGCCTTAGAAACTAAATGTTTAGTAGTTGCCTGCTTGTTCTTCCAGGAATCTGGATTTGGTTGTTCACTTGGGCTCTTGGAGAATGTTCTGACGTTCAAACTTTATATTTTGCTCTCTCTCTTGTTATGAGAAATTGTTTGCATGCTTTGAGACAATATCAGATATTCTGTGTAGTTCTATCTATTTGTTAGAAGTCCAAATATTTTGATCTTCATGTGTAGCATGGTAAGTCCTTGTTATTCTGCAGTGCTCCTTTGAATTGCTGTCACTGCATGTAGTCTTCATCCTGCACAATACATTTTTCCAACATGATAGAACAGGTATTACCATGGTGAATCTTCTGCGTTAGTCTCCTCAATGGATTGATATTTTTATTCTTGGTTTTATTGTTTTAAGTAGTGTTTGCAGGTTTTCAACCTAACTGTATAAATGACCTTGTAGAATTACTGGATTGTTTCCTTTTTCCTGAGAATTCTTTAAAAGTAAACTGAAACTTGGATAGATTTTTAATTAATGCTGTTCACGAATTATTTATTATTCACTCAAATTACACTCATCCTCCTATATCTTTAATGAAATATTTGTATTTAATGAAATCTAATTTAATCTTTAATGAAATATTCTAGAACTTCATCTAAAATATTCTACTTTCTGTATTTTTACAGATTGGAGTACAGAGCTCATATGTTGAGTATCTTTCTGAGAAACTATTGTTATGTTTAACATAATGTTCAATCAAATCCTGAACACAGGATCAAATCCTGGTTTTTAATTAGTTTTGCTATTTAACTTTCAGACACTGTGCTTGAAACACGTTAAGGAAGATAAACTTCTTGTAGTAGCAAATTAAATTATTCAATGAACAGAGTTTTCTAATCTGTCGTTTTACCTTTACAATGATAGATTCTGGTGTAGTCCCCAGCCCAAAGATTGCAGTGTATGAAAAAAAGCTGAGCATGGTGGAAATGGGGTTGAATATCAAAAAAATAACTGAAGATTACTGATTTTCTACAGCTTCAACGCTACTTTAAAAAGCATATATAGACGGACTTCTCGTAAGCTATACTGTTGGTATTTAGTTTAAAAATACTTTCAATCTGAAGTATTTCAGTTCATGAAATCTGATTGTACCATCCTGTTACCTTTTGAATTCTTGCGGTACAAAGGACAAGACTTACATGTGTTTTGCTGAGCTTTTGAACATGTTTTCCCCTAATGTAACCATATCTTTCTTCCTTACGCTGTTAATTTCGTAGTTATTTAAAGTACTGCCAAATCTGGAATCTGTCTTCTCTCTTGTTCATTCAGTCTTTTAGATCTCTCAATGTGGTGAAACAGAAATCTAATGGATAAGAAGCAGAAGAAACTGATTTTTTTTATTAACAATCACTGATGGGTGGAATTTTGTCCAAACCAGAGAATTAAACTAACATGCTGTTTGAGAAACTGAAGCAACTGAAAGCATTCTGGGTCAGGTGATCTCCCTGTAACTATGTTAATGGTTGAAAATCTGTATTGAAGCCATAATGTCATACCACAGCTTTCCTCATGTTCAGAATTAAGTATCATGAAGATCACTAAATATACATTCCTGTCAGAAAACACAAGATGCCTGCCTTAAAGTTCTTAAACTGGTTATCACATGCCTCTTCTAGAATTTTAAATAAACATTTTCTTTCTCTATAACGTTGGGAGAACTGTAGGTAATATGGGGATTTTATCATGTGGAAATCTAGCACAGATGTTTGGTATTACTTTTTTTAAACATAGTGACCACACATTATTTACCCTAAGTACCATTAAGTATTTTTTTATTATTGCTATTAAAAACTTGCCTTAGGCGAAGTCCCACTAAATCTCTAGTAAAGTCAAATGTTAAAATTCCAGCAAGTATTTTATTATATATACATACGCATATATTACACATGCCCCCTCTATATAACATATAGTTTCACTAAAACAGTATCTGAGATCATATAGGTTTTTATATACACATTTTAACTCTTACCTTGCGTGTATTCTTAAAATAACGTTTTTTTGCGAATGGTTTAAAGCTACAGCTTTTTTATATTTACTAGAAATAAGAAGAACACAGCTTCTTTATTATAATTTAAAGTGTACTTTTAAACTTTCAAGGGTTTTTTAAAACTTGCTCTATCTTTGAACTCAGCTTGGTCAAATAATGAAGGCTGCTGATAGGATTTGAACTGCCATCATGAATTAGTTATTGCATGTTTTTAAAGTTATTAATGGAGCAAAGTTCCTTCTTCTCCTGTGAATAGAACAGATGCCTTGCAGACTTTTGGTGTTTACTGTAAATGTCTTACAATGGAGCCAGTAGTAATTTACTAAGGAAATGCTTTATCGACACCAAACATTTCTTCCCTGAAGTTAGTTACGTAGATTAACAACCATTCTGGACTGAGCCTCTTTATTAGGTTCATTAGTACCTCTTTTCTTTCATTTCTCCTGGCTCAGCTCAAAATATTAATCGAATCAGTTGCAATAAAGACAATTACTTTCTATCAAAATATCAACAGTAATACATATTTTAAAGGTGATCTCTTAAGTATACAGAAGGACTTTGCAAAGTTGGCAGTCACTCCAGACATGAGAAGGTAGACAGAAGCTGATTATGCTCTAGACAACAGTTATTGCTTCTAACATAGCCCATTCAGATTTTGTTATGCCTCATGATATTCTTGTCAGGGTGCTTGGTCACAACAGTTTTCTAAGTCTATGTGCAGGATTGAAAGTTTCTCTTATGACAGATGCTGTCTTCCTACTTAAAAATATTATAGAGAATTCAAGGCCAGGCTAAGCAAGCAGGACAAGAAGTCATATTCTCTCCTAGACACAATACTGGAAGATTTTGTACATAGTCCAAGTTCCACTGCTATAATTCAAGAAGAAGAAAAATAATCTAATAATAGATATAGAGAAAAATGCTTAGTCAGCTTGCTGCTGAACTTGGTAATTGTAAACAAGTGGTTTTTAGTGGTGTATCACTGGGTTCTGGCTGTTGTATTCCACCATTAACAAAGTTCTTATACTGTCATTGCTCTGCTCTGCGGGCAGTCTGGTTCCTAATTCACTTCAAACAAGCATTTCTCATGTAAGTGTTTCCAATGGGGTTAGTAAGGGGACATCTTACTAAAGGGAATGTGCTTCACATACTGCTCTCCTTAAAATCTGCGTTTCCAGAATGCAGTGTTTTCATCTATTAATAGATAATCAACAGCTAGATATATTTCTTTAGTCACACTAATTGGCTTTGGCTCTTGACATCTGTCATTTCCATGAATAGAAATTCATTTACAAAAAATGTGACTCTTAAATTTTAGTTTGATAACAATTTAAGCTAAAATGATGCTCATTATTTGACTCAAAAACCAAACACTGAAAGAATTGTTCTCTTAACTCATGATCTTTAGAAGGAGAACGTGAGTGGTTTCTCAGTTTGTGATATTTTTCAGCAAGCTCCTGGAAATAGTGAGCTAATTTAATTTCTACTTATTATCAGCTGAATTTTTTCAATATTTATTAATTAAAGCAGTGGTCTTCAGATGCTGAACAAGAAATAGTATATTGTTGACTAGATATTTGAAAGTATTAGGGGAAAATAGGTGTTATTAATGTGTGCCCTTATTTGCTCTATAACTTTGTGATTATTGATATTTTAAGATTAAAGCTCAATTGAGTTCTTAGTGTATGTAACCCATAAGATTTAGTCTGTTCTGCAGGATTGCTTTTGACAAGAAAGAATTGATAACCAAGCAATGCATTTTCAGTGGTAATTATATACAGAATATGTCAAATTATGGTTCAAATGGTTTGGTTTTGGCTGTCACTAAAGCATGGTACTTGATGCTTCTTCACCAGCTGTTGACAGCATATCCCACTTACAGGGCAGCTGAAGTGCCATGCTTCAAAATATTATGTTTGTGCCAAAAAAAGGAAAAGATGCATTGTTTCTGCCAGGCTTCCAAAGCATGGCTCAGTTTTGTAAGTTTGTAGATCTGCCTAGTGAAGAAGAGATTTTAGTAATTTTAATCATTTTAAATGAAAAAATAAACAATGATATGTAAGCCATACGTATTCAGATTTCTATTAGAAATTACTATACAGCTATTGTGATTATGCTATTCTTTTGCAGCATTATTCATTTTGAAAGAAAGGTTGCCTGACGCTTTCTGTGGTTTCCTAGAGGAACTGTTCTATGAAAACTGGAGGCATGGAGAAATAGCGTGTTCTATTTTTGTGTATCTTCTTGACAAGGAGCGGAGATTAAAAAATAAAAGCCACATGATGTTTAAAGAATAGACAATATTTTAGCCCGATTTCTTGTTTTTTCAAAGTTCTTTTTAAGTAAGCAATTGTTTTATAATCTATACGTCATATAGATGTCACATAACTTGCTAACTAGAGAGGACTTTGGTTTACTTTTTCTGTTTGCGTCTGGTTCTGCAATCAAGCCTTGCTTTGAAGATGCTTGTGTAGACTATTGGTCAGAATCCAGTTGTAGAGTTTGCTTTAAAAACAAGATGTGAAAAAAGTATCTCCTGCGTAGTTCTAATGTGGGCAATTTTGAATTACAGTGGGAACGTGGTAGGCCTTATCTTATTAAAACCTAAGTAAACTCTGCACGTGCTTGTATGAATATTCCCTGTGAGCACTGTATAAAATTGCATAGCATAGGGAACAATATTAATCAGAGATCTGATCTCTTCTATCACAAACCGATCTCTACACCTGCAGATTGATAATGAGAACCGAGAAAAGTTAGTAGTGTACTTCATTATGATACGTGCTGGATATTAATGCCCAGTGCCTTTCCCAAACACCACTTCCCCATTTGCATTCACCTTGCTTTGTTTCTTCTGGACTAGTCAGACTCCTGTAGGCATGCATTTTCGTGGATATGCACTATGAGGTTTATGAAGGTACAGACTTACAGATGTATAAAATTCATTCAGCAGTGGAGGTCATGGACATTCATATTATGTTTGGCACTTAAGAACATCCTATGAGTTGTTGTGGCCTTCACGTGAGGTGCTATAATCTGTGTCTGAATAATTCCTGAAAATCACCCAATAGGTGACTTGATGGGTTCACATCCTTCGTGTGAAGGCTGTAGGATTACTTCGGTCACTAGATGGCACTCTTGAACGAGAATTGGTTTTCATTCTGGTTTTCACACAGGATCCTGCCCTATTTGTTATTTTTTCATTGCTCATTTCACAATGGTAGAATTAAGAGGAGGATTGCCTTCATTTAAAGTCGATGGAAAGACAGAGCTTTTACGGTAGTTTGTTAACTGACTGCAGTTTAGAATAGCTGCATCTAAGAATCAAACAAGGAGACTTAAAAGTTCAGTGCAGCTCTCTACAGAAACAGTGACACCAGGAATTCAATCTGAAGCTATTAGTGGAATGCGTTCCCAATGTGTTAGTCAAGGTTTGTAATTTACTTTAGTTTACAAAAGTGAAAGAGCCAACATAAGGTGTCATCTTTGTTTTTTGACTGGACTGGATTTTCACCGCGTTATGTGCTCTCATACTCCAGCTGCTGAGATCAATACTATGTGATTGGGACCCAAAACGTGGATGGTGGAGAATATCTCAACTCATGCTGACATGTGATTGTGCAAGTGCCAGACAGATGAGAACACCCAACATACTGCCTGCTCAGTTGTTGCCTTTGCTGTCATCTATTAAACATCCATTTTGATGAAGAATTACTGTATCTTAATAGAAATTCCCTAAGATGTGGCTTTCATTCTTCACTTTTTTTTTTGCCTCGCATAGAAGGTGCCTGTGGAGGTTTTTGTAGCTTGAACAAACAACATAATGGTGAACAAACTTGTGCTGGAGATTATTTTCTGATTTTGTAGTGCAGTTACACATGCATGCCACAAACATATTTTTCCTTTTTTAGAGCTCTCTCAGGAGAGCTTTATCACAGGGGAAGCAGAATCTACATTCTGTTTAAAAGTATACCATCGTAGCACAGGAGAAAGGATTTTTATTGCAGAGGCATCATTATTCCCAACAAACACGTTGGTCTGTTTTAGAGCTCTGGTGGACTGAACACCTGCATGTTTCAGAGTCAGAACAATCAGTTTGTTCTTAATTATTCCTGACTGGCTTGGATAGAGTAATTTTCAGCTTTCAACTTGAAAGAGGCATATTTTCACATAGGAGTACATCTGGCAGACAAAAGATTTTCTGCTGATAACAAATCTCAGAAACCATTATCAATATAATGTTACCCTCCAGCCTCTCAACAGTATTGTGAGTGTTTACAGAGGTCTTGGCAGTGCTTACATCCCATCTGCATCATTAAGGCACAGGATGGTTGGCCAGAGGAAAGGAAATGTTACCAAGAGATTGGGAACAGATAAACATACTCTCTTATGCGTTTTTCTTATCTCAAAAGAAGAGTTCATTTTAACACCAACTCAGATGACAGAATTTATCAAAACAATAGTGAACTTCAGGATGACAAGACAGAGCTTCTGGAAGGTTTCCAGTTCAGGGCGACTTTGATCATTTGTTTCTACTGAGCCCTTCAGCAGGAGTTCCACATGTAGTTGAAATCCTGGTGCCACATGCAAACTTGTTCTTCAATTTATTAACCATTTTTTCTGAATGATTTGCATTCCAGCAAAGTAAAAATACTAGTTGAAATATCCGGATTTTTTTTTTGTGTCTGATGGAAAAACACCGAGTTAGAAACTTGCATAAAAACCTTTTTCTCCTTTTATTCTTTTGCACATAAATTACGAATCCATTATTAGTAAGCTGGATATTCCAAGTGTATGGGTTTGTGGTAGTTGAGCTTCACGGGAATCTTTGATTCAGTTTAACATTGTGGAGCTTTAACTAATGTGAAACTTTCTTGATTTTTTCCTATTTAGTTGGCCAGTTGTGGGGAGTTATCCATCTGTGCATTCACTGCAAACAAGAATATCAAAGCGCTATGGGGTCTATGCCTGGTGACAAAACTCTAAGAGATGGTTTTCTGAGTCAGTGGTCAGGTTAACTAATACCTGCATTCCTATCATTGTAATTATTGTGACCAAAGCAGTTCGGATAGCATCTCCTGCATTGACATGGCCTGTGGATTTCCACAGCTGTTTCAGCTGGCCATGTTCAGTAGTCTCTTAAATTCTTGTTACTGCAGGGAGAATCCATTTGACACTCGTCTTCTCTCCTCGTGTTTAGTAGCATGCTTTTCTGAAAGATATTTACTGTAGAAAGGCCAAATGAAGACAATTGTAAGAGCATAACGAAATTTATAAAGAAAGATTGTTATGTCAGATTGGAAAAGTTTTTGTACGTGATTTGAATAGTTTTCCATTGTGACAGCTAAATTTGACTGTATGAACTCCCGGTAAAACTTCATTGTAAACGTGGCAGTCATGAGTGTTCCTATTCTTTCTGTAGACTTAAAGCTGCAGTGACTCGCAGTTAGATTTCTGAAAGAACTGGAGTGATTCTTTTTCCTCAAGAACACCCTCTCATCCTTTTTGTAGATCTGAGATTAATATTCCAGCTCTAATGTATTCAAATCCTTTGTCTCCCATCCCTTTTCCATTTCTTCTCAAAGTGGAATTACTTTACCAATAACAGAATCGGGGTGAAATAGCTGAGACTTTGCTGTGAGGCTCTTTGGTCCTGCTTTGGTACTCTGCTGTATTTCATCATAGGTGATCTTGACGAAGCCATGCTCAAAACTTTTGCCCAGGTTTCAGGAATCCACATTTAATGAAGTTACATGCCAACCTGTGTTCCTTCTGAGTCACTTGAAAATCATGATGAAATGATATGGCACTTCTTGGATATTGGAAGAGCCTTACTATTTGGAGGCTGAAGCCCTTCTTCCCTTAATGGTTAGTCCTGCTGAGAGTCTAAAAAATGTGACTATTACAAAAATATTTGCTAGATAGTAAGATATTTGTCGTGCTTTGTGTTAAGTATGAATTTCCTCACAGTAGCTTTGTTACTGAGTAGGAGTTGTTATCAGATACTAACATTTTTAGAAATTAGGTGTAAATGATATACCATATATAGCATTTTATATAGTGTGATATTTGTGGTATTAATAGTGCAGTAAAATGTTTTAGGTGATGATTTGTATTAGGTTTTTTGTATGCTAGGAATACTATGTACAATGTTATATAAAAAGAGGAATATGAAGACAGTCAAATGTTATTTTAAAGACATTTTAGACAAATGTATTATTTTTTCTGCCATGCAGTTCAAAAACTGATTTTACTCCATCTGTAAAGGTTCTTTCTGATAGTTCTGAGAAAATTATAACACCTAAGTTTCTGTTATGTTCTTTTCCATGTTTGTTTACAAGTGTAAAATATTTTTTCTTTAGTGACACAGCAACATTTATTTGAATGGCAGAAAGAAAGGGGTATTTTTTTGGTCTTTGGTTGTGGGAATGCAGAGTTCTTTTCTCTAGACTGTACCTATTTTCTATTCAGAAGTAAAATTAAAGTTATATTGTCTATATTTTGCACTGATTTTGCGTTTTACATGTCTTCATAAGTCTAGACGTTTGAATTGTTCCTTCTACCCTTCAAGATTTGAAGCACTGTACATCTTGATTCTTGGTGTAAACCAAAAATGAATTAAAAAATGATGCAGCAAAGGAGAGACAATACACACATATAACATGTTTAAACTGAGTGTATTCTCTTTTAGAATGCTTTGCAGCTATGGACATATACTTAAGAAAATATTTTTTCCCATGCTTTCTTGAGTGAATAATCTATCAAAACCTTGGAAGCAAAAGGAAATATCTTTAGAAGTTTCCATTATGTTCTCAGCTGTAAACCAATGGTATTAAAAGAATGGGTTTATGCACTCTGGTACCTGAACAAAGTAATCTGTAATAGGATTGTTTTGCTGTAAAGACAGAATTTCAAATTATCAACAAGGTGAAATACTAAGTATGAGACATTTTGTATTTCACTTTGCTAGCAAGTTCCTCAAGGACGTAAGATTTTAGATCTTGTCACACTAAAAGGCAGAGTCTCACCCAGCTTGGAAAACTACAAGATAAACAAAGAAGGAAATAGACCTGTAAAGAACAAAGCTCTTCGGGCTTGGAATCTCTTGAAAAGAAATAGAGTTAATAATTAACCTTGGGGAAGGAGTGGAAAGAATGATGATGTGTCATTAATTTTTCATAATTGCCATCACTATAGGTGATAAATGGAAGCAATATATTGTTTTGTCTTGAAAATACCCTTCAAAAGCTGTTTTAGATGCTGTTCTACTATAACAGCAAGTAAAAAAACTTAGTGTGCTGATATATGAAGCTGTTAATATCATTTAATGTAATGCACTGAGAAATGAAGCCTAACTCTTGTGATTGTTTTTTTGGTGTGGGGGTTTTTTTAATGCAAATAATTTGAGTTTCTATGTAATGGAAGAAAGTCTGTCCAGCATGTTTTAAGTGTTATGATAAAATGAAGTAACGGATGGTTTTAAACTATTTTTGTAACACATGGGCTGTGACAGCACAAGCTATGATTGTAATTTTTTTTGACAGACCATGTGTTCATGTACTATTGCTTAAAAATGAGAAAAAGCACAGAAATAGAGGAAATGCAAAAATATCTGAATGTGCCTGAGAAGTCTTGTGCTGCAGCTTGGAGAGTGGTGTGTGAAAAATACAAGCTCTTTACTGACTCTTAGACTATGCTGCCATTAGCATAATAGGGAAGCATAACGAGAATAGCTTCAGAGAGCTGAATAGTTCGTTCTGAGGATATTTTGGGGGATTTACGCTGGACTACATCCAGTCTGATTCTGCATGCTGAATTCCTGGCAATAGGTGTACCAAGTAGGAGCACAAGATGCAAACAATCTGAAGATGCTCTTTAAAAACCAGTGGGACCTTTTTTATTTTTTGTCTCTGCTATTTTGTTCTGAGAGAGAAAAGTTACCTTTTTTTGCTTTTGCACACACGTTTACAGTGTGCTAGATGTTGAAGGAAATACAATTTGACAAGAACTTGGAAGTGAAGGTACTCACTGTATGTGAAACTTATGCTGAAAAACTTTCAAAGAACTTCCAGTTATATTTGTAATTTAATCAGAGAAATTTTCAGAGAATTATAAATTACCTCAAGTTGGAAGAGACCTATGGGGATTGTAGAGTTCAACTGTCTGCTCCTTGCAGGACTACCTAGCACTGAGCTCCTTGAACTCAGTGTCAGCTCTCGAGCCTGTCAGCTTCCACAGGGAGCCTGTTCCAGTGACCAACTACCCTCTCAGAGAAGATAGTCTCCTAATGTCCAATCTGAATTTCCCCAATCTGTTCATTTAGATTCTTAAAATAACTTTTGCTTCATTCTAGAAAACTCTTTGATCAAGGAGTATATCTTTATTTTTTCTTTGTTAAATATTTCTTTCTCCTTTTCCTCTCTGCTGTTTCCACTCAAAGCAGACAGATATAAAAAGAGTATTTTAAAGATTTTTTTTTTCACATATTACTGAAGTAATAGTATAAGGCAGCAGCCAAGTACTCAGAAACTATGAAGCATAAAACTGTTTTTCTGTAGAAACTCAAATGTCTGTGACTTTACAGAATACATGCTGTGTCTTCACCAGATAAAACTCTTAACGTAAAAAGTAGACAGTGCTCAGTTCTGTACTGTACTGTTCTGTACTGGTAGTCAGTCAGGTGTTTTTGGAAGAGCTTCTATGTCATTTGCTCTAGAAACTGGGAGAATGTGCATGGAATAAAGCAGTGTAGAAGACATAGTGGTATGATAGCTTAAAGGGGATATATGTGATTTGACCTACGATGTTCCCTGCTGGATCTCCCATTGCGTTTCTCCATATTGCTGGCGCAGTTGTTTCAGTCAGAGCTTTTGCAGATTTCTGCTTATGTGTTTTTGATTTTTTTTGGTTATCTGATCCTAAGAATTCCTTAAATACTAAGTGCTTAGAATTGTACATGAAGTAATTGGAAGTCTCAGATAATTTACTCGGGGGTGGGGAGTGGCAGCAAGAAATCAGTCATCCAGCGATTGGGGCATCTCACACGCATAGGGTGACACACACTGAGCAGTTTGTAAGTGAGAATGCTGTTAAGTCAGGTCTGTGAAATCAAAACATTATTAGTTAGGAATCTGAGAAGTATATTTTCCTGAAATATCCAATAAATAGTGGAGAAGGAAATTTCAGAACAAAATTCAAAATGTAATAGTAATTTACGCTTTGGTTAAAATACACTTTTTAAGGGCCTGCTCATTAACGTAGGAGCTGTTTTTCATTTTGTTTTTGAGAGAAAAATATAAAGTCAAAACTATAAATGTTAGTCTTTAATATGTTCAAGGCATGTATTTTGCTAGACATAATGTGATGGTTTTATAGAACTATTTCTGTAGTCCATTAGGCTGTAGTATTGCTCTTTCCTAATTCCTATTACTACAATATATTGTTTAGTTCATGCACACCATGTTTAGTCAATAAACAAACATTCAGAGCATGTGGAAAGTTCATTTTCCAGAGGTTTTGGAAAAATCTAATTAGATGAGATAATGTAGTGTTACGGTAATGCAAAAGCTAAAGTATAAAATGCATTCATTTGTAACTTGAGCAGTGCCCAGACTGCTTTCTGTTAAATGTCTTCTGTTGGAAATTACTTGCATTAAAAATGCAGCAGTGCTTTCTGATGAAGGAATACTCTTTGAATGATGCTACTCTTGTTACGATTTTACTTAACTAAGTCTTGAAAAAAAAAAACAAAACCCATAACTTAGAATGTTCAGGACTTTGTTTTCATGTAATATTACCAGTGCAGTAGAAGAGGAAAGTACTTGGTCCAGATCTTGCTCGGCTTCTTTGAACAGGCTATGCTAATATTTCAAGATGTTTGGAATTTAATAGAACGTGATCTTTAATATCTTTACAATTAGTCTTGCAGGACACAGAGTAAAATTTCAGAAATTAATTTTAGAAAACAAAGACAGCACAAGATGTGTTCAGGGCCTGGACTTTTGAAGCCCAGTGTGCCTTATGTGTATTCATGTGGAAGTCCAGCATTTATGCTTAGATAATGTGCAAATCTCCTACCATCTGCAAAACAGAAGGGAGAATTTTCTTTGTGATAGCTCGGTATTAGATTTTCAGTCCTCAAAGCTCTACTGGAATGGTTACATAGTAACTCGGGATTTTCTAGAAATACTAGAGTGAAAGCTCACTAGCTTTCCAACAGCTTGACCGAAGTTCTGTGTTGGTAGGAATGTCATATTTCCCAGTGGTGTATTTGAAGGTTGCATTAGCAGTAATCTAATAGCAATAATTTTTGCGTGCGTGTTAGTGTTTTCCTAATGATATAATGAATTCAGTCCCTAAGAAAATGAGAAAGAGTAACAATATTCATGCAGGAAAGCACTTTTTTTTTATCCAAACCTGAGTCGTTGTCCACTTCATAATTTTGATGTCTCTCGGGAAGACAGGTGCGTGCAAGCTTCCACAAAGGGAACAGTATTTTCATTTTCTTCAAAAATACTGAAGAGGGTTATTGGCAGTGATGATTAAACAGCCTTGGAGCAAGGGCTGCAACTGAGTCAGCTTGCAAGCTGTAGAGACTTGTACATCTTCTGTGTACCCAAGCGAATGTGGACACATTTCTGCTCAAACAAGTGCTTTCAGCAGAAGTGCGATGATGTGATTCCGGGGTGCTTTCAGAAGGGAAACGTGATCTTCAGGTTTAGTGGAGGATGTTTGTGTCTTTGAGTTGCTCAAGAATGGAAGGAACAGGCAGAATACACTCTGAACACTTTTATTAAACTGAGTTCCAAGAGGAAGACGAACATTCTTTAGTTCAGATAGATCTTAATTTTGAGTAAGACACTTTGTTTCGTAGTGCTGACTTCTGAACAGGTGTGGAAAGGAAGCAGTAGATTCCTGTGGTGCTTTCCACTGTCGCAAGGAGGTTTTCATGTAAATGTTTTTGTTCTAAGTACCTATATTTACTAATTACAATTAAACCTCAGAAGGACTTTCATTATGAACATCTCACCTTCCAGATATGAGAATATTCAGATCATTTGGTTCAGATTTGAATTTTTCTGATTCTGAAGGGTCACAGGAATTTGAATAGTGAGAGAAGCCTGTGAAGTTATTTGTATAAGCTGTATTATCTGGAAAATAATTTGCTTACTCCTTCCATTTATTACTGCTGTGCATAAATTGTTATTCCTCTGTGGTTTAGTCCTTGCACCAGGGCAGTGTCTCTTCTCACTTAAGCCTGAAAGTTCTGGTCTACTGTCACCTTGATCCATATTTAATGACCTTACAGAACAAATCTAATATTAGAAGTACAGATTTTCTTCAAATACAATCTGTAGATAAAGTAAACCTAAAATTTAGAGTTTGTATGAGTGTAGATAAATAAAGATCAACAACCAAATACGGATTAAAACATCTGTATTGTTGGTAATTGAGCATAACCATGCTGATGCTTGCTTAAACAGCGTGCCTAGAACATTGTGTGTGCAACTGTTGGAAACAACTAAGTATCTGAAAAACCTGCATCGAGAGTAAGGCTGGAGAGTGTTGAGTAATTTAAGGTAAAAATAATTCAAATGAATTGTATTTTTTTTTTTTACATGCACTTAAACACCCCTCAAAATTCAGAGGCAATGCATAAGCAAAACCCCAATGTGTTTAACCTTATCTTCAATTCTGACTTTTAAATTGTTGTTTCTTGTGAATAAATCATTACAAACTAATTAACTATCAGATAAGCTATGGTAATTGAGAAAATTTCCAAGAACTGATTTTTGAAAACTATTGTGCTGTTAAAGAAATTTTGTAGCATTGATATTGCTCAGAAGATAAAATATAAAGATATTGAGATGCGGGACTCCATCCTATAGACAGAAAAGGGAACCAACATGTTAAGTGAAATTTTGAACCATGTTCGGTTCTGTTTTCTTAGCAAAAAAGCCCTCAATAACTTCATCATTTCTCATTTTGTGAAAAAGTCATTGATTAATTGAATAGAACTCCGTAAATTGGTACTTGTTCTGTATGTAGGGATTGTTCTGTATGCATACATCTGCAGATGGGGAGAACATCAGGGTGTAGCAGAAGAACTAAAGGGGGGCCTTCAGGGTGGCCCACTTCTTCCGGTGAACACAGGGTACTGGTCATGACTGCACCACAGAAGTCCTACAAGCCTTTCTGTGGTAAGTTTGCTATAGTGAATGAACTATTTGTCAGTTACACTCGTATTTATGTTTGTGATCACAGAACTAACAATTTGTGCATGTATCTTGGAATATTTTTTTCCCTATTTTTTTCATTTAAATTTATTTTATCATTGTGTTTCAGTTTCTCTGTTTATCTTTTGATTTAAAGGGCTGGATAATGATATGAGCTACAAATCAATTTAGGGTTTTTTTTTTCCTCTTCCTGTCTTGCAGGTGCTTATCTTCTGGTAGGAAATGCATTGCATAAGAGAAGGGTCAGAAAAAGAAATTGATGATTCCAGCTTGAAAGACTAAATTGAGGCAGGTAATGATGCAGTTCATTGGCTTGTAATTCTTTCCATTTGATATAAGAACTATATAGTAGTAGTGTCTTAGAATGCTGCATGATATACATTAATGAAGCAAAGTACAGAATCACAATCCTTTTACCTAAATTGTTTTTTAAAATAAAAAATTAAAGCACCATTGTACTGTTCTTTCTCTTAGATCACCGCTATGATGAGATCATCCAGTGTATCTCCATTATCCTCCTAGAAAATGTGGACGATAGGAGGATCAGAAGAAGCCTGCAAAAAAAGAGGATTATATTGCACTCGTTTTTTTTCTTGAGAAATATTTCCTCATGTTGTAAACTGTTATAAAGAAAATGCTATCATCCAAAATTGCAATAAGATGAAGAGCTTACAATAAAAGTATATAAACTGTAGTTATTTTTAAGTATGTTTTTATTACAAATGCAAAGAAACTCTGGTGTTAAGTTTTTTAAAATGATAGACTTCCAAAACCGTGTTTGCAGGGATGTGTTTTGGAGGACATGAACGATGAATGACACAAGTGCACATATGAGATCTAACTTAAAAGATGTTTTAGTGTTGGTATGTTTGCTACTAAATGAAACCTGTATATCCATTTCCTTTTTTTTGCCTCTAAATAGAGCGAAGCTAATGAAAGCTACCACAAGGTATCTTTTCCCACTGTTATGCTCAGCAGACTTGCGTATGATTGCGTCTGCAATGACTTCACTGCAGAGTGATGTCATTCGTTAGTGTTACGCTTGACTTCCGCTGATGTAAATAAGGAAAGGGTCAAACCATTGGTTCATAGACACCTACTGACTGCTGAAGTTCAGCCTTGAAATTCAGTCTTCTAAATAATGGTACACAGCAATATCCAAATAGAAAATGAATAATGTATGTAAAGGGAGCTTTTAGCATGCTGAGATGCTGACTCTGGACCTGTTGCTGAAGGGATTTCTGTTAGGTAGGAGTTGATGCCAAGAATTTTTGACGTTTGTGGGATAAGTCCATCAATTGGCAGGATATGTGAAGAAGTGATTTTGGAAATGGGGGTTATGTGGTAAGACACAGGGGTCTAGAAAATCTGCTAGACTCTACTGGGACAGTCCATGGAGAGCTGTAAATAACTAGATAGTATTTAACCAAGAAGCAACGGAGTAAGTAAACTACGAAATAAATTGTTTCTGTAATATGTCAGCAGAGTTATGTAGTTGGCAAGGTTCCACCAGGTAACTTTTTATACTGTCTAGGTTTCAGTTTTTACTCTCCGCAGCTTCTCTCCTCTTTGTATGGTTAAGCTACATCTTATAGTTTGTAGCCCTTAAAGTATTTATATCTTTTGTTTTGAGTTATCTTGGTCCTAAATGTGTTTATGGGCAAACTTTGTTATCTGATGTCAGCAGGGCTTGACCAACAGTTGTTAACAGCCTAATGCTAGATTTAAATTAAGGAAAACCTGTCAATTCATAGAGTTGCTAGGTAAGTCACTAGATTTTCTTTTTGTCATTTAGTGACAATATTGTACTTTCTGTGATTCTGTGTTAATTGAGAGCTTTGAAATGCACAGCAAGTAGCTGAATAGGAATTCAGAACACATATGAATGACATTTATATCTAGACTGAAGATATGGTCTGTCCAATCAGTACTATGCAGTTAAACTAATGACAGAAATGTAAGATTCAGGCTCCCTGGTGATTTACAGAAGGCCTAGACCAAATTCCCCCCAGGGAAGTCTGGGAAGACATATAAAGTAAACTACTGCGTTTGAAAGGATTGTTAGGACTGACCTTGTCTAAGCCCATAAAAACTTAAGTAATAGATATGAAATAAATGTGAAATGCAATATCTCAGGCAGCATGAAGATAAAGAAAAGTTGTAAGAAATGAACCTGAGAGAACTGACCAAAATCAGGTTGTTATGTTTGCTCTGTAGTGTGAAGGTAGTGTGAAAAACAAGAGAATAGTTGGTTTGAGTTATGGAATCCCTAAAGAGAAGTGTCAGCATTAACGGGTACTTAACTCCTAACAGAGAAGTATCAGAAGGAAAACAGACAGATTAAAGGTTGCGTAAAACATAAATGTATTCATGGAAGGAGTGATACCCTATTGCAGCCTTAGAACATAGAATTTTTCTATTAACATTATCATTAATATTATTGTTTATGTTCTAATAACTTGGCTCAAGACTAAATGATGAAATGAAATTATTTCATCCCCTAAAATATAGCGATCTATGTAGTGGAGACTTGACAACAAGTAATGTAAAGCAAATATTGAGTGAAATTTTAGTCTGTGTTACAGTTTTCACTTGTTTAGCACCTTTTGCTCAGCTGTTTCAAAAAGCTTTACAAACACATTAATAATATGCCAATGAAATAGATTGTATTTTAAACTAATTTTTGAACAGAAGACAGAAAAAAGTGGTTCTTTGTAATCATACATGTTATAATCTGTGTGTCAGCACATGGACTGAAGTTTGCTCTGTTTTTTATTCTGAGTCTTAGGTCACAGAATATTATGAAAATAATTCATTTGGTATATGGTTACCTACAAGTTTTTATCATGCTAATTTTATCAACAATATAGGCTCTAAATTATTAATGCATTTATTATGTGATAATTAAATAGAGGTCAGGAATTTTTGAGATTTGCTTTTCTTGTTGTGGCTAGGGATCCTCAGCAACAGATTGTGTTTTCCAAAGACAACTGCTCTTTTCAAATCAAACTAAAGGAATGTGAATCTCCACAGTAACGCTGTAGCTTCTTCTACCAACCTGTGCTCTTGCAAATTTGCGAGTCAAACTGAAGGTCATTTCACAGTTGTATAAAATCAGTCTTTGTCATGTACTTACACTGTATAAATAAGATCAACAGTTTTATGGGCCATTTTGCTTAAGTAGCGTATATTTTATATCCTTTCTCATTTACATTGCAGGTGTTTTAAGTGCTTGGCACATTTGTCTGGGGTAAAAAAATGTTCTGAAGGGGAATTTTAGACGATATTGTAGCGTATGTTTAGTTTAAGACAAACATGTTGGAGAAACAGCTTGAATGTGATTCTTTTAGTATGTGGACAATTTTCTATTCGCCAAACCTCTGTTCACTAATGAGATAATTAGCATTTACCTATCATGGGAATCACTAGCAAAATGACCTGTGCTAATTGAATCAAAATGGCATAAAAATAATTGCTCCTACTCAGAAATATTTTAATAAATAGTGAGTTACAAATTTTCATCCAACTTGTTTAAGTAAAAAACCTGAATCAGCTGTCGTGTAAAGGTATATATTGCTATTGATACCATGATTCTGTGGCCAAGATAGATTTGATGTTGGCCAGTAATCCTAAAATGACTTGCTTGCTTTCTCAGTTCAGAACGAATTTCAGTTTTGTGATAAGTGGAAACCATCCCAGGCATCCTTTTCAATGTCATAGACACCTTTAAAGGAGGTTCCTGCTGCTCTCTGTAGCTGTGGGTGAGAGCAAGAGTTGAACGAACTAGAGAGGTGTTGCAGAGTGATTAGTGTGGCACAACGGAGCCTCCCATGGTGCCAGAATTCCCTGGCTCCACTGGGAAGCAGTGCAGTGTGTCCACCACGCCGCTCACAGCCTTTTAGCTCAAGAGAAGCTCTGTGTGTGCTCTCCTGGTCTCAGAAGGAGGCAGCACCGTGGCTTCTAAAAACTATGGGTCCTGATGACTGCTGAGGTATAAGGTGGCCCTAATGGAAAGAAATGGTTCTTGAGTGGGACTTAGGTGTGATCGTTAGGCTGGGCAGGTGATGTAGCTCCAGATAAAACATTGAATGTGTGCACTCACCTATTTTCACACCTTAAAATGAGAAGTAGATCTAATGCACGATCTGAATGCTGTTGGCATGGTGTAGTGACAGGATATACCTGCTTATGGATGGGAAATGTCTGTGTCTGTGAAATGCGTGTGCACTTGGTCAGATGGTTAGTGGTGGGCTGCAAGTCTTTTTGGAAAATGGTAGCAGTGTGCAGGCTGATGTGGCTGTCCAGTAGGCAGAAAGAGACTGTGGGCTGAATGAATTGGTCTGGTTTCCTAAATATGGTGGAAAGGATTAGCACTTTTGATTAAAAATGCTCATTTTTTGGAATAATCACTGATATTCAGATACCAATGTCTATACTTAAGATCATGTGAAACTTATTCAGGTGCGTGAATGTCTATTCAATAATGCTCCTGATTAATGTTTGCAAATCTCTGAGGGAAAAGGTGTGTGCTGTCGGCGTGTGGTAAACTGGGAGGGAAATAATTTCAGATAACTAATTCTCATACCTGGACCTAGTCAATGTTACATGATGACTCGATATGCAGAAAGCATTTTTGCCTGGATTTATAGATAGACGTTATTGATTGATTTATAGATAGATGTTATTGACCTGGACTGGGATTCCAAAATCAAAAAGGTCTAAGTTGAGATGTTTAATGGCTATAACTCATCTGCTTTTTACACATCCTTCAGTTTTCCTGTGAGGGAGATCTCATGAATATTCATATGTGGTCAACTGATGAGCAGAAACAAATCTATAAGGAACAGACCAATTAACAAGATATAGCTACTAGATCTTTTTCTGCAAGTTTGTTGCACTTGACAAACCATCTTAATTTCTTCATGCTTCTCCCAGCTGTTTTCATAAAGTGGAGATGTTTGTTTATTTTTAAATTGGGCTGTTCAGCTTTTAGCAGAAACAGTGCTGGAACATACCTTGGGAGGAAATTAAACCTCACCTTTGGATGATCAGAAAGAAAATGATTGCTATCTTGATTGAGGTTGCCCTTTTATTGCTTGCTGCTTGTGATATGAAAATATCTTTGTGTATGCTGTCCTTCTCTGTACAGGGTCACAAAGTGGCAGAAGGTGGTGTGGGGGGCTGAATTGCAACTGCAGCAGAAACTGTGATCAGGACTTTACCAGTGTCTACCTGTAACTGTTACTTTTTCCCACTAGTTTGCACTTATGTTACAAGAAGGTTCAACAGCTGAGTTTCTCATACTCTTTTAATTTCCATCTAGTGCGGCAAGTTTAGTGCCTAAGAATGTTAAAAACTAGATAGCTCTGGGTTGTCAGCGCAACCATTTCTCTTTGTAACATAGTGGGATTTTTTTAAAATACAGGAGATAATGTGGTCTGTATAGAATTTGGTATCATGCAGCATCATGTAGTTTTTCTCCACTTCTCTGTTTTCCAGTCTTACCCTGTTTACATCATCACATGGATTCCCAAAGTTCTGAAAATTCTCCTTTACAGTCTGATTTTAATCAGAACAGATGATACCAGAAATTTCAGTGAAGGTTATTTTGGTTTATGTCTTTAGAGAAAACTAAGCCTTGAGATACTTGTGATACCCATGCCTTCAACATTTATTTTCAGTATTGATGCCCAGCGAAGTAATTTTTAATTTCTGCCTTAGACTCCTGGGCTATAGATATTCACGTTCCACATGCAGTAGAAAAGATGCAGTCTCTAAACTGTGTGAGGAGGTAGAGTCTCGCTGCTTAGATTGCCCTGAGGTAAGGAAAAGGAATAAAACAAAGAATTTTTTTTGCTTTCTTTTAAAAGATAAAAAAAATATGGGAGGGAAAGTGGTATTAATTTGAAGAGACAATATCGGGTATTTTTAACTCTGTCTTAATTTTAATGCAGATAGGCATCCGTAGCATCTCTTAGGCAGCGAGAAAACTTTTTTTTCCTGATTTTATTTTCAGTGAAGGGTATTTTTCATGTTCTGATAAAAAGGGAACACTGAAAGATGAAATTTGAAGATGTGGATTCTAGTTACCAAGCAACACTTTTGTTTCCTAGGCAATAGAAAAAGAATTAGAGTAGGTGCTAAGTGGATTTTCTACTGCTCTTTTTTTATTTATTAATTTTTTGAATTTTCATGAGCTGACATATGAACTTCAGTTTACACAGATTCTTGACCGACTTCATAGAATGATCAGTATTTAGCTGGATGACAACTACTTGCTGTTATTGTTTGTTGTGTGACTTGAATGGTTCTTTTTTGTAGTTATGGTAGGACATACTATAGGTGGCAAGCAACACATCACAGCTAGATTTGTTGATGACACTGGTGTGTGTTCTTCAGTTCAATATTCTCATATACTATCAACTCTGTTTTATAATGTTCCAATTTATTTGTGTAATGATGCATTCAGGCTTTTCTTCAGAATATAAGTTTTAGAGTGAAATGAGTGTTCTACGTGCTCAAATACTTAGACATCACCCCCTACCACTTCCCTACTGAGAAAGACTGACTTGGTTGGCGTATCTCAGCTGGCAGACAGATGGACATTGAATGTGTGTGTCTGATTTAGTTTCTGACAGATCTAAAATATGTTGTGGGTTTTTTACTTAATATTATTAAAAAGTCAATGCAAAATGCTTTCTCTCTCGTTTTTTAGGGGGGGTGTGGTGAATTATTTTTGTTAAAACCCTCAAGTTCTGTGGGTGTAGAATATAGTGCTTGGGCAATCTTTTTGTGTGTTGATTTGATCCAGGAACCCAACACTTTTGCTTGAACGTGTATTAACTACTTGGGAATGTAAGGAGGAAATTTGTCTGAATATCTAGGGGAGATAATTTTCTTAATTGAGAGTTTTGACATTCTGTTACATAACAATGTGATAACTAATCTTTAGAATTATTTTATAAAATAACGTTACTTAATTTTTCATCTATCGATATCTCCAAGTCCTATGCTTTTCAAAATTAAGAAAGTCCCATGCTAATCAATTTAAAGCATTACTGCAACGTGGGGATGTGCTTCACAAAGGGAATGCCGACGCTTTCCTTGGCTGGCTGAGGCAGTTTGCACTGATACTTGGGTCAAGAATTGATGTTGTATCAAGGCTAAGTATTTAAAAGTGGTTTCCACAAAAAAAAGTGAACAGCATGTTTGAAGTTCAGTGTAAATTAACACCAGCTAATACATTCTTCAGTAAACGCAGGAGATCTGTCCAGTAAGTGTGTGAAATATGTCGTACTTGTGGTCCTGAGTAGTTGAGTTTGACTTTGGGTTTTTTCAGTGTTATTTTACTTCCATTTAAGAAGTAACAGTTAAATTGTCTTTTCACCTGTGTACAGACTGAAGAGGAGCGCAGATGCAGAACAGAAATTAAAAATATTGCTGGGTGTGTGCATAGTTTGGAAAGTGGGGATGTCACCAAAATGGGTATTACCCTTAGTCTTTTTGCTTTTCTAGAACATAATTCTTACACCGTGGCTTGTTTAAAGAAGCTTGCAGGATTTTAGTTATTTGAATATGAGAACTGTTTTTCTCTCCTTACATCAACTGACCCATAGAAATACCACAGGCACTGTATGTTGGCACTGCTTGTAACAACCTTTCTCACAGTACTGTACATGCTGTAAAATGTTTTCAATTTGTGAAGAGTGGAGCTGGCACGCAGCAGCATCTCTGTTGTGTGTTCTGGATTTTAGGACAGTATTTGGTTATCTTTACTGTGACTTTATCCTTTTAAGCTTTGCTTGTGTGCTTCTGGTGGCAGGAGCTAGGGAAGCCTACTCTTAGTTTTGCCCAAAGGATGAATTCCGTTATTACTCCATAGTTAGTATTGTGTTACACTTACTGTAAAACTGATGTGATTATTTCTTTTCAACCTGATAAAAAAGTTTCTTTGTGTGTTCGAACTTTTAAAGAGGAAGGAGTAAAGAGTTTTGGAGGGTGGAAATAAATCTTTAAAATCAGATTTGTTGGATAAGGATTCTTTAATTTTTTTAACAAAATGTATTTAAGATGAGGATTTACATCATTAGAATTTGAAGATGCCCTCCTCCACAAACGCCTAAAAAAATCTTGATTTATATCTGTCGACTATATTTCATTCATGTATTCTAATGTAAATTAAGTGACTCCTTTTAGTGCAGCTGAGTTATTAATAAATGACTATTTTAAACATGTAATTTTTAAAAAATAAGCATCCATGCTGTTTTAAAATTTCATATGCACTGCAGAGAGAAAGCTTTTTAGCCAGGGTGTTTGCAGAGCATATTTGCTTTGCCGAAGTGTAAGTGTCGATTGTAACTTTTATTTTCTGATCCTAATTGACTGGCCCTGAAAGCAAATATGTGGACTTCCATTACTTGCATGCATTCGGGAGTTTAGTTCTGAGTTTTTAAATAAAATTAGGATGGGGAAAGGAGAGAAAACTACTTATCGTCAGCTTTTTTTTCTCTGAAGCTATTTGTGAAGCAGTAACATTTCCCTTTTCCTACCTTTGGAGAAGTAATTTTGGTAAGAGGAAAAACGATTGATGATATTGGGCAAAAAAAGAGAAATGATCCTCTAGGCATTTTGTTCCTTCTGCAACGAAAAGAAATAAATTTGCAAGAATTCTGGTGAAAGTTGACTTTCAGTAGCTCCTTTCAGGAAACATTCTGTGTGCTTTCAATTAGAAACTAAATTGTCCCACATGCATTTCAAGCTCTGTACACAAATCGCCTTCTCACTTGAAACTTTTTATATGTGGTCTCTTGCCAGAGGACCCTCTTCCAAGATGACAACATACGTGGTGGCTTAAGGTGTTTTTGACATACAAGTGAAAGAAAAGCTGAGTTTCTTAATGCTCAGATGATTTTTCCTTATAGCCTGTCCTTAGGCATATTGGTAAAACATACTATAAGCTCTTCTTTTATGCATGAATTAGGAATAAAAGGAAATGATGAGCATTGTAAACAAATATTTTGGCTAGTGATTCAGTATAGTCGTTTTATTCTGATGTAAAAACTCTTCCTTTCTCACTCCTAGCCTTCTTCACTCCCAAGTTTTCTAAATGAAGGCCAGGAGTGGTGGCAGAATCATTATTGAAGAGTAATACTGAGGCAAAGGAGATTATTGCTAGACTTGCCTGCAGTGCTGGACTATTAATCTTTGTTTTATAGTTTGATGGTGGTGCTTAATTAACGCAATTTCTTCTGTGTTCATCAAAACTCATATTTACCTGTTTATTTGGAGATGTTAAACGGAGAGAGAATTAGGCATGCATCTGAATATTTTGCTTAATTGTGTGAACTTAAATTTACACACCTAATTTACAAAGATACTCTTTCTCTAGTACAGAAGTTGTATAGCTATCAGCTCTTTAGTTTCCTGTAATTTTTCATCTCATATGCTTGTGTCCAAAACTTCATTTCTTCAAACTAGAAAATTTGTTGGGATTTGACGAAAATTCTTTAACAGGTTCTCACAGAGTTCAAATGCTTATGGTAGTGGGGTTTTAAAAGATTACCAATGGCAATGTGATTTTTGGAATCCTTCCTAATAATAGTTTTTTGTTTTTTTTTTTCTTACATGCTGGAGCCAGACATGGAAATTTTCAGTGTTGTCAGGTTATGATTTCCAGAAACATAAAGAGTGTGATCAGGATTTCTTAAATATACTTTCATCTAAATTACTATGAGACTATTCTGGCTGGGGATAGATGTGATTAGAAAACAGAAAATAAGCCTGTATGTTAAGAATAAATTAATTCCTATGTGTTACATTTTTGTAGTATTCTGGTTAAATAGAATTTGGTCAGTCTTTCTAATGGTATTTTTGGCTGAAGAAACACTACTGTTTAGACACTTCAGGTAAGTGGCTGTGCTTTTACTTAAACAATTGATTGAAATACTAATATACTGCTGATTTCAATTTTAAAGTTCAGGCAAACTGATCATGGAGAAGCAATACCAAGGCTTTCTTTTCCAGGAGAATGGAAGAAGTCTGCTTTGAGGTGTTTGAGAGAACTAGCAGCTCCTATACTGTTGCCTGCTGTGATTTACAGATTTGTGCATTTTGCCTAGGAATACCAGAATACACATTGTGTTCACTGACACAATGGTTTCTCATGGCTATTTCTACATTGCCTTAGGTATAGTTGCTGCCATCTTTAATCATGCATCTTTCTTTTTCCAATGGTTATTTGATTCTCATGTTCCTACTAGGTCTTTATTTTTTACAAATGTTGAAATATGTGTTAATTTTTAAAAATGTTCTGGTTTATAATTCCGTTTTCCTTCTGTTGTTTAATCAGTAGAAGCTGCTCAATTGAAATGCAGGCACTCACTGGCAGTTTCATGGTACCATCTCTAAATTATGCATTTTTCTGAATAAGTCCTTTTCTTTCTAGCACTTTCTGTCATGCTTTTTTAGGCAGTTTCTTCTAAACAGAAGACTTTGAAATTAATTGACAGCATTGGTGTAGCCTTTAATTTTAGAGTTTCAGATAAATCTCATCTAATCAGAACAACACGTGGTTACTGATGTCTTTGGAACCTTAATAAAATACATCAGAAGCAGAATGAAAGGAGGATCAGTTTCTAGCACCCTGGCTTTCCTGCAGCCAAGTGATGAAGTGTCTTACAATAAAGCTGGGATAAAAGTGCATATTTGTTTGGGATTTAATTAGTATTAGGTTCTTACTGTGTTATGTAGTGTGGATTTTGAATACCAGTCAATAATGATAAAATCTTGCAAGGTCCTTTTTGCAAGGTGATTTGTGAAAAAAAGAACAGGAATCGTGTTCCATCGTTACTGTAAGAAGTATATGATGTAAACTGTCTCCTCTTGGGTTGTTTAGATGTTTAAATTAGTGGTAAAATTGTGTGCTGAAGTTACTTTTGAGGCCAACACAAGATGCTAATCAAATATCATGGAAACTTGTGGAAGGAGAAAGCTTTAAATTAGGATTCATGTTAGTCTAAAAGCAAAGAACTTTAGAGTAAATTTAATGTGAAGAAAGAGATCTGATTAACTGTTAATTTTGTGTGGGTGCATTAATCACCTTGACAACTAAGCATCATCATGAAATCCCACGTGTAGGCATCTGGTTATGCAGGATTATGATTAATTTGTATGTGCAAAGTGGTTACTCAGAACTGCTACCACTTGCAATGATACAGATGCCTTATAGGGGATATAATTAAAGTGTAATTTCATAAATGAGTACATCTCTGAGGGATTTTTAGTATAGACCTTGATGGTTGCAGAGGTGGTGGCACGAGTACTTTAGCATGGATATAAGTATCAAGAGTTCCATTCAATGCAATTCAGGTTAAAATAAGCTATCCCTGATGTTTTTGGTAGGGTTTTTTTTTTTTTTATTTAAAAAAGTTTTTTATAGGACTCCCTGGGCTTTTTGTTAAAAGAAATTAAAAAGACGTAGCAGCATCATTCCAAAAATGATGTAATGGATAAAAATCTGGTTTCCTTAGGCTGTAAGAACTTCATGAAATGTTCAGAGTTATCTCTTGGTTTGCTGTTCAGGCAAATTTGAAACCCTCCAGATGACCTCAGATAGTAAAGCAATCAGTATAAGGTATCACACACATAAAGTGGTAGTAGCCTTGAATTGGTACTCCAAAAGAATATCCCTGAAACGGGTACCCCAAAAGAAAAAAAGCCCACATAGAACAACATAAATTCAAGAACTGAGCCTTGTGGGAGTCTCCAAACATTTGAATCTGATTCGAAGAAAACCCACACAAAATAATAAAGTGGGAGTCATTTTCTGATCTTCTCCAGAATCCTAAAGTCTGCTTCATTTTACCATCAGGGATAGAGAAGAAAAGCTTTTAAGTCAGCCAGCATCAGATTGATTCATAAAGCAAACAGGAAAAGTATTATGAGGCAAGGCTTCATGCTATGATAGACATCTAGGAATACTCATCTTTGGCAGTCTATTCATCTTTGGCTAAGGGGGTGGAAACTCTGGTTTGTCTCCCTGGGTAATGTGTGGAATCTTGTTTATATTCCAGCTCGGTTTATGTGGCCTTGGGGAGCAAAGTCTGGTCTTAGAATTAGCTGTAATTTTTGCTGATCAGATAGTGGTATGACTGGCCAACTATTTTTCCATGACTTTTGTAGAACTGTATGACAAATCTACAACCTACTCTTTTAAAATTTTTTTTTAAAACATTTGTGTAGCGAAGGCACTTGTTTCATCTGAGACAAACAGCTGGTGGTGATTGAGAGGTTCCCCATATTGATAATTTGTAAAGATTTATTTTTTTTGTATTGTGGAGACTTAGTTGTATATAAAAAGAAAAACCCAAGGAAAAAGGACCATTCAGATATACTTTTTCATAAATGCCCAGTGCAAAATTAGAAGTTCACCATTGTAATACATTAGAGAGTTTAAAAAAACATGCAGATCGGCAAAACTTTAGGTGTGCATTCAAACACTTGCACCTAGTGCAAATGTCTTGGTGGTGAAGAAACCTGGCATCCCAAACTACCAGGCATAAATCTGTTTTTCATGGTTATAAAGTTAGTTCAAGCGTGTATATGGAGCACTGGGGTAGTAAGAACAGGGAGAGAAAGACAGCTACCGTGGTGTTCCTGTCCTTTAGAGGGAAAGGGCTCTAAAGGACTAGAACGAGGACTGTATCTGTCCTGTTTCAGTTTTGTTTTCTAATAAACTGCTTGGATGGTTTGTGGGAGGGGTATAAGCATCACCAAATTCTTAAATGTTGATGCTTCATTACAGCTTTACATTATTCTGTGTAGATATGGGAGGTTTTTATCTCATACCAAGATACAATTCCTGTGTTTTATGAGACCAAGTGCTGCTGTCTTCATGCTCATTTTTTATAGGACCGGTAGACCTTAATTCTCTTAACCGTGTATCTTAACTAATGCAATCTATTTTTCTTTTACATGTGGATTACGATGCATAAAAACTAGTACGAAAATGTAAAAACTGACTGTAATTGCTACTGTAGAGGGTGCTGCGTCAACCCACTATATAATTATAATCCTAAAATGTCACATTTAAATATAATGTCTTTAAATTGTTTACTTCAGCTATTAGATGGAAAACTAAGAAGAAACTACAGTAAAAGATTTCAAATGACTTAGGTGTTTGAATTAGTAACGCAACCAAATCAATTAAGTTTTGATGTCTAGGCAGAAACAGCAGCATTGTATTTAGACTAGGAAATTACTTGCTGGCTTTGTCACTGTTGACATTAATTATTGATAGGGGTTTCAGAAATAGTGCATGTGCCGTCAGGCTTGACTGTAATATAAGATAGGGACGGCAGTGATGCTAGAGAGGTTATAGAGAGGGAAGCACCTGTAGCATTTGGAGTTGTGTGCTTCTGATCATCATACTTTTATTGTAAAAAAATTCATAAGAGTGATTAAAAAAATGGAAAGATGAGTCGTCAGGCTTATTTTTATCGTGTCCCTCCACAGGAATTGCACAGAAGAACCCAACTTCAGCCTGAGCCAGCAAAGACAAAGGCTCTTCAGACAGTTATTGAAATGAAGGTATGGTCTCTGCATGTTTTTCCATACGTTATTTTTGTAGCATGAACTTGTGTACTGGGTATGGCTGGGCTGGAGTTAATTTTCCTCATTGTAGCCTGTACGGTGTTGTGTTTAGAATTCGGGACCAAAACAGTGTTGGCAGCATGCTGGTGCTTTAGCTGTTGCTGAACAGTGTTTGAAGGGCGTCAAAGCTTTCTCAGTTTCTCGCTTTGCTCCACCTCCAGCAAACAGGTTGGGGGTTGAGAACAGACTGGAGGGAATGCAGCCAGGACAGCTGACCTGAGTTGGCCAAAGGGATATTCCATACCATAGGATGTGATGCCCTGCAATAAAACTGAGGGGAGGACATTCAGAGTTAATGACATTTGTCTTCCCAAGTAACTGTTACGCGTGATGAAGCCCTGCTTGCCTAGAAATAGCTAAGCATCTGCCTGCTGATGGGAAGTAGTGAATGAATCCCATAATTTGCTTTGCTTGGATGCACAGCCTTGCTTTATATATTAAACTTGCTTTATCTGGACTCCTGAGTTTTCTCACTTTTGCCCTTCTGATTCTCTCAGCCTCCCACTGAGGGGGAGTGAGTGAGTGGCTGTGAGACACATAGCTGCCGATCAGGGTTAGCCCACAACACCTCTAAAATCATAAATCATTAAATGCTTCCTTTTACTTCTCAATTTATTTCGCTGTGAAGCTCAGAATAATTAGTATTTCTTTCTCCCAGTTTTAATTAGTATTTCTTCCTCCCAGTTTGTTTTCTTAATAAAACTTGATTGAAAATATCAAGTGCAGCAGTTGACAACTGAATATGGCTTTTTAAAATGACTTGAGATGGGGTTGGGAGGGATTTTCAGGTGATCCAAAAGGAGTAATAAACTGATAAATGGAAGCAAATTCAGAATGTCCAAGGCAGATGTAAGATGTTTTTATTCTTGATCTTTAAATACAATACTTAATGTTGATGGTTATTTGGCCATCATTTTACATCTAACCTAAGGAAAATATTCATTGCATCAGCAGAGTGATAGGACAAAATGTGATAAAACATCTGAGTCCTGAATGTAGCTTCCTCTTTTTGATATATAATATCACTGAAGTGTTGTGGCTTTTTTCCCCACAGTAACAAAAGATAAAAAAAAAAATTTAAAAAGTGAAACCTGATAGTTTTGCATAATTCTGTGAGTCTTGAATGTACATCTTCAAGAAAAATACCATGAGACTTGAGATAATTTGTGAGTTGGTGGTGCTGCTTGAAATACATTAATGATGGTCTTTTATTTCAGTCTTAAAAGGAAGTGCAAATTAAAGGCCTTATTTTGCCAGTGACTTCTGTTATGAGCAAATGAGTTCAGCATGTCTGAACATTGTGGTAAATAGACAGTTACAACAACACGAGGACTTTGTAAATACAGTATCTGTCTTTTAATAGATAATAATTAGTCTGGATTGTATGACTAACACAGAAGGTACATTGATTTCAATATTCCATTTTCTGATTTGAATTTTCCTTGGACCCTCCCTGTTTATTCTAGTTCAAAAGTCTATGTATGAAATCTAAATTGTGTGTTTTGGCAGTAGTTTGTTACGCAAAGTGTATGGGAAAAGTACGATACCTGCTGAGAAATTTGTTTGTTTCTATTAATATTCAGAGTTATAACTTTAAAAGTTTTGGGATACAGAAATAATGTGTTAGAACAATTCATAGTCTTTCCTGTGGGTTATTAACAATATAAAGGCTACCTTGCAAAGTGATTTTCAATTCCTCTTCCTGTACCAAAACTCATCAAAAAGAAGAGGCGCACGAATAACAGAAGAAATGACTGCAGTGCCAGCCGCTCTGACAGTGTCTTGCCCTGAAGGCAGTAAAGCCTTTTCTGTTTTTCTCCCGAGAAAGCTGGGTTTGGTGTGATGCTCTACTTTTAAAAAACCTGAGCTTTGTAGCAAGGGCTTTAATTTGTTGCGGGTGAGGCTGTAATTGTGTTGCTGGACCATGCTGATGTGCCTTTTGGCGCTGAGGCACACGGTTCTTTCTTTTCCTATGAACACACCCCCCTTTGGGGTTGCCCTGTCTAAAATAGACCTAATATTGAAAAGAAAAAGGGGCAAATGTAAGATGATGAAAAGCACGTGATTAAACAGCAATTTTCATTACAAGTTCCAGCTTTGGAATGTTTTCAAGTAAATTTGAATTGTCTTAATCCAGACAGCATTTGTTTTGAAAAAAAAGTGGAACATTTGTTTTAAATGATCGGGCATTGAAGCCGTGATTTCCCAACAGTGTTGGGGGTGGAAGGAGGTGGAAGATTACCCTGTAATATGGCAGTCTGAGGCCATGCACTCCCCCATGCAGAAGCTTAAAGCAGTGTATGTGTTTCTTTACCGTACCCAACCCTTTCCACCCCATTGCCACGTTAGCTTTAGTCTGAGTCCCCTTCATAGCTCCCCAAGGTTCTGCCAGAAGGCAGCTTTCTCTCCTCCATAAATCCCTGTAGTCTTTCCTGTGGTTTTCTTCTGTTCCTTGCCACTGCTGAATGCTTTCTGTCTCCCTTTCCTATACTCAGTCCTTCCTTTCCATGCAAAGGACTATACCCATTTCTTGTATCTATTATCTCATTTTTTTATCTTAAACAACTTTTCTTCTGCACTAACTTTCCTGTCCTGTCCTGCTCTTGATTTCTCTCTGAAAACCAGGACCTGTTGTGATAGGACAAGGAGCAATGGTTTTAAAACATTTTAAACCAGGTAGATTTAGGTTGGATGTAAGGAGGAAATTTTTTGTGATGAGGTTGTTGAGACGCTGAAACAGCTTGCTTGGAGATGTCTCATCCCTGGAAGTTTTCAACATCAGGTTGGATGGGGCTTTGAGCAACCTGGTGTAATGAACAATGTCCTTACCCATGTCAGAGGGGTTGGGCTAGATGATCATTAAAGTTTGCTTCCGACCCGAACCGTTCTATGATCTTATGATATTGTCAGACATTTCTGGGCTTAAATCAGTGATATTACTTGAGACAAAATCAGAAATGAGTTGCCTACAGATATGATATAAAGACCATCCTAAGTGTACAGTATCGATCACCCTAGACTATATACAGTGTAGCAACAAGAATTAAAAAGTCTTTAAAAGTTATGAGCTGTAAAGCAAATAAAAATATTTGTGGTTTACGTTACTTGCAGAAAGAGCCATCTTTATGCATTGATCCAGCTTTGATATTTCAGGTATGAGTTTGGTTCTAAAAAGCTTGTATGTATGTTTGCAGTGAAACATAATCCTTCTGGTAAGATTGCATGAACTTTTGCTTTCCCTTATCTTCAAAAATAAACCTAATATCTTTTCTGTTAAATTGACAATATAAAAATATACTGGTTAAAAACCCAGTATATGGTAAGAGTAGTCGTATATAGTCTGTTGGTAGCACATGTGCGTACGTGCATTTAAATGCAAGTTTTATTAAATGTGAAGTTTCAAATATTTGTTTCTGATTGCTTGTTGAGTGCCCTATAAGCAAGATTTTTCACAGACATAGTTTAAATTTATCAGGTATTTGAAATGAAGAAGAGCAGCATTTCATTACTTTTTGTTTCAGAGGAAGACACACTGGAATGCTGTATTATTTACAAGTGCTTTGCACTTTGCCCTCGCTAAGTGTTCAGGAAATGTCCTATAGCACTCTTGTTGTAAGGATGGGTTGTAATAAGATTCATGAGGCATCATTGTGGAAACTCATTTGTAGAGTTAGTTTCCTTCCCATTGTGGAATTTATTTTCTTCAGCATCAGCACACATACTAATTGTTTCATGTTCCAAGAGAGATGGATTTCTGGTAGGTCCAGCATAGAAATAGCCTTAGTCTTTCTCACAGAATATCTGCAACGCTCTTCTAAATAAAGGAAGAAGTATTGTTTACTGCTGGAAGTAAGGGATAGATTAGGGTGAGTATCCTGATCACAGTTTCTTCTATACAATCCTACGTCTTTAAACAGATTTAGAGGACTTGACTGAAAAAATCCGCCTCAATATTGCCTTGTTGCAGAACTCAAAAGGCGTTTATTAGTACCATTTAATACTAAGCTTCTTCCATAATATTACCCTAAAGGAATCTTCTTTGTGGTTCAACACAGACCCACGTAGTTTTTTAGAATACTGCTAATGTGGATAAATCTTAGAGGTTTGAAGAAAATGCTGCATCTGTTCCTATTTCAGTTTCTGGAAAATTTCCAGACCCCGTGCCACAACAAGAGCTGGTTGACAGTTTTCCAATTGAAGTTTTCTGTGGGAAAACGCTGATTCAGCTGAATCAGAAGATTTTTATGGGAATGTGCCTATTCTGTCAAAACTTCTAGAGAAAGCAAGGCTATCTAACTTTCTCTCCATCCTTGAAGTCAATCCAGCTCCCTTGTGGCAGTACCCATTGGGAGCTCTAGGCTGTCTTTGACCTACACGGTTCTTTGCTTTCTAGCAGCTGTCCAGATAGGAAAACTTGCAGGTTTCCTGGGCAGTCCAGCAGACTGTTGGGTGTATTTGCAGAACTCTGAGTCCTTTGTAGTCCACGCAGAAGGGAACGTACCTTTAACTCCTTGAACCGTCTGTGAATGAAGGTGATGTCTGGCTTCTCTTCTGTCGTGTCATTACTGATGTTTTTGAAAAATTATTCTGAAACAGAATTTAATCTTTAGAATTTTTAGTTTCTCTTCCAATAAAGTTGACACAAAATTGACAGCGACATTTTTTCTAGAGATAGAAAACCTAGTTTTTACAGGGCTGTAATTACAGTATGCAGAGTTTGATTAAAAATGCACTTTTCCTTGGAGAGTTCAAACTTATTTTGATAAAGTAGAAGTACAGAAAATGCTTCCAAAAGTTGTATTAGATATTTCTCATAAAGCTTAGAAGTTATAAAACTTCTAAAGAGTGTAACAGGCTGTGCTTTAAATTGTTTCTGCTATTTTATATTTGCAAACATGTAAAACACAAATGTGGTGCAAAAAACCAGACTCTTAAAGACTAAGCTGGAGAGATTTGATAAGGACTACTCCTATAGGAGATGTCATAACAGGTCATATATATATTAATATATTTCAGTGCAAAATCATTCTAAAGTACAGTGAAGCTTAGGTTTTACTTTTATCTTCAATAATAGGGGTAGAAAATTTCTAAAATGAAATTTATCACTGTGTGTAAGCCTTGATAGCTCTTAAAAGTCTTTTTTTCTCTTTTCTTTCATTATTTTTCTTTTTTGTGCAGTTTTGCCAAATGATAAGACTTAATGAGATTTGTCCCTTTTTACATTCTGTCCTCTTTGGAGAAAAAAAAAAAAAAAGGTTTTCTGAACACAACATTTAGCATCTTACGTTTATTTTCTGTCATATGAAGGTGTAATCATTTAATAGAAAGTTTACTTGGGTTTTGTAGTAATATTTTGTGTTCAAGTTGCATCCCTAATCAACTCATTTGTGTTTTTTAATTGTTTTTTTTATTGTTATACTCTTCTCATTGAACATACCCTTCAAGAATGGAAAACACTGCTGATTATCATCAGCATTTTCAGTATCAGATATTTTCCAGAAAAGAAAAAGGTAGTGAGGTAGAAGATGAGAACTGGCAATTCCACATTCCAAGAAATTGTCTTTCTTTCGATTGCGTTCTGACGCTTATTTCTCTTTTAGCTGGAGCTCCTTTTCTGAAAGGGGGTGCTGTTAATTTGGAAATTTGTAAGATGCACTAAGGGGTTTGATATTCCACTTCAAAGTGCATTGCTGTGCCTGTGTGGCATGAAAGTATGTTTGCTGTCATGAAAGAGAGCTCTCCTGAACTTCTATTTTAAATTCCTTTGTCTCGAGATCTCTTATTGAAAAGTTTTACATCGTTTTACCTCGCTGGGATCTTGTCTGGATGAAAACGCTTTGGAAAAACTCTTGTATATGAGAAGACAACTTTCTTCCTCTTGACAGCAGGCAGAACTCTCTGGAAATAAGGAAACTCTGCCTCAGGCTGAGTCACATAACGCAATGGCTTGTTGTCCTGCCATGGGGTACTGTCCTCTCTAGGCTAAACTTTTTTGTTTAAGAGCTTGAAAGCATAGCCAGGCCTACACGGCTGGTGAAGTAAACAAGGTATGTTGTCATGTACACGTGGGAAATAGGGCATCTTTCACTCTGCCTTCATCCCTAATTTTGTAGGAATGAAGACGAAACTTTGACCAGATTATATTCTCTACAAACTATGCAACAGGACATAGCATTGCACATTTTGTTTTCTGCTGTGCAGATGTCTAAATTCTGCATTTATTTAAACCAAAATCAGTAGAATTACTCTCAGTTTGTGGCAGTGTGTGCAATCTGTATTTGCCCCATCTACCTTTGCTGTCCTATTTGATGTTTATGCAAGCACAGATATACTTCCGTTATGCTTTAATATACATTTTGTATCATTTTCAATACTCTTTTTTTATAACTTAGGATACAAAAATAGCTTCACTTGAGCGCAATATAAGAGATCTTGAAGATGAAATACAGATGTTGAAGACAAATGGAGTTCTGAATACAGAGGATCGAGAGGAAGAAATCAAACAAATAGAAGTTTACAAGAGTCACTCTAAGTTCATGAAAAATAAGGTAAGATATAATAAAATAGTTTAATGCTGTTTCAGTGATGGAAATAAAAGTTTTAACTTGACACTTTTTGACACAAGTAGCTCTCCGCGTGTCTTCCTTTTGTAAATCGTTTCTATGCAATAATCAGTAGCTATGGAGGAGTGAAGCATTTTGGATAAATGAAGATGTGCTTATGTTTTGACATGGGAAGAGTTAAGGTATAGGCCTGCTTTTTTTCTTTAATTTTTTGAGAGCTCTAACACATTTCTAAAATTTTAAATTTGTAGGTGTTGCACCCAGAATTTTATACTGTTTCTAAAACACACTGTACCTCAATGAAAAAAAAGCTTCTTCTTGTTGATTATTTCTCGGGGTGTAGGCTTCGTAATGGAAAAAAGCAGGAAGAGTTTCTAGGAGAGATTAAGCGTCTGTAATGTTCACTTGGGTCTCATATATAGCATGTGATGTAATTCAGATTGGCTGCAGATCTACCTTTTGTCTTTATATCTTGTAGACAGATTTTCCTATTGTTCATTTTGTGTACAGTTTTGTCTGGGTTGCCATACTTGCTTTCATGTTCTGGCAAGGGATGGAGGAAGGTGCTTTCAAGAGAAAGTTTTCTCTAGTATTTAACTGCACTCCTTACATTTTCTTGACATCTGTTTTTTATACCCTTCGTTTCTTATTTTGATATCTTCAGACTGGGAAGGTGATTGCTTTTAGAGCCAGTATAAATTCTTGGTTTTATACGGTAGCTCAGGGTGGCTTGCCAAATACTTTAACCAGCTAGGCAAATGTATTGAGATTTATAAAGAGAAGGAAGGAATAAATATATTAAGACGTGTGCACGGACTAAAGTTGGAAGAAACATTTTTAAATTTAATATTTAAGAATACAGTTGCAATGTAAACCAAAATAGAAATATAGTAAATGTTTCCGGTGACTGTGCCATACAATATTGAATCTGTGAAATATTTTAGTATGTGGATCTTTAGGGTGGGATTGAGTAGGATCAGCCTGTGGATACATATTCTTTTTTTCCTGGGAATTATTGAATCACCTTCCATCTAGCCCTTGTGGATTTCTTAGATCCCAAATGTATTTTGGGAAAGAATGGAAAGAGCTCTTCTAGTTCTTCTCTGGTTGTTGCAAAAATTGAAACTTGGATTTTAAAGAAAAATATCTGGGCCTTACAGTCATCAAGGAGACTTTCCAGGTATCAAGAAAGTGTGGTTTCTCTGAGTTATGCGGATACACTGAGGTGTTTTATTTCAAATATTCATCATGAGATGATGTGTCTGAACTCATCTGCTGCCCAGTGTTATTTCATGTGACTTCGAGAAGAATAGTTATATGTCATCTAATTCATCATGCTTTTGTATTATTTTGTGTCTTGTCCAGAGCTTTGTTCAAATTCAGATATTCTAATGCAACACACTTTTGCATTCTCCCATTTAGCGTTATGGAAAGTAAAGCATAATCCATTCCGTGATATCCAGTGGTGAACCCTAAATTCAGTTAAAATCAGAAGCTCTGTCTTAGTGACTGGGTTTCTGCTCCTTCCCCTAGGATATAGTTTTACAATCTCACAGACCTTTCACTCTGGATTTTTTGGTAACATTTTCCCCAGATTTCTCTTGAGTTAATCTCTTTGGCTTGGCTTTACTAATGCCTGAGAATTCCATATGGACTGCCAGGGAGGAAAAAAGGAGGTGGGGATGGTGAGCAGCAACACATTTGTGAGAAGAGGAAGGTTAAAATTCCACTCCTCTGTTTCCCTCTCCTTACTAAAGTGCCTGCTTTTCCTTATCAGGTTCCTAAAATACCTTGATTCACTCTGGCCGATGATAAGTCGCAAGAATTATACTGTTGGAAGGAATATACTATTGGATTGAATTCTTGCTTTTATGAACTCTTTTTCCTATGCATTTTTGCTGTACTGCCAGGCTTGCCTCACACAGTATAAATTCCTTTGAACTTAAGTGAGGTCCACGGTGAATTTATAGGCCAAATCATCAGGTATAATCTTTAAGAGTTTCCTTTTACCTTCCACGACAGCAGGGCAATCATTCTTGTGACAGGGTATGTTAAATTACAAGAAACTCATTTGAAGTTGTGAGTGTAAAAAGTCCAAATCTTAATCCCCTTCCAGAATTTACAGGTGTCTGAGCTGCCATATCACGGTCCTTCTCACCTTTCACATTTAAAGTGCAACTATGAATTGGAAATGAAATTAATGATCTCACCTTTTTTTCCCCCCTATTACAGATTGACCAACTGAAACAAGAACTTTCAAAGAAAGAATCAGAACTTCTTGCCTTACAAACTAAGCTTGAAACCCTTAGCAATCAGAATTCAGATTGCAAGCAACACATTGAAGTGCTTAAAGAGTCACTTACTGCCAAAGAACAGAGAGCTGCCATACTTCAGACAGAGGTATTGTATCTTCTAATATCGTGACACACAACAGAAATATTTAGTTAATAGCATTTGTCAGGGTGATGATGTGTTTGTTGCCAGTTTGTAGAATGCAAATTGTAAAAAAAATAGTGAAATAATTTAAAACCCTGGTACGTATTATTTGGTAGTACTCCAGCTCTCCTTCTAGAATGCGTTTTTTAGAAGAACCTATCATTGCGTTTTAAGAAAATGTTCATGCTTAGTTCTCGTTGGCTTCAGTGGGAGAGCTGGGCCCTAATGACTTGATTGTTGTGATTTCATTCCTTGTTTCTTTGTCTGTTGATTTGACTGATTTTTCCTTTTTGTTGCTCTGGCTTGAGGCTTCTTTTCTCCTGTGTATTTCTATTCTGAAGAATGAAGCTAGTGATGTATTTTGAAGGGCTCTGTTGAAGGGTGCGTGATATTAATCTGTGGTTATTTGTGTTTCAAATGCAATCAATATTTATTTAAAAATATGAATAATTTCAGTCTTTAAAACAGGGCAGTGCATTACTTATGTATCTACAAAGTCAGATCAAAAAAACAGGGGTCGTGGAATACATGGTTGAGATGATTGTCACATTCGATGGAATGTGGTGTTAAAAATGACATTAGTTTGTTTCCCGGGGTTTAAAAAACTTCGTAGACTTGGAGCTCATTTTATTTTTAATGTGTGTACCCCTTTCAAGAAACAGGAATGCCTATGAAATTCAGTCAGACAGTGTAAATAGTTTCTATTCAGAGAAGTATATTATTTAAGATATACTGGAATCTTACAGAACGTTTCAAATTTCTGGATAACAAAGCTCTGGGAGAAAAACCAGCTTAAACTCATCATTCTAATTGAAGCCGAAAATCAATATTTCTAAAATTCTGATCGTCCCTCTATGCTGTATGTCTTATCCTCTGTACATTAAGAAGATACAGATGAAATCTTTGAATTTCCAGCTTGTGTTAAATGGACCAGCCAGCATATGTATATAATATGAAATAATCATAATAGAACAATGATAAAAACTCCCAGCAGTTTTGGCTGATCTCAGACCATCTTTTGAGTAGTAATGATTACATATTTTAAATCTCGGGCTGTGCAAATCTGTTTTGCAAGGTTTGTATTACCTGCCATGCTGCTTAGGATGGTGATGAATTCCACTGGCTCTCTGCTAATTTGATTTCCTAATTCTTTATCAGACTGGTAGATATTAAAGGCATTACAGTCTTATGGCTGGCAGATGGGCAGTGGTACAAAGAGCTGGTTTTACAGTGCTCTTGATGAAGGACTGCTGGGATTGTGCAGTCCTGGTGGAGAACTAGTTGGTTTTTGATAGGTATTCAATTCCTCTTCTGTGCGAGACCATTGAGCTTGAAGCTTTTACATGAAGCAATTTAAGTTAAAATTAGCTGTAACTGCCTGTTGCTGTGCAGGTGACAATCAGTTGGATTGTGTCCGTTTATAGTTAGTTTCTCAGGGAAACCAAATGAATAATTGATGTTAAGATGATCAGAGAGGTAGCTTGGTAGAAGGAATGCTCTGTAATGCCAGAGATGGATCTCTTTTTTTTTTTTTTTTTTTGGCCTAGTATCATGTTATTTGTGATATCAGTGATTGTGATATTTCGTGCAATTAATATGAAATCTTCTAGCTTTCAATGAAAAACAAACAAAAAATCAATTTAGGTGTAGAAATAGTGAAAGATATGTTCAACATAATTTCTGTTCTGTAGAAAATATCAGTTCCTGGGTTTGATTTTTTTTATTTTAATTAACCTTTTACTTCTGTATAATCCAAAGCGTCCTGATGACAAGCCTTGGTTGGTTTCTGAATGAAACAACATTGTAAGCTAGACGGGTCGTTGAAAATATGAGGCTTAAAAATAAAGCAGAGCAACTCATAAATGGCCTCACAGTGTATCTTTGTTCTGGTCAGTTAAGGCTGTCTCTGCATGGACTTGCTAAATCAATTGAGGCTGATTTTTTGTGACTGAATCTTCAGAAATCGTGGGTTATATTTTATATGCATTATTGTCAGCCATTGGTAATTACATTATTTCATAAATTGAAGAAGCTCTGAAACACCACAAACTATTTCATATTCCCCATAGAAATTGAGGTGATTTCCGTTTTCTGCTTTGGCTACGGTGTAGGTAATTGTTTTATCAAACAACATTTTTTGATTTTTAAGATCTCTTTGTAAAGGCATTTGGGAAAAGATGTCGAATTATGTCCACCTCTTATGGGAAGTAATTTTAGTAAAAATTTGCTGTAATGGTCTATTCACATACAGGAGACTTTTGGCAAAAGGGACACATTAATGTAACTATTTTTTTTCTGGGAGTTCATATGAAAATGAAGGCCTCTGAATATTGAGTTCATACCGGCTGCCTTTGAGATGTGGTACATCTTGAGATGCATTAGAAGCAACATAAAGAAAACCTGTTCGAATTCTAGTTATACGCATGTATTGATGCAGCCACTGTTTGAAAGACTTTACCAAATCTTTTTGATACTATAGCAGATTTAAAATGGGAAATAATTTCACTTGCTTCAAAATTTCTCTTGAAAAGATAGCATTACAGGATGTGCTCTTCTATGCACCGTGTCCTTATGAGGCACAGACTTTAAATAACCAGTATTAAACTTTAAATTAGGTCAGCAGTTTACCTGATCTCGAAATACTTTAACGACGTGCGTATTTTGGGCAATAGAAAAGACATCTCATTTTTAATCCATTTAAGATGCAATGAATGTTTTATTGCTTTCCTATACTTTATGGTAGAGATGCAGGGCATCTCAAATCTTCTGAAAAAGATTTTTTACGTAGGTAGAAATAAAGCACACTTTGAACCCATTAGTTTCTCAAGCCAGGACTTATCAGGAAATAACATTATTTTGTTTGTTGTTTTAAAGCCCCAGGGTTGCTGTAGGCACATCACAGGCTGTGCAGCTTTCCATCTAGAAGATTAGATGTTCAGGGGTTAGAAATGAAGAGCGGTTTCCAGAGCTAAATAATACTGAGCCTTGCAAAAGACACATGTGGTTAGACGGAACATACTTTTCACTTCTTTTGGATAGACTTTGGATCAAGAGCTCCTTAAAACTACTGAGCTAATCAGTCTTCTTTCCTGGAACACAGAGAATTATAGCAGCTTTCAGCCAGCCGTAAGAAACACGCTCATATAACCAAACAGAGGATTTGTTGTGAATTGCTGTGTAACTGTGAGAGAATGTTACTTTCTTTCACTTACAATCATGAAAAAAAATGACAGATCTCTGTATCCAAGCAATTTCACAGATTAGAAAATAAGATTCTTCAAGGCTGATGTGCACATTCTATTGTTACATATTTTTAAGACCCTCAGGGGTTCGGCACATTCTTTACCACCCTGCTGTATGCTGGGGAGTTTTTCTGGTTAAAAATGATTGCCAGGATATCTCTTCTCTACAAACTATTATGTTACAACTTCCAGACTGAGTATGCAGTTTATTGGAGAGAGTCTGTTAAACTGTGTGCGTTCTGGACAAATGTGCTGGAGCTCCAAGCGACACAAAAGCTGGACAGCAGCTGAGTTTGAGAAATTCCTACACCCGCTCCTGGAGGCCAAAGTCCTTCTTCCTTATCAATATTTAGGCAAACCCAGAAGGAACACATCCTTAATATAAGCGACAAGAGCCCACCTCGGTACAAATTAATTGCAAAGGCCATAGACCACTCATTGGATGTCATAAGTCTGAGGGTTTTGAGAGCTGATTTTATTCTTACCATTAGTCAGTTATGGGACGGTCGGAACAGGCTTACTTTTTAGTAAGCACTTTGCAAATATCAACGTAATATAACTCAACTATGTCTGTCTTCAGTACTCAGAAATATCCTGTCTTTCAAAATGACCTTTTGCGTTGCCACTTAATCTTCAGTTTGGAGAACTCTGAGGGAGTAGAAGGAATGTTTATATCTCATATAAATCTTTACAGAAAGTGTTACACTTGTTACATGGGGGAGACTAAATGAGGGCTAATTTCAAGTATCAGTAGAGGCTATTGATGTTTTGTTTCTGTAATATATATTAAGCGGTGTAAAATTAAATACTAAAACAACAGATCAAAAGATCTTCTAGTGAAGCTCATACATTTCCTGCAGAAAATACAATCCCTGCAACAGGAGACCCATGATGGGATAGAGAATCTTTCTATGCACTAAAATCAGGATCTATCTTACTAAAGACGTGAAAATGAGCAAATGTCACTTACAGGGGGATCAAACATGTAGATGGATGAGGAATGAAAATATTACTTTGTGAGCCGCTCTGTCTCCGAGTCCTGGGTTTTAAGCTGACTAAAGCTAAAGGTTACACTGTGCTGTGGTAGCAATCCAGCAATGATTGTGGACATAGCAGGTTTCATTTTCTGCAACTGGGAATTTGGAAAAGATTTTGTTTGCTTAGAGCAACCGAATCTTCTATCTCCAGGCCTCAGGTTTTATCTAAAGGGAGGGCAATGGCTTCCAGCAGCAGATGGGAAAGCAGCTGCGAAGAGATGCAGGGGGAATGGCAGCCCTCCAGCAGGTGGAAATCATTATGGAAAGAATTTTGTACTGTACAAGCTATTGTTGGTTGTTCCCAGATGAGTAAAGTTAATAACACTTGGGCCTGCATTAGGCCACGCTCCTTTCTTCTTTCTGGTTCCCATTGTCTATTTGTAGAATGGATAGGTTTTGTTAATGATCACTGCAGTATTTCATGTTGTCCTAAAACATGCTCATAACTTGCCTTGAAGGGCTTCTTTCTGGAGGTGAAAATAACCTCCAGAAAGCAATTAAAGGCCATTTCTAATCCTAAGCTGAGTAAGATATTCATAATGGCAGTGTCAACTTCCTGCCTAAATAGGAATTCTTTGTAGTCACCTTGTTGTCATTAAATCAGGTTAATAAATCCTGTAATAAAATAAATCCTCAACAGGATCTCAGTTATTTTGTGACTTTTCCTTGAACTGCATGAGGTTCCTGTCAGCCCATGTCTCCAGCCTGTCAAGGTCCCTCTGAACGGCAGCATCACCCTCTGGTGTTATCAGCTGCTCTTCCCACTTCTGTACCATAAGCAGCCTTGCGGAGGCTACACCCTGTCCCATCATCCAGATGAAGATGTCTAACAGTACTGAGTCTACTTGATGCTCCTCCACCTCCTTCAATGGTTCTTGCAAGCCAAGTCTACCAGGGTATGAGGCTTAGGAGTAATCTGTTGGTATTAGCTATAATTTCTTGTAGTTCAGGTATCCCTGGAAGTTAACTAGTTTCACTTTCTGTGTTGGTGAATGCTATTAGTGTTTGTTATTCAGTAGAATAGATTACTGTTTTTATATTACTTGAAGTCTGGACTTTTCATGATGGTTTAGCAAGACTAGCTCAGAAAATATTACTACCTGAAAATATAGTTTGAGTTTGATCTTATTATTACGTAGTTGGTTTCAACCGTCAGAAATGAATAAGCAGAGTGACAGTGTTTCTAAATCTCTGCAGTGCATTGACTACTATTGAGAGGCATGGCTTAGTTTTTTCAGGTATTTGTCTTACATGGGGTATAATAGATTATCAGGAGTAAGTGGACATCTGGATTTTTTTGATGACTATGGTTAATTTTGTTCAAACAATGGTAATTGTTTCAGGTACAATGGCACTTTGTCACGCAGCGTAAGAAAATTTAAAACCAACTGCAAATAATTCAAGATCTAAACATAATGTGCTTTTTGCACAGTGTTTCTGTTGTTTCAGTGACGACAGTGTTTTGGGTTTTTTTAAATAGGTTTATTTGACTTAGAAAACTATTATTTGAAATTTTTATTGACAGATGAAACTAAAAGATACAATCCTGTGGAGCAGTAACTATCATGGTGGCCAGAGGTGGGAGGTCTGAAAATGGTTTATTGCCAGTAGGAAAAATGTTTGGAACCAGCCCTCTGAAGGTTCACCACCTCTGCTACGTGCATTTCATTTTGTTCCATTTTTAAGGATATATACGATTATAGTGCCAAACTATGCAAACTTTTCCCACCCTAACATATGTAGCCTTTGTTTTGATTGTCTCTCCATTAATGATGTGAGAATCCTGAAGTCAGCTAAAGATGAGGGAGGGTCAGGCTATTCCAGCTACAGGACACTGAAAAAGTCACTGTGCTCCGTGGGGAACAGTTAAAAGGAAGGACGTTAGTCTTGCTGAGATTTTCTTTGCTGTTGTGAAAAAGCTGTAGAAGTTAATTTTGAAGGAAGCCTTGTAGTCTTACTCCAGAGGGGAAGAGGTTAAACAGCATGAATGATTGTTTTTGATGATTTAAAAAGATGAGACACTACCATTTGTACACTTTAAGAAGTGGTAGAAGGTACCGCTTGGGACTATATTTGCGCCTATTTGCAGTGACTGGTACTTACCTACTCTTACCATCAGGGGAAAAAACCATATAAATTAATGCAAATAAATTCATTTCAGTTGGGAGCTCAGTGGAGAAAAACATTCATTTCACAAGCAATTGTGACACAAACATACTTAGCACTTTATTAGTTAGTGTATCATTGCCTTAGATAGCACTCCTGCCCACTGGCAGCTGTGCTGTTTGAAGGGTAATGAACCGTGAAATAAGTAAATGTCTACAAAGAAATTTGTAAATTGTGAGCACGGCATTGGCAACTGAGAAAATGGTTTAGAAAAATAGGTGAAGTCTGTACTATAACTGATGTATTCAGTGTACATGTATTAATATAGGAAACCTAATAAAAAGGAAGAAGAAAGGCAATTATAGTAGGTATATATTGCAATCTGTTTTTTCTTTTAAACAAACCTGCTTATAGAGAAAGACTGTGAAATGATTGACATCTTGGCAATTCCTAGTTTGCATAAAAAGCAAATAAAAGCAGACAGCACAGAGTACTTGGAATAAAATTGCAAACACTTTATTTTTTTTTCCTGTTACAGTGTTGATATTTGATATTGCTTGAAATGTAAATCTGCTTTTAATTTTACAATAATAACGGTATAACTATGGTTATTTCACTCTAACTTTAGTTTTACATTGATTTTGTATTTTTCTATTGTTCTGTGGTGTTTTTTTTTTTTTTTTTTTTTTTTCTTGTTTCAAATCAGACTGAGCCAGATATTTCGGTGTGGTCTCTTTGCTGGCTGCCAGTGTATTGTTCTGGTAGATGTGCAGTGCGTGCAAAGGAAAGATCACCCCCTGTGAAAAGCAGTATTCTGGAGGCTTGTGTGCCTTTTACTCTGTCACTCCGCAGCTTTTCACAGCTTTCTTGATAATATTTCAAACTGGGCTTTTTCTTGGGTGGAGTTTGCCAGCCATTTCACTTTCTGTGCAGTTTTCATGTTTGCTGGGCCCTTGTGACAGTTTAGAGCAGGAGGAATGAGCATAGCGGCAAGGCAGTAAATTCAAAGAGTTAAACTGAAAAAACACTTAGATTAGCAAAATGCTCTATTTAAACAGAAGTGAGCTGTGAAGCTAAGTTGGGGGTTTCTTGGTCTGTCTATCTGTTGGAGGGTTTCAAGACCTGACTGTTCAAAGCCACATCAAATGGCATGTTCTGATTTCCATGTCCACCATGCTTTCAGCGGGAGGTTGGACTGGTGCCCTCCTATGACTTGCTCCAACATGGATGATGTTAGAAATGAAGCCTTCTCAAATATATGAGAGCCAATACTGTCCAAAAGATGTGTGTTTTCTGCTTTGTGTGTGATATACTGACATTCATTTATCCAGAGGAAGATTAAATGTTCATTGATTTATTTATCCTCCCCCCCTCCCCAATGGAATCCATTCTTGATAACAGCTTTAAATATTTTGTCTGTCTTTTGGGGGTGGCATTGTTTTTCATTCAGGAAGAAATGAAATGGAATTGCCTGAGGGAAAGGTGACAGAGCGGAGAGTTCCGTTTGTGAGGCCTGTAGAAAATAGTGCCAAAAGACAGGAAAACACAGATAAAAAGAAAATGGGAAAGATGAAAGTACGAAGATAAGGGCTGTATACTCTGCGTAAAGACTTCACGCAAGTTGTTTTGGACAAATAGTTTAATGAATGTTAGCTCTATCTTACTGTCAAAACACTTCTCATTTTCATGAATTTTATTTAATTGAAAGTGATAAATAACTCCCCCCTTCCCCCCATTTCTTAAATTTACAGAACATTACCTTGTTGCCATTTAAAACAATATTCAATTGGACAGCCTTAATGGATTTTTATAACTCAGCAAAATTTACTGATAAGATAAATTAGGTTTCAATTAGTCTTGATTCTAGCGGATGGAAATTATTAGAAAAATATTAGTGTTGTTATCTACTAATTTAAAACCTTTGCTCTAACTGGAGATGGTTTGAGAGGAACTTTGATGGAATTGCTTCAGAAATGATTCTTAGTATTCTTTAGCTATTGCTTATATTGCGATTAAGTCCAAAGGGCCCAGATCTCCTATTGCATTGGCATTGTATACAAAGCAATGCAAAGAAAAGCCCATCTCAAAACAGTACTGACATTTTACCAGGTAGGTGCAAACCCCAGAAGAAAAGAAAGAACCTGTAGATGTTGTAATTAATGTAATAACTAGTAGGAATAACACCTCAGTCTGAAACTATGAATGATGTTTTGCACATATTGCTGTGAAGAAGTGTGAGGAGAAGTTACGCAAGTAGTTTGGTGTATTTTTGGTTTTTATGCTGGGAAGGACTAGAGCCACTTAAAGGAAGACTTGAATTAAGTGCGATGACTGAAGGGGAAGGGGGATAGGGATGGGTGTGTGGGAGTGGGGGTCATTAAGCCACGAATGGCCATAAGGCCAAAACCAAGTGGCTCTCCAGTTTATAAAAGGGAAAAGGCAATGGTAGCTGGTGTTTTGTGTCTGCTTTCTTGGGGTAAGAATGAAAGCCTAGAGCAAATCTTCAGCGAGGCTGATCCTTGTGTAAGGTACATACAGCTAGGTGAAAGTTTGCTGTGATTCAGTCTGGGAGCATCCTTCTTCAGTGAAGAGATCTGCTCTTCCCAGCATAGATAACTGAGTTCTTAGCTCACAATTGCTTTAATCCCAAAGCTCAAGCGTGTGGTAAGGGCAAAGATATGTTCTCAGCCTGTCCTCTGTCTCTGGAGAGGAAGAATCTTTCTTGCAGCAGAAGCAGAGTTTAATTAAATTGAAGATCTGGCCCATTTGAAATAGAAAATCTGTACTTATCACGCCTCAGAAACATTTGGAGATGCTCATATCGGCAGTATACCTCAGATGGCTTTTTTGATTCTTTTGTCTGCAGGATTCTGAATAATATTTTCCTTATAGCTACGTGATGGTGGAAGATCAATGGTTTCATAGGTGACATGCTAATATTTAGGGAAACCTCTAAATAAGATCAGCTAAGGCAAACAGGAATTATACGCTTTGTGTTCCAAGTGATAACATAATCTAATTACATAATAATCTACATTTCTCTACTACTTTTCGTACTTAAAATCATCAAGTAATGCAGGCTATGAGAATTTCTAAAAATATTTGTCTTTTTAATAGATAAAAAGTATTTACAAATTGTCTTCTGCAAAAGAAATAGCAGCTGTATTTTCTCCTGAATAATTTGATTCTGTGCTTATTTGATATATTTTTAACTAGCTGGTGAGGTAAACTTGATGGAGTTCCACTTTTGTGGCTTTCATTTTTGGTTGCTGTTAAATTGAAAGCTGCATTTTCATTTTATAAATTGGATGAAATAGAAACCCAGACGTAAATGTACTGTTTCATTTAGACAAGTGAAGGATGATACATGTGTGGCGAAAGCTGTCTTTTGAGGCAGATTTGGTACTTCACAGCTCTACCATGGTAAGTCATGGCAGTTAAGTTGTGTAGCCTTAAGGCTTTAGTAAATACAAATCCTTTTTGACCGTTGGCTGGCACAGACATGTGGGAACAATCATCTTAGTTTCCAGTTGTTGCAGGGAGGAATTGCAGTTGTGCACAGTGAGCCATGAAAATAGTGGTCTAACACTTAAAAGAAGCTGGGCTAAACAACTACTGTGCATGATAGCACCTAATTAAATAAGGATATTAATATCCTTAGAGCAAAAATTTTTGAAGATATGTAGTTAATGAGAAGGCTGTGAGTTTAATTTAATTACAATACAAAATATTCTCAAAGGCAGGATGCTAATTAACATTTGTTGGACCTCACTGAGTTAAAAGTGCTTGTAACCAAGTTTTGTCTCCTTGAAAAATGTTTGGTTATGCAAGTGGTTAACGATGTTAGCAAACTGTTGAGTTAGTTGACTGTAGTGCAGACCAGTTGTTTGATTCCTTTCCTGCGATTATTTTAATGTATGGTGTTATAGCTTAAATCTCAGCTCTTCAAACAAATTCTTTGTGTCTGTGTTTCCTGTGCAGGATCATACACCTCTCTCCGCTAACATTACCTACGTTATTGCGATGCAGTAAGATTTTAATGCAGTAATATTTGTTATAGAAATAGCTTTATGTGGCATTAAGTGAATTTAATCTGTATAATTGCCCTTGGTTATTATCTATTCTGTGAAATATAAAGAAGAAACGCTTTGAATTGTTTCCCTGGTACTTCTCTGTTGAATGTGCACTTCTTCGTTCACAGGAGACTAATTTGTGCTAATTTCCATATTTTTGAGAAGGAAGCATGGGATGTAAAATGTCATGGGAATGCCAGGGTTTGCTGATGTTGTTACTGACACCATATATTTCCCTACGTGTGTCCATTACGCCAGCTGTAATGGTTTAAAGACTCTGCGTGCATCACGAATGATTTCCACCATATACTCTTTGCCACAGACCTATCTCTCTGTTTTTGAAAGGTTCTTTCTGAACTGTAAATATTTTCCATGTGATAGCAATTTTAATTTTAGAGAAGAAACTGTGTAAGGAATACCAGGCTGGAAGAAATAAAGATTTAGAAAAGTGGGAAAAAATTATGTTAAAAAAGCAAACAATTATCTCGGATGCATTTGAAGGAATAACAGTTAAAAGAGAAGAAAAGGAGATTATTTTTAAGTATTAATCGAAAGCTTCGTGGTGAATATCAGGTGTTCTACAGAATCTCAGGGGGAAATGAGTCAAAAAGGAGCATGGATCTGAGGAGAGGGATTGCAGAAGATGCTGCTACTCAAGAGCTCTGGGACAGGAAAATCAGTGCTGGTGTATAGAGCTGCTAAAACATTGTCTGAGCCAGTACAGTGCTGTAAAACTAAACCCTAACAAGATAAAATCAGAGAGCTAGAAGACAACTATTTAGAGAGTTTTGAAAATGTTGATACTAGTGTAAAGTTGGATTGAGAAGTAGATCAGAAGATAGATAAAATAGATAAGGATGCTTTGCTTTCTATTTCTGTAGGAATTCTTTGGCTGCTTATTTGAACATAAAGGGTCAAGTGGGATTTGTAGAGGCAAACCTTAATTCTGATATTTTGTAATATGTCTTGTTTTGTTCAAAGTTAAGTAAAAGTTTTCCTTTAAAGTGTGTTGGTTTCGTGGATATTCGTATAGGACTTGTGAATAACCGTTGCCTTTACCAGGTTCTCTTCTACTTCTGTCCTTTTGCCTTTGTCTTTCAAACTGTTCAAGTTGACCAAGCGTAACTGCTGATTCTTATCTTTCAAGAATACTTTTACAGCTGCCCTGCATTGTGAGATCAGGCACCAGAACAGTACAGGGTGGGAAAGTCTGAGGAGTTTGTAAATGAAAACAATTCTGGATCATGTTCTCTGCATGCTTATTGTCCCCTTTAACCTGTTCAAACTGTTGAAGATCCAAGAAGATACTTAAAATACTTTCCATTAGTTTAATTACTCTTAAACTGTATCATTTACTCATTATCCTGAACACCATTAGAGCAACACTAAATTGGATTCTGGAATAGGTGATAGTATTCATAGATACTATAGTTGTCTTCCTATGATACCTAATTGAAATGAAAATCAGTAGCTATCATACATGCACATTTTTATACATTCATAACCTTTTCAATAAATGACATATTGATGTTTTCCAAGCACATGTACAGTTTGTGGGTGAATTTAAAACATTTTTGTAGGAAGTTCAAAGAAAGTGACTTCCTGTTGTAAAAAATTTACAGTGTTTTCTCAGTAGTAAATTCGGAGTAACATCACAGTTAAAATATTCTTCACTGAGGATGCTAATGTTGCCTTAAAATTTAGGACAAATAATAAAATAATAATAAGAAAATTTCTGGTAGAAATTACTACCAGTAGTAATAGAAATTTCTAAGATTTATTTTCTTTGCTTTTTTCCAAAAAGTGTTCATGATGCCTGCTTGCCAGTTTAACAGAAGGATTCTTTGGTCAGTGGCTTTCATGGAAGATGGATTATTTGTATTGGAGCTTCATCTTTCATCTTTAAATTTAGATACATAGAAGCATCATGTAAAAATAAGTAGCATCCTTGTAGGGCAAGAATGGTAATTCTAGAGGAAAAATTGCTCAGATATAGTTGTTCTCCCATTTATGCTCACTGATCCTTTACGTGTTTCAGAACTCTAAAACTTAACACAGTGCACTCTTTTTAATGGACTCTGCACTATGCTGAATTTCAAACAGAACATTCATTTTGCATTCAGTATCCACATTATTTGAGTTGAAATAAGGTAATGTTTCCCTTATTAATTTATTTCATTTTTGAGGTGACTGTAAATTTTTTTTACACTTTTGGCTAGAAGATATTCCATTTTCTTCATTAAGAGACACACAACACTAAGATGTTAATCGTGGAGCTGTTTCATTTTTCTACGTAGTTGATAAAAGAGAAATTTGCTTTTCTCTCAAGAATTTTTTTTTTTTTTTTTTAGGCCAGTTCTATCTTTCCTGTAAAAAAGTCCTGACTGACCTTTCAATATAAGGATTGATTTCCTTCCTTGTTTATTTTGAAGTGTTGCCAGAAATTGGGGTTGAGGGGTGGGGAGAAGAGAAGTTGCCTTTATTTTATCCGATTTTAGGATTTTATGCATGATTTCATAGAGCTGTGGTAAATACAATAGTACATATTTAATACAGCCTGTAGGTTTATGTTTGCAACAGACCGGAAACAATTGAGAGTAGTTTTCCTAAGCATAACCATAAACATAATGAACTTGATCCTGCCAAGTGTCAGGCCACAAATAAAGACAGACACATATGTGGTCAACCTGCCCTCCGTTTCTAGGAAAAGTGCCATTGGACCAACTAACCTCAGTTTAAATCGGGCAGGAAATGTTTGCCAGGCTTGACCTAGGCTCATACGCATTGGTGACTCAACAGTCGTTGCCCGGCCCTCTGGCTGTGTTGGTTTATGAGCCGTGCCAGAAATTGAGGCCTGTCTGCCTTGAAGTGCCAGTCGCCTCTGTTATCTCTTTCCTTTGCAGCTTGACGCTGTGTACTAGCGGTGCGGCAGCAGGCTGGTTTCCTTTGTGTCATCTTCTGTCGCACATTTGAAGCCGTTTGTTGCATCCTTAGTGTGAGAGTGAGCCTAAATGAAGAGAAGTCAATTTGATAGCACCTGCCGTCACCCGGTTTCATCTCTTCGTGAAGGAGAAAGAGACCGATGGCGTGGTTGTATGGTTCTCTGCTTCTGTCTCCAGTTACTGTCCTGCACCCCATAACCATCTCATAGGGAATGGGAATAAAGGCATGGCATACTTTGAGGTTCAGGGCCTCTCTTTCATCATTTTTGAGCTGGCTGAAGAGTGTCAGCAGCCATGTACACATGGGGGTTGGCCACACAGGTAAGAATCGTAACAATTCAGATTTGTTAGGCTGGAGTTTCCCCGCCTAGGAAAGAGTTCTTGCATGGCTTTAATAGTTTTATAGGTCTAAAATATAGTGGTAATAGTTAATGCAAAATTTTAAAACACGAGCAATCATCCTTTAGAATGTCAAATGCAGCAACTGGGAGAGAACCGGGGATGGCAGCTGTGATGTGCCATAGTGATAAATCAAAATAATAAATTCAAAACATATGTTATGATCTCAGTAATATGATCCAGATTATGCATTAAAGGGTAACAGTTGGACATTTTGAGTGCTAGAAGTGTTCTTTGCCTTTGACCTGATGCCTGGAGGTGTGCTGTGTTGCTGTATCGTGATAAACTGTATTTGCACTCAAGTGGCACCATCGACCTGAATTTTTATTCAAATGAGCCAAACGAGTTTGGCTTTTAGTGTAAAACTATGAAGATTCTTATTTCATTGCGTAAGATGCAGAAGGAACTGAAAGGTACCAAAATTTGGAGGAGAAGTGAAGCTACTTGTTGTGGTAAAGCCTTGAAACGAGTGTGAGAGCACTTTTATACAAGTGATGAGAACCTCCTGGACATGATTGACTTAAATTAGCTTGATTGCTTTTTATCAATTGCAGCTGCACTCTTTAGCATAAAAATGCAAAACATCCAAAAATCATTTGCCTTGCAGTGTAGTAGAAAGATGGTTTTAGTTAGTCTTTAAGATGTTTCAAATGTTTATTCTACACAGATTCTCTGAGAATGGAACCAGAACATATCTAGTTACAGAGAATTAGTACAGATATTGTAAACTTTAAGAAAATTAATTAAGGAAAATATGCTTCTTTATGAATTACATATTTAGAATTTGGGTTTTTTTTTTCCTTTTAATTGTGTTAGTAAGTTAAATAGTTCGTAAGTTAAATAGTTCAAAGATATTTTTAATAGTGGCATAATCAGGCATCTGCTCTTAAAAGCTAAAAGAGGGAGACTAGAACTTTTTGTGTGATGTACAGTTGTCTCACTTGCTGCCTGAACTGGCTGCATGCTTGAAAGAGAAATCCTGAAGTTAAGAAAAAATAAATTTCTTTCTAAATTAGGGGAGAAAATTTTAGACCAGTGTTGAGGGTTGCAACTCAGCGTTGACAACTTAACTAGGGAAAGGCTGTTTTTTGAAGGCTGTGTTCTATATATTGGATTTTTTACATTTGATGTTCATTTCTCATCTGAATTTCCTTTTAGTGGGATTAGTAGTTTATATTAAAGAATGAGATTGCCTGAAGTCAGTCTTTTGTATACTTTTAAGTTTTTTTGATACAGGTTGCCTACACTGAGGTCAAACCCTTTTATTATTCCTTAGATTCATTTGCTTTTACGTATTCCTAGGGTAATTATGCCACTTTAAGTCTGTAGACAGATTCTCGGAATGAAGATGTTCAAAATGGAAAAATATATTTAAGGGCATACTTAATGGTACAATTTCAGTAGCTGAGTACCTGTTAAAGGCAAACACATATATATATGTATGTATATATATATATATATAAAATAAAGAAATTTGTATACATATGTAAAGAAATCACAAGAAAGTATAGGGACTGGTTTTTTTTTTTTTTTTTTTTTTTTTTCACCTTCTGCTCCTAGGGTTTATTCTGTGTTAATGTTAAAAGTCATATGTATATACATCATTCAGCAAATGAAGTTGTAATTTTCTTTGCTCTGTTTGGTCTTGCAATCCAGCACAGAGATGAATAAGGATTGAGGGTTGTATTACCTCTTGCATAAATAATAGAAGGGTTTAGAAAGCTTCGGTTACAGTGGCACTTAACTGCATCTGCACAAATTTACAGGCAGACTGCAGAGGTATTACTGGGGGTATAATGTATGCAAGAAGAACAGAAGCTGACTTTGCTTTCCTAGACTTAATTTTCAGGAATGATAGGCCTAAAAAACCCCTTGTTTACTGTAAAGTGAGATGGAAATCAAGGAGGCTAATACTCCTATATATCCACAGATATGCTGTTGTAATGCAATCTTAGGCTAAATCTATATTTAATAAATTAATTAAATTAAATAATATGTGATTCGTTTTGTGGTCTATTAGCTATTCACTTTTATTGTTTAAAACTTATTTACTAAAGGAGTACTTGGAAATTAAATTCTTAGAAGCATCTTTTTAAAGCTCCAAAGTGGTGTTGAGTTGAACTGTGTGAATTGTGTGTCACTACCTGGGGTTATATGGGGAAAGTCATTAGGTATTGTTTAAGACAGCTTGACAATTACAGACAAATATTAGCAGCTCTTTAATGTGTCCTTTTTAACGCACTGGGTTGAAAACATGGTTTCTGGTTGTGGTTTTGTTTTATATTTTTTTTAACTTGAGATGGTATTGTGATACTCATATGTGCTGATAAAGGTAATTACATTTGCATAGTGCAGGATCCTATGTAGTTAATCCATGCTAAACTTGACATTAATATTCCTTCTGTGTGCTGGCATTGTAGCATTTCTTGAAATTGCATCTTTACTTCCCAATCTTTTGAGAAGATAGGAAAAAGGAGCAGAATTTCACCCATGTGCAGAATAGTGTATGCCTGGAAAAAAGATTACTTTCAGTATGCTTTCCAGGAAAAGAAAAACAGATGAGGAACGATACTTGCTTGCTTTATTTATTTATTTATTAATTTATTTATTTTTAGAAATATGTATTTACATTGTATTTAGATTGTTAGCTTTTTTATTCATAAGAACACAGCGAACGGAGAAGAAGGTTAAAACAATAAGCGAAACATATATTGTTTACTTTAAATATACCACAACGTTTTCTTCAACACGTCACTGTTGAAGAACAGTGTTACCAAACCTGTTACCAAACCCAGTTTTATTGCTAACCCGTGACTCTGAAATTTTTTGCTTTGTAATCTTGGACTTAAATTTTGCTCTGAAGTTCATATACCAAGTTTAGTTATTCCCAAAGCAGAATCTCAACTCGTGCTCCTCCTTCAGTTAAAGAAGTAGAATTTGTAGGAGTTGTGTTTTCATTGCTATGGAAAGATGTTTTAACCTTCACGGTGCCATAACTGGAAAACTAAGCTTATAGTGTGGCTAAAAAGAATCATCACCACTAGCTGAGTTTGAAAGGTTTATTTAGATAACTTATGCTGCTGAGATCACTATGGTCTTGCTACAGAAGCATTCTTTTTGGGTCTCCTAAGTCAGAATTAATCAGTGATTTTTTTCCCTTCAGAAATAAATCTCATATTAAAAAAAAAAAAAAAATTATCCTTACAAATTCTGGGATCAATTCTAGTTTTCACTCTTGGTCCAAGACACGTTTCCCTACTCAGCTGTTCCCTAAATCAAACTGCTACTTGCAGGAAGCAAAGGTCTTTGCTGTGGATGGAGTGCATAGTGCCTTTGCTTAAACAGACTTCCCAGTAAAACTGTCTCTGTGAACAGTATGCGAGCTTTATTATTTAAAGAACTATTTATTGCTATTTGTTATATTCTGAACAGCTTAGAATGTTCTTGCTGGGAGATCTCTATCATTTTTTAATCTTATTAATGTTTAGCAGATACAGAGATAAACTTTTACCAAGAATGTACCTCACTACGTGCCAGAATAGTCCTTTTAGGGTCCATTTATGGACCTTTGAGTTCACATTTAAAAAAAAAAAAAACAACAAAGAGAAAAAGAAACAACCAAAAAAAGAAACTTTTAATACTACTCAGTATTACTTGCATTGAACATTTTAGAAGGTTTGGCTCAACTCTGAGTATGGACATAAAGATCTCTCCCGAGGTAATCTGTTCTTCTGTAACTTCTAGAAAGATTCAATTTAATTATGTATTCTCTTAGTTTTCTCTTATTTCTTGTTTTAACAGACCTGACTTCTTAATTCCATGAAATTTACGTCCTTGGCCTGGTAGAAAAAAAGAGTATAAAATAGGATGTTATTTTCGATTTAATTTTTGAAGTTAATTTGTCACTTATCTACTAGCACATATATGTTTTCAGATTTAATACTTAGGATAGAATTGAGCCAGCTAGGCTTTGTTTCACAGACTTTAGGTAGGATTTCTCTGCACAGATGCTTTAAGTCATGCAGTTCAGACCCAGCACATCTGTTTCAGTTATGTCATCTATCTAACTCTAATGTAAGAGTGATTATGTTTGAATCTACCCTTGAATATTGCTAGTCCTTCAGGTGGGCATTGTAATCACAGAGGACTGGGAAGAGACGAGAAAAAGGATATAACAGTGAACTGGTGCAGCCAATGAAAGAGAACGCATAGCTGATATGTGTTGCATAGTGATCTCATCAAAAAATTTCCACTAGAAAACTTAATGTTGTTGTTTATTGAAATTAGGGCTTGCTATCTCTAGTTTGAAATTATTTGTTATTTGGGAAAGGTTTTGCTAAAGTCATTATAACCAATAATGTAGTATTTTGCCTCTAGATGCAAGGACATTCTGAAACTCTAAACAAACAGGATTTCTGACCGCAATCACTGTGTAAGTATATAGGATGTTATTAAGAGCAGCAATGTGCAGCTGGAAGCCCCTAAGCATTACAGGTATCCTATGACCCTATTTACCCTTTGTGGAAGGGCATTTTGTAGGTGTCTCTTGCGCTCATACACAAGGCTGATATCAAACCAGCTGATATTTACTTTTATTTAGGAGATTATGCAGCCTGGCTTGCTGGAAGAGAGAGGACTTCCCTCTCAGCTTTTATATTTGGAAAATTTTAGAGGCGAATTTTTAATCAGAGAGATTACAAGTAGTTAGAAGTTATTCACTCTTGAGAAAAATGCAGCAGTTTACAGAGAAAATAACTTGGTCTCTGGAAGAATGTGGACAGGAGTGATACAAAAGCCAAAATGCCATGTTGAAGAAAACGCTGTGGTGTATTTAAAGTAAACAATATATGTTTCGCTTATTGTTTTAACCTTCTTCTTCGTTCGCTGTGTTCTTATGAATAAATGAAAAATATTGCCCAAGCTGTTTTGTGTCACGCTATTTATGAGCTGGCTGTAGATCCTGGAAGATGAACTTGTAGCCAAGCTGATTCCTGCTGGATCGACTGATGTAGGAATGTCTGGTAAACAAGTGGGTGACATAAACAGGTATTCCAGTCTGAGAACAGGGTAAATCATGAGTCTCTTCTGAGAGATGCGTTGCTCTCAAAACATGTGAAATTGAGAGAGAGGTCAAGGGTACAGCTCAGCCCTGCAGGCTAACATGGGCTCTCTAGCTCAGCTGGGCAGAGGTTTACCTACAGGCACCTCCTTTGTTTGAGTGCTCCGAGTAGGTTACAAACCTCAGCGTGCTTTCTGAAAATCACACTTTTACTCCTATTTGTAATAAGTGACTCCTATGAGTAAAAGAATCTAAACTGAGAAAAACACCTCATATAAAATTCTATTTTTATCATATATAAATCTAGCAGATATTTACTGATGATTCTAGTACTATTATGGAATTCTACACATTTTCATGATGTAGTTAAATGCACGGCCATGACTTTAAAAAAAGAACATTGTGGCCTTTTAATTCACTCTCTATTAATCTGTTACAGTATAATAAAATTTGAATGTTATTGGAGACAGAAATTTCAAAAGTTAAAATCTTCCAAGACTGAGAGTTTTGTAAATTGGTTTTAAGTGTTTTAAATTTATAACTATCATTATGTTGCTAAATAACATTGACTCTGGAATGACTGACTTCCTTTTGCAGTAATTCAAAAATATTATGACAGCTATAGCTTTATAGTGAGCATAAAAATCAGTGAGGTAAGTTCAATGAGGTAAGGTTAGCGTTGGAAGTTTTATTAACAAAAACTTTAAGTATTAGCACATGAGTTACAATTCCCACGTGTTTTCCAAAATTTGCAGGAACTGAATATTAAATTGTGAACTTTGGACTAGTTGCTTTAAAATAACTAATTTTAGTGGTATGAGGGTGCAAAGATATAAATTTGAACAAAACAGCTGTTAGGCAGTTGGCTGCATTGATAAGATACACATGATCAGCATTCCTCGTGGCATACAATGTTCCACTACAATGAGTTTCGAACTGCCTGAGGGAACCATTTGTATCTTGGCTTCAGTCTCTGGTTCAGCTAAAACTTTTTCTAGTGTAGTTTGACCAGTCAGTAGTACTGATTTTCTCTTTTAAAGAGCAGCATAATCTGGATGAGCAGAAAAAGAGAATGAGAGAAAAATCAGGATTGTTTAGGAGAGGTAGTGGCTCGCTAAGCTGCTGGGGAGGGCGGCTGGGAGCGTTGTGAAACCTGTAGATGCCGTCCTTCAAGCAGTAGGTAAAGGAGAGCAAGTGCGTTTGATGCGTTACACCATCGGGTGCTTCTCCCCCATCCTCGTACAGAAGACTTGAAAGAGCTCGTGGTGGGGATTCTCTGAATTAATATGAGATAGTGTGAGTTTGTTTTCCTGATGTGAACAGCCAACACCGTCCTGTGTTTAGAAGCCATCTAATGTCACTTGCTGTTCCTATCGGCTGCAACGTGCTTGGCCACTTTAAACCTCTTCCCTTTGGTCAGTTCTTAAATGCTGAAGCAGTATGAAGACAGTAAAACAGGTTATCCTTTAAAGACTATAAAACTTGTTAACTACCAGCTCTACAATAACATAATTTGCTGAATTAAAATGTAAACTGGAGCACCCAAAATACCCAGAGTAACAGGGGTGGGAGTGTTTTTGAAATAATGCTCAAAAGTGGAATTTTCCTTTGAAGGGAAAAAGCTAGCGAACTCACTAAAGCTTCAATTTTCAACAAGAATGTAAAAGCATATCAATTGTCCAAAATTTATGTGTCTGCAGCTTCAAAATGTGGCCACATTCTGCCTTGAATTTTACATAGGTCAGAAGTTTTTTAAAGCAACGAACGTATTATACCGTGAATTACTAGGTAGAGCTATTGCTTTGAAAAAATAATATTCGTCACATCAGACTGAAAAATTAGGGACAAATGATGAGAGAATAGCTTTCATTTTATTGTTGTGTTTTAGAATAGGGTTTTTTAGTAGCTCTGAAGTGGAGAGTACAGTTGGGACATTTTAAAGACGAATGGTATCCTTTCTTGAACTCAGTTCTTGTATTTGCAAGAACGGCCTGGGTGAGGATATGCTCTCTGTACTTAATGCTTCTGTATAGAAAATTGCAGGGATAGCTCTTATTTTTTTAATGGTTTAAACTGCTTTGTTTGGTTTTTTTTGTTTTTTTACTCAAAACATAGCATATTACATTTTCCCAGAGACATATGGATGTCTAAATACAGGCACCAAGATCTTTAATAGGAGTTTGGTTTTTGATTAACTGAAGTGGTTCCTCAAAAGGTGGCTGCATAATACACCGAGAGAGCAAACAGTAGCACATAGAAGTGTCAACCGCGCTGTGCAGTCTGTAGTGTCATCAGGAAGAGGGAGAACGATAGCACAAAAGGGGAGAAGACAGGCTCTTGGACACAGCGTCAAATACTGAGTGCAGTGTGTGCTGGGAGAGAGGTGGAGTTAGGAGAGAGATGGACAATGGGTTACAGTTTGCCATCTCTGTTACCCCAGGTGCGGTGCTACAGTACTCTTAATGCTCGACCAGTAAATACAGAATTAGTTTTAGAAAAAATACAGCCAAACCTTTGCTTTAAATGTGTTTATTTATGATGGTAAAATAAATAATTCTTAACAGTGAGCCACAGTCCTGCTTCTTCATGCTTTACTTCCTCATGGAGCTCCGTAACACTAAAAACACTTTCATAAACGATAGATATAATATGGCATATAAGTTAAACAGTTAACAGTAAAGAACTTCATGAAATAAATGTCACTACGGGAGCTGTTCATGAGTGGTGGGTAATGACATGAAGATTAATAAAGTTCGACTTTGAATTTGGCAATTTTTGCCACTTACATGAACTTTTCTTTCTAAAGTACAACCCAGTTCTGAAGTTTTTTGCTGTGTGTTCTGTATTTCCAGAGCAAGTGACAGAGTTTATTGTCTTGAATAGTTGAAATAAGTAGTTGCTGAGGAAAAAGAAGTTAGACAAAATTAAAAAGCAGTTTACTTGGACAGAGGTCTTTGAAATGCTTTATGTGTTAGCTATCAGATCTGCTTTTGCTTTATTTTTCTAGAAAATGGTGGTGTTATTCAGATTGCCAAGTTTTACTAGTAAATGTACTGCCAGAGCTTGGGAAAAATAAGTCAAAGACTCTAAAAATTACCTAGTGTTGAGTGAAAAGCCAAAGAGAGCGGTTTTGTGTACCAGAAATCCTTATCCTTTCAAATATAAATATATATATATATGATGCTGTAAAATGATCCATATTTAATTTCCTTTCAGGTTATATTTGAAATGCCATAGATGTGAAAGGAGGAGTTAGAAAATGGCAGACATTTCTCATAGTGCACTGGCATGCTTCATTGGGAATACTTCATCGTTTCATTATTTTTGGGAGATGTGATTTCACAGTACCATTTTCAGGGAAGAGATGATTTCTAATATTGGCCAATTGATCCAAGCTATAAATGAAACAGTATATTTTGCTTCTTGTCTTCCACAAGTTGAGGAACTGATTTAACAGCTTTTTGGTTTTACACCATCTGGAGGTTCATATCTGACTTATGAAATGATGTCATACGTGCTTAGCACCAAACAGATACCTTATAGGAAAAGGTCGTGTGCAGTTCAGGCTGAGCTAGTTCTTTTTCACATTATGAGAATTACAGAAGTCTTGGTTCATGATTATTGGAGGCAGAATGAAGAATTTAGGAGAGGAGAAAATGACTGACATAACCAATGTTCTTACAAACGTCCACGTTGCATTCCTGTAAATAGAAAGTAAATCTGCACACCTAAGACCACACACAGTAAGAGCTGCCTGTTCACTTTACCAGGCTGGCACTGGCTCACGGTTCTGCCTCTCTGAAATGTCACGCGGAGCACTGCTTTCAGAATGGCTCCTTGCTGTGCGTGTCAGTTTGGGGGATTTCAATCAAAACATTGGGCTTCACTGTATAGGTGGATTTGGAATTCAAGTGCTGTGCTACGTCAGTCTCTAGATATCCTGACCACTGTTTGAGGAGATCTAAGAAAACAGTGATGTATTTGGCAGATTCTCCTTTTTCCTTTTTGCCTTCCCAACATTGGTGTCAAGACACAACCTAATTTGAGCTCCACACAAAATAGCTTCTGGGGAGGAAGACTAGAGGTATCTCTGTTTCCTGTTCTGGCGAGGGGAAAAGGATGACACAGATCAAAACCCGTACTGTGTTATAAGTATTATCCTTTTCTGATCTTGAAGGTTTTAGACTGAGGTCTCAAATGGACTTGGCTTTAATTATAAAATATAATGGCTAAAATATTTCTGCACAGAAAGGAAAAAAGGAGTATCAAATAAGGTATTGTCTTATAAAAGAATAGGAAAATGTATGGTTTGAATTGCCTCTTTCCAGATTAAAATGGGGGAAATGCTATGTCAGTCATCCAGGTCACTAAGCTGCTTCTCATCATATTTGAGAAATCTTTCTGTTTCACCAGGAAGGTGAAATTCTTTTAATAAGGAATTTCCTTTTAATTCTGGGGAACTCGAGTTCTAGCTAGAACAGTAAAGACAGTTTAACCTCCTAAGTATCACGTTGGATTTGTTATGGCTTGGAGGCATCGTGGACTGTTATGGAAGTGTCCGAGTCCTTGATAGACAATGTGTGGTGTGCGCCCATATTTTATCTCTCTGTGTTAGCAACGAGGGTGACCACTGTGGCTGCGGAGCAGCCAGAATCACTCACCTGCCGGAGAGGGAGGAGTGGTGAGGGGAGACACTGGGGCTGGAATGGAGGACCTGCCACCTAAGGCTGTGGTTGGACGTGCCGTACTTTTTCTTTCTTTCCCAACACTTGCACTGTCCCCACTGTGCAAGCGGGGTTGCTGGGATTAAGATTCTTTGGCTGTTACAAATCTTTCAGAACATTTTTCTAGTGTAATTGAAGCTGCACTTCAGTCATTCTTTAAAGCTTTTGAAGCTACCGAGGCTAGAAATGAATTCTTAAGTGAAAACCAAGATAGTCTTCTATTAGGAGCAAAATCTTGCAGGAACTGGGCTTCTAGGCAGAAGTTCATCACTTCAGCACTTACATCTAAATATATTCAGATCTTAAGTTCATGTGCAACATTTTGTGGGAGAATGCAATTCACCTCAAACACGAGTGTTCATTATTAAGTGTTGAAAAGATCATGGAGCTGAAAGAATTCACCCAAGGTGCCAACTATTTACGTGAGAGCTTACTAGGTGCCTTGTACTCTGTGGCACACTCACCTTAGTGCTAACTTAAAGGTTTTCACGTGGATGGCTTGAATGCTAACCAGCGAAAGATGGAGATTCCGGCTCTGCTGCAGAGTTCCATGTGTGTTTCTTTTTGTTGTGAAAGAAAATCTCTGTGCACCATCTCTTGTCCCTCCAGGTTGAATCTGTGTCTTTATTTTGGGAATAGAAATAATATATTAGTTGTATTATAAGCGGGCTAGCGGTGAAAGGAAATGCAGAAAGGTTCAGCCACGTTGTGCTTTTTGACAGGTGTGTGAGGGCAGGATTTGGGGCTGAGAAACTGGAGGGGACAGAGCTCTGCTCCCCTTTCTTACACAAGCTGTCACTCACAGACTTGGACTTCAGCATTGCCCACTCCTCCTCTCAGTCCTCCTCCTTGTGCTCCCAAGTTTCAATGCCTAAAATCCCCACTCCCGAGTTGAATCTGGTGAGCCGTGATGACAGGATGTGTGGGAAGAAAGCTGTGAAGGGGGGTGCCAATTGTCTGCTCGGCCCTTAGGATGGGGACTGGATGAATAGAGCAGAAAAGACCATTGACTCAGAAACTGCCTGGTTCAGCCAAGCAGAACAGGACTCCATCAGCACGTGTGTAAGCTACTATGTTATCCCGGTCACCAGGGAACAGAATCAGTGCTTTGTTTATCAGTAGGTCTAATAATCTTCAACTCCCTTTGAGTTCAAGCTTTAAGCTTCTGCCCAGTGGCAGTTGGAAAAGGAGACTTGCAGCGCTTGGCTGACGAAAACCCCTTGTGGAGCTCCTGCTGCAATGTTATGATGAGCTCCTGCTGCAGCTTAAAGGCCAGGCAGATTTTTTTTTTTTTAATTTGACTTAAGGGATTGCTTTCAGACATGAAGCAAATACGTGATTAAGTATAAAGAAGATGTGACTTTCGGACAAGGTCTTTTCTGTTTATTAAAAGAGCTCTGAAAGTTTGCTGCTACTAATATTTCTTGTTTTTTAACTTAAAAGTCATCCTCGAATCTCATTGCACACTGCTTACGAGCTGCAAGATCCTATTACTGAAATATTGTAAAAAAGGACTTAAAAATAGAATAAATCCAGCAGAATATAAATCTTTTTTCAAGTGCATAGAAAAGCAACAAGCCATATTAAGAGCAGGAAGAACATGCGTTTCAAGATCCAATAGATCATCTAAATTGCTCCCAAATCAAGTTTTAAAATGGCATCGTAAAGACTTTTCTGTGAATAAAATTAGTGATTTCCATACCCCAGGCTTGAATTTGGGATTCTGAGACTGCACAAGGAATGCACAATTGAATCTGTAATGCTTAACACTGATTGGTTTTGTTGATCTCTTATGAAGTTTAAAAGTGCTGACAAAAGTTTAATGAATTGAGAGGTTCACTACTTTATTGCAAAAATACATTTTATTGCAAAAGTATTAAGAGTATAATTTATGTGATGGATGACTTTTTCTTTAGCATTAGTTCATTAGGTTCCTCCCCCCCATGACACCTGCATTTTAGGTTAGACAAAGAAATTGATGATTAGTTTAAACTAGAGAGTTGCATTCCAATTCAGTTGAATTTCTCGTTTTTTTTTTTTCCCTCCCATTACAATTCTTTATTTGTCTGTTAAACTTAGCCCACTCTTCCATACACTTTTTAAAAACATTCTTATAGGAATAATGTTATTTACTCTTTCCATTTCAGTAATATCATTTTTTCAGCAGTATAATTTTTCATCTTGCTAATTATCAAAGTCAGCCAAGTTTATATGCATCAAATTTTGAACGCCCTACATTCTGCAGTCAGTACCTTTATATTGTTGAATTATTCAAGTGTTGATGCATGATGGTCTTGTTCTCTACTTTATAAAAAACGGCACCATTAAAACTTGCAATGCTTTGTTTTCCAGCTCTACTTTTTGCTTGCAATTTCACACTGCAGTTTCAAATCCACTTAATTATCGCATCATTGCAAGACCGCTTAGGTATTTGCTTTATTCTGTTCCATCATTATATTTTAATGATCTCTTAATTTGAATACCTTTTTGAAAGTTCTTGAGAGCCAGTAGTCTGAGTAGTATATTTGAAGTTCTCAAAGGTTCTATCAGTGAGCATCTTGACAGGGACTGCTTCCTCTCCTCTTCCCAGTGTAGAGAGTAGCACTTTTTCCCTTTGGAATTATAGCTTACCTTGTGGCAACTGCTCTGTGCGGTGCTTATGTAGTGACAGAAAGGTATTAGTAGAAAAGCTACTGGTAATTTGAAGCTGTGAAGTAGGACTGATAAATCTACTTGAAAAAAATTTGCTTTCTTGTTAGCTCGTTGTTTCTTCCTCTATTTTGATATTTTTTGTGTTTCCGCCTCGATCCACGTGTGTATGCCTAGTGCTGTGGCCATGGTCTGTCTCTTCACATTGTAAATACTTCCTTGTTTCTTGGTTGTAGTCCCCAAAGAGCCAGTTCTCCCTTTGAACAGGTACCCTATCTTTTGGATTTTCTTTTTTTTCTCACCACTTTGTTCCTTGCTTCACCAAATATGTTTCTCCTTTTTGATGACAATACTTATGCTGCTGTCTGGTTTTCCTACCCCACTTTTGTAATGGAGGAGTCAGCTATTTTTCCTCATGTCTAAATATTTTTATGAGTACCAAAGCCTTTAATTGCTAATAGCAGAAGAGCTGTTTGTAGAAACAACTGTACACAAATAGTAACCAGTATCAAGTGATCTACGGATTTTTTCCAGACCACCAGCAAGTATTTGCCTGACCGTAATTTGGGAACTGTTTGAACTGTGTTAAGAGAACAATAAAATTGCATGCTTGAGCATTTATACAGCAAGAAATGCGAAAATAAAGGCTACACATACACCTTCTGGGCTGTTGGAATGCTTTTGATTATTATTTCTCTTTTTTAATAATTTTTATTTTAGGTTTTCTGTAGGTAAAACCACGTTAAGTAACGCAGAGCGATTTGGTGAGGTTTTTTGTTAAGGCATTTCTGCTTAGGAAAATCCTTGGAATATCGCTTGTTTTGGTTGACTGGGGCTTCTGCTTACTACAGAAAAGCACAATAAGAGCCATTTGTTCAGAGACTTATGCGATATACACCAGAGAAAAGAACCTTATCGTTTCCCTGTTTGCTATGTCTTTGTTAAATAATTATTTTTCTAGATGACTGCTCTGTGCCTAAACCTGTGTAGTGACTGTAATATCCGATTTACCCACTTCATGGCTATAATGGGCAAATTAAATACAGGATATGGAACACTGTTTTCAATGAATTATGTATTTAACAAGTCAAGATAATTTTCTTTGAGTTCTTATGCATATGTCAAGTTAGGAGTGTTTAAATGTTATTTCATGTTTTGATTATTCTACTTTTTCTATTCCGCTTTGGTGCTAAAAGTGCTTGTGTTTATTACATCTTTACAAGTAAAAGAATATCTTAGTCTGAGATAAAGTTGGAATATCTACATAGAAAAGAAGTAAAGCATGTCTTAAATGACAAAAAAGAGAAAGGGAATTAGAAAAAATAAATATGCTAATAATCTTTACTAAAACCTAAATGTGCTTTATTCACTTTTACTGCAGGTTGATGCCTTGCGGTTACGATTGGAAGAAAAAGAAACTTTTCTGAATAAAAAAACAAAACAACTACAAGACCTCACAGAAGAGAAAGGAACTCTGGCTGGAGAGATTCGGGATATGAAGGACATGTTGGAAGTAAAAGAAAGAAAAATTAATGTCCTTCAGAAAAAGGTAAGATCACTGATGAAAAGATATGTTGTAAAACTTTTGAGGCACTTTTAAAGGAAATATACTTATTTCTTATAGCATATTACTCTTAATGTACTAAAAATGCAAGAAGTAGGTCTGTAAGTCAAGTAGTTCTCTAATATACAATACGTTACTGTTTTCCATGGAATCATTTTTATAGTAGTATATTTTAATTATATAATGGAAATATTAGGTGCTGCAGTTTCCACCAAATTATTGGAATACATGAAAGTTCTAAAAATTCTGACAAAACTTCTTTCTCAACATGAGGGAGTCTGTTATCCTTATTAACACTGGTTACTACTTTTTCTGAATAATGTAAATAAAATGTGTGGGACTGCTAAAAGATTAGAATATTGCTTTTTTTCTTTTGTGGAGGAAGGGAGTGGGGAAAGAAAGTAAATGAAGTCAGTTATCTGCTTTACTTGTGAGCTACAGATGCTAAGAAAGGAGGCTCTCTCTGAACAGCTTTGTTAGTCTTATTTCTCATTTTCCACAGATTTAGCTAACTGCGTTTACTCTCTTTGGTAGGTTGGATTTAATCATTATAGTTTCCACTTGGGAGAATGGGGAGGGAATTTCCTGGAAAGGCAGCTCAGCAAGGGTTCTGCTTACAGTAGTAGAGTGTTTATTTACCATATCCCTTTTCTCACACTCACAACAGTATTTATGCTAACGGTTGTGTTCTGTGTGTGTCGTGTATCAGTCGTACGTAAATGCACTTGTGAGCGTACAAATATATGGAGAAAATGATCCTGGCACCAAATACATTTTACTATTACTTCTCCCCTCCTTTACAGCCGCTCAAAGAATGTCTACTCTTTACTGTCTCTTATTATTTAGGTAGTTCATGTTACTGTGGTTTTCCTCCAGGATTCATGTAGGGTTCACATGGTCTAGCTCTGCTTGTGTCTGCAATTGGTTAAATACAGTCTTTAAAAAGCCAAGCCCTTATTTTCCAGTAACTGAGAAGACTGGATTTTCAGGCGCAGGAAATAAGGCCTATCAAAACTGGAATATAGGTACATACCCACTTTAATCTTATTTCTGCATGTTTGCCTTCTTAGCAATTCTGATCATGTAAAGATAGCAAACTTCAAGCCTTTTATGCTGTGCCGACTGCTAATTGGTTTTGGACATCACTTGGGAATTTTGAAGAAAAGAATCCGGTTTTTTTTTTTACAGTTTGTATTCTAAAAATACCCCAAACAAGCCAACAGCTTACATTTGGTCTTGTATTTAATCTTGAGGAAATGGATCGGTAGGAGGAATGTGGATACAGTGATCAAAATTATGCGATGAATATAATTTACCACAGAGCTGTCAACACTATTTGTCGCGGCTGTGCGCTCAGAAATAAGCAACATAGGGTGTTGTTCTGGTTTTAATACATCCTTACTATTTTATTAGGCCTTGCAGACAGTCTTGCCTCTTTTGCACCTGCTTCTTAACGAAAGTAGTCACTCTCAAACTGCGCTATCTCCCATCGTTAAATCATAGACTAAACACGTTCTAGTCTTGTGAGCTCTCGTATACAATGTGATAAATCCTGCTAACCACTAGGTGTAACATCCGAGTTAGTACTAAACTGATTCTTTAAAAGTGGAAGTAGCACCTGAATTTTTTTGAGGTTTTTATGCTGGTATATATGCTTCCTTAGGGGACTTTTCTGCAATGTGCTAAATACTGGGTTTACTTGGAACAGAATAAATCATGATGATCACTTAAAAAAGGAGATAATTCATTTACATCATAAAATCTTAGGTGTGGATTTGCTTCTCTGAAACAGTTTTAATAACCACATTATCTTAATATGGAGATGTTAGCATTCCCCAAAATGCTAATATCAGATCATCTTTACACTGTTACTTTGTTTACAGGAAAAGAACATTATGTTTGGAAAATATGATATTTTTAAAATTGCCTTAGGTCACATTTTCAGTTTTGGATGATTATCTAATTGTGCACTGATTCCAGTATCTTTGGAGATAAATCACTCACAGATAATATGACTAGAGAAAAATTTGATTGATATATCATCCTGCTCTACTTATCCCTCTTATTTAAGTAAATCTGGAGTACGATACTATAAAGGATATTTCCTCTGTTTACTTTCCATGTAAGAGATGCAATCTCATCTCTGGACCGTGATACTTGCAGGTAGAAGGGAAGATGTTCAGTGTCTGTCTACTTTTTTTATTTTCAAGAAGCTTTCCTGCCATTAGTGCCGTTCTGTTCTAGATAATTTTATCTTCACTACATGAAGTTACGTATCCTAGGGTATTCATACTGCATAGAGCCTTTATGTTTGGTTAAAGGCAAGAGAAGCACAACTCCTTTTTGACCGTAAGCAGATTGTTCATTCATTCATGTGTTATTTCAAAAATAGGTTTGGCTACATATCATAGTAATTCCTAGTGATTCCTAATTATATATACTACTTTCATATATACAGCAGTAATTAGTAGTAATTGCTAGTTCTAATTGTTTTTATTTTGAACGGTCTCTTTTCAGGGGTTTTCAGTTAGCCTAGCGGTAGATGCTGTGCTGTAAGAAAAAGATGCTCTGCTGGACCGCTTTCCAGTTTTGACAACATATCTTTGCAATAGCAATCATACATACAGATAAATTTTGATGGAAAAGTATTTAATATATATTGATTGCAGTATTTCTGTTCTTTACTTGAATCTAAATTAGGCTTTAATCTTTTACCCCTTGCTGGATTGCATGTGCCTCTTGAGTTCCGCTACTTTTCGCTCATCTGCTCCTTCTGACATTTCGACCCATTCTTCCACTCTTCTTGTCACTTCAGGTGACAGCAACCAGACTTTTCCGTGTTGGGCATTTAGAAATTAATTTATTCTCATCGTGCACATACACATATGTGGCGAAGCCAGTGGGTGGAAAGCAACACGGACGGTTACATATGATTCTTAGGAGGGGAAGCGGTTACTGGGCCCTCTAGTGGGTTGTCCTGCCTTTGCACGTCTTCTTTCAGGTCCTCGTCCTGGTTGCTGTCCTACTCATGAAAACCCTTCTGAAAGTGAAGGAATTGCTTCTAATTCTTCCCTCTGAATTCTCTCTAGACGTGATTAATACTATAATGCCGGTCTCAATTTTCTTTTTTCTGTGCAGGGCTAAATTTTGTATCTGTGCATTTTTATTTACTTTTGATGTGAGGACTTGAGTTATTTTAGTGCCTTTATTTGTTGATGCAAGATAGATGGCTACATCTCTCTTCACTCAGCCTGAAATGCTTCACTCAGCCCAAAATAATATTTAGTTTAACGGTTGTACTCAAGTAATTGAAGAAGGAAGAATTTGTGTATAGTGCTTAAAAATGTTTCTGTAAGAAATAACCTGAAGCTGAGTAGGAATGAATATGTGACTTTGAAAGATGCAATTTATAATTCCATATTCTTTCTCTTGTGTATATTACTATTATCTGCTATCTTGAAAAATACAAAGGAGATCAACCCAAAACCTGAGAAGCTCCATTTCAAGGTTGGAGCTATTTCTTCTCCTTTCTGGATAGCTGTTACTTGGAGGACAGCACAGGTTCTGTTGAGAGCTCCTTACCAAAGGTGTAGAAGAAACAAAAAACCTGCGAATAAAACAGCTGTGGCGAGTCCCACAGGATGGCCTTAAAACACACATAGGGCAACGCATTGCAGAAAACATTAATAGGCTAGATAATGGGCTAATGATGCTTTGTCCTTCCATGAGTGGTTTTGGTGCAATTTTTTACCAAATTAAAAGCCCACTACGCTATTTAGTATAATTTGCAGGCTTAAGGGAGGCCCAGCACTGGAATGGCATGCGTTTAGAGGATTTGGATCAAGGTAGATTGGCATGGAGTAATAATAAACTTATGTCAATGTCAGAGGTGCAATATTACTTAATATTTCTTTCTTTTAGAATCTTTGGCACCACTGTTCCATTTTAGTGCCAGTAAAGTTGGGTATGCTGTTTTAATAGCCTTGTTTAACCTGGCAAAGCTAGTCTTACACCTCATATCTGTCAGCTCAGCATGCAGAGGGGCAGACCTCAGAAATCTTTATGTATTTCTTACCAGAATGTGCACGTTCTATGAATTGTAGGCTGTTCTATGAGTTGTAGGCTGAGGGGCAGAAGTACTGAACTGGACGCTGATTTTTGTCCCTTTTAGGTCCCAGATTTTCTCTTTTGCACAGTGGCTATACCTGGTGGGTTTTGTCCTCTAGGAATCTGTGGGTATTTAAAAACCACACAATTATATACTCTGAAATATGGATCTCAGTGTTGAAGCCAGTAGCTGTTGAGACAAGAACAGCATGGAGGATGAAGACCTGGATCGTATTAGGACAACAGCTTGTGGAAATTCTTTTGTGGGGACTATTATAAAGGAACACCATGTAAAGGAGGCTAATATAATATTCTACTTTGACTCACAACATAACTTTTAATGTAAAATGTTATAGTTTCCATCTTTAATAGTTTAAGCTTTGTGATTGATGAAGTGCTACATGACCGAGGGCCCTAACCTACCGGCTAATTAGCATTTGTAGGAAATGTCATAAAGCCTTAGTGGTCATGTAATAATTGGATTCTGTACTTGGAGTGGCCAGACTGTGCACACTAGATGATATTGTCCAGTTGTTGTTAAATTAAAATGTGTTGCACTATTAATTGTATGCTTCTTTTCTAAAAGGAGGACATTTATGTATGGTCAGATTAAGAGTATACTAACATAAACAAATAAGTTCTACTCTTCTGCTTAGAGATTTGCATCAATATTATTTGTCGATGCAGGAATTCTGGCTGGGAACACCACTGAAATTGAAACTTCTGAATCCAAAATGGAAGACCTAAGAGACCAATTTCTTTTGTTTGACCGTAACAAGTAGAAAGTGTAAGCACATTGCTGAAAGAAGATGCCTTTGATTATTTTTTACCTTTTTTTTTTTTTTCATGGTTCAATCAGTTAGGAGCACATTTTCATAATCTTGTAAAGGAGTCATCATGGCATGGTGAAAGACATTATTATTAACTTTGTCAAATTCTGTCAGAACACTGTTAAGTAGATTGTTATGTGAACTGGTGTTTTGCAATTACCAAATCAGAGTTCTGTTATTTCTGGAGTGAGATAAAAAATTCTAAACTTAGTTGTTCTTTAAGACAGACCAGTGTTCTGACTGCGTACCCATACTGCTAAAATAAATTGGGGAGCCATTCTAGTGTAACATGGAAGGTTCCATGTTTCAAAGCTGATATGGCGACCATTGTCTTGTGATACATTAAACAGATGTTTCTTCTAATAATATATGCCCAATTTAAGAATACAGCATTCAGTTTACTGAGTAATAGAAAACTGTATTTTTTTGGCTGCTTTTGGTTGCAGTTTCACCAAATCATGTTATGTTTTTCACATAAGGGAATATGAAAGTGAAATTGAACTAAATATAGCCAATTTTTCATCCAGGGTGGTAGACTTATTGACCCCAATACATGTCAAAAAATGGATACTCAAATTCAGCACAAAAAAAATACAGCCTGGGAACCCTTAAAGTTTGCATGTGGTATACATTGAGGCTATCTTGAAAAAATACACAGAAAACACAAGCCTAACCAGTGCAGCTGTTTGAATGTGCTTGGCCTGTACACTGAGACACAGAACAATGTCATTAAGATCAGAGGCAGTGATCATCTTCACTTCCCTTTAGCTTCTTTAATTTCCCATTCTTTGTAACATGCTACATTTCTAAGTTTTTATAGGTTATAAAAGGCCACTGGAAATACATGACTTAATATGGGTTCACTTAGTGCAGCCAACCTGAATGATCATCCAGCCTAAAACCATAGCTGTGAGTTTAGCTAAGTCCTTGCACATTGATATCCGTGCTAATTATTAAGTTTTCTAGTCTGTGACTGAATCTCTTCTCTTCTCCAACGTATTTGCTGCCCACTGAAGCTGGAAGCCCAGTATTTTTGTTGTGTGTGTCATCATGTGTCATCCCCCATGATGACCTGCTTGCAGCTGCTGCTTTTGTTCACGTCTGCACTTCAAAAGGAGAATAGTGGGATTACGTGCTTCTGCTTACTGACCTATTTGAAAGTAAGCACTTATCTTTATAAGACAAAATCACTGAATTCCTCAAATGCAGTTTAATGAGATTACAAAATGTAAAAACTCTTTTATTTAATGCCAGTTCTCTAAACATGGTAATTTTTGAATATCAGGTGTTATTTTAAATTGTGGACCCTCAAGTAAGTGAAGAAATATTGACTGCACCTGGTCTTGGTGTTAAAGTTGTTTGGAGATCTGCTTATAATAATGGTCTCTAAGCAGGTCTCTCTCTATCAACGGCAGCTGACAAATTAATGAAACGGCTGGAGGTGTTCGGTGCCAGGTCTTTGGAACAATTCAGAAGTGTCACTAGATTTCAGTGTAAGTAGCTGAAACTGCAAATGTGTCTTAGTTTACAGTAATTATTCCTCCAATGCAAGGGGGAGTCATCTGTTCTTCAGCATGGCCTTCACTTGTCATTAAATATTGCAAGAAGCAACGTGTATGCAGCTTTTCAAGAAACAAGATCAAAGTGCAGTTGGTCCAACACGCCTGGTTCATGTACCTGTAATACACATCTCTGAACAGGCAACGAACGAACCGGTTTGTTTTCGTCTTTGAAAATCCTAATTACATTTTAAAATCCTGAAAGTCGTGAAGTAAGAATAATTTGGCTGCCTTTGTATGCCACGTGTGGCAAACCGAGCACTTTGGCTATGTCATTTAACTCATTCGAGAGCTATGGGATAAGTGTTTGTGAGTGAGAGTGAAAAAAGTACTAGTTATTAGAAAAAATAGGCTGAAATAAGAAATAAGTGCTTCAAAGCGATGCTGTCATATATTTATATTTTAGTTGTGTGATACTATTACAGCATAAATTATTAACTAATACTTTTTATTACCTTTCTAAATGTAGTTACAAATGCAGAATGGAGGCAAACAGTTATAAGATCTCAAATATGATGTACTACAATATATAAATGAGAGCTAAAAAATGATCACTTTTGGGGAAATACTAGATGTGTATGTATAGATCACATGTATTTAGAATTTTAAAGGTAAATCCTTAAGTGTTGTCAATGAAGTTATTCTAGATTAAATTTCATGCTAGCTAGTTTTGAGCTCAATTGAAGAGAATTGAATAGTTCAAGACTCAGGTTGTGTGTAGCATTCTGAAGTGCTTTTAAAAACAATATGCCATTAGCAAACTAGGACTGGGCTTAATGAGATGCTTACATAATGGTTTCATACTGTTTGTGTGACCCAGTGCGATTGACAAGGAAGGAAGCTGCCATTCGGCTCTGAAATGTCAATACCAATTAACCAAGTTATCTTTAAATAAGATCCTGAGTTTTATTCTTGCCGAGAAAGCAGCCAACTCAACATGCTAGGAATTTTAAGCTGTGTAAAGAGTAATATTTTCTTTTCAATGGGGTTGGAGGAAATTTCTTTTGAAGTGTGAAAGAGCTATATTATGTATAGTGTGACTGGGCAGAAATAAAGTAGAAGTCATAATTGGGAGGTGCAGAAGAACACAAAGGAATTATTTAGGAAGTGGATGACAACTTTCATATCTGGAAAAGAATGAAGGAGAATCAGAATTGCTTGAGAGTAGAAATGTATTTTTCTGTGAAGTATTCCTTCAAGCAATGTAATAGAAGTCTGCTGATTAGAATGAAAATTATAAGGGAGAGCATTATAAAGGTAACTGAAAATAATTTTAGATTACAGAGGTATCTTGCTGTCATGACTTTATTTTTGAAGTTTTAGCTGCTGACAGAGGAGAAGGTGGAACTGCATCTTTTAGTGGCAGTCTGACTTTTTCTTAACCATCCCAACATGACAGATTCAGCTGGTTTTACACCTGCCAGTTGTCTCCCATTGAATCCTTGACCACTCATTTAAATGACACAAAATCAGATCCTTCAAAAAGTGGCTCATGAACAAAGTTTTGCACAAGCCCCAAAGAACTGTATGTTATTTACATGCTGATCTTTTTCTTGAAAGCTTTTTGAAGCTCCATGCTCCAGATGCCTGATTTGTGGTAGGGAGGAAGGTGGTTGGGTGGCTTCTCATCTTTTATGACCGACACAGATGTTGAAAAGGGACCACGCTTCAGTTGCTTCTCTGCATCAGCAGCCGTTTCTCTGTGTATGTTGTACCTGAATATAGGAAGTAATCTATGCCAGGCTCCAAAATTTAGACCGGCTTTATTAGATTACCATTTTAGGCATATTTTGCAGTAGAATAAATACATGTATGTTAAAAGCACAGCTTTAGCTTCAGAATATATAAGGTGGCAAGGTGGGAATACGTTGCCAAGTAACACTTAAACTAAAGCAACAGTAGTTTTACTCTATATGAGTAAAACGACGTAACTGTGGTTACACCAATATTGGGAGAGGTGTTTAACTCATATCTTTTTCCATTGGGATGGATCAGTTGTCACCTTCAACACAAGCCTTTGTGAAGCTGGAAACTGTGTATCCTGACAGACTAGTATATTTGGAGATGTTGTATCTATCTGTTGCTGCTGCATGCATAGCTGTAACATTTATTGGTGCTACTAGTTTGGGAAGATTTTTGTTAATGTTAGAAATTTTTCAAAGCTGTAATTACTTCCTACTTGGGTAAAGTGAGGATGTTTTTTACAAAATAGAGCAAACAAAATATTTGTGTGTTATTTATTTATTTTGTTTGAAGTAATGCACCATTGGTACTGGAAACTGGCATATTGAGACTAAGTCTCAGACAGTTCAAAGTCTACTACCATTGCCTATATGCAAAGTATAATGATAAATTTTCAATCTAAATAAATGTTCTGTATAGTTCTTTATCATCGTTATAGTACACAGTTTCAAATGTGTTGCTACCGTTTTTTTATTAATGATCTTTATTCGTTTTTAGCATATTTTAGCTAAAAAATACGAGAAAATTGTGAATCATAGTTTTATGAAATGCTTCCTAGGAAAGAAGATCATCAGCTTGTTAATTAAAACAGTAAAATCCAGGCCAAGACAATTTTAAATCTTGAGTGATTCAGCAATAGTACGTTTTATGTGTGATTTTCAACCTATTTTGACTGAGAGATTAATGTTTTTGTTGTTGATGCATGAAGTATTTAGCAACGTAGTGACTGAATAACTTTTTAATGTGGGAAACCATCCTGACCTGAACGCTCTTATATTGAAATAAGAAAGAAGATCCCACTGCCCTTGTTCATCTCCTTGCTAAGACAGGAAGTTACACTTGATCTGCAACTTAACCTAATGCATATCCGAGTTTGTTATATCTGGAAATAACAAGAAGCATTTGCTAATAAATATAAAAAGTAGGCTTATAAATTAGCAGTTGTTTTTTTACCAGTTTTGAAGTATATTGAATTTCTACTCTTTTGTTGGTATATAATCCAACACCTTAATTTATGCATTGCTAGTGCTTCATGATGTTGGCAGTCATGCTTTCCTGATAGTGTCCATCCATTGCTGTCCATCTGACTGACCAGTTTGGGACTAGAGACTCCAATACCTTAATAAATTGGATATTTTGTTGCTTTGGAAAAGCATCACCCCACACCTTTGAGTGGAGCTCTTACTGGCTTCATGAAAGCTTGAAGTTCAAAGACTTAAAGGTACACATGCAGATAAGTTTAACAGTAACAATAAATGAGAATTGTTATCTTCATACTTCTCCCTTCAAATTATTGTTACCAGATGTAGCCAGAGCTAGTGGTGCCAATTTGGTCAGATTGCTTTGATAATTTTCTTGTTGCCAAGCAGTAGGTATTTCTTGGTGGTAGAATCAACAGTGGTATGTTTGCCTCCGAGTAGAATAAATCCAACTTTGGAATGGAATCTGAATCTAATTCACTTCCTTCTGGCACACCTGACTCGAATTTTTAACGCCTAGCTGGGCACAGCGCTAAGATCAAAGTGAAAAAAAGAGAATGGAGTAAAGCAATTCTTGGAAAGTAAAAAGAAAAATAGCCTAACATTGTGTAATCTTTTATAGATGAAAGAAATATTGGGTCTATTTGCCATTCACTTAGGAATAAATCTCCAGTAAATTCACTAAAGGTAATTATGGCAACGTAAACCCTCATTTATCTGGTAGAAAAATCAGGCCAGCTATATTTATTGCCTAAGAGATACCTTGGTTTGACAGCAGAAATCTCCATTGATGTCCCCAGACGGGCACAGAGTCCTTTATTGCTCTATGTTTAACCCAAATCAGAGTGACTGCACGCCATGGGAACGTCTATACGTTACTCTCTACAGAGAGTGCCTACTGCTGATCTTGAGTGAGGGTGAGAGGCTGCTAAAGGTCCACGTGAACTTGTAAACTGTTAATCTTAAAGCAACTGCTTGTTGATAGGCAGGGCTGAGAGTATGTAAAAGCACACTTTAAATTTGAGTGAAATACCTCCTGTGACCTATCCCAAAAATCTTAATCTACGATTGAGTCTGGATTTTTATTTGGCTGTCATGGGAATCATAAATAGCTCGATTTGAATGTTTAGTTTAAAAAAAAAAAAAAATCATGACTTTTGAGAGTTTTGGATTTTTTACCTGTCAGGAGGTGGATGTGATAGTAAGCAGCTGAACAACCGTGAAGAACTTCAAAATATAGAATCTAGACTACACAGGAAGGTAATAAAACCCAGGAATTTGCTAATTTAGTGGCAAAACAGATCATCCCTGTGAATCATCCACGGGAGGCAGACTTTTGAGTTGTGTTAGATTTACAAAACATGATTTCATGCATGGCATTTTACTTGTTCAGCAATTTTCACTGTTAGCACTCTTGTTGCTGGTTGTTGTATACTGTAAATTTATGAAATGTAGCATAATTCAGCCTCTGCCTTGGAATTTATGAATTGCAACAGTTTCCGTGAGTTCCTATAAATCATTCCAACTTTGGAGAGGGGAAGAACAATCAGCTCATAGACAGGCGGGGCAGCAAAATGAACAAATTCACGCTATCATCATTGTGAGTTGCGTTCCGTTGGCAAAGGCAAGAGCATTTCTCCTCCTTTGGGCATGTTGTAATGCTGACAGCAGTGCTCAGTGCTGACAAATGTATTTTCTTCTTATTGAGACCTGTGCTACAAACCATGCTGCAGGACCTATTTCTCAGTAAGGGCTAAATCTGAGATTTTGGGAGGAGGGGATCTGGGATGGGGGAAGGATAAGCAGTTCTGCAGTCCTTTGTTATCACTGTGCCTTAAGTGTTCTGTGCGAAACTTGTTAAGAACAGAAAGATTCGCTCGGTCTTGGTTAAGTTTTGATATACCATTTACAGAATAACTGTTTAACGCTCATAGGCACCCTGATTAGCTTTTTCTACTAATGCTAAAATAAAAATTCTCTGAGTAGAGCAGTAGAAAATAATGTCTCTATAGGCTTTGTTCCGAAAGAAGCTCTTCCCTATATCTGGCAGTTTTTAAGTGTTGATCTGACCATCATTCAACCATTTATGAAGTCCAGGATGTCAGTAGTATTGATCATCTTCTGAATGGGAGATGTTGAAAATTAAAGGATTGTCACACGGTTGTAATTTCATTGTTAAGCAACGCTCACGTTTTGGAAAAGAATTTTACAGTTGTAGCTAAGTGCATATTCTTGAGGAGAAAGCCAGAACTACAGAGATAAAGTAGTCAACCTGTATAATATATTTTGATGTAGTCATCATCTCTAAAGGACTTTGAAATATTCTTAACTGAAATCTCCTGACTCACCACTCTTCTGAAGGTTTTATTGAGTGTCTGTCAAACCCCACCATGGCGAGGGGCACGGGTCTCATGTAGTAACAGAAGTGAACACGGAGCTGGAAGGGCTTAATGCTGTGGGAGAGACAACTGCATCTGACAATTGCCAAAACTTCTCACTGTCTTATATAATTCTTTAACACAAGTTTTTAAATATCTGGCACAAAAAGCAGAGAACTATATATCCGAGAAAAAAATATTACAAGCGTGCTATCAGTTTTAGTACAGTATGAAGTCAGGATCACTGACATTGCGGTAGCAGATGACGTCCAAAGGCATCTTCAGGATACTGTAATGAATTTTCCTATAATTGCCGAAGGGACGACGAGTGTTTTTCATGGATCCTTTCACCAAAGCTTTTAAAATAAATGGAAAAAATGAAGAAAGCCAAATGAATAAAGATGGCTACATTGAGTAGTGAATCCCAGGCATCAATGACCTAGTGAAAAACTGCGTTAAAGGAAAAAAAGTATTTCTGTGTCATAGATCTACTAAGAATTTTCTCTTATTTTTATAGTTGATGGTATTAGAATGAGGCTAAGTTACACTCACAAACCTGCTGGTTTTTAAGAGGAGACACGCGATAAAGGAAATTCAGCAAAAGATTCAAAAAAGGACATTTTTTCATACGAAAAGCAAACTTTCTTAAACACAGAACTACTTCAGATTATTTCTGCTTCCTATTCAGACATTTATATGAAAGCATTGCTGTGTTACCTTTGCTGCTACAGAAAATCTAAACTGTTCAGCAGATGTTGATTAAAGACATCCAAGTTGCTGCGTTTAACATTTCACTTTAAGTTTTGTGGTGCTTTGATAGTTTATACATAGAAAGACTGTGTCTGGCTGGCAGTAACCAATGGTGAAACTCAATACGTGCATTGTCTTTCGTGCAGCTATAGTGCAAATATTAAATTACATCTCAGAGAAACAAGAATCTTAGTCCTCTAATGAACAACATTTTCAACACTTCAGCTCTTAATTGATATAAACCTATGTACATTGACCACAAGTTAATTTAGAATGATTAAGAAAAGACATTTTTAAAAGAAGAGGGGAGATACGTTATCCTTCTGCAAAGCTTTTGTTTCATGTAGTCTTTGCACTGTCCCTTATGTATGAATGTAGATGCCCTCTGTAACCAAGTAGCGAACCCAAAACTTTCCAGTTTTGGACTGTGTAAAACTTAGAAAATGAGTAGCATGAAATCAGATTAACAAGGAGATCTGTTAGGTGATTGGATAGCCTTCGAATGGGAAAGAAAATTTAATTATTATACGTTTTTCAATGCTAGGTGTGACATTGACCACAGTTCTGGAAAGGATCTGAGTGTCATAGTGCATTCCATTGCTCACAAGTAGGAGTTGAAGGAGAGTCTTACAGTGAATGAAACCACTGCTTAACAGGGGTTAAGCCAGGCTTCCAGCCTCTTTACACCACAACCTGCTCAACATTTTCGTTTTGAAATTAAGTACAGTTTGTAAGGTTTCTGCCTTACTCTTAGAGTTTCAGAACTGTAGATGTTGACTCTTCTTTAATTAGAAAGAATTATCTTTTCTGGATATCTGTCTGGTTTCCTATGTATGTAAAATTGTTACTCAGGATAACTTAGGGTAAAACTTTCCTTCTGTTATTTTTCTAAACTCTTTTTAGTTTTTTACTGATGGAGATTGTTTCTCTTTTACTGCCTTATTTTCATTGATGAGTGCTTCTCATTAATTTATCAGGGCTATATTGCTCTTTAATACTGTTACTTTAATATATTGTAAAGTGAAATAATTTAATTTAAAATGAAGTAATATGTGTTTTAGTTTCTTTCTTGTGATGCTTTGGATAACAAAACCTAAATCAATTTTCAGAACAGATTTATCTGTCATCTATTGTATGTTATTTTTCTGTTTCAATATTTATAATTCCCTTTATATAGCTGGGTATTTTAAAATAGCGTACACAACATACACATCTGTGATGGTGTTATCTGTCTGTCCCCTTGTCCCCCAGTCCAGCATATTGATTTCTTCATCTTAATTTCTCTGGAAGACTTCCAGATGCTTCTGTATAACTGGCTCTTGCAGTCTTTCTGCAGCTCTTGAGGTGCCTGTTCTTACTCTATTTGCTCTGTAGCTTCCCTTTTCAGTATTCCCCATTGCTCAACACTTGTACATGCAACTGATCTGCTGCTTTTCGCTTCCCACCATCTCTTAACTTTTTGAGATGTGCTGTAATTTTTTAAACTCAGCAGAGGCCTCCAAATCTTCCCAATTGGTACAGACATAATAGGATTGACAATAGACAAACTAAAACATGCATCACTGTTCATCTCAAATGATTTGTATTAAAAGTGTAAGTATGCAAAAGTGGCTTTTTTCTATGCGTGACTTTACATCGGAGTATATTAGAGTATCTTCTCTGCCTTGCATGTGACATGGAATAACAGTTTTCCATGCAAAATCTTGAAAAATTCTTGTGTAAGCTAACATATTTTACATGCAACTACACCAAATAATACCAGACTGGCCAGGAATAACAAATTGTCTGATGTCTTCAAATACTCAAAAGGTAGGATTGAGCAGTAATGTATGATTTTTCATGGTTAACTTGGAGAAGTCACGCAGGCCACATTTTCAGGTGCTCTTAACGTGCAGTTGGGCTAGACTTCAGAAAAAGTTCAGCAATCAATCATTACCCTGTAGTATGTAAATTGTTGTGAGATGTAGGAGTTCATATCGAACCAGCTTGAAAATTTGGTCCAGAATATATACAGACAGTGGTTATAAGAAGCACTGTCTTGTTAGGCATGAATGTCCACCTCTTTGTCTGTCAACTGGGATTATGAGTATTGTATTATATTTACTGTTTGGAAAATATCTATTGCTTTTTGAATTATGTCACAATAAATACATAAAATGAGTGAAAAAACCTTTTCAATGGATGTCTGATAAGACTGTGAGAGCTGCTTAGGAGAGTCCAAAAGTCAAGCTGTTTTGTTCAGAGGATTTATTGGTCTCTGATGAGGAGACAGAGACTGAGTATTTCCAGATACACAAGTGGATGTTATCAGCCCAGGCTTCTTTTGGCTAGCTTCCTGGTGAAGGTTAATTTTAGCATTAAGTTCCAACTCTTTCTCAGCTGGAGTCTGGCAACAGAAGCCAAGCTTTCAGTCCAGGAGTTCCTTTCTGTGTGACAGTCTTCTCTCCTGGCTCAGTTTACCCACTGACCTGCTTTTATAGCCCTGTAAAAGTATCAACTGACTTGAGGGCAGATCCCTTCCCTAAGCAGCCCTGGGGGATTTTTCTTCTCCTTTTGTATGAAAACTCAGCACACACATCTTGTTCCTTTAGTGTTTTTTGATTCCTCTGAATCCTTCCTGTACCCGTACGCTTGAATCCTATATTATGGAAGGAATGTAGAATCTCAGAATAAGTAAAAATGCATGGAGTATTTCCTGCTGTGGCTGCACAATAAAACAAACAAATATGCTTGTTCTGGAAGAAGAAGAAAAGATATTTATCAGTTTTGATCCCCAGTTTTAGTTGCATTTGCTTCTATGTATTGATGCAGTAGGATGCTCTCAGTTTCTACATTTACACGAGACAGTAGGCGACTGATGTTTCAGCTTATAGAATACAGATTTATTTGTTTTTCTGCTCACACATAGCAGCCCTTTATTGCAGGTACTGACCAGAGACTATGACTGCATATTCCCAGTAAATTATATACATGTTCTCTTAGTGATCAGCAGTTCATAGGTTTTTCCCCTTCCTTATAGCTTTTCTTCTTCTACCAAATAAAGAGGCATATATATATTTTCTTTTATCTTCAGGTTAATTTCCAATCCCATTGGATTTTTTTTAATGTCTTGATACTTTATGCCTCTCTACTGTTTTCTTTAAGATTTTACTAATACTCAGTTTATACTCTCTAAGTTTAACAAACTGAAGCATACAGAACATATGATAACATGGGATATACTTGATTATTATGTGAGTAGATCTCTTGATTCTACCACTGACTTATTTGATTTCCTCTGCCTACTTAGGAAAGTTTAATTGCTACGTAGCATTTGTTCAGAAGCTTGAAGTCACTGTAAATTTCATGGCTTCATTAATCATATCCTTTTTGTTCTTTGCAGCTTTACAACCAGACTGTGGAGAATGTGTTGAGTGATCTATCAAATCAATGGATAGACAGAGTGAACACCTGGGACTAAACTGTTTAGTAGCAAGAATGTCTTCTAGACCTTAAAATATTTCATTATTCCTAAAGCACTTGCTTCTTAGGACAGAGAATTGTTGTAAGCAAACCTGGCAAAATGCTTTTAGTGAGTTACAATATAAAATCAAGTATTAGTGTTGTCCAGGTGTCATAGTCCTTACAGCTCTGTGTATCTGGGAAGGCTAAGAGGGGTTCGAGGGCTGAAACGTTATTTGTAGAAGTTCTATGGAAAGTAGGCTTCTGGTACTGCAGATTTATGGAGACATAATTTTTTTGAAATTACCATACTTTGTCTTTTAGAGATGTGACGTTATCTTTGCTTCTCATCTTGCTTGTCCACTTTCTCTCGAACGATACTCTCTTCAGATATTTTTCTTCCTTATTCAACTACATAACGAGTTAGTCATACACGGCGCTTAGCTCACCTCTTTTGAGGAGTGTGTGCAGTCTCTGTCTCTTGTGTCCTGTTGACATTAGCGTAATTTTACACTTTAAGCTTTTGAATTTGTTGCGGATGAATAAACAAAAATTAATTGCCCTCCCTTTTCTTCACTATTTTGTACCACATGCAGACATATAATGCACCTCCATTACATCAATTTGTTTTTCCATTAGCTTTGTATGTGGGTTAATTTTAATGCTTTGTTTAGTGTGTTAGCAACAGGTTAACAAGAAATTGGGGATAAATATATGAGTGAGTAGCTTTCACAAAAACTTGGATGGTCCTGGAATAGAAGTGGTAACAAACGAGAAGCTAGCACTCTTTCTCTAGCTCAGAATTTCAGCTTAATTCATACTGCTTGTTTTTTGAAGAGAATTTATTGTAGCCACTGAGCAAGGCAGAGATCAAATTCTCACGTGGTCTCTTTCAACTGTCTTTTACAGAGCCTTGCCTAACAAACTTAGTCGTTCTTAATATCTCATCCCAAGACCTGACCTTTCTTCTCTGTGAAATGGTACACTTGGCTTACCTAACACGTCAGCGCATATTACAAGGGGCAGCAGTAATACTGGAAAATAGTAGTGTTTTGTGAGTATAGAGAAAGATCTTACTTGAGAAAGTTATAGGATTGTGTTGTGTATTTGAGCTATTTTATATAGAATTGTTTTAAAACGGCGTTTTATACATTAATACAATAAATGTGATATTATCCTAGAAAACATGGTGAAAAATAGAGATGAGTTGTCTTCACTGAAAAAAATTTCATCTCAACTGCTTCAATTTCATTTATGAGGTGATGTAATATTTCTGTGCAGTATTTTTGTGAAGACATCAATTAGAATTTGTTCAAACATTGTTCAAACTGACATCCTTCTGGCTCAAAGCACTTGCTACTTTGTTAGAGACAAGTTCACCTCTAAAGATTAGTGATTTCAAACAAAGCAAAAGGGAAGATGAATCTGTTCTATAGGATAAAATGGGTACAACCAAATCGTTTTCTGTAATATAAATTTAGTGGGTAAAAAAATGAGAAGTCTTTGATGGTATAAGAGTATAAGACTATTGAACAACCATAGAAGTAATTTTTCAAACCACAATATTAATCTGGTCAGCCGTGTAATTCTAGTAGCAAAAACTTGAGCTTGAAGAAGCAAAAAATGTGTTGTGTTGTTTTCTGGAGAAAATAATTTAAGTGTATCTCAGGAAAAAAAAATATTTTCCCTTTTTCTGGTTTCTTATTATGGTCTTATGTCTTTTTTTGTGTTTTTTTTTTTTCTTTTTTTATATATATATATATATATATATATATATAATTTTTTTTTAAGCTTGTCAAGTAGAGCAAAATTCTGAAGGATTATTTTCTTTCCTGCTTGGATTATATGAGTTGGGAAGGTAGCAATAGGGTAATTACTATCTCATGCCACTTCTCTATTGCTCTTGTCATCACATTAATGTGAGAGCTGATGTCTGTAGCAGCATTTGCTTCATTAGCCCCTTTGTGACAGTCACTGTGCAGCTGCACTTTGCCACTTTGAACTGCAGTCCTGAAGGAAGTCGAGGTAAAAACTCTTCAGACAGGTCAGTCATCTTCTGTGAAAGCCTTACAGACCCAATGATGTGGAGACTGCTTTCCCCTTGGGCAAACACCGTATCCATGGCTGGAAATGTTTTACATAATCTAAAGGGTTATGTGAAGTTTATGGCCAGCTTTAGAAATATTGTTACTGTCTCTGATTCAGTAATCCACTGTCGTACTGACAGAGTAGGATCGCGCTGCTTATCTTTGGGCCATCTAAAATCTCAAATGTTTAAGAAAGTCTCGTCAGACAAAATAAGGGAAGACTAAAAAGCTAAAAGGTACTCTTGAACCACGAGGTATATTGTAACCTGAAGTAAGTACACTGCTGCTCTATTACTCCAGTTTGGAAGGCATTGGGAAGGCAGTAACAGGAAGGTACTCTGGAAATATTTTAAATTGAGAACATATTTTGCAATGGGCAACTATAGGTAAGAGGCTTTATTTTGTCAAGAAATAATCAAGCATTTTGGTAGCTGTTGGAAGTGCCTATGAAATCCACAAGTATTTTATCATGTCATGGTAAGATTAGCAAGGTTTTTTTCCAATTACCTTGCTACAGCCAAAGTTTAATGCAAATCTTTTACTTTAATAAATATATTTAGTTGCATTTAGCAAACTCTCATTCATAATATTTTAAAGAGTTTTATACTATAGTCTAATTTTTCAATACAACATTTTATTTTTTAGAGTCTAAATGCATATTTTTTGTGACTTTTGCAGAAATATTCCTAATTAATGGTTTAAAAGGAAGAAAAGCGAAGTGAAAGTTAGTGGTTTTGAATGATGAAGCACTTTTGGGGCTGGTCTTTCAAAACAAAAGACAGTTCTGCAGTGTCAAGCTGCTGAAGCAGAAGTTGCTCTTCAATGAACTCATTTTGTTAATTGAAATCCTGGTTAAACTGAAAAATGTGTTTAGGTCATCGTGAATGCTGGTGGAAAGCTGTGGAGCCATAGCTTCCCCCTCTTGCCCCACAGGCTGAAGCTTCCAATTGCTGTTGTAAAGCCTGTTCATTTTCAAGTGCTTTGACTGACTTGATATTTAATGACTGTACAATATTCCATTAAAATTTCTGTCTAAAAATCAATAATGCTTTCCAAAAGCTATTCCTTATATTGAGCTTTCAGATAGTAATATTTTTACAGTCATGATAAGGAAAAATGATTTCATTTTCTTCTGGATATTTCATTGTAAGTCATAGGCGCACACACACGTGCATGAAGGGAGATGCTGGGACATCTGTAGATACTTCCATTTTACTGAGTCATTATGGTTTCATGTTCTGGGATATACTGAGATGTTTCTGGAAAGGACCATAAGAGACAGAACATTTATCATGGGTCTTACTAATAAAAATAAATTGTGTGTAAATCAACATTTAGAGTATTTTCATTTGAACTATACCTATTTTCTTTTTCGATTAATAGTTGTGGGTTTTTTTCTGTCTTTTGTTATGTATAACTATAAGGCAGCATCTAAAGTCTGAGAATAAATACTGAGGCTTAAAGTAGTCATAGTTAATGCTCATGTTGGATGAATGCTGTTTATTAAATCTCTGTTTCTTGTAATTCTATTAACTATTTAAATGCAACATTACATGTGAAATCATTCAGTGGAGTTTGTTTTCTTGAAATAGTAAGGATTTTTAGCAAATACTGAAAATTATATATACAAAAGTTCTGTTTTCTTACCTCTGTTTGAATTTTAAATTTAAATTAAACTGAACTTATATTTTTAAACCTACTTCACTGGAACAGAGATGACCTCTGTTTTAATATGAAATGAATCTCAAGGAGTTCTGCCTAGAGATATTAAGAATAGCCAAAATTAAGTCTAGGATTAAATACGATAGTGTTACGAAATACTTGTCTGAGTTACTGAAAACGCAAATACAGAGCAGAGAGGAAAATATATGGATCTAAGTTTAAGTATATGGCTTTATGATTTCACTAGATAGGCCTAGGAAGTCTCTGATCAGTTCTCTCTTACATTGTCTCAAACTCTTTTAAACTTTAATTCACATCTAAGGGCCAATTGTTATAGCATAGAATATGTTCTTTGAATATATATTTTTCTTGTGAATTCCATACTACAGTGCTTTAATTTTGATAATGGAAGTAATTTTTTTGAGACCTCGGGATACTGTAGAATTTTAAAGCCTATCTGTGGGTGAGATTTCATTTAATCCTTTGAGCATTTTAGAAGCATTCCTGAGGCTGTCTCCAAAAAGTGACAAGATTAGCACTTGCAGTTTATTGACAGGATGCCTCACAGGAAAGACTTTTATATGTAAGGGTATTGTTTTTCACAAAGGAATAAAGTCTGTCTTAAGCTCTGGGAATATACACGCTTTCTGAAATACAGAAAGAGTGGAGAAGTTCCTTTTCGTGCAGCCCATGGCACAGGGACACAGCGGTTTACAGCGGTCAGAATTACACGCTGACAAAACTACACAGTAACTGATTTCCTATCAGATAAAAATATAAGTTCTTGAGGATTAAGAAAGTTTTTACAGTCTCTGTGAAAAATCTAATTCAGGCATGCTCAAAGGTAAGTAATTATTCAGCAATAAAATTGTATCTTTACGTAGATGCCTGTACCTGAATATACATTGGAGAGTGACAGAGGTTACCAAAGGTTTTGTTCTTTCTGGATTTAAAAAAGCCAGGAAGAACTAAATCATACCTTGTGTTCCAGGATTTTAACACATGAGACTGCTCAATCTCTTTGCCTCCTGTAATGGTTTTGAGAGAACTCTGTGATTAACTGCTCCTAAAATCTTGTCTGCATTGACAGATCTTTCCTAGTCCCGTGCTCACCCCAACAAACAAACAAGCAAACAAAAAAGCTCTGCGGTGATTCTACTTGCACACACCCCAGTGTGGTCCTGTTTCCATCAAAGTGTTTCCTTCAGATTTATATAGCACAAATAGAAGAATAATCAGATCCTTTCCTCTTATTTTATCTATAGACTCTGCATTGAACAACTTAGTTTAAAGCAGTTGTGATTCAATGAAGATGTTTTTAATTTGCTGCTTGTTCTCTTTACCTCTGAGGAAAGAATTTTGTAAATGCTGAATAATTTTAGAACATGTTTTCTTGGTTAAGGGTTGGATCATATTTTAAATTAGTTTTAAGGGGAAGGAAATCGTGTAAATGTTGTGGAATTCAGATAAGCACTGTGCATAGGAAATAAGTACTTTCATTTAGGGTGCCTAGAATTGGTAGGTCAAACTGTTGATAATAATGGACCAAACCTGAACTTTGTTTCAAAGAAAATGTAATCTTTGTTCACTCCTCTGTTTTATTTCCTTTTTTGCTTGAGAAATTATTTTGGTGAAGCTGAAGTGTGCAATTGCTTAAGTATTCCACAGGGTGTCATGAGGCAGTTGTTGGAATCATTAATACTTGGACGAAAGTAAAGAAAGAAACAGTGTGCAGTCCTCTGCGCGCCAGTTAATGTAATTTTAGATGTGACTAATACACGTGCCATAAAATAAAAAGTTCTTAACTCATTAACACATGTATCTTATTTCTGTATCTGTATAAAATATACACATGAAGAAAAATATTACCAGAGGTCGTTTACAAGAGTGAACTCTTCTAGGTCAAATCTTCCCCCCAAAACCTTTCTATATGTACTTAGTATTTATAGTTTGCAGAGCAAGTGGAATCTCTGGCCCATAGCAGTAATCTGAGATACCAAATGATGTAATATAAAGAAAAAGAAAAAAAGGTACATACTTGTATTTGCCATACTCTTATAAAGAATTTCTAATTGGAATGTGCACCAAATTTACTTTCAAATTTTATTTTACTTCTAATTTTTATTTAAGTTCTTTTAAAATTTAGATTGATTTAAACAAGCTTTATACAGTGCACGCGGCTGTACTATAGATTTTATGATTTTTTAATTAGAGATATATATGATGTCAGCACTTAATTTCAGGCTTTTTTTCCTGCACGTGTATAATGTGGGAGGAAGAGATTTTTTACCAAAGTATGCCACAAGTTAAAGTGTGTTTGACTATGGGTATACATTTTTGCATATGGAGACCAAGTTTTTATTGACATAACCATTGACTTCTGCAGAGCTGCACATGCATTGAATTCAGCTCTGGATTTGTGAAAGAATCTTTAAACACAGTTTAACAGTAATTATGAAGGAGTCTGCTTCTCAATAGTTAAAATCAGAATTGCTTTAAATAGCAATGGCATTGACCGTGAGAAAAATTACATTACTTTATGAAATGAACAGCAAACCTTCACTCTTTTTGGAACTATAACAGATACCTTAGGCATTTTGGCATATTTTGTCATATTATATGAAGTGGCATAATAAAATAATAGACTAGTTAATTTTCTTGTTACTATTTATTTGTGTTACATATTAAGGAACAAATTCTGGGTTTCTGCCAGTGGGAAAATAGTGGGCGACACTGAGAACGTAGGATGAGGAGAGGTTGATTCTTCTGACAGACAATTAATAAAATGTTACACCCATGACGTACTGCACATCCCCTCTGCATTACACGTAGAAAGTCATAGTGCCTTACAGCCGACAAGGTGATTGCCACGACTACCAGAAGCTGACTGCTTTCATTCAGATTTGCTTCCGAAATCCATGTGGTCCTGCGGACAATCATTTGTGCCAAACTTTTCTGACTTAACCGCTGTAAATCACGACCCGTTTAAAAAACCAGTGTGTTTGTAGATACCTTAGCAGTAAGTTTAAATACTCGCTAAAGGAAGAACTAGAGCTGTTTAAAGCAGTTTTAATATCCAAAATAGAGTGACGTACCTTACCTCTTCATGAAGATGAAGAAAGGGAATAGAAATTTTGACCTTCCTGTTGGGTTTTTTTTTTGATGGATTTGGCTTTTTGAAATATAAATATTCTGATCTCTGTCCAGGTGAGTTTCATTTATAGCAGGGCATTGTGGAGGAAGAGGTTTTTAGGTAGGTAGGTTATAATCTTTCTTCTCCCTCAGTGGAAAGCTTGCTGAACTCATTGTGCCCCCCCCCTTTTTTTTTTGTCTGTCTTATTGCAACTAGAATAATCTGAAGGGTTAATTCCATACATACCTTGAGTTACCGAGATAGTGCAGTACCTTAAACTAAAGTGATTGATATCAGAAAATACTTAAATAATAAAATACCCGACTACACTGATATTTTTCCTATTCCTTGTTAGAAAATTATGCTTTTTAGCAAAGGAAAACAAAACAGAAAGGACAGGAATGAAAAGCTGTCGATATTATACTATGTAAAAACTTGGCAGTGTACTGGGGCCCATGTATCGTGTGTGTGACATGTATAGATTCCATCCATCCTAGCACCCAGGTCCACCTTTGGATGTTAAGACAAGGTCGATGAATATTATAATCTGTTTTTATTTTCAGATTGAAAATCTACAGGAGCAACTTAGGGACAAAGACAAACAACTAACTAATCTAAAAGACAGAGTGAAGTCGTTGCAGACGGATTCTAGTAACACAGACACAGCACTAGCAACCTTAGAAGAAGCTCTATCAGAAAAGGTAATGTTCTCTTGTGGAACAGCATTATGTGCTGCTCTTGTGGATGAAGTGTGCCCAGAAAATGTCTTTTTGGGTTTGTTTGAAACCTGTAACAAAGCTTATTGTCAGGAAAGCAAGGGGCTCTGTTCTGCTAGGATGAGCAAGGGGTGATTCCCAGGTAATGAACTGAAAGAGGACTCTGAGGTAAAGGATGTCCTTTTAAGTGGAGACCAAGTAAATGGCCCAGGACCTGGGAAGATTGTCAATGGGATGAGTAGTTGGTCCCTGAAAGAACTGAAAGGCATGGAAATCTGACTTAAAGAAGGTAGAGTCTAGGGTATTTTTATGGCTTTGTGATATTTGTTATCCCATTATTTTGTCTGTTAAGCTGAGCCTAACTGAAGAGCCAATAATGAGTGACTGTACCATCTGTTACCTTGGCTTGCTGTTAGTGCTATTGGTTTCCGGCACTGAATTTATAAAGGAAACTGTATTTCATAAAAACTGGAGAATTACTTTTATTTTTTTCTTTGAAAACTAGACGCTTTTAATTTTAAAATACCTACCAGAAAGGATAAATCCGAACTGTTTAAATTAGTAGCAACATTCCTGCCAGTCCCAGTAAGGTCAGGGTTTTTTTGAATAAGAGGTATTTCAAGTGAATATTTTTATATGCAAAAAAAAAAAATTAGTACAAGTATTCACTTTATTTTGCAGCTCACAGATCTTAATATATATCACTTAAATGTGCACAGGTGGGCACAACTAATTTAAGTGCTACGTGGCATTCTGCAGTCTGTAATTCGACGACGGTATTTGTGACTGTATACAACTTTAAAATGCCACTGTGGTGTTGGCACTAACGTCTGAAATGCTGGTGTTGGATTCTTGATTGATTTGTATGTTTAATCACCTAACTGACATTTTCTTCATCAACAATACTTAAAAGAAATTGGCATTACTACTCCTTCTGTGGCTTCATATGCATAAGTTTACAGCGTTTATGCGATAAAGCAAGTTACATGCATTTTGTTAATCTTTCACTGCTAATCTGGACGCAGTGTTCACCAATCTCACAACGTATTATTAAAATTTGACACAAAGTTCTTTTTAATCAGTTTTTCCAACTTGTAAACTTATCTTTTCTGGATTAGTCTATGTTGTCACTTTCCCAAAGTGCCCGTAGAGGCAGCCAAGGGTTTAAAACAGTCCTTTAACCATTACTCTACTGTTGTCAATGCAGAAAGCAGAGTGAGTGTTGCAATGCAAACTTGCCAGTTCTCCTGTGCAACTGGGCATGAAGTAGATTGTCAAAAGCCAAAGAGATCTTATATCCTATTTTCTTCTGTGGTTATATATGTGGCACTTCAAAGAAAATGCACTTACGCAACACTACTTAACTGGTAATTTGCTAAATTGCAATCTGTCTTCAATGATAATGTTAGTTTTCTGTTGAAAATAATAATTACAATTTGCCAGGGTTTGTACTGGAAGCGGCTTCTGTAGAGGTATTGAATAGATCACGTGTTATCATCTTCTCCCCTCCAGAAATACAAACAATTAAGAAGTCCTGGGGTAAAATCTAACCAAATTAATGAGTTGCATTTAGTTGTTTTAAAGTCATTTTGTACCACTGCTGTTCTAAAATAAGTTGAAATAAATGTAAGCTAATAAATAAATGTAAAAGCATTTACAATTTTGAAGAGGTTTTGTATATAGCTGAAGATAAAATGTTATTCTCAGACATACAAATTGTAACATTTTACTAAACTTAGAGATGCATTGTTTTTGAACGTCATACTGAGGGTTTGTCCCAGAGCTTTTTCAAAAATTGTGCTATAGAATTTCCTTGAGTGTATAATAACTTGAAATGTGACAACACTGGAGACCCTGAGGGTAAGGAAATTTGTGTCAAGCATAATTTGATTGCTGTAATAAAGGTTCAAAGTCTGATAAATGATGCTAATTTTAATGTTTTGGAAAAGTTAGATAATGTAGGTCCTTCTCTGAAACGTATTTTTGCAATTCATGTCTGCTTCATTTGAAATTGCATGGGTATATATGAACAGACATTTTTTTTAAAGAATTGGTGTGATGAGTGGTTTTTCCAAGTGGAATTGATTACAACTCCCATGGGGTCCCTAGGGTTGAATTCTGTACAAAGCAGTCACTTTGCTTACATAGAGTCAGCTGAGAACCGCTTCTTTCCTGCGGTGTTTGCAGGCTACTTCAAGACACATATGGAGACCCAAAATATTGCTCTGCGCTTGAGGTTCATTGGCTAAATTTGTTTATGAGAAGCATGTTATAAAAATTCAACTTCATGATAATTCTTTGTGCTGCTGGGAAACCTTTTTACAGTTGAGGAATGATTAGTGTATTAGGTAAAAATAGAGAAGAAAAGCAACACTGCAGAGCAGGATCAATAAGAGCTATTGAGAAACAGGCTACTTCATCATGAAACACGATGAAGAGGAAGTTTACAAGGGAAAAGCATCTCCCTGAGTGATTTTTTTATGGTTGCACAGAGAAATCGTGCACAATTTCCCATCCCAAGAAGAAAGCTTCTTAAAGGACACAATTTCAAGGGTCAGTTACTCAGTCTTAAGTGTCGTCTCTGGGATGTACTTATACGTAGAAAGAAGCCAGTAGGCACCTTCTAGAAGTTCCAAATGAGCTATTATGTCTAGCTTTCTTGTGTCTGCTGGAAGCTAAATACCTTGGAAATTTATGTTTACACATCAGTCTCATTCCTATTTGTGTCCAGCTTATCAATTTATTCTAGCTGTCTCAGTGAGTAACATTTCTTTATCCCTATTTCTGTCTTCAGTAGCATTCCTGAGACCTACAAACTCTGTCAATAGTTAATAACTTTTTCCAGTGCTGGTAGAAATATGGTCTAGATTTGGGACTAAAAAAGAACCTTTATTGATGATTTTTTATTAAGTGCATTGATATGTATACTTTTATGAATTTAGATTCGTAATGGTGTCAAGAACGGATGCTGCTTTCATTCAAGAATACCTGATTTCCATGGAAATATATTGTTCGTTTGTTTGGTTTTTCTCCCCACTAGAAATAATATCAAGCCGAGTTTGCAGCTTTATCACCTTGTTCTACCCTCTGAGATGAGGTTAATTCAACAGTTTTTGGATTTTAATTAAAAAAATATTGTAGAAAATACTCAAAGAGCATCATTGGAAGTTTTTTAAACATAAATTAAATTTGTTTATACCAGTTTACTAATTGAATTTAATTGCGTTTCTTAGTTTTTATGGTAAGAAAAAGTATTAAAATATGATCATACGATATGAATAAAGCTATTTGTAAAGTCCAAAACTCAAATGTTTGAACATGTGTGGTTTTCCCTCATTGTTCTTGAAAATACTCAGATTGACTTTTTTGGCTCTGTATTAGAAAATACGTTTCCTTATTTTTCATGAAAATAGATATTTCAAAGGGTCCGTCTCTGATTATCTTTTGTATTTAGCGATTAGGTAGTTTGGTAACACTGAATGAGAAATTACTGTAGACATCATAAACCAGCATCAAAATCTGCTGAAATGGAATCCTTTTAATCTTTGTATTTTTCCAGCAATATTGCTGATATCATTTGTTTTCTTAACAGGCATCAGAGATGAATCAGCACAACTTTAGTCACTTTTGAGCACATTTTAGAACTAAACTGAAAAAGGTATTCATTCAATTCCTTACCTCTAAGTTTGAAGCCTCTCCTAAGCACTGAAAATTCTTAACAACAATAAAGGTTACGTAGCAATAAAAAAAAATAGTTCACCCCTATTTGAAAAAAGTAGTTTGAAAATCAGAATACGCAAACCTGCTATCAGCTTTCTTGATGTTTTAACAAGAAACTTTTCAAAGAATATCTCAGCTCTTGGACTGGCCCAGAGCAGCTCAAGAGGTTGCTTTCATGAAGCTGATATTTATAAAGTTGGTCCTACTGTAGCAGCATAGAGCAGATAAGCAGCTGAGTACGTCTGATAGTAGAGCTGTATGCTGTGGCAATTCAGTTCCTGCTTCTGTGATAAAGTGCAAATAGATTAGACCTGTGAGGTCCTAGATTAGTGCCTAAGGAAAACTTGCCAATGCAAATAAGACTGAAACAAGAACACATTGTTGAGATTTCTGCAAGTTAGCTGTTAATCAAGTAAAACATGGTGTATTAGGGCCTTTTAACACATTTTTGACGTTTAGCTTTATGCAGCTGACAAACGAATTAGTCTTCCTCTGTGACTGACTGAGGAAAAATTGATACTGTTCGTTAATAAGATGCAATAGTGTTAGGTTTAACCTGTTATAGAAGAAAAAAATTGTTTAGGTAAATAAATCATCAAGGAGGAGTTGGTATAAAACTAAGTTTGAATATAACTAGGTGGGTTCTGAATGGTTATTAAACTATTTCACTTAATGGAGGCTGACATTTTAATGTTCATATTCAAGGAATTAAGTATTTATGTTACTTGTTACTAGGAATAAACTTGAAGTCATCAAGTATCATCCCTTTCCTGCATAAGTTACATAGCAAAAGCCAGCTAATAGTAATTTTATTTCTTAAATCGTACATTTGCTGGTTTGCCACTCGTGTAATACTCCACAATGTTGCTGTTGAAGGACATTCATTCTGTATGAACACATTTCTACCTGAAATCCTGCCAGGTTTAAGTCAGAGGGAGATTTTACTGTTGGGCTGAAAGGAGCCAGGAGCTGTGTAAATCTGCAATGCCGGGGTCTCAGCACATAGATAGCTGATAATGTCTTGGGAAAGGATGTAATTACCCTCTACCTTTAGTTTTGATTATATCTTTTGTACTGTGTGCTAAGTGGGACATAGTGTGTCATCAATGTGTATTTCTTTCAGAAGGAAATAAGTAGGGATAAGAGTTTTAGATGAGTAGTCAAACCACTTTTCTGTGAAGGTTCCGATTTGGTAATATGTTTATTCAATTGTGAACGGGAGTCCCTGTTGTCAGAGGAATGCTAGATGAAAAATGAAAGCAGAAACATGGACTTCCAGCCCTTTGAAAAGGTTTTCGTTAGGAACCAGGTAAACTGTAAATTGCTGATACTTAGCAAGTAATTGATTTCTAATTAGGTTTGGAACGTTGTACCTTGAAAACTCCTTGTAACCACTATAGAGGCTACTAGCATTCAAAAACATAACTAAATTCAAACTGAGTAAACCAGCATGGTCTCCCTGTTTTGAACTTTTATTCAAGACTTCAATCATTTGTGAATACAGGAAATGAATAGCTTTCCATATCTATCACAGGGCTAAACATATTCATATCAGTATAACTATTTAACAAAGTTTCTGTGCTATGTACTCTTATCAAGTATTTAAAGCCTTGATCCTATGCTTTTGTAATCAGGCTGTTCTTAAATTGACTTTAATACCATTAACTCTGTCATTCTCTGCTTCTGAAGGTTGATTTTTCTAAGTGCTGCTTAATGTAAAGAAATTTTATTGTCCTTTCCTAAAATGATTCCTAACTTGTCCATTTTGCATTTTTTCCTTTGTTAGGAAAGAATAATAGAGCGCTTGAAGGAGCAAAGGGAGCGAGATGACAGAGAAAGACTTGAAGAAATCGAATCTTATAAAAAAGAAAATAAAGACCTGAAGGAGAGAGTTAATGCTTTACAAGCTGAACTGACAGAAAAAGAGGTCAGTTTTTTCAGTAAAGTCTACGTTCTTCTATCTATGTCATTATAATGAGAGGAAGTGCATTAGGATTACTCTTGCATCATTTTAAGTACTGACATTCTGCCACTTCAGTGGTCAGCTTCTGAACTGCTATTTTCTTAAACATTCTTCGTAGTCCTCACTTTTGTACATAAAATATTGCTTCAGTTTCTGCATAGTTGTGTGTCAGCATCTCTACTTTTTCCTTTACATAAGCTTGCAGTAGGCTCAACCATTCCATTGTTGCCTCTGTTTTCGTTTGTCAGTTAAAGCAATAGACTTAGATGTAATTGTACCTCCAGAATATAATGTCAGCTTGTCTGTATTATGAATGTTTCTATGTTTCGCTGCATGCCAGTTCCTGTGGTTCCAATTGGTTGTATTCTCAAAACGATGTCTTTTGCTATCAGTGGTTATCTTTGTATCAGCTCTTTTTGGGGAAGGGGAGGAGGAACAGTATCCAAGTGGTCACGAAGTTGGCAATAAGTTACTGTCCTGATGACTAGGAATTAACTTTTTACTCTTGGTCATTTTTCAGTCTAGTTTAATCGATCTCAAAGAACATGCTTCTTCATTGGCATCAGCAGGGCTGAAAAGAGACTCCAAACTTAAGTCTTTAGAAATAGCCATAGAACAAAAGAAAGAAGAGTGTAGTAAGTTGGAAGCACAGTTGAAAAAGGTAAGTTCCATCTTAAAACAAACAAACAACAACAATCAGAAAAACAAAAATCAGCATCCCATCATTTTGAAAAGTTAAGCTTATTTACTCTTCTGGAGTAAATCTAAAATTTACACATCTTACGCTGTTTGCTGATGCTTGCATCAAGTACTGCTAGCTTTTCCTTAAGAGGCTTGGACCAAAGCCATTAGTGAGCCTCAGAAATTATCTTTAATACCTCTATGGGGGAATTCTGAGGAGCCGCTACAAATAGATGAACTTGGAGGAAGACATTAGAAAGAAAGCAGAAGATTAGAAAGCAGTTATCAAGCCAGCAATTTGTATGGCTATGAACTCACACTACTATTAGAAGTAGACCGAAATGTTTGTAGCCTGGGATAAAACTAAAGCCTCATCCAAGAAATGCTGACCTTCCTGATAATAAGAGTTCTGCTTCTGAAATGGAAACTCTAGCTAGGTTCCATTTTGACATTTTTTGGGCTTTGTTGGTGAACATCTTTTCAATGATTAAGCAAAATAACGTGTAGTTTATCTCAGCGAGCAAGCAATTCAGTATTTCTATTCAGCAAGTAGTGGAAGCAAGCATACAACATACAAATCCTATATTTTATAACATGGTTTTATTTTAACTGATGCATTCAAATAGTTTTTGCTTAAATGATTTACCGGTTTGTTGATGCGTTTTCTACCATACATTGTTTCTTTGACCTTTTTCTGTGTCATTTGGTAATGTCTGCTCCCATTGTTTGAACGCCAATCTCATGACGTATTTGATGGGTTTAGACATTGTTTGACTCCTGCAATTCATGACTAAGTGTACGTCAAATGTTATTTTTTTTCTATTGATATCTAATGTTTCATTTTCTAGAAAAGAATATTTATTTATTCTATGAATGTTACCACCATTAGGATAATATTCTGACATTCTCTCTACCCAGGTTGAGTAGTGTCCTGCTCTGTGCTTAAGCAGTGTTTCAGTAGCCTTACCTGTGAAGAAGATATTGCAAAGCGTAAAAAATACCGGAGTGTAAATCTTTATACTTCTATTATGTTATAATTCAGAATGAATATGTACAATTAGGTGCCTCTCTTACGTGTTCCATTGTGGAGAGGAAGGAAGGCAATCTTTTCCAATAAACATATACAGAAGTTTTTAACGGAAACACTACTTTAAATGTTTGATAGCTTATAAATGCTATTGATGGCAGAATTAAATTATCCAAAGAAGTTGTTTCTCTCCAAGTCCTTTATTTTGGTTTCTTTTGTTAGAAAGTGAGTTTGTTTACTTTGCACTTCACTACAAAATATACTTCATTACCTTCTGAATTATCTTATTTTCTTAATTTAAAAGAAATAGTTAAAATACCACTGAAAGCACAGATCGCTTAAAAAAAAAAAAAGAAACTCTCTTGGAGGACTTGAAATCCTAAGTCAATCTTTTATGACTGTACATATAAACACATCATAGAGTCATGGAAAAATAAGCGCTTATAAAAGTCAGAGAGTGCCTGGGACGTCTTTCGTATAAAAAGGGAGTATGTTCTCTCTGTATAAATACAAAGGATTATTAAATGAAAGTTGAAAACATAATAGTTTTATTATATCATAAATGCAGCATAAAGCCCCAATGGAAATTCACGCAACATTTGTAGGAGACCAGGTATTTCCATAATAAAATGTAGTTACAACCTTCTTTGTGGGTGTGTTCAGTCGAACAGAAACGGTGTCTGTTAATGATAGTAGACTCCAAACAGTAATTTTCAATTCACATTTTCTCTAATAAAATACTTTATGTTCAAACCTGTAAATATCCTGTGTTAAAAGTAATTGGTCCCCAGAAATCTACCTTCACCATGGTTTTGCTCCTTAGGAAACTAACTGAGACAGAAATGTGGGTCATTCTGGCAAAATTCTGTGTTAGAGTAGGAGGGAACATCAACATAGTTCGAAGTAAATTAACCTGCATGTCCCGTAAGTGTGCTTATGTGTGAATATTAACCACTACGGAAGCTAGAAGGAATGGGCACACTTTATAAGAGATTCCAAAGGGCTGTCTGTTGTTTTAAGGAATTGAAACGAAGCTTACGCACTACTCCTCTCTTTAAAAAAATCATAGAGAAGGCCCTTGTTGTTATGGTATTGCAAAATCGTCAAATAATCATAGTTTTATATTGATTTCTGTGTTTTAACAAATTATCCTAATAAATAGGAAGATCGTATTCTGTACACATTTGCTAGAAGTTAGTTTTCCACGAGCAGTAATGGCAATAAGTACTATTCCTGAAAGAATATGTGTACAAGGGACAAGTCCAAACAAAATCGGTGGTATTACTATTACCATTACTATTACCATTAAATTCAAAGTTTCTTTTCCCTTGTTTCCTCTCCTTCCTGTTTAGTAGAGAATAAGATTAATTTATGATAATAAACATGTTTTTCATTTGGTATAACTAGATCCAAATATTTTTCAGTATTACATAACTGGATTTTTTGCATTTCAGCAGGAGAAAACATGCTGAGTCCAAGACCACTGTTTTAAGTTTATAGAGTAGACACATTTCAAGAAGTAATAAATAGTATATTTGCAAAGAGTAATTAGTCAAGTGACTGTGCTATATGTTTGGTACACAAAATAACATTTAAAACCACAGACAAAGGTTATGGTTTGAAAATCACAAAACTTAAAAAAATCATAAAACCTAAAAAAATGGTCAATGCTTATTTTTATCAAAATTCCATAGACTTTTTGTTGACTTACTTTGTATTGCTGCTAGTGAAAAACAGCAGGAATTACCTAGTAGGTAGCTAAGCGTTTTTAGATATATATACATATATATGTATATATACAGCTGTATATATATATATCTGAAATCTTATTATCCACTCTAGAATTTTTCCTTTTGTTGTTTTTCATTATCTTAAATATACTTGCTTACTGACATATTTGCAGTTTCTAAAGTACTTTTTGCCAAACTGTACTGTTTGAAAGTCATTCTGCATAGAAAATTCAGTCTTGTGTTAAACAAAATAAAGTAATAAATTTAATGATACAATTTAATTAATCTTTTATTATTACCATCTTTGAAGCTTTGGTGATAAATTGCGGCTTCAGCCAAAAGCACTTCTAGTGATTCATTGCTTGAGACCAGCACTTAATGTATCATCAAAAGTGGACACCTTTCTTTATTTCATGGGTTATTTAACTTGAGAAAGGGAAAGTAACACAAACCTTAAATTTCTTACTCCAGCTATTCTTTTTTAGGAGCCAAAGTCAACATTTATGTTTCCCCAGTGCCTCTCACATTCACCAAGGAATGTTTAGAATCTTAAATTTCTACTTTTTAATGACAAGTTCTTCTGTGCAAATGCACTGGTTTTGTTGAGCTAATGCTGTTTTCCTGGATCTTTCCTTCTTTTCCTGTCTGTGCTTCACTCCCTTCCAACTTTGCAATGTAGCAGGCTGAACAGTTGTTCAATCAGATGTACAATCCAGTAAGTTCTTTTTTAAAATGCCCGCTGTAACATATGAAAGCATGAGGATCCATCACTTTACCGTGTTGTGCTCTTCTTCTGTGGAGCTTTGCAGAATAATTCTGATGCTCACTATGTTATATTCGTTATATCCAAGTAAATGAACTTTGTGGACTTCAAGGCCGTTTTAAGAATATGGAATGTATTCAATAGGTATTTCTGAGAAAACAAACTTCCTAGCCTTTAGGTCCTCAACTTAGAAAAAGCATGCAGATTTTTTTTCCTTTGCTTTGCTTTTTAATTCCTTCTTCTGCAGTACTTTATTTGATCCTTCAAACTTGAATAACTTCTAATTTATTTGGTTTGTCTTGAGTGACTGAGTTGATTATATAAATGATAATATCTAGGAAGTCACTGGCACTACTGTCAAAAGTCTGTACAACTAAAAGTTCAGTTTTACTCATAAAAGACTGTATACAGTCAGCTTATATAAAAAACGTGGAAACGTATTTAATCAAAGAATATGCTGGAATATAAAATGAAGAACGCAAAGAGCAGTGTTTGAAAAGCTGAACGCTATTATTTTGGCTTGTTGAACGTTATTGCCAATGTCTGCTTTAATTGCACAATATCTACCCTTTTGACTTGGCAGTGTTCCGTTTTCAATTTGGGGAAAAGTGGTAACAAACATTCTCTCTGCAGAGAACAGTTTTCATTTTCTGGCTGAGACTGTTTTATTTAATGTGCTGTGTGCACACAGGACAGAAAAAATGATGTAACTCTAGTAGCAATTTACAAGCTATAGTTTACATAGTAATCATAATTGGAATTACTCTGTCATTGGGATAGTATATATAGAAAAACTGATTTTGTAGCTGCAGTAATGTGATATTATGCATTAGGGAAGGTATTGCCTTCACTGAAGTCAATGGGAATGTTGCCATTAATGTCAGTGCACAAGGATTCCAGCTTTGGATTCTATTATTGCTAAGTGTTGTAGCTTCTGACCACGTAATGGATATGTCATGACTTACATATGGGAAAAAAAAAAGAGTCCCACAGAATGTGCTTTATTTACTTTCAAAGTTATTGGGTAGCTGTTCCTAGAATCCAGCCATAAATGGATTGTAAGTAGTGTAAGACCTGATATTATCACCTCTACCACCCAGGCCACTGCTCATCAAAGAGCTTTTCCCTTTGAATGATAAAATCCGTTTTGTATCAACTTGGATCACTTTTGTGGTAGTTGTGTTTCTATTCATATCACTTGCACTTCTACTGTGCGTGTCTTTTCAGACTGGAGTCTTTTTTGTCTTAGTTTTTCTCTTGATTTTCATAAATACTTTCCAGTCATTATTGCAATATTGGTTATTCTGCTGTATGGAGTTCATTTGTTACTTCCCAGTCTGTTTGTGCGTGCTATTCCAAAGTCAGTCGGTCATTTTTTTATTTTATTTTTTTCTGCCTTTACGTGCTTAATATTCAAAAGGACAGCCTGTCGGCAGTTCTGCAGTAATAAATGCAAGATCCTTTTCCTTTGGCACCAGGCAGCAATTGTAGTATATCCATGAGATAAGTTTTCTTCAACGAAATTTTCTTGTTCATCATCTTTCTTCTCCTTCTTTCATAACAGTCTACTTTTAACAATATAAGTATTGATGATGCTGTTCTCCCCCTAAACCAGTCTTGAGATGAAATCGTGACTCGATTGAAGCCAACGGCAACGTATTCTTTGAATTCCATAAGACCAAGATTTCACATTTGCTCTTTGAGATGGTATAATAGCAGTTACATGAAATAGTAGTTTCCTTTCTAATTTTTGTTTTGTTTGAGAATAAAAACATTATTAAAAAATAAATGGGAATCTAATCTCAAAATACCAATATTTTAATGCTCTTTTATTTACATCTGTCAGAGTAAAACCAATTTCTGAGTAGACCTCTTCCAGCCCATGCAAAAATATATTCCACCACAAAAAATACTGTTTTTTCTATTATGTCACACAGATATCAACTCCAAGACTTTAAATTATTTAAAATACAGCCAAGGATAGAAGTATTTCATTATACACATTTGGGTACCAAAGTGGAGAGGATACAGAAGGGATGCACATCCTGCATACTCTATAGTAAATGATTTCACAATGTATTCACCTGTGTCAATAAGATAAGAACAGAAGTGGGTGCACATTTGATACTGTTTGTATTGAAAGGTGAACTTTTTGAAATACCCGAAGAATTCTTGTGCAAAATTGATTACAAGAAGTTACATGATTGCTTTTGTCCTGCAATGAAAATATAGTGATGCATTTGGTTTGGAGTTCTGGTGAACCTTTTTCTGAATAGTAAAGACATAATTTTCCAAATGCTTCATTGGAGCAATGTCAAATTAAAATTTCAAGTATTTGCAGAATGCACTCTACATTGCTTAGAGCAGTCCCTGAAGTAAAATAAGATAAACCTCAATTTTAAGGAGACTACAAAGAAATTAAAGTGACAGCAATTGTTTTTAGTTTATTATTGAAAGTAATAAAATTTGAAGGATCTTACAAAGTAGTTTCTTGCATGTAAATTCTGCTGTACCATTTTTTTTATTAAGTACCTGATTGATTTCTGTGTACGTTTGTGTCTGAAGCTTTAAAAATGAAATATTATATCTATCCATCCATTTCTGTTATGCAGAATAATGCACGCATGTTTGTACCATAAAATTTTATAATAGACTAAATAATTCATGTTGCATGTCTGTGCCATACTATTATGGTGTTTGTGTAGGAAACTTGTGATTTATATAAGGAAATGTTACTTTACTTCTAAAGTATATTTAGTACTTATTGAGCAAATATCGGAAGAGATTCATAATTGTGTAAAAATTAGTGAAATTCTAAAAGTAGAGTCGTATGCTGTTTTTATGGACTTGTAAAGATAACATACAACCAGATGGACAGACAGAACATCATAAACCAAGTGTGCCAGTTTGAAACTAGCCTAGTGGGTACACACAAGCATTATCATTTACAGATGCAGATTAAGTGTTCAATTACGTTGCTGCTGAAAGGTATGAATGAACCAGTCGCTCTTGCCCATAAAACCAGAAAACTTCTTCCCGTTGAGAGAACAGAGAACCTAGGCAGAAAAAGGGAGAAATTACAAAAAGAAAAGGAGGGAAGGAAGGACAGCAGTAGTATTAGAGACTTTCGGATTCATGTGACAACCACGTAGCTCCTAGTTAGAAGTGATCCGTCTCCCACAGCCTGCAAAAAGCCAAAGTCTGTCCTGTCCGAGTGGGTGCAGGGTCAATATCAGCTGAGCTGCCTTTCATCTCCTTTGGGCCTACTGCTTGACCTCAAAAGTCATCTGTCAGCAAATCAGCCCTGATCTGTGTTTAAAAAATACAATTACAAAAGATACGATTTAAAAAAAAAGCGCCTAGTCCAAATCCAAACAAGCCTTTCAAAGCTATAAAATACAATAGGGCTCTTAAAAGTAATTTTGTGCCTTTTTCCTTGGAATTTCAGATGTTGTTTTGCTCTCTTGTAGTATCAGTAGCTTTGTTTACAGCATGAGGATTCCTTTCAGGGGACTCATTGCAAATCATAGTACCCCCTGCAGAAAGCTCCTTTAAAAGTCTTTTATGTTCTGGCTCTCCCTTTGTAACTAACTTTCCTTTCTATCTTCTTTAAGAAAGTGCCCTTGTAGAAGTCTGTTTCCTGCCAAAAGTCCAAAACTATTCCATAGGAAGTGCTTGTAAAAGTAGAGACGATGACCTTAACTGGTGGTTTGCAATACTGTGATTATTCTTTTTTCTAAGGGTTCCAGTGATCTTATATTTGTCTTTGAACTGGATGCTTATATAGATTTGTATGTCATGTTGCAGAGAACTGTGCTGCACCTCAACCCCTTCTCTAGGTTGGATACTTAATCATATTGGATTTATTAATACCTTGCAGGTTCTACTTTTTGTTAAGAACCATAGGGAAGTACAATGACTAAGTTTGTGCTACGGAATTTTCCAAAAACACATCCCACAAATACGGAATGGCATGAGTACCACAGAGAGCAGAAGAAATGAAAATACTTTTGCAACCTAACATTAATTTCCTTAGCATGCTGTTGAGCAAAGTTTATGGGGCTAAATTGAAGAACGTAATTTATATCTACTATTTCCGGTGATGTTTTGGTTTAGCTGTGCAGTAGATAACGTGTTCGGTACATTTCTGACTGTTGTGTGACAGGAATATTCTACGATATCTGAACATTTGACACCTCTGCATTGGTGACAATAATATCCTTTCCCAGTTATGTGTTTTCATAGACAGTCTTCCCTCTCTTCTGAATTGCTGCATGTTCTGCAACTGTTACTCGCATCTCACCCAAACAATAAAATCAAGATACTCTTTGGATGTTACCTTGAAATGAGCTCTGTGTTAGGAAGTCTTGTGTCTGTGTAGAATTCAGGTCCGAAGCACATATTATTATCCTAAGCAGAGAATCTGAAGAGAAAGGCCAGAAAGTTTAGTAGTCTTCTCATGTCATTCCCTTGGCTTATTTTGGTAATTAAATATTTCATCTGAATAAAAATCTCAGAGTGGGGTAAATAACACTTTTCTCTTACTATCCTCATGCTTAAATGATATGTTACATGCAAACGCCCGAGTTTCTTCCCTAGTAATTTCAGTTTTTTGATTGTATTTATACTAAACACTCACTTGTTCCTTATTTATACAGAAAACTAACCATTGCAAAGAATATGAACCTTCTCGTGTCTATAGTTTATTCTTTCCAAAACACGCATGCTTCATTTTGATCTGCATTTCTTTCATTTCTTGCTTGCAGTCCCTATTCCCTGAAATTAAGATAAATAAGTCCACGTCTTCTCTGTGTAACAAGATAGTTGGAGGAACTTCAGTTCCAAATACCCTGAATTTGTGTAAAATTCCTGTGTGTTAAGAGGATGTTATCTGAATTTTCTATGTTTGATGTGCACTGCCTTAAACTACTTGTTTTTTCCTTGCCTGCTCTTTCAAGATGCCAATTAGGAATAATGGGAAGCAAGGGGTAGGCTAAGCATTGCAGTGCATTGTTGTTTCCATCTGTCTGTGATTATTCCAGCCAACAATTTAAAGCACCTGATGCCAGATCATGCTCCCGTTGAAGTTAATTGGGTTTTTGCCATTAGGTTTGATGGGAGTAAGACCGGGCTCTACACTGTTGTTGTTGTATTCATCGCGTTCTTTCTTGTCTGTGAAACTGCCACCCATCCATGCATGTGTTTGCCAGGTTTGTGCCGTTTCCACCAATGGGCTTGTTCTTCTGATGTTTCAGGTTAAGTATTAATGATAAGAAAAAAAAAAAAGGATTATTGGGTAAATGTCTGCTGAACTCAACTTTTTAGTTTATTGGTTTGTCTTTTAAAAACAGCACTGCATAAAACCAATTTCTTCCTTTTATTTTTTTTTTATATCAAGCTGCCTTTGAAACATCTGGTGATACAGATAATATCTATATATGTATCTGTATATGTACTTATATATACATATATATGGACAAAGTGTGTGTATATATATGTATTTGGGGAAAGAGAAAGAATATGCTTTATTAAGAAATTACCTGTATATTTGAAACACTTTAAAAGCTTAATTAAATCAATTAATTTAATTACAAGGTGGCTTTTTAATTTAAAAAACACCCTTAAAATTATTCCTTAAAAACCTTAAAAAACCTTAAAAAAATCCCCTGCCCATTCAGGATGATAGCATTTGAATATAATTTTAGACTATGAAGATCTTTTCACTACATCTATAATGCTTCTGTAGAAAATGTTGTCATCAGACAGAAATACCCATAATCCTTTTTAAGGAAAATTTGAACTCCGAGACTGAAGAATTCTAGTTCTTAAAGCTATATAAGGTATTGTCAGCCTTATTTTTTTTTTTTTTAAATATTGATTCTGAAGGCTCATGAAGCTGAAGAGGAGGCACGGATGAATCCAGAATTTGCAGACAGAATGAAACAGCTTGACAAAGAGGCATCGTACTATAGAGAAGAATGTGGCAAAGCTCAGGCTGAGGTTGACAGACTTCTAGAAATACTCAAGGAAGTAGAGAATGAGAAGAATGACAAAGATAAGAAAATTGCTGAGTTAGAAAGGTAATTCTTGTATTATTTGTCTTACATTGAGTGGCATTTTTATTTACTTGATCTTTGTTGCATAGCAGAGGAGTTGAGAACAGCATGCTTTTTAACAGAATATTTGCGATGTCTTTTAAAACTGAACCAGAATTAAAAAAAGGTTATCTGAGAGCTGCAACTCCTGTCTACTGACTTTAGAACAATTTAAGGTTTCCACTTTTTCAGTAGTCTCCACAACAGGAACACGTGTAGGAAAAGCCACAGGCAATTTACAGTGGCAACAGCCCTCCCAGAAAACCTAGTAGGGGAGCAAACCTGGCGTTTAGTAACTGGTAAATCAAGACTGTCCCCACAGATGTTTCTTCAGTGCGAACAACATCACTAGTTCTCAGAGGTCCTGAAAAGAATTGGTAGGTATTTCTAACCAATCTCTTGACTATGTAATAATAGTTGTAACTGTTTCTCAGTGGTTCTATAGACTTTGTCTGCTTTGAATGAATATTTTCTAACGTTGACCAGACAGTGTTTATGTTACTTCTGGCAAGTTTGTATGGTCTTTTCTTAATGGAAACAGGAGAGTTTCGGGATCCATTTGTCTCATACCCTTCATAATTAAGTGATTCTTGGATAATTTTCCCATACGGTATGCTGCAATTTATTTGATTGGTAAGTAATTTCTGTGGATCTGATTTCTTTGTTTCCTTCCTGTACTTAGACACTCTTAGATAAATGAAAGAAAGAATTTTCTGTTTTCACTTATTTTGCATAATTGTTTTCTAGTGATCAAGCCAGAAGAAAAGTGCTTCATGGTTCCAAAAGACAAATTTAAGGAATCTCATTGTGATTATTTCTCTATCCTATTAAAGAGGATCACCATGAAAGAGGAGAAGTTCTGCTAGAAATGTTGCTTACCTTAGGGAGGAGGAAAAAAGCCAGCTTGGAAAGCTGGAAGGAAGGAGGATGTGTAGAACATATTTTGCTGATGATGACTTATCAACATTCATGGTTATCTGTTGCCAAATCTTATCTTTCTCTGCAGGTTGGACTCGATGATCTCAGAGGTCTTTTCCAACCTTATGATACTGTGATACATTTGGCAAAGATTTAAGAATTATAATAATTAATGGTATATAGTTATCAATCCAAGTGTCATAAGAACCAAGACCTCAAATTTCATGTGAAAAAAGATTTGTACTTGAAATAGAACTGAGTGTTTATATAAGGACAATAGTTAGCAGTTACCTCTCTCACTATATCAGAAGGAGTTTAGAAGATTTGCATTAATTTTAAGTTGTAAAGTAGATACAGGAGGAAGTCAGTAATGAAGAGTGGTCACTTTATGCACCGTGTCTGTGCATTCTGCCTAAGCACCTCCAAGATCCTAAAGCAGCATACTGTGACAAAGGAAACATAAGTGAATTGGTGTTTCCAAGAAAGTGTTGTCTGTTCCACCCGTTGGTTGAGGTAGAGGCTATTACAGACCTGGGCGTGTAAAATAGTGACTCCAGGTGTGACCAAGCTGGTGGCAAATAACTGTAGAGCTTTTACAAAACCAATAACTGATGTCCTCAATGGGCTACAAAGTCTCCTGAATGACAGTGTGACACTAGGTGCAATAGTAGACACGCTAGACTTTTGTTTGAGAGATTTATGTAGTTACAATCATGTATGCGTTGAATGATTGAATATTAAAATGACAAGATTAAATGAGAAATACGATAAGGTAGTGAATCTTGTGATCTAAAGTTTTTAGTAAATGGTCATTTGATTTAAATATTTTATGTAAAAAAAGAGATGAAAAATCAATATAGATCAGTAGACTTATTTGAATGCAACTGAGAATTATTGATGATTACAAAGTAACGATGAACCAAGGGATGCAGAGATATTATGGTGGCCTTGTCAACATATAAACTCATATTGTCCAAGAACCCTGTAATGGGTTATAGAATGGACAAAGTTTACTATTTTTATATTAATTTTTTAAAAAAATTCAGTGCATTTTTATCAGTGAAATTTTGGGACATCAATTTCCGTGCTGTTGTTGTTGATGAGGGTGTTGATGCTGAACTAATTTTTCAGAAAATTATTTGGTACCACTGAGGCAGCACAGACTTTTTGAACAGGCTATCCTGTACTTCAAATGTGATGAAGTAGTTAAGCTTTCCTATGAACCTCTAAGTACTTCTGTAACGCTTATGATAAGATATCGGTGGAGTGACCAGCTAAGGACAGTAGTACGTTGCAATCTTTGGAGATCATCATGCTCTAAGACCTGTTTGTGAATTTTATTAACTTTAATGCAGTTTCTCGCTTGGTTTAACTGATGGGCAGCTTTCAAGGTTCATTCCAAATTCCTACACACACACTGTATCTGTGTTAATTATGGTAAACATTGGGGAAAAAAGGATTTACGTAAAAGATGTCTATTATTGGCTTCATCAACAGAAGTTACTGTCTTTGCTAGGTAATGGAGTCTTAAAGCTACTTTCCATCAGGAATAAGCACAGACACAAACTCATTGATTGGTACAATAAGGCTAGCAATCTGCCAGCAGTATAGGGAAATATTTTTAGGGAGTGGGTATCTAATCAGGCTTCACCTTTGATTTCTCTAAAATTTATCTGTATTCTCTCCTTTTTACTTATTTTCCGAAAACACTGGTCTAAAGATGTAAATCTGTATATAACTGTGCCACCTGTTGGTGTCCCTAGAGAGGGAACTTTGAAGTTGAAATTCCCCTTTCTAGGGGGTTAGATGGAGTGTAAATTGCTGTAACATTTTATGAAGTGCTACTAGTTTTTCTGCTTGTAATGACTACTTGATTGGCTCATTATTGAAGGGAAGAGGTGGAGCCAATGCTCAGTTTATCCACTTTATGGGAAGAAATCATTGTGAAAATGACTACAGCTTTAACAGAAGCATATTTGAAAATGTTCTTTCCTTCTTGTCCCGCTGTTTTGTAATTCATATAATGTGCTCTAGGTTGCTATTTTCTCTCCTTACTTTTTCTCATTCCTAGGTCAGAAACAGCGTATCCTCACCATTTCCCCTAATTTCAGATGCAAGGGCTTCTCTGGGGTTTTGTAGGAAAATGAATGCTCTTTTGAAATTTATTTGTTGGTAATAACTTGCTGGGACCGAAGTCCCCACTGCTGTGCCCATTTTATTACAAGATAATGCAACCTAAATTCTCAGAATTTATAAGCATAAATTGCTGAGAGTTCTAATCTACAGTATTGCAGGCTATGGTATCTTCGGAATGTTTATTATAGTCACGTATAAATTTATGAGCATAATGAGATGAGTTTGAAAAGTAAAAATGTTTGCCATAATGTTATAATTTACATATTCTAATAAGATAATGAATGCAAGTGTTCTATTATTTGTTAAAATCTATTGACACAAACTGTCAAATGCTCTAGTAGAAGTATCTGCTTCAAGATAGGAGCATTAAATGTACAAGTGGATGCTATTTCGCAGATCAATATTATTTATAAACATAAAGACTTCATATGAATGGTAATTCTTTTGGTTTTAATGTGATTCTCCTGCCTCAGAAACTATCACGCTTCTCGGCTGCATCACTTAAGATTTATGATTGGTTCTGTACGTCATATATACAAACATGTTGGTCTGTTTCCTAAATTATTTTATATATATTAATTTTTCATCTTATAACTTCTCACTGCTACTGAGGAGAATCAATTCCTCCTCCTATACTAAAGCTGTTTGATCACTTTTATTACATCTTTCGTGATTTATATGATGAGAACAATTTTAAATCAAATGCAATATATCCCAGCATTATGTAACTGTGGGAAACTTAGCTTCATGTTTTTCTTTGGTTTTCTTCATGAAGGAAACGTGGTGTGTTTTTTTTTTTTTTGATTTGAGGTTGTTTTTTTTTTTTCTTGGGAGGAGGGAATATGGTAAGTGAAGCTGGCTAAGATAGTGATCAGGTTAAATTTTAATGTGAAGGGCCTAGCCAAAGGGAGGTAACTGCGGCTGAAAAGGAACTGTCAGGATAGAAGGATATATTATTTAATGCTTTTACTAGTGGTGTTAGAATGAAAAGTATATTTATGAAATGCTAGGGGGCTCTTGAATCATGAAATTTAGTGAAATGCAATAGTACAAAAATTCATGATTGTGAAGTTAGGACCAGTAAGACTGCCTGCTCTAAGCTAAGGGTAATACTTGATACTGTTTAGGAAGAGAAAAAGTTGGGTGAATTTGCTTATGGCAGTGTCATTATAAGCCATCTAAATAATGAAGTAGACATCTAAATAATGAGGTGCGAATCCTGATATGTCAGCATAAATGTTTACAGTATGGGTAGGACGATCAAGCCCTAGCAAGGCTCCTTGTGGAACACTGCTGTGTATTTCTCATCAGTCATATTCGTGAAGGTTGATTTAAAACGGGGAACAGGTGCAGAGAGGGCTGGTAGAATAATTGTGGGAAAGGAGTGCTCATGTCACAGGAGGAGGCTAAAAACCAGGGGTTTGTTTTTTTTGGCAAAACAAAGGCTCTCTAGGGGTGCTTGTTCTCAATAAAGATGTGAAAAGGTAAGCACTGCAGTGAAAGAATTGTGATTTAAGAAATAAATTGTTGCACATAATATTATCTATTAATAAATTTAGGCTGAAAAGAGAAAGAAAGGAAGAAAATTTTCTAATTCTCAGAGGAATGAAGGCTCTGGAACATCTTTCTAAAAGAAACAAAGGGAATGAGAAACCTTACTGGTTTTAAGATGCAGCTTGATAAATTCAGGAATGGGATTATGTTGTGTGGCTGCCTGCAGTTGTGTTGCCTGTGTTGTGCCCCTTGGATTAAATTGAAATGACTGTGAGAAAAAAAGAGACTGTATGGGCATATGTGAACCTGAAGATAAAAAAGGAGCAAAGGAGTCCCCTTGCTCATGGGTCCTAACACCGTAAACACCATCCCAGCTGTGTTCTGGAACCCCATTTAGTGGGACAACAAATTCCATACAGGAAAGTAGTGTATTTGGAGGAAAAGTACTATATTAATAATTACTTTGCCAGCCAGGGCCATATTTCAAAATCCCTTGCTGCCAATTGCTGTAAGTGCCCTTGATGAAGAGACCAGCGCGCCTATCGAGCCACAAAATGCAGTTCACAACACCGTGGTCTTTTAACTTCAGTGGTCACCAGGGACACAGAGAATTTGGGCAAAGGCTGATAATAAGAGGCTAGCATGTTACTTACCTCCTGTAAGATAACGGGCTATGAGCTAACCTGTCTGGTAAAGGATATTGGATGGTTATAAATTTGGATGGTTTTCCTTACTCCACAAATGACAAGGTTCCATTTTACTTTACAATTTCTGTTTTATTCAGTGTACAGCAAGAATGTACTGCTACAGTTTTATTTTATGTCTTGCTTTCCCTTCCCTTCCCTTTCCTTTTCTTGTTTTGAAAAAAATCTGCTGATATAACATCCGCTTGTTATATTTTTGAAGAACTAATGTGTTCCTCCCTTTATTCTCTTTTGCTGTCTTCCTCCCTATCTGTTTTTCTCCAAACTGCTGCTTTCATCCCTACTCCAATCAGCTTGACTTCCAGGTCAGTATTTTCTCCTCTCCTATTTACTTGCTCCTTCCTCAATGAAGATTTTCATTGATGCTTCATTTATTTGGCCATTTTGATTCCATATTAATAACTTGTGTTTGTATTCATTTTTATTTTGTTTTTGATCGGTTTGTCCCTGTTATGAAGTTTTTGATCAGTCCGTTTCTAGATCAGAAACTTTACCGTGAATGAATGCTTTCATCAAAAATCTGTAAGAAAAAAAAAGTGTATTAACAACATATTCAATTAATATGTTGTTTTATGTGAAGATTTTTTTTTTTCTTATTTCGATTTCACTTTTATTATCTTTGTTTAGAGAGTTCAGTTTTGGAATGACTTTTTGGGAGACAAGCCAGTAGGTAAACAAGGTAGTAGGGTAGACAACAGTAGGTAGACAAGCCAGTACAATAACAATACTAAACAGAGAGATTTATATTTAGACGTGAGACTTATTCTTAATACTTTACTGTCACCTCTTTTACTGTTATTGCAAACATAATAGGATGAGTTGGAGTGGTTCAGCTTCCGATTTGGAAACTTTTAGCTATTTGTGCTGGCGAGATTCTGGCATATAACTGCAAGGGAGGCGTAGGTATGTGTGCATTTTATGTGCTGTGTTTCTATGCAGCATCCTTTAGCCAGATTCACGCTTATCTTTCTTTCTTCCAGGTTTTAGATTGGTTTACCCAGCATTTGTGCTTGTGCACTCTTTTTGAATAATCTTATCAAGTAGTATTATGTCTTGTAGTACTTGCTGAAAGTAAAAATTTATCTAGGCAACGTTTTTTTTTTTCCTCTTAGTGGGCTTTGATGTTCATTTGTCTTTCTCATGCTTATGAACGGCTGTAAAGTGTAAATTAGTGAAGTCTTAAAACAAATACTTGCTATTTTTGAAACTACTTTATATGGTTTGTACTACAGGTTCATCTGTGTCTTCCTTTCCCCATTCATTTCTTTTCCCTATTACAGATATTTAAGATAGTTCTGTACTCTTAAGCTCATCCCTTAGTTTTCAATTTCTGAAACTGATGATTGAAGTTTGCACAAAGTTTTGTCTCCTGGACTGAATAAGCTTTGCTTTAGGCAGGAAAAGACCTGGTTTTCAATCGTTATCAAGGTAGAAAATGTTTACTTCTTCCCAGATCAGTTGGAGCAGAGTATAAAGGAGGGTGTACACTGCAAAGACTTTCCAGGTGGATTTCAGCGACCCAAGTGTTGCATTTGCAGATATGTTCCAGATATCCAGTTGCCATACAGCACATTTGACTAGAATTATGGCAAATATGTAATCTGCCTTTATCGTCTGAAGTTTTCAGAATTTTTATGTCAGTGTATAATTTTTGCACGGTGCTGTTCTCTGTTCACATAGAGGCAGAGCTTGCCCTTTTTGGAGAGTTTTTTTTTATCTTAGTCTTAAAACCAAGTACAGTTCATATTTCATGGTTCAGACGTGCGAGAGAAGTTTCTGACGTGAATGCCTTTGAACTGTACGGCAAAAGATGGCTCGTTATGAAGAAATTGACAAGACAAGAGCTTTTGTTTTCCGAGATAGTTTAATGCACATCAGAATTGTAAATTACTTTCCACTCAGAAAACTTTGTTTCTGAAATTTGAGGCTTATTGATTGCAGTAATGAATCAGATGAACAATTTTTTTTTTAATTGTCTATTACAAGCACATTTTATGTGCTTGAATGGATAGCTATTACACCTGAATTATAAAAATACTTAATTTCAGAATCTTTCTTTCTTCCAGAAATTAACGAAATATATTTACTCTGGAGTTGGTTCTGATGAAATTATGTCTGAAGGTGTCCACTCTGAAATCAGAAAATACTCAACGTTGATAGAAAATCTCTCTAGCCAGTGAGATCTTGAAGCAAGATATTATGCTATGCAGTTGTCATTATGGTTGATTTCACTGGAATTTAATGACTGGTATGCAGAAACATTTGTTTAGCAGTTGGAGGTGCAATTTCTGTTATGTTTTATTGACCTAAAAATCCAGCTGACCTTGCTGAAGCAAACTGTCCTCATAACCCTGCCAACTTCCATCCCTGGAGTCCCAGAGAAGTCGTAGGGTATGATTAGAGTTTATTGTGGGATTTCAGTGAAGTGTTAAGTTTTTTCAGCTTGAATCATCATTAAGACCAAAACTTCATTTAAGAAGCAGATTAATTCATTTATTTAATTTCTTCTAATCATTATGTCCTTAGCTGTCTTTTTATTCATCCATATTTATATGATGTTAGAATGGTTGATCTGTTTCTAAACATGACAGGCTATTGGTACTACAGGCAAACAAGAAAACTGAATACGTTGCCATACGTCCCCCCCCATTCGTCATCTATGCAGTAAAAAATATCCTGAGCACAAGAATCAGTAATGTAACTTTAAAGTTGTTTTTTGGGGGTTTTTTTGGTTTTTAAATTCAGGTTACAGTAGGTTATATATTCCCCAAACTTTTCTGTCTGCAGATAGAGACGGATGTTTTCCATGTGTAATATACTGAGTAGCGCTAGAAAGTTTCCCACCAGCCTCTGATGTTGCCCTGATTGTTTCCGTGGGAGGTTAGAGCTCAATGAGATGTGTAAGGCAAGGTTTAACGGAGTTTTAAATTTAACTTACGAGCCTTCCACAGTTTTGTCAAATGTCAGTTTGATGGTTTCAAGGGCAGAGTGATATGTTGTTCAAAGATAATTTCCCTGGAGAACTGAGATAGCCTACTAATGAAAACTGAGAGAATCTGTGATATACGTTACTCTTCTGAGAGACTGGTTATTCTGAGTGAGAAACATAGTTGTCACATTGGATAACGGGCAGATTGTTGTCATGTCTTTCTGGTTCAGTGTGTTTGCTACATGTACAGAATCAACGTTTTAACATTGTGTACATTTTAACTTTTAAACATTTTGAAAGACGTGAAGATTTGAGAAGAGATTTAGATTTATCCGATTAAATGTATGGTTTTGAATTTGTGTACATTTATATTTCATTTTAGTTAAGAAATAGTAAAGCAGCAAGTTTATTTCCTTGGAATTCTGCTCTTTTTAAAAAATAGTAAAATATTCATGTATTACAAAATAAGTAGAAATCATAATGATAAACAGAATAAAGGTACAAACAGATACCTGGGACAGGATAACGTGCTGTTGATCATTTTTATCCCACTCACTTCTGAGCCTGTCCGCTCAGTTCTATAAGTTACCCTTTCAGTTTGCCTAAATATATGCAGAGGTTAAAATAATAACTCAAGACAACTAGAAATGGATTATTTAAATAAGGAAGGATATTTTGCAATTTCTCAGTGATGTGGGTTTTTTTTTTTGTTTTGATTTGGAGTGTAAATACTCTGTGGAAGTAAATGGATATGCAGCATAAACTGGATATGAGGGGGAAAAAAATCTCTGTATCTCTAAAGGCAAAATATCCACTTTAGACTGGGTTGGACTTGACACCACAATTCTGTGTTGGGGAAGAGAACATAAAGAACGGTTACTCTTTCCATTTCACGGTTACTGATTTTAAGACAGAGCCATATTTCTTATGGTTCTCCAGGCCTGCTGCTTTTGCTAGTTTTCCCCAGGCAGAAGATCCACAGAACGTATTTCTTTACCTCTAGAATGTGCGAATAAGGCAGCCACGCAGCGCTGGCGACTGCCTGGGTACAGCGCTGTCAGGGTTCCCCGGGTGCAGCGCAGGGGTGTGTGTGTGAAGAATCATTGTGAGATAGCACAGCTTACCCTCAAAAAGCTGTGACTGAAAAGAGACAGGGGAACTAAATTTAGGAATTGGGCTGTTGGTGGAACCACTTCCCCTCACATTGTTTGCTTAGATAATGCAGGAGCAATACGACTGGACAACATGATTGATACTGGATTGAAATATTCTGATCTGAATTTCTAAGGGAAAAATTACTCTGTCAAAACAAGAAAACATACAAAATGTACCTGGTTTATTTGAAGAGGTTACTGCAAAAACACGGATTTACATATTGAATGCTAATATCTGGATTGATCCTGGGGACTACTCGATTGAGCAGTTGAAAGATTTGATTCAGAATGAAATTGCAATGAAACTTGAAGTGCAGCAGCGGAGGTTCGATCCTGACTGCTGTCAGGCTGAGCTTGGACGTGCTGTGAAGCAGTTGGATGTGGAGAATAACTAGACAGAAGCAGGAGGCAATTTTGGTTTTGTTTTGTACTTTTTACCTTTTTTTTGTTTGAGTTTTTTTGTAGGTTTTGTTTGTTTGAGTTTTTTTTAAACAAGAACTACAAAAAAGAAAAAAACTTACCTGGACAACAGCTGGAAAGGACCTGATGGAGCAGCATCAGGAGTGCAACTCCTTGGCTGCACACATGAGGCAACAAACTATATCCAGTCAGAGGTTACAATTATTGCTCATGGTATCAATTAATAAAATAACCAGGCGCGCAACTGCTGTAATAAATCAGATCAAATATCCTTCTTATCTACTGTCCTGTCATCGGCACTGTTGTTTTTTATTTTAAAAAGAACAACATCAGAAGAAAATGCAGAGCAATCCTTGATGTATGAGAGATGTGTGACAGATGAGTCTTCTGTTACGAATTTCACACGTGTTCACGTAGTGTCATCCGGTAAGAATGTGCTGAGGAAGGCAGTGCAGCGCGCTGTACTGCAGCTGCAGTGGTTGCAGTGCAGGTATGTGTGGAAGCAAAGTGACAGGAACCGTAGTTTGGAACAGGATTTTAGTAGGTCCTTTTTCATTCGTGCGTTATCCTCATGTGAGTGTTTCTAGCATCTCTCTAGGGCTTTGGAGGGAACTGTGTCAGACTAAACACTCCTTAAACAAAGATTTTTGGAACACTTCCCAGATTGTGTGTTAGGTAAACCCTTCCTCCCACGTTTTTGTCTTTTGGTGATAAATGTTTTGGTGACTTCTATGATACTCACTTTATTTCTACCAGGTAGAGCTGTTGTTTCTCTTTGAGTGAAGGTGAAATAGCTATGTAGTCCGTTGGTAACCGGAGCTGGGAATGTAATGAAAACATTGAGTATACTAAAATCCATTTATCCTAACTTTTTTTTTTATTGCATTCAGCTGGAGAATTGGGGATATGGGAATCAAATCCTTTGATATTTTAAAAATATTGTTTGCTTTGGTTGTGGGTTTTTTGTTTTTTTTGTCCATTGTTTATGCTGGTCATGTTGATTCCAGTCCTTTAATCAACATAGTAAAAACACAGTGGATGTTTTCAGTTCTCCTGATGATTAGGTGGAGTATGAAAAGTGCCATGGAGTTTGCTGTAGTCCCAGCTTCAGGTGAATGGCAGGAAGATGACCAAGGACTCCTCTTCAGTAGGAGATGACAATATTAATTTTTTGTGATAATATTCCCTGAGGTGTATAACAGAATTCTGGCCTTTTTTTTGTCATAAATCTTGAAATGGCTAGAGTCTTAATTTTTTGAATAAATTAAGCAATCAAGCACGACAGCTTTCTTGTCTAAAAGTGATGGTTATTGAGGTATGTTATGTTTTCTATGTCATATCAAAATTTCAGCCTGCCATGGATGTAGGTTTTCTTATCTTGATAATGCCTGTTTTCCCTAGAAAAATCCATTTATGGGTTGTAATGAGTAAAGAGTGTCCTGGCACATTTGTATCAGGGATGTGTCTGTCAGTAACCCTCTTCATGTCTCTGCAGTTTACAGTTTGCGAGAGTCTAACCCATCTTTGTGTTTCAGGTTTATAGATTGGCAGTAGCAAATACTTTTTTAGTCCAGGAAAATGCCAGAAATAATACTTGACTTTGCTCGTATGTTAACTGAAATTCTGTCTTATGGGTTTTCAGTGGAGCTGGAACTGAATTTTAAAGAACTACATTTATGCTTTTCTTTTAGTCTTGATTAAAGAAATCCAATGTGAACCTATGCATACTGTCATTTTTAAGACAGTGAGAAATGAGCTGTTGGAAATATTTCTACTGAATCTTACTGAAGTAATGTAGTTCACAATGGGCATTCGCATGGACAGGATTTACAGGACCAGATCTTCTGCATGACCAGCTACTGAGATCCCGAGTGCCTCATAAAATGTTAAGATTTATTTTATTCCTCACATGCATCAATTGTTGTAAAGGTATGGACTATTTATAAAGGAGGAAGAGAAAATTTCTTCAAGTAACGATATGATGCATGCCTGGAACAATAAATGAAGACGTTTGATTATTTAAAATATCTACTGGATTAATTTTTGAAATGTATTTTTGACGCTCTTTTGTTGCACTTTATTTGTTGAGGAGTACAGGTTCCTAGCATGCTGGAGAATTTTTTGACTGACTTTCAGACAGTCGGTCCCATTGTAATGCTGTTTAATGTGGTGAAAATTGTTACAGAGACATATCCCTTTAGAAAACGGTATAGATTTTGCTCTTGGGAGTGTTTTGCATGTCTGCATTTTTTGCATGCTTTGAGGAAAAAAAAAAAGTCTCTATGAAATAGAATAAAGGCTATGCTAAGCATGTAACACTTTTTTTTTGGCTGACATTACCAACTTTTTGGCCAAGGCACCCAGGTGGCTAATTAAAGCTAGGAATTCAGTGAAATAATGTGATTTTCTTTAGCTATCAGGGATGAAAGCGTTGGATTCTAGACAGCAGTTACACACTACTGTAAAATGAAATCTGGAAGATAATCACATATATGCATAAACTAAATGTTTATATTTGTTTTTAAAAGTTGGACTGAAGGAATGAAATGTACTGTAGTTAAGAGCTATGAGAGCAATTTGTAAACTCTTCCAGAAGAACAAGAAAAACCCCATGAACGAACATGGTTAAATGCAGTCATTACAAATAGTGATATTCATACTAGGAAGAACTTAGTAATTCTTCTGTTTTGATAAATGTCTTTCTGCTGGTCAAGGCTCTTGGTCTCTGTGACACTGGTGTCTATTTCTTACAAGGTCGTTTCAATTAAGAAACTAAATAGAATGAACATCTAATGTAATTAATGTAAGGGTATCGTGATCTTTGTACAGGAAGATTAAGGGATTTTATGTTCTTTCTTTCAGCTTTCATTGAGACAAACTTCTAGGGCCATATAAGACTTTTTGGTCTTTTCCCTTTAACTGTCATTTTCAGACTGCTAAGTGTACCTAAGCCGCCATAATTCTGATGGTTCCTCAGCACTATCAGAAATCTGAGCTGCTACAGTCCTTTCTTGTGTTGGTGGTCTAAAGTGATTTTTCTGAAAAACGTTGTTGAATGATGAAGAAAACAGATGTAGTGGTTTAGATACCTGTCTTCAAGTCTAGTGCCCCATTGAGGTGGAAATGAATGGCTGCGCAGCATTCTATGTGTGGAGAAAGATTATTGAAAATTCTCTCAGATCAGCAAGATTTAGGAAGAGGAATGGGGCCGATGGTTACGTAGCTGCGGTCTATTGTGTATTTACAATTCAGAGCAATGGCTTAATCTAGGTTTAAAAAAAAGTTTCTAGAGTAAGGCAGTTTCTAGAGAAGTACGTACTTTATATATATTCTCCTCATTAGGAGAATGTCAAATGTACTAGAAGAATAAAATTTTATTTAGAATCTTTCCTTATATCTAGTGTTCTTCGTTACTTCTCTATTAACTGACTACCAGTGTCATTGTTGTCTAGCATTTATGTTATCAAGATATGCCTGCATTCTAGATCCATTTTGAAGACAGCTTAGCTGTACTTTGAGTTCTTTTCTTTTTGTTCCTAGATGACACTGCTAGACGTTTCATGACAATTGTTGAGTAGATACAACCGTAGGAACACAAACAGAAATTTAAATTCGTTGATACCAAGGATCTTTGTGAAGAGTTAGTTGTGTACACAGCTTTTTAGATTGCTTTTACTTCTTAAACGTTATAAGATCAGAATGTAATTTCTTTAAGACAAACGTGATGTGTGCTCTAGGCTTGGGTGCTTAAGAACTAGTTTGCAGACTGGTTTTCCAGTTATATGAAGTTTGTAAAATTGCAACGGCATGGTATTCTGTAGTAAATACTTTGAGATGTCTGTAGTGCCTAGTTCAATAGTTAAAGAATTTAGCTTACTAAAAGATAATAGGTACTCAGCTTAAAAATGAACACTAAATATTCCAGGGGTGCATCAAAAAGAGTGCGACAAGCAGGCTGAGGGGAGGTTTTACTTCCCCTTTACTTTGCCTTAGTGAGAAAACCCACCTGGACGTGTCCCTGTGCAACCCGCTGTAGGTGAACCTGCAGAGGTCCCTTCCAATCCCAACCATTCTGTGATTCTGTAATGCGGAAAATCGGAAAGCTCTTTATTTCATCTTGCTGCTTTGGGGCAGTTACACTATCATAAAAGAATACTTTTGCATATCGTTTAGTACCAGAATATGATTAATGTCTGATGGTAAGATCTGTTCTTCTGCCCAGACCCCTGCAGTATAGAGCTCAGATTTTGAGGGCATATATTGTATCAGTAGTGATTTATTTATTTTGCTCTATCTAATGAATTTTGTGGTCTTATTTCTTTAAACTGAAACAGTGTAGCAGAACACGTGAAACTAATTTTTCATGATAAAAACCAATGTAAGCCCAGCTATGCATATCAGCATGGCTGCCGGTGATCTACGTGGATTTCCTACTTGGTAGTGGTGGATGACGTTTTGGCTGATTGTACGCTCTTCTCAAATAATTTTCTGTTTCTGGTGCATCATTTTTTACTTATCTTACTTATTTTATTCAAAAGCGTTTTAGAAACAGAGCCATGTGAAAACATACCAGAGCAAGCACACCCCCAAAATATACTGGATCGAGGATTATATTTGATATATTTGCTGTTAGGGGGGGAAAGAAAAATAAGCGGGGAATGTATTCTTGTATTTATTTCCGCTGTTGCGCTCCTCCCGTACCTTTAATGTAGGCCTAAAAGAAAACTATTCAGCTGGCTGTTTAACTGCAGCATTTTCATTTCCATAGGCACATAGTCAGTTGTGGAAGAAAGAGAGGCTATGACACAGCTTTCCTTTATTTCCTTCTCAACGTTTTGCATATCACAGGCACCAGATGTTTTCCTTTGCAGCTTTACCGTGTTCTACTTTTCAGTGTGGCATTAGACAGAAAACGAAATGGGAAGTTGTGAGAGGGAAAGGTGATGAAAGAAGCCAGTTAGCATTGACATAAAATTAAACTTTTTACAGAGATTAAATAGAAATTAATTTATCATTTACTCAGCATTAGATTGCAAACCGTTTTATATTTTAACAGCACAAAGTCATATTACACCACCAAAATTTCAGCCAAATACCACATTTATATACGAAGTTCTTAAAGTAATTTTTCTAATATTAATTTTGGCTTTATGCTGATTAGTTCTGTGCTTACAGTTACGCAGCATGGGCCTATGAAAAAGAACTGATTCTCACTTGCAATCACACAGAGCATCTAACCTGTATTTGAATACTTGGTTTAGAAAGACAAAGGACGTAAAAATTCTTGAGGAACTTTAGTAAAGAATAGACAAGTCAACAGGTAAACCTATTGTATTCCTTAAGACCTAAAACCAAGTTTAAGATGGAACATGCAATTTCTGGTTGGTTTTTTTATTCATCTGTCAGTGTAATTTGGACAGAAATATAGCTGCTGGTATATATATATATAATATATATATGCTGGTATATATATATATAATATAGCACTGTGGTGTTGCTTTCTTATTATTGGTTAGCTACGACAGAGTGCTGTATTTTTTCAGAAAAATAACCTTTCTTAAAATTCTGTGATAAAGCACTGGTTATTTATAGTCCCAGGCCTGTTGAGGTAGGTCAAATGTGGGCAGGTTTCTTCTGACCATTGTGTATTGTGTTTTTTGTTCTCAAGTGAACTTAATTTGTGGATTTAAACATGATGCCAGAAATCTACCAAGAGATGGCTGTGGTGCTGTGTTGGTGGTCTCTTTGAGCTGTTGTTGAAAAGGTGTTGTTTCTTTAGAATCTTGTCATTTTATTAAAGATACATCTAAAGAGGAGCGAACCTTAGTTTTATAGTTTATTAGAGCAGTGACTGGGTACTATAAGAAATACTTGAGAATATTTAACAAAGGTACGGGGTAAAGTCTCGAGGTCTCCAACATTGCAAAACACTAACTTTTGACTAGAGTTGGTTGAACCTGGGGAAGCTCAGGTGTTCATCTTCCAGTCAGTGTTTTGTGTAATGTAAAAATGCTTATACTAAAAAGAAACAAATTTAAAAAGGATGACTTTCAATTTGATTTTTCCACCCCCTCTCGCTCCCCCGAATGGGTCTATTTTCTCTTACCAGTATTTTGTTAGGGATTCTTTTATCTTTGTTATGTACAGTCTTCACGAATTTTATTATAAAAAACTGTATACAAAATACAAATGCCATAAACAGACGATCAGGCTGATCCATCTTTTTGTGCCTTAACAGGCTGATGCAAACACTTGAACACAACCATAGGATAAATCTGATTTTTTAAGTAGAGGAATTCATATTTGTCTTTTTAAAAAATTATCTGTGAGCTTGATGTACATTTTCTTAAAAAGCAAAGCTTTCCGTTTGAATTAGTTGTAACTCCTTTTAGTTTTCTAGGCAAACCGAAGTGACTTTTTTTGTTAATGAGAGATTAGCTTTTCTGTTGTGTACTGTACCTCCAAACTTGTGTACGAAGGGTCTCCTAAGAGTTTTTAATACCATGGAAACTGTTATTGATGAGAGATTCATTGTGAATTTTTCAGTATAAATAAATAGTGAAAAAAGCACTGGCAGGACAAAGAACCCAGTGCTAGAAGCAAATATAACATGACCTAGTTTCGTTAGCATCATAAAATCAGTGCAAGGAATATATTCTGTAATTATTTATTTTTTTTCACTGAAATTTCTAATGTGGAAGCAACAGAGACATCTGCAGTGATCCTTTTGGGCATTAAATAATTTGCCAAAATAGGATTAGTGGGTAGATCTCATTAGGAATTTGCACATGACTCTATTTTTATATAGATAAAAGGGAGAAAATTCCTCAAAGTCAAATAAAGTCGGGAAAATAATATCTAAGAAATGAAGCAGGTAGAAAGCATTTCTGCAAGGATATTTTTTCAGTGTCTGCCAGGCAAAATTAGCTTGCTTCTTAAAAGAATGTATGCTAAGTAACAGAATCGGGAAAATTCCTGATAAAGATCCACAGAAAAAGAGTTAAAGTTAAAAAAAGAGTATAAGTAAAAACAATTACAAATTATATTTTTTATTAAAGTACAGTCTTAACATGAAAAAATATATAATTCTGGTAAAGATTTCATTTTCATTAGAAGCTATTAGTAATTTTATTTGTTGATAATCTTTTGTAGAAGGAAGTCTTGTTATTAAAAAAGATAGAAAAGTAATGGTTTTGTTAGATACAAAGCTTCTTGTAAAGGCAACCTTTATTCTTCATGGCATATTTATGACCTGACCTTCTACCCCATCACACTTCAATCTTCATAAACATTGTATTTAAAATCCAGGTTTCCAAAAATAGAAGTTCACAATATACATTAGTCATCACCTTTACTTTCTGCTTCCTTTAAAATTAATGTTACTTAAAGCACCTGCTAAAATTGCTCCTGAACTCTGAGTGTGTGAGGGTTGTAGGATAATCTCCCTCGGTTACAACAGCAACTTTTTGGCACAGTGCTTGGAACACGTATGAGTATTTGGGAGCAGATGGTATTAAAGTCGTTGTGATATGCTAGCTTGAAAATAAGTTCTATTGTTTACATCTGATACTTGGAATCATAGAATTACCCAAGTTGGAAGGGAACCAAAAGGATCAATATTGTATCTGTTGGGTAATTCGTGTCCTGTGTCATAGTCACAAGTTAATTTATAAAGACCAAGAAGAGATTGCAGTCATTAGCACTAATGCTCATGTGTATACAATTCATAGACATATGAAGGACCAAAACAAGAAGGTTGCCAATCTGAAGCACAATCAGCAATTGGAGAAAAAGAAGAATGCGCAGTTGTTGGAAGAAGTTCGTAGACGAGAGGACAATATGACCGACAACGCTCAACATTTACAAGTGAGTTGATTTTTCAATTGTGTTTTGAAACTATCAAAGAACGTACATTCTGTTTCACTGTGTGTCTTCCAGGGTATATAATGAATCTCTTTCCATGACAAGCAGATGGCTCTTTCCTCTCTTACCAAAGGATGCACTACTGAATTCAGGTGCACCCATGAAATATTTAACATTTAGGGTGAGGAAAAAACAGTAGAACTTGAAGCCTTTTTCTCAGAAAGAATGTGTTTTACTTATTTAAAAGCAAGTAAGTCATTATAGCTTGGTTTGAGCAGATTCAGACGATAGAGGGATAATTATCCTTTCTGTATTTAATTTCTGTGCTATTTATAGCATTATATCCACTAGTCACAGTGTGGTTATGGATGTTCAGCATGTTTGAATATCAAAGAGTAGTGTGCTGCGATTTATTTAGTTAGTTAGATTTTTCTGGGCTGACACATATCTGCGCAGTTAGCTCTGTAAAATAAAACCTAGGTTTTCTAGTTCTCTTCTAGTGAATTGTTGTCAGTGCATGGATCATGGAAGAGGCAAATCCACTTGCATGAAAATGGCTTGTGTGACTTTACAAATTGAGCCGCAAAATAACCTGGAGATGGGGAGCTGCAAATAGAAGTTTGACTCTACAGCACTATGATGTGTTCTAGTAAATCCCTAAGGAAACAAAATGAATGGAGAGGGATGGAGAAAAGCAACCAGACTTGATGAATGTTTGGCAGCTTTTCCCTTCCCCAGCAAATTAAGATAGAATTGCTTTGGTCTAGCAGGTGCAGGAAGCAGATCCCATTTCACTGCTTCAGGGGACTCTTTCCAAAATGGTCTTGGTCATGTGCCCTTATTTTATTGCTTCTTTCGTAAGATGAAGGAAGATGGGGTAGTGGTAGTATCTGGGGCACTTTTTTCTCTTGTTCCTGTGAGTTAAAGGAATTGCTATTCTCTTTGAAAGCTGTTTTGGGTTTGTTTTTGAAAATGAATCACAAAATTCATTGTTCCCGTAAAAGCTCATAAAACTGCTACACCTAATGGACTCGTGTCCGTGCCTCACATATTGGGAGCTTATGTACTGCGGTGCGCTCGTTACATTTGTGAATGATGTATTGAACTGTTAGGATAAAGTCTATCCTAAAATTGCCTGATGTAATGGTTTTATTTGCTGGCTAGCTGTGATAAGCTCAGCTGAGGAACGAAGAGCAATGAGACCAGTCAAATTACATTGACTCCAGCCAAGTCTCAGTCCCTTTTGCAGAAGTACTGGAAAAGATGTAATAAGAAGGCCAGTATAATTGTCTGTAGACCATCCAGGGAATCACTCAGGGCAGACTCAAGCAGTGAGTCAAAGTGCCATCCATTTTGTACGGCTCAATTAGAGGCTGAATCTCTACCCGTTCGGCTGTCCATTTACTTTCTGGAATGTTTGAAGAAGTTCAGAAGAGGATTCAGTAGCTTGTAACAGTTTTTGAGGCTTGTAGCACCATATATATTTGTGACACTTCACTATCTTTTCAAATAAAAGCCCCTCGAAGCTGGTTCGTATCCAACCATCAGTGCTCGCAGGTCAAGTTTGAGTCTCCAACAGCCCTATCTCACGGCATTCCAGGGCCACTGCTGTGATGGAGAATGCCCTGGGATGCCTGGGGAGGGATTTCACTTTGGTCTCTCTCAGCTATAATTGTGAGTGATGCTTCAGGTGTGGTTTTGGGGGGGTTATATGGATCACTGTAAAATTGGAAACACCAGGGAGCCAGACTGCAGGTTAATTTTTGGGAATGAAGAATAGTTGTGAGGTTTTCTGCTTTTTCCTTCCACAAATCAAGGGCAGATCTGTGCAAATCTTGCCAAATGTGATGGTCATATATTACACAAAGCATCACAGCAGGAGAGCTGGCCCTTGAACACTTAATCATGAAATTTTTTGGGAGTGGTGTATCTAACATGCCTTTGCTTTTCTCTCTGTTTTGTTGGTCATAAAAAGATAAGCCTTTTTGAGAAATGCTGAGCTAAGAAATGTACTGGTATCATATCGTAGAGTTGTGCGTAATTCCTCAAATCTCTACAGGATCTTGAAATATTGTAGATGTGAGACACATTTAGTTCTTGAGATGTGTTTTTCTTGTATGGAACATGTTTGTTCCAGTAACACTGTTACCTCAATAGAACTGGGAAAGAAAATATTTGCATAACACTGAACTTGAGTGCGTTTGGTTTTGATTCTGATTTTCAAACCTGCTATCATAACAACAACAACAAAGTCCTCTCTTTTCTCCAGAGTAAACAATATAAATGTTAATAATATTCCCATATGTCTCACCACATCGCCTCAAAGGAAATTAAATATATGCTTTTGTCTGATTATACTTTCTGTTAATGTAAATTCTCAACTTAATAAGTGATTGGACAATGGAATCCAATCTGTACTAAGTGCAGAAGCACTACTCTGTCAAAGCTTTATGCAAACTGTCACAAGAGAGGTGCAGGGATGAGCCCCAAATCAAAGTCAAAAAGTTTAATACCTTATTTTCCTCTGATCTACACAGCTTGTGGGTGTTTCTGCCTTTTCTGCTGGTTTATCTGCTAGAAGAGTCTTTGAGTCTCCTAATGTTTTAATTGCTTGGGTTATTTGTCACAATTCTCTTTTGGGTTACTTGGATTTTCTCGGGGCGGAAACCCACTTGCCGAAAAGAGCTATTTCACTAAAAAAAATGGTGATGAGTGAGACAGTGTGTAGTTCTCATTGATTTTGAATATCGTATGCAGGCAGCTTGATTACTGCTCTAAGTCTGAAGTACTGTGAAACATATTGTGTATATGTGTACGTTTTCCAGGCGTAAATATCTCACTTTTTAAACGGTCCAGCGTGTCAGCCATGGTTTGTCACTGGACTTACTGAGGCAAGGCAAGAATTCTGTGTTTTCAATAGTGTGATAGTGGCTGGAAATTTAGTCTTAGGTAATGAATAAAACATTGTCAGGAGAAAGTCCTATCAAAAGAGATAGAAAAACTAGTTAGTTAATATTATTGCTGTCTCATTCTTGCCATGTGAGGATCTGTGGTATCTTACTGAAAACAGCTCCTAAGAGAGTTCACAGCGAGTCAGCATGAATCCTTACACTTGGATTTCGTTTTTTTATTTTTTCACTCTGTGGTTTGGCATATCATTTTCATCTCCATGATAGTTCTAGAAATACAAAATATGATGAAGACATAGCACGTTGCCATATGTTATGGCTGTGTCTTTTAAAATAAAATAGAAGCATGTCCTAAACAAGAGTTATACCTGACATTAATTTATGATGTTTTCCTCTTAATGTGGTGTGTTTTGTACTGCATTGTCTCAAAGAATCTGAAACTATAATATTAATATAAAGAGGAAGCTAGGGAATGAGATTAAGTCTTGCAAATAAAAATGAAGAGAGCAGTGTGACCAGTTCAGAGGCAGAGGAAACAGTTGGGACTTATGCAGACAGGCGTTGGCGCGCGTAGCTGATATAAGGCAGGAGAGAATTCATTGCATAAACACACAGCCTTGTATTTATTAGTGCTGAAATTCATATGCAGGGATAAAATTCAGCCTTTAAAGAAGTTGAAATCATAGGTTATTGTATTAAACACGAACCGCAGTTTAAGCATGAGTCTAAAGGTAGACGTGTACCTTTCTGGAAGGCTTAAATAATCCCAGTGTTTAGAAGATCTGTATGTTTGTCTTCAGAAGGCCGGTCATTTCGTGGGAGAAGATGGAGATAAGATTGGGATTTTGCCTTTTACATCATTCCTTTCTGATTTCCACAGTGTGCGTGCATGAAACGCACACGGTGGTCTAGCTCTGGCGAGCAGGATTGCTCATCTGTTTTCAAAATATAGGTTCCTTCGGGACTGCAAAGTTTCATCTTTGTGTGCTTAAGCTGAAATTTCTTCAATTTGTAAGAAAATTATTATTCACGTACATATCAAATAGCTTTATCTTTATAAAGCAAAAGTTATGTACTAGCAAATGGAGATAACGTAGCGCAGTAGGTTACGCAGTTGTGTGCGTTAGTGATACGTTTATGGGCACGTCCTTTGGCATTTCTCTGCCAAAGCAAAAGGTGGGAATTGCATTTTCTTAAAGCAGAGATTTTCGTGTAGTGGAACATAAATTTTTAAGAGACATTTTGAAAAAATAGCACTACACAAACCTATCTTTTCTCTGATGAATTTATAACCAATCTATAAAATAGCTCAGGCAGCGGGTAATAGAAAAAGTAAATAAGCCTGTGATGATGTAGTGCAATATATTAAAAAATTATTACCAGATTTGAAGTGCTTGCTTAGAAAAATCTATCAATCAATTCAAACACATGTAAGAGTGTTGAAGACCCAATTAGTGTACTTATCTTCAAATTTCTAACATAATATAAATATAAGTTCAGATTGTAAACGTGGGTGGACATTTTGGAATTTTCCTTCCTTGGCCTGTGGATGTTCCGTAAGTTGCGGATAAATTCCATATGTGTTGCAGAAACGTGCGTTGAACTTCAGCCAGTAGTTTAAGATTATGTTGAAGAAAATATTTCTAAAAGGTTTCAGATGAAGAAAAGTATTTGGGAGCCTACAGAAGGCAGGAGGGTTGATTGGTAGGTCTGAGGATCAATACCAGAAGTGGTTTTTTGCTTTGGGGATTTACTTTGACATTTGTTTTCATTGTGCAGTGTAATCCCCAGAAGCCAAAACTACTCTTGTTCTAAAATGTCCCTATAGACAATCTGCAAAAATCTCACTTGAAGATCAGTTTCTTCTAGACTCACAGCCTCTTAAAGCTTTTTTTCTTTGTCATAACTGGTAGGCTGACAGAAGCGACTCAGTGTTCTCTATTGTGGCTTTCTAATAAGATATAAAAATAATGTTTAGTAGGTAAAATATTATCTCTACAATTGCTATATGTAGTTGTCATGTCCTTTCTTTTGGCAAGAGTATTACATTATATGAATATATATAAAATAACATGAATTTTATTCTTAGAACTATCCCAATTTATTACTTTTAGATTGGCAAGTACACAATATTACAGAACATTTATGTAGAACCATTTATATAACCTTTGCACTGTTACAAGGACTTCTAGAGCATCCCGTATCAAAGTGTCAATGCTGACTTTCTCATCCTTCTCAGTTTCTATACTTAAGTCAGAAACTATTTTTCAGTGTTTTCTAAGTAATGTAAAGTCACTGACTTCAGTACCCAAGAATAAAACCTGGACATGTTGTTTTACCAACAAAGTTAAATTTGTGTATTCTAATATAATTATTTAGAAATCTGTGAACTCTAATTATTGACAAGTATTTTATGTTTAGATTAAATAACTTATTTCTACTGGGTGCTTTAAGTGCTTTGTTAGTCAAGGGCATATATGTCAAGGACTTGGAAGAAAAAGATCCTCTTGGAAAAAACAAAACTGCAACAATAGGAAACAGGAAAAATTTAATGTGATACGCCTTTTTATTTCCCCCCCCGTCAATGTTTTTGTAATAACTCACACATGTGGGACTCCTGTAGTCTCCAGGGGGCAATCATATTCAACAAGCATCAAAAGAAATAGTTCAGTTAAACCAACTCTCCCTACCCAGCAATAATTATCACAGGTTCACACTGAGATATAGTTGCAAAAGGTTAGTCAGTAGGGCATCTGCAAATCAAGTCGTATGTCAACTCTACATCAATAACCTCATTATAATAGATGTTGGTATTTCAGCACATGACTGTCTAATATAGCATTCCACGTATAGTTCATTTTTAACTTTGACTTATAGCTTGTCTAATGTTTTACTAACTTATGTATTTAAACACTCTATATTACATAAATTATAATCAATGACAAAACCAGTGATTTAGATGAAATTCTGCAAAGTGAAATTGCAATAAAATGTCTGACCCTATTTGTGTAGCTGTCTTCAATATAAGATGAATATAGGAGGTTTAACTCTATAATGTAAAAGCGTTCTAATGGAAATTTTTTATTAACATAGATTTTTCTAATTTAGGCATTGCTTAAAATGTTGCTGATACGTAGAAAATATTTTCAGTTTTCACAAATGGAAGCTGTTTTCCTATGTATAAACTAGAGAAAAAGTAATCATGTTATAGAAATAGCTAAATTCTGTGCAACCTATATCTCTATATGCTTTGTTATACATGTAGCTGTAACATTTTTGTTGAAAGCCTCATCGGCTGGATGAAAATATACAGAGTTTTTCGATAACCTCCCTGTGGTGTGCATCAAGCTCAGTTTTCCAGCTAGTTTCATAATTTGGTCTTGTATTTACCTGTTTGTAACCAGTGTTGGCTGTCGCTGCGGTGGGTCCCTCTGCAGAAATCATTTTGAATAGCATGCAAGTCTGTTACTAATGCGACGGGGCAGTACCAAAATTTCTGCTTGAGGTATGCCTAAGGACAATTATTTTGGGTGGTTGCTATAAGCCAGATTTCTACCACTTGTCTCTCATTAAAAGGGTTCCCTAATAGCCTTGTATATTACTGCTTACAGACTACCTTGTGTTACAGACTTGGAAAGGTCTGGTGAAGAAGGAGGGAGGTGAAGGTTCTTTGTCATCTTGTCTAGAACACTCCTACTTTGGAATATTTTATTAATATTAATTATTTCAAATGCATCTTTGCTTTGAGAAGGTTTCGTGTGATAAACTTCATGATACTAAAAATAATTGCTAACGAATTGCTGCTGGATGAGGTACTTAGTGCAGGTAAATTTGGTATTGTTTTTGGTCCAGTGAGTGATTGGAAGGTTGGTCTTCAGCAGGTGAAAGATAAGGAAGACTATGTACCACATCAATTATTTTTCAGCAGCTAGGCAGTTTTATAGTCTTCACTTCTCTGGGGACGGTCTATAATAATTACATATGAATAAAAAGAAAAAAGCACTGCCATCCATGTTTTGATTTTCTTTTACTGTGGACTCAGCTTTCTTTTTTTAAGCCGGATTATCAAGTTAATCAGATAATTCGACAACAAACAACACTGGAGTGCGGTACATTAACACAGTGCAGTACATTAAATTTTATAGAAAAATGATGGTTATCAGTTCTTTCAAGTTACAGCTAGGATCCTTATTGCCTTAGCAAGCATTTCCTTGATAGTCTAATTCAATTTGTATTTTTCCATTTCTCTTTTTCCTTGGGAAACAGTCTGTTAAGCTTTCTGCATGTGGAAAAGTCTCCTTTCCTAGGTATACCTTGGAGAAAGCCTAGTAGCTTATAGATATTAAGCTCCAATGTTTGTGCTAAATAAATGTAAGAATACAATTGGAGGGTTTTTTCCATGACACCTTTCGTAATTGGCAATAGAGAAAAATGAACTTAATTTAAAATATTAGTTTGAAGTAGATGAACTATCAAAATGTTAACTTTGCAGCTCAAACCCACCAAAACTGCACAAAATGCAGATTTTTTTCATATTGCGTTCTAAAAAATACATTTTGAGTTATTCTTTGTATTTTTGTGGAGATTTAAGGGACAAGAATTGGAAATGCTTTTACAAATGCATTTGTTCTTTAGTGGAATGAAATTAAGCAATATTATTCGATATCAGCCAGTCACGTTTCTTTTTGCCGTCGCATATTGGCATAATGAAAGAAGCATTTTACACCTACTCTTTAGCTGTCACATACCTTTGTCATATTGAGAATTACCATAATTTATCCATCTAGAAGCTACTACAAAGATAAAAGCCAGGTGTATGTGATCCCCCCCATCCTCTTCTTTTATGCTTGTTTTTTTTTAAGGACTTCAAAGGGACTTTATAACAATGTGAACAGTGTGTCACATGAGTACTATAGTCCATGTTGAAGAAAGATTTTGTGTTTTCCTGCATATGGGGTGAATTCCTGGCTCTAGTAAAGTTAATGGGAATTTTGCCACTACCTTGTCAGACAAAGTTTTCTCACACGAAGAGAAAAATAATTAAAAAACCCCGTACAGACAAAAAATAAACTTAAGAGGTCATTGAGAAAGCAGAACTCAAGTACAAATGGAAACAGTCCATTGTCATTCATCATTTACATCTGATCTGTTGATGGGAGTTGTACTTTGTGAGAAAGTCCTTCCTCGGTCGGCTGTGAGGTTTGTCAAGGTCGCCTTTTCTGTCTGGGTGTTCTTTTATAAGAACATTTGGCTGCCAAGTCCTAACAAATATAATTACTTCTCTTAATGCAGACTTTATAAGAGACTGCTAGAAGGCTGCTGTCTGGTTCTCACGTTTTCAGCATAAGCATTGATTTTTCTTTTTTTTTTAAGTGTGATGGCTTTGTTCATCTTTTTCTTATGAAAGCAATGAACACTAAAATAATTGGTGCTATAACCAGGATGACTGGTGTCTTAAACTCCTTCTCTTTTATGTCTTTTCTCTAAATGTGAAACAAGTGTAGCACGAGAATAGTAGAAAGCTAGCATATATCGTGTCACCTAATAGCTTGGTACCCGGAAAACTTTGCTGTGTATACGTTCATGGGATGAAGGTATCCAAAATCCACTGTGGAAGAATATGATTTATTAGCAATACTTACCTGCCTGACAAAAGCTAACTTGTGTATGATTGGTCCTCTTGGGTGCTCTATTCCAGTTTTCAATTGTCAATTACATTCTTCCTGGGCTGCATCAGAAGCGTGGCCAGTAGGTCAAGGGAGATAATTCTCTCCCTGTACTCCACTCTTGCAGACTTCACCTAGAGGTCTGGAGTTCTCAGTGCTGGAAGGACGTGGGTCTGAGAGAGTCCAGAGGAGGGCCGCGAAGATGATGTGAGGGCTGCAGCACCTCTCACCTGCAGACAGGCTGAGAGATTTGTTCAGCCTGTAGAAAAGAAGGCTCCAGAGAGACCTTAGAGCAGCCATCAACTACCTGGAGGGGGCCTACAAGAAAGCTGGGGAGGGGCTCTTTATCAGGGAGTGCAATGAAAGGACAAGGGGTAATGATTTTAAGCTGAAAAAGCATATATTTAAATTGGATATGAGGCAGAATTTTTTTCCTGTGAGAGTGGGGAGGCCCTGGCCCAGGGTGCCCAGAGCAGTAGTGGCTGCCCCATCCCTGGAGGTGCTCAAGGCCAGGTTGGATGGGTCTTGGAGCCCCCTGATGCAGTGGAAGGTGTCCCTGCCCACGGCAGAGGAGTTGAAGCTGGATGATCTTCAAAGTCCTTTCCATCCCAACCCATTCTGTGATTCTGTGCTTAATTGGAATATGTGTAAGTACCTATTAAATTAAAACATATATTGAAGTACCTAGTAAAGAGTCAGGTGAAATAATTATTCTCAAATCCTGAAAATGTTTCTTAAAAGTTGAAAAAGGAAGTTAAATTGTGATGCTGTTGTACGTTGAAAAGTTAGGATGTTTTAACATGTCTCTGATAGGGTGAGCATTGTCCTTTATTTTTAAACAAAATCATCCTCCCCTGCCCCCGGTTATTCTTTCCTAGACTACTTCTTGCTTAAAACCAGCTGGCCAGATGTTTCATATAGTGATTGAGTCAGGCAGAATCTGTGCTTTCTTTAAAGGAAAGCATAATCAATAAGAAATTCGGCGAGCCAGTAGCAAAAGGACTCAAATGTTTTTCAGAATGTTAGGATGCTGCAAAACAGCTCAGTATTTTCATGAAAATTTGAGGTGTTTAGCTCAATAGGTATTCAGAAGGGAAAATAACTTTTTCAGTAGCTTTTAATATGATAATTGAATAAAATCTGAGTCAAACTAGGTCTATAATATGAATAAGTCAGCTTTTACACACTAGTTTGAATCCTGAATGCCACAAGTTTATTTATCTTTAATAAATTATGTAGACTACTTCCATACACGTAGAAGTTAAGTTCTGGGGAAAAAAAGTGTGGTTTTATGTGTGTGTGTGTGTTCTGGAAAGAATCTTTGGTAGAATTAATATTTTAAATATGACCAAAAGGTAGTCTGCTTAAGAGAACATGAATTTTCTGAGGCTTTTAATCTGTTACATTAGTATCCATATTGCTGTTATATTTTTTCTTCAATCTGAAAATTCTGCCCATTATTAGAAGTATATAAATCTAAAATTTAACCTAATTTTAATTTTTATTCGGATTCGTGTTTTATATACATAAAAGATTGTATTTATTCCTCCACACTTTCTCAGCCATGTAGTTTTGTCAAGAACTTTAGTAACATTGACACAAAGGTTTCTCTTTATTGTTCATATCTTTTAAAAGATCCAAATATCTTTTTGTATGTTGGCAGTATCATGTCTTCATATTCATGGCTTGGTTCCAAGTGTTGAATTCCTAAGGAATTTTGTTTCGGCGCATGTATAGGTATTAACAATCAACACATTCTCATTCTTCCTAAACCACTGCAACATCCTTGACAAACGCCCCATTCAGAGAACCTTTCAAGTTCTCTTTTTTTTTTTCCTTGCTGTAAATGAAGTTTTGCAATTCACGAGAGAAAGCTTAAAAACAACAAAAAAGCAGCTTATATTGTCAAGTGCAGTACAGCTGGGGTGCCTACTGCTGATATCAACTGCTGATACTGTACTCTCTGTAGTTGTTTAGTTTTTTCAGTCAAATAAAGAAAATGAGTATTAGCCTATGCTGATTAAATAAAATGAAATAGAAACCTGATTGGAAAACTGGGGATGGCAAAGGAAAAAAAGCTTTACAGGAATCGTGAAGGCTATTTGAAGAAAATTATATTGGCTCAGAGGAAATGGATACCACCTATCAAAAACTACTTTAAGGAGACTAAACGGGATCCAGCATAGTCAAATAGCAGGATAAAGGAAGCCATCTAAAGCAAAAGAGTATCTTTCAAAAAACTGAAATTTGTTCAGTTGAAAAAATAGAATCATAAAACCTGGCAAGTAAAACATAAAAAGCGCATATAGGCAGATCATGAAATGCACGAAGCACAATGAGGAGTAAGTCATGAAATGCATTCAAACTAGTAATTTTCCAATGTGTCAGAAAGCAGAAGCCTGCCAGAGAATCTATAGAGCCAAAGATAATCAAGACATATAAAGAGCGCTTTCAGAAAATAAGGTCATGAGGTCAAAAAACTGAAAGAATTTTTTTCTCCTGTGTTTTCAGAAGAGGAGCTTGGCTAGTTTCTGCTTCTGGAACTCCTTTTTGTGGGCAAAGCATTAGAAGATTTATCTCAGAACGAGGCTGTGGTAAAAGAGATTACACAACTCTTACCAAAATTAATAATGCCATCCTCATGGCATCAGAGGATAATTCAAGTTGAAAGGGACCTCAAAGGGACCATCAAGTTCAACCTCTTGTTCAAGGAAGGGTGAGCTTGTGATCAGACCACGTTGCTGTCAGAACCGAGTAGTCTTTATTCAAACTTCTTTGAAATTAGAGGTGGACTATTTGAATTTATAACTTCAGTGTGTAATTACTTAAGGCGGCTAATGTAAAGGGCACCAGGTAAGCTTTGGAAAACTGCCTCTTCTCCATTTGATATCCATATTGGACAGATCAAGAGAAATTGTTTTTAAAAAAGTAGAATTAGTGGGCACATGGATAAACACGGTATATTGGCTAAGTGGCAAAGTGCCTTTCCTAAAATTGAATCTTTCCTCATGAGTTCACAGGTCATGATGTTTTTCAAAAGTCCCGCAAGAATCTGTTTTGCTTATTCTTAAAAGTCCTGGAAAAGAGAGTTAATGAAATGCAGCATCATCCGCTCCGAGACCAAAGATTGTTTCATTGGTTTTGCCTCCCTGAAAACTCATAGGAAACTGTACAGTATTTAAAAATAAAACCTGTAAGAGTAATTTTTTAAAAAATAAATGCAAATATCATAGAATAAGAAAGTCATTAAGACACGAAGCTATGTAATCTTGTAACTAAGTGCAGTACTGATGGCAAAAAGATTTAATGTTACAGGGAAGAGAGCAATGAAAAAGCTTACGCAAACCAGAAAGGAACATTTTGGCAAACCCAGGCTGATTTATGATGGTAGGAGGAGCTCTATGGGTTTGCATGGTTTTGACCCTAAACCTGCAAAAATATGTTAGATTTGGCAACATTTCACTTTGTGTTTTTGGCTTCCTTAAGCCCAGAAGTCAAAGCAACATTTGGGATATGAACCAAAGCCAAAGAAAAGGTTTGGATGAACCGTACATACCATAACAGCCAAGTTTCACACAACTCTAATTATCATAATGGTTTTCCTCTTTCTTTGTTTCTTTACACTTTTTTTTCCAGATCTGGTTTTCTATTTCTGAATCTTAATGTACAGGAATCTCTATACCCAGCGAAAGGCTTTTTGCTGTATGTGCTTGAGGGGATGAAAAATGAGGGCTCAAAAGTTTTGTGTCTCATTTTTGTATTATGGCAGGATTTGAAGAAAATATTTGTAGATACCAGCTGAAATGATGGGGTGTGTTCACGTTCATGTTGGAAATATTTTATTTTGTCTCTTTGCTGGAAGTGATAAAGTTAGATACTTGGCCTTTGTGCGTTTCAGAAAATGAAATGACATAATTAAGACATCCAAAGCACTGAATACTATGAAAGGAAATAGTCTGGCTTCTTTCTACCACTTATTAACAAGCATCTCTTAAATTCTGTTAATGTAAATACCCCTCTCCATGGAGACAGCCATGCCTGTACAGTAAATGTTGTATGTTTTGCATCTCATTTGGATCTCATGAAACTGTGGGATACGACACGTTCAAGCTGCCGTTCTGAGAAAGCGTCTCAAATCCATAGTCTTTGTGTGCACATCAGACACTGTACATATGGTAAATGATAAACATACCATATGGGATTTGTGAAGTTAAGACTATCAAATTCCTTTGCCATTTTTTTTTCTTACATTGTATAGTCAAATCAAAACCATATTACTCTTCACATTATTAAGGGGTTATGTTTGCAGCCCTATTTATAAGGTTACAAAACTGATCACGCTTTAAGTTTTCCTTTTGGCCTAAAAAATTTCCTGGTTACGCTCAGGTTGTCATTTTTTTTTTTTTTTTTTTTTTTTTAAAAAAAGAGCGTGTGTGAAGTTTGCAGAAGTTTGGCCAGTTTTTGAATTATAGAGTTCTGAAAACTTCACATGTAACCTTAGGCAAATAGTACAGCTCAAAAGAGCTGAGATTAAGGTTTATTTTGAAAACTTAGTTTTCCAGAATTTTACTGTATGGATCATGAAGATGTTATCTGGAAAGAACAGCTGCACTCCTGACAGAATCACAACTATATATGCAGTTTCATGGTAGTTTTATTTTTGTGTTGGCTTTGTAGACTGGAATAACTCAGTATCCTCAGCTGAACTGTCAAGTGTTTACCTAAAAATGATAAATTTCTTATCTTCACTTACTTTTACATGACAAAACTGTTCTAATCTTAGCCTAAAACTGAAATTAGTTAAAAAGAAAGTGGTAAAAGCAGTGATCACAGTAAACTCTGGCAATAGGATCCTGTGGGTGCTAGAGAAGAAACTGGAAAAAAAAATCTCCCCGAAAACTTTGAGTCAGGAGTTGAGGGGAGGGGGAAGAAGCAGTTTTTGTTACTCTGAATGCTGCATAAGCAACCTCATTTCTCTTTTGCTGCTTGTTTTGAAAGCAAGGACTGTATATCCTGAGTGCACTGGAATGCAGCTCTGTAATTGTGTCCCCTTCCCATGGTAAATCAATAGCTGAAACGGATTAGGGAGAGACTCTTTCGTGCTACGTGTACCTCTGCGGTTGAACTCTCTCTGTAGGTCAGCGTTGACTTCCCCCCTCAGTAAGGGTGGGTGAGATGATCTGCTAGAGCTGACTGGACTCCTTAATCCTCTAACCAGTGGTCCAACAATTTTATGGATGGAAGCCACAAGACTTACACCTTGGAAAATCAAGAGTAGGAAGATAGAAGATGAACTCTTGGCGTTGTTTACCGTGTAGGAAATGACTCTGTCTTCGGGGGGAGGGGGGCCTGCCAGTGAATCTGCTTTAGCCACGGAGCTGGCGTATAAATCAGCCTCATCATTTTAGCTGGTTCTTTTCCTTCCCAGCCAGGGATTCAGATTATCCAGCCCTATCTCTGCTGCAAAGCACCGTTATCAGTTGTGTAGTGAAACCCTATCACGGGAACTGTATTTGACCTATCTACTAGAACTGTGGCTCGAGAGTCACAGTCTGGGAACTTATTTCACGTCCAGCCAAAATGCAGCTTAGGATGAAAAAGATAAGCAGGTATAAGTCTTGACAAGTATCTGTTTAAAGACAGTAAAAACTCCCAACGCAAACAAGGATACTCCTATAACTGAAGAACTGCGCAGGGCAGGCCTGAATTTGGACTTGAAGTTTAACTGTGCTGAGGCTGATTGTTAAAATAATCTCATGAAAATGAAAGGACGTCTCACTGATTTCATTGGCCCTTCAATTGAGCAGAAAAAGCAGTAATAGTAATTTAATATTTTTTAATATCTGGAAAATGTGCTTAGAGGAAAAATTATTTGGTGACAAAGAAAGCAACGGCTAACGGACAAATCTAGAAGGAATGACGTTTGGGTAGAACTAATGGAATTGTTGAGAATTTTTTATAGTCTTTAAGAAAGGTAGAATTAATGTTTCAATGAAATTCAGGGAAAAAATCATCCTGAGACAGAAAAGATGAATCGCTTCTGTCTGTGGGACCATAAAGTTGATACTGGTTGAAGGCACTGAAATTATTAGGTAAATGCTTAAATGTGAAAAAGAAGTGGAATACAGAGAGGATGATGCGCTCGGGTTGCAAAAGCAAAATGGGTGCATGTGATACTGTTGTGTCTCAGAACTTTTTGAGCTCAATGCATCAGTAATACTTAAGGAGGATGTATTTTGCTACACGGGTGTATAGAGCCAATTGCTCAGATACTTAGGACTTAGATAACAGAAGATTAATATTAGTTCTGAGACTCCTGGTTTACATTCTTTTGCGTACCACCAGATAGCTCTGTACTTTCTAGACTACCTGAGACTTAAAAAGCTAAAAATATGATCCTTGGGCCTTTGTAAGAGTCTGTGAAAGACATTCTTTTTTTTTATAGAGCATTTAAATTTAAATTTTATTTTTTTTAACCGTTAAACTGTACAAAAGCCTTAATCTTTTATACCCGGAGAATAATTTGTATGATTTTCTCAGCTTCCTCCCAAACCCTGTGCTTCAACAGCGTATCCTGAACATGAAAACGACTTCATGATGTAAGTCACTGATTGCTTGTAAAAGCCAGGAATAAACTCTAGACATCAAGGCCCATAACCCAGCCAGCTGCTGTCTTACTTTCCAAGGAAAGAATCCAAAATGCCAGCTCAAATGACTGTTTCATGAGCCATCTGAACTGTGGTGCAGTGTCTTTAGAGACAAATGATTTCCTGAGATTTTCATATGCCCATTACACTCCAGTAAGTAATTATGAATGTAATGATATGGTATATGTACATTTTAAATTCCAGTGCTGTCAAGGAAAAACGTCCGTGCGTATGATTTACGGTAGGGCACTTCTGTACACGTTACCGTATGCCAGAGCACCAGGAGTATCTGTCAGTTCTTATCTATCTACTCACAGCTGTATTTAAGCAACTAATACACATTTCTATAAACAACTTAGTTTATAGACAAAGTTGGCCACTGAGGAAGAAAGTTTTCTTGAAGGGTAGGAGACACCTCATTCTTCTTTGGTTTAGTGGCGAGATCACAAGCTTCCGGCTCGTCGTGCGTTTTGGTGCTCAATACTAACAATACTCTCCATAATACTTGTGAGTCCTTTTCAATTTATAACATATTTTATCCTTTCCTAAATATTTATTTTATTTTCATGAGAGAGAGAAGTGCTTTTAGTACTTGTATTTTAGTTGCTATCATTAACTCTTTGAAAGACTTTCTTGATTTTTAAGTAGAGACACGAGCACTATGACTTACATTTCTTTTTCTATTCTGGAGTCCTTAGCAGATTAAAAAATGTAATGGTCTTGCCAAGAGCGATTTCTTCACTCTGTGCAAAAGAATGACTGAGAATTTTTTTTCCAGATATGAATCTTTCTGCATTTCTGCAAGCACTTTTCATCCTGAGATTTTATTTATTTATTTATCAATCGGGTTTCGTGTCGGGTTATACATTACATCACTAATGTTCTCAGACCGAACTAGGGTAACCTGCGTGACCTACCTGAGTGGTTTTTAGATATCTCTGCAGAAACAGGGCTGGAAGGAACGTGAAGGTACCATCTACTTCAGCCATAGTACTGAGTGAGTATTAATTATACCACTGTTATTTTTGAGAGTAGTTTGTCTAGGTTGTTCTTAGTGACCTTTATTTGTTTATGATTTATCATCCACAGATATTAAAAGATTTGTCTTTTATTTTAGTCTCTTTTTCTGTAATTTCAGGCAGTTATTTCTTGTCCACGTTGGCTGTAGCGAACCGATTTTTTTTTTCCCTCCTCCTTTGTGATGTCCTGTATCTGAAAATGCGCGTCATGTTCCCTAGTTTCTCTTCTTGAAGTTGATAGATCCTAATTCTTTCAATCTTACCACAGAGGTTATATTTTCTAGTGTTCTTATTGTTCTTGTTGCTTTTCTTTGTAGTCTCTCCAGTTTGTTCACGTCTTTGAGAGAATAAAATTGGATCCAGTTCTCCTGCTGAGATCTTGCCAGGGCCAAAGAAAACAGAAGGATTACTGTTATATGTGTATATATACTTCTTTCCACAGTGTGTGTTTTGTGACAACATGACACTGTTACTTGTCACTTTAGAAAAAGATAACTGATTAATCAGTTATTTCTCTTCATGGACTTGTGGAGTTGATTAATTCTGCTTAGGTGTATGATTTTTTTCCAATTCAGTTCTCAGATTTGGCAAGAGCTCTTAAATGTCTTCAGCAAGATGTTTTTGGTTTTCATACTAATGCCATATGCAAATTTGTAGTCTTAGTATTTGGGGTTAATTAAGAAAACAATTGAATATTAAATGGCCCTGCAAAATCTGATTTTTTTAAACATTCTAGTTTAGCAGTGAGTTGTTGGTCGCTTGCTACAGTTCCCTCACTAGTTTGGCTTCTGTGTTATTTTACTTTCATTTGGAGCATATTTTTCTCTAGATTGCTTATGTGAATGTACTTTTGCCCTTCAACGCATCCAATCACTTTGTCATAAGAAACAAAATTATTCATCCGACTTAACTTTCTGGGAAGTCCATATTGGTTCTTCTAGGTGTTTAGAAATAGTCTGATGGAGATTACAGGTTCCAGTAAGTCTCACAATCAAAATTGACTTATCCATAATTCTCCTGTCTTCCTTTTTCATGTTAAGATCAAAATTGTATTTGTCATTCCCTATTTGGTTTGGGTATTCCAACTATTCACCAAGAGTTCTCAAACCCACCTGTTTTTAAAAAACACTTTTGTTTTTAACAGCACTGAGATTTTAACAGCCATTTTTTTATTCCTAGAACAAAATTCACTATATATAACTAATATTAAAACATCGCAGTATTCTCTTACCTGTTGTCCCCTCACCCCTCCCAGCCACACTGGCTACCAGCGAGATGTTTCCTTTCCTCCCTTAATGCTAATTTTATGAGCTATTTGATCAGCGCCACCCTTAGGTAGAGAGTGATGTAGAAGAGTATCAGCCTTTTGGTGGTCTTGGCGTAGTCATTTAATAAATTTACAGATGTGTCAAGGAGATTAAGCTTAGTGGAGTTAAGCCCTGTTCTTTCAGCATAGCTTTAGTTATTTTGTTTGTATGTGGGTTTGCTTATGATATTATTTTAAGTTTTTAAATGAAAGGGATAATGTTGTATTCTCTGGTACAAAATGCTTGGATATTAAAATCTAAAGGATAGCAGAGAATGCATTTTTTAATTACGATAGTTAAAGATCCCCAGTGGGGTTTGATGTCTACCAGCATCCAGTAACTTTAGCGCAGACAGGTGGTAAAGGATGAGGGAAATATAGTTGTAGCCTCAGGCAGATACTCGGCTCATGCAGCTGTTTCATGCATTCTGGCAACATGACTCAGTTAAAATCAAATAACATTCCTTCTGCCAATATTTCTTACCTGCATATGAAACCAGTTGTCTTTCATTTTGCAAAAACATGATAATTCAAAGAGCATTAAAAAATGTACTGTTTCTCACACAGAATTTATATCTTGCAGCTGCACACTAATCCAAGTGAAATGGAGTAGAGTTTCACTTTATCAGCCAATCATAACTTTAAACTGTTTTTACAATTCATCGTACAGTTTTTAAAGCCAGATTTAAGTCTGTATATGAAAAATAGTCTACTTGATGTATGAAACCATAGATTAGTCAATATGTATTTAAAGAAGTACTTCAGTAACAACAGAAAAATGACTTTAGAGAATTTACAGACTAAACTGAGTGATGCACAAGGAATGCATGTGTTTTGCCATCAGTACAGTTAGGACTCTCTGTGTAAGGAGTAGCTGAAAAATAGAGTTAAATTTCTCGATCTCTGACCTTGGTACTCATACAGCTGTCATATTTAGATTATTAGCCTGTCCTATATCCTAACTGCTTGTTAGCATTTTTATTTCTAAGCAAATACGCGGCAGGTGGAAGACAGTGAATCTGTTGTGTCTGGGTGAGGCTGAACATGTTAATTACTTCTTTAGATGGGATCACAGAAGAAGATAATTTAATTCTTCTTGTGAGTAGTTGTGCCGTGTAAAGATGCTAGGAAATTACCTTTGACCTTTGAAGATGCATCTTGGCTCCTATGCCCTATTTAATCCCCTCTTAGAAATTAACAATTGCAGAATTATTAATTCCTCATATTAAGAGAAAAGGAGGAAAATCATCCTAATGTGCATACTCAGCACTTCTTATCCCATGCGAGTGCTCAGGTGGTGGTTAATATTCAGTCTATGGCATAGATTTGAGACTGAATAGTATATCCAGAGAAGGGCTGCATACTTCGTCTTCTCTATCTGAAAGTGTCAGGAGAATCAAAAATATTGATTTGACTTTGTCTAACTCAAGAGAATTTTTTCTTGGGTCAGGATTGTGTTCTAACAGGAACAAAAGAATTAAAAATAATCTGTTGCAAGTAACTTAAAATTTTATCTTTCACACCCATACTGTTTTTAACATATTTTTGGTTTTTCTTCAGCAATCTTTTTATTCTATACTGACTCAGGAAAACTTGTTTTAATATGTGACAAGTGGTTTATGTATTCTTAGAGGGTTTAGGTAATTCAGGAATTAGTTATGTGGTTTTACAATAAAAGTTACAGAAGTTACTGCACCCGTGATCTCCCTTTACACAACATTATTTAAATATACTCAAACTAGGTACACTGTCATGTATTATTTTGTCAACAAACTCTAAATATGGCTAAGAAACTACACCTTCTAGGAACAAAAATCTATTCAAGTTTTATGCCTACTGAGTTCTTTAACATTCTGTTTACTATGCCAGATAGATTTTTGTAATTCATTCCAGTTATGATATTTGTCTGGTTTTGCTGTCATCGAACTGTTAAACATATTACTATTCAACATTTTTGTATGAATAACACCTTTCCTATTTCAGCTCTGCTTTTTAGAAGTAACTTCCTTCTCTGACAATGTTTTCTGGAAAAAAGTCAAGGATACTTTAGTACCTTAAACAGGTTTTACAAGTTAACAGTTCTGCTATAATTAGTCTTCAGGCTACCTCTGGCTCCATGGATTTAAAGCCTATCAGAGTTTACTGTTTTGTGAAAAATATGTTTTACTTTGTTTGGACATGCTTGTCATAAGTTTCTCAGTATATCATTATCCTATAAAGCCTCCCACTGGCAGTGTCTGGAAGAAAAAAATATAGTGTAAACTATAGAAGACCTAATGGCAGCTTCCTGCCAACGTTCATTCTTGAGTCAACAACGTTTGGTTTTGCTTTTGCTTTTGTGAAAATATGTCACAATTTTGTCTTTCATATGAGTTTGCTAGTTTTATTTATCAGCCTAGTAGAGCGTATATCCACGTCTACTTTCCCCTATGTTTTCTCCTTTTCATTCCATCATATCTGTGTTTCTGGTCATACCACCAGTGAGTGTTTGCACACATAAATTATACACCTAAAACCACTCATCACTAGAAAATTTACTGCTTCTAATATCTTTCTCATGAACAGTTGTGTTTATTTCTGAGTTGACTTCGCTAGTAAAGACAGCCGTGCTCTTAGCTTTGGTTCAGTTCTTTGTTTTTTCAAGACTCTCATTTTGGATATTATAGTGTATTTGGGATCATGTGGGCGTTTAACCATAAGCCTGAGCTGGGAATATTAAAATGGTTTTAGTTTATAAATTCAACTCTGAGTAAGAATAATAGTGGATTGCTGTCTGTATTAACTATACCGCTTCTACCCCGCTGAAACAAAGGGTAGCACATGGGAGCAGAATATATCCTCCTGACAGGGGATGTAATTGGCTTTTCTCCTTGAAAGCCCCATTTGGAGGAGGAGGGGGCGGGAAGGAAGGTTGCCGTCCTTTAAGATAAGGAGCTTGAATCTTCTTTCCTCTGTCCAGGAAACTTGTGTGGTTTGGTTTGGGAAATCTTTTATCTTCAGGGCCTCTTTTTGACAGCTTGAATTCTACCTCTATTTAACTAAAGTAAAGGAGAGTCAGATACTGCAGATAATGTCTTGGAAAGTAGATTCTCTTCTCTTTTCTTTTTTTTTTTTTTTTTAAAAAAAACAAAACCCAAACAAAACACTTCTTTAGACGTTCTTGGCTGGTATTTTTTAAATATGAAATACTCGGTGCTTTTGTAGCATTACAAAAGCACAGTCAGTTAAATAGTTTGTTATTATTTTTGTTATCATATGTTACTGTGGATTTATAGCAATGACAGTTACTCTTTTGTAATAGATCATTTCCCCTCCTCTTAAAGTGGAATGTTGTATAACATTATATAAAGTACCCTGACGTACATCACAGATTAAATTATATTCATAATGCAATACAGTAGGATGTCAGTTATTCAAACAACTTGTATGACACTCCATTTGTCTGGGTGACTCAGAGTTTGTGTTTTGAGGAATCACGGTCAGGCATGAAGACATGTGCTGAAGGGAAATTCGAATAGCCAAGATCATACTGTGAGTATTTAGGTTTCTGTTGACCAAATCCATTATATGTAGAAATGCTATATTTCTTTTTTGTCCATTTATAGAAAGCCTCTTTAATATTACGTAATCAGATGACTTTACTGAACAGATGTTGTATTATAAGCCATTACTTTTGATCTTGTCACAAGCAGTAGATTTTAGATAAGTGGCACCAGCACAAAAAAGACCCCAGACTGAAAAAGTCAACTTACTACAAGAGAATTCTTGAGCTCAAATTTTGAAAAATAGTTTTATTTAGTCATTTTAAACAGCATTACTTAAAAGGAAAAAAGTAAACCCTTAAGTGCCCAGCTCTCTTCCTAGAAAAGGAATATATTCAAAGGAAAATGTTTAAAGCACATCTTACATGTGTTTGTTTACCACTGTTGTCTAACTTTGGTCTTTATTAGCCCAAGGAAAGTGGACAGATATAATGATATATCAATGACTTAATTTAATTTAATTTTACTTCATTTAATTTTTTACTGGCCTTGAAACGCTTTTCTTCTCAGTATCCCCTATACGAATCAAGATCAAGAAGAATCCAACTTTCAACAAAAATAAAAAATGCCTGCAAATTGCCTAAATGAATAAGAATTACTGAAGTCTCCAGTATCTGTGGAGATTTTGCTTTGTGAAAGTGTTTCCTGTGGAATTCATTGTAGAGAGGGGAAGGAATTTAGATGTCATTTCTGTGCATATTTGTGTGCTCACTGAAGTGATTTTGAACGTCTTATGTATGCACCAAGAAACTGGAGAAATTAGATATTTGGGAATGGAAATTGGTGGTCTTCCAAGCAATATTGGATCTAAAAGTGCTAAATCCTTTAATAAATAAACCTTGATTCAGACTGGAATGTCTTGGCTTGATCTTAAAGGTGATATTCTGAGGGACTTTTAGCTGTTGACTAGCCTCAAAGATAATTATCTGCACATTCCAATCTTGTTCTGCCATCAGCAATGCCTGAGGTCTAAATGGAGCAAATGTTATTTCCACTAGAATATATTATATTTAGACTATCCTCATTCCCAAACATTTCAGAAAATATTTGCATTTGACTGGAAATAAGAACAATAAAATAAATAACTATATAATCTGCTTCTTAGAGTCCTATGTGCTTAACCCAGGGGTCATAATTTCAGCCGTTGCAGACAGTTTTCTAGCTATGGCATTGTATGTTGTGAGCACGCAGTTATGTTGTTGGTGTTACTATTTTTCTTAGGCTGTGGATGAAAGAGTAAGTTTTTCTTTGCTGTACATTTTGGAGATGAGATCTCCTAAGACACATCAATGTGATGCCGAGGATTTTGCTCGTCATGGAGATCAGAAACTCAACAAATTTCATTGACTTTGTCAGGGACTGAAGCTAATTTGAGAGACTGAACGCACATTTGAGATAATATACATGTAATTTGAGCATTAAAGAGTTTTTGTGTCAAGCACCTTGAAATGGCTGGAAGTGCATTCTGCCATAGCAAACTGCCTGCTTGATTCATAGCACATAATCGCCTTATTAATAAATGGTAAATCTAAGAATTTTTCATAAGTTTTATGTGCACAAGTTAAATAGAAATTTGATTCTTTGAAAGACTTAACGCTGGGTAGAGCAGAGACTTTCGTAATAAAGTTTGTCTGTAGGGCCAAGGACCGTACAAAGTTGAGGAATACAGCAAACGTTAATTTATAACATGCTGTGTGAACATAGATGGCTGTAAATGCACTTAATATGGTTTTAATGTATCCTCACTTGTGGAGTTGTGTGTTCCTTGGATAGGGACTCTAGATCTTAAAAAATAATTCAAATGTACAACTTGATGTGGGCAGAGTCATGTCTATCCTCTGAAACCAAACTTGGTTTTGGATGAGAAGGACGTAATTTTCATCAGGACGTATCTTTTATTATTCTTATTATACAGAGTGTGAACAGTGGCAAGGGTGTTTGTTTACGTGAAAGGTCAAGCAGATCCAAAATACAGTTCTCATCAAGGCCAGTGTAAGCCTCCCAGCTCTAAAGGTTTTTAAGTCCTGTCACTTAGCTTGGCTTGGCTCCTTAATGCCCACATATTTTGCCTCAATATAGAGTGAATGCTATCAACTTGTAGATCTGCATGTTCTCTGTTTGTACTCTGCTGCGTTTTACCTCATGTGGGAAGACACTGGAGAGACTAAGAAAAAAACCAAATTTTTAGCTGAGAAATAGAAGGCAGCTAATTCTAGTAATATTCTGTTACTACTTTTCCTTTTTTTCATCTGGTGAGAAATATTATTGTTCTCATCAAACTTTGCCTAATGTGTTTTACCTAAAAGTGTTTATAGCTGTAAAAACTTAGGCTTTTATGTAAGTACCTATGGCTTTGGTATCTAAATAATGTTCATACAAGAAGAGTTACAATAGTAAAATCTTTAGTAAATTCCATAGAGCAATTATTATGGTTACTCATTTCGGGCTTTATAGTGCAATGTCTCTTAGTTTTCTCATTATAAACTGATTATGACTTTATGTGTACAGAAACTTCCTTCGTGCTACCTGTAAGGAGAATTTCTGCATTTAATGAAGCTGCCCTTCACGAAGATTCCTGCTGTAATGTAATATGAGGTGCAATTTAGGAAGCATGAAAGCTCTATCTAAATGCTGACAGCTGCTGTGCCTCAATATTCTAGCAGATGGCAAAAACCGCTTGTGAGCACTGCATGAGCAAAGCTGCCCTACCCTACTTGTTGAGCGTGTAACCCCCAAAAGGCTGAGCAGTAACTACTAGCTAATATATGGGAAATCAATTAACTTCTGGAGGGAAGACATGCTAGAATATTTCAACTGTCACGTCTGTAAAGAGTGACTACTTAAATTGTTGTCTCAACCATCATCTCGAGTGCTGCGGCTCCTGCTGGGCTGGCGGTGCTGCTGCAGAGGAGGGGGAGGAGGTGCAGCAGCAGGTGCTGCCCCGCCCCCCCCCCCCCCCCCCCACCTGACTGCACCTGCAGACCCAGAGGGTTCAGGCAGAGGTGATTCTGGCAGGGTCTGTTGAACTGCCAGTGACCCTGGAGCCCCAACCCCAATTCCAGAACCTTCCCCGAGGAGCTTCTGCTCATGCCTTCATTCGAGAACTTTCACAGCAAGACTCCCCCCCCCATATGCTAATGGGGCATGGACTTGCCCTATAAATAGAAGCCTGCCAAGAAGGCAGGTGTGCGCACAGCTCCCCGCGGAACCCGCTTTAAGAAGATCACAGGACCATGTGCTCCTGGAGACCACGTTTTCCAGAGGCCCATGGAGTCCTGACTATTTTTCTCTTCCCCTCTGCTGTTCTTTGGTTTTTCTCTCTCTCAGTCCCCACTACGTCTGTTTTCGATGGCACTACGGGGTGCATCGGATCAGCTCCGAGTTCTCTCGTAGCTTTGTCTCGCTGCCTTGAAGGTATCAGATTGTGATTGGAGCGAACTGAGATGTGTTTTTGCAACTTTGGGAAGATGCAACTCAGAGTGCACCTGAGTATCTGATTTTTATTTTGGCTGAGTCCAAAATAAACACTTCTGAATTTATCCTGAGAGTTTCGTCGATCTCCAGTTTGCCACGCAGACACCAAAAGTCCCCCTCTCTCTGACTGTGCAGGTCAGAGCGGGGAGGCACCCCACTGCTGGCATTGGGAATGGGACCTTAAAAACATCTTTGGGCTGAGAAGATAAAAAGGCAAAGACATTTAGTTAAGTGACTACAGAGCAAATTTGGAACTGAAGCAGTCCAAGAATAAAATGGAGATTTGTTCCAACATGACCTAGAGCAGCGGGCTGGGAAGATGAAGTGGTAGAGGAAGAGGAAGAGCTGGTTCAGTAAATTTAAATTCTGGGACTTTGCTAAAAAGGCAGCTCTATGATATTTATTCAATTAGAAGCCACGAGGGACTAGAACGGATATAGAAAATTAAATTGAAAAGCATTATAGAAGGAAAGTACTCATTGACAGTTATGAGACAGAAGCAACTGGATTCATAGAACAGCGACGTAGGCATCATTTTGTATTCCCTTTTTCTATTACTTTTGTGCACCTGGTCTACCAGGATAATCCTATCTGTCAGGATAATATAAGTACTCTGGAATAATACAGTGATAAAATAAATGGGGCTGTCAGTATTACATCTCCTCCTCCCTTTTTTCAGTCTGGTGAAAGAAAATCTATCAGTTGGTACAGATGCATTGCCAATGCATGTTTGGCTTGTCTGTCATTAACTGCACGAGGGGAGACAAACAAAATGTCTGGGTGCCGGCAGGAACTTTGAGTTTCAGTAATTGCATTTTCATACTTGGGCCAAAATCTCACAAACTGATGTGATAGAGTTGGTTAGGTTGTAGCTGAAGTGACAGTTCTTTTTCTTCATCTGACTGTGTTCTCTAAACCTTGTTTTGGTCCAAGAACAGCCAGATAATGCGATTTTGTGGCTTGGAGAAGAGCGAGTTCTGTAATCAGCATCTTTGGTTTTTCCCACTAATGTTTTTATTAATTGTTAACTGCTGCTATATTTCAGAAAGATGATTTTTTCCAGAGCTAACCTGGTGTTAAAACCATTGTTATTAAGTCTCTTCACTTTCTGTTCTTTCCTTCAGATAATGATGGAGGAAAATTTTGCTGGTTTGGGACAGTGTTTCTTGGGCTGCCTTCCTGCCCTTGGTCAGTGTTCTCTCCCCCACCTGATTTTGTTCTCCCATCTCTGTAACATATAGTAAGCTGTGCCTACAGTTTTCTGCATGCTCTGTGTGTACAATTCTACATGTTCTGTCTCTTTGCAACTTTCCTGTGCAGCAGCGTGTGCTGTCTGTACAATTCTGTGTAAGAACCCGTTCAGCTGCTGCGTAGTTTCCTCCTGAGCCAAGTGTGCCTGCAGCATCGTGGAGGCATCTACAGGCTTTTTACTGCTGCTTGGCTTCGCAGAAGCCAGCAGCCCTGCTCTCAGAGACAACAAGCTGTACAGCCACCCTCCCAGCTGCCTTCTTTTTCAGCCTTGGTAATATTTCCTGACGCTGTTGCTGAGTTGAGTTCAGTATCCTGCTCCTCCAGCCCTGCTTCCTCCTCCCACAGGGAATTTCTCGAGCGTGCTGATTGAGGGCAGGCACTGTGGTCTTGGGCTGATTTATCCAGTGAGCTCATTGCTGTGCAGGGATAGTTGCATGGACAGGGAGCTACTATTTGAGCAAGATTTCTATTTAGCCCTCTGGAAATTTGACGTGCCGATTGTAAACTGCCTTCACGGAGGGATTCCTGCTGACAGATTCTGGGTCAATGTGTTTGCTGCATCATGTGATCATTCCTAGCTTATCATGTGTTAATAATGGGGTCTAGTCACCTCCCCTGACTGTCCTGTGGGCTAACCTACCCTGGACAAACTCATAAGCACTTCAGTTCTGTTCCCAATGACTGCAGTCTTCCCGAAGTGACCTTCCGAAACAGTTTTCAATTATATTTTCTGTAAGAAAGATTTCCTTCTAAGGAGCCTCCCCCCCCGCCCCGAAAAGTACCAAAAATGACACAAAATTTACAACCTTTATTTTTAAGGCTTAAGTGCAGCTTATTTGACCTATACTGACAGGGCCCATGTTAGTAAAATTGTGTTACTTATGTTTATACCATGTCTGAAACAATTAACTCAGTCAACTCTTTGTAGTCCTGCTCTGTGTGTCCTCCTGCGCTTCACTGTGGCTCTGAATAAATTTGAGTAACTACCAAATGCTATGCCAAGTATTAAAATTTTTCTTATCAGGAGTGATCTGCAGATGGATGTGCCTGGGCTAGAACTTGGCTCCCTGATGTACAAACATACCGTGACATTTCTTCAGATTATTTATGTAGCTGATATTGCATTATATACAATAGGAAATAATTTTACTTATTAAGCATGTAGCATGTCCGTGCCACTGTGACTTTTGTAGGTGTGCCAAGCCAATAAAATATTGCGTAAGTAATTTTATGGTAAAAATGCCATAGAATTAAGTAAACAGGGAAAGATTATCTGCATTAAGAAAGGGTGCAGATACAGCCTCCTTGGGCATTCAGTGCTCACATGAACACGATGTTAAAAGTCACATTACTAAAGATGGTATCAGATTTCTTTGGTGCAGAAGCTGTACCACGTGACCACTTGCAAGAATCTTTATTTCTCTTGCTGCACAATAATATTATTTAGCTTGTGTCAAAACTAGATTGGAAATCGTATTTTCTAAGCTTTCTCTCATAAAACTGTCTGAGTATTTTCACACAATAACCTTTTCTTTTTAATAAAGCTTACTTGCTATTTCACATTACGTACGTACATTGTAGTTTGTGAGGAAACTGTTAGGTACATAAGCTACCTGTCTGCAGTGAGACTTCACACGTATCGTGTGACTCTGCTGCTTTTGGAAATATTCTAAGGGAGAAACATTTCTAACCTTAATAATATATTGGGATTATGGATTAAAAGCAGTGGGAAAGCAGCTTTGTGCAGTGTAACCTAACAAGTGTGCGAAGAATCAGCTTTTGGCAAGAAAACTCCCAGTTTGCCCTCTCTCCCCGAAGTTGACCTGGTGGATGAAATAGTAGATGTGTGTATGATTCTAGGCATGCCTTCTCCAAAGATCAACATTTGTACACACTTTAGTCACCTTTTATACGCAGTGCTATTGACATTAGCCAGAGAGGCCAGTCTGACAGCGCTGTACTTCAACACCAGCTAAAGAGTTGCTCTGCTCTACTTGCATGGTTTATCTAAAAAGACTCAACACTGAAATCACACAGCATAATTGTTTGCAGTTTATAAGAGTTCTCTTCCAGATGCAATATCCTGTAGGACAATTGAGTGTCCTGTTGAAATCAACATGTGTTCAATAGCTAATTCAATTACAATTTGTTTTATACTTCTGAAAATGTTAGGTTGAGCTCCGTAATTTGCTGATATTTTATATTTAAATCTGCTTTCATTTGTACAAATATGAACCAACTTTAATGCTACTTTTGTAATTAGGTTTTCACAGTAGTAAGTGTGAGTTACAGCAGAACTGAGGACACCAGCCATTTAAAACAATCACAGACTTGCCCAAATGAAGTTCAGTGGAAAAGGAGGAAAAACTGACATGTCAACGACATAATTAATTTTCAAAGTAAATGAAAAAAATTAAAAAGATACTACTCTTTTTTTTTTTTTTTTTGAATGGGTGGAATTGCACGATTTCTCAGGTGTTTGGTCTTGTTTCCATTACAGTGCATGTCTGGATGGCTTCTAGAGTTGAATGAGGCCAACACTGAGTTAGGCCTTGTCGGTGTGAAGTTTACCACAGACAAAGAACACTTGTTGACTGATTCTTGCAATAGTGTATCTTTATTGGCATGATCTGAGTGGTTTTCTTTTTTTTCCTAATTTATACAGCATTACAAAATCAGAATGTGCTGTTAATGACTCCATCATACAACTGTTTGCTGCTAATGAAAGAGCTTTTATTTGGGGTGAAACATTCCAGCTGCGTGTGTGTGGAGTATTCTGCTGGGTTTCCCATCCTTTTTACTTTTGCAGGAGGTTACATTTATACTTTGCACTGAATTGTCATATCTTTCTTTTCTTTTTGAAACTAATTGACAATACTATATCTGGATACCAGTTGTGTTTTACAAGGTGAAGTGTTTAAATAGATGACAGTATTCCCAGGACTGCAGTGAAAGCATCGTTTTTGTTTGCACTTGAGAATAGTTTTTGTTTTCATCTGTCTAGAAACATGACCTTAGAGCACAGAGGTAAATATTGTTCATACTATCATTTTTATGTGAATTAATTGAAACTACGTAAGTATATATATAAAAAATGTTGTCACTTTTGGATGTTGTTTTGATTTGACTTTTAAAACTCATTATTTTATTGAACTGATTATGACCAATATTTTCTAGTATTATTTAATTATTTACAAGTCTAGAAAGGGAATATGTGCTGCGTCTGTGCCATCTCTCTTTAGTTTTATTCAGATAAGCCTCATAACACAGCACCTAGCAAGAGGGTTAAGATACTTTTAAATCCTACATTATATAGTAATGTCAATAACGCTTCTGATTTCAAATCCTGCAGCATGGCATCACATCTGATAATCATGCTGTTGTGTTCCTACGGATGTGGCAAGCCATTTCATGAGGATCGCTATTTCACTGCTTCTGGTACTTTCTGTTATGCTGTCACTGTATTGATGTGACGGTTGGGCCCTACTTGCCTAGTTTATTATGATTTAAAAACCCCACAACAATCCCAAATCGAAAACGAACTATTATCCTGGATTTTATAAATGTTCTACTTAAGTTTCCATCAAATCCTTCTTGTACGATGTTTATTTTAAAACTTATAGACATTCTAGAGTGTAGTTACTTTTTTCTTCTCTGTCAGTGTCCAAAATTGTGAGAGCCAACATGTGTCTAATTTCTTCATTTGGAAAGGTTTAGGAGCATCAGCCTCCATAACTATAGTGGTTTTATTAAACCTGTTTCCTGGGTTTAAAAGCTGTGACTGAAGATCAGAGGTGAGGAATTTGGCTATGGATGACACATGGAATGGGAAGATAGTGGTGGGAAAAGTGGCAAAAGTTTATTTCTATGTCCTGCAAAGTTCACTATGCCTCTTCGCTACGTCTGTCTCCGTTTGTGATAAACACCTGTGTAATTAAACTGTTTCGGCAGTTGTACACCGGAGGAATTCCCATTAGAAACGGAAAGAAACAAGGTATTTACAAACCATATTGCAGGACAGTGTTGGCAATTTTAAGAGCAGTAGGTCCACATGACTCTTGTTAGACCTCCTGTAGGTGTGTAATTGAATTAGTCATGAGATAGAGTGGTTCTCTGCGTGGCCAGCAGCCGCTGGTACAGGATCCTGGGCTGCCTGGCCCTCATCCTTCACTGTGCAAAGCATAGGCAATCCATTAGTGTAAAACGCTGACGCCTCCAGCCTGTGAGTCAGAAGAGCTGGTAAGTGGATATTTGTGTGTACAAATCCAGGCTTTTATTTGTTTTTCCATCTCTGAGAAAGTGTTATCTATGTCCTTTTAGTCTAGTTTGCAGGAAAACCACAAAGAGAAACTTCAAGGAATACAGTCTTTCCTCTTTTGCAATCTCCTGCTTAATCACGGGAAAACCCCTTAAATATAGATTTTATGAAATTAGTCTTCACAGAATTGGAGATAACCGAAATTTATATAGCGTGTAACTTGAAAAAGAACAGATATAAAACAAAAAACCAAGAGCATTTCCTTAGCAAACGGAAGAACGAAAGCACCTTTGAAAATAACTGGGTGTATTTTTATAGTGACTGACTTATTATAAAAATAGAGCTCATATAAACCCATACTGGTTGAATGTAATAGTTTGTGAAACCTCTCTTTTAATTATCTATGAAGGTTAAAGAAAAGTGAAGAATCTATAAATAAATAGCAGAATTTATTTTATATTACTATATAAAATTCGTAAATGATCTGTGTGTAATGACAGAAGATGAGGTTTTAAATTAAAGGAAGTTTTGAGTAGCTACTGATACTTGAAAAAGCAGTTAGGGAAATAAAAACTCTTGTATTTATCACTAATACAGTTGCTAAAATAAAGTGCCAACCCTTTAAAGATAGTAATGCTACTAATAATAACCTTGATTGCTGGAAAGCTGCCAGCTCTTCGTCATCCTGCAGAAATATATTATACTTGAACTGAGAAAACATGCAATTGTCCCTCCCCCTCCTTATTCCCACAAACTGGAACAGTATTATGTTAGCATGAACTGCGCTGAGCCGAATCCAATCTGGAATTAAGAATGCTCCAGGGCATTTTTAATAAACTGTCATTCATTTGAACTCTAACCTTCTTTAATTTGCAGAATCTGGTAATGCAGATGTATATTTCAGCCACATTCGTTTCTTTTTCTTTTCTTATCTCGGTGTGAAACACTGCTGATTGGACTTGAGAACGTGAAGCTGCAGAAAAATTGAAAGTGTTAAAATAAAATAGACTCAAAAGTGAGAACGAATTATCCTGGTTTAGTTTGCTGGTTGTCTGCCATTGTGAAATGTAAACTTAATTCTAGTACTGACTTTAATAATATCCTTGAAGTGCTGAGGTCAGTTAGGCTTTCTGAGAGTATGAAAAAAAAATAATGGCTTTTATTAGAAAAGGCAAAGGATAAAATGAGGCTGTTGTGTGGCAAAGGGGAAGAAAACCCAGTTAATGATGTATTCAGAGCATAGAGCACTTACTAGCAAAGAACTTTGTATTCAATGAGGTTCTTGGAGTAAAGTCTTTCAAAACGTGGATTCTTATTAATTCTTTAGCTGGTCTCTAAAACGGCAAAGTCTGTGAAGAAGTTAGACTGGGAGATAGTGTGGAAAAAAGAGCAGGCTTTCAGGCACTGTCTTGCCAGGCTGGGTCAGCAGGGCCTCTCAGCAGCCTTTGGGGGGGCAGGCGATGTTGAGCTCAGCCTTCCAAGAGGTGTCACTTCCAGGCAGAGATGCGACTGGGGCATCATGAAAACGTCGATGTTGGTGACGCAGTACGGTTCGATGCATGCCCCAACTTCGGCACATGAAGGTGTTTAAAACGCTGCTTCAATTTTAGAATGCATTACTGATCAAGAACAATTACTTTGAGAGACATTTCTCTATGTGTGAGTAAATAAAGGTCTTAAGGATGCGTATGTGATAATTAAGGGATAATTATTTGGGAGGAAAATGGCTGGATGAGATCTTACAAGTAACGAATGTGGTCATGAATACAAACTTTATTTTGATCCTTCGTACAATAAGGAAAGTATATTGTTACTTGGTCATTATTGAACTGATACTTCAACAGGGGCTTAGTTCAATATCTGGAGAGTGGAAAAACTGAAAAGAAACTAGAAGGCAGGACCACACCAGTGCTTTGGAGAGGAAAGCGTTCCTGGATGCAGATATTCTGTAGATGAAATGACCCTAAATGCAGCAAAAGAAGCATTTGCCATAGGTCAGAAAGTTAAAATTTCACACTAGTAATACTGGTATTGTTTCCATTTCTTACAGTACAACTAAGAGGAAGTAAATCAACATTAACTCTCAATTTTTTTTCTGCTGTTGTTTTAATTCTAATATCAAAGAAGAGAACATGTGCTTACGTTAAGAATTTGGTTTATGTTCTATGGGGGGTTTTTTTCCTCCTAGACTTTTATATTTAGATAATACTGCCTTCAGTGTTTAAAGTTCATTTTCCATTGTAATATATCTGCCACAGCTTTATAATTAAGGTGCTATGATGATTGCGTGTGCAATTCAGCTTTCACACATTTACATTGCCTAGTACTTGTTTAAAAAAACATCAGTTTCTTCTACCCGTGCCTGCCCAATTGAATTCTGCTGTAGGTGTTGGTGAGACAGTTTACTAGGAAAACATAGGACTCTGTACTTGGGTCATATTCAAAAAATGAAGGAAGAACTAGCTGGAAAATACTGTGTTGAGAGTGTAAATGAAAGTATAGCTTTCAAGTCTACAAGTGTTAACGATTTGTGGTTTGAAAAAATTTTCATATTTAAATTTTTAAAGGTTTTCCCCTCATCTCTTTTAAACTTTGATCTTTTTTGTCTTTAATATAAGAGTATGTGATTAATATAAATTAAGATATCCACAGCTTTGTTTTCTATAAGTCCTTAATTCTCTTAAATGTTTTAAAATGTAACTGCTGTGATGTATCAGAACTTAGGTGAGCATTCAGTCACCCAACACGTTGGGTATTAAATTCAGCTGAACCTGTAGGAGAAGGAGGGCAATGATACTAAAGATATGGAAGTGCTACTATTCTGCCTTTTTACATTCTCATCTGCCAAACAAATCTACAACTGTGAAGTGACTTGGTGTTTAAAAATACTGTCTCAAAACAAGAATCTCTATGAATGACTAACTGGAGTCTTTAATCCTTACTGCTGTTTCCATTAATATATGCTGCCTGCAGTCAGCTAACAGGCTGGAGGCTCAGCAGAAACTATATGCAGTTTTTAAAACACAGACTAGCCTAAGAAATAACTCAAGAAAACTGGGAGAAATATCACATTATGTTTCGTCGTTGTGGCATGTTCTTGTTGGAGACAGCGCGGGTTCTTGTACTAAACCAGAAAATGAAGTATCTAGTGTTATATTAGAAACTGAGTAAAATTCCACCCTCCAAGTGTATTTTCTCTTTGGTGTTTCTACTGTGAAAACTTACTAGATACCCATTTTACAAAGACATCTAAAGCTTTTGTATTTCTTCTTGATTTACTTGAGTGGAAACTTGGGGCTGCATGGACTGTACGGCACAATTTGCACCCGTTGCTGTTCCGTTTATATCAATATTACACTGGTTTTACTTCCTGAATGGAAGGTTGAATATCGCTCGTTTCAGTGCTTTTGATGTTTCTGATTCTACATTCATGAAATATAACTTTGTATGCACCGAAGGGCATTAGACATGTCCTAGTATCTCACGGATCTTGTTAGAGTGTTATAGAGATGCAGATGCAGCTGGTGCAGAGGGGGTAAGTAATCAGTGTATAATTTTCAAACAGGGTGTTAAGTCTTCATTATAATTTGATGAACACTATTATTAATTTTGCTTTATTGAACCTATTATATAGAAGGCAATGGGTGTTCAAATTAAAACAAAAACATGTGGCTTATAAACACTAATTGCATGCTAGTGGGATTTAGATAACAACAACAAACAACAATTAAGCAGGAGCTTGGGAGAAAACATCTTATTCTCTGTAGACATGCTGACTATGTGACCAAAGTGGAATATTGTCATACTTTTCATAAAGTCAGCACTTTTCAATGACTTGCAGAACATGAATAACTGGAATATATCCCCTCTCCCATTTAATTTTATTTAGATGTTCTTCCTTAGACATTGGCAAATTTATAAAATGTTAGTATTTGGACAAAGGAAATACACGAAATAGGACATTCATTATTTAAATCTTCATATCTCATAAACCCCAAATAAATCTGTTTACTTGCAGCTCTTAATGTAAACTCTATCATTTGAGTAGGGGGAAATTATACTGGTGTCCTAGTGGACTGTTTGTGTCCCTCTGGTTCTGTGAATATAATGATTCACCCCATGAGTAAGTTCTCTGCTGCCAGGTAGGTGTCGTGCATAGTCTTCTTTCTTTAATGTATTCTTTAAAGAATGTGGTGGACCATATCATATGCTGTTTTTTTTACTTTTGAGTTTTGTTTTCTGAAAAGGTGAAGGCTTTCTGAATTCTGCAAAAAGCACTTTATTTCACATCCAGCTGATGTTTACCAGCACTAAAGAAAGAGTGGGATCACCCTAACTTTCCTGTATTTCATACTTCAGAGATTCCCAGTTGTCATGACGAAAATAATTGTTGTTATTAGATCAGTAATAGACATTTGAAGTTCAGGATCATAGAATAATTTGAGTTTGAAGGGACCACTAGAGGCAATGCAGCCTAAAGTCCTGCTCTAAGCAGGGATAACTTTAAAGTTAAATCAGACTCTTCAGGCTTCATTCAGTCAAGATCTGAAAATACCCAAGTATTGCAGAGTCTGCAGCTTTCCTGGGCAACCTGTTCCACACAGAAGGGTGTGTGTTTTTTGATGAAAAATACATGGATTTTAATGACCAATTTAATGTTAAAATATATATCTACATCTGCATCTAAAATTTCTTAAATTAATACTATGATGAGTTACCACCAGCCTGAATTTAAATAATAAATATTCCTAACTTGTGTCTGCATGTGGCAGTGACCCAGGTTAAATAGGTATCCCTTCATCTATGCTAGTTCTATTTTGTGTCAATGTTGTTATTACTCCATGCATTCATGGAAACATGAAGATTTGCTGTCATTTAAAGATTTCTTTTGTTGTGAGTTTTAAAAACAGTTAAGATAGCAATGAGTTTGAACAGCCATTTACTTAAAATAATCCTTTTGTGTATAGGATTTTTTTTATTTGTATAGATTTAAGGTTTGCTTATTGTAAAGAATATGGAGCTTAGAAAATTCTCTCTTTTAGGTAGAAGAGCTGATGAACGCACTGGAAAAGACTAGACAAGAATTAGATTCTACCAAAGCCCGTCTTGCCTCAACGCAGCAGTCTTTGGCTGAAAAAGAAGCACACCTGGCAAACCTGAGAATAGAGCGGAGAAAACAGCTTGAAGAAATTCTAGAAATGAAGTAAGTACATTAACATCTCTAATTTCTAGAAAAATTAAAATGACGACCTCCTTGCCATAGGAAAAGAGGTTTTCTTTGCGTTTCTTCTATGTATGCAATTAAGTCTCCATCTAAGGACTTCAAATAATTATAAGACTGCTCAATTCTTTTAAAAATCTGGAAGTGCGGAAGTCTTCATTTTAGAAGTGAGAGATTGAGGGTCTAAAGCCCCATCTGTAATTATGGGATGTTAAAGCACTGACATGATAGTTAAGATTGGCAAAAAAGATTGAAGTTTTTGTGGCTTGGCTAGATTGGTAGGTGTGCAGTTAACATACAACAAATGAAATTCACAGTTGTAATCTTAAAACTGTTTTATTGAGAAGGGAGAAAAAAACCCCAAACCCAAACACCTAAGTTGTCGTAGATATCCTTACATTGTAAAGAAAGATAAAAAATCAGAAAAAAAGATTTTAATAATATTGCTGCAAATAAGGCCAAGTGAAAAAGGAGATGTATGTTTACTAAAGTTTCATCCTTACTGAACCAGAGCAGCAAAAATGGACATATTCATTTTTTTGAGCTCTGTATATGGGAAGGGCTGTATGGTGGCTACATACGTAAAACATACTAAACACTATAAATTAGTAAATACACATATATTAGTGTCTTAGAAATACTTCAGATATTTCATTACAGTAGTTTAATTTTTGAAATTGATTACTGAAATAAGCGTATGGCAAAAAAACTACAGAACTGCTGCATTACAACAGAATATACTAAATGTGAATAAGGTATTATGAATACCTTTTTTGAATAAGATATTATGAATAAGGTATTCTCAAAAACAGATGGTAGAACCTAGATAAGACCCAGGCACCCACTGACAGAATAATGATTCTGTGTTGTAGTAATATACTAAAATAGTGTGGCTTCTCTCTGGTATTTTAAGATAATTTATTAATTGGCAGACTTGACCCTAACTTCTATTTAGCATTTTTTGATTTTAATATTGAGTGATTACAGTTTTGGCTGCTCCCTTCCAGTTAAATAGGCATGAACTGTGTGTTTAAGAACGTTCACGATGATTTCCTATGCTTATATTATGTTCAAGTTCCAAACATAACTCTGCATTCTGCGCCCATCTGGCTGACGTTGCCAAGATCCATCTTAATTTACTGGCTACAATCCATTGTCAGTTACAGATAACTTCTTCAGTTGTCATTACATGTTCCCATATACGTTTGGTTATTTAAGGAAGTTTAGGGTAAAGATGGATAGCAGCTGAATCTTGTTCATTACCTGGTTGGTCTTTTTGAACTGGATACTAGGTAAGTACCTGTAAAATGAAAGGTAGTTTGAGGGAAGGAGATAAACACCAAGTTTTTCTTAGCTTTGTGCCAAGATGTGAAAAAAATACATTTTAAAGAATTCCAAAATGTTAAGTTTGGAGAAGGATTTGCGTTTGCATGTTACTTTCTAAATACGTGATTTTTTTTCTTTGGTCCCAAATGTCTATTAAAAATATTACTATATTAGTTCTGGAAGAAATATTTTTGCTATGGTCATATTATTTTAGCAGTCCACACATAACTCATACTGACATTTTGGGAAATTACACATACATGTTAACGATAAAATGCAGCATGTGTTCATATCCATCATTTTGCCTAATTGTCTTAATGCTTTGTGCTCTATTTATCTATCTCTGAGCACGAAAACCAATATCAATCTACTTATTTTTTTAATAAGAGATAGTTTAAAAAAAAAATCTGCATTGCGCAGTGTGACAAAAGGCATGCTAATGTTTTTTAAAATTTTATTTATTACCCTTAGAAATGTTTCAGTCATCCTGAACTTAAAAATTGGTAGTTAGAAATATATATTAAAACTACTTTTTCCAGACATTGTTTTTGTTTTCTGAGAGTCCACAAGAAGGAGCACAGCCTACTGAGAACTTCACAAGGCTTACTTAGAAAAGCTTATTAATTTTTTAATACGAAGAGCTTGAGGGTAGTAGAAGTTTCTGCGCTGTGATGTGGTGGGGTTTTTTTTTTCCCCCAGATGTTTCCGAAATACCATATTTGTGGAGCATACTTTCATGACCACAAGGCATCCACAATGCTTTCATACAGATGTCCTTTCCTACATGAGGTTCCTTGCAAAACTCATAAACCTGCTTGTAACAAAATTAGATAGCTGTATAGATAGATAAATGAGTATTTATATAACGTCAAAATTGCTTTATATGTGTTTATGAAATAAATGCCTGCCCTTATGGAAAGTAGATTTTACTCTATGGGATAGATCATCTTTTTAGAAATAGTCACAATTATTTTCCTTTTGAAAGATATGAAGTTTGACCTTGAGAGCCAATTGTCAGAAAGTCTAATAGCAAGTGAAGGAAAAGACATCAAAATTTTTATCACTTTTTTTTGCTGTTCAACTTTTATATGCACGTAATCTTCCAGCTGTGACCACTGAAGTTCAAAAAAAACTCAATCACCGTCACCCCAAGATTTCTTTCAAAAATAGGGGTTTTTTTTTGGTTAAAAGCCCTTAATACTCTTTCTGGGTTTTTTATACATTTACAAAAAATTTTAAATACAAAAAATAATTAAAAAATTATTTCCTTGTCATTTTGCGTTAATTTGATGATCTTTCAGTGATTTGGTTACAGTGTATTTAGTAGTCAGTGAGGATGGGATTAATCCCCCCCCCCCCCAACTTTGTGTTTTGACCTGTAAATCTGTGAATCCCTAGTTGTTGAGCTCCAACTATTACTGCGTGTTTCCTTCACCAGGCAGCTGGGTACACTCTGAAACTTTCAGAGTATCCTGAATGAAATTCTTTCCTAGAGTTTGAAAGGTAATTTCCTTGCCTTTGACAGAGTTCATGCCATCACCCGTGGGTATTGCTGAATCAGTTTTGCTGGAAGTGACTTTGCCCTGAAATTCACTACAAATTTCCAGAACAATGTGTATTTTCCCTTACGTGGAATAAATCAGTAACAAAGCATTAAAGATCTCCTAATAAAATAACCAGCTACTAGTCCTTTCATTCAATAACAAAAATAGACCCTTGCTATGCTGTCCAAAAAACATTTTATTTTTAAATTGGGTTTTGTAGTAAATTTTCTCGCAGTGACAGTATAAAATTAAACATACCTTCCTTTGTTTAACAATGTCCACCGGTTTTTTTTTTCACTGAAAATAATAAATGAATATTGCTTATCTCTGTTTTTCAGTATGTTTACTTTATTCATTTATCAGCACCTGTGTATAGTCAAGGATGAAATATTTGTGGGAAGAAGGGGTTATGGTGTTTTTTCCATTCAGTCCCTCCAGCTGCCCCTCTTGGCAGAATTGTTGAACCCATACTGTGCTTTTACCTCCTGGGTTGGTGGTTGGGCTGCTCTGCCAAACAGGGGGAGGACACTTGTATTTGCCACTAGATGCCAGTCTTGGGTGCGAGACCACGGCCTGGATCTGCTTAGTTCGACAAACTGAGCGTGAGCAGCTTCACGGAGGAAGCAGGAAGCTTGTCTTTGTCTTGTCCATTTGTCTGTCACCTGGTCTGACTCGTCCCCTCCTTCCTTTTAGTGCAGGAAATTCAAGCCTGGCTTCACAGTGGACTTCTGAGGATATTGCAGGGGGACTTTGAATGGATTCTGGAAGCCAGGGATCACAGCAAGGGGAAGAGTGTGTGAGATGTAAAACTAGAGAGTCACAGTCAGAGCTTTTAGGGAAGTCAAAATGCTTTATGAAGTACTTGTGGCAGAGGTACAAGGAAGTTTATCATTCATCTGGTTTTCTGCAGACGTAGCCCTTTTTTCCATCTATAAATTTCAGTGCAGTAGAAGCTGGCGATTTCGCATCTGTACAGCAGCTCAGCAGGGGCTGCGGCTCTGACAAGGGCTGCTGGATGTCCAGGGAACCTAGACATGCTTCCAGGACCCGGAAAATCCTGCTCATGTCCCTGCCTTACATTCCCCTCTTAGTATTTCCATCCGTCACTGTCTCAAACTGGCACTTGGGAGGGGAAGAGGAGAGGAACTCGACATGCTTTCCTTTATTTATGTCCTAATTACTCGACCCAAGAAGGTTCTGCCACCCACAGGACAGTGGTTTCTTCCTCATCGTTGTAGGTACAGCTGTGGTCAAAAGTGCACCTGGAATCTCGGTGTAAATCCAGTGCATCTGGAATGTTTCAGAGTGATTGTGTACGCAGTTCACCTGTTCCGTGCACACACAGGGCCAGAAGCGTGGCACGTGTTGCCAGGGAAGTCCCTGATGAAACTGTAGGGACTCACTTGCGTGCACCCAGGAAGTTAATTGCCTTTTTTTCAGTCTGCCATATATCAGAAAGGATGAGGAAAAGCAATATGGCAAAGTAAGAGAAACTGGTGAGGTGATTTAAGGTTGCAACTACTCTTTGAAATTGCTTGGAACTTACTTTTTCAAATCCCTTAAAACAATAGCTACCCTGTAGATGCCGTCTGCTTTCTGTGTCACAGTTAGGCACACCCTAACACCCCCCACCTCTTCAGAAAGGAAAGCAAGAAGGTAGATAACACTTTCCCTTGCCTACGCTAGAAACCGAACTGTTTAACCAAAAGGTTTGGGCAAAGATGCTTAGTTTGTGCTCCTTTAAGTGCTACTATATTCTATTATAAAAAGAGCCAGCACTTACCTTGGGGATAGTTCTAGGCTGAATAAGTAGTGGTAGATTTGTGACACTAAAGGATATTCTTTGGATTAAATTAAGCAAGTATAACAGGGTCAGATTTCTTAGACTACTGGTAAAATATTGTTTTGAAAGTGGAATCATTTTAAAATAATATTTTTAGTTCATCAGCTCTAACACGGCCTATATTACAAGAAAGATAGCTATGATAAATTCTCTAACTTGAATTCTTTATCTTAACGTATCTTTGCTTAATAGGTTAAAGAACAGACCAGTGTATAAATACCTGTGGAGAAAAAATAATTTTCATAAAGGAGTTCACTATTTTTTTTTTATAATTCTATTGGAGGGCTTATTTTGCCTTGTTTCAGCTGTGGTAGTGTATCCTATAAACATGTTCACTGGATGGATAGCAAGTTAATTGTCTCGCAACGGTACCATTTTGAATATAGAACACGAGACTGTTTTTTAGTAACCTGTGGACTGCTTCCATTTAATTGTAGGATTCATGCTGAGAGTGTGGAGAGTCATATCCCAAGTTAAATACAAACAAAACAGCAGGATGTTGATACAACTGTGACTTCCATAGGAAGTAGTTAGAATGGTAATGTGGTCTCCTCCTAACTTGGGTGGAAAGTCTCTTGTGACTGCTTTTGCCCCACAGACCTGTAACACAGCATGCCTTGACTAACATTTTTGACACCAACTTGCAAACACCATAAAGATTAGAGAAACCCAAATGAAGGCTTTGTTCTCTGGAACAGAAGCTTTCTTGACTAAAATGAAGAGATGTTTTTCTTTTGTAAACAATGAAGGGGCACAAAGCAATAAAATGTTTCTCTCTGTGAGAATAGAATGAGTGAACTGTTTGCTTGGCAAAGTGCTTCTCTTATTTAAAGATGTGTGAGTTGTCACCAAGTTCCAATTCACTTGTCTTATATGCTCAGAATAAATGGTCCTAAATTTGATTTTCTTTTATAGGATTCATGATATTTGAAATTTCATCAGCATGAAAGTAAAATATGCCATCTGTTTTCTTTGTTTTGTTCTCGCTAAGGTCATAATTTACTTTCAAAATAGATTGTCACCTGCTTTTGAAGGTTTGTAAGGTCAGTTTCGTATTTCAAGATATGAAAGGCTGTATTTTGCTTGCTTTTATATGGGTATCCAAGCAAAGGAATCTGCAACCTCTCCTGTGTTTCCTGTCCTCTTTAGAGAGTGGGAGAGTGCAGTAACCACCTTTTCAAAGTGTTTCCCTCCCAGGAAGGCAATGTCTTCCTTTCTGTTGGGGAATGTCAGTAGAGCTTCTTATGTCACAGAAGCGTTGCAGGAAGGTGAACCAGAAAGCATTCAAACGTATTCAAACATATTCCGGAAAACACGTATTATGGTTATAATAAATAACCACATTTTTCTGATCTAGAAAGCTGGTCTGGACTTATAACAGCTTGTTTTCTTCATCTCATAAGTATTTTGGCTTCGTTATCTTGCATTCCTGTGAGTAATATTCTCATGAAAATATAGTAATTTATTCTCGTGAATAAGAGCTTCTGGCTCTCTAGTTGTAAGAACGATCTTCCAGGTTGCTATAATCTGGATGGTTTGAGCCATCTGCCATGCAGAAAGGAAGTTTGGTAGTCGTGCCTCTGTATCCTAGTAGTGCACTTTTCTTTCCGATTTTGTAGCTGTTGGTCTCTACCCATGCAGGTACCTTGCTTCAGTAAAAACATAACAGTCAATGCTCCAGCAAACATTTTATGTTGGAAATTACACAATACTTCTTAGGAGTTTTATTCCTCAAGTGCTTGCCCTGGAACCTGAATGGTAGAGAGATCAAGGGAATCCTGCAGCTGCTTTATGAGGGAGAAGCTTCACTTTGGGGAGGGGAAAGCAGGGAGAGGATATGCTTGAAGTCTGCAGAATTTCAAAGGGTGGCATAAACTGAATGTGGAATTGTTTGCCAGATCTCCCACCATGAGGAATATCAGGCACTTGCTGAAGTTAATCAGTGATCGACTCGAAAGCGACAGAAGTGCTGCTTATGGAGTTGTTGGTTGGTGAGCCTTGGGAACCAGCTCCCACAGAGAGCAGGGTGGCATTAGCTGGTTCAAAATGGGATTAAACGAATTCATGGACAAGAGGTCCATAAATGCCTACTTCTTTACACTCTTTGGCTGTTGTTCTTGAACTATGTTCCTAAAATCTTTGTCTCTGAAGTACTGGCTCTTCCCTCTCGCATTGCTCTTTTACACTGAAACTCACATAGTTAATGATCAGATGATTTTAAAAACTTCTATTTTTTTTTTTCTCAAAACCAGTTATGTTAAGTCAACTACAAGAGTCTGGTAAGATTAAAGGCCACACTTCGAATAGCCTTTTGCATCTTCTGTGTAAGCGGATTCACAATATGATTCAAGTGATAAAACGATTGTTTTAAAGTACAGGTTATAAGAGTGAGATATGACAGTTACATTACATTCTGTAGTGGTTGGACCACTTAGAATACAGGCAGGATTAACAGTGCTGCAGGTTTACGGGTGTCTCAAACTGCTTGAAGGATTTAGAGATACAGAGTATTCTAATCTTTGTAACGCAAATGAAAATTTGTAGACACAATTGCAATTGAAAATAAATATGTTTACTTCTCTTTTATCCTTTTCTTAAAAATCAACCTCGTTAAACTAAAATGCTTTGTGTTTTTATTTTTTTAAGTTATAGACATGTTAAGGTTTAAAATACATCTGAATAATTAGTGATATATCTTGATTCATAGCAATCTAAATTCATGTGAAATGAAATAGCATTCAGAAAGGGACAGTAATGAGAAGGATGTATATGAAAGTGAGAAGCCACTATGAGTTAGTAGTCAATGAAACATGGACAATGGTAAAAAGAGCTGTACAAACCTGAAGAATGAAAATTCAGGTCTGAACTCTTCCAAAGGAAAGATAGAGTTTGAAGTATGTTTCTATTTTCTAAGGAAGCTTACTATTACCTAAGGTTAACTTACAGCAATCTTAGCATACAAACTTTTTCTTCTTTATCTAAACAGTTATCTACTACGTATTAAACACTTTTTGCCTGGTTTCTATTGCACAACTTTGTTTTTTTACTGTAAGAAAATCTGAACAACAAAATCATTTTAATGGAAGAACAATCCTATAGAAAAAAAAGTACTCTGTAATTACTGATCTTGACAAAGCTATATGTGTTTCACTTTAAAACTACCTTAAAAAGCTTTTACTAGCTAAAAAATTAGTAGTGATAAAAATGATGAAATAAGATGGCATTTGTTTTGAAGTTCAGCCAGCATGGGAATGTGAAGCCTCCACCTCTGATAATATACTCAAAAGAACAAGTGGCTTAAAAGACAGAAAGGAAGGAGTAGGAGGCTGAAAGTAAAAAAAGAAAGAAAAAGCTAGGCTTCTGTTTCATGGATCTTTTTTTATAGCTGACTGAATTACGCCCTTGTCTACTGAAACCCTCTCTTAGTGTAATTCCCATTGGCCTCCGTGACACCTAGGGCAGCGCTGATCAACTGCAGACTCCCATATTCCTAACCTCAGCCAACTGAATATGATTCTAGCAGATGTTTCTGCATTTCAGACCTCAAAACATGATGGGTCAGGGTTTTTTTTCCTTTTTCCAGTGGCAAATCTTACATACTTGAGACCCAGGACATGCAATTCAATGATAGGAATTATGAGCTGAGGGTCTCCCCAGTGGGGTAACGCTGAACTTGATGTAAACTCAGATCTTTGAAAATGGAGAACCAAAGAAATTTAAATGTTTGGTTCATTTAAACTAAATTACTGGATTATTGTTTAGTATTGTATAAAAATATAAAATGTACTTAGAAATGCATATGATGATGTTTTCTATTAAAAGGTCTTACAAAGCTTGGAGAGAGCAGAGTCAGAAGCAATCAGGAACAGCTTTCTTAGCGGCAGAAGGGAAAGGCATGGTTAGCTTTCTCTGCCCTCCCATCGCTCCTTCAGTGCTATGAAATAAATCCACTACTACCTCCACCCTGTGCTTCCTCGTTGCTCCCCGTCCCTATGCCCTGAGCAAATCAAGTACTTCTCTGGGTGCTGTGGAAAAATACATCCAAGTTCCCGTTGCTTTGTTTCCTCTGATTGGGTTCTCTGATGTCTATTCAGGTGCAAGATGTGCTTGAAGTTTTGCCCTCTCATGTCTGAGAGTGTCATTAGTGCTCTTCAACGTGCGTTCTCTCAGGCTTTGTATGGTTTGAGCTCATGGGCAGCCTTTCTGCCTGTGAGGGCAAAGTAAGATTTACTCTTTTATCTGACTGATATAACGACCCCTGCAATAACCTATGATCATACTTGTCTGTACCTCTATCTTGAAATGAGTCAGGCTTCTAGGGAGGGAAACACTCTCATACCATACTTTAAATCAAAGAGAACTTCACACTGTTTGTTCTGGGGGGGTTTATGCCCTCCCACTGAACTGGGTGTAGCTTACCTATTTAGAGTATAAGCCTGACAAGACTGATCAATACTCCTTATTAATACAGTGCCAGGCATAATGGGCTCTCATCCTTCGTTGATTATCAAGCATTACTATGATAAACAAGATAGTAATAAAACAACTATCATGTAGTTAACGTCAGCACTGTCTAAACAATGTGACTGTAGAAATATTCTAGTATGTGTTCTTCAAATATGATTGGTAAAAGACGGCATAGAACACAAAAATGTGCTAAATCACTGAATTTCTAATGAACAACATCCCTCCTGCTGCTGCTGTTCAGCAGACTGGCAGATCGCGACTTATGTGATGACAATGGAAATTAGGATGAGCTCATCTCATTTGCCTCCGATAGGGAACAAACTTGGCTATGTCTCCCGTGCCGTTCTGCAGTGTACCGGGCTATCTTAGCAAAGTTTAAGAAGGAACATTATTTAAGAAGATACATTATATAAGTATGTGCTACATCTTACAGTCAAGCTGTCGTGTTCAGGATAAATATCAACTTAAAACGCTTGCTTCCTTAGGGTGAAGTGGCTTTAACTGAATAATATAAAAGTTTCAAAGGTTGGTGACAGCAGAAACTTATGCAGAATATTGTGAGTGGAAATATTTTTTCAGTTGTTGGTAAATAAAAAAGGCAACATTTCTAGAGGAGCTTGCATAATCCTAATAGGACTGTTACGCTTCTTATGTTACACGTTAGTATTTGAAGGTATACTGGGGCATTTAAGTAAAAGGCTTGGTATTTTTTTCCTCAAATTTAATAGTGAATTTCTCAAAACCCATTCAATTTTAGCTTTGTAAATATGTGGATACTAAAGGAGGGAGCTGTGATTTACTGCCTTAGCTTACAAATGTAAAAATACTTCTTTTGTGGTTAAACTCTTCCCAGTTCCTAACCGCTCCTACCTCAAACATGTAGTTTATCTTTGTTGCATTGAACTCTGACCAAAATTAGACCACACAGGCCTCTGAGGACCACCATATTGCTAAAATCATTCTGGTTATTAGGGTTTCTTCTTTTTTTGCCTCCCAACGAACTCATCTTGCATTCTTTGAAGACTGGCTTACATGGTTCTCATCTTCTAGGTGGGAGGGAAAATGCAGATTGGTCTAAGAGACAGTCATTAAATGTACTGCTTTGTTCTTTTGTTTTTCAACTCCCCTGAGCTTTCCTTATGGTTAGGAAATGGAGATGGGCACCGAGGAGAAAATTTCAAAGGTAGGTTTGGCTGTTTGCAACAGAGAATCAAAGGTAGCCTAGGTGTTTTCAAATACTTAAGTTATGTGGATTGCGAATATAAGTTATTGAAGGAAATTGTAATTCCACTTAAATTTAAATCCTGAAGAATGTAATTTTATATCCTGCCTTATTTCTTTAGAAAGAGTTTGGGTAAAATGCAGTCAAGTGTGAGCACAGGACTTCATGGCATCATCAGTGAGCAGCAGCGATGGGACTTCGTGGCAGTTATGTTCAGCCGTCTGCACGTTATAGCGAGCTGTGTCTCAAAGCCTCGTTAGGAAGGAGTGGTGCAGTTAATAGGAAGAGCAAGCTGAACTTCTACCCCTCCCTTACTCTAAAAGCTCCAAACTATGGGATTTTCTCATCATTTTATAGGGGATTTGCTGTGTTTGATAACATGAGTATTTTTGTGTGCTGTACAACATCATCCAGGTCTTGAATGACTATCTTGAGAAACTCTTTTTAGTTTTCTGTGTGGTCTCTAAATAAAAGGTGAGTGTAGTTCATGTCTGTGGGGTTTAGAGTTGAGAATATGGTGTGAAATTCAGTAGCAAAAAAAGTAGAGATTATTACGTAACACCTAAAGAACAGAAGCCCGAGAAGTGTGGTAGATCATCATCTGACACCCAGCAACCTGATACTCTCCTAAGAGAGCAGAAACTGCTCTGACATTGGTGAGCTTGAAGAAAAGACTTTTCACCTATTGAAAAACACTTAAACTTTCAGAATGCATGAAAGAAACTTGACTGCTTTCCAGTTTTATTTTGGGTGCTCATTGCCCCCTCACCCCTCCTGGATTATTTTGTCAACAACTGAAAGAAAACTGGTGAAATGAAAACAGAGTCTTTTATGGTTTTTGTGGTTATGACACATGTACCACCCAGCTACCCATGACTGCCCCTCCCATCAGATCCCTTCTTAGAAAAAGGAGTGAAAGAATCCAATCAGGATGAAAATTACCTACGCTATTTTCACAGTTGTTTTAAGAAATACAATTTATATTTTTTTCTCTCTTAGAAAGATCTCCCTTCAACACTTCAATACTACGATGTTTTGTTTAGTCTAATGTTGGCTTTTGTTAGTATCTAGCCTAAAAATGAATCTAATTAACAGATGAACTTAGGAAATCCCTACTGTAATTTGGCAACTAAATGAATGGGGGATATCAGTATATGACAAGCAACTTCCACTTAAGGCTAATGTAACTATTACCTCATTAGAAGTGCAACTTTACACTCTTCAAATAAAACCTTTATTGAATTTAAAATATGTATTTGACAAAGGACTAGCTGAACTTACTTGAAATTGGCTTTATGAAATTAAGCTGCCTTTATTGATGCTGACTAGCTTTATAAATGTTTATCTTAATTATGTTTTATTGTGATTAAAAAAAGATTGCAGATACTCTGCCATTTCTGTAAAGTGAGCTGTTGGACTTCTTCTTTTTTTTTTGTTAAAGAAGGGGGTAGGGTAGGAAGAATAGTCCGGCTCCAGAGAGGAGGCCCCTCACAGCCCATATGAATCCACTTACATGTAAATTGCTTGTCTATATGAATTAAGGTGAAGGTTATGAAAGAACTGCATTTCTGTGTTTATTGTAGGATTTTTGACAGTCTCTTTCCTCTTTCAAGTAAATTTGGCTTAAGTCCACAGTCAGTACAGTTTTAAGTAAACTCCTCTTTTGTTACATTAACAAGGTTATAACATCACTGAGGCAGATTTCCAGCTGCATGATTTGAGGCCTAAGCATGCAGACGGAGGGGATAATTAAAACCTTAGGGTGGGTGAGTTAAACTACCAACTAAAATTGGATAAAAGGCTAATTGTCCATAGCAACATAATACAAGTTTCTAAATACCTGTGAAATAAAGATAAATATCCATGGTCTTTTCATTCTTTTTTTCAATGCTCAGATTCAGATTAAGTTTTAGGACGTAACAAAAATCAAGTGTAAGTAATTGGAAAGGCAACGAATGATTTCCTAGATAGTGTAATGTTTTGGTTATTAATTGAAAACCAGAGTTATTTTGAAGATTTCATAGATTTTTCTGTCTTGCTTTACAAAACAGGAAGCATTTTGGTGTAGGAAGTAGGAGCCTCACGGTGTGATACAGTATATCGGAATGGACTGGCCGGCGCTTTGTCAAAATTTGTCATATCTCTTTTTCCTTCCTCCTTTTTTTTCATCATTAGAGTGCAGTTACATACCTTTGGTGACCTTCAAGAAGATGACATCGAGTCAGGCAAGATGATACATTACCACAAAGTTAAAAAAACAAAACGGGTTGTAATGGCAGCTTGTACTGAACTAAATGAATTGTGAAGGCCCATTTGTTATTCATTAGGAGAAGCAGAGCAGATTACTGTTCTGCCTTCATAGGGAGCCTTTAAACTTAAGGTCGTTTTACACTAGTACCCTTGTGGCATGGACAGCATTTAATACATTTTTAACAGCTTTTACATTTCCATGGTTTGCAGCAGTGCTGGTTGAATCATTTCTGTAATGAAGGTGTTTTAAAGTAGTTTAGAGTTACTTTGGGGGAAAAAACAGGAAAAAAAAGAAATAATTGGGTCGATGAAGTGCCTTTATATACTAAAGGGCTAAGCGTGCACAAGGTACTGCTATAAAGTAATGCATGCCGATTCCCACTGCTACAGAAGTCCATCCCTGGGGAGCTGTGCTTTTTTTTTTTTTTAATAGAACTATAGTTGTTTTTCACAGTGTTCGGTCCTCGGGGAAGGAAGGTCTGAGGGTAGGAATTTAAGAATATTTTTGTTTTGAGTTGTTCAGGAGTCTGATGGAGAACACTCAACACTTTGGCATAGTTTGGGGAGAGTGCATGCTAACAGTCTATCAAAACCGTTGGTGTGGGCATCTAAGGAACCCAACATAAAGTGAACGTGGAGTGGAGGGTAGAATTTTGCTGATCAGAATAAAAGTTGATTATTTCAATACCTCTCAAATGGTTCAGTGGTGCTGTGGAAAGTCAAAGCAGAAAGGTAGGTACCAATACGAAACAATCTGAGAATAATTTGTTTGAAGGTGCTGAACAAATCTGAAATTCTCTTAGCTTAAAGAATGATTTATAACTCTAAAGAAAGGTATAATAACCCCAGTTAAAGGAGGTAATAATTTCACAAGCTCGCGTTTTATTGTAGTCTATAGTCTTTCATTTGCTACCTTTTAATTATGTTGTGGATTTAGCTGTCAAAATCCATATTACAATGACTTTATTTTTGTTCAGGAAATATTAGAACACAAATGATGCACTGTGTTTCAAGATTTGTTTACAAATAAACTTGATTCAGAGAATGTTAATTTAAATGTATGATGGTACTTCTCCCAGCAGCCAGTCCACCCCTGATTTCCTTTTTCTTGTTTAGGAGTTTAACAACATTCATTCTATATTTCATCACAGCTGGCTTTCACTAGAGTTTTCTCTATTGATTTTATTGTTTTGTAAGGATAGATTTTGACAAAATGCATGTGTATCACAAACAGCATATGAGGAAGAAAAAAATTATCCATTCTTTGACAGCAGAAGTCATTTTTCTAAGCTTTTGAACAATGCATATTTTAAAGTTGAAAGGCTATGTATCTTTAGAAAATAATGAGCTTTAAATAAAATAAATCCAACAATGCTTTCATTTAATATCAGAGAGACAATAGAACGTAAGAAACTGCAAACTCTCAAAATCTTTTCTCTGTTTGGACTATATGTTTTTTCAATAGAATTAGATTCTTTTAATATAGGTTTTAAATGTTCAGTTACACCAATATCACTGACTTTTCCCCTAATAGAAATATTTGTCTTCTTTTACCTTTCCACTACCTTCATATAGTCATTTCTGGTTTGTGAACTAGAGATGCTTTAATCAACACTACTTTAATATCTCTAAGCTTTTAGAATTTCTTCACACATGTGAAAACATAGACTATAAATATATGTCCATAAGAGTTACCAACAGTGGTTTTATTTGGTCAGGAAATGAACCCCATCACTTTTGTTATTTTAGATTTCTGAATATGCAGTGGAGGGACGGTTATCATCGCTTATCAAAGCGATACCCCAAGAAAGGCACAGTGCCACTGCTTTGATTTGTAGAACTCACTAATGAGAACGTGTGTTCTGTGAAAGCCATACAGACTTACCATAGGAATTCTGAACTGGGACGTAATACAAATTCCACTTTTATTTTATATTTTCAAACTAAATATGTGTAATTACTGATAGCCATATTTCTTTGCCTGAAACTTAACTTACAACCTTATTTTCATTTTTGTAACTTATTTGTCAGAAATGTAAAATAAAGAACATGCCAGTAAGAGTTCCAATATCAGGGCTACCTTAATTATAAAGTTATATTAAGTAATGCAGACACTTTAACATTCACTCCTTTGGCCCTTTAACGTAGGGCTGTGTCATAAGTTGTGTATTGTACTCTTCCCAGTTCTGAAGAGAACTTCTGAGAAAATACAGTACCACTACATTTCTACCGCTGAGAAATACAGTACTACTGTACTGAGTCCAACACCTCTTGGCCTGTCTTTGCTTGGCCATCATGAGCATTTTCAGACGGATTTTGGAGCAACTGTGATCAATAAAACATGAGGCAGCCAGACAATTCCTGTGTGCCTCTAGAATGTTCTTTGCTTCGTGTGATGTTAAGAGAGTCCCTGTGACGGTAGAATGCCAATTGAGGCTTACGTAGAATAATTCCAGATGTTCATTCTGCCACTGGGAAGTGATACATTTGGTCATATGTTTTGATTCAGGCAAGAGTTCCAGAGTTTCAAGAGATCAAACCCCCCAAAACCCAACCCAACCAACTAACCAAAAAATCTCTTGAACCATAGCCATGAAAGATTTGTATAAAAAGTCCCTTTCAACGCTGGTATTGTTTACACCTAAGCACTGCGTGCTCTGTTTACAATATTGTTACCTTGCTGGAGCTGGGCAGAAGATTCAAAGGTAAGGATCAATATTTGTTTTCTGAGCCTTTTTGTCAGGTAGTAATTGGGACGTTCTGAAAGGCTTCCACATGAAATCACTGAATTTTGACGTACAGCAAAAGTTAGGCCTTTGTCAATTTTATGCCTTAAGAATTAATTTGTGTTTTAACGTTACCCTTTTTTTGGTTTCCAGAGACAACCAAACTTGGTGATTCAGGATGTCTCTGAATCTGTGCTACTAATTTTGTGTATTTTTTTCTGCAGTTATTAGGTATTTTCTTAAAAATAAAGATTGTAGCCACCTTCTCAGTCACTTACGTAATTTCTCTTCCTTTTCATTCCTTCTCATTTCCTTAACAAAAAAATCTAACATTTTCTTTTTGTTCTCTTTTTCCAAGAACAAACCACATCTCATATAATACATAAAGTTGTTCGGTTATAATTTTTACATTTACCTTCTCTAAATAATGTAGGAAAAGAATTTACTTGCAGAATTGTTCACAAAACCACTAAATTCTTAGCTTGTTTTAAATAATGGTGAGTGTCGGTGTAAATCCTTGACTGAAATTTGATTACAAAAGTTGTCTTCCCCAGGAAGGCATGTGAAAATCTCAGACATAGGTGATATGAAACTCTACTTTTATAAGAAACAGCTTCTTTCTTCTGCTTTTTTTTCAAAAGTACCCAGGTTTTGAGATAGTATATGTGTATCTTTATTTGCTTTGATGATAGCATTGTAGGGCAAGTCAACCCTATGACAGATACAATGCATCTGGGCAGATGGACAGTTTTACCTATCATTCATAATAAAGTGACTCCATTTGCTGTGGAGGTTGTGATAGGATTTGTGTGCCTGCTTCCATCTAGGCTAGATGGCTCTAAATGCTAAAACTCCTGTGTAAATAAGAAATGTGGCTAAATCGGTAATAAATATTATTGAAAATGAATTGAAAATATTATTGAAAGGGTAGATAAAAGGTAATTCACAGACAAAATCTTGCAGTGATTGTGGGTTTTTTTGTGTTATTTCAGCATCACAAAGCAAGCAGGGAGTTTCTTCCAAGGGACTGTAGGGTAAATAGTTTGATTTGGAGAACTCTGTATTGTTGCAAAACTATGAGAAGATTAAAGTCTTCAGTTATATTCGTTCAGGTGGTTAACCCTCAGACTGATAAGAACAGGGACAGAATAAATGAACACCAGACAGAAGATTGACACTGGGACCAGTCATCTTGCTTCACTAAGGATAGAACTGATTTCTGTACCAAGTGGTTCTTTTGACATTGACCATTGTGTTGAGGCATGTTTCTTACATAGGAAAGACTATAAATACTTATAAAGTAGAGTTTGCATGAAAGCAAATGCAAATGCAAACAGAATATAGTTGAGTGATCTAATCCCAACTCTGCTACATCGTTTGTTTTTGTATCAGGTGAACCACAACGAAGTCATGTTTGGGTGTCATAAGGGGCAGGTATGGCTAATACGCTGTATTAGCAGTCTTTGTATAAGCAGAAGTCTGAAACAGCTCAAGGTAAAGAACAGCAGATTCCAGGCTCCTACTTGCTGTATCTATAAAACGCTTGAGAAAATTCCTCCTCTGATTCCTTAAGTCATTGAATCATAGAATCATCTGGTTGGAAAAGACCTTTGAGATCATCGAGTCCAACCGTACCTGCCCGCTCACTAAACCATGTCCCTAAGAAACTCATCTACCCAAAGCAATGAAGCAGTAGTGGGACAGGAGCAGAGCTTAAATGAACTGCACAGTAATGTACTGTATATCCTTGATGAAATGATAATGTACCATGCTTTGTAGGCAGGTGGAAGCAACAATCAAACAAGTATTAGATAGAGTCTAGAAAATTAAAAGCATTGAAGAAACCGAGCATATATGTTGTTCCTTCAGAATTAGAATGCATGAGGGACAAGCTTTGGCAGAACAGGGAAATATTCTCCCGTTGTGAGAACACCGTATCTGTTTTATGAAAGCTGGTACAAGCTAGTCTTCCTTTCTTTGGAAGATTAGGTTACTTATCTAAGAACTTCTACAGCCGTGGACAGTTTAAGCTGTATTCCATCCAGAGGTTTTGACAGCATGACTGGGTCCCTTAGAGTCACAGCTAGGACAGTCAGGGGTTAGCAAAGCATGTTTTGTTAAAGAAAATAATAGAGGGTACCAATTGTTGTCAGGAACCATCGTGTCAGTAACATGCAGGGAATAAACAAAGTCAATAGTACATTTAAATTTCTAGTATTAAAGCTCATTTTATTCCCACTAGTGAAATGGAAGATCTATCTTCAACTATAGAGTTTAGGTCTTGTGAGAGAACAAAACAAGCTGACAAATTCCAATGGTGAAAAGCTTCGGGTTAAATGAAGCGAGCTGCAAGGAGCAATAGTCATGACACAGTTGGGCAGAGACAGATGTGCAGATGAATAACCAAAATTAATAGCAGGCACCCCTAAAGGGCTGGTTAATCTGCCAGTAGAGAGTCTGTGTCTCTTCTACCGACTTGTACATCAGCTCATAAAAAATACAAATGAGCCCAATAGCAGCAAGAGCCTTAAGATCTGCTTCCTCATTAGGGAAACTTTAAAGAAGTGTTTCCTGTGGCTCCATATCTTTTTCTACCTTTTAAGAAAAGTTGTTGGCAGGAATGTGTAGACTGCCTTCTTGGGGGTGGGAGGAAGGAAGTAGTTGAATGGATCTATAAAAGAAAGAGTTTGTCTTTTAATACTTTGGTAAACAGAATATTTAGGCGTTTTAATGGTGAAAAATATTGAAGTGTTTAATAAGTGTTTTTATAAGGTAGAAAAGAACAACTATCCTGTGTGGTTTGTGTTTTCATTCATGTTGTAGCCCATCGCAGCAGTGCTGGTAGATCGTGTGTGATAATCTGTTCGTTCTTAGCTATTAGGGGTTTGATAGCAAATTCTCCTGTTTTGCTCAACTGGGACCAGCCTAAGGAAAAGTGACTCAAGGATGTGCTTTCCTAACACTACAGGAAAAGTTCATGCGCTGTAAGTTGTGTGTGTAGTATTGAAGGATAAACAAAGTTGCAAATCTGGGGTGGGAGAAAATGCCCTCTTCAGAAGATGAAAATAGTCAGGCAGGGTAGGGCAAGCTCGGGGAAAAAAAAAAAAAGTTCAGCTTTAGAAATATGCTGTAGTTATGGAAGATCCAAACCCTCCCAAACCAATGGGTTCGACAACTGGAAAGATGAGAAGAGGTCACTGGTCAAGAGGTACACTAGAGATCGTTCAGTTGTAATGGTAATTAGAGCTGATAGTTAAGGGGGGGGAACGTGTCAGTCTTCTAAAGAGATCAGCCATCTAGCACAAAAAAACCAGAGGATGCAAACAATTTTTCCCCCCTCTGTCTTCCTTCTGAAATTGCCCAGTGCAAGCTAGAAGCTTGCCTCAAGCACTTTCTCACAATTTATCTTCTCTTTGACCTTCTGTTTGGATGCTGCCTAATATGTAGCAATTACTTCAAAGCTATTTGTAGTCATCTTTTGGGATCGTCTGGCTAATTGTGACCCACTTTGTTAAAAAGTTGGACTAAATAATGTTCCATACAAACCAACCAAACCCCAGAATTTTAAAACTAGTTGCACATATGTGTAGTATCATAAAATATATGCCCAAATCTTTCCCGAATACTGCGTAATAGATCGTGATGATCTTACTCCTGTGCAATATAAACTTTCTCCAGTATTCCTGGGTTGTCTGACTGTTAGACTATTGTTCGAATTAATTCGGGTGCTTCTTTCTCTCCTTTTCCTTCACCTTCCTCGTGAATAGTAATGACATAGAGTTACATATTCCTGTATTTTTTTAAGACCTAGTTTATGCTTCCAGCAGTTCTTACACAGGTGTTCATGTTTCTTTCCCAAGGTGATATAATCTGCCCTCCACAAGTTCTTTAACTATGTCTTTATCCACACTCGTGTTTAGAAGAAAAGGTCTCCGTACATGGAAGATACAGATGACAGTAGCCATAGAGAGCAGTGACACACTTATGTTATGACAGTCATGTAATTGTAATCAGACTTGTAAACCTATATGATTCTCCTTCAAATTCACTTCATTAAATTTTTGCAAGATCTTTGTCAGTTTGTCTGTGTATAAAATACATACAGGAACACAGATTTTGTTTCTTTGGCAGCGATTTTAAAGATCCTTTAACCCCCTCCTGCTGTCTCTCATTGCTTTTAGAAACAGTAATTGATGGAGTTAGGAAAATCATATGCTTTTAAAATGAAAGGGATTTGCATGGCAGGAATATTACTCATTAGTAATATTATTCATTTACATAAATTTATAATTGGGTTATATTTATGTGCTTCTGTAGGTCTGTAATTGCCAGTTGACATTCCTATTCCACGCAAATAGCCTATCAAGAGATTCTGAAACTTTCCTCCCTCTAGGGAACCTCAGAGACCAAGGAACGTTTTAACTGATCAGAACGAAAGTAGTTGTGTAATTTCACAAGCATTAACAACATTTGCATAATTATTTAAATTGTAAAAGTGTTTGTGTTTCCTTACCTGCCTTCTCTACACAACAAATTTGTTAGCTTCCAGTTTCATAGAGAGTTTATTTATGTTTGACACAGTGGGGATGGCCTGCGCTTTCTCATCCGTCTGCCGTATTTGCATAACCTTGCAGAGTTAATGGCTGCCATTGTGACAAATTAAGCTGGTTTCCTCTGTCTTTAATGGATTAAGTCCTCTTGGACAAGTTATACTTTATTTTAATCCATGAATAGTGTTTGCTAAGTGTTGTAAAAAATTCATTTATTTTATTTTATTGCCATTTGATTTGTGTACTGAAAAACATATATGAAGAATACATAACAAATATGGAACAAAAGGTTTTATCTGTATAAAGGCAGAATACAAAGATCAGCATTGTTCAATAGAAAAAAAATAAAATGTGTTGTGCTTTAGTTGCTGTTGAGTATTTGAAAACATTTTGACTGTGAAAATAGTCGTACTTTTAAAGCTTTTGATTACATTATAGATTTTTTCTCAGTTCCTGATTTCTGTCATGGTTTTAAAAATTACATAATGTACATAGTGTACTCCAAGTGTAGAAGCATTATTTATGATACATGTGTGATACATAAATGAGTTCACTGACAGTTGCAGTAACATATTGGAGTTGTTAATATGCATGAACAAGTTAACCCACCTTCAGATATTTTGCCTTTAAGGTTACAAACACCTTAAAAGTGTTTTGCAACTATGGTTGTATTTAAAAATAGTAACCAATGGGAACCAAACAGCATTGAATCTGCAGCAACATCGCCTACCCCTTTATTGAGCAGGATTCTGATAATTCTTAAATGTTCAATAACGACGTATTCTTGAGGCGTTCTGGTGTAGTGGAGAGGTGGGGCATTTCTTTCTCAACAGATAAACAAAGGTATAAAGCTACTCCTTTTCGTGTAAATGAAGCTTTTTACTTAGGTATTTTCAACATAGGAATTAGGCAATACGTTCATTTCATTTCCTCAGAAATGCACCTGGGCTTTGGGAGTGCAAATATGCGTCTCTGTTCATCACGTTGTCATTCATTTTGATAAATGAGATTTTTTAACTCCATGAAGTACTTCTATAGTGCATATGATGCCTGGGTTAGAACTGCTTTGTAACTGAAATGTTGTATTTAGCCATATAGTATTGCTAAGTGGAGAGGAACTGAACTGTTCCTGGCTACCAGACCCTTATTCAATTCAGTAGACCACACATACACTGCACTAGGATTTTTTTTTTCTTTAATATGCCAGATCTCTGGCAGGGTTCCTAAATTCTGTGTATTTTGTGTGTATGGGCTTACGAGCTAACTCTTCTTTGTAAGCAAATCTGAAAATTCTATTTCTTTCAAATAAGTCCTAGGCACGAAATCTCGCTGTGGACTGTAGAGTGAAACAATGCTATTTGTGAGATATGACATAACAAAATATTAAACGGGAGCTTAATTCCACCCATCCTGGTGTGAACCATGACAGCGGGCCTCCTACTGGGAAATACAATGATCTATTATTAAAATGACAGCCCCACCTAGGGGGACGACAGCCTAATTCTAAGAAGAGAGCCCAAAGCGCCTCAACTACTACCACCAGCAATTGAGATCAGCTGGTGCACTAACAATCCCTTGATTTAAACATCTGGTGGCAGGACTTTCTCAGTGGAGGTCCGTTGACTGTGGAATTTTCTTACACACACACATACACGGTTTAACAAAGCCCAAGTCTTTATCCTCAGGGTACAGTGTAAGGCTATTTCCTTTCCCAGGCAGAAGCGTTTGCTGATGATTCCGCTGGCATCCAGTGCTGCATTACAAGAGCTCTTCTTGGGGAATACAGCCAGTGATGCCAGAGGATGAGCTGTTCTTCACTAGCTCTCCACAGCCAGAGGGAGTGCAGCATTGGAAACATCTCTTATTCTTCCGTGGGAAGAAGCGACTGAGGGAGCTGGGGTTGTTTAGCCTGGAGAAGAGAAGGCTCAGGGGAGACCTTATTGCTCTCTACAACTACCTAAAGGGAGGTTGTGGTGAGGCAGGAGTTGGACTCTTCTCTCAGGCGACTGGTGACAGAACGAGAGGACACAGTCTCAAGCTTCGCCAGGGGAGGTTTAGGATTGACATTAGGAAGAAATTCTTCACTGAGGGGGTAATTGTTCGTTGGAATGCGCTGCCTAGGGAGGTGGTCGAGTCACCATCCCTGGAGGTGTTCAAAGAGAATTTGGATGAGGCACTTAGTGCCATGGTGTAGTTGACAAGTAGGAGTAGGTGTAGGTGTTGGGTCATAGGTTGGACTCAATGATCTCAAAGGTCTTTTCCAGCCTTATGATACTGCGATACTGTGAATTCATCATGTTTGTGTGTTATCAGTTTTCCAGAGAGGTGCACACAGCTGGGAATTAGCAAGTCAGAAAATGTATGCTTTCCAGTTCTGCATCCTAGAGTCTGTCTTCAGCTGCCCATTTCCCAAGGTGCTCTTCATTAAGCTCCTTAAAATGCAAATATTTAATTTATGTTTTGCAGGTGTAATTCTACAATGCTTTTTTTCCAATTTCATAACACCTATAAACTATGTCTGTGTTGAAGAAAACATTTTAGAAACACTTTAGCTTACTGAAAAAAGAATAACCAAGCTGCTACAAGCTGTCAGGTTGCAGGGGCAGAGGGAAGTGTATATTGGCTGTGGACTGGTGTCTTGCCTTATGGATACAGGAGGTGGGGGCTGCTGTTCTCCCGAACTATCTATGGACACTAACGTTCTGTTTTCCCTGAAGTTGAGTTTCTTCTAGAACCAAGTGAAATCTGCGATCATCATAATTTCTTTGGTACTGCTGCACATAATTGAAATTGAGCTACTAAATTAAACGTAATATGACATTTCACAACATGGTTTATTTACAGCATGTTAGGAAATAAGAACGCACAGTGGAAATAATAGTCCATGCAGTTACAGGAATCGAGAACAGAACTGGGCAAGAGGAATTAATAGGTATCCATGGAGTTACGATGCAGCAGGATACAGTAGAGTAACACAGCACTAGTGCTGTAATGTAGGTACGAAGCAGTACATTCCTCCTCTCTGCCCCCGAATCTTCCACTTTGCAAAGTAAACATCAGGAAGAAGTTCAGCTGAAAAAGATAAAAATTGTGCATTGACTTTTGAGTGCTTTTCAACCATGTTTTAGCTGCTTATCTACATGATGAGAATTCTTTGTGAAGCGTATGTTAAGGGGATGCTGCTACTCTTAAGATGTCTGCAAAACCTTAACTACAGTCTGGAACACTGCACGGCATTAGATTTCACTGTGAAGATGGAAAAGGAAAAGCTTAAGTGAGGAAAATTAGAAATGTTTTCTATGCTATTTTTTGTTTGTTGTTGGAGGCAAGTATTTTTAGTAGCCCAGTACTGTAAACTGCATAGCGCCTTAAGTGGTTTTTTTCTTTTTATTCTCACTATGTGCATATTAATGTAACAGAAAAATTGAAACTGTCTGTTAGAACCAGATTGAGTCTAAAGACTCTGGTAAAAAGTACATGCAGTAACTTTCCCGCATGTCTCTTGGCTGCTTATGAATGGGAATGACAAAAGCCAGGACATCAGTACATTCATATACAGTGTCCTTGAAGTGGTGACTAAATTGAGACTTCTATTCGTTTCGGCAAGCAAGTTAAAAAAATAGTCACGCTATCAACTGTCCATGTAGTTTTATGTTTAGTTACTTTAACTACTTTATTTTTCATGTACTTCGTGAAGCTAATTTTATACAAATGCTTCTCAGTGAAAGAACGCTAGTTTATCCTGAAATAAATAAATATGCTTGCGTGTGTTTGTACTATAGAAGGAAATACGTGTTGTTACTGTTTGTGGAAGATAAATATTCAGTAGAGACAGGAGACTTTCTTACTAGCAGTGTTTCATTTAGCCTTCATTTAGATTGTTTAAAATTTGTTTTACGTTTATCCTAAATTGAACTTTCTATACATTAGTTTTCAAAAGAATAAGGCAAAAAAAAATTAACTCAGTTCCATGCTTTTGAAAAAAAGAAACCAGAGCAGAACAGGATAAAATTTAAGATCTTTGTGTATATAGTGTGTGGAAGGAGGACATTTCTTTCTTTATGTGAAAGATGATATTGATTGTTTTGGGTATTTAAGATAATACTATATTTATTCTGGAATAAAATAAGTTGAGGCTTAAAAATAAGGGCTAGAATTTTGTTTTATTAAATTCCACTAATAGCCCTTATTGAATACATGCAAATAAAACAAAAATAAATGCAAATGACAGGAGTCCAATATATTCTTGGATTCATATTAGCAAACTCAACTAATATCCTCTCTTATATAAAATAAACACCAACCTTCACCACCTTCCCTCAGGCATAGTTAAGGAGTATTGGAATGTTGTTCCAAAATGGCACGTGTCTTTGCAGTTCTAATATCATCATTATCCAATAGATGCTATCCCACAAGTGGGAAAACAAGAATGTATTCCAGAGCCTTTCCTGCTCTCTACATGTGCGGTAAAAAATTTCCATGCACCACATGTCTCTTTTTACTATATCTATATGTTATCTGCCAAAATAAATATTTTATTCCATTTATTTTTAGTTGGTATTGCACATGTCCTACTAAGATTAAACAGTCAAAGGTCAAATAAGTTGAGATGAACTATAGTTTTACAATAGTTGTTCTGCTCATAAGTTTGTGTTTAGATGTTTTTAGATATGTACATATATACATACATATATAGATATTCGTACGTACTTTATTAAAATCTGAGGATGTTTGCTCAGCAGAGAAGCAAACCCATCATTATCTGATTGTACATGGAATCCAGTGGCTGCTAATCAAACCCGGGGCTGCATCTGCTTAAACATACTTGGCATAGACTTGTTACAATTAGAGGTTTTGCCATGTCAAGGGAATCTTTCACTCAAAGCAGCGACCCATATTGTACAGAAAAAACACATGAGTTTTTAATTGAGAACAATAGCTTAACAAACCACTTCCCAGGACCACTGGAAGAAAAATATGTGCCTGTGGCAATTCTGGCACTGAATTGTGTTTGTTTGAATCCATTTATTCCAAGCCAGGCTTCAATATACCAAGCAAATAATAATAATAAAAAAAATTAAGTCAACATGGAAAATAAAGTTGAAGTGAGAAAAATATAGTATGCTGAAATCTAATGCCAATCTGTAACTGAAATAATTGTGATTTAGCAGATCTGGGTGTATAAGCTTGTGCCCTCTGCTCTTCTATAACTTTTAAACCTGAAGATCTACACTTAAATGATTTTGTTTCATAGTTTGACATTTACAATGTATTTAGCTATGATGTAGTGTATGTATTGACATTATAAAGTGAGCCTTCAAAATAGCTTCTGTTACATAGAATTTATTCTACATCTGTATTTCACAATACAACTAGATAGAATTTATTGTATATTTAGAAATAGCTGGAAATGGTGACAAGAGTGTAATAAACATTACAAACCAAAATGCTTAGTTTTGAAAGTTAGGTGTGACGTGCACTAGCCAGGCCCCAGATTTCTAACTATTATATACGACATTCCAAATTTAATAATACCTAAAATCTGAGTATATATATGACGGTATATGTTAAACCAAGGTAAATGGCAGAAAAAACCAGCAGAAGCTTGACAGGTGATACTGGAATAAAGTTTAAGCTATTTTAGTTCTGTTCCCTTTAGCTTAGTTCTTCAGCTTTCTCATGATTTTAAAGTCACAGTTTAATAATTTTTAAATTTCCAGTAGAAAAATATTATCTACTGTTCACACGCAGCTGTAGGTAAAGTTGGATACACAAAAAAGAAAGCATCTAGGTTCTATATCAGATTTTTTAAATTTTTCATTTTGACAGTTGATTTTGTACTCAAACCTTTAATTCTTACCTGGACAGTCAACATGTTGGTTGAGTTTCTGACTCATGGCTGGAATAAACCAACTTCATACCAGCTGGGGACAGCAAGATACAAGGAGGGAGGAGGGTGAAAGGGAAGCCTGACTTGGACTTGAAAAGTTATGTCTTGTAGTTGCTGTGAACATAGCTCAGTTGAAGTGCATGATACATCTTGGGAAATGGTTAGTGGAGTGTTCAGAATGTTTAATAAAAATGCTGTAGACGGTACTATAAACAATGTGGAAAGTCTGCAAGTATGTCCGATAAATCTGCAATAGTAGAGGAGCAGACTCTTAAAGGTGAGTTAAGTGTTACGGAAATGCAATGCAAAGTTTTAAAGAAGGACCGAGGTGTAGAGGCAGTGGAGTCCTTGGAGTTGTGTGAATTACGGATTCTTAGAAATACTCCGAGAGTAGAGGACTTTCAGTAGAGAACTAACTAATTGTGAGAGAGATGCATAATCCCAGACGTTGTCTTTCTGAACAGAAGTTTGAGGATGTTTTACCTGGAAGCAGCATGACTCGATCTATCGCAGTTCTTTACCAGACTTGGATTTCTGTTTCGGGATACAGTAAATCTGGTTTTATGGTAGTTATTATCAGATAATTAATATTCTTCGGTATGAATGCTGTACAAACTCATCTTTACCGTTAATTTTGGTTTTTCCCAGAAAGCATATTTCTTACGGCAGATCCTACTCCATACCAGATGTTGTCTGACTGTATGATTATTGTGCCCTGGAAGCCAGGAGGGGAACCTAGGGTGCATCAAACACATTTAGACAAAGCCATTTAGAGGCTGATGTGATGGAAACGTAGTTGTCAACATTTTGGGGGTTTTGCACCGTTAGGCTCCAGCACTGCACAGATCTTGGGGCAGTCAGAGCTATGATGTTAGTTTTGTTAAAACAATGTTTCCCTATCCAAGGAAACGTGCAATACAATCGTATTGGAATCGGTGTGTATGTGTTTGTATGTGGTTTTGTATCGCAAAGGCCATTTCACTCATTTTTAGTAGGATTGTGTAACTTCTGTGTTATATGATAATTTTTCTGCTGCTGCTGTTTGCGTTAGATCTAATGCAAATAGTGTGGCTTCAGCTTTGTGTTGGGTGATTGACAAAGAAGGGCACTTGAACTAGAGAGTGGGGATTTTTTGCCCTGTGGGTATGAGACCTTGGTAATATGGAAAGGGTGACCTAATAAGTAAATTACTTGACTGGATGATTGAACTTCCAATGTTCTTGTTTTACTCTTTTAGGTAATATTGCTAATAAGATAATCTTGAAGCAAGAATTCATTCAAGTAGTATAACCTTTGTGTTATCCTGCTGCTCGCCATGCTATCACAGTAAGTCACTGCAGCTTAGTATTTTCTTATTGATTTCCTGAAGACTTATTTCAGCACTGGGAATCTCCCCCTGGCTGTAGCATAGTGTTTTCATTACTATTCCTTTATACATTTGTCCCAGAATGAATTCCAACTTGTTGACAGCGCAGCCTTATACCAACAGAGCAGTAGAACTGAAATATTATTATGATAAAGCTGAAAAAATGGAGTAGATGGATACACTAACTCTGGATTTTTATTTTTTTTTTTTGAAATGGCTTATCTTAGCCACGTTGGCTTTTTGTTTATTTTGAATGGGACAAGATTTTAAGTTAGATTGAAAATGCAATAGTCGATATGTCTTATGTTAAACTTCTGTACTGTAATCTCAGTGGATGGAGTGAAAATGTTGATAAGTTTTCCACAATAGATTTATTCCTCTTGGCGGTCTTAGCCTCCATTTAGACACCCTGTTCCGGCTGCAGCTGAGTCTGGTTATGAACTTACCTCCTCTAGTTCAGCACTGCAGGTTTCTACTCTGCTAGAGGTGACTGCTCTCCTTTAATCTCTTTGTACCTGTATTTGCTTCCTACCCTGGTTCTGTCAAAATGATCAGAGCTATTTTAAATACTTTAATAATGCTTAAGGATTTTTCTAAACCAGATCGTTTTGATAGAAACAGATTTACAATTACATCTGTAGTTTTAGTATGAAATCTGAGAGGATGAGGATGTTCCCTCCCATGATACTTAAGGGAAGCTATGTAGTTAAGATTTTGAAAAATGGAGGTTGGGTAGCTCAATTTTTGCAGGATCTTCAGTGCTGTGGTAAGTATGGCTAGTGATTAAAGTCAGCAGGGAACGGGGATTCATTTCTAATATGTAGGTCTGCTTCTTCTCGTGTGGATGTTTGAAATGAAGTTTCACTGAAGAGTTAAACCGACTTTTTCAGCTCATGGTTTTGTATTTGCTGAATACGGGATATTCTGCAAATACAAAATGAGGGGAAACATCAGCAGGACAGATGGACTCATTTTTTCCCCCTGTGGGCAGCAGTGAGTGTTAGAGGTTGGTTAGGAATTTGGATAGGTGGGCAGAAGGAATGATGAACATGCTACAAAGAGGAGGAACCGTCAGTTCGGCTTTAGGTCATTATTTGCAGAAATTCTTTGAGCCAAAGTCAGTGTTAAAGTCTGTGTGCTGAAAGCCACGTTTGCAGTGTACATTAGGGAAAAGCTCAAGTCAGAGAAATCAGGAGCTGGAGAGCTACTCCACTGAGTCGCACCGTGTTTATGAAGTAGGATGAAGAGCATGTAGAGGAAGGAGTCTAATAGGTAGCAATAGGAAGCAGTAATTCCTTGGGTATGGTGTTAGGATTCGGAAAAGCAGCAGCTGGACGGCTACTCTCCTTAATTAACCTTTCATCCTCTCCTAAGTTATGATGGGGTAACAAGCCTACAGGGGTGGGAGATCCTCTTCACAAAGTGTGGCATTTTTTTGGTAGTCACATAGGTTTTCTTCCCTGGCCCATCCAAAGTCTGCTGGCTTACAGTCATGCGACAGAGATGGGAGCACCTTTCTTACTTGCAACTTTGTTGAGGCAAAATGGTGCAAACCTAAGTGAGCCAGGGTACTTTGCCTTGATTCTTCATGCCTCAGTGAACGTCAGCTTTTTTAGTTAATACATTCAATTGCAAGGATAGTTTTCTTCTTGCAATTGACTGCTGTTTCAAACACCACTAAATGCTGCATTCTTCTAGTGCTCATGACTTTTAAAAAGACAGCATGAAGTCAGGCACCGTGGAGTCAGTGGCAGTTTTGGCTTTGATTAAAGAAAACAATATCACTAATATCGTATCATCAGAGTATAATTTTTGGCATCATGTGAATTGTAATTAATACACAATTCAAGGACGAGTGATTTCAAAGTGTCAATAAAAAGAAATACAGTCCTTGAAAAGTGCAAACTGCAGATTATTTTTATTTTTTCCAGGCAGGATGGTATCTCCTAGCAAAGTTACAGTGCGTATCAATTCGATAATATATGGTGATATGTGAGGGGAAATTTCATTGTAGTCATGTTGCTTCAGTATGCACAGATGAGCTTTTCCTTGGGCTGCTGAGAGGGTCATTCATCACATCTTCTAATGGAAGTCATATGTTGTGGAAATGTACTTCAGCTATTCCTATCTAGGAGAAATAAATATACATTGAAAGGTACAGTTATCATTTGGAGATAACAGGATATAAAGGAGCTTTCAGTCATTCTGGAAAGAGTTGTTGTCCTTACTATATTTCAGAGAATATATTTTGTAGAGTCCTTTCAGCTGCATTAATTAAAACTCATCTCAGCTTGGCAAAGGAAAACTGAAAAAGGAACTGCTGTCCCGGTGATATGTGTGCATTAGAACCACTGTTATGTTTTCTATGTAGTCATTTAGCTGTGCATCATAAAAAGAGCAGTAGACTTCATAATAATGAATGGTTAAGCAAAATGTATAGCAGCTCTTGTAGGGGAAGAGCACGTATCTGCATGCACGTAATGCGCAATGTTAAAGCACATTTTATTTTAAAAAAGATTTCAGTTCTCATGACTGATATTGAAGTATGCTTTGTGTTGAAAAGAACAGCAAAAAAAGAAAGCTGCTATGGGTACTGTCATGTAAACTTTGCTGGAAAGTTTGAGAGGCTGAGGCACGTGACTTTGCGTTAATGCCATGTAAGTAATTATTTAATCTTGGTAAAAATCTTAAATATATATTAGTGGATATATTAAGTTGCTTTTTATATTTTCTTGTCATTTTGTGAGCTGTATTAGTTTTAAAATGAGGTGATTTTTTTTTTTTTAAGTTGAGAAAATATATATTTGTACCTCAGTTAGCAATATGTTGTACACTATGGTTAGGTGACCTAGAATGTGAGACTCACTGGAACATAGCTGGAGGTTATGGTTAAACTCAGTTTTATTATAGCCATTTTATACACTGTTAGGACGATTTAATTAGCTAATAAGCAAAGGAAGTTATTTCAGCCCTCATCTGTTAAGAGGTTGAAAGAATCAGATGGTCCATATGGCTGCATTTAAGCTTCCTGTTGTGTATTTTTTTTTCCCAGTTCAGATATCTTCTTTGTATTAATCTGAGGGATCAAATAAGCCAGACATGCCTTAACTGGCACCAACAACAAAGACAAACGCCTCGTAGCTGTGAGATCTCATGAAAGCCAGACTTTGGTCTCTTTGACCTTTTTAATACCATTTACACGACTACAAAGTCTATTAGTGACATTTTTCTTAAGGTGGAATTACTCACCTTTGAGCTTAGTATAAACTGAGAACCAAAGATTAGACGCTTCATATGAACACAAAGTATATGATGGTTATAACATAGCTTTTATTGAATGCTTGGTGCTTACCTAACATTTAGGTAAATAAACTATTGTAGAATATGCATGGTTTCTCTTGGACTTCTATTTCACTTCAGATAATCACTAAGAATAACTTGTTATAATGGATAAATAGCTCTGTAGAGCAATCTTCTATTCAGGAAATTACTCATTACGTGTAATTTTCATGTTCAAGAAGATATTGAGGTCTATCCTATAACAATACAAACAGAGGGTCTACCGCACAATCTGAATTTCGGCACATTCAGTAGTCTAAAAAAATCACTATTCATCTTAGGAATAAGTTACTAAAAAAAAAAAAGGGAACTGATAAATCTGTAGATCTGCTACAAGAAGAGGAAGCTGGGCATCTTGACATCTGTTCCCTGGAAGAACAAATAGTCTTTCAGTTAGTTTATAGCTTGGCATACTACTAAAATTCAGTTGTCTAACTCTTTGAATAAATATTTACGAAGGGTGCCCTGCACAGTTTCATTCTGAATTAAGAAATATTGGCAGATGAACTGATGTAAATCTACAGAGGACCAGAGACAAACATTTCTTTTGATCTTTGTCGTACTGAAGACCTGTAAAAATGACCAGAGCCTGACAGTATAGTCTCATCCCCTATAGACACTGATCCCGCTGCACCCGGCATGTAGAATGCTGAACATAATACTTTTGCTGAGGGGCACAGTTATGGGTTCTGAGGATGTCGCAGAAACGGGTCTTCACAATTTTTCGATAAGGTTTTTGAATTGCTTTGTGGAAATACAGTTCTTCCAGAATAGTTGTGAAAATTAGCTTATTCCCTGGAAATTTCTGATGAACCCTGAAATTTCAGTATAGCAGTGCAAACAGCAGGTTTTCTTACAGTCCCTTTATGATATTCTAAAATATTATAGAAAAGTAAATAAAGAAGCACATTTTGCCTTTCATACACATAGTCCACAAATGATAGGCAGAAAAAAATCAAGCTGCGTGTACGTCGTTCAAGGAGAAATAAATAACGCTTCTGAGTACTCTGTAACAATTTTCTATGTGAAAGGCATATCCCATTACATCTGTTCAACATTGTGCAGACAAATTTTGTTATCCAATCCTTGCCTATTGTCTCATTTATTAAGTTGTACTTTTGTGAACAAGACCATGGGAATCCTTGCTTCCAATGCTGAAGTACATTGACTGACGTGCCTTAGTGATCTCAAGGGTAATCCTTAATCGCAGTATTGCAATAATACAGGATGGAGGTCAAATGGAGTGATGACCTGCAATTTTTCAGCAGCAGAAGGCCAAGAGAGCCTTGCTGTAATGGAAAATGAGTTTTTAAGTGCAAGCAAATTCTGCAACAGGCAGAAATCAAAATTATTTTAGTTAAAGCATCAGTGTGTGACCTTATTTTACTAATCAAATAAACTTCAACATTTATAGCTATGTAATTATTTTTCAATTTGTCCAGTGATGGGAGAAAAGAGTTTCTTTCTTTCTTCTCAGAACATGCAAGATTTTTTTTTTTTGTTTCACTTGTTTTACTCATTGTAACAGAAAGAAAATAGTGCTTAGGTTCTCACAGTATTAGAGACGGTGCCCTGCGTTCATTTTAATTGATCAATTGAGGCTGAAACTGCATCCTTCACCCGCCAGGAAAATGTTTTAACCTCTTGACTGGCGGTCTGTCTCTCCTTCTAGAGCTATTGCAATAATGTTTTGGAAAGAAAAAGAAATATCACTCAGTGTTTATGGGAGACCTGGGGAAAACTGGGTGCCAATCCTTGTGCCAGTGGGTTAAAAGGAAAAATGAAAGCTTGTAACCCTGATTCTTCAGTTATTCTAATTATTTTACTTTCCTGGAAAACCTTTATTTTCTTTATCTGGATTGAATCTCAGTCAGTTTTTGCCCAGTCTTCTGGTGGACAATGGTATTGGAAAAACAGAAGAATACTGAGAAACTGGGTTCTGTCTCTTATACAAAGTGTCGCCGAAGATCAGCACACAAATGGCATTTGAAGTGCGTTGGTTCTATTATTGTGTAGTTTTGTCACTGACCGGCCCATCTGTATTGAGTTCTGTCTTTAACTTTAAAAGATAATTTGGTCCCATTGCTGGAAACCTCTTTTTATTGTGAGTCTTTATATGTGTACAAACCTGCAGCCCCAAATCCATGGGAACAGAATGGATTTCCTGGGTTCTTTTCTAGACCTTTAATTGAGAAAAAACCCATATTGTATTCAATATAATGATCTCCTGCATAGTTCAACACAAAGCCTTGACTGCAATCTTAAGAACATCAGCGGATATTCAGGGTTGACATATGCAGGGTTTAGGTCTGTGGTATGTTGTGTGTTTGTGGGGGAAAGCATGAGGTTGTAATTAAGGTTTTACATTGTACTGTGTGGAAAGATTAATGTGTTTGTCTGTAATGTGTTTCTTCATCACTGGGAGACAGGGGAAGTTCTTAATAATGATGACAAGCCTGTCACTGAAAATATGCTATTTGGGCACTGGCATGAAATTAAGTATTGTCCCATAATTTGTCATATCCTGGGTTTGCCTTGTGAGTGATGCATTTATTCAGATTTTATTAGTTTTAATGTGAAATATTTATTGAGAAATTCGACATTAAAGAAAAGGGAGACTAGTACTTCTGTTCTTTCAATTCTTGTCACTGCAGTTTATAATAGAATGTTAATTTTAGGATTGCGTGACTAAGATCTGTTCTGCAAGATGCTCTCTCCCAATTTTCAGATGTTAAAAATGGAAACCAACATTATAAAGTTTTTTTTTGTCATAAATCCTGTAATATAGGTTATAAAAGATAATTTTCAACATGTATTTGTTGTTGTAATCAACTTCTGGGCTCATGGGCAATGCGCTGGAAACCAGGCTGAAAGAAATAAAGAAATAGGCAAGAAGTATCATGACTAAATTGGAATAGCACTGCTGTTCAATTTAAATGGCTGGGACAAGCTGAATTAGTACTGTCACACAATAATTAACTGAAGAGACAATAATCATATCACAGTGTTCACTGAATGAATTTTTGTAGGTATTGTAACTAGAGATATTTACAGGTTATTTAGGAAGTGGAGTAAAAGTTGAGAAGAAGGTAGCTTAAAGGATTTTAGAATGTTAAAAAATGAGAGAAATGTTGCCATGAGGGTATTGTTGGTCATTGGTATGGGAAATGGAAATACCAATTATATAGCTGAACCACTGAGGAAATAATGGAGAGAAAAGAAAAAGTTTAGTACAGATGCTGGAAAGGAAGTGGGGGAGGCAGTACTAAACAGCAGCACTGTTTCTGTGTAAGTGCTTATTTTAATATAAAATGTCTTTAAACCAATTTTGTTCACAAAATCTGATATTTTATCTATAAATAATAACAACCTTTTCCCATCATTCACTGGGTTATGATAAATCCTCTGGACTGAGGTGGTGGCATTTTAGCAGTTCCGTGAGTATGGATTGGAGTTACTTCGCTGCCAAGTCTTAACATAGTTCTAATCTTTTTGTCACCCAGAAAGAACCATATGTGAGGTCACTGCTTCTTGTGCCATTCTATTTTTATGATTAAAAAATAATTGATTTTTAAATCCTTGATATGTGGCCTATGATTTTCCGCGAAGACTGTGACATTGTCATGGCCAGTGCCAAATCCTGCACCCCATAGAGACAGTGTTTATGGTGCGGGTTCCTGGACCAAACGGAAGCACGCGTGTTTGCAGAACTACAAAAGCTGAACCGTTCAGGAGTGGCAGGCTCTAGCTTAGATTCAGGAGACTGGCGTAAAGTAGAAGTTACGGTGTCTTCTGTCTCCACTCCAGCTGCCCTTCTCCCACTTATTTGATTCCCACATATTACCGTTCCTTCATGGGCTCCTAACCTCTTACTAAGATGTATCCTAACGCTCTGCATGATGGATTTATATTGTACCCTCTGGAGACAAACTTGTCCGGTTTTATAAGGATGTGTTTTTGATGATGGGAGTGAAAGGAATTTGTTATGTTCTGCATTCAAATTGAGCTACTCTTCCTTCTCAGAATGGTAAAGTGAGAGCTATGAGAGCATAGAATCGTTGGGTTTGGTGCACGGATTTGAACCTTATGAATAAAATGATAGATATTAATATTTATGATTATTGCTGTATTTCAATATATTGCACTGATGGGAAGTTGTCATGAATATTATATTTTCAATGGTGCTGATGATAAATGCTCCCATGAATCTATGATGCTTTTCACTTCATATTATATTTTCAATTATTTTACAAAGTATTTTGAACATTCTACGCTAATGGCAAGCAGTGTCCAGAAGGGTGGGTGCCTGTGAAAGCCAGTCATAAGGAAGGTCTTTGCTAACAGTCACAATGGAATTAACATAAAACAATACGTATAAGAATGTGGCAGTACAAATAATTTGAGTACAAATAATTTAACAATAAATTTCTGTGTTTAATTAGAGACAGATTCAGACCAGGTTTTTTTCTTCCCATTTTTTTTCTATCATGGGAGAGGTATTGCTTTAAAAGCAAAAAAAATAAGTAAGAAAGAAGTTTCTCATGAGTTTTGCTGAATTAGTGACTGAACAATGCTTTAATATACCAGACCTCTCTTGAGTAAGAAATATTGCAATAAGTTATAAACTTAGTTCAACTCTGAATTATGCATTGTGTACTTAGGCTACACTAGACCTATAGTATGTTTATCTGTTGACTTCCACTAAGATTTAGGGTCTATTTTGACTTAATAACTTGCTTTATTTTGTTTGACATATATTTTATGTCTTCCATGTGCATGGATACATAAGATACACAATCGTGGGTGAGGGTCTTGAGAGAAAGTGCAGCACTATATGTACTAATAATAGTGGTTGTAACATAAAAAAATAACATGTCCCTGTTTTTTTCTGGTGCCTTGTCCCTCCTTAACTGGCCTAGAAGCCTTAATAAATGGTAAGAGGCATAAACTGAAGAAGCTATCTCATTATGCTTTTATCGCATTTTACTTGACAAGTCCAAAGCATTAGAAAAATATCATCATACCCTGCTGACGTGTGGCCATCATGTTCGTGCCAAGAATCATTTTAGAAAGTGTGCAGGTAATTGGCATCCTATACTAAACCTCAACTTATGTTTCTAGCATTGAAAATGAGATTAGTGAACAAGTCTGCGCAGCATGTGAAGTGCTCTTAAGTCTAGATATGAGTACATTGCACTTATTTGATATTAGAAATTGTAAGAATGTATGATTTACAAAGCAAAAAGTTTTCAGCAGTTTGGTCTTTGTGTTAAAAAGAGAAAGATTAAAGCAAAACTAATTTACTGTGTCTATTTTTACTGTTCTTTTTGACTTCTACATTCTGTGTGTCTTTCAGCTTTTCTGCATTTGGCTTCCTTTTGCTTTGTAGTTATAAAGGAAGCCGAGGGCAAACTGATGTTGTTATGGACCCCTCCTGTTTCAGAGCACTGCTGAAGTTAATTGTTGCTTTCTTGGAGATGTATATAAGAAGATTAAATTGAAAAAAATCTGGACTTTTAGTGGAGGAAGTATAATCCTCTACGTTTGTTAAAGTTTTAAGTAAGGTGACAGGGCAATCCCTGCAGTTTTTTCAAAGATGATAGAGGAATAAACAGAAAGAAAGGAAATCTTAGAAACAAACTCAAACCAGGGAAGTGATGTGTCCAAATACGACTTTCAATTCAGTGGAGCTCATGGAGAAAATTTGCAGTGTTGTGTTGTCTTGCTTAGGTCCTTCCTTTATGATATCGGGAGCTGCTCCAGAGGTCCTGGCAAAAGCACCAAGAGATCCTATGTGGAAAGCTGATTTTAAAGAGTTAGTGTGGGTATGCTTTGCCGATCGGTTTCTTTGAAAATCTGCTTTCTTGTCCTGCGCCACAGAAGAGCAGCCCTGAGCTCTCCTTTCGGTATTGCATTGCGCAAGATTCAGCTGGTGGTGTGTTTGTCTGCCTGGTCCCTTCCTATCAGGTGCTTGGGCATCAAGAGACAGAACCTGAAAACACTGCAATTCAGTTTGGGTCAATTAGTATAAGGTCAAGTGACTGCTATAAAATGGATGAAATTTCATTCTGTATAGAGTAAACCTTCTGCTATGGGGCAGAAATGTCCACATTAACAACAAAATAATCTTATGAAGTAGTTGATTCCGTAAGGTGGGGTTTTTTCTGTTAAGATGGATGGTTTGACGATGAGTAGTTCAGATCGGTCTCCTGTGAAACTCTGGTATACGCCTACTGATGTAGAAGGTGGAGATGAGAGATTTTTACAAAGGCTTTAATGGAAGGTCGTTAAGAAGGTTGGCAGGAGCGCAGTGTCAGAAACACTCATTAACTGAGGGTGATCTTCCTGTTCTGTAGAGCAATGCGAGTTTGATTCTAGGAAGAGTTTGTCTGCAGTAATGCATCACTATCTGATGCAATTAACCTTGTCAGGTCTTGTTAGCTGGGATGCAGCGCTGTGGTGATGTAGCCACAGTCCTCCTGCTTTGTAGTTACTTAACTTGTGTTAGGTCATGGCTGCATAAAAGCCCTTTGAGCCTGCAAACATCATGCTTAATTTTTAGAACACAAATACTTCCGCTGACTTTTGTCGAGTACGTGTGTAACCACTGGCAGAGTCAAAGCTTATGTTCCCAAATGAGAGATAGAAACATCGTTAATAATACAGCAAATAATGCTTAATATGATTCTTACAAGGAAAATACAGTTTGTGATACTAGTAGAGGAAGTTTTGAATTCTCTGTTGGAGATGATTTTTATAAAATTTTAAAGTACTAGAATACAGACTTACCATATATAGATTTTTTTAAGAAGAAAGACCTTTTGCTAGGTGAACAGGGACATTATTTATGGGCAACATACGTCTGCACAGTAAGGGATAATAAATCCACATAGAAAAGCAGCTACAAAATAATTTTACTCTTACAGTTGGTGTCCTGGGCCAGGTTAATCCCTGGTTTTTTTCTGGTAGATCAGTAGAACGTCACTAGGGATTAATTTATCCTTTATAAAAACACCCGTTCCTCAAGTGCAACTCCCAAACCCATCACCTTCTCTTGTATCAGAATATAGCCAAATGTTGTGTATCTATGTATATATACGCTGATTTTACGTGCCTCCCAACAGAAGTTACCATAGGATACTATTGCTCATTCTGTGTATGGCGAATTTGTAAAATGTATAAGCTAGAATTCTAAACAAAGAACTTTCACATTGGGTATTATTGTAATCAGTCCTACTGTATAGGGGTTTGTGAAGGCCAGATTTCCTAAGTTCGTTAGGCAAGATTATTTTTTTATAGTTGCATAATGTGTTGTCTTAAGGTGAGTGTTTCTGGTCTCGCTATATGAGGAGCAAGCACTGGCTTCTAATGGAAAGATGGTACCTACCAGGTAAAAGCTTCAGGTCTCTGAATCATGGTGCCACGTATAAGCACTAAAAACCTGATATCCAAATTCTTAAGTTTACTCAGCCTTATTCTGGAAGTTTTTACTCAAGATATTTTGGACTTAGGAGGAGGACCAAAGGTGCATTTCTTTAGCTAAATATACGTGTACTTTTAAGTTGCATTATATCTCTATTCTGTGTATACCTGTTGCCCGATTACTTTTACATCTAGGTCTCGTAGAACATTGATGCAGTTAACTCTTGCAGCATGCCCAACATGAATACTATTTTGTAGATTAGAAGTGGTACAGGAAGAGACATGTCGCATTTAAAAAACGTGTATATATCAACACAATTAAGAAACGGATCAGAAGAATTTTCTAAAATGGCTGGGTCAGTGATAGAAAATCTTTTGCCTGCATTTCTAGAAGTTTCATCAGTATTAGCTGTTGTGATTCATCCCCTGGGTCACCTGTCACGAGCAGCTTCCTGCTGTATGAGTTTTATCGCTAGGTGTAACAGAGAGATTAAGGAATCTAGGCAACCTTCTTTTCTTTCCTCTGAAGTGAAAGTGCCTTCATTACTCAGACTCTCACGAATGTTTAGTAGAAAACCCAAAGACAAGGTGTATCGCCGTGTTAAAAGCATGCGAGTTCTCAGCACCCCAGTTGTTGAACAATTGAGATGGCTCAGGCTCGCTATGACTCACCAGAGTATTTTCTTCAGAAAGTCCGTTGCGTTTCCTTAAACTCTTCAATAATCTTTTCCTAATTTGCTTTTAAGTAACTTTTCCAATTAATTTGTAGAATCTAGGACAGAGGTGAGAAGTTCATCATTGTCTCCTGCCTGGTGTTCCAACTGTACTAGGCCAATAGTGCTGCACGTGTTATTACTGGACTAGATGGTACTAGAAATGAGGATGTGAACCTGTGCTCTGGAGAAATTTGTGAGAAGGCTAAGTGCAGATGAGATCAAGGATAGAGGATGATCTTCAGTTATTGTGTCCACAGACACATAACAGCTCTACTTTACCGTGTGTGTTAGGTTAACAGTTCAGCTTTCTCTTGCAGTTAACGAAGATTCATTACCTCCAGTCTCGCGTACCGTGCCTGCTCTGTAAGAAGTGGTGAGCTGTTTTCATCATCTACCTTCAAAGGTGCTTAAGGCATTGCCTGTTGACAATAATTGTTTCCTTGCTAGCCTAGATTTCTTTTGCCTATGTAGACAAGGATATAACAATATACAAGAAATACAAAACTGTATCATCTTATACAATGTCAGATTCTCCAAATAGCATGAACTTATGCAGCAATATCACACGTGACAGATTTGTTACACCCTATGCGGAAATATTTTTGATTGTGACACAGAGAGAGAGTATATTTAGTTTTTTAATCTTCAGTGGTGTAAATACAAGATTTTCATGTGCTATAGTAAGACATGAATAATGAAACTACGTTAAGCCTTATTTTGCAAGGATTGTTTAAAAATATATATATATTCCTGGTAGCTGAACATTAGTGGATATTAGTGTGTCTCACAGATAGCTTGAAGGAGTGTACTGTAATTCTTAGTAGTTAGTAGAGCAGGTAGTCACAGCTATGTAGTAAAAGCCATGCTCTGCACATGAATATTGGATGTTAATTTTGTGAATTAAAATTATTTCTTAATTTTGTGCCTTGGTTCTTTACTAGTTAGCATCGTAGTGAGTAATTTCTAAATAAATAATGAGACAATGAATTTTTGGTAAGTAAGGTTTTCCATGAGAGAAAAATACAGAATTAATCACTATCATAGTTGTAGATAATTTAAATAAAGTAACAAACCCATCACTAATATTTAATTGATAAAAAAATAAGGTAGAAAAACATGTTTTTTCATCAGTTCACATGCTTTTTCTGTTCTCTGTCTGTGCTTTGCAAAGTTCAGCAGTTGAGCTCAACTGAAGAAACAGTGAAGTTCCCTTAGGGACACTTTGGGGATTAGAGCCATGCTGTAGTAGAAAATGTAAACATGATAGAGCAAAGAGCAAGGTCAAGCAGAGCACTGTCTGTTAGCAGAGGATCTTAAATCTGATTCACTGCTTCTCTATAAATTCTCTCTGCAGAGAAATAATGGTCGCTGACATATAGACTGGATGATCATTCTCGCAGGAAGGTTTTGCATAAAGAACGGTGGCTTAAGGAGAACAGAAAGATGACACTTTCAAATAATCAGCTATGTTATTCCTGTCTAGAATTAATGGTCAGTGTAAAGTCTTGTTAGACTTGAGAAACTATCGAGATGAAATAAATTACCATAACCAAAAGAAGTTTCTGAATTTGCTAGGATTATGGATTCACGTTGTGCTTTAAAGAAGGACATAAAGTGAAGCCCAGGTGAGGACTGGTATAGTTTAATTGATCTAAGGTAGCAATAAATCCCAAACTCCTTGAGCTTAACTTTTGACCCCGACAGCAAAAATCACTATTTATTTTCAATATAAAATTCGTTTGCTCTAGGTGTATTGATTTTTAGCAGGCAGACATCATCACTGTCAAATGAGCGTGTTTATCGCCTCTTGCAAGTTATTACTACCATGACTTTAGTTTGTCTCCCCACATTTTTGAAACTGCTCCTGTAGACAGCATAGAGAAATGACTCTGATGGATGCGTTCTTTCATGGGTCTGAATTAACATCCACTGTGGAAAAATCAGAAGTACCGCCTGTGCCTGCTGATGTTGAAGTTTGCCACTGGAAGTATGAAAGATTAGAAGTAATTTAATTTTCTAAATTATTCATAACTTAACATGCTACATCACTCAAGTTTTCAAGTGTTATTCTTTCATATATGAAATCTATCTTGCCTTCTTTGCTGGCTGCTCTTACTGTTCTCCCACTCATCTCTTCTGTCATTTTTAAGGACTAGATAATTTTAATTTTCTTTTTTTTTCATGCTTGTAATGTTTTTCTCTTATGAAAATTTTTTGCCTACAACACTAAGTGGATTCGGGCATAAATCATTTGCCAACCTCTTTAAAACTTTGAAATACTTTGTATTAATGAGGTAGAAGAGAAACAGGTAACGTACTCTTTAGTCAAGGAACAGAGTAAAGATACCAGAATGCTAAAAGGATTACTCTCATTAGCAGATGAAATAAGCTGCTGGGGAGCACAAAGAAAGTTATAGAATATTTGTGACCTTTTACCAATTTCTACAACCACAAATAGATGAGGATTTAAGGAAGGATCTGACAAGTAAGAGTCGGCTGTTCCTGACCAGCAAACACTTAATTACATCCTTAACCGTAAGCATGTGGGTAGTTCTACTGAACCCAAATCTGATTTGCTTATGAGAAGGCAAATGTTTAAACGCTGTAGTGAACAGGAGCGCACCACTCTGTGGCTTTCAGGACTCAACCCTGTTAGTCAAGGAATTGAAAGGGACTCTGTGAACTGGAAGCATAATCACTAATGGTGATTGGGGTTTTTCTCGACCGTTGCCTCAATGGACTGTTCCAGTCCCTTGTTTCTGCTACCACGTTTACATATGTAACACTCTTAGAGTATTTCACACTTTTCCTTCCTTCCCTTCTGAATTGTGTCTTCAGTAATTTGAAAAAAGTCAAATAACATATAAAATGTCTTTGTCTAGTTGTAAGTAAGTGGCACTATAAGGAAAAACTAGGTTAGGTGGGGGGTTTTTGTTTTGTTTTTGAGAAAAGTCATCTTCTGACAGGAGAACGCTGCCTTTGGAGTGAACTGAGAAACATACTTAATCATAATTAATGTCTAACTCGCTTCTACTGGATGCATCTAGGGGAGAGAAAAAATTACAGCTTCCAGAAAGTGGCACTAATGATGCAATTGTTTACATAGTGAGTTTTGGGAACTAAATCCATCTATTTTTAACTACAGTTCCTCTCTTTAGTGGTCTTTCCCCTGCAGCAGGGTCTGTACGTAGGCATGGCTTGCCATGGAATACCGAAACATGACACAACAATCCATAACCAGTCTTAAGACGGTGGGGCTATAACTGTATAACTGAAGGAAGAAAATGCCTGATGTTCTTTTTCATATGTTCTAATCTAGGCTTTTCCCTGCTATCTATACCCTGTTTGTCTGAGTCATGTACCCAGTCCATTGGCTCTAAGCAAAAAGGATTTGATTCAGTTTTACTGCTTCCTTAAGTGAAAAGACTGGGTGTCTCCTGAACTCGCTTTTGCTCTGTGCGTCAGTCTCCTTCTCTTTTAAGTCATTCCATATGTTTATTGCACATGTCAGATTGTTCAAACTGTTATTTCTAGATTGTTTTATTTAAGATTTATTTTTAAACTGGCAAATACAAATTCAGTGGGCCTGCCTCTGTGTGGACCAGTGTTGACACCCTGTGGCTAACTAGATTAAATCACAGATGAGTATTTAATAGGGAAATCTTATGGGACTTCTCCCAGACTTTATCTACTGCTTGAATACGGTAGTCTCGTAGCTGAACTGTGTATTAACTGTGCAGCATGTTTCTGCTCTCGTTTCCTCAAGGGTATATGTGAAAATAGTGCAATAATATATTGAATAACAACTGAATTTTATGGCTACTTTTCCTTATCCTGATTCAGTACCTTTTAACTACTTATATGCTAAAGTGAGAGCTGGTTGCCAAGTGTACAAAAGCATTATATGATATGTGGTGAAAGTGTCTTTTAAACAGTCATAAAATCAATGTTCTATTCATTGACCATTCCAAACATTCAGTTACAAAATCTTTAAATCTTTTTTATTGCTGTTGTGGACATGGTATTTCTCTGGAAATTGTTGCTATATAATTTATTTTATATCTTAATGTCTGTCTTTACATTAAGTGCAGTGCTTCAATCTCAAAACATAGCGATAAATTCAGAGTAGCACCATTGAATGCAGAGACTTTTATTGAATGGGAATAGGGTGTACTTCAAGCACTGATAAGAATATGGATTTTTAATAACATACATTTTCCTTTTTGCAGTAGATTTAGGACATCATGTGAAATTATAGAGCCTTATTATTTTATTTTCATTTTGTAACTGTGTAGTGACGGCTTAAAAAAACCCATATCCAATCTAAGTACTTTTTATCATTCTTTAAGGAAACTTTGTAAGTGAAGTCAAGGAATAAAGAAAACCTCAGAATAACTTCACCATTCATGAAGTCAAAGATTGAATTTTTGCCAGCCCAGTTAGCGTGTTCATCAAGTAGTCACAAATAGGAAATCAAACCCTCTTCAGGCACTCAAATAAAATGATGATCCTTATAGCATAACGTCATGGACTGTTTCACATCAAAGTGCAGTTTTTGCACAAGAGAACACTTCTTTATGCTTCCTCCTTTTCCCTCATCCTTGATCCTGTTTCTCCCCCCCCGCCTCCACTCGCTCGAGCGTCTACAGGGAGGGCTCTCGTGCTGTCTCTTGTTCTGCCCAGGACAAAGGAAGGGTAAGAGGGAATCTTTCAAGTAAGCAGGTGCCAAACCATTTAAGACTTCTGTAGATCAAAACTAACACTTTCAGTTTCACCCAGAAGTTGGCAGACAGCCAGAGCAGGTCATGGAGTATTGGTGTTAAGATCTCTGTCTAAAATACACAACTTGCTAAATGGATTGCTGCCCTTCGCATTAGCTCAGATTTCCCCTTGCATCAGCTCGAGAGTTGCCTCGTGTTGAGCATGATGCAGTAATTAGCCCAAGAGGATACTTGAGACTAAATTCTTACCTAATTTTACACCCTTTACAGTGCCAGTCATATGGAATGTAAATCAAAACAGAGTTACGCTATTAGTTGTTGAAACTTGGCACCATTTGAGCTGCCTTTTCACTATAACTGCACGAACTAGAAGCCTTCTCCTCTTCCTTTAGTAAATTGCCTGTCAGCTCTTTGTGGAGATTTTACTCACCAATGTTGCATGACTCATGTTATCAACTAAGAATGATTACTAGATCTATTAAAACTTCTCTGATTTCAGATTTTTTTAATTAATTAAAGGAATAGTGAGAAATAATAATGTGTTTCCTTGGGCTAACAGAGGGGTTTTGTGGCAGCGTATTTATGGGAATTATCTAGTTGAGCCTTTTGTTCTCCTTATCTCTCCATGAGTAATTCACTGCACCAGTCCTGGAGGTAAAGTTAGTTTAATATGGTCTGTTTGATATTTCTCCTTTCACTTTAACCCATAAGACTGGGCAGAAAGCTGCTCCCATGTAGTGCTCCATGGGTCCCTGGCACCTCTCAGACTATCTTCCCACGTTAAATAGCGCTGTAGTCCAAAAGACTATGTCACTTCAGATTTATGCAACTCATGCTGCTTTTGCCGTACTGAAGATTTTTCTTATGGTTTTGAGGGAGAACAGGTCTGCCTTGCTAACTTCCCACCCTGTCTCCCTTTAACTTCTCAAATCTCGTTGCCTAGTTTCAAGTTTCATTACATATGCTTTGACCAGCTCTACTTGTTGCCAGCTTTAGACTTTTGCATTCCAGTTATTATATTCACTTGGGAATAAAAGCTTGATGTGCTATAAATTTACTTTTCTTTTACAAGAAACAGAATACAGTTCTTTGGAAGTTAATCTATTGTCCCCATTTGTCTGATAACCTTTGGGCTGTTTTTTTCTTTCGGAAAGTCAGTGAAAACGTATTTCAGTGTTCTTGTAGTTAAGTATTTTAGTATAAGAAATGAAAGTGTAGGGATTTACTGTATTTTAATGTATTCCTGCAGGCAAGGAACTCTGAAACATAACATTTAGAAATTTCTAGACAAAGGACAACTCATGTAGGCAAAACACAATGCGAGTTTTTTTAAACTTTTTTTTCTGTTACAATGGGAAAATGTATTTCTTTTCCCTTCAAGTGTGTTGCTCTTCATAATCCTCTATAAAACTTGAAAGTGTCAGTCATTTAGGGAATTGAAAACATATAAAAAACTTAAGACTTATACAGTTGTTAATTTAACTACTGAGAACATTTAAAGACAAAAAATGTATAGCAAAAATATTTTTTACCCCAAGTAATTTATTTGCTTCTAATTATGGTCTAAGGAAAAAAAAACCCAGATTTTACAGTTGGCGAGGTTAAAATATTCTCTTCTGTTTAGTCTTTCATCTTGAGTTTTGAGAAGATGAACTACCATGTTTATCATACTTATTTTGACCTTAACCTTTTTTTAATGAAAGAGACTTAAAATGTCCCAGCTGGCACGTCTCCCACTGTTGTGAAAAAAGCAGAAGAAAGAAAACTTTGAGTAGTTCTTCCTGTGCAGTAGTCCTAGCAGGATGAATAAAACCTGATAATGTATTAGGCAGAGAGTCAGTAGTACTGTTATTTGGAGATGGAATCTGAGAGATGTCTTGCCCTACTTTATCAAACCTATGAAAAAAGGGTGTAGAGAAAACAAAGTCAGAAAATATGTTAATAAGTATATAAAAAATTAAAATATGCTTCTTTTTAAATGTATTGTTTTGCATCAATAAATAGAAGCCAAACAATTGTAACACCATCTCTACAATTTTTAATGTAAGGTGGTATGGCTCAGTGCAAGGTTTATATACCAGACCATAAAGTTTGAACTAGGACAGTCCCTGTGATTTTAGTGGAATTAACAAAATGTGTACCAGCTGGAGATCTGGTTTAAGGAGCCTTATGTAAACCTCTGTACCTCACCTATAAAAGCAACTTAAATTATAGTTAAGAATTGGGTCTGAGAATGTGTTCTCATAGTATTATCAAAAGGACATCACCTCACCTAAGTTAGCAGATTCTACTTTGCTGCAAAAGTATTGCAATAGAGAGATTATTTTTTAATCAGTTTTAGACTGTATTTTCACAAGTCTGTCTTGCATCAAATATAAGGGAGACGAGGTATATTTATCTTACAGTCTATATCAGATGTGTATATTGAATATTGTCCAAGAGAGTGCCGCTGAATGGGGAACACCTTGCTCCAGATCGCTTCCAGACAGATCTGGGAACCAGTGTAAGGCTGCCGGGATAACAGTAGTATTTGATCAGGGTCAAAGATGAGAATTAATTTAGTGCCTTGGGTCTTATTCCTGTGAAGAGGATTCTGCCCTGTTACTCAGAACTTGAATAATATGCTTTTACTTCTTGGCAGTTACTGCATGTAAATAACACGAATCAAGCAGATATGCACTGTAGTCTATGAATAAGGCTTAGAAGAATAAGTTTTTGGAACTGCTTATAGGAGTATTTCACGTAAAAGCTGTTAATAGCTACACACACTGTGTATAAAACCTGCATGTGTTGCTGGTTATGTTACACGCCGCATGCCGCGGTGTCTCAGATATACAAGGTCCAGCACACACACAAAAATGAGACTGTGCCTGTAACTCTATTTAACAAACTAAGAAAATCAACTGTGATCTCCTTCAAAATAGTTCCCTTCCGAGTTGACACACAGCTGCATATGATGCTGCCAATGTGCAGAGCAATTCTGCAGTTCAGTTTCTGAAAGGCTTTTGAGCATCTCCATCATTTTCTCTTTCACAACTCCTGAGAAAATATGGGTTCCTTTGAGCACCGGCTTGATCTTTGGGATCTCTTCACCATAAACCTCAGTCAATAACTGAAAAGTTTCCATTATGGATTTCTTCAGTTTCACAAGAAATGTGATGTTAACTCGCTGTTCGCTCTGCACATCAACATTTCCTGACCGAGGGTAAGATGTCTCTATCTGAACGTGTCCATTCGTGCGGAGTGAAGCAATTGAGTCGAACCTTGTCTCACTGTGACAGCTCAGAATATGTTCTATAAGCTTCTCTTTGTCCCTCACCTCCCTCACAACTATAGGGTTGCTCTGGGTTTTTTTTGTTGGACCTTCTATGCTGAAATAGCATTTTATTTGGTTGAATGTTCTGAAGTAGTACTTGAAAGAGAGCTATTCCTGATACCACTGAAATTATCCATTCTTTGTAGTGAATATCACTGCTAATTAGCACTATAGAACATTTTTGAAAGCCATACTCTGTATCTTCATAAATATATGGCATTGTGGATGTTAACGTACCACGGACTTACTCAATGTGCTCAGCATTCCTGGGTAGTTCCTTTGGATTGTTTGTGGTGTCAGTATTTCAGCTGGTCAGATTTAGTGTCCCAGCTTTTCTGACTTTTCATTCAAAGCCTAAATACAGGAAAAGGTTATAAAGCTTTCTTTTAATAGGACTGAAGTCCTTTAATTTATATGGCGTGCTTGAAGTTATGTTCTGTCGTGTCATTGACATGGAAGGAGCCATGACTTCTTTCAGTCTTGTGGCATTAGCCTGCTAAACCTAATTTAAACTGATTCACTACTGTAACAAGAGGGCCAACGTGTTCTGAGTAGGAGAGAAATTCAAGACTTGTAGCTTAGCTAGTTTATTATACTTAGTAAAAATCTTAAAATGTTGAGTGAAATTGGAAAGAAATATTCTCCAAGAGTATTAAAGAGATATGGCATATTTAAGCATTAGATTTTCATTATCGTATAAATAGATATCCTAATTTATTTTTCTGATGCTATTGCATAAGGTATAGATAACGGTAAAATGATGTTTAAAAGTTTGATTAAGGTGGCGTTACGTAACAGTCACTTTTCAACACTGTTTATTGTGTTTCAACTTGTAAATTTTACATGCAAAAAAAAAAATCCGTCTAGCAAGCTGCAAACTTTTAAAGACTCTAAATCTGCCAAATTACAGCCACTTATTTTTGCCTGACATATTTTCAGCTTAGACCCACATAGGGCCTGCCAAACTTGTTTCTTTTCATTACCTGTTCTATGTCTGGCTCAAAGTTTAGATTTTAGAAAATGGAAAAAAGCTGTTTGTGAAATCACAAGGCTCTTGAGCTCTTAGTTTCCTCTTAGTATCAACGTTTATTTATTTAGGTTTGGGCTGGGTTTCAAAAGATTGAAATTGGAAACAGAGAAGGTGACTCTGAATACCATTTATCTGTATGTAAGCGAACATTCAATGTACATTTAATTTAAAAAATTGCTGTTTCCTACAAGAGGGAGATATTTTTCACATTGTTAAAACATTTTTAGAGGTCACTAGGTGGTCATGTCACCAGCAGGGAGTTTTTGTTTGGCAGGCTGCATTAGCAGTTAGTAACAAATGCCTCCCATGATTCTGTGTTCAAAAGGAGTTGCTTTGCAAGTAACAAATACTTACAACCTGAGAACTGAAGTATAAAAAGTACTGACAGGGGAAAATGTTTGGAAATGTAAAACAGCATCTTTAGTGGCCAAATTGGAGTGTTTAGGGAGTTGAAGATTACATATCTACTTCATACTTGAGCTTGGAGTTTACAGAAGCAATAATATTTTCACTACTGCAGTTGGGAGTCTCATCATTTCTAGTTAGTAAAGAACTGTAAATTTGCAGCTTACAGAAGTCCTTGGTTTGGGACTTAATTAACGTTTTCATTATAATTGTCATCAGATCCTTCACGCTGCTTTTAATTTTTGTTTCCTGATGTGGTATTTGGATACTTTATGAATGTCTATAAATATTCTGACTTAATTTTCCACAGATTTTAAATGTTTTAAAAATTAAGAAGGAATAAAACTGAGTAACACCAAATGTGTACAAAAGGTTTGGCCAAATCTACTGTAAGGAAATGGAAGCCATGTTCGAGAGATTCTTTGTAATCTCTTAACATGTTGTCTTTGTTGATTGAGATATGGTGTGCAAACATTTGCTAGTGAGAGTACAGTGGAAATATTAGTATTTGAAAAGTAAATGTACTGTGAGTTGGACTGAACATATCAGTTTGTTATATATATAATTAAATTTATTTATAAACAGATATTAGTAGCTGGAACAGTGATTTCCTCCTTTAACCACAGAGTTCACTTTTTCTTCGTGAATGTAATACAGAAATTCCGATTATTCCAGTGTATAATTTGGGCCCATATCATCCCACTACGCAAAAGAAAATGGAGAAGGGCTCTAGAAGAAGACAATGGACATGGCGATGCAAATCTGAAGCAACTGGTAGACTGAGTTTCTTAGGACTGCATTCATTGATATTTAAACTGTGATCTGGACACCCATCCTCTTCTATTACCCAAATCTCCCTAGGCTTTGTACAGTCAGATGCCCTCGGTAGGATGCATCTATATTTTTTGTTTCAACTGACCATGTCCAGAGCAAGACCTTCTTTGTAGGATAATGTCTGTTGTTGTACACATAGCCTGCCCAGTTGCGTCTCATGTGAGTTTTACCTTCTATGGAGAGTTTGCAAGGGATGGAAAAGCCAGAAACAAGGTGAACTGGACAGATTAGGTCTTCTCCTTTGGCATCTCAAAATACTTGCTTTCTTAAAGCAGAGCTTTGTGCTTCTCAAAGGGAGCCTCTTGTTGATGGCCAGAGATGAAAGTATGAGAACCAAGAATACCTCTGAAGTATGGCAGGATGAAATCTGTGCGTAATCCCATCAACTCACCTTTATACTTACCTTCCACAGGAAGGAAACTCTAGAATATAAGATAGAAGAGAGCTGGTCTGCCCTCTGATCCTGTGACCTTGTGAAAACCAGGCCTCCAGTCTGGATGAGCTGAAGAATAATGTGCGCCAGCTGTGCAGTCTAGATGCAGCATTGGGAACCCGGAGTCCTTGACAAAAAAAAAAGGCGCTTGGAAAGGCACATTAGTCCAATTAATACCACATGGTGACCTTATGAGGACTAAAGTCCTTGGGGTCCCTTTTCGGAATTAGACCTGGACCAAATCTAGCAGCTGGATTTTGTTTACACTAGAGGGTTGCTGTGGTTTAGTTAGCTATACTGTTGCTTTTCTGTATTGAATAGGAAAAAAAACAGGTCTGGAATTCTCAATATCTCTATTTTATTACACTCAAAAGACACATTCTGATAATTTTTCTGGGGATTCCTGGCAGAAGCAATATGAAACTTAATCCTTACCTCAAGCTCTGCTGTACTAGATGAGCTCATACATTACTATGGTTAGGGTTAGGCAAGATACAGGAGTGTTACCTCCAGTCTACGTGCCAGTGGTACAGCAGGCAAGGAGCAAAGCATTTCTGTTTCTCATGTGTAAGTGTTACCTGGTTGCTCTAAAGCCTGCCAGAAAGCTCTCTTATTTCCTGTATCATTATGAGCACTCTGTGCAATCAGGAGATATTGACCTTGTCTGACTCCTGAGAGGTATGGTTATGTTTATCTTCATTATTGTGGGCTATAATCATGCACTACCTTGGAGCTGTGACTTTATGCTGGGTAATGGCACAGTCTGTGACTAATGAGATTTACTTAAAATATTTTCTTGAGTAGGGTTTCCTTAAAGTGATCCTAGCTGACTGGAATAAGCAGTATTTACCTCGTGCAAGGGTTCCGTGGCCGTTTGTCGGGCTCTCACCTTTTTAGTTTCTGTGCAAAAGGGATCTGCAGGATATTTTGAATGTTTTTCAAAACCTTCATTTTCTTTAATCATTAGTCTAAAGGAGGTACGGCTTTTGAAAGACTAGGTAGGCTCATATTGTGACATGTACAGTATGAAATAGCTTGTAATTTTGTGGGTTTGTATTTGTGTGTTGAAGAACAGAATTTGAATAGTTCACCTTGAAGAAGATATCTAAAAATAGATCTACGAGGTGGTAAATGTTGGTAAATGTTATTTGTTCTTTTGATAGGTAACGTACGTCTACTTCTCTCCTCTCCTGTATCTGCTGAGGTTTCACTGCTGGAAAAATTATAATGTTTAAGGGGATTAGTATTAGATCCACATTTAGAAAATGAAAGCCGCAGGTTTTTAATGAGAAATTTATCAACATCTTTAAGAAATCATCATTGAGGTTCAATAGTCATAGTAATAATTTCTTTGCTGACTTGGAAAAAGCCATAGTTGCTGAGACTGTATTCTGTTAGTTGAAAAATTAAGGCCTCTCTCAGCAATACAAACGTGCGCTTGGGTTCTTAGAGGACTGTAAGCTGTTTTCTGAAAGAAATTGGGGACACAGTTGAGATTCTGTCTATCTCTCAATACAGAAAATTGATCATTTTGGGGTACAGCGTTGAACTTTGGGAACTGTTTCCAGCTGATATTGAATGTGCTCTGATTTATTCAGTTGACTACCTCAGGTGTAGTTACCAAGTAATGACATAAACCTAATGGTGAGGCACTACGCAGAAAAAACTGCACAGCTAAACCCTGCCAGGTAGGTTCTAGGTGTGTCAGGTTTGTCTGTGTTTCAGCTGGCTGTGACTGGAGATGCTGGGGGGCGGGGGGGTGTTGGCTTCAGGCGAGCCGGCTTCCTGCCTTGGTGACAGTAGTGCTAAGTCTGCGGAATGCAGAAGAGCTGATGCTACTGAGGTTAAGTGGAAGTGGCAGCAGTACTTGCTCAGAAATAAGGCAGGTGGCAACAGCCCAGGGTGGTGAATGGGACGAATGTCAAGGTACATCTCTTAACGGGGCGTTACTCCTTAAGAGATTTCCAGCAGCAAAAAGGTTGGCAACCAGTGACATAAGTCTTTCAATTGGAATGTAATCTAAAAATTTGCTACCCATCCAGCATGCCAGCTCCAAAAGAACTTCGCTGGCACAGAATTTAGTTACCACCAGGAACAGTTATTCTACCTGTTGAAAAAACGTGGAAGTATCTATGAGCGGATCCTCCTTTTATAATAACGTTCGTGTGTCTTACACACTGTATCGATTGCAGAGAGGAACAAATAATTTTCTGTGTTGTATGACTGACTGGACAGTGACTTCTTAGAACACAAAAATTATTTCTTTTGGAGGTATTGTCAACGTATGTGAAATTATGCTCCCACACTGATGTACTTTTCTCTTAGGTAGTCAGCACTGATAGGTTAAGTTCCTTCAGCTCTCTTGCTTCAAGCTACTCTGCTTCCTGTAAATGTGAACTGAATATGTCAGCCTTTATAAACATCATATGAACTCTGTTCCTCCCAAACAATTGTAGCTGTTAGTAATTGTTCATTACAAAGTAACTTCCACTAATGTTCAGAAGGATGGAAGTAATTTGGGAAGAAATACACTTTGTTCTTTTCTACTTAAATAATATGACCCTCTGCCTTAAGGATAAGCTTAAGTCGACCCTAACTATTGAATCAAGAGCAGTATTCACACAATATAGTTTAAAAATGAGCGGAACAGCCAAACCAATTACGCATTTGTCAGGTTTTTAATGCTTCAATATAGTTTTTAATATTTAAAATATTTATTAGATTTTTACCTAGTGTTTCCTAATTTTAGAAATGCATCACTTCTTTATTAACCAAAGCATTGGTTTCTATTGTTAAATGAAATGGTTTTTTCTAATAAATACAGTAATGGTCTATATATGTTTCTTTTTTTGGAAAAGTTAAGGCAGACATAGATAGACTTTCTTAGCATCTGATACTGACTTGAATTTATGATTTTGTTTAATCTAATTTTGATTAATGACTTTGTTTAATTATCCAGAAAGAATAATGTTGCCTTCTCAATGCCAGCATCTCTTTGGCAAATCTTTGTGCTGTTTTCTTATTTGGGTAAATATTGTTCTAGCCAGATACCATGCTTCTCATATACTTTAAAATAATTTCTGGACTACTGCAAATCTTTGTTGTGTTTTGAGAGTGTGCATTTTCTTTTGCCTTGGACAGTGCGTTCAACAGCACAGCGACTGCAGAGTTGTATTACCTGACTAGTTCACTTTCACACAACAGGAAAGAAATCCTAGACCTGATTCTGTAGGTAGACTTTGATTTGGTTAGTTCTGGCTTCTTCAGGCTGCTGAGGTACTACCACCTGTACAGAATCTCTGCTCATTGTAGAAATTAACATTTCATTTCCCATAGCAATGGCATTTACTTCTATTAGCATTCCTGCTTCTAGTGGCAGCTCATCTGAAATAGATCGTATTATTTGTATGAGTCACAAGGCCACCCGGATAACAATTTAAGAGAGCATTTTCCATAGCAACTATTTCTATGGCTCTTTCTGTCACGATTCTTTCCAGATGTGCCGTTGATTCAGGTAATGTTCAAAATCCTACTTAGAAACATCTTATTTTTCTGTTGCCTTGAATTCCAGAGCTTTTCCAAGATTACTGTAAGTGTACAATTCAGTACATAATTTAAGAAAAAAAACCCCAAATCAACCATGGATATGCAGAGACCTCAGAACGTGTCTTCTATTTGATTCTGAGCAAACTTTTTTCGTTTGAACATACTTTCCAGTTTTCAGTGTTAAAGCCTGCATTGCTTTTCTCTCTCTTTCTCTCTCTTTCTCTCTCTTTCTCTCTCTTTCTCTCTCTTTCTCTCTCTTTCTCTCTCTCTCTCTTTCTCTCTCTCTCTCTCTCTGTCTCTCTCTGTCTCTCTCTGTCTCTCTCTGTCTCTCTCTGTCTCTCTCTTTCTTCCTTCGAGCAATAAAATTTGTCACTGCTGTTGAATGCCACATTTGGAAAAGAATATTGAAAATGGAAATGATTTACTTTCTGCAAGATGTTTCTTTGCTGTGCTTTTACTTTTCCACTGTAATGTTCTTTTAAACTATGACAGGTATGCCTGAGTTCAGATTCAGGTGCACTACAATATCTTGACATCCTCTTTGCTGTGTCACCCATCCTGACACGTGTCAGAGTTTCCAATAGCAGTTTAGATTTTGACTATTTCAACCCCTTCTGATTTTGTTTCTTTAATTGAATAATTTTTTCTCTGCTTTTGTGTTGATCGTTTAATGTCTGGTACAGGTTTAAGGAGCTTGGTGCCACATACTAAAGCATTCTGTAGTTTTTGTTGACTTCTTAAAGAGTTCTTAAGCTTTTAGTGACGCCATAAACATCACTCTACGCAACGTTCTACAACAGATCTGCGTATTTTTCTAAGACACAGCTATCAAAAGTTTCCCCTCTGTAAAAGCCCTTCAGTTTTAGAATTTTTCCCAAAGACTGACAGAAATATTATTCAAGTCAATAGAGAACTTCATGTGTCAGTGCTGTTAGTTTGGTAGGACGTGTAAGAGGTTAATTGTTTAGCAAGACTAAACATGCTGCAATTTGTTGTGGAACTATCTTAGAATATCCAACTACTGTTGTTTCCACTGTCATGACTCCTTATTGCCATTCAGACATCCACCTCGCTAGGCACCATGCCATCTCTCTGATACAGCGCAGGGATACACCTCATGGCTCTTCCGTCTGCTTGGAGAAAGTCGGTGTGAGCTGCCTTCACTGTGAGTAAACATGTATTATCTCAGTGCACTGAGACTGTACACATGCCTTTTTTTAAAATGCTTCCTTAGTCTGAAACAAATTTTGAAACCGTTAACCCACCAAAGAAGATCAATGAGCAAACTTCTTTATGCAAAGCTGAATCATATGATGGTCTTCACGCTCCTGGCAATGCTTGGGAATAGCTCCATTAGCAGGGAAGCCATCTAATTACATTACATCTTGTGGTATCGTATCTCTTTAATTTGAAATCTTTTAAGATACTAATTAGAGAAGCATTTGTGTGCTGTTGTCTAATTCCCTCTCTCTTACATTCTAAAATATCTTGTGCGTGATCTAGCCTTTCATTGCCTTTACTTTTTTATAGTTATTGTTTTCATTTGCTGTGTTTTGGGTGTGCAGTATTTTATTAAAAATGAAGGGGTTATTTTCACTGAGGTAAAACGATGAAGGCAGGATCTGAGTGAATGTTCTCTGACCAAATGTCTTTAGACACTTAGACACTTGAGAGACTTAGGTCTTAAGACATCCCATACCTACAGGAATGGTGACCTGTTAGCTTGAGAATAAATACCTTATTTTCTTTAATCGGACACTTAACTACGTTTTTGAAAATTAACACCAATATTTAGTGGTGTTAATAGCTTATTTTCTGTGTCTTGATCATAAATAGATATCCAGTGGTTCTCAGTATAACAAAATCTTCAGAATGGTATGTCTGGGGCACTATGTTGAAGTTTATTCTGTATCTAGGAATACCTTACCAACTAAGCAAATTTAACAAAAACATTTTATTTTTTTCATTGAGTTTTAATAATTTGTAGGCTCTCCTACATCTATCAAATTTAAGCTACGTAACAGTTTTAACACACTCATGTTTTAACACACAAGTAATGGATGTCATCACGTGAATGATAGTAATGACAATTCTGACTTTGCAGGTCTAAATTAGAATAATTAAAATAGTAAAACTCGGCCTAATTGGGGTGGGTGTGTGTGTTTAAAATTCTGAAGAGTTTCTTAGTTTCAGACTACATCCAGAATTGTGCTCTGACATACATTTGCTACTAGTGGAAATTATCTGACACTGGTTTACATAATCTCTGTCTGACACCCGATTTAGTAAGTGAGCGTTTAAACTATGCCCTCAAATCGGTTATCAGATATGAATTATGCACCACCAAGAGAGTGCGTTTTACGAATCGCATGTATTCAGGCAATTTTCTTTCTGGAAATTCTTTCTGCAAATTGCCTTTTAATATACTGTAAGACTCGGGACATGAATTATAGCACATATATTGATTTCTATATATGTTGTGTCAAAGATGAGCTAATTATTCCCTCTGTGATATATTTTAAAGTTTAATGTGATCTACGTGGGATTTTATGTGTTTTGTTATGTTTTTTAAAGGGCAACTGCTTTTAACTTTATGGAAACTAGAGGAAGGACCTTAAGTTACTTCTTTCAGAATCAAACGGTCGTCGTCTTCTATTTCCAATGGAAAAGAGGGAAATTGATTTTTTTTATCTTTTTGTATTATGTGATTGCCAAAAGGATAATTTTATCGATCAGCAGTCATTAAAAACAGAAAGAAAGGCCCACTTATTATTTAGCGTTACCATTTACTTTGTACCAAATGACCATTTGGAGTTGTCGTCTATTCAAATTAAAACCACAATACGATTAACTAAAGTTTATGGGTTTTTTTAATATTCTGTCTCTGAACGTCAGTTTTATACATCTTTGACTCAAATATTTTGAATTCCCTGCAAATCCATTAAAACAATAGTAACTCTTCATAGTAGCTTTTTTCCAGGCTTAAACATTTATTTGTCAGTTCAAAAACATTACCAGGAACTATATTCTAGAGATCAGGCAATCCATCCTGCAAAGTACTTTTATCTTTGTCTTCTATAAACACAAAAAGCAGTGTTGAGGGATAAGGAGGCTGACAGTGACGGATCACCTATAGTTTTGTTTTCCTGTTTGACTTAGGTGGACCCTGTGCAGTGCTCTGTCCTGCTGTAACCCAACCCCATGCATTCAGATGCCGTTGTTCTTGTCCTCAGCGGTTCCCATCTCTGCTCTGTGTTGTGGTGCGGCAGAAAACAGGCAGCGGGATTTTCACCAAGCGTTGGTCGCATTCCTATGGAGAATCATACAAGGCCCAATGAACAATAGGAATCAATTTCAGTAAAAAGCTGCAAGCCCCAGAAATAATTCTCATCATCTAAGTCCAGCTGTGTTTTTCAGCACCGAATGTTTTTTTTTCCCCTCTGCATTTCTCTCAGTCTGAAGCGGCTGGATCTACTCGTGTGTGAGCAACGCTGCCCATTTGAATGAAATGATAATGCAGTGGTTATTGAAGCATGATCTATGAAACGATGATGTAATTGCTTTCACAGATGAATATGTCTTTTCTGAGGGGCTCTGTTTTACTTAGCTGTCATTCCTGAAACACAAATCGTCGAGACATCAGAAGTGCAATGTTACAGGGCTTGGAAAGGTTCAGAGAAGTCGAAGTGCAGTTGAGTGCTTACTTCTTACTTGAAAATTAACCCCAAAAGATGGGCATGACGTTCCTTCTTTGCCTTTTAAAATTTGTCTCCGAACTTGTCCCTTTATAGTGGATGGATTTTGTTTGCTTAGAGTAATTATGGGAATAATGAAACTTCGAGAAGAAGCGCGGAACTGTGGCTCTGGGGAGGTAAACTGGAGGGAAAGGGCATACGGATAACAAAGATGCTTTTGCAAGAAATTCCCCTGTGTTTATTGTTTATTCAGAATCAGATCCTCTCTCTTCTTTCCATTTAGTCTGAAATTCCGCAGTAGGGACAGCTGCTTCTTTCTGTTTCTCCTTGATTCTAGCTTGGTGAAAATATACATTTAATACAGGTGTGATGCAGAGACTGTTTGCTGTGTGTATCACACAGTGTGATCTTTGGTATCTCCTCCTCACACCTGCTTCCGGCAGAAGCCTGATAAGACGGTAAATTCAAGGTTTGATTCTCAGCTAATATGAGGAAAAGCGCTTGGTGGGTTGGACTGGTGGCCTGGGGTGTGTAAAAGCAGGGATGTCCCATAGTCCATGGAGCAGTCCTCTCTGTCTCTTGGTGTGTTTGGACTGTGGAGTGTCAGTAGTTCTCTGAGCCTGCTGTAAGGGCACCAGGCCAACCTAAAGTGCTATTTCATGCTCGTTTTGTTTCTCAAAGTATTTCGAAAGGGATTGGTCATTGAAAATTGGTCATTGAAAAGAAGTAAGCTATAAATATGCTTTTGTAAAGCTTTTTTATCATGTAATTGGAGAGACATTATTTTCTGTCAGCCTCAGACACAAAAATTTAGGATAATTGTCTCAAATCAATAGTGAGTGAATTTACATATCTGTGTCACACAGCTCACTTAGACTTGCAACTCTGTGTTGAATATAAAGATGTTAAATTTCAGTCGTGATCAGTAGGTCTTGTTTTTAAAGAAAAAGCTTTAAAATACCAGTAATATTCTCAAGTTTATTTTCAAAGATGCATGGACATCCATAATGGATTAACAGCATGTTTTAACAAACCATTTATTTGCTTTAGGAGTGACAGAGAGAAGCTGTTTCAAACAGGATCTCTCATCACCGTCTATCTCTAGTCACCTCCTACTGAACTTAAGGTTGAATACAGGGGGTCATGAGGGAAAGAAAACAATAATTAAAAGGAAAAAGTTGATTGAGCTGTTTTTTTTTCTCCACCAGTACGATTAGCATGTGAGAAGCTGGCTGAGTACTCTACTGTATATTTTTTTGACTTGATTTAACTTTAATAGTGACTTTTTAAGTTGCATTTCTGTATTTTGTGGAGAATGGCTTTAGTAGTAGAGGCAGTAAAAGTTCTTGCTAGAAGATCTTGTTTCTCTATATCTTAATCTTGGAATTCCATTAGATCACAATCGGACTGTTTCTAAGAACTCACCTCACCTCCCCAAAAAGTTGTCATGAGTTCTTTTATTAAAGCTCAGAAAATTATTCTTAGACCAACAGAGGTGGGGAGTAAAGCAGGAGTGTTTACAGAGTTCACTTTTAAATTGACTGTGATAAGTGGCAATGCAATGTATTACGATTAGAGCTTTCTGGGAGACTCTTTAAGAAGGTTAACTGCAAGGCAGCTCTCAAAAGAAAGCATTTATCTTAGTGGTCATCCTTCAGTGTTTTATACTACTGCGATTTTTTTGTGGGTGGTTAGAACCATTTTTTTGTGTTTTATTAGCTGTATCTTGAATGCCTCCTACAAGCTGAATGACAGTTCAGGGTTATTAAATCTGTTCTTAGTACATTTTTTTATCCATAGTTAATCTTGACTAAATATATGCTAGTGAACAACCTTTTTTTTCAGTTGTTGCCCATATTCGTTAAAGAAATTATTCCAGTTGACATTTGTTTAGGCTGCAGTTTGATAAAATACTGTATACAATATACTTTTTCAGTTTGGCATTCAGCAGAGTCTTTCGTGGATTTATTTCTTCTTGCATTATCTTATCTTCCCTTCTAGTATGCTAAGGCTTCCTTTTCATATTAAGTAATTTTTTTTACTCCAAGACAGATGCCTTCTCAAATGCTTTCTCCGTGTCTGTATCGCTAGAGATCTGGAAGATAGTGTTGTTCAGGTGTTAGGTTACATTTATAAATGAATTGCTTTGGTATCATCTGCTTCTTCTAACTCTATGTATGGTATTTTTATTTAATTGAAATTGTTCTTTAACACTACTTCCAGTGACTTTACTAAAAGGTTTATATGATTTTCTATTTTTTCCAAAACCGTGTCTATTATCAGATTAATAGTTGATAGATGCTCCAAGAAAAGGCTTTTCACTATCACTGAGGAATGTCCTAGTATAAAGTCATTCTTACCTGTAATTGCTGCCACGGAAGATTTCAGAGAAACTTGATCATTCTGAAGTTTTTTGTTTTTCTTTCTTACTGTGGATGTAGAAACTTAAATGTAAAAGGTCTAGCAGCATGAGATAGAAGCAGATAAAACACGACATTAGCTCCGAGGACCTACTGTCTTAAACGAGACACAGGGTAAATCAGCTTTAAAATATCAAATAACTGCATTTGATTGTTGCTGTTAAGGTCATGTCTTGGGCAAGACCAACTATAACCACGTCATTTCTAACAGTTGGTTGCCTAAATTATTCTAAAAGATTTCTACTAGCAGTGACCATCTTTCCCTAGCAATTTCTCTCAGCACTCAATTGCTGTTCGTACTCACCTGCCATTATCGTTACACCTTGGTTAGATAAGAGGAGGAAGAAACCACAGTTTTCCTCTGCAATTTATGCACGTTAGTTCTTTCTCCGTGTGTCATGAGTGTGGGGAAAAAAGTGTTCTGTTTCAGTTTGACATAGCTTTTTATGTTCTCGTTATCATTTTGCCACTCAGAGACTATTTGATGTAGATTTTTCCGATGTTTTCTTGTCAGTCATTTCTCTGACTGCTTTGTTGCTCTCCCCTGAGCAGCTTCCACGTTCCACGTGTTTCACAGAGAATTATATCCAAACTGGATTCAGTACTTCAGCTAAGATCTTTCTCAAGTCACGTAGATCAAAAGAATCACTTCTGTCCTGCAGTCTATTTCTGTTTATACTTCACAGTATCGTGTTTGCCTTATTCGCAACAGGTCATTAATATGGAGTTCTTAGTTTTCTCAACAGCATTTTTATTTCCGTCTTCATGGCAATAGAAGATCCTCGCAGTCTGAAGCCTCATTGAAATGTAAGAAATAGATTTTTAGTCGCTCATCTATGTAGTAAACGCAAGCATTAAACAGAGCGGAATCCTGGATCGTTTTGGCTCGAATAACGCTTGCGTTAATAATTAATTCCTGGACATTAGGAAGGGATTGCTCCTTTCCTCTTTCCTTTTGTAGTTTAGTACAAAGTGACGTTAAGTATATTTGTGAAAGTTTTTTGGTACTTTTCATGAGTACCTTAAGCCCTGACCCCACTGCTGCAAGTGTGCTGCTCGTCAGGAGATGGTTATATTCACTATCTTTGCGTTAAGGAGATGAGCTTGAGGCAGTACAATGTGGAGGGAGCACAATGTAGTCAGACTTTGCAAGGGGAGCAAGTTTCATTTCATGAGTTTTGCTTTTCCAGGGAAACATTCTCCGTCTCCGCCTCATAATGAACAACCGCATTATAGTGGAGGATGTGTAGGTTGGGAGTCCTAGGAATCACTATACATGCCAAAGGGAAATGTACAGAATACTTACCAACCTGGAGCAAATGTTGTTAGATTTAATGTGTATTTTATTAATCTGAGAGTTTACTTAATTTTACCGGGTACAGTTAGAGTGATTTCTCTTGGTGTTAAAAGTACTACCCTGTTATTTGTATAACAGATTAGTTTGCCAAAAAAAGAGAGGAAAAACTTCTAATAGCAAAAAGGATTACTCTTTATAAATATTACTGTTAAAGAATGTCATTTAATTCAGTGCTCTAATAAATTATTTTAAAATGTATTTTATTACCATCATTTGTTAAGCAATAAGGAGGCATTTTGGCTGCAAACAGTGATAACATCTCTACAGTGCTGTATTTGGATAGTCTTTTTTTTCCTGACACAGTAGATAATTAGGAATTATAAATTACGCTTACACTCCTAAGCACATTAGGTGGAGAGTATATCAGACTGGATGTTGTTCTTGGTGCCAGTTCAGGTCTTGAATTTCAAAAATTCTTGCACAGAAACGTGCGATGAGTTTCAATTTGTAGTAGCAAAGCAGAAAGATGAGATGTAGACAAAGACCTTGCCGCTTGTTTACATTTTTAAATGAAGTTTACTTCATGCTTGTGATTGAGAAAGTAATTTTTTGTCAACTGTTTTGCTGGCATCTTAGCTTTGTTTCTAGTGGTCAGATAATCTAATTTCCAATGTTTCCTGCAAAATAGCACTATTAATTTTTAGCAGGGTCACAGCTTCTGTACATCGCATTTGTTTCTTCCATAGGAAACCTGAATTGTGTTGTCAGGGTGGCGCTGCAGCTTTCACAGTCATGGGAGGGCTTGTGTGTGATGTGCAGTCGATGAGATATGATAATGTGTAGCTCTGGGTCTACCCTGACAGACGCCTTCATAAACACTTGGATCTCTTCACTTTTGATGCCTTGCCGATACGGGCAAGCTTCTTTTCAATCTCTCTCCTAGGAACTCAGTGGAGGAACCGTAGCTCTGCTATTATGCTAGGCCATGCAGAAGTAAAGGAGGCTGCTTTGGTTCCTTTAGCTGCTCCGTCACAACCTGCACCCTTATTTTATACTCTGTAAAATAATAATAAAGCTGTTGGGTATCTCTGTCTTCCCTCTGTATTGTAGATGTTAACTGCTGAGGATGTAAGCAACCAACACACAACGTTTGGTAGAATATACAATCTCGCTCCGCTGAACTCTTGTTAACCCGGATGTCTGGTTAAATGCCACTGGATTATATATTTGAGGTTATTATTGTTCAGATTAGCCATGATAATAGACAATATGCCGACATACTCCAGGAGTGTGTCTGTGCAGACAGATGCAGGCGTGCTCTGCCCACACTCCGAGCCGGCTGTATGGGAGCCAGTTGCAGTCTGGAAGCCATCAGCACGTCGTGTGGCGCTACGCCCAAGCCAAAACACCTTCTCCCTTAGATAAACGAGGCTTTACAGCTTCTGAACTGAAGCTGACTCACATTCAGGTGACTTCATGAGAACTGGCAGTGTAGCATTCAGCTGCCCATCTGTGTGGAAATAATCATTGTGGAAGGACTTCAGTAGAAAATCAGTAGAAATCCCCAACCTTGTATTCTTGTGCAGTCGTCTCAACATCCGTAGGTTTAAGGCCTCCCAACTCTACTTACATTGACCATAAAGGTAAGAATTAAAAAATAGGTTGATAGTAATTTTGGGGGTCAATTCAATCTTATGTATGTGCTGTGTGTTTAATTCAAATCTTAGAGCATCTCGGTGGGGCACTTCGACAGCAGCTATTTGGCATGACTGTGAACCGTTATTTCCTGGAATTGTTTGGTTACGTATTTTCCCAAGTATTTTCCCAATATAGGAGAAGCAGCACACTGAATGGAATTATCCTGTGAACCACAACAGAGAAAAAAAGATTTTGTTAACTTTCGTTTGCAAACCCATTCTCATAACTTCTAGTTGGCTTTCATAATCCCTCAACACCATCAGCTGAGTAACAGCGTGCTAGGTTCTGCCAAACCTTGTGGGTTTTGGGCTGCAGAACCCAGTGCAGATTTTCTTACCTATTTTCAGTCTGAATGTGTTGGGTTTATGGTAGTTATGTCAATGTTTATCTTTAGAAATTAAGTATGTGTAGTTTTAGACTGATAATTGTGATATAAATAGATGTTTATTTTGCAGTTTACCAGAAGTACCATTTTCCCAGCAATGATTACCATGAATTGAAGTTTAGGACTCAATCACACTAATGGCAGACAGGACAAATCTTTGTCCTATATATTCTGAAACCCAGAGGAATATTAAAGCTTTTTTAAAAATGATGTTCAAAATTGCGACAAAATTGTTGCTTGATGCAAGTGAATCTGGAAAAGGTCCTGTGATCCAAACCACTGGAACACTGTCAAAACTTCTAACTAATCTTTCCTTGTAATTTTAATACAGGCTGCTATGGGATAACTGCAGAGGAACTAACCTAATCTTATTTAATTTAGAAGAAGAGTATTTTATGTAATAATGCGATATGCTTTTTCCTTGGCTTTACAGTCATAGAATAGCTATTACTGACACTGCCTGTCAGAAAGCTTATGTTATCACCCCTGAAAGAAATCTATGTCCTATGTTTAGGATACATTTCTAAACCAGAAAAGTATAGACTTTGTATGTCAAAGGTTCTGAGGAGAAAAAGTTGAAATTTTGTTATGTTTTTTTTTGTTTGAGCCAGAGTCTCAAAAGAGGGCATAGTTACGTTATATATGGTGCATAATTTCTCTGCTTTCTGCAAAGTGAGAGGAAATGTTAAATACAGTAATAAATCAGCTTCCTTCTATTTCAGTGCATTAAAGAGTTAAGATTTTCACGATGATGTTAAGGAATTGATATTGTATTTGAGCACAACGCATGAAATCGCCTTTTACAAGTTACCACACAACAAGTTTTATGCATTATTATGTAATTTATAGAAAACAATATACGTATGTCTCATTTCAGATCAACGTTATGGATACGTGACCCTTTGATGTATTTTTTTCCTTTAGTACCTGTTATTTAAAGTAATTAATAGCTTTCATTTAAATTAAGACTGTTGGAGACTTATGGTATCCTCTTTTAAACATAATTTAACTGATTAGAATTAAGAAGACAGAATAATAAATGAGACTATTTAAGCGTATTAATAAAATGCAACTGTTTATGTAAAATTGATCCACGTATCATAACTTTGAGAGTAAAATAAATGAGCTGTTTTTCTTTGACTCCATCAGAAATATTGTCCTTTAAATATTTACATTAATACATTAGGAACTTTGAAATAAAAGCGGAATAGCTTTCCTGACATTTCTGCTGGCAAGTGGAAGGACTGTGAGAATTCCAAACTTCTAGCTCACCTTGGCTGTGTGAAGTTCATGAGCCATAGTCTTACATTTATTAGCAGCTTGAGCCTAAGGTTAATTTATGGCTCATTTGTCCATGTTTATTTTTTAATGATTGATCTTATATAGTTCTGGAAAAAGGCATAGGCCATAACACATTCTGTTCTAAAAGCTGTTAAGTATTACCTGCTTTTTCGTGGCTGATAAGTCATAGTCACTGAATGCACTGCAGAACGTCAATGTATTTCTTTTATTTAAGAAAATAAGGGACAGATTATGGCCTTGCCACCATGAGCAGTTGAGAGGGTAGGAAATAATAAGATACTGCAAGATCTGTGTTTCCAACTGCACGTTGTAAAAATCACCTTTGTCATATGTCCTCATAAACTCTTTCTGGTGTGACCCTGCTAGCTTCTATGAGTGCTCTACGTTTCTGTTTGTCTTATGGAGAATGAGGGGTCAAGATTCCAGAGGGAAAGATTCCTTATGTTAGATCAGGCAACTTCTTTTCTGGATGTTATATTTTGCTTCTAGAATTATAGTTTTGTGGTGACACAATGGTAAAAATAATTACATAGGAAAACTTCTAATGACGTTTGATGATGATGATGTCCAGAGATTTCTGAACTGAGGTCTCTCGGGTACTGGGATAAATTAAAAATATGTTTTATCTGTATCCTTTAATTTTTATTATTTGATCTGTATGGTTTGAATAAATCACAACAGGTTTATGTAAGATATTCTAGAATTTGAGTAGTGAATTTAAAAAAAATAAATACCAAAGATTTTTGAAAGCACGGTATTTCACAGAAATATTGTTAGATATCATATTGCAGTAAAATAGACTGAGGTAAGTTTTTTATTAAATAGGCAAATAATGAGACATCTATAAAGAGAACATTATTGACTAATTAGTTTATTTAATGATTGGGTTAGACTTGACAATGTTTGCTGTTTAAAGACCGTTCAGAAGGTAAGTGATTTTTCTCCCAGCGCTTAAAAGAAACGTCTCATGCAGCGTGATGTAGTATTATATGTTCTGTTTTCACGAGAATATAACAACTTTTATTTTGTTTTATCAGACAGGAAGCTTTGCTTGCTGCAATTAGTGAAAAAGATGCAAACATTGCCTTGCTTGAATTATCTGCTTCAAAGAAAAAGAAGACTCAAGAGGAAGTAATGGCTCTTAAACGAGAAAAGGACAGATTAGTACATCAATTAAAACAGCAGGTGGGGAGACATTAATTTTCACACTTTCATGGGAACAGAAAACTGCCAGTATTTTCATTTGTGCTGTTTTATTCTAATCTTGTATTGCAAGTCTTTAAGCCAGGTCTGACATGTGACAGCAGTTATGAAAGGTAAGAGGTGTTCAATTTAAGCGTCTCTGTATTCCTTCTCTATGGGTGTTAAGTATTTAGCTGCATGGTTGCTTGGTTCATATTGCATTCAGCCCATACCCTTTGTTTTCCCTCCTCACACAGCTTCCAGCCCTCTGCATTATATGAGGGCAGCAGATGCTCCTTGCCGTAAAGCAAGCTCCATCCATTCTGGTGACTCTTACTTCTGTTCAGATATTTGCTTATCTGTTACAAAATAATTGTGTTTTCAGAAGGTTTCAGGCTTTCTGAGAGGTTATCTGGAAGTCATGATTATCCTTAAATTGTCAAATGGGTAAAAATCTGTCTTCAACACTGTGAGTCATTTGAGGTTTTCACAAAAACCCCCATGTAGCTGCAAGCTCTAGGAATAGATTTTATCGCGAGAAAATGTAATTTGTGTTCTGCTTTACTATTGAGGAAAATAACCATATCAGACACAGTACACGTGTACCAGGCACAGAACATAGGTCTCTGGCTAATTAAAATGTTTAAAACTTTGCATAGCGGGCAGTGGTCACTCCCTCTGGTTTTTAAAAGGTAGTAGTCACACCCAGCAGAGATACTGCAGGCAAGAGGGCAAGGGATGTTCGGATAACCTAGGTACAAAAGACCTGTCTGTGTGCCGTGTCTGTTGTTAAACACCTTTCCACTTTCAGAATAGGTGAAAAAGGTGAGAAAGATGTTTTGGGGCCATGTCTGAAGGTGTTTTATCTGATGTTTTTCTTTGTGTGACATTACCGAGTTCTGCGATTTTTGCTTGAGGAAGAGAATACCGTCAGCAAAGTCATTCTGGTCGTCTTAGCCTGTCAAAGTAACTGCTCTGCGTGTCAGTGTGGCACTTCACAAGTGAGCACGCCGTGTTAATAACGTTTAGGACATACTGTTTAGTCGATGCTATGGTTCTTTATTCTGAATCATGCATTACAGGCTGTAGAACTCCATACACTCACTAACACAAAGTTAAGGAAAACCCTTACTGCTATGCTGAATTCCCAGTAGCGCTGACCTCATGCATCTAATCATTACAGCTTTTTCCCACAGGTCTATAAAAATAGGAAACAGCCTCTGAGCATGACCTTACCATCCACTCGTGATGCTGACTTCATCACAGACATTCCAGCCAAGTACCTGTGTTCCAGCCATGATGTACTCATGTCTCAGGTCAGTCAGCTGGCCAGGAGACATTTCACCCAAATTTTATACGCCAAATAGGCAGACATACTTTATGCCTTTGAGTAATTCATCCCACTGTGCTGCATTGGAGCAGATTTTACATTCCAAATAATACTAGGGACTTTCATTTTAATTTACTTTGGAAAAGAGAAGGCAGTTATTTTTTCTTTTAGATATCTTGGGTTTTTTTCACCTTCATCTTTTGCTACTGAAGAGTAAATGAATGCACCACTTTGCCAGGTTCCAGGGTACCTGTCTCAGATATTTTTAAAATGTTTGTCAGAGATTTGGGCAAACTGGGTTTTGTTCATCGCCTTTTTGTTTGGTTTTGTACCTTTAAGCTATTGCTGAAAAGACTTCGAAACATATTCATAACTTTGTTCAGACAGAGAGAAGGAACAGCAGAAGAGGATTGCTAGAGAGGCATTGTTTTGGATAACTTCAGTTAGAATTGTAACCAAATACTTCAAATACCTCCATTATTTATAGTGATAAAGATCTTCAGTAAAGCTATTTAACTAGATTAAATTGATGCCAAAATAATCTCCCTGTTATCTCAGACACCACAAAAAAAAAAAAAGAGACACCAGGAACAGGAATGCGGTTTAACTAGGTCACCACTTTATTACACTTCAGAATTATCTGATAGTAGAGGTTGTAGAGATCATTCATACTTCTTTAATCCCTTTGGAGAGAGCCACTGTCAGCCCTCAAAGCTTTCACATGTGCATCCAACACAAAGGTTTGTTCTGCTGCTCTTCCTTGCTCTGACGGTGCTGGGCTGCAGGGGGGAGCTGACGCTTTGCATGCTGTGTGATGTACCCGCTCTCTTCCTCAGTTTCTCTGAGAGGTGCTGTCTCCCAGTCTGTTTCTGACTCCCTAGAACTTGGGGGAACGATCAGCTGCAGCATCAGATTTTTCTTACGGCCTTATTTAGCCCATCCTCCGTTTCCACAGCTGCTTCACTGCTGAAAGAAAGACTAAAAAGAAACCCAACATCTCCAGTCTAATGTGACCACGCAAGGGGAGATATTTTGTAAATATTAGAAGATAACTCACTAGATAATGCTAAACATTAGGCCTCTAAATTCACTCCTTTTCTATACTTTAGGAGGAATTTTTGCTTTGAGAGGCAAAATAACATGGTGGGCAATGATAAAAATCTTGATTTCCTTCGTGTATATCTGCAATAGCAGATGGATTTTTGATCATCTATATAATGCAGCGGGAAGCCTTCTGTTCCTGGCTGCAGGAGGCTGGCAACTTAGCCAGGCTGCAAGGCAAAGGATGAGAAATGCAGGCGTTAAAGAATCCAGGGAGTTTCTTTTTATGTTGCTCCTTTTCATGTTGCTCCTCACAAAGGTTCTCTGTCTTTCAGTTAGTAATGGGAAACCTCGGCTGCATGTGGAGTGCTATGGCTGAACTTGGACTTTGGGTCATAGGTTGGACTTTGGGTCATAGGTTGGACTCGATGATCTCAAAGGTCTTTTCCAACCTTGTGATACTGTGAAACATCTCAGTAGAGCATCAGTAAGAGTAGACTTTCCGTGTTCCAGCAAGAGTAAATGTGTTGCAGACGAACTTCTCCCTTCTGCTTCAGCATCTGCAATTCAGACATTTACTACTTCCTAGAAGTCCCACTCTTGATTTCCACATCAAATGATACATCTCCTGAACATGAAAATGCTTTTATATCTGTTTTGTGTTGCTACAAAATTGCTGTTATTACAGGTGCATCAATTTTAGGAGATTTCTTCATTAAATGGAATTCATAAATTTAATTCATTAAATTCTAGCAAGTTAAAATCGTGCTGTACTATGGATTTTTGCAGTGGTTAAGAGCTAAAAAGGCACAAGATTATACTGCTAGCCTAGGGATGCTGGTTTGCTATTGCTATTGAAGTGGTGGCTGCAGCGTCTGAGGTAGGGTCGCTGCAGCCTGGAAAGTCTTCTGCTGATATGAAAAAGTACAAAGGGCTTTTATCAAAGGAGCTACGAAGGCTATTTATTGAGAGAGAGAGAAGGAGAAGAACGTGACCTTCTGATTGAGTACATGGAACATCAAAATGTTTGCAAATTACTGCTACTCAGAATGCTGTCGAGGAGTTGCGGAGGCTCGCACCACGCGAGGTCATCGTAGGCATCGAAAGCCTGCTTCCCGTCTAAAGAGGTAGGCACAATACATAGTAGACATCTTAGAGGTTCAGGAGGTCAATTCTATTAAACTCAGTAGAGTAACCCAAAGCATTGAGGTTACTCGTAGAACTTTATTGTTGTTGGATAAAGGCCAGGAAACCAGATTCTATCACTGCGCTGTAATGTATTGCAGACTTGCACTGAGACTGAGTCGCTCAGATGCAAATGTAGCTGCTTTTACCACAGATTTACACTGGGCAAAACTTTTCTAATGACTCTGGTAGACTCCTCAAGCATCCTGGTGTGTTTTGTATTTCAGCTGGAAGCTTCATGGCTCTCCATAAGCTTCCTTAGGTTTGTTTCAAAAGGGTATTAACATTGTACCACATCAAGAACATCCCAACAGTGCTCTAATTAAAACTAGAATTAAACCAGATACAGAATGTGTTCAAAAAACCCACTCTTTTTAAGTAGTTCATGGCTTATAAAATGCTCCTAACACCAAATATACAGTTGAATACCTGTCTCCAGTTTTTCTATTCTAATTTTTTTGGCATTTGAAATCATCAAACAGATTTCAAACTACCAGGACATTGATTTTGTAGTAATTTGTAGTAATTTTTCATGATTCTTCACACTGAAAAAGAAAAAGAATTATACTGCCTTTGTAAGGGAATGAGAGCATATGTAATTTATTTTAAATATGAAGCTGCACATGGATATTTTTTAAAGACCAAAATATTACTTACATGAATGAGTGAGTAGTCTTTTATACGGATTTTGAGTTTGTGAATTCCTGTAATTTCTAAGCTGGGAAAAAAGAGTTGATTTTTTTTTTTTTTTTTTTTACAGTTTTTTTTCATATTATATTTTGATACTCCTGGAAAATTGTTTGGATCACAGCATATCCACCTGCAGAATTAGCAGTAATAATACCGAACTCATTCTTGCAAACACCTTCTCATAAGGAATCACCACATTTAATTTGAAAGATTTAAATACTATTTAGCAGCTGCAATCTGTCAGTTAAATATTTATTGTTCAGTGGTTTAAAAAAATGGGAAGTATAGTAACGCACTCCCAGCAAAGCAGAACCACTGGAATTGTTTTGATTTATATACCAAATGCTGTATTTTTAGAGCCATAGAATTTTGTAGTAGGCTTAAAACCCCTTTTAGACATACAGTATTAAATAAGATCACTATGAGGGCTTGGCTGAGTGATTACATAATATTTATAATTACCCTTGCCAAGATTCAGTTTTAGAATTTTGAGACAGCTATTTTTAGAGGAATTTGTGTAGTGATGCAGTCCTTCATGAAATAATTAAAGTCAATTTTTAGAACATCTCAAGAGGTTTGGGTAAGAGCAGAAGACGCTGCTATTTTACGGATTCATTCTGAACTTGGATACTGTGAGAAATTTCCCAGTTGCCTCTTTTCACTTTGGGGATTTAGAGCCAAAAATGTAAGTGGAATTGGCCAAAATGCAAGGTCTTCTAATTCCTTGAGAACATTTTATTTTTCTTCTCAAAACATGAAATTAGAAACCTTTCCAGTGTTTTCAAGACTGCAGGTGTACAGAATACTCTGGCCAGAGGCAAAGCTGGTGTTTGGCAGTCTTCTCCGCTCTATTACTTCACTGCTCTATCACATGGACGTTTTGCTAGTCAAACAAAAAGGGTGAGAAACAATCAAGGAATTCTAAAAATCGGTGTAACAACGGTTTCTCAGCAAGCTTTGCACAAACATTGTTTTCTCCTGCATGAAATGCGTGGAGGAATTTCTTACTAATTAATGTCCAAATGTTTCAAGGAACTTTTCTATTAATAAGAGATATCCCAAAGCAATATTTCTTCATGTCTTAGCATTAGAGTTTACTTTTTTTCATTTATAATCTGAATTTTTAATCTGAATCTGAATTCTTAGTTTTGTCAAGTATGAGCATCTTAGATAGAAACCCAAACTGGACAGGTTAGTGTGAGGGGGAAACAGCAGAGAGACTTCTCCCTATTGCTTAACGCAGTAGGTTCTGTATGGCACAAGGTAAGAAGGACAATATTTGTGTAGCTAATACTCTTTGCCTGGTGAAATTAGTTAATTCAAACTAAATATTTTGGAAAAATGCTGAAAATATTGGCAGTGCTTGCACAACACTTTTCACGTATTCTTGTCAAGATACGACAATTTATATTATAAAAGTCAAAAGACTCGAGTCATAGCTGGATATGGCATCAATTTTTCCTCCTTATGATCTCAGGAATCTAGTTCTTTCAGATGGTATTTTTACACAAATATTTTCCAGTGGCAGGGGCTTTATTTGCCTTGTAGGCTGTAGCAGTCAGATCCTGGAGGCATCGGCGTCAGAGGCCTGGTACGAAAGACCTTTCCTTCTTTGTGATTGGTGATCTGCTTTAAAACCTGTTTCTGTTTGTTCTCTGTTCAGAGTTTTTTTCATTCTTGAAGAATTTATATTGTATCTTAAGCATGGCCATATGTAATGGCACAGTTTTTCACTGGTGATAATCTCATCGTGAACTTAGCCATTGAGAGACTCGAGTCTGTAGCTGCCATAACGCAATTCATTGAGACAAACATTTTAACTCCACTCAGACTGAAAATCTTAAATGGAAAAATTAGGTAACGCAGATATAAAATAATGTATATATTCACGCTGGAACTTTTGTAATTTTTGATCTGCCTAGCCTGGCTCAATAGGTGAAAATGGATATTAAGTACCTCAGATAAGAATAATGAATATCTCCATTGTATAAATGAATGAACTCCCAAGCCCAAAAGTTTTATTTTTCTCCGTGAGACATTTTTCAAGCAAGTCCTTAAGTTCTGCTGCAAAGTACCCCATGGTAATGAGGCTAAATATACTTTAACACTTGATCTCAAGTACAGCGCTAAGTAGGCAGTTATTAGAAAGAAATTTAAAAATTGGGTGTCAAATTTTTCTGCTCCCATGGTGGTGAGTAAACCTCATGATTTCTGCAGTCTGGCATGAAAAAGAAAGACGAGTTATAGGGAGGGTGTTTCTATAGAGCGTATCAAGACAGTGTTATGATGTTATCTTCATTCCAGTCCATGTTCCAATATACCATCTGTGTGTTGAAATTAATGTTTTATTTATAAATTTTCATTGCATACGATGCAAGAAATATAGTAATTTCAATTTAGGTTGTATTTTGTGTATAATACAAATGAGAGAGCAGGGCTTGGTAATAACATTGGAAAAATTACAGCTGAAAAGAACTATTAAAGACGTCGAAAGGCAATTGTTGCTACTAACCAGAGATTTGCAGTTTCAAAGGTCTTGTTTAGCTGCTGAAGTTTCTGAATCATGTCTGGTTTTAAATAATTATTATCAGGAAGTATCTTTTTAGTGGGCTATTTCCTGTTGTAAAAGAAGGAAAAAAACCCGGAGAATCATAGCTTCTTACATTGCTTGTCTGCTTTCAGTAGGACCTGGCCTGAGATACCCTCAGGCAGCTACTGTTTCAGAGCTTTAATTATGCTTTTTACCCCACTTTGTGTCTATGTTCTTACATACTTTTACGTAATTACCAAGTTTAGTAGTTGGACTAAAATACTTTTAGCGTGACTTTAGCCTATACATTACTACGTGGTATTATTACAAGATATTTCCTGCGCTTCAAGCCATACTTTTAATTCACAGAACTTAAAAAGACTACCAATTCTTAAGTGCCGAGACCACAGCTAAAAACTCAGATGGCCCATGTTCCAATCAACATAACTTTGTTCAGTCACAAGAGTCAGGAAAGCTGAAATTTGGCTTTAGTACTTTAGATAAGTGTGTGCTTGGCACTTGGAACTGCTGCCTCTCTCCATCTGCCAAGTGTCTTAATATCCCAGCTGGTGTTTGTGAGCCTATTATCCTTCAGCTCATGGAGAGGGAGGCTTACTATGAGCTCTAACTTCTTGCAGAATAAGTCACATTTTGTAATCCTGCATAGCAGCAGGTGTAATGGCTGTTAATATCAGTTAAATACGATAGCACTCTCATTAAATAAGAACTGAAATGTATGTACTCATGTTTGGCATTAAATTACCAGATTCAAGTCTGATGTTGACTATGGAAGCTACTTTCCATTGCTGCGCAGGAGTCAGAGTATTTAATTTGACCAGTAATTTTCTAATGTAACCTATGGGGAAGACTGGATTTCACTAAAACTCAGAAACTACTCTTAACTGTTTCTATGTCCCTATTTTCTGTCCTGTGAAACTTGGGAGGGCGTGACGGGGCCTGAAGAACAAGTGTTTTGCTTACGCATGTGTTAAAAATGATAAGAATTGTAAGTTTTTCATGTGAAACATTACATGAATTAAATTTAATGTATACGTAGGTATAGGTGGGGAAAAAAGAAAATCTTATATGCTTTTTTAGCATAAAATAATTACTGTGTTCTATACTTTGTATGCAGCAGTTGTATTATTAATGAGTTAAAAAAAGTGTTAAATTAGGAGTAGCCTAACTTTTGTCCAATAAACTACCATGGACACTTTTAGCCTGCGTGCATCCTGTCTCTCCCACTTTCCAAGGCAAGTCGTACCCTGTACCAGGAAAAGAAAAACATGCTTATTAGACCATTTGGAATTTTAACAGGGAAAAATTTAATTGTGTTCTTCAGTGGAGGTGGGAAACAAAGCAGCAAAGTCCACGTTAAAATATAGTTAAGAGTAAGAATAGAAGAATAGATTAAGTTGCATGGATGTTACAGAAAGAAAACATTTAATTAAAATACTCAGTAAACCATAACTCTACCCCATAGTGATGCATTCCAACATCCGTACGGTTGTGATTAGGGTAGCTGTTTGGCATCTGGAGCACCTAGTTGGTTACCATACTGTAATGTTTTTGTTATCTTTTAGTTACTGATGACGGCTTGCAAACGTGTAGTCTTCATAACTGAAGGGGTTAATATCTGCTGAGATCTTCTTGGTGTCTAAAAGCTCACCGCATAAGCAACAAAAAAGTGTGAATTAAGTATTATCGTATAGTTCTAATGACTGAAGATAAGGGTATAGTTTATTTTGGAAATATTTAACATTATATTGCTGATATTATGTTTTTAGAAGTGGCCTGAACTACTAAAGTAGTGCAAGCTCTGGAACGTTTTGAAGAATTTTGAAGTCCAGTTCTTCCATGAGGAAGTATTAGCAAAACATCCTTCAAAACAACGGCCAATTAACACCTCTTTTGGCTTGTGGAAATAGGATGGGAGTCCTTGAGGCTAAACTATGGCTGCTGGATGTATTTTAATGATTTGTCTCATTTAATCACGTGTTGATTCAAAATTTTCCTACCATTAAAAAGGATTGAGAGCAATCTCGACGTTAGGCTTTGTGACAATAACAGCCTTGGACTGATCGTTATTTGTTTGAGCTGGATAATTAGTGAAACAAGTACAGCATTTATTACCCGATATTTAATCAACTCTAACTTAACAAATCAGTTATAATTTACATTCTGTGACAGTCAGCAACTTCCGAGTTGTGCAGCAGTGGAAATGGTAAGAAATTCTTCACTTGTCTTCAGATAATAACAATTTTCAAAGAATGTGTGAACATATTGTTCTGACATGAAAACTGATTTTAATTGGGGAGAGTAAGTACAGAGCTGGCTTAATTAGCAAACATTTTCATAGCTATCAGCTAACGGAATTCAGGCCTGAGACACTGGATTTATACTGGAAAACCAGTTGTAGTTGCACAGGCTGTCATTAAATCCAGGTTAATTCCACTAAGTTCATGCAGCTTTCGCATAAACTTGGTGAACTATAGGGTATAGACACACAATTCATTAGATCCTTACCTTCTGGAATTTCACGTTAAGAAAAAATTATATTTGTGTTTTCTAAAATTAGGTTAAAAAAATCTCAGATTAAATTAGTAAAAATCGGGAAGACTAAACCTGAACGTCTGAAAGAGCTTTGTGGAAATGTTACCGTGCTTATTTTCAAATAGTGAGATTTCACAGAATGATCTGTGTTCAAGAAACAAGGTGTTCTGTGTCATTGAAGACAACAAGAGGTCACTGCCAAATCAAAGCTATAATGCGAGTCTCTAGATTTTAAGTTCCCTGCTTTAATGATTAGACCGCGGGATATATCCAGGATAGATTGTAGGCCTATTATCGGCTTCTCTTCTCTATTATATAGGGAAAAATTATACCCTGTTGAAATTGAATATTCTAGAAATGTTTCAAATTTCATTTAGTAAAGAGAGCTTGAGAATAAAATCCAAAGGAAAGCAATAGCTTTTGAATGGTTTTACACCTATATCCCAGAGCAACAAATCTTACTATTTTACCTCATTTAAACTTCATTCATGAGAGTTTTGTTGTTAACTTGATCCAGATGACAGATCAAAGCATAGTTCCCTATTGCCACCTTGCTAAAATATTTTCAAAAAGACAGTTTTAATATTACAGTTTTACAGTTACAGATTGCTGTTAAGCTATTTAGTCTGTTGCCAGTCAATCAAAGACTTTCATTTCACTTCAGTAGATCCTTACTTAAACTCAACAGAATTTTAGGAGGACATGAAATATCTGTCAGTTTTCTTGCAATGCTAGATCATAAATTCTTTAGTAAGTGGGTTAAAAATTCAGTTATGCATAGCATTCATGACCTTGACAGCTTAGCAAAAACTGATATTGAATGATCAATGACAACTGTTTCAAGCCCTAAGGGTTAATATACCTGTACACCTCAATTTAAGCTGCTTTTAATTCCTTCATCATTCCTTTATTTCAAAATAGATGCAGTATTTATTGAATGCAGTCAATATATTTAAACCAAAAAAAATCTGAGGAAACTCTTTAGGCTGAAACTAATAAGACTGTGCATGATCTGCATGAGATGCAGTTAATTAATTGCTGCATTTTTACAAGTTAACATTTTTTTCTTTCCTAGTATAAATCCAAATTAAAAACTGTTCCTCAGGTGTGGGCCTGGTACTCACCAGGCATTCTCAGAAAGAACTGTCGGTATGATAATTTTGTTATCAGAGCTGTGGCTACTTAGATTTTGAGAAACTCCTCTATCAGGAAAACCGCATCAATAATAGTAGTTCTGAGAGGAAAATGTGCATAAAATTTTATACTATATGCTATAAATATTTCAGATTTGGAGTAATTTCTGCACAATAACATATGATGCAAAGAAGGTATGTCACATTTTAAATGTGTGTACAAATATCACTGCAATTTTTATCAGTTGTGCACTCCAAGACCAGGTTTCCCAATCATCCAGAAAAATCGTATTGAATAATCTCTTGTGCTTTCAGAAATAATATAAGAAAAGGTCTTGGATGTTGCAGGAAATGACGGCATTGCAAAATCGGGAGGCGATATTTGTCCCTCACAGTCAGTACTGAAGTAGCATCCTAATGTGTTCATATGAGACCCAGACAATGAGGAGTTACTGTTTGTCTGATAAACCCGTGTCCTTACATGTATCCGCCTTTCTCTGAGTTTGTGTATGTGCTTGTATATAAGTGTAAGGATGTGAAGCCCTGAACGACTGCTAATGAGGTTAATTAATCACAGTATCACACGGAATCATAAGACTGGAAAAGACCTTTGAGTCCAACCTATGACCCAACACCTACACCTACTCCTACTTGTCAACTACACCATGGCACTAAGTGCCTCATCCAATCTTTCCTTAAACACCTCCAGGGACGGTGACTCCACCACCTCTCCGGGCAGCGCATTCCAATGGCCAATCACCCTCTCAGTAAAGAACTTCTTCCTAATGTCGAGCCTAAACCTCCCCTGGCGAAGCTTGAGACCATTAATTTCTACCTCAATCAGAAATATATCTGACATTTATTTGAAAGCCTACTAAAGATTAACGAGCAAGGGAAGCAAACAGAAGTAATGTTACAGATTTTTGTTTAGAAGGACCTGAAAAAGATTATATTGTTCCTCTGGATGGCTTTACTTTTGTTCCCATTCCAAAAATCCTCCTGTTCATTCTCCTTCTTTTAAAAGTTTGAAATCTTACCATGTTTTCTACTTGTTAAGTCAAAGCTAAGCCTAAGTGGAAGATGCGGTTCAGCACTCTAACAGTAGCTATGGCAAAGGAAAACACAACCTCAAAACCATATTGGTTATCTTTGTGAAGAGCTAACAAATAAAACCAAAAAGCTCTCAAACAAACCAAACGAAACCAAAAAGCTTTGCAAATTATTTAACATAATTTTAACAGTTTAATGACAAATACAATTAGTGAAAGTCTGGAGGGTCTGATGATCACTTGAGTGGACAAGAAATTCCCCTTTCGCATTTCATATATACTCTGCTTCCAGAACAGGCTCGCTAAAGGGAATTGTCTACAACATTAACGTTTCTTTTTGCACATTTTGCTGCAATCTGGCATCCAAAAGGAAGAAACGTTAGAAGTAGTTTATTTATATTTCAGCACCAAATTAGAAAGATGACATAATTCATTTACAGTTCTTATCCCATGACATGTCTAATCCCCAACACCTCATTACAGGGGACACTTTCAGGATTGCATATATCATCTTGTTTAACTTTTGCATTCTTTTATGGAATACTCTTGAAAGGTAGGAAATTTAAGGCTATTCATTGATAAGAAAATAAACTAATAAAATGTTAGGAGCTTCCCCAAAGAGGCAGGATATTACAGTGTTTACGGTAAGTGGATTATTTCTCTATTAATTCTCCATCTTTTCCACTCTTTTCTTCATAAAGCTCTCCTATTTGAATCGAAAGACAAACAGACCAACTATGATAATTCAGATTGAGTTGGTCTTCTGGCAAAAATGGTAGAAATTCATAGCTGAAATTCATACAGCTGTAGGCTTCCATCTTGTCTGGGAGGGAGAAAATGAAAGGTTTACGACTGCGCAGAAAATAATATTAAAAATGTGGAATGATATTATAGAGTGCCAGTGCAATTCCTGTTCAAGGGAATGCAGCACTTGACCTGTGGAGAGCATTTGTTCTGTAACACACTGAGAAGAGGCTCTTTTAGTGCCATAGAGATGCTCAGAGTCTGACAGTGGCTAAAGCACGTGTATGTGCACACATCAAGTGTTTTAAGACTGCTGTCTTTCCTTCAGTCATCTGCATGGCCGTAATTTACATGTCTCTAATTGATTCTTCTAATTTTGCAAGAGGTGTTTGAGAATTACCAGCATTTTCTTCTGTGTTTTCTTAGTGCAAAAATAAGGAATACTTGATTACAGGTAAATAAGATTGCCTGAGACAGCCTTCAGTCCTCCTAACGTGAAAAATAAGTACTGTATCCACTAGTATTGGCCAATTGATAGTAAGATATTTTTGGTATTATGAGCAAGGTTTGAGTTATTCCAGTCCATGTATTTCATTGTACACAATAATTGTGAAAGTGATAAAGAGTGTGAGTGTTGTCTCACAGTGACATAGACTTTGTTATCTGTACAAGGCAGTAGCTGAAGTGTTGATCTTCTTTTTCTCAAGATCCATATGTAAGACTTACTTTCATTCACTAACATGTGTCAAGTTCTGGAATGACTTATTTCTTTAAGTGCCTGTGTCTGTGTCAGTTAGTTTTCGACTTCTTTTAACTTACTGCTTAACAGGATCATCCTGGTGTACAGTTAAAATAATCAAGCGGGTTTGGCATACCTTCATGATTGTTGTTGACATGCCTCAGTAGCTGACTGTAAATATTTGAAGTACTCTTCATATTCCTTGCAGTGAGATTTTGGATTTTGTGAGTTAATTGCCAAGACACGATAATAAAAAGGAAATAATAGGGAACTGTTCTAAAATACTAAATTTAGAAAAGCCGAATGCCTTTGTTGATACCCTTCAAACACAACATCCTTGATCATATCCTTTCCTGATTTCTCTGTGGAATTCTACTCACGTGAAAACTGAGACAGAAGATGTGTTCGCATACTTCCTTATCTTTTTCTATTTCTGTTTACTTGTCTTTGTGAGGCAGCAGTCTGGGCTTCTATTGTTAGACCTTACAACTCCTAAAAAAAAAAGGAGAGGGAGCACTAAGAAAGAGCTAAGATCTTCCCCAAACACTGTTAGGGTAATATATTCCGACATGTAACGGAATTGTCTCACTTTACATCTTAAACAGACACAAAACAGAATGAAACTGATGGCAGATAACTACGATGATGACCATCACCACTACCACCACCATCATCACCACCACCATCATCGATCTCCTGGGAGGCCACAACACTCCAACCACAGACCCTCTCCAGATCAGGTTAGTTACCTCTTTTAGCAACTTCAGTTTTATAGATTTTCTATTTTGATATTTCAAGATAAAATAAATATTCCAAAGAAATAATAAGCAAATTATGTATTCTTTGAACTGAAACTGACAGCTTTGATATTTATTTCCATCCCTGAAATAATGTCTACATTTTACCTTTGTCTGGTGTTTTATATTTTTCTTCCCTATCTTTAGAAGTTCTGCAGCTATTTTTTCCCAGCATTTTTGTAAATCAACTTTTTCCATAGAAAATCAGTTAAAATTGTGGGAGCAGTTAAACTGCTCAATAAGCTGCTCCAGTCTCACTAAACAGGAGATAAAGCCTAGAATAAATAATCTGAAATTCAGTAATGGCCATTTACAAGTGAGAAGTCACATGCACAGATGAGGCAATAGCATGGAAAAAGGAATCTGGGTTGCACATAATATACGGGTAACAATAGAATACCTTAGCAATGAAATTTGATCTAATTCTAGGACGGATATAATACCGAAAGAGAAGCAGGAAGCAATTTTTCTGTTCTTTGAGCACTGGTGAGACTTCATCTGAAAAGCTATATACAGTTTGGATCACCATGCTTAATAAATATAGACAAATTAGAAAGGGACAAAAGGAAAGCAACGGGAATGATTGCAGTTTTTGAGAACATGAACTATGAGGAAGGCTTAAAGTACTGGATTTGTTTAGTCTAGGAAGTGCTAAAGGGGAGGCGTAAGTGTTCTAACACATAAAATGTTGTTGTAAAGGAGATGATGATCGATTGTATCCCAGTGCCCACTGGAGAAATAGTAGTAGTGGTAAATTTAATTTATACCAGAATAACTAGGTTAGTTGTTTTAAAAAAAAACATTTTTCACTATGATTGTAATGAATCTGTAAGTGGAAAGAAGATTTGGGCATCCTTTCATATCGATGCAATGGAAGCTCCTTTTTTTGGAGGTTTTTAAGAACAGGTTGGATGAGTATCTGAACCATGACAATAGCTTTATTTCATCTTGTACGGGTGCAAGGGAGTAGGTGTAGGAGCAGGTGGATTAGGTGTACTGGTGCCTTGGAGCAGGTGTCCTGAAGTACTGCATTCCCTACATTTCCACAGACTGTGATCAGTGGATTAGCTCAGCCAATGCTCATAAAGCAAGCGAACGGGAGATTCATTACAAAATCCTTGCTGAAATAGTCTTTGAGGACAGCACAGTCAATAATCATGAGTGAACTCCAGCCATTGCTTAAGCTTTTTGTTTGTTTGTTTTTTTACTTTGTGTTATTTACTGTTCCTCACAGCATTCTTCTGTGCAGCAATTTATTGCCATGTGTTATACAAACCTGGATTTCGCATTCAATCAAGTATTGCACATAAATTCTAGATGTGTGGGTTTTGATGACTCTAATCCAACACACTGCTGATGATTTGAAACCACAGAATAAACTGAGAGAACAATAAACTTGCAAATCAGCTGAAGTATTTTTAATTTTGTATAGACAAGAAAGTGGTGCATATGGTGTAATATAAATGCCATTTAATTTAGTGAATGCTAAGGAGGGTTTTTTAAAGTTTTCGCACAAATTATGGAGAGAAAGAGATAGTTGAATGTACCGTCTCAGTCTTGAAATATTTCTCATTTCTATGGATAATATTAGATTTTCCAATGTACATGCTAAATTTTTATAGAGAAATACATATATGTTGTTATATATGGCTGTAAAAGTGTGTATTTGAGTACGTATTTATAAAGAAGCCTGAGACATTCCCCCTTTACTGCTGTAAAATGCTGCCTATATGCTACTGTGAGCATAGTAACCCCTTTAAAGAGAATGGTGTAGCATGAGGCTTTTGGAAGAAAACTACACACACATCCTGCTTGAAATAAGCATACTTTTTACATGGTGCTGTTTGGTTCAAGTATCGACGCTTTGTTCTAATAATCATGTTTTTGTTGCAACTGTTACGTGCCAGCACGTCCTGCTGCGAGCAGCATGGTTCTAGATGTACCAAAGGATAGGATCTCCGACATCTCTTGAAGGAACTACTTGGGCGTTTTTTTCAGATGTCACGGATGTGTTTAGGTCTTCTGACTGCTGCTAGGGAGCAAAGCCGAGTTTTCAGCCACTTCTTGCCTTCATCCTTTTATTTTTTCTCTTCTGTTTAGGGAGAGGTATAGGTTGGCATCCTTTTTTTGCTCTTGTACGTCGGGACCTAAATTGTGGGGAAGATGTAAGAAAACTTCACAAGCAGTAGGAAGACTTACTCTCCTCTGCTCATACATACAGTCATGTTACAGTGAGTCACGATGTGTTCCCTACTTACGTTGGCTCATCTGAGTTTTATTTGGTATAAATAAATTTCTGGGGATTGAGTGCTGCCATGTCAATAACATTGCAATATTGACTGGTTTTACTAGTCTTTAAAAAACTTGGAAAAAAATAATTTTGCAGCTTTGCACTAAAAACTTAAATTTATTCTCTTCAGTTTTGGCTTGAGAGTTGGCAATCTTTCTTAAATTCCACCTGGAAACATTTTGGCAGTCAGTGTGTATCCTGGAGTGCGGGTTTAATACTCCTAGCAAGAAAATGAGCTTAATAAGCATTCTGTACCAGCTTCAGTTTCCAAGGAGTTGTAATGTGTAGCCCCTTGTAGAGTGCATTACTGTAATCTAATCTGGATCGTTGCATCCAGGATCTGTCTGGAACAAAAAACACCCCATGGCTAAATAAATTTGAACTTCCAGATTTAGAAGCTGACCTGCCCCATAGCATAGACTGTATGACAAAGCCTGCTGTCCAACTCCCTGTCTCTTATTTCTCACCTCTACATACTTACTGGTTTTCTTTAAAAACTTTTTCTCTTGGCCTCAGTTGCCCTCATAGAATCATGGAATGGTTTGGGTTGGAAGGGACCTCAAAGCCCATCCAGTTCCACCTCCTGCCATGGACAGGGACACCTCCCAGTGCCTCAGGTTGCTCAAAACCTCATCCAACCTGGCCTTGAACACCTCCAGGGATGGGGTAGCTATGACTTTTCTGAACAACCTGGGCCAGGGCCTCCCCATCCTCACAGTAAAAAATATCTTCCTCACATCTAATCTGAATCTATGTTCTTTCAGCTTAAAACCATTACTTCTCATCCTTTCACTTCCTGATAAAGAGCCCCTCCCCATCTTTCCTGTAGGTCCTCTTTAAGTGCTGAAAGACTGCTATAAGGTCTCCCCAGCGCCTTTTCTTGTCCAGACTAAACAAGCCCAACTCTCTCAGCCTGTCTGTGAATGGGAGGTGCTCCAGTCCTCTGATCACCTTCATAGGCTTCCTCTGGACTTACTCTAACAGATCCACGTCCTACCTTTGCTGAGGACTCCAGAATTGCATGCAGTACTCCAGGCAAGGTCTCACAAGGGCAGAGTAGAGGGGGAGAATCACCTCCCTCAGCCTGCTGGCCACACTTCCTTGGATGCAGCCTAGGACACGGTTGGCTTTCTGGGCTGTGAGTGCACATTGCCAGCTCGTGTTGAGCTCATGTTTTCTTCCTTTTACTGAAATTGTTTTGAAGGAAATGCCTGTTTGTGTCACCAAAGTCACTGTGTGCTCTTGAAGGAAATTGCAGTTACTTTTGAAAGCTGATGTTTTTCAGCCCATTTGTACTCCCTGGCACACCTGTCTCACTGTACTGCAATCCTTTCGTTGTTTTTTTCTTGCACTTTTAGCATCCTAATAGGCCTGTAATTTACCAATCAACAGGGAATTATATCTCATAACCACAAGTCTGGTCAGATTGTGACACCTTATTCCCCTTGGATTTCTAATCCCCGAATCCCTTCCCTATTTGTATCTTGTTTGGAGTTTCAGGCTTTTACTCATCCATATTCACCTACTATTAATTTCCATCGGCACGTTACATTCCTTGCTGTCTCTCAAACAGTCCTTAACTTACTGGCACATAAAACAGATCTCTGACTCTAGGACAGCCTCCACATAACAAATAGCATTCTTGTGCTATCACCCAGAATGGTTTTTATTCAAGTTCACGAGATCTTTGCTGTGTGGTTGAAAGGTCCTAAGTTCACGTTGCTGCTTGTGGCCTACACACTGTACCTGATTACGTAAATTAAAAGCAGCATTTCTACATACAAAGGGACTTACAAGAGGTCATGTAGGTAATCTGTGATACGTATGTATCTAGGATATATTTGTTAGTTTAATGGAATTCTTAAAAGGCAGTTATGCTGTTTGAGAGGGCATATGTAAGAACTTGGTTCTGTATCCGCACTGTCGAAGGCTGAAGGCATAAGATCCAAAGAATTTTCATATTTTACGTCTTTATTGCCAATCCTAATGATTAAAAGAGCTATGAAATCTTCTTACTTCCCATAGTACTGGAGATTTTTAGACATAAAATATAAGGTGTTTCTCATCTCATAAGAGTCTCCCGAATTCCCAAGCTGTAGTTGAATCGAAGTTGAATGCTTTACTCCATGATCACCAAGGCTACAAATACATTTTAATTTTGTTTTATGATGAGAGATGATATTCTCATAAAACCAAATCTGAGTTTTAGAGAAATATGAATATCATCGGGCATGCCATAAGGCTGTAGGAGCTGGCTGCTTTCCAAAAAGCTGGCCCTATTCTTAGAAGCTGTTATTGAAGATGGAATGTCACGTAGTGTCATAAGCATGTAGCACGTCTTTTTACATCTTTTAATCCAGTCTGGCTATGTAGAGATTTTGTTCCTGTTTAAAAGATTTTTGATGGTAAGGTGGTGGTGTTTAGAACTAATTTGTGACAAACTCACCATCAGGTTTTCCATTATTTTGAAATCTCAGCAAAGAGGTTTACCTGAAAGGTAGTTTACGTTTTTTGAATTCTCTTACCTAAAGAAAAAGTCTTCCTTATTGAACAATGAGGGGGCAGTGTGTAACTATGAAGTTTCCCTTACTGCCACTCTCCAGTCAGAAAGCCAGCTTTTAAAGAACTGATAGCTGTCTTAGTATTAAATATGTATTATTTTGAAAAGATTGTTTAAAGTATGCTATCAAACTCATTCATTTGAGAAAAGAACTCACATGCAATGATGCATGAAACTTGACAACCATCTGACTGCTACAAAGTAGGAATATGTCACTAAAAACTAACTATAGGAAGAAGACCACGTGCTCTCAAAAAAAGCATTTATTGGTTTGTAAAGCAGCGACTGGTCTTGGCAACGTGTCTTTGTTCATCAGCTGGAACTGCTAAATATCCTTGGAGTCGCTGAAAGACAATATGTGAAAGACTCTGAGCACAGGTCAAATGGAATTTTTTTCAGGTAGATGACTTTGAAATCAAAGCCACAGGACAGTCAAACAATGATTATTATTTTAGTGTCTGGATCCTGATCTGCAAATCGCTGTATTGATCCCTATATAATTTCAGGGAAAAGGAGTTCATGCTACTTTGTGTATTTTGGCAGCACTGGCTGTTAGTACAATGCCTTATATTCTGTGGCCATATTGGAAAATTGCCAACCTCAAACTCCTGAATAGGCCTCAGGAATATTGAAACTGGGATTTATCTTTAAAAAAAACCCCCTCAAAACCAAACAACACAACTCAAAAGGAGGGCAAACATAAACCAAACCAGATTATTTTAGCTGAAGTGTAAAATTCTTCAAATGTCTTTAGACTCTAAGTAGAAAGATGAATCTGAGCAGTTTAGTATCTGGAAAATTGAAATATTATGTTTGGGAGTTTTCTGCGACATTAAAATTTTGTCTTTGAGCTGTTCAGGAAAGAACAAACAAAAATGAGGGGAAAACCCAAAGGACGAGTGACAATTTAGCATGTCAAAGAAGTTATATGATATAGCTGTAGATGTAATAAGTTGGAATTATTGGCTCCCTCCCTGACCCAGATTTTGTTTAATATTCTGTGTGTTTCTTTATCCTGTATGTTTACACATTTTATTTGGGCAGGAGTGAGCTTGCTCTTGTCTGTTCACTAAATGCATGTGAACTTGTTCTGCTGGTGCCTCAAGCTGCAAGGAAGCACGCAATTGCATTAGCACAGTGCTGAGCCTGCACTAAGCTCGTTGGAGTCACATGGATTTATTTAATTTAGGAATTTGGGCAGGGCAAGGTTTGCTTGTCGGTACATTCAGTATAAACAATCCCAGGCATATCCACTGTAAATAACTAGTATTGTGCTGAATTAATTAGTGTTTTGAGATCTCAGGAGTACAGGGCAAATTAGTCATGTAAATGCTTTCACATTTGTAGACATTTCCTCTAATTCTTCATCTTTGCTACGCGTATTCTCCCTCTGGAAGAAAGAAGTTGTGATTTGTATCACACATTGTTCAGACTTGTTGAATTGAATGCAATACAATCCAATTTGTATCGTGGGCACCAGTAAAAAGTCAATTTTCCAATCAAATTGTATGCAGTCATCACAGCTATGTTGTTCACTATAAACAACTACTGAATGGCAAATACGTCTCTTCTAATGGGGACGTAGTTTCTATTTAAGCGTTTCCCAAAAGTCAGCAAGTGTTATCATATGCTTATTTCAGTAGTTAAGGAGAATTTTTCTTGCCTCTGACATCTAGCTAGGTATTTTTGTCTAGTTTTCCCTAAAACTGAAATAGTCTTCCACAAAGGTTTTCCTTGTTTTTGAGAATAACATAATTGGTTTCAAACCTAAATTTCTTTGTAGATTACATTGTACTTGTGATGGAACAAAAGAAAAAAGCCTTGAAATTTGGAAGAGTCTGCTCTGAGTTTGGCTTGATCTTTCAAAGATTTTGGTGTACTTGAGTTTTGGAGTTACAAACATTGTACTCTACACGGGGTTTTTCACTTAAGAGACAATGTAATTTTGTAATAGTTGCTAATGCTTTTATTATTCCAAACTCTTAATTGTAATTATATTGTAGCCAGATAATTTTTCATATATCTTTTAATTATATCAAATTTGTAATTTGAGTAAGAGACCAGCTGAACTGGAGCTGTATTAAAAGTAAGAAGTAGAAAGGTTCTGCTGTCTATGATACCTCCAGGAGATGAATTTTGTATATTGAAAAGTTATACCTCTCCTTTGCTTACAGAAATGAATTTATTTTATGTTTTGAGGTTTAATGAATGTGATATAAATGTATACATACTGCTCAGTATGTGTATTTATATATATCTATATTTATATGTTAGCTTTGCAGTCTTTTCCACATATGGAAGAATTTTTTGAGATCATGTTTAGCTATATAAACCTCTCCTCCTCACTTCCCCTGAATGTGTGTGTTAGAATATACAGCACTTATATAGAGGTTTACATTTATCTTATATTTCCTACTAGAAAAATTAGCTGCCACCATCATAGTCTAAAATAGGTCTTTAGACCAGCTGAAAGAGCCAAAAATGCATTTCTGGGAGACAGTAACTTGATAACAAAAGTTGCATATCTGGCGCTGGTTACTTAAGTGAGATAACATGTCACAGGCTTTCACTACAAAGGGGACCATAAATTTTTGCATTGCAAATCTGATTTCACGGACCACTTCTTGTAAGAAGCATTGGGTTTCCGCTTCATCTAGTGATAAAGCTTTAGAATGCATGAGTATCTGGTGAAACATCTTATTCATGTTAATGCTGGTCTGGGCGTTGTAAAGTAAGTGGTCAGAAACAACCTTCCGCTTACCCCCATCACCAGTATTTATGTTTGATTTTAAGCTAACTATATACAAATACAACAAATGATGAGGTGGGTTTTATGGTCGTGTTCGTAATTGGATGATGTATGGTTACTTGTGACCTCTTCTGTTATGAATAGGTTTGAAAATAGCCCTGTGACATAAATCCATATTGCTGAGGCAGTTTTAAGATTTATTCAACTTTTTGAATATACAAAAGAAACGTAAAATAAAGACCTCCTGCAAGTCTGCACACCAAAGCCTTAACTGAATCCACTGTTTGTCTGTCCCCTTGCCAGTTACAGACCCAGTTCTCCAAGTCATTCATGCACAAACCTCTTCTGTAGCCAATTGTTCTGTCTGTGGAGAGTTTGAGAGATTAGGCCTCCGCTATGTTTGCTTCTAGGAATTGAGTAGCAGATAAAAATCTCAGTAGCTCTGAAAGATTCCGATTTTAGGCTGAGTTCTTGATCTAAAAGAAACGTCATTACTTAGCAGGTAGATTTCTGTGTCACAAGGGGAAATTAATATTTGTTAATGTAATTGTTTGCTGGAAGTAGGACAGTTTCACAGTCCAGAGCCAGCAGGTACGTGTTTAATGACCCATTAGTAGCCATAGATAATAAGGAGAGTGGTGTAAATCAGTCATCAGAAAGTTAGTTCAAGAGATGAGCAGGTTATCATTAGATTTATTTAACCCAACTTAAGGCATTAATTCATAACGAACCGGCACATGAAAGAGAAATGTGATGAGCCTTGTCAGGGTCTTCTATTGTGGGAAGAGAGCCAGAAAAGCTTAGCTTGCCAAGTTTTTAATGTTGGCTGTGTTGCAAAAGCTTTTGTCTGTAAGGATTTATTTATTGTAGATTGGGATTTTTAATTTTTATTCAAAGAATGCATTTTACAAAGATACTCGCACGCCATAAAAGTGAAGAGGTGTTTGTAGTAATTCTGTGTTGTGGAGGTGCTTGCTTTCTTCGTTTTTGAGTCGGGTTTACTACATTCTTCACTTCAGGAAACCAAATTTTATACACCAGTGAGCCTCATAATAACGAAGAATTTTGATACCTCTGAGTGCATCTGCATTAGGGTGTTAGTTCTGATGAAGTATCCGTATTTGAATCAAATCTCCTGATCATTCCCACCTACTGCACTGTGGTTCACATCCAGAAGTGCTTGGACTGGGCACACTGAATTCCTTTCTGATTAAATTTGATTGAAACATGCATTCCAGTAGGTCCCCCAACAAAATGAAGTTGCTAAAGGCCACTCAGTCTTTAAGTCAGAGCAAAATTAATCCAGAATATCTCCTCAAGATAGATGTATGGAGTAGATTCTGATTCTCAATACTAGTTGTATTGGCTGTTGCTGTTGCAGTACAGTGGTAACTATAACCTCTTGCAACTATTTTATGTTCACCAGTAATCGAGGATGCTGGGCACAGAATGGTTATGAATAGGCTTATAATTTCTGGAATCTGATTATTAAAATTTTTTAGATATACTTAATCATGCAGACCATGATTAAAGTCACCCTTTCTTACCTGCTGTGTAAAGTAGCCCCATTTTTCTGAAGACCACTGTCTCAAATTTACCACTGAAACTCATGAACCTTCTCAGCCATCAGGCTGAGAAATGTGCCCACAAAACTTGTATTAAGATCTTTATCCCAGCTTTCTGCACCTGTGCACAGTGTTTTCCAAGCACTATTCTTTCAGTTCCTCATCTTGCTACTTTGAAGCCAGTTTGAGGTTTTAATGCTAGATTATGTGGCAATTGGATCAGAAGAGTAAATCATAACACTAGATATTTATTTTTAAGATGTTAATCAACTACGATACATAGCAGCGCAGAAAAAAGAAAGGTCCAGCAAAAGAATGAGATTAAATAAATTCACTAATAACTCATAGATAGTCCGTGTATGAAGGGTTTCATAGGACTTGGGATTATACTACTGTACTGTACCTAAATATATCTGTCCAAATCAGAGACTTGGATGTCAGTCCTAAAAATACAAGGCATTCAGATATTAAATATCTCAAATTTCTTTAATTTTATAATAATTCAGTGGGTGTACTAATTTATCAATTCAAATGGTGCTTCTTGAATTTTGGGGTTTCCGTTTTGCTTGTGTGTATTTGGGATTTTCCTTTGCAGTTTCTCTCATTGAGTTGCTGTTCTTGACCCTATATACCAACGAAATGTCCCCGTTGAAAAAGCAGTTAATGTACACAAACATTAATCAAAAATTGCTTGATTATAGTTTATTGTTTGAAAGAGCCATAGATTAATGATTCCCTAGGATACACACAGATACGAAACACTAAGCACATTTCTGGAAGCTTCTGATCCAGTATTAATAAATGATAAGGATAACTGCAGCTTTTTTTTCTCAGTGTCTCAAGAATGCAAAATTAGTATAATAAACACTATTTGCCTCAGAACATCAGTGAAGAATCCTGTATTATTACATTATTCTGATGTTATCTGTTTTATATTGTTTGCAATCTTAGCTTCTGGATAGAATAGTTCATTCAAAAACCTACAAATCTGATTCTTTAATCCAGTGCTTTTGGGTAATTGTTCCAATCCATACAGAAAAATCTGTAAAGCCTGTAACACTAAGTTAGGTTTTAAACCATTAAATATCCCACAGGCAGCGGTATGAGAAGGATGGTTGAGTCTCATCTTGTAACTTTGATCCAAAGCATAGGAAGGAGGTAGTGAGGTCTTGAAAAGAACCTGTCTGCATAATGAGACCAGTAAGTGATCAATGAGTTCTTGTAATATTCCTTTAAGATCTTGCATCTCTGCGTTCCGTTCAATTAAAAGCGACAGTGTGTATCATGAAATTATGGTTCTTTGATGTCATCCTATTTTTTTTAAAGGAAAAAAATACATATCCTATATCTGTAGGATTTTTTTCTTGTCTCCTCAGCTATCAACAACCACCAAGTATTTTTAGGTTAGTGCATTACCTAGCATCAATACATGACATAATTATCAAAAAAATATCATATTAGGTAATAAAGCTCACAATTATGAAATACCGGGCCTTTTTAATAGGTGAGAAAAAAGATAGAATAGGATTTTTACTAATTGTAGATGTTGAAGGTGAAGTGGATCATGATCATAATCTGGACCTGAGCTTTTTCTTCAATAAACCTTTATTTTTTAAAAAAATTTTTTTAATACAGTTAGCCATAGCTATTATTAGAAAGTGTCCAAGTGTCGATTAAATCTTCAAATCATCCTTGAAAAATATTTACCATAGTTGCGGTGTAATTACATCCTATACATCTCTAGCTTTTTCCAGCTAGAGAAAAGAGCTGTCTCCATTTCTATATGCGTTAGTTAGTAGTGATCAATCTTTCATTGTTTTCTGAGTGACCACTTAGCTTGAGTCTCTTTTGTTTGTCACTGCCAAGTTTATTTTTCAGTAATTTTGTAGCTGTTTCCTGGTCTGGTTACAGCCTTTCAAATATTCACAAGAATATGACTTGAGCACCAAATGTGTAATTCTACTACTGGTCTTAGGTTACCACATAGAGTTATAGCAAACCTTGTGATTTTTGTTTCTCTGCCTGTATTTGTCCTTGTAAATTCAAGATGATATCCCATGTTCACCTTCACCACGATCTGTAAAGCCCTTTTTGATAACATTAATTTCAGATGCAATCTCCTGTCTTCTAAGTTTACCCAGTACATTTTCAAATGATGAGTTCGTATACATGATTTTAGTCATACGCATACGTGATTGATAACATTTATTCAGCTAATCCTAAATATGTTGACTTTTCCAAGAAATCTTTGTCAGAGCTTTTTTCAGATCATGGGAACGCAGAGCAAGTTTGGTATGAGGAAAATCTGCAGGTCCCCTTCCTTCTCCAGCAACATTCATTCTATATAGAGTTAATTTTGCTGACACTGTGTCTTGTGGCACATAATCAAATGCCTTACAGAAATCTCAGCGTATTATTTCAGAGCACTTATCTTATCAAAAAGAGTCTCTATGTAATTGAAAAAGATAGAAAGTTATTTTGACAGGACCAGCACTCAATTTAGGGATGTTGATTGACGTTAACCGAGCTCCAGTTTTTAATTTATTGCTTATTGTATATCAGGATCAGTGTCAAACTATGTAGTCTGTAATTTCCCATAGTGCTTTTTCAAAATATTTGACCATAATTCATTTTTCAGCTCTTCTAGAATTCTGCCAAAAAGAGATCTCACAAATAATTAAAGTAAAAATGAACGTCTGCCTGTTTGAAGAATTATAATAAACAGCAAAACAGCTGTATGTAGTTAGGAGGAGTCTTCTGAAAATGTACTGAGTTGCCCATTTTGTTGATTTTTGCTATTTTAAAAGATATCACCAAAGATTAACCTAATGCGTTCTGTTAGTGAAATAGGATCAAACCACTCAGTGGAAATGAAATCCTTCAGTCTTTCTTCAACCTTTAGTCTGGCAAAACTCTAGTCAACTTCAAAGTCAATTCAATTAGCGTTAGTGGGCCGGAATAAAAGTAGCTCCCACAGAACTGAGGGGGAAGGACTCGTATTTTCAGTGAGGGAAACCCAGCTCATTGGAAGTTTTACAGAATCTGTCCCTTTGTTTCAAAAATAAATAAGAATATTCAGGCCTTACTGCGTCTTTGCTTTGTGGTGTAGCTGTGCAGACCTTATAACGAAGATGTGTTCCAAGTCAGCTGTAAAAAGTTTACCCGTATTTCTTCTGTGTTAAACGATAGCTAAGTTTATAGTGGACTGTCAAATTTCTTTACTTAATTCAGCAGCATTCAGGACATCTATCTTAACATCTGGTTTTTAATAACAGTTGACATCTGGGAGCTCTTTTTTTATTCCAAGAATGGACTAGCAACAGCAGTGATACTGGCAGTGTATATTTGCAGGCTAAAAATCCTGTCCATTTCAATCATAATTAATTACCATTCATTTTATTTAGGTTTTAGGTTTGTTTAAGTGCCAACAATATTTTGCGCCAGCTAACTTCCAAAGATTTGAAACTGTAGAATGTAATCTTTTAATGTTTCTAGAATAATAATGGGTGAATTCTAAGGATATCTAAAATGGTATGACTTTTAAATTCTCTAGAAGCTGGCTATGACATCAGAATTTGGCACAGTAGAACTATATCTAGATATAGATAGGCATATGCATATCTGTGTGTATAAAGAATCATAAACCCCCCTATTCTTCAGTGAATATGTCCAACGAAGAACATTTCATTCTCCTGGTTTAGTGGATGTATTTTATTTTATTCTTTTTAACTTCAAGTTTTTAATAAATGTAAAGAAAAACTTAGGGCTTTCAGCATATCTACAGTAAAATAATCCGGTTTAGAATCAAATTGATGAAATTGTCATGATTTCTTGTAGTTGTCATTAATGTTACCTATCATTAAAACACTAAATAAATGAGTAATCCTAATGGTTCAAAAATGGAAAAGAAAGGATAGTAACAGTGTAATAGTATTGAACAATTTGCAGTGTTAAAGGATTGCTTAAAAGATAAATTTAATTGATAGCACCGTAGAAAATTATACTTCGCTAGTGATAGATTGAAGAGTTTTGTATCTTATAACCTAACTGAATGTAAGATAATTTGATTGCAGTAATTACTTTGTTTACTTATAAGGTTTGATTTATTTCTGCTCTGAATGCTGGTTTGACTTGCGTGCAGTCGAAAAATAGGTAATCTTTTAATATTTAATCTTATAATCTACTTCCTACACACTGCTTTAACTGGGTGGGAAGAAGATTTCCGTCACTGTTCTTGTTTTTTGGTTGCTATAGATTCAGATTCTTGCATACTTAACACAAACTTGTTGAGCTGTTTTCACTGGCTTACATTAAAGAAAAAAAAAAACCCAGCAAACATATTTTTAACAGGCAAGGAAATTGTATTTTATATGCATCAAAGTAACTAACCTTTTCTTCTTTCATTCCAATGCGATCATCGTCTCTATGCATCAACCGGTGTCTGGCACTCAGGATGATGAGGAGGGTATATGGGCATAGCCGTTCCTATAAACCAAAGTTCCAGTTTTGTTTTGAGGGGTGAGAAACTCTCTTTTCTATCTCTTTCAAGTTGCAATCTAATTTTTATTGTTTTGTTTTAAACTGCATGGAGCTGTGTGTTTCTTGACAAGTTTGTTTTTTAAGCCTGTAAAAAAGGTTTTCTCATATGGAATGAACAACGAGAAACTATGTCTAATGTTTGATTGGTCAAATGGCTTATTTTTTTCATAATCTATTTTGGTTAAACGTGTAGGTAGGTACAAAACTTTAAAAGGAGTGTATTTGTATCTGGTTTTATCTGTTAACAATTTTCTGGTTTCAGTAGATAAGTATTTCTTAAAATTGCTATAACATCTTGTAAATCACTGTAAGAAAACTGTATTAATTTTGCAGAAAGAATATGAAAGTTTGATTCATAAAATATTCCACAGATTAAGCATGCAATTTTACTGGAATAGAATTTATAATATATATGGAAAAAAATGCAACTGTTAAGCTAAAATGATCTAGTGAAATTTTAAGATAAGAGGAGATCCTTGGTAAGGAAATTACAATTTGTCTATGCAATAAATGTTGCCTGAAATAACCGATGGACTCACATTTGTACCATAATTTGGTTGTGATATTTAAATGTGGTGCAGCTGATTTTGTTTGTCTCTTTCAGCTATGAGTAAACACTCTATTGTTGCTGTGTGTCAGGTATTGATCGATGCATATTCGCTGTTTTGGTGCTTGCCTTTGAAGCTGTGGGTAATCTGCAGCTCACGAGCACCGCCGTTTCGACATTGCTGAGACCATCAGGCCTGGTGGTTTGCTCATAGAAAATGTACTCATGTCACTGCTTCTTACTGGAACAGTTCTATTTACTACAGGGGGACCGTTCAGAGGAGCAAAATCGACTCTATTTGTAAAGGTTATGTGTTATTAAAGCTGCCGTATGTTATATTGCTTTGGTCCCTGTCACACCAACTTGAAGACGATAGGATTTGGTTTTTTTCCAGTAGTTTAATAAGACACGTTACAAGTCAGTGTTCTGTTTGACAGGAATAAAACCTCCAAAGTTATTTTTGTTCTTATACACTTGCTTTTTAGAATAGTTGTGAGGTGTAAAATTAGCACCATCCATAATGACTAATTTACGTTTTATTTAAAAAAATCAAACTGTTGAAGCTTTCTATCACAGAGAATTTTAAGATTCATCTACTGTAAAGTAAAATAACAGACGTTGTGATATCATTAACATTTGGAAAAACCAACCTTGGCTCATCAGAGTGTAGTTATAAACCTTTTTTGCTTTTGTGCTTTCTGTTTTGAATGTCATGCTTGTACAGATTGTATGAGAACCTCTGTGTTTATTGATAAACATGTTGCATGTGGTAACAGTAGGAAAGGATGTGACTCATATTCTGATTTTTTTGGTTACACTTTTTTACTGACAATAAGCAGCCTTAAAAGGAACCTAGAATGGTTCTTTTTCACATAAGAATGTAAAAAAGGTTTATGGGTTTTCTTAATGTTGTGTTTTAAGTAATTAGCAATTCTGTTAACTGCAACTGCATGATAATTTAATAGCAATTTCTGATGTTCTTTAAAAGTAACGTGATTTTCAGCTGTTTGTCAGCATCATTCTATGGCTTTGGTTGTGGAGAGCAGATCTTTGTTTATTTTCCAGGCCTGTATATATTTCCAATTTAAAACCAGACAGTCTGCTTTAACTCTTTTGTTCAAAATCCAACGTAATTAATCTGGTACCGTCACAGACCGGACTGCTGACAAATAACTCACAAAAGAGACACTTAGAAAATATATACTTAGAAAAAGTAATGGATCAACTTTTTTATTCCTCATGGACTTGAGTGTTAACGGTTTGTTTTAGCTCTCTCCACTCATCTAGCTCAGCAATGGGGGCTGCTCAGGTAGAGCTGAGCTTCTTAGGTCTTGTACTAAACTGGAGGAGAACTGGATTTAGTTCTCAGATGTTTTCCTGAGGAGTAAAATTATGACATAAACTACTTCCCAGGTCGTTATTCCATCTTTATGATGTTTGAGTGGAGCAGGATCGAAAAATTACTTGATTGTAAGATAATTTTGTGGTATTTTCTGTGACATAGAATAAAGCCCTGGATTGTTTAAGGAAATAAAAATTTTGAATAATAGAATTATTTCCTGTTTCTACTTACAATCAATACTGACAATCAAAAGGCTGATACAATCGAATCTCGCAGACACCGTCTTTGTAAAATAAGTGTTTTCCACATTTGTTTGCTTTGTAAAAAGTCTGGATGTTATAACTAGTTCTGTTATAACTTGCTTTTAGAATCTACTTTATAAGGCCGTAATGACAAATTGGAAGGAATATTGCCTGTGATTTAATTTTGAAACATTTGAATAAATTCTATTGCTATTTAAATGAGATACACAAGATTTGTCTTGGATGCATATGGCTCGAGGCTAAGTGAATTCAGTAGCTCAAGTAGTTAGTAACCAGAGTGAAATGAGCTGTCTTGAATGTGACATTACTATTTAAAAGTGGCATTGTTTACATGAGTCGAATATCCAAGTAAGTGATTACAATTTATCCATTTCTGTGTGCAGTTTTGAAACTCTAGACATAAATTCTTCACTACAGAGAGCTCTGTCCTGTGTTCTTGACAGTGCATGTAAGAGGAGTCTGGGTACTCTTCTCACCAAGGCAAGATGATAAAACTAAGCCAGGAATTATGGGTGCACAGTTCACTGCCATTATCTTCATTGCACTGCGGCCGCAGGATTAGGCGGGATGAGTCGACTCTTTTTGCGTGATAGTAGTAGAGTGGATGAGTGGTTGAACTGGTGAACTTTCAGCACCCTGTTGAAATAGATGTGAAACTAGATAAATGGAAATGGAAGGAGATGGTGATTTCATCTCTATGTAGGAAGGAGCTGATTTCAGTCTTCGTAATGTTAGGACTCTTAAAACAGCCCTTAATTCATGGGTTTAGACATGATTTTACCATTTTTGCTCTCTTTCTCCTGTATTTTGTAACAAGTAGTGTGACTGAGGGAAATAAAATCTATGAGTTAGCTGAGCATATATTGAAACGTAGACGATACAATTAAATTGGGTATATATCTTGTTTAGAAAAGCTTTTTTAATATTTTTACTCCAGACTTCTATCTGAAGCTCATTGTGAACATGAGAAAAGCAAGAAACCCAACAAGAATGAACATGAGGGACATATATTTTTATATTTTGGAGAGTTAAAAATCAGTGAAGTCTTTTTAAACTTTACCACTTCAGTGCTCAAATACTACTGAAGTGTGGCATGAAATGGTGGAAATGTAGAGTGACGGGTTGAGGGTGTGTTGTAAGGTTATAGAGAGCTTGTTCTCATTAAGGAACAGAAGAGGTGTTCAGGGATATCTCACTGGCCAGCAAATTTGTTAGCAGATGTACCTGCACTAGTTGGGGCTTGTTAGAAACAGGATCTCTTCCCGTCTCCTCACCCTTACAAAGTTAAAAAAATGAAAATCGGGAGGTGATGATAAGTTTTAAGAATTAAATCTATATAACAGTCTATCACGGGTGACTGAAGCCGCGTGACTCTCAGAAAGTACAATTCGTGGCACCGCTGACGTGTGCAGGTAGAACACAAGTGCTTGTTTTTGCCTTTCCAGTTCCTAGCACTGAAGTGCAACAGATACTGGAAGAACAGGACTTTGCCACAAGTTGTCCATGTGTGTCTGTAATGGAAATCAACACAAAACCTGTTTGGACAAGTATTTTGTTTGTACAGTACTGTAGACTTTATTCTTTGTCAGATGTGAAGTAAATCAGATATTTAAAATTATATTCAGGGGTGTTTGGACAAGTTTATTGTCTGTTATATCCTTAGAGCGCGGTTACCTTCGCATTTGAAACAAAGAGGGACCAAAGCTTCTGCCTGCCAGAAAATGATGTCTAGTGCTTTTGAAAATATAATCATAAAGGTGGTGTGCTAAATTTGAATTTAGGAGCTGAACATACAGTCTGTAATTTTAAAATTCTGCCCTAATAGTCACTGTGGAGGCGTTCTTCAGGAGACATTAGTGAAGAAAAACCCCTTCAAAGCAGGAGTTGTCTACAGAATGGGCGAAAGATTGAAGCTTCTTAATTATTGCCCAGGCAAATATTCACCGTTCTTGTCTAACTAATGGATGTGTTTTGTTTGTGTTTTCAGGGAGGAGGATGGGAAGCTCTTTTAAAACAAATCTGGTGCCTAGCTTTGTCTTTGTTGAGATGTGGTAAACAGTTTTCTTTCAAGATGTCCCTACCAATAGGAGAATAAAGCATAACAAAATTTGGCCATGTTGCTGTGTAAGGATGTGTTTAAAGACATTAAGTATTAGCTATTGTTCTGGGATTTGTTTTCATTATTTCAAGTCAAGTTATTTGTAAATAATATATTTTTCTTTATGTTTGGATATTCAATTTAGCCTGTTTTGGAAAAAACATGTTGACTTTGAAACGAGTCTCGGTAGCATTCAAAGCAATGGAACAATAAGGAGCTTGACTGTTCACAGTGTTCATTTTAGTTCTTGCATAGACTGTATGAATACCAGCTCTATGCCTAATTAGTTAAATGGGTCTCTTGCTACATTGACTGGAGCCCAAGGGCGTTTTGGATTTGTGAATTTTTAGATGTTGTTTTACTGCAGCTTGGTTTTTACTAAACAAAAGGAGGAACCTCCCTATGAATGTTTGCTTGGCAGACAAGGGACAGATTTGTGACTAGTCTTCACTCCTGTTAAAATACTTTTATTCATAATGAAAGACTTTCGGTGGTTTTATTTTAATCGGAAAATCTTATATCCGTTAAAAAGTTACCTTTCTTTTTTTTCTTAAAAATCTCGTTACTACTGACAGTATTTTCAGGTATTAATTAGTTGCCCATCATCGAAGACAGAGATCTTCCATTAAAAGTACTTAGGAATTTATTTGTACGTGTTTGGTTATTTTTTATTGATTATACACTGGAAATAAGTGAATCGCTTGACAAACACAGAACTTTTCCTGTGTTTCCTATGGAATGGAAGGTCAGTGAAGAAGATCAATGTGTTGTGTTACAACACTGCTATGACCAAATGCATTAGACTTAAGGTCAGAAATGGAAACCCCGGGACCACTGAAGTTGATGAGAGTCTTGTTATTTATTTCAGTACTGTTAAGTTTTCACCCAGAGCAGTTTCTGTCATTTTATTTGTTCACCGTCTTAGTAGAAAAAATCTGTATGTATACATATACATATTCTCAAAGAGATTTGTACAAACTAAATGCCTTTTACTTTACTCCAACGAGCGTTTATCTTATCTTATCCTTGGTATTTATGAGATACCAAATAACCCTCATGTCTAGCTATAGAACTTTATTACGTGAATTCAATGGTATTTTTGTCTGTCACTTGTATTTTAGCTGTGTGAGTCAGGTCGTTCTGCCTGAACTTTGGCCTCAGCTTCTTCACTGCAGGTGCAAAAGGTGTGCAAACAATCTGAAAATGTAGCTGATGAACTAAACTCCAAAGCTTTTGATGTAGTCAGCCTAAAGACAACGGTCACAGGGCCTACAATCATCAGTCAGGCTTTTTTATAATCTTGCATAGTAAAAATAAATAAATAACAGGTTGACTCTAATAGAGCAATTTTTAACACCATAGGAAGTAAGAAAAGGCAGTATGTATTTTCACACCTAAACTTTGTTTCGAAATGTTATGGTTGCTGTAAACAGGAGTAGATAATCACTGACTTCACACTGAAAGAAGTAATCACATAATCTACAAATAGTTTAATATCTGAAGCTAAAAAACCCAGCAGTTCTGCCAAGCTGAGCCAAGCTAGCTAAACAGCTTATGTACCAGTATTATTTCAAAACAGGTATTTTTGACTAAAAGGAGCAAACTGCTCACTTGGGCAGCTTTAGTGGAAGATCTGAAGAAGACATAGTCTTAGAAGGGGGAGGAACAAGTAGCTGGAATTTCTTTCAACAATGTATGTGGTTGTAGATGAGGGTATCCGTCCACAGCCTAAAGCCACGGGCAGAGCACTCAACAAACAGCCGTGCCAGTCGATGATGTTATTACCATCCACCCTTATGTGCTTATTACTGTTTTTCTGCTTGAGATGTCACCATCCCAGGTCTCTCAACAGAAGAAATCACTCCCATCGATCCCATATCAACTTCAAGCAAGCTGAGCTAGGTTGAACAGTGATGAATACCCATCCATCGAGCAAGCTGGTTCATCATTGCCTGCTGTGGATTAGAGAACACACTGCTGTTTCTGACTTTCTGTTGGAAACTTGTGTGGTAACACCCAGCTGATGGTTAGTGGAGAGGACCTAGTGACAGTAACATCTTCAAGTGGAAAAGCTCAGTCTGGGAGAGAATTATGTCCATAAGCTAAAAACCAAAAGATCCTTGCTGAAGTCACTTTATCTTCAAAGGCTCTTGCACCAATTTAGGTAATCAGGTTATTAAAATAATTTAAGCTAAACCAGTGCACTTTTTCTTGTTTAACTAATCAGAATCAGAACGTCTTTGTTCGTTTTGGAGATAGACATATTCTTACCAGATGCAAGCACGGAGGTCAGTATTAAATGGTATTTTCCATTTTATAGAAGAGCTATAATTTTGCATAGTAAATCTGAGTTAAATTCTAGGGAAACCAATCCCTAAAAAAACCCCAACCAAGCAATAAAAAAGCCTCAGCAAACTCCTAGTTTGGATAGATCTTGCAAAAAGTCTTTGCTGGGCCAATTATATTGACAGTATGACTAATTTTGTCACTCATATTTTTAGGACCTTGAAAAGCATTAGGTGATAAATCTCAAAGCTGAAAGCTTTGCTCTTCGTAGCAGATCCTGAAGTCTATCTGGAAGTGTTTACAAATGACTGCTGTTCCCTAAAGTGGCTGAAGCCTAAATCTTTATTTGTTGCAGCTATCAAAGAAGTCCAGTCCCATTCTTCATGCAGTGTTTTACGTCTGTTGACCTGGCTCCTGCACGTGAGCTTTTCATGAGGGTTCATTTTAGTTCTAAGAATATGGACAGGGTCAAATGTAAACACTGAGGCACGTTTTTAATGATTTAGGAATTCTGTTAGTTAAGACGATTTTGATTATGGCAGTCAGAGGCTTTAGGTCTGACTTGCATTGGTTCTGTACCCCTGTATAAGTAATAACAGATCCTAACATTTTGATTCAATTAAGTTGTGTTCAAGCCTTTCGGGTGGAAACTGCTCTGAGATTGCCCTTATATTTTTTAATGTAATTTAGTATTTTGTCTCACCTGCATTAATTGTGGGGAAAAAAAGGATAAAGGTGTAAAGTTTCACTCCTTTTACAAATTATTTTTATAATAGTTCCTAATCCAATGTTGGATGTTACTCCAAAGTTATGCTACTGAAAGAATTTTTTAACAACTCTCTGAATTTTAATCTCTGCCTAACTCTACACTGTAGTTACGATTTGAATCTGTGGTTAGACTTAATGAAAATATGATTCCTTATCCACCCTATTTAACTTACCCTCACCCATACTCTGTCTGCGGCTGATGAAATCATTGAGAAATTTAGGTAGATCCTGCAGCACTCATTTGTAAAATATTTATTGATAGGTCATCCCTTTATAAACTTATAAAACTGCTTGAAATTTGTTTGCTGTTCTGTACCAGTTTTCTCTGCCAAACCACATTCGGTATTTATTCCATCTTTTACACAATTCTAGGCATTCATCCTCTATGAGATCTTTTTCTTCGTTTGTAAATCTGCTTAATTCATAAAGTCAGCAGCAGTAACTTTAATAAGAAACTGTCTTAGCGTTAACTATTTTATAATTCAAATTAACTGGTTTACAGTTTCAGTGTTGAAGGCTTGTAACGTATTTTCAAATTTGTAATTATTAGATGGAAAGATATTTAGGACTTGAATTGCCATTCATTTTTAAAAAAATGATAAATGCTAAAAAAAGCAGTAATAGTTTTAGAATTGAACCTGTCAACCAAAAAAAAGCCTGCAACTGACTGCAACAGAGGGAAGGGCTCATTCTCAGAGGGCTAATTCTTTTTTTCAGTTACATCTCTTCTACTTGTTTAATACCTTCTCTATTTTTTAATTACAAGAGAAGACTACTTGTTGAAATACGACAGTGTCTTATGAAAACCTTGTCTTCTGGCTTTGTAGGACAGACAGGTGCTAATATGAAAACTACTAAGGTTTTATGTGACTCCTTCACAGATACTGTCTTATTGTTTGAAGGAATTTTGAATTTTTATCTAGAAATGGTGCTTCGATATATGAATTAGAAAAACACCCTTTCTTTTCTTCTCGAAAGGAGTGTAATCTCTAAGAACGTATTTTAAGACAAGCTGAGTGAGAGCCCTGCCTTAGTTACAGATAATCTACAGAGAAGAAACATGAGCTCTCATATATTTAACTGCTGTTAGCACCAAAATAAAGTGACTACTCTCAACTGTACATTTACCTACATACTCTTGTTTTTCCTTGTGGATTGATAGGTTTAAATGTACTGATTCTCTCCTTGACTCTGTCTGGCACACTTGGATCTAAGGTTGAAGTGTTCAGGAGCTGCACGTGTTGCAGGATTGCAGCAAACTTGATCTTGCAGGTTTAACTGAAATGTTGTTTCCATTTTGAAGTCTGTCATACGGGCGTACCGCAAAGGGTGTTTGGATTTAGCGCGGGTGTCTTCGGTGGTGGTTTGCAGCAAGTAACAGAATACTGGGAATAAAGAAAAGTCCTGAAATGAATCCCTCCAGCTATGGGCCAGCTGAGAGCTGGAGAGACAGGATGTAAAGTAAAACCAGTACGTGTCCCTTTGATCAAAGGATAGATTCCCCACCACCACCCAGCAGGTGATTTACATACAAGTACACTCTCCCCTAAATGGGCTGATTGGACCAAACTGTCTGCTTAGCACCCACAAAGCAAGCCTCTGCTAATAAACTGGTGTTAGAAATATTTCAGATGCTGGGTTTGTGTATTCAGATGCGCCAAGTTCTGTGATCTGATGCACTTACGTTGCCACTAAATCATCTTAGAATATGAAATTCTTTATAGGAAGAATTAATAAGCACCTTATGAAATCATTTTATTGTCAGAAAACAAACTCTTTCATGAGTAAATTATTACGTAGTTTTCAGTTGTGTATGTTTTTTGTATTTGGAAGAATTATGAATAGTCAACTGCACCATAAATTCTGAGTGTAGTGAAACAATAACGTAGGGTGTGGTTGTGCATGGTCTTATGCACAAAAGCCGTTGAGAAACAGACTTTACCAACTGGAAAATCCGTAAGCCACAGGCTGCTTTTACTTCAAAAATAATGGCATGGGGTGTTTCACTTTGTTTCTAGAAGTATCATGCTAGGTTTAGAAGCCTTTATTTTCTCAGTTTCATCTGATTTTATTTATTATGTGCCAAAAAATATGTTTGTTAAAAAGGAAGGACGTAGCACGTGAGGCCACCACTGCCCTGAAGGATTTACAGTGCAGGAACACACTAACGTCAGTGAACTCTGTCCTTGTCCTGCTGACTTCTTTAAGGACAATGTTTCACACAATAATTTTTAAAAATGCGAGTACCTCAACTATATTATGACTATGAATTGTTTTCCTGTAAAAGCCCAAATACAATGACTGAAATCTAAATCTGAACCACCTCCACTATGTTTTGCTATTAGTATGGTAGAAAAATCTCATCAGTGAATGCCTCTCTCATAAGTAGCCACTAGGGAACATAGTCTAAAAAAATTTTATTCAAAATTCATCGTAGCACAAATATTTTTATATGAAAGGTAATTGATCCATCTCTCTCCCCAAGCAACAGCTGCCCCGTATCATCATTCAGAACAATATACTTCAAAAAATGGAACGTGATAAGCTAATTACTAAGCAAACTATATTTTCATAATTTTATTATGTGAGATCAAATGCTGCGTATATACGTATCAAATACACTAATATCCTAGTATGCCAGTATCCTGCTAGCAATGATTAAGTATTTATACTTTTGCCCAAGAACTTTACATTCTTCTTAATATAATGATTGAATTTTTGAAGCAGACAAAGATGCATTGCCAGATTCTAAACCAACTTGAAATAAATAAATGTTAACCAAAAGAGAGGCCAGCATTCCAGAAATAAAATGTGAATGTGTTATTCTAGAAAATAAAGTCCCCCAGATCAATACAACCCATATTGGATATTGACTTTGTAGTTGTCTGATGGAAGACTGCACTAGGTGCTTTAGTGTTGGTATTATAATGCAATTTTACTGAGCTTCTGCTTAAGAAAAATATTATTTATCAATGAGTTGCTTTTCCTTAGAAGCAGGAGTTGGAACAGAAACCCTCCGAATCAGCAGGAGGGGTGTTTGACAAATTAATGTAATTTAACAGGATGGTATAACATCGTTTTAAAATGTTATTTACATATTGGTTTTTACATTCTTTTCACAAATGGTGGGTAGAGTGTGCAGAATTTGCAAGAACTTAATTTTCTCTTGGCAAATGTTTCAAAGATTAATGGTCAGGTACTTCCAAGACTGGTGTTTTAAATGATGACAGATGAATAAAGGCTTTGTAGGCAGGAGAAAACAGGTGCTGAGATGCAGAACGATTTATTCTGTGTATTTTGAGGCTTTCTTTAATAGTAGAAAAGCTGCTTTCTTCTTCAGTGACTCGTTTTGTGTTGGTTTATGACTTTAGTCCATCTTCTGTGACACACTGCTCAAAGTCCTCTCGTGACAGAGCTTAACAAAGCATCACCGAGCGTGCTGATGTGCAATCCCGGCTGCCAATCACTTGGTCCCTAAGCAGACGGGCGCTGTCCCGAATGTCCTCGGGGTGAATTCTTGTTTGCGTTTCCTTTACAAATGCCCACGGTTGTTATTACACCTGCTGGTGTTCAGTGTCATTGACCTCTCACCTAATGTACAATCAGGTGCTTTTTTTTTTTTTAACAGGCAACCTGGCATTTAGCCCACTTAAATTAGGTTCATTTTTCATGGACTGCTATCTGCCAGAAAGCAAACTGGGGAAAAGGCGGTCAAAGTAGGGATTTTTCAAATGTGAATGTTTCCTGGAAGCTGCTGTTGCAACTTAGACATGTCATTCAAATTGCGTGTTACTGCCTGTCTTCTTTCTTAGCAAACTAATTGTCTTTTATAAGTACTTGCTTTTCCAAATGTCTTTGCATCAGTTTTGCATGAAGTTGCTGCATGCGTATTTTTGTTGCCAAATATTGTTGCAAGCAAGAAATAAATCACTATGCTGTTTTAAAAGCATATTTTGCCCAGATGCTGCTTTGGAATACCGGCAAAAAATGCCGGTATACTGGCAAAATTAAAATGGCAAAAAATAATTTTAACCACTTATAGGAAGTGGTATTGTGCAAAAGGCTGATTTCATGTCTAAATATCTTTTTGCAATCAGTGCTTTTGTATATGGGATGGGTACAAAATTATATTACAACATGATATTGTTTCACAAAATGTCACTGAGAGCAGATGAACGGAGCACGTGCTTAGAGGTACCAAGAAATAATGTACCTTTTTGATAGCTGTATTTTTGTCATTTGAAATCTAGTAAATATCCCTTTTCTTCTGATTTTCTTAGAATTGTACCCTATTTGCATTACTGTGGTCTAAGTGGTGTATCATGGTAAAGAATACAACCAAAATACCAGTCCAGCATCAAAGAATTCCCAATGCTAAAAAAAAATGAGTTTGATTCACCAGATTTAAGCTTTCTTTATGTCAGGGCAAAAATCAGGTCTACCAGATTCCAGATCAGGTCTGTAGTGTTTTCCCAAGGGTTTGCCACTTAGTAAAAAGAAGGCCTGTTGCGCAGAAGCCTTAAAGGTATAAATTCAGCTATTTTGGTTTTGTGGTTAGGGCACTGCTGTTTATTGAGTTTCCAGGTAGGAATCTGGTAGGTTGTCTAGCACTCAATAAATTACTGTATGGCCATTGAGCTAAAAAAAAAAATCAAGATGCTTACAGTGTCATCATTGGAAATTAGTCAACTGGTCAATCTGCTTATTTAAAACAATATTGTAAAAATGATGAGATGGCTTCTGGCATCATTTCCTGGTTCTATAAGGGCATATTTTGATTTGCTGTTCCTATTTACAGCAACTTCAAGGAAAATTCATTAACTTCCTCGCCATACATGCTTCATTTTGTTGGGTTATGGTTACAAGCACACTGTAACCCGGAAAAAGTAAATATATTGTGCTGATGAGAGTAATGAGGTCCTAATTGTTTTAGCTTCTGAATGCTTGAAAATTTGACATGCATTGAAACAGAAATGTAGAAGTGTTTAAGCTGAAAGAATAAATGACATGGCTCTTTGTTTAGCGAATAAGATATATTTATTAATGTACTGGTTTATTATCCTGACATGCTAAAGGAAGACTAAATCTAAATTCCTTTGGTCAGTTGGCTTGACTTTCCTGCCAAGGTCAAAGGATTGAGTAGTTGTGCCAAAGTTTTTTATTTATACCTATTTACAAAGAGTGACTGGAAGCTTTCAGAGTCAATCATTCCAATCGCTCATACCAGAACTGAACCCACATGAATGTAAATCCGTTTGGCGTTTACCCATCCCATTTAATTTGCATATTTCGCTAGATGGTTTGTATCGTTTTTTGTAGGCATCGTCAAATCGTCTTTATTGCGTTGTGAGCGTAGCTTGACCCGTAGCAACCTCTATGAGTCCATGAAAGAAAGAAGGGGTGTAAAGGACATACTGAGGAATAATGCCGGCGTCTGCTGTTCATAAGCAGTTTAAGCAGAACACGTGCGTGCTGGCGTACGCGTTAGCGAATGTCCCTTTAACGAGCTGTGTGGTATGAGGGCCAGCGTGGTGAGGTAGGGCCACGCCAGTTTTCCTTCCCAAAGGATCTAGTTGTTCATATTGGCAGGAAGTTTTACTTACCAAAGTGGTTAGCAACTGGCAAAGTGAGCCCATCCAGGTCTGAGGTATTCCTTACACATATTTCTTCATGGGAATTTCTTACCTTAACAAAGATACAGTATACAGAGTGCTTAATATCCTGTTTTATTTATCGAGGCAAAGAAACAACAGTATGAGTAAGGTCAGTATACAGGAAAAGTTATTTTAGGTTGAAGGTCAATATGTTGGTCCTTGTGGTTTGTTGTTTAAATCTTTAGAGTTTTTGCATATTAGCAGCTCTTTCCTGGAAGCAATAGGAATGATGTGAAATCCTAGAAGGATTTTCACTTTTCATTTTCCCTATCTTTCTTTTAGAGGAGAAAGATACTTAACCTTCTAAAATTAGTTCATTTCTTAGCTGTACTGTTTATATAACTTTTGAAGAGTTTATATTTTGCATGTACTAAAGAAAAATTAATATTAAAAACTGAGCAACTTTTCATCCATTGAAGTGTTATATTTACAAAACCTTTACTTTTTTCTCACCTGCACCAAATAAAAAGCTCTGGAAGGTCCTTGCTTAAGCTATCAAGTACAGGGAAATCTCTCATTCCTCGCATGGACATGTCTTAGCCCGCTGCTGTACAGGTGAGGTGATCCCTTTTCACTATTGCATTTTATTTAGAATATTATTTTTATTCAAATTGTCATGTTTTAAATCTTTTCCTAAAGGAACACGTTTCTCCAATTAATTCAATGAATGATAAAATGAATTCCTACTATTATTCAAAAAAAAAAAAGTTGTTATATTATACAAAAGAAACCAATCCCCTGCACCAAATAGCAGGTTTAACAGAAATAGTTCATTTTTGAAAATTCATATTTTATTATTGCCGTTGTCAATATTAAAGCACTCTGTGCTTTGTCCTAAAGGTTTTTGTTAGGACGGTGTTACATTTAGTGACTTGTTTTCATTACGGCAGCCTGGCTCTTGGAAGACCATCTCTGTGGTTATCTGGATCTCAAGGTGCGTCACCTGTAGAACAGGGCCTTGTTCTGGCTCACAGCTGTCCTGGAAAGCGAGCACAGGGCTTTGAAAGAATGTTACCGCTAAATCCATCCTTTCACCTCGGTTACAAGCTTTCCTGTATGCAAAGTTTAACTGCAGATGAGTAATTTCCATAATAAGGCTCCCGTGTTAGCAGTTTGGAAGGCTTGCTATGTGTCCTGCCATCACTCTTTTCTCAGCAGGACGACAGCAGCTGTTCTTTGATTGAAATATGAAGAAAGATGTGTTGAGGTCAGATAAGCATCACTGCTAAAGCAGCTTTACCTCCCAATTTGCTGCTCTTTGTAATATGGCTACTAATAAGGAAGGCTGAAATTGAGCTTTGCACTTGATTTAAATCATAATCTTACAAGATATGTGTAAATCTATCTAAAGAAATTTTTCTGCATGTATACCTGCTTCTTGAGACAAAACGCACCCCTGTATTTGTAATCTAAAAGGCACAAAATAAGAGGCCATCGTCTGGCGCTTGCTAGGAGTTCAATAGGATTTTTTCCTTGTCGTTCCTTATGATTATGATTTGCCTTTTTGATGACTTATCGGTCTTTTTTTTTTTAATCTGAAGTGATTTGTGGTTGGACAGCAGCAGTTTCTTTTATCTTCATTTCCAAGCTGCACTTGTAAGACCACATTCAGCAGCAGATTAATCCTCAAATACCTTGGTTCAGTTTTCACAGTTGCTGCCAAATAGGCCGTCTTTCACAGACCAGTTTATACTTCGATACTTATAATTAACAATTGCTTGTAGCAAGACTGCTTCTGCGTTCTGCACAATGAAAATTCCTGATACAAAATGCTAATGAAGATAAGCAGCATGGAAACTTACGCGAACCTTTGCATCTCTTATTTTTTAAATGCTGTGAAGAAGAGTGGGCAAATACTCTGTTGGTGAAATGACCCCATGCGCTTTGGCAAATACTGAAGATCTTCAGAATTTAAGTAGGGCTAAAGAAATGCTCAGATCTGGTTTCTTCTGACCTAGTTTGAGTTTTAGTTATGTACAATGATGAATGGCATACTTTTAAAAACAGAGTACCGGCTCTAGTGTCTGCTTAAATCCACTGGATGCCGTTTAAATTGCATGAGGAACAAATGAGTCTGGTAAGGTATATTTCTAAACAATACATGAGATGAGAAACTAATCTCTCAGCTTTTTAGCTACTTTAAAAAATATGTCATTGCTGAATTTTCTTGCCGGAGGATTGAACCAGTAAACTTTTCAATTAATCTCTAGATTAGCTTTGACTATGATTAAAATAGTGTTTCAGTTTTAGTTCAACAAATGTCAAAACATCTTAAGTTGCAGTTAAAGCTAAAAAAAAATTAAACTTACTTTCAGTAGAGTTTAGCTTGTCTCCTTGATCACCTTTTTCTAATACTTCTGTTGTATTTAAAATAATAAATACATTACCTTGGTATTTTAAATTTACAATACACTCAAATAAGCATTTTCTGACATTGCAGAAGCTGTTTTTTGAATCTTCGTGAGCCACCTGGTTTCTGTATTTGCTATAAAAATTAACTGTCACCTATTAGAGTACATGTGGATACTACTAATAGTAACAGCAGAAACCTGTCTTCTCTGAAGATGCTCATTTCTAGTAACGGTTTAAACTGAGAGGTTTTGGTGTCGGAGTGTTGGAGCACTTTGTTTTGGGAATGTACCCAGCGTGACGCTTTAAGGGAATACGCCGATTTTAGCTGCTTGCAAGCTGCTGGGTGACTGACTGCCAGGGAGCGAAATACAGATCTGAGGAAAGCGTTCTAATCCAGGTGCTTCGTTCCGTTCCTTTCTGGGATTTACAGACACTGTTACCATCATGGAGCTTTGCAGTTCACAGAGGTTCTAGGAGGAATGGAAAGAGGGGGTGAATTAGAGCCTCCTTAGTGGGAAAATCTTGAGGAAGGTTTGGTGGAATACGGTGAGGTCATTCTGAGAAAGCAAGGAATTTACGTTACGTTTAGAGCACATAAAGAAATGATGCTTTATTAAAATACTCCAAAATTCTATAAAGAATTCAGTTCATTTCTGAAAAGATCCAGTGTCAGTTCCAACCAATTAGCCTAGTGAAAAGCAATTAGAACATCCCTGTCTGCAAAGAGAATTTTCAGACCTTTTTTCTTCTCTATTTTTAAGCAGACAGCCTCTAAAATATTTTGGCATAGCTACACTCACTGTGTCCATTATAACCCTTTATTTTCTCCTACATATTAGTGAATATAAACCAAGACATTTTTAGCCTCCCTGGTTTTCATTCAGTTTTTCAAACAAAGTGGTAATGACTAAAACGTCTCTATCAGCCTCTCAAGGAGGCCAATTTAAGTGTTGGCACCTTGCCATAAACATAAAAATACTATTTATTTATTTATTTATTTATTGTGGGGCTAAGATGGGGCAAGTGCCCCTTTTTGTTATTTTAAACAAAAAGAAAATTTCCTCTAGCTTGAATCTTCTTCAATAGTAAATAATTGCTGTTCAAATTTGTAATTTAATTAATTAAATAATAACAATAATTAACAGCGTTGAAAGGAGGTTGCTAAATTGAGTATCCTAAGTCCATAGCCAGGTAGCAAACAGATATCACGGTGTTTAATTACATTGCATTTATATCCCAGTGGTTAAAAAAACCCCCACCTTTGTGCTTAGTTTTCATATTTTAGCCTAAAAAAAAATTCATAAAATTATTGATTGTTAACATTCAGACCCTGCCTTAAGAAATGACTGTTCTGTTTGCTGTTTCCAAAATTGAACCAGTATTAGGACTTAAAATTCCATTTTGAAATTTTGTGTATGTAGCTTTGACTCTACTGCCCGGTTTAGGTCTGTGCCCCTACTTTCTTCTCAGGTATGATGCGAATCTTGAAAGGCTTGGTTTTCAAGTCCTGTTTGCATCTGTAGCTGGGTAGCATTTCCTGGTGGGACTTCAGTTCACGGGGATAAAGTAATCCATCTCAATTTCTGAAAAGAGTTTGCAAAATTCCCACCTGATCTCTAAATCCAGCCCATCAACTGCATATTTGGATTGAAACCTGGTAATCATTTTGCCCTACTGTGAATTAAAAGACTGACACCTCAGCTGGTCTCTGTTTTGTATTTTCCATGTGGTAAATAATAATGGTGCTTTAAAAAAAAAACCCAAACAGATTCTCAGTAGCGTTGATATGAAATTCATTTGCTTTTTGCCTGGTCAAAACCATTTGTGTCTTAAACTACGAAAACAAAAGTCGATGGAATCAAAAAGGCATATGTTCGAGTTGGTAGGATCGCCTATGATGTTCATCTTTTAGCATAATTTTTGAGCAGTGTGGTGCTTCCTTTGAAACGCAAATCAGGGAATTTTGATGATTTAACAAAGTGCACAGTGTGGAGGAGTGACTGATAAAAGACTCAGAAGCAGATGTGAGTCAGAATACAAGAAACATTGTGGGTAAGTTATTACAGGGATCCTTTGAGAAAAGTGATACGCTGTTGATTTTCAGGGTTAGAAAGAGCATCCTGCTGTATTTTATACTTTTAGGAATTGCTATAGCTGCACAGAATGTGCAGGCTGTTAGCCGGTCCCTGTTCTTATGGAATAAGTAACACATCTTTAAGTATTACCTGGACCCCATTTCCCAGGTGGCCCCTGCCATGGGTAACTGCACTGTCTCGATAGGATCAGTCCATGAAATAGACCTGGCACTTCAGCACGTTTCTGGGAGCAAGATGCTTACTGTATATTTTGTCATACTGCCTAGACCACGGAAAATTTACCCCTGGTGGACAATAGCAGCACGTTATTAATTACTAGCTTTTTTATTGGAACAGGAATTTTTGTAATTTTCAATGTTAATGCTCACAAATTGTGATTCTGTAGTGCAGATAACTCATGACTCTTCCTAGGCTTTCTCCTTAACTACTTATTTTCATGCAAATTTTTGTTTTAGATTTTAGTATGATTTAGATTTTATGATTTTATGATTTTAGATTTAGTATGATAATTTTCTTGCCAGATTTTCAAAAAAAAAAAAAAAAAAGAAAGGCAATACAACTCTTCAGAATTTAATGCAGAATTGAATACCTTACGGAGATGACTCTACAGAAAGAAGTCTTCCAGAAACATTCATCAGGCTGAAAAGCTGTGCTGCTTCTGATGGTGGTGGTCAAATATTCAGGTATAGCTTAATCCTGCTGCAAGGTATCGCTTCGTTACTCGTATCAGCCTTTGGCCCAGGGCTGAGGCTGGGGTAAGCATTTTGAGCTACAAGTAGGCGTAGATTGTCTCTGGGAAATCAGTACAGTATTTCCAAATTACTTGCAGGTTACAGCAGCCATTCTAGAGGACACAGTGCCTGCATTGTGATGCTGAGGAGTCATAGATAAGGAGAAAGCTTTGACATGTCCTGGCCACTGAAAAATTGCTCCTTCTGTAGGCTAGGCAGTGGTACACTGAGGTTACACCCTGCTCTAAAGAATGCCCGAGGAAACATCTAACGTGCATGGGCTGAGAGAGGCATCCTGGTTGCTGCTATCCCGGTCTCACCTGCGAAGTATTCTAGCCGACAATTTTACTCCAATTTATTGGTTTACCTATTATGAAATCATTATGGTAACACTGCTTCTGACAAAAAAAAGTCAGGTTGTTTACTGGTATCACCATTTTCAACTTGTCTTCAAATTGCCATGATGTTTTTCAGGGGTGTAGAGCTCTTCAGCGTCATATCTGCTTTAGATGATCATTTTCTTGGTATTCTGCCTTACTTAAAAGTCTTCCTTGTATCTTTTGCTAGAGTCAGTATGTTTTAATTTTTCCCTAAACTATTCAGTCAAGTTGCTAGTTTTATTTAAGTTCTGTTGATTTTATTAAAAATGAAGTGTGGCTTGAAGTGTCTTGGTTCAAATACACATTGCTTAAAGGGTGGACAGATACCCTTTCTGAATGAGAGTTGTTATAAATGGCTGCTCTGATATTGTTTCCGAAGATGATTTATCAAGTAATTATCAGAGCTGTTAGAATTAGCTCATATTTATTTCCTAGTCTAGAAAGCTATTTTTTAAGCCTCTGACTTGTCTCTTTAATTCTAAAATAGCAACCTATACTGGTTCCTGTAGGGAGTTAAGGCAGAGACCTCTGCTTCCCAGGAGGTAGTTTCTGAAGTGTGAATGCTTTACCTTTAAAGAGTAGAAATGAGAAAAATGTCAGCGGAAAAGATTTTCTAAAGAAAAATTCTAAAAAAATCCCTTACACAAGATATCATGAAATAATACTTTTGGTTACTTTGTGCTATGGGTATATTTTTCTTGGAAATACTTGCTTTTTTAGTGATTAAAGACACGGTTGGCCATTTGGCTAGTTTGTATAGACTTCTGTTTGATGTGGAACCTTCACTGGACTGCATGCAGAATAATTTATAAACTTGATATCTGGATCCCTCATTTGAAGTTTGTCTTGGAAATAGAATGTTTTAGGTATTCCTGTCAATAATTACTTGGGCATATGATCAGTATTAAGAACGCATGACTGTTGTAGTTTCAGATCTGTATGTGTTGATTTAAAAGAAAAATTCACACAAGGTAGAGAGATTTCTCAAGAAATTTGAGCTCTTGATATCTTGTTTTAGTAGTTAAAACTTATATACTTGTTCCAGAGGAAGGATTTGAATGGAAGCAGATTTTTAGAGGCAAAACTAAACAGGAGATCGTTAACAAAATTAGAGGGTTTTTTCCCTTTTTAAATGCGTTTTGTTGCTGGAGTTTCCATGCGAACGTATGAAATTGTGGAAGGTTTTGATTGGGAGTCTAAGAGAAGTTTCAGAAATTGAATCAGTCATTCTTCCTTCAAATGGCAGATTATGAAGATGGTTTAATCTTACAGTGTGAGTGTTCTACTGACAGGTTCTCATGTGAACAGATTAGACATCCATCCGAGACGTTTTTATCGTACTGATTCATTCTCCTGGATGAATGCAGGCTTTTACTTATTTTAGAGATGGTTCCAAGTTGCTTGTTGAGATTACATCTTGCATGCGAGTTTTAGCTGGGATTACGTTACATGGGAGTGACAATTATTAATAGACACGGTTCAGGTGGTACTGCAGAAAATTTGTAGCTCAGCTTAATGGAAAAAACTAGCATATATGTACGTAACGTACTTGTATAGTGCCTGTGTACATAAAAAGTGATATAAAAAAATTGCTACTGATTTATGTTCTTGGAGGACAGGCAGTTGTAAATAAACAATCCTCGTATCTGGGGCATTCTCAATCAAGTGGCAGCTCTGATCGTTTTTAAAAGCGTGTTCATTGAGGGACAAAAGGGAATAAATACTTCCTGAACCAAACTTGACTAATGCTCAGTATGGCTGTAATACTTAGTCCCAACCTGAGAGGCTTCAGGCTTAAATAAAAAATTTACATAAAGCTTAGAAATTAATATTTTGTGTAAGTTTTCTTCTCTGGCTTATCATGAATAGATTTTTATTCAAGATGTCATTCCTGCTTGAAATGCTGACTTCAAAGTTAGATAAGGTTGCCCAAGCCCTTGTTTAGACTGAGATATTTTTTATACCAATACCTCAGACTTTATGGTCAGTGAAATAGATGGAAACAGGTGTCTCAGTTTAAATGAAAACTAAGATGTGTATCACAAGTTAAGAGATTTTAACTAGGAAAATGTATAGAAAAGGATGAAAGTTCTTAACTACATATATGTATAACAAATATATACATTTGATATATAAATATATAAGCATAACAAATACATAAACCAGAAACAGAATGGAACAAACGGCAACACCATAATCAAAAACCTTTAAACGAACTAAGTTCTATCCCTGCTCCTTTCCCCCCTCACCTCTACCCTGGGTCCTAAAGCCCCCTCTGTTGGCAAGGGAGAGAAAAATTCCCTGAAAGATTTGAAACTGTAACAGCAGGTAGTACAGAAGTAAGGATAATGTGTCTGTTTGTCTATCTGCATTTCATGCAAGTAAGGATGAAGCAGGGATGTGGTGGAGATGATAAACTACCAGATGTAAGCGAAAAGTCCTTGCTGGCATCACAAGTTCTATGTAAACGATCTTTCTCAGCAGGAGGACTTGGGGCTTGTATCAATTAGACTTTAATTCGTCAGCAGTCAGTCAGGAACAGAGAACTTAAGAATCAGCTTATCTGCATATCTGGAGATCATTAAATGCCCTTTTTCTATAGGAGATTGAACTGCTGTGAGAGGAACAGAGCACATACATTCCTGGTGACTCCACCGGTGCCAACACTTTGGTATGTGAATTTATTAGAGCAGTCAGGAGAACCCTATGAATGGATCTCTTCTATGTATTTGGAGACACTGAAATGTGTCTTCTCTGCCTTAATTTCTAGCACTTTTAACTGTCTATTAATAAATGAGATGATAGTAACTAATCCAATGTTATCCAGATATATGGCTATTAGATTATAGTAATTTTGCAATAATAATTAACTCGAATCTGCTACCTAAAAGAGAAGAGCTGTAACTTCCTTTACTGATAGCCTGGTTTGTCCATATTCCTAGCTTCATAAAACTGAAATCAAATGTTCTTGTGTTTAATTTTAAAGATATTTCATAGGACAGCAAGGTATTCTAACTAATCTCAGTTTATTATATAGCCATATAATACAAATGACTAAAAAATTCATCTTAGAAGACAGCAGTGATGCAAACAAAGACATAGGTAGTAGATATGTAAACTGCAAAATATCCCAAAGATTCTTATATTATCTGTGAAAGTGGATCTAATTCTGTTTGTGCTGCTGTGAAGGATGGTCCTGCCCTTTCCTCCTGGCTGCGTGGTCTTTTTGCCGTAATTATTACTCGTGCTCGGCTTGCAGATCTGACTGAACGCCAACCCTTACCACACAAAATGATTGTCTCACCTGTTAGCCAAATGGATAGTGATGCCAAAAAAGGCTGATGATAACTGTATGGTTGTGAAAAGGAGGTGGGAGGAGGAGGGAAAGAGGGCATTGGAAGGCAGGGTGTCCCCTTTTAGCAGGAGAGCGGATAGACCGAAGGCGATTGTAAAATTATATCCATTGGCATCAATTGTAGTATTAAGAGTCGCTACGTGTTTGTGCTGGTCTAGGGATATATTGCTAAAATAAACAAGAAAATTATAAAAGGAGTTTGGAACACTAATGTGTTCGACCAATATGGGGTCTTTTGTTTGCTTTAAACAGTTCACTGACATGAGATCTTTGCATTTTACCTACAGACCAATTCTTTAGAGGTCAAATACAAATTCACCCTGTCAGCGTAACAAAAATGGAGCTTTCCCATCGTTGCAGGCTACAAATCATACAGACTATTCTTTCTTTGGATAGATTTCAGTTTTCATTACTTATATATAGCCTTGAAAAATTATTTCTAACCAGAAGCTGAACTTCTGTAACAAAGTGCCTATTCATTAGACATGACATTTCCTCAGTATCAGAAGGGTATCTGCAATAGTCTCTTATCAAATAAAAGATAAGATTCCTCCTTTGCCTGTGACTCAGCCAGCCCCAGTAAGGAGCAAATAGAGGAGTTTTGTGTCCTGTTCCGGGTAGTTAAGTCAATTGATTTTCATTTGGCATTAATAAAACTTTTTGTTCTGTTGCAGATTAATTCCTAGCAAGAGATGTCTTTACCTAGAAACACATTAAATGTTTTAATGTTTAAATGTATTAAATATGCTTACAATTGAATTGGCAATGGATTTAAATATACATTATTTTAAACACATAGAAAGTTAAATTGCTGATGTTTTCGATTTTTTACAACCGGACAATCAGCAGTATGTGCAGCCTCTTCCTTTTTTTCCACTAGATTTTCCACTGTCTCTTCTAAAATCTGATACCCAGCCCTTGTGTAATTATACAGAAGTTAATTTGATCCACTATTTCAATATTTGGATGTATGAGAAAAACTGCACATTTGAGTTAGTCTTGTATAGGTTCCTTATGACAGAATCATGGAATGGTTTGGGTTGGAAAGGACCTTTAAAGGTCTTCTTGTCATTGTATCCCTGCCACAGGCAGGGACATAACCTCCCCTCCACCAGCATCCTTCTCTTCAGTTACAACATGCTTATCACAAGCCCCATTTTGCACACCTGAGCTGGTGTCTCTGTGTGTGCCTTTACACAGTACTACAGTTCCCGTCAGGTCTCCCGTGAGAGGTTCCTAAAAGTGTAACAATTTCTATCTCAAAGGTTTTCAATTGCACCCCCTACAAAATTAGGGTAAAAGTAAATAATAACATTTCCATCCAATTTTATAGTCAGTACCTGCCAGAACATGAGAGAAAAGTGCAAATACGAGGGCACTCGTGTTTTCTTGGAGCACTCATCCTTTAGACCTAGGGAACCGCAATAATACGTACGTCTGTGATGTGCTGACCTCGATTCAGCACCTAAACAGAATCTCTTTGTCTGACCCTTAACGTCAAGGCTGCTGAGCCCCTTGGCAGAGCTGCTTTCTGCCAGGACGCTGGTCAGATAGGTTGTGGGTATCCGTGCAGTACAGCTGTGTTTCTCTTTCATGTGCATGACATGAGTATTCTTCCTGACTCTTCCCTGGAAGGATTTACACTTTCTGCTTTGGGAATCTGAACAGTCTCTTAATCAAATAAGTTTCCGGAAAGATACAAATTGCTTGGACATTGCAGTAAAAAACTAAGCTTGCACATTATTTCATATATTATTGTTAATTGTTATGTATTATTTCATATACTGTATACATTCATTCTATTATTTTTGTATTAATATTACTTGGATTTCATTAACTTAACTTTACCAGTAGCAAGCAGGTCAGAAAAATAAGTTAATGGAAAGGAGGATCACTGCCAGGGTAGGTCAAATTTTAGGCTTTCCAGTCTTATCTGTCACTTTAAAAGAAAAAAACCAAACCCACCACTCTATAATTCTGTGAAGACATTACAGTCTATTAAGTTAAACAGTGTAAATGTTTATTTAAAGAATGGTTTTTTGAAAAACTTGTCACTGACCCAGTGTGATAAATAATCAAGGCTGGATTAATTTAAAAAACTCTATCCAGTCGCGAAGCCATAGGTCAGAAGAAGTTTATGTGAAGAATGCAAAGCCGTAGTCCCAGGCGCTTGCACTGTGGAGGTTACTCGCTGTAGGATCTTGCTCTTACAAAGTTTTGACTGGAATTTGTTGTGTATGCAATTGGAGTGCTTCAAAAGTATTAACGTTAGCACTTTAGTTGGGATTAAGTATTGCATGTGCCAAACTCTCTTCCTGTTTTCAACATTTTTCCTAACTTAATTTGGCAGTAGGAAGACATACAGGGCACGTTGTGTCTCCGTCGCAACTTAGAAGAGATGAAATCAGGAGAAAGGAGCGGCTGGCCTTACTTTAATATTTACATTGTAGCTCATCTGATTAAATTAAGTGTAAAACTACAGATACTAAAACAAGGACTTGGTCTGTACAGTAGGATGAGTCTGTCTCAGCATCTGCTGGGAACACAACCGGCAGAGTGCCTGGGAGGGAACGCAATGGAACCTTCTCTTTCTCCTGGAGCACTGCTGAAACGAACCCTATCTTAGAGAAGGAGAAGGATGATGGATGTGTGCTTCCCAATAGTTGAGAAATGCAGACATACAGTAGCGTTTCAGCTCCTTCTAAAGGGAATGTAAATTTTTCCTGTAACAATAGCTGTCTACTAAGTCCTTACGTATTATAGGTTATTTTTTCTCCCCATCATATCTAATGGGGAATCTGGAAGACTAGGTGCTAGGAATATGCATTCTTTCAAACCCTCTCTGAAAAAGCAAATCAAAGAAGACTATCTACCCTTTTCTCTCTGCCCCCAAAAAGTGATTTATTTGTGGGAAAACAAACATGTCAGTGTTTCACTGTGGACTATATCACCACTTGATGGTTTATGTGCCTCAGTTGTTGTGTTTTCAGATTGTAAGCCCCAAGGGGCAGGGACCATGTCTTCTTTTGTTTGTACAGCACTGAGCCTACTGTCAGCGCTCTATAAATAAGAAGTAATTATAGTGTTATGCACTCATGTATTTTGAAAACTTGTGTCTGCTTCTGCTGAAATCCAAGGAAATTTTTCCCTCTTAGTTCAAGGACGAAGCATAACATACTGTATTAGCTGTCTGAATTTGTTTTACATTCTGGGGTGGGTTGGTGGGTGTTTATGTGAGGAAAACAGACTAAAAACTATAATGCATCCTCTTCAACCCAGGTGCTTTATTATATGAAGCTGTATTTTGATTATATTTAATGACTATATAGGAGGTGTTGTGAATTAAAAATACTGTTTCAAAATATGATAACCAGTTTTCCAAAGCGAACAACTTAGCTTATTAATGCAATAGTAAAATAAGAAACAAACCTGCTACCAGCTATGGAAAATTGTAATTAGAATGGAAAATGCCATCATTCTACACAGTAGACACAAAGGTTTTTCTGAGCACAAGGAGTGCAGAGAACACTAGAACAAGAATGGGAAACCTGTTTTGAGCTACCATATAATCTGAAAGGCACGCCATTTTTTTAATATATGTGAAACATACTTTAATGCTGAGACCTTGTGTGTTAAGGTTCTGCCCGAAATGAAGTTTTACGGCCAATTTATAAGGTCTTGCAAACAGGAGTTTACAGTGGAAACAGTGACTCTTACCTTAATTGTAGCAATGTCAATAGTATTGCTGTAATGAGCATCTGGCTGCATTCCATCTGTTGACCACACCAATGGGTTTTGTGCATCATAAAAGAAGTGTTTACCCTCCATATTTGATTTTCCACATCAGTCCCTGCTACGCACTCCAGCTCTTTCACTTTGTTGGAATCTCAACATGTGAGCCGTGTAAGTGATGGAGATGGGTGTTTGTGCACATGATAGGGACGGCTTGACCCATGCAGGCCTTGTAGCACACTTTTTAAGCTTCGTGAGTTGCCCTTTTCACTTCCCCACTGCCATCTAAATCACACTTGGATACACATGGTTGATGAGCCTGTCAGTTGCGTGTGGCGTACTAGGTTATGGATTTGTAGAGAAGAAGGGCCACCATGCTGTAAATGCACGAGGTCTTGGAGCCTCTTGAGTTTCTTGTAAAGGTAGTACAAAACATATTATTCATATCTTTTATCAACACTTACAGCCTAATTAAATTTCTAAATGGTAGCCTTTAGGTCTTTGGGAATTCATTGTGCATCAAAATACCGCTGTAGATTTGTTCTCAAGGACTGTTCCCTATTTTCTACCTTCATATCTGCTTGCTTTCTGTAGAGCTTCTGCTATGCAGCAGAAAAAAAGCAGTCCAGGGTCTGAGGATGAAAGCTGCTCAGTAGGCTTTGTCGATACATTTTGTGTGTTTAGAGAGAAAACCAGAAATAATATCGTTGTGTGCAGTGGCTCTCATTTCTCTTGTTCAAAGTGTGTGGTATGGTACTGTACGTATGATGTTTGGATCCTTACCGTAACACGCCTCAGTCAAGTACGGCTGTTTGCTGTGTAAAGGTCTTAGGCATAGCAGTTCAAAGTTGGGTTGCTTATTTATTTATTTGCCTTGCTGTACTGAGAGAAGATAAGTATCCAAGAACCAAAGACTTAAAAGATGCTTATTCTCGTAGCCAAAGTCTTTGAGGACATGGTTGATATACGGTCGATATTGTTGGAAAAACAATAAGCAAGTTTTATTTTGTTAGAGCCAAAATATTTTTCAGATGTTGGTAATTACATGGGGTCCATAAAGAAGCTAGGGTGTAAATCTCAAGGGTGGATATAAAGGTAAAAACCTAAGAGGTACCTTAGGTACCTATACCTTTCTCAGAAGGTATAAACCTAAGAGGAAAACAGACTTTGTGTGATATAGGAGAAAGAGCAGAGGAATGACAAGAAAACAGATTTGCTTTCTTGTGACTCTGTTGTGGGTGATAAATAAAGTGCTCCGAAAGGAAAAGAAGGTGCAGTGAAAGCCCGACAGCCAGGTTTTGATCTGCTATCAGATACTCGGCGTACAGGAGAAGATATCTGCAGAGGCGTGGCAGCGGAGAAAGTGACTGAAGTGCAGCCTTACTTTCTTCAGGTAGGCTCTGTACAAACTCTGTGGCGTAATTTCTACCCCAGACCGAAAAAATAGTTTCAAAATAGTAGAATGCACTCCTACTCAGGAGATGAGTTTGCCTAAGGAAAGAGCTTTCATGCTACAACAATTCAGTTGGTCTCTACTAGTGCTAAAGAGGTAATTATCACTCTTATTGTTTTCCAGGGTGCCAACTAAGGGGGCTGCAAATGCTTTTCTGTCAGATAATGTGCTTAGCTAGGTTTCCGAGGAGTTGCACATCATGGTTCATTGCCCCTTGAATTTTTTTCGGGACCTAAAGTGGCTGGTTTAGTGACTGGCAGTAATGTATCAGTGCAGATCAGCAGCAGATAATTCAGTCTGATCTTGTTTGATTTTATGGGTCTCCTGAAAACTTTGTTTCCACATACCTCGCAGCTTAATGGACAGACATATGATTTCAAGCTGCTAAACTTCAAGGACTTGTAGAAGGGGCAAGAATGCATGGTGGAGGAAAAAAGGGTGGTATTAATGCTGAGAAAGAATTTGACTCTGGTTTATAATCTGTTGCCTTTCATTTTTAGACATGTCTACACTGAATATACATTTCTGCATGTGTTCGTGGTACAAAACCCCCAGAAATGAGATGACTAAATTTTAATAAATAAAATGTTTTCATAGATCTATAGTTCTTAATGATTCTCCGAGAGGAAAAGTGAATATTCTTTATAATTCTCAATATAACTTAACATCTACTGTTAAGGGATTCTTGAAGTTGTTATTATTTAAAAGTAATCTTTGCAGAAATAAAGATGCACCTTTCAGATATTTAACTGATATAGAATTTCAGTGGAACAATGTATCCTGGATTTAGCTCAGATTTCAGACAGTGTTGATCTAAAGGTGTAAATGAATGGATTAAAACGTGGTTTGGTCTTTTTACCTTTAAAATGAAAAGAACCCAATGCTTTTGTCATTTCACTCGGTTCATAGACTTAAAAAAAAAAAAAAAAAAGCTGCACTAATATCTTAAGCTTATGCTATTTATAGAAATAGAATTCCAAGGCCAAAATTATTAGGCTAAAAGTTAAGGGATAACGCAATACACTAACAAAGTTATCCTTCATACATCGACATCCTTGGGAAACAACTATTTTGAATTTTATGTGAAGCGTTAATTTAAGGAGGTTGAATTTTCATAGCATTTCCGTAGAATAAATTATCCAGTATCCGAGCAAAAGAGCAGTCATTCCCAATAGCTAAAGGAAGATAAAATGTGTTCGCATTGTTTTGAATGGTCCTTGCCCTGAAAAATACAATGTGCTTACTGAATGCAACAGGCATTTTAGACAACCATTTTCTGTCAGCAAATAAAACTGATTTTAAAATATCTTACATTTTAATTTTATAATTATATGTTGCAAACTGACAGACACTTATCTTTCAAGTGGCTGTGATTGCTGCCATTTCTTCTACTTAGTTGTTTTTTCTGCTCTTATAGTAAGCGTTCACATCCAATAAAGTAAATGATAGCAGGTGACAATTGTTTTATTTTCAGACAGGATTAAGTTGAATCAAATTTAATGGTGGGATGAGTGTAGAAGGAGCCAAAATACTCTAACAGAGATCTATCTGGTATTAACCAGGGATTTCAGGGTCTCACTTTCATGTGCCTAAATGTTTGATATATTTATGGAGTGTAGGATGGTGGATAGGGGTTTTTTTTTACAGTTAGACAAGGTATTACTGGTGTGAGTAGGTATTTTCTATATTCAGAATAGGAAATACTGCTCATACAGTTAATAACCCAGCTAACAGAAGAAAAAAAAAATAAAAGGAAATGCTTTAAGGTCCCTCATGGTACTCTGTAGTATTAAACACGTGGCAGCCCGTAGACGGAAAATAAAATCTTATAATTTGAGTGTGATGTCACTCATCAATTATTTGACTGTGGTAACAGTACTGATAGCGATGTCACACCTATGAAAACTGGAATGCATCCAGCTAGGCTTGAAGGTGTGATCTACAATCCGTCAATGTTGGTTGAAAGTCAATCATTACCTCTTACATCAAAATACAAAAGCAAGTTTTACCTTCACCACTGAAGCATGAGAGTGTTGTTCGAGCAGCTCGTTCTTTTTAGGTATTATATAGATAGTTTATACATTATTTTCCTCTGAGAGGCTTTTGATTGCATCTTTAATCATAATAAATGTAATATATTTAATCAATTTAAACTTCAAAAAATAACGTGAAAGTAGGAACTATTATATTTCTATTTTGGGAAACTGAACTACGAAGATGCCATGACCTCTTCATAAATTATTTTAGCAACTAAGATTCCATCTCCATGATCAGCTCAGAGACCAAGGAAGATTTCCCTTTTTTCAGTTTGATACAGCTTCTGTTGGGCCAGGACTAGACCTGAAGCTGAGAGATTCTCGCTCCAGTATCCTCTGTGTCATCTGCCAGTTCATAGCTGGGAATTTTCTCAACAAATTGATTTGAAGCAGGAGACTGAGATCCGTGGAGGGCTGAATCTGATTAAAAACTCGAGGTGGGAGAAAAAAAGAGTTTGAGAATGTATCTTAATAGAAAAGAAATGGCGAATCCTCTGCAGGGGTAAGGTAGAGCTGAGGTAGCTGTGCAAACAGGTGAGAATAGTGGTTGGTGGCTCAGGAGACAAGGACAAAAATTGGGACTACTAAGTTTTGAAAGAGGGAATTGGAGGAAATGATGGAGATCAGAGCACACCAATAAGAATGACTGAATATGAAAGTGGAGGGGAAAGTGGAACTGGCTGAGCGAAATCCCTAAGTGTAATAGTGGAAGAGAGTCCAGAGAGATCAGGATAACTACAGGTCGACCAAGTAGTGGATGCTGATACCTAGGTATTTGAATGCAATAATGTCATAACAAAGAATGCTCTAGAAAAGCCTGACTGAAATTAACAGTTTCATTTTGATGGTAAGGTTTGAATGGCATCCAATTAATGAAGATCGAAGATAAGATCTATCAAAAATATTAACTAGTTGTTCATGGGAGTGTCTGACATCCATTCTGTGTACTGACTGGGGCAGAAGTCATGGGGAAAAACATAATATGCAGAACTAAGGATCATATCATAACTGATATCTAATAAGGTACAAAATTCAAGTTGAAACAATAATCTTAATTCTGGAGTTTTTTACATTTTAGTGGTTTGAACTCGTAAGATAACTGTGTTGTTATACCATAGACATGTTTATCAAACCAGGGAAGTTTTTTCTATGTCTGTAATATACCTTAAGTAGATTGTATGCAAGATAGTAGGTGAACTTCTGGAAATTCATTATGTAAATTTGAAATAAATTGTTGATATGTGTCTATAATCACATTATGAGGTTAACATACACTGGGTGACAGAAAGAAGGATCAGCTTCTCAATATCTTTTTAATCAGGAAATTATTGCTTGTTCATCACTGCAAGGAGCTGAATATACAGCAAGAGATTTGCTTTCAGTGTTTTATCTTGGATATGTGTACCTGTATCAGTCATCATGTAATGTTTTAAATAATTATTTTGAAATCAATTCCTTTATTCTGATAAAATACAGTTTCCTCAAGGGAGCTGCATAGCCCGACAGCTTTTCTGCAAACCTAAATGTGTCAACATTGACAGGTAGTTCTGTCATTTTTTTTAATCTACGTGATAAAATCTTGAACTCAAAAAGAGCAAAATAAATAAAATAAGTAGACTTAAAGAGACAGCTGCGTGCTTTTAAGAAAAGAGAGAGTAACAGGATACATCAAAAAGCTGAGGATTATGTGTTTCAAATAAACCTTGGTACATATGACAGATCTCTGTTTAAGATTTTATTGTAAAGATTCAAGGTAGAATAACAAAAAAGTCAAATAGAGTATGGCCAGAATATTTGGCTAATCCTTTTGGCAATTTTTTGAGGCAATGCCAATATTTAATTGACCTAAGTATGTGGAATTTATTGTCCTAGGAGGCAAGTTCCGTGCATCAGCAGTGTTTACAAACAATAGTTGTCAGACTCCACAATGGGGGGTTTGTGTGACAGGATCTGGTTAGTAAGTCAGCATTTGGAATAAACACGAGATCGAACGAAAATCAATAATCCCATTTTGTGCGTCTGGCGCAGAAGTCTGAAGTCTGGGAATTACAGCTTGTGTTGCTGGAAAGTCAGAGGGCAGGTGGTTATTCTGCAAACCGCAGCTGATGCGTGCTTACCCTTGATTTGGGAAACCCGTGTGTTGATATTTTCATGTCATCAGTGCAGCATTATGTACTGAAAAAGTATATCATTTCAATGCATTGCAAACTCTTTGGGAACAAATCTCGAAAGTATGCGCGGTCCTGTTCTGTGGGCAGAGCCTCTCCATCAGCAGCTTTATCAATACAAGTTCCCTTCCTAAGGAACTGCACCTATTATTGACACAAGGCAATGTAAATCTGTCTAAATCTTACATTTTTAAAGACTGCAATGGTTTTGCCGTTGCGTTTCTTTGCAAAGCTCTAGGCAGAGATTAGATGCTGCGTAACCAGTAACTGACAGTTCACAGTGTGCACTACCAGCTGGAAATATTGTGAAGGACAGTCAATGATGGGAAAAAATCAGTGATGCTGAGCTTGGATTCTGTAGAAAGCATTAAATAATTTTTTTTTTAAACTGAATTTCTTAAAATCTATGTTTTCAAGATTTTTTTTCATTTAGTTTTTTAAGTTTTGTTAAGGTTTTAAACATCCAGATCCGTTTAAACAAAGTAGGCTTTTAGTGGAAGCATAAAAAATAATCTAATACCACCTAAAAAGGCTTCAAAGGCAGTCTGTCGGGTTCGTTCTGGTGAAGAAGGTCTTGCATTATCTTTTTAATGTTGAAATCAGTTCAAGTCAGTGAAATTTCTTTAATGAACTTTAGGGCACATCTTCAAAGAAACCTACAATTGAACCTGTGGAAAGGCCAATGCCTTTGAACTGTGGAAAAGAAGTTTATCCTAGATTAGCTTGATCTTTTAGTTTACTCTGCCTTCTAATCTAGTAACAAAAAGATCTAAGCTTCAAGAATACCCCTGAACTGCAGTGACAACCTAAAAGTAGTGTATTGTTACGGATAAATTCTTTTCCCTTGGGTACTGCATTTTAAATTTGGAAGGATAGCAAATTTCTTTATTTTGTACTGTGAACATGGACATTATGAGCACTAAATTTTCTTTAGCTTTGTTACTACCTTAAAAATTTAAAAATGAACTTCATTTTTGTTTTCATTCTCTCTAAAGTGTCACTGTACTTCAGTTCAGTCCTTCATCACCCAAATGTGGAACCGTGTGCCTTCAAATGTGAGAGAAATAACAAAATCTGGAACAAATCATGAAGTGATGGTGAAGGGAAATGCAGAAGTGGATGGAAACAACTATATTAATGCATAAGCTCTGATGAACCTAAGTCTGTTGTGAAGGACTCTTCATTATTAGTTTGAACTTCTGCTTTTAAATGTCACTGTAATGTGATATAACACTCGCTTTTGTGAATACCTGAGGAACTTTTGGTGTGAACAGTATTTTTTTCTGTAGAAACTCCTTTAGATTTCAGGTTCTGTACTCTTTCCAGGTTACAATAAGAAAAACATGGAAGAGATTCGTAATAGAAAAACAGCACTCAGTGGTTTGCAGCTGGCAATCACAATGCCTCTACTGCTGCTTTTATTTTATTAGGTGGAACAGGTCAATGCCATATCTGAGCCAAATGTGTTCTTTATGTTGTCAAAGTGAAAATACAGGTCTAGCAAAAAATTAAGTGACCACCAGCTTCTTTCTTTCAATCGTTCTGTGAAATGTCCTTTTGTGGTCAAATAAGACAAGAATGGTTATCACTCAAATGGCAAAGGAAAAGACACCTTTTGTCTATAAATTTTGTCTTCCATGAGTGATTTTATTTGATGCTTGCTTTTAGTTGTGGATTAATAAGAAATAACACTGTGCAAAAAGTGCAGCAAACTAAAGATAGCCAGAAAATCTCATTCACAATTAGCTGAAAAAATTGTATTTCTAAAACTGTGTTTTTGAAGAGATCAGTGTATAAGACAAGGATGCAAAATGTGGTTGAAGGGACAGAGAATAACTGAAAATTGAAATTATGTATTTATCCAGCATTTAAAATGAAATGATGCTGTATTTTCTTGTTTTGTATTTTATTTTGAGATTAAATCTTTTCCCTTTTAAAGTCAATGGGAATTTCACCACTGACTTGATTGGCACTGTTTCACCCGTCATCTGTGAGAAGCAGTTTCTGCTTTTTATTATTGTTTTCAAATGATATCCTTCCTTTTCTTTTCCCACTCCAGTTTCCTAAGGATTTATAATCTTTTGCATCAAAAGGAATATTTTTTTTTTTTAGTTTAACTGTATAGTTGAAACCGAGTACCACGCAAAAAGCTGGCTGACCTAATGGGCTGATTCCAGCAGAGCAGACGTTTTGAATCTGGACTCTCTTAGTTATTGAGGCTGTAGGATTTTGAATGCTTTTATCCTTTTATTGGTAAATGCACTAAAGTGCATGCAGACAGAGAATGTTAAAGTGGCAGTCAGATAAACTTGTTAAAGCAGTGGGAGTTTTTCCTTTCTTTCTACGTGGCTTTATCATCACAGTGGAGTTAAAAGGCAATTAGCCCTTCAGCCCTTTTCTGGCCAGTTTATTGGCATTTTACACACAACTGTTGAATAGACAGTGCCATATTAAAAATTCCAGTGAAGCTGGCCTGGGGATAACAGACTCTAAATTTCAGGTTAATGTAGGTTTCCTTGACAGGAACTATTGCCAAAAAGCTCAAGTAAAATTATCTAAATACAGTACCTATGCTGCAAGTACTCATGGCTGATGGAAAATTGTAGTAGTCTTGCTACATGCTGTGTTACATTTCCAGGGAAATATTTTTATAAAGAGTGTTTGATGAAAAAGTTTATTCCTTTAGTAATAACAGGCTACCCACTGTGTTACTTAAGGCAATGAACACAGTGAGTAGAACTAGAGGTTTTCATCATAATAACAACAATTATACTCGCTTTGCATTTCTGTAATTTTCATCTGAGGTCATTAAAGCACTTTACAAACATGAATCACTAAGGTGGGGGAGAGATCATTATGTCAAAAGTTTGGACCAAATTTAGTCCCAAATTTTTATTACCTTTTTTTTAGAATTGCAAAGGAAATATTGTCAGGGTTTTCTTCTCTCATTTCAGTGTCAATAGAAGATCAAACGTGTCTTTTGCAATTCTTGCATCCCAAAATGGACACAAAATACAGAGACAGAAGTGCTGTTTTCACGGTATTTGTTTTAATCCTCTCTTGCTAAAGAAAATGCGTGGGTTTAGATTGACTTGGCTATTATTGGGTCTTAATGGTGCATTCAGTGCTTCTACCAAGAAATTTATTCAATTATATTTTGTAGCCGATTCTAATTTTCTGATGTCAGAACAGACAATGAGAAATCCATTGAGGCCAGTGTAATTGAAAACTAGAAAACAGTCATCTACTACCTTTTTTGTAGCACGCGCTGCTTTTCCATGCTTGCTGTCTATTTTGATAAATGCAGTCTTGAGTTGCATATTGAATGGGACAGTGACTGTGAGAGAGACAAACAACCAAGTTATTGGTCAACTTAATCAAATCCATTCTCTTGGCACAGATTTCCTATTTGCTAACAAACTGTGTGGACCAAACTGTAGATACTGTGTGAGCTTCTGTTTATTTCAGTCTTGACCTGGCTCAGCCGTATAGAGCATTCACGGTGCCTCAGAGCAACGGAAACACCGCTGTTACGGCAGTGAAAGTATCTTGTCATAGAATCGTAGAAAAGGTTGGAAGAGACCTCTGAGATCACCGAGTCCAACCGTGCCTGTCCCCCTACTAACCCTGTCCCTAAGGAACTCATCCACCTGGTTGTTTAAACACCTCCAGAGCAAAAGCAGTGCTGAAGCATCAGGAGTGGTTCGGAGTTACAGGCCATTTCTAATGGTTCTCTGGGCTGCCCTGGCAAAAAGTAACTTTTTAACATCTACAGAATGAGGAAAATAAAATGTACAATTTTATTTTAAAGAGATGTGCCAAATATAACACGTTAAATCTATACAACCGTTTCAGACAATGAAAAGGACTATAAAAACCAAAGAAACTTTACACAAGTAAGTCTAATGCACTGGAGTGAATGACCAAGACATCTGCAACAAACAAAGGCTTTTGAAACTGTGCCCAGTGTCTGTGCACCATCTTTCGCCGCAAACATTATTCTGCTTTTTTTCATATCACGAAGAATATGCAGAAAAACAGTGGTCTAGAGATATCCAGATATGGTGATGAGCGGGACAGAGAAGCCCAGAAAGCGAATGGTGACATAGTTGCAGGGAGAAGCTTAGCAAAGGCAGCATTTTAAAAATGTCAGTAGTATTGAAAGGCACCTTCACTTGGTAAGAATCATTTAGTCTGTGAACAGAATGACACCGAGGTCCTGGAGTGAAAAATAATGTGTGATCATTAGTTAGAAATAACCATAATTCATAGACACCAGGGGGCAGAATTAAGGTTGCAAGGACAGCTATAAAGCTGGCATTTCCAACCATCTAAAGGGCTATTTATGTTCAACGTCAAAGACGCTTTGAAATTTCAATATCTGAATGCTACAGAATTTGTTGTAAATAATGTTCTAAGCTTAAGGAAACAAAAGCACTTAAATACACTCGGAAGAGAAATGTGATTGCTCATATATTAAAACCGCAAATTTACCTACCAGCTAATTTTAATTTGTTTCAGCTAATGTCCAACACGTTATTGTTTTTGGATAAATCAGTCCAGCTTTCTAAAGGAAAAACACCAAACAAATCCTTTCTTGAAAGTTAGACCTCTTTTTCTTACATTCTGAACTGCAGAAAATACTGCAGGTAATGGCAGCTTTTTATTTCCAACCTGACCTTCCACGTTCTGAAACTAATTTGCCATACTGCTTCTCAAAGTCTGCTCAAGGACTTCCTTTAGCAGAATAATGTGGTTCTTATTAAGTACATCCTATAAGGCCCAGGAGGATTGCGTGCAAAGGAAGTAAGATGGAGACACAAATGAATTTCCATCCTCCAGTCAGATATATGATATTGATGACCAGGATGTATATGAAGGATATTGTAAAGAAGACAAAGAAAAAGAATTAAAGCGAATGTCTGACAAATTGGCTGTCTTCATATGCAAGATGACAAGTGCTCTATACAAACGAGTAGAAGAGATGTAGGCATCAAGCCAAGTAGTTATATAGTCAACAAGTCTCTTCGAATCACATGGTTATACGTAACCTCTCTTTTAAATAATACCTCACTTTAAATTACATCACCGTAAAAGACTTAAAAGTCATGAGGTTTTACATGAAAACTGATAGTTTCTCTGAAGTCCAAATGTTGTTTTTCACTGGTATGAATTTTATGTTTTTACCAGAATACCAAGATAGTCTGTTGAAGTGGGGCTTCTTTAGGATATTCTTCTAGTTTTTAATTAAACGCATCAAATATAAATAAGAGGGAAAATACCAGCTTTTATTTCAAATTCTGTTTCTTCCTTTAGTTAAAATTTTTCTATAAGGTGAGAAAACATTCTCACGTTAGGATAGTGTAATGGAAATTGCATTGAAAATGCATTGTACTGTAGTCTCCATAATTCCTGATGGTCTGATTATAGTGCATCTTGCCTAATGCAGCTAAATATAGATTTCAGAGGGTTTACAAGGCACTTGGTTGATGAGGAAGATTTATGCTCTATTTGTGACTCAGTGCAAGTGTAAATAAGTGAATGGACTCATTTTATTTTTCAACAATGTGCAGAATTTGGATAATCAGGATTCTAGTATGATTATTCTATTAATCTGTTTTAAACCATGAAATCTGATATTTTCACCATGACTAATCCATGAAATTTGTCAACTTTGTCTGTGATTTACACAAGCTCTGTTTATAAAGAGAACTTGTTTGAGTCCTAAGGCACGGAATATTATTTCCCAGCATGCTTTTAGTGTCTTTTTACTAATAAGCATAAACAAAACGTGCTCATTGATTATATTATTATTTCGAGATCAGGAGGTAAAACATGAGGAACGTTCAAAAGTTCCCCATAGCCGTGTATATGAGTCTTAAGTCATTAAGAAGAAAATAACCTATCATATCAGAGTTGGTAAGAATGGTTGTGATCATAAAGTTTACCTAAAATAATTGGATAACTTGCTTGTAGATTAGAAACATATGTGATACTTGTACGTCTCTAGGCTTTAGAATTAATTGCTGTCAGCATAAAGCAGACCCAACAAAAATAGATTTGCATCAGTTCCTTACAATGACAGGGAGGGGAAGCTTGAATGACAGTAAGGATAATTCTATGTTGTATTTTAGGGTCGGGGGGAAATGGCTCTACAACGTTCACATACTGGAGTGCAATTTACTATATATGGGAAAGAATAAAGATCCTTTATGTAAATGTAATAACATGCAAGCAATACCTTCAAAAGGAAAGAAAGGAAGTCTCTTGTGTGCAGAAAGTTAGTCTACTCCAGCTGTCCTCTCTCACTTTGTGGGGGAAAGACTTTTGGGGAAAGGCCAAAACGCAGATATTCATGAAGCATCCAATTTTAAGTTCAGCATAATGTCTTAATCAGCTTTTCCAGAGCTGCTCTGCTCTGTACCAGCACGCTATATATGTGCAATACATCCAGACATGTAAATAAGTCACACTCGCTGTGGTGGTGAGAACACGATGACTGCGTATTTCAGTAAGTGCACAATGCTGCAGGTAGGAGAAAAGCGCATCATCTAGTTGGTTTTCAGCTGAGCAAAGGACTAGATCTGGAAGTGCTGAATGCTGTGGCTCTCTCTGCATCATGCAGTTTTATGAATGATATCCAGAAATCCTACACGTTGACATCACAGATTGGCAACTTGTGACAAGATCTACAGACTGGAGCCAGCTAGAAATAACTTGCTATTCTCTGTAATCTGGTCTTTCTCCAGAAGAAATTATCATAAATCTATTTCCATGCCCATCAAATTATTAAAATACTGACATCATCTGTCATATTCCCTCACTCATGTGATGGGAAAGGCGTGTTTTGGATGAGCTGATGGATGAATTTGTGATTACAGTGCTGAGGAAGGGCTCAGGGGATATAGTCTTCAGGTGTCTTCTGCGAATGTCGTGCTGTTCTTGTGGGATTGCCCAAGCCATGGCACGGGAGGTCTGCGACTTTGTGCTTCTGTTTGGTGTTTTCTCTGCCTCCTTAAGCACTAGAGCTCATGTTCTCAAAGGCACAACTGGCTCTTAAATTGATTTCTGAATGAAATCAATAATTGATAACTGAATTCCATAATTGATAACTGGAGATCTAATAAGCTTTAACCAAATGCCTGTGAGATTCCCGAAAGTATAAAGCCATCCCCGACAAAGAAGTATATTCAAAGCAGCTACTTATCATCCCACATTTTACGATTAATCTGAGTATTAAATACAATTAGCGGTTGGGGAGTATAAAAAAAGAAAAAAAGAGGGGAAAGATGAGGTATTTCTTCCTATAAACTGAAATTCCTCTACGGAACGTCTTGCTATGTGACACTGTGAGTATCAGGGTTTTTACTGTTACAAAAAGACATTTCATGAATTCTTGGGGGCCAGACGGATGAATATTTTACGTGTAATGTTTTGCTCATGGGATAAGATGGAAAGTTAAGTGGAATCTCAGCCTTTTAAACTATTTTATAAGTCATATGAATGAAAAATAGATGTTTAGAATGAAAGTGTGGTTTTATAAAATCCTACCAAATTTAGAAATAAAAAACTTATGTATTGATCCTTTTTTTTTCATTAAGTGCATCTTATTTTGCTATCTCATATCTTTTTACAAATGCAACTGTTCTCTTCAGAACCTTAAAACTTAATACTGCTGCTATAATATGGAATTTATGAATAATCAATAGGCTTACATAGATTTGTTATTTATTCATTCTAGATATCCTTGATATTTAAGACTAACATTTTAATGTATGTTTAACATAATAGATATAGAATTGCTCGAGACAGAATTGAAGCTGTGCCAAACTGTGAGAGCTTTTGGCTTTATCCATTTACTGAACTGTTAAGGAAATACTGTCGTATTTTCTGTATTTCGCCTCTTATAAATCATTGCCTTTATGTTATAAAGGGTTCTGTTTTACTTGACTGACATGACGTGTTCATCTAAGACAGGATGCTCTCCGGTGTAAATTAGGTTTACGGAATTTACCTAAAGGTTTGTTGAGTACGAAAGTTCTACAGCAATGCCTTTTCCTACCGCATTCGTCTGTCAGCTGGAATCTTGATTGTTTTGCCTGTATTATGTCACTCTCGTCTGGGAAGAACAGCATCCTGCTGTTTGTGAAGCTGATCTCCTGCTGCTATTTAGCCACTTGTAGGATTCTGTCCCAATTCCTCTAATCCGCTCTGTTTCAATAGCACCGTATTTGGACTCCTTCACACATTCTTTTGCTGCTCTGTTTGGGATGCTCTGTGAGGTGAATTAGAATTTTAATGTTCCGTTCAAAACAGAAGGAACCTTTTTTTAAAAAAAAATGAGAGTATGAGGAATAATCTCCACTCCCCTGGATAGGATTTCTACATGTGCACTATATTATTTTCTTTCAAACTGTTGTCCAGAATTTTAGGGCACTATTTCAATATATTGGTTTACTTTATATAAATCAGATCCAATTTGAGGTTTAATGGTGCAATAAGGCTTGCTACCATCTTAAATTGTTTCTTTCCTGTTGTAACTCCTCATTCAGAGTTCAGTGCTCCTTGTTCCCATTATGTCAAAGGTTTGCTGATATCTTTTCGAGCTCCTTGTGCAAGTCAGGCCTAATTAAAGCCGAGGACTGAAAGGACTCCAAAAATGGTGTTAGAAATGACACCAGAACAACAAAGTGTGTGGTGGGTATTTTTGCCTTACTTTCAGGAATTCAGCAAAGATTTGCATAAGTGTTTTGCCAGTACCTATTTTCTGATCCACACATAAAAAAACCTTTGGAGAAAACAACTTAAAGCTTGATTGGTAAACCTATATATACACTGTCTGTCACTTTACTTCACAGCTAAGCCTATTAACTTCGGTGGAACTATTTGCAGCAATACAAAAAACCAGGATAGCAGAACGTGATCCTTTTTAATGTAGAGCTCCTAGGCTTATGCTTGCTTTAAGAATTGTTCTGTAGTGAATGGGATTTAGTTTACTGAAAAATAAAAATGTGGTTGAATTATGATGCTAATTTTACTCTGTGAAAAGAAAGAGGTTCCTTGGACACAATGTAATACTGCATGAGTCTCTGTTGTACGATTTTAAAAGTTTTCAGTGCTCTCTATATAACTTACCGAAGCGTATGAAGAGAATGAAGATATTATCAAAGATAAACGTATTTTAATAATTTCATAAAATGTCTTTCATTTGTACCAAACCTCCTGCCTTGGAAAATTCAGAATGTTTTTTAGAGCATGTTTGTTTTAGCTGTAACTTTCTGCCATCCAAAGTTTCCTCAGAGTGCTGGATTATCATCGCCAAGAGACACTGGTTCCAGCACCTGAAGAGAAACACCGTCTCGTGAATGGGTTAGGGCTGCAAGTGGAAACTGGAAAAGACAACGGCTACGGCAGTTTGATAATATATAAATCGCTATCAAGTTTTACAGCTAGAAATGGAAGAGAAGTAATAATAAAAAAGGGGAAAGAAAAAGATTTCAAAAAATTAAGGTGAAACGGGGAGAGAGGCAGAGAAGTATAGGAGAAGGGAAAGGAAGTGGGACAGAGAAAGAAAGTATTATATGGCCTCCTTTCTTGCATCTGGTGAATACTATGTCTATATGATTTGTTCACGAGTATGTTAACATTTTAAGGATAGAAAAATATAAGAAAGAAAGGTGTTTAGAAGTTTTTTATCAAGGAGTTTATTTTATGTAATACAAAATGAAGAGATGTATAAGTGATCCATCTACGCGATGTCACCCTGAAGACTTGTAGTTCTGCTGCTCCTTCTCTGTTTGTACTTCAAAATTAATTGAAAGCCTTATTGTTTTGTTTAAACTGTGAAAGCTTCCAAGGTCAATGAGTGAGGTAATTGACCTGCCTGTTGTAGGATAAAAATATGTATGTTAAATTGCATAATTAGTTTTAATTACATAATTATGGTGTTTAATGTGTGCGGGTCAAAGGTTAGTATTACATTTAGAAGTCGTGGCAAGAAACACAAAAATAAGCAACATAGTTTAATTCTGTGTTTCTTTGGGTTTTAAAAAAGGGTTCCACTGTGATTTATCCTTGACCTTGGATATTTGATGATTGTAGCAAATAATATATTGCTGCTATACTTTTTGGAATCATAGAGACACCTTTGTAAATGACTAAGTGACTTTACCAAAGACTTCATTTAGGTTTAGAGTGCGTGGAAGTTAATCAACAGTGGGAACTCAACTGACAGCAATTTAATTTGATTGGGTAAGGTAATTACATGATTACCAGGAGTGTTTATATATGGACAAGGATATTTTTATTGGAAAAAACCCTAATTACTTTCTTACTGAGAAGAGAAAAAAACAAACAAATTTGTTGTCACAGGTTAAGAGGACATCCTTCGTTCCTTGAAATAGCTTCTTTTCATAATTCAGCTACAAAATGAACTCATACTTCTTTGCAAATTTGCACTGGCTTTATGTTATGAGTTCCTCTGTTTCTAAGCTAGAAATAATGCCATCGTTAACTGGCTTTGTTTAAGAAGCTCACTGCTTACACATTAATTATAGGATAGCCTAAAGATGTCATGATGCTTGTAATTCATGATCTCTTTTACTGTGTGCAAACACTGTTGCTTAAATACAGGATGATTTCACCAGACTTAAACCTAAAGGTCCATTATACTAATGGATATTTCTGGGAAGGAGGGCATTATTTGCTTTTCCATGATGGCAGATAAAAGATGGTGTTCCTAAATGCTGGAAGAAAAAGTCTCGCTTTAGATTCTCTGAATGGTCCTTTAGAAAATGCTCTTTCAGTCTATTGACAATGGAGGGAGTGTTGGGAGATGAATCTTCATTAACAAACATAACCTCTGTGAACACCTCCCTGAAGTGCACTACAGAGCAGAGTCCCACTTGGCTAATAAATAGTGGCTTGCTCCAAAGCCTGTTTAAGTAATGGGCCAGACCTGGCCTTGGCGCCTCATACGGTTGTGTTAGATACCAAAAAAAAGAAATGGAAACTTATAAGTATAACTTCATATCTCATCAGTAACTATTGAACACATTCTGCCCATGGAAATGGGATGCAATCCTCTGAAGGCTGACTCAGGAATTAAAAAGTTAATGAACTAAATGTTAAGTAAGAAATACATGAATTTTGGAGATGAATTATATGATTATGAGAAGAGGTTCTGTGATACGTTCCATGTTATAAAAATAATTTGTTCTCCCTTTTTTGCTAATTTTTCCCCCAATAAGTTCTTTAGACAATATTACAATTTTGAATTGTTTTTCTAAACCAGATGATCCAGTCACTGTTGGAGGCACATAGCCACGGCAAAATCTCATGCTGTACATTGATCACCTGTCCAACCTTTGCCTAGAGTGTGATCCCCAGTTCCTTCAAGAGATCCATCTTTACCTGTCTATAAAGAAGAAGAGGAGGAGGGAGACATCTGGGATATTCAAGTATCAAAGTTTAACACCAGAGCAGGTTGAATCTCAATTTATATTATTCTCTATATATGTTGCTAGTATTGACTTGGATATTTGGCTGAAGGTTTTTTTCAGTGGTTCTATATTATGCTCTGAAGTTTTATCTTTTTTGTTTAGACACCTCACTTACCGAAACTACGCATGTGTTTTTCATAGTTCAATGGTGTGAAATTGAATCTGAAGTCACTCTGCTATTTAGGAAGTCAGCTAATACTGAGCATGCCGGGCAGTGTGTTCCTGTCTTGTGTTACGTGTGCTGACCACGAAGACCAAAATGACTTGGTGGGTGTACTGTCGTTGTACCACTCTGTGTTTAGCCCACGCAACTAAATCCACGTCCCCAGCGAGTACGCTCATTTTCGTTCGCTTGCTTCAGGCAAGTTAAACTTGCTTCTTACTCTTCCTCTTCCATTTCCAAGAGGACTTTGATATCCACAAAGCAGACGAGGTTTCACTTACTGTCCTAAGAGCTGCCCCTTTAGGAGCCTAGCGCAGCCCCCCCGCAATCCTGGAATATGTCCAACTTGTTCTTTGAGCAGAATGTGAACCTCTGACCTTCTGGGCCTCCGGCAAGAGTGCTGCCTACTGAGCCACCAATACCCAGGCCATCAATAAGTTTTAAATGCCAGTTGCAGGCTTCACAGAGATAATGACTTCAGTGTGTAAAGGTTTTGTTGTGGAGGCTGCAGTCTCACATATGGCGTGACAGAGTAAATATGCTAAAGCCATAGAGAGCTGTTGCATAACTTGCCTTGATATAACAGTTTTTGTAATATATTTCAAGGCATGGAATATTATTTAAAGGGACCCTGTTAGGTAGGCTTAGGCCCAAAATGAAGCTATTATAAAAAGAATGTTTAGCAAAACCAGAAATATGTCCATGAAATTGTTGGAGTGGGAATTTCAGGGTAAACTTGCTTGGATTTAAGCAGTCGCCTGTATGCCATTGCACTGTTGTGCTAGGGAATGAGAAACAGCAAATGAAAATACTGTTAAGTGAGAATCAGAAACTGAAACTGAGCAGAATTAAGATCTGAGAAGTCTATTGCTGTTGTTATAACTTCTTAAAAATCTTACCACATCCTGAGAAAGATGAGATGAAAAAATAAGTTCCAATTTAATGATTCAAAGCAGTGTTACTGACACAGGTAAATAAATGTATTTGCATTTTAATATTATGTTTAGCCTACTTTCAAATAAGTTCTTGTATTTTATATACACAGAAAACAAAATTAATGTGAAATAAGCTTTAGGGGGTTGACACATTTCAGTTTTGTTGATGTTCTCTATTTATAATTTAGCATTAAAAGTGTACAAAAGACATGTCTGCAATATTCAAATTGATAAATGCGATTACACAAAATGTTATTTATAAACTTGGATCATGAAGGAAAATGTAGCAAGATTGCACCTAGAATTTACATTATGCGAAGGCTGTTAGATAAATTGCATGAACCTTGTATGGAGCAAAGGCCAGGAACCCAGGACTCTTTTTCCCAGCTGAGTGCCCAAATCACTAGGCTACAGACTCTTGCTCCCTCTTGTGTTCTTTCTCTGGCCCAATGAATCTTGAATTATATTCATTATGATACAGCTTCAGCTGGAGAGCTTTAATATATCCTTCTCCCTGTCCCAGCATTTTGTGCTGCCTGTAGCCTGGTGGTTGGAACGTTCTGCTGAAAGGTATTGCTTTGTGTCCTGGATTGAAGAAGGAATTGAACCAAGGGATTTTGCTTCTGGGGTGAGCGGTCCTGCTGCTGGGCTGGGCATGACTGCTGTTCACACACCAAGTTAGGAAGAAATATCACCTGAAGAATTTTTTAGGGAACCCACTGAGTTGGTGTTTATTAGGCTGGCTTAGACTGGCTTTGAGAACACTTGTTGGATCAAACTTTTCACATCATCTATGCGGGCATGGGCTTCACTGCTAGATCCCAGTCAGGCGTAGACGTAAGCTGCGCACGGAGATGTTCAGTCCTCGCCAGGCAGATGAACTCTGACCGTGTTCAGAGAACCTGTCCCACCACAGAAACCTGTGTTGTCGTGAGAGACAGACATCTCCAGGGGGGCACAGGGGCCTTGAGGATCAGCGTTGTGATTGGAGGTGCCTCAGTTCTGCTCATGGCTCATTTTGAATTCACGTATTTTTGGGTCTGTGATGAGTTTATTTGAATTCAGCAGCTCCATTGAATGTAGAACTGAGGGATTTTTATGAACCTGTTTTTCAAAACTTTCAAAGAATGTGTTACGATTAAACAAGATGATAGGAAGAATCTGTGGTTCAAAAGTGCATTGACAGTTGAGAAACATGGAGAAATACAGTTTTGAAGCTCTAAGAAGTGAGATTGTTTTAAATGGATTAATGCTTTTCAGCCAGTTCCGTAGAGCAGTGTGTATTAGGTCTCAGTTGAGGAACAGCCAAGTAAACAAACTGCATTGCAGTTTTAAAACCAATGTTTGTCCAAATTTCTGATATAAACCCTGGGCTGTATATATATATATTTTAATATGTATGCTTTTATTAAGTCCTGCAGTGCAGGTTCTTATTCATGCAAATGCGTTTATCTGCCTCAGTGGAACTGTTCGGGTAAGTCAATGTCTAAGATAACTAGGGTGAGTCTGATTTTCTTTTTAATAGAAATGGTTATTTTGAAAATGGCAAATATGAATTATTTTTAGTCTGAAGAGCTAAAGACACCGTAAAATTAGAGATATGGACTTCCTTGGCCGTTCTTTTATTATTGTTTCTACCTGTTTGAAAAACTAGAGGAATAACGTGATTCGTTACACATTATTTTCTGGCAGCAGATGCATCACCTAGATTGGTATCCAAATGCACTACGTCGTGAACTCTTGCTGCTTTGTAATATGGTGAACTGGGGGGTGGGAATAGAAACTTAGATTCCTGATAAGCTGTTGGTTTGAAGACAAGCCTTTTTCTGCCTTGCTATTGCCTGTTTTCATTGCAGTGGAGCTTTCCATATAGCAGGACGGCACTCGGCGTAAGCCGAAAGGATGCAGTGCATGTTCTGGTTACCGACTGACTTGATTTATGTGCAGTTCATTTGGCAGCATTTATGTTTCCTCACACAGGATTTTCGCTGTCTCATAATCTGTCATCAGAAGGGCTGCCATTTGCACAATTTAACGCTATCCTTTCACAGTGAATAGAAGTCAAATTGGTAAAGATTGTAAGTCAACATCATATTCATGTTTTTCTGTGCATGGGAACTGCTGTGTAGGGAACTGCTTAGCGCAGCGTTGGCTTGATTGCTCTACAGAAGTGGGTGTTCGTTAATATATGAAAGGTGGAAATCAATGGGTACTTAGATCCCAGTGATATGCATTTTGGATAAACTGCTAAAACCCCACTGTAATAACCTGCATAATAACAGAGAAAGGTAGAGGAGACTGAAAGAAATCAGAAAATTGAGTAGTAGAGTAGAAAAAACCCAGAAGCATTTCTACAGAAGGGAAAATTTTTAAAACTTATGAATTGATAGGGTAGTAAACTTTGGAGATGAATAGAGGTCTTCGAGAATGAATCATTTTTGTGTAACTATGGATAAACTCTATTACAATATACGAGTTGGTTTGAATCAATATACTTTGGGAAAGCCTACGTGAGGCAGTTTTCATAGTTAAATGTTGTGATCAATAAGGATCTTGATAGACTCAGGTAACAGTCAAATGTAAGACAAGCTGTAGAAATGGAAAACAGACTTACAGTTAAAATCACATGAAAATTACTATTTATTTTGGAAAAGCATATTTTCAAGATTACAGATAAAAAGAAATCGCAGTAAAGATGACTCATGTTAGTTAAAGATCATATGAAAGGCCTTATCCTCCCAGGTATGAAAGTCGTCAACTGCATTATCACTTAGCAAAAAAAATAACATGAATGCAGTCGTGTTTTCCCTTGATCGGTTTGAATTGAAAACGGTTTTCATTTTATGTGCATTTTGTTATTTTGGCTTTATATGAGAGGTTTGTCGATGGGTGATTTGTAAGCAGTGATCCCCCAGCCTTAAATCACTTGGTATCTTAAACAGGAAGAAATTGCTTGGCCCAGTCTCACCGTCCCCTCTTTAGCGTTGCCACAAAGTGAAACAAGACTGTTCACCAATGTCTGGAACTTATTTACATTTGCTCTTGGAAATACCAAAGCTGATAGGGAGTTAACAGAGTTTTTGACAGAAATTAGTGCTTTATTGAACCTGAAACCTCTCTCATATCAACTATAATTTAAAGAAACTTCCTTTAGGAAGCTTTAATTTCAAATAGCAAATAACTAATTTCTTGAAAATGGAACTGCTCAACAAGAAACCTTGAGAGAAATCTGCATTACAATACCCAGAGCTTAATCGTTAGGGCATTATCCTTTAAGACATGTGACTTTGGTTCAATTTCCCTTTCTGAATCCAAGTGAATAGAGACTTAAACCCAGCTGAATATCTAATGCATCCAAGGCAACTGTCATTACCACTGGACTATTCTCTGTAATAGCTTGGGTATCTCTGCTTTTGTGGAAATAGTGAAAGGATTTGTCCTAATACTAACAAGAGCTTTCTGAATTCTCCAGAATTCTTATAGGCTAGGAAAGAACCTTTGTGCCTAGCTTTATTCAAAACCCCCAGGCTCTGAAGAAATGTCTGTAATAATCATTATTTTATATATTCATATCAGGCAGCTCTCAACTAAATCTCAATCTCAGACTTCATATAGTCTTTCCATGCCTCTGGATATTCCTGTCAGCTATCTCAGGTTTTTTCTCTGTTTTTCCTATATCCACCCTTTTAACAGGTCAACCAAATCTGCCTGGTAGTAGTGCTTGGGGCATAACGGCAATGAATTTAATGGCATTTTTCAATATAGTTTTCTGTTTCTATGTTTGGCACTTGATTATAACGAGGTGAACTCTAGTGATCACTGTGGAAGATGCTTCTAGTTGAAATGTGCACATACTGAAAAAAAACCTCCAAGAAAGTAATTTGAACGTGGTTGGGACATTGTTTTGGAATATGCACTCGATGATGGTTTCCATGAAGCTACAGGAATCAGGGTTATTTTGTGCCCTGTCAGTGTGTAGGTATTCTTCCAAGATTACCAAAAGGGATCAGTTACCTTGGTAATGTGTCCACCGGTATTTATTGTGTCTATTTCTTTACACAGACTAACAAACATTCATCATGTAGGAATGTTGGTCATGATCTACTTGAGCTGAATTTAAATTGATGACCTAAAGGTCAAAGTCTCTGTATCCTGTTACCTCTCCCTTGGGCTGTCCAGTCCAACCTCCAACTGGATTTAACACCATTTTCAGTTTATCAGGTTTTTTGGAGGAAGAGCAGTCTCTAGAAGGTGTTGATCTGACAAATACCATTGATGTCCTGTTTGTTTGTTTTGTTTTAAAAAACCCCAACATTTCAATGACTTTTGTATCTTGTCCATACTTGATGAAGAAGGTTCTGAACGAGTATTCAAATGTTGAACTAATAACTTAACCAGCCTGTTAGATAGCTCTAATCCAGTCATATGGGAACATAATGCAGTGTAGCAGTGCAGTGAAACACGAAACTATGAGAACAGCTGAATAAATTTAAACACAGTTTTGAACATTCTACCCTTTGTCATAAAAATGTGATAATGTAGAAGAAAAACTAATAACACTCTTTTGGTTTTGTTATTCTGTACAGTAGTTGAGAAGACTTAACGTTTCTTGTGGTTGCTGACTTTAAAGAAGTAGTGACAATTTCTAACACTACTTTTTGCCCCATATGAAGTCTATTCTTCCTCACTCATTAAGGAATGAATCTGGTTTCTGTTTTATTCAATATTGTATATACTTCTCACCCATAAATATTTAAACTAAGTAAATATAGAATCTTAAACATGGAATGTGCTTTCATTCTGAAGTGGTGGCTGGGGGGGAAGGTAAAACTATTTTATTCAAAGACCAGTGGTCCCTTTGGAAGAGCAAAAAAAAAGCACTTGCCTAAAGTTGGATAGACGTGTGCTTGCTGTGGGGCAGCAAACTTTTTACCAGATTATGCCTGTATTGTTATATGTATAAAGTTCAGACTATAAAGGATCTATAGGAAAGAGTTTGCAGATACTCAGTTCACAAACACATGGCTACTATTCAGCCCCTATATCTGGGGCTAATTTAATTCTTTTTCTCCATTCAAAGTGCCTCACTCCTGCCTACAAATGCAGAACAGATTCCCTGGTAATTTTCTTTCTTGGAAGTACCATCATTTTATTCCTAACTGGGAATAGTATGAAATGGAAATACATTTATGACTCTACTTAGAAACAAACACCAAACAAAATAAAAGCAGGGATAGTCTGAAAGACAGTTCCATAACAAATTGATGCAGAAAAATGCAGAAATACGAAGCATATTGAAAAGTACACCAGTCCAGGAAGATTCTCTTTAGTAAACTAATTTTTGGATGCAGCGTAACACAGCATACCTAGAGTATTGCACAAATTAATTTTGGCTTTATTGCCAGTTGAAACTGGTAATGAAAATTCATGGTATTAATTTGATGCATGTCAGTAAAGTTCAATGCATGTCTAAGTATGCACAAGGTCTAGATCCTATTCTTAAGATACAATTAAGAGAGTTGTAAAACTAGAGTTTTATTAAACTGAATACAATGAATAGTGGGGGTTTGTGCTTTACAGTGTTACGACTGCGGGACTCTCCTATGCGTATTCCTCACTCTCCTTCTATATATATTGTAAAATCTGAAATTCTGAGGGGTGCTGAAAGCTACGTCCCAAGGCACACCGCCCCCTCTAGGCTTTCTTGAAAAAAAAGACAAGTTCTTCGTTATGTTTTGGAGTCTGTCGCTTCAAACTGTAGCTGTGTAGGTAGCTAATGGGTTGGACCAGACCCTTCAGAAGTGTCTGGATCCTTTCGTGGGCAGTAGCTTGTTGAAACATAAAACAAGCTTTGATTATAAAAGATGTCTTCTATAAACAAAGACACTTACAAGTATTTGTGTTTACAAGGCAGGATCAGACCAAACCTCAAAACAGAAATGTAAAATAGGTAACAGTTTATTATGCATTGCAGGGATGTAATTAACTGATCAGTATGAATCCCCTTTGTTGGTCTGAGAATTTATTTTAAAGGAGAGGCAAAAATCCACCTTTTATTTTAATTGTTTTTTTATGTAGATCAGGTGTCTGAACTGGAGCAATAGTAAAGTCTGCTAAACTAAGTTTACTATTGTTTTTCATTTTCACCTGGTTTTCTATCAAACAGAAAAAGAAGATGTGAGAGAACATAAAGTGTTTGATTTCCATTCTTGTCAGGAGAGTAGTACAGTATTTTTTACAAGATTGGCATTTTAATGTTGAACGTGTTCATGGAAATCAGTGCAAAAAGCATTATTAATTTATAAAAGAAAGATTGGAGTAAGTTAGTTTTGCTCTCTGTAATTAGACATAATAAAGAGTTTTTTGTTGTAGCGTGTTTTTTGAACAGCTTCTTCTGGAGTTACCCCGTCAAGCCCTGCTGGTTGGGTTTGAACAGTAATGAATCCTACATTCAAAGATGATTTCTTGAGAGTGTGGCTTTGTTCTTCTTTGCATACTGACAGATACAGGGAGGACAAAAACTTTCTTTGATCTTAGATCAATTCTGTAATGAAAATGCAAACACTTGTGTGTGTTACCACAGCTCCTACAGAAATATCATTCACACGTTGGCTTTTTTTGCTCCCACTTGGATTATCTGTACCGGCCCACAAACACAGTCTGTGTTGGCACAGAGCCTTCAACGTGGAAAATCAAGGCAGAAGTGTCCTATCATGTCTCCCTATACTTTCATTACCATCTTCTCAAACTGTCCTTCCGAAATTTTCCACTTCAGATATGCAGTTACTCTAAGTATTTCCGTTTACTAAATTTGTTAAATAAACCTAGAGCTCAAGTACCATTTTCATATGAACATAAGCTCTTTTTCTCTTTGTGGGCATCTTAGTTCTGCTGTGCAGAGTGAAGTACAGTCCCTTTGTCTGTAGCTGTAATGTGCTTCATTAGTTCCCAGAAGACAATAACTTGCTTTATTCCTATTTTATAAGGATTAATTATACTCAGAAAAAGCACTCAAATAGCAAACAAAAAAGGAAACCAGATGTTGCAGAGTTATTTAACCAGTGTTATTTGCAGTCAAATATTTAAGGTATGTGATTTAATTTTTTTATGGAAACTTTGGAAGCTGGCTACTAGTAAATAAAACATCCAAAGTATATATGAAAATATGTTTTACCTCATATTATCATTCTTTTACCCAATAGTATCATTGTTTTACTTAACCATTGCAGGTAAATATCAGTTCCTATCAAAAAAATTGCAAAAGTATTTGATTAGAACGGGAACAATCCCCAAGGCATATTGTGTGTAGAGTCATAATTCATAAATAGGCTTTTGTTGCATATGGCACAGTAGCCCTTTGCAGCAGTTTCAGTTCTCTGTGTGCTAATGAAATGGTACAGCAATAAACCTCTCTGCTAATTTTGTCTTGTTGTAGATGCAGAACCTAAAATAATGAATGTTTACAACAAGTAAATTAATTTATCCTCTGAAAACAAATATTTAAATGTGTTTCAATGAGAAGAAGCCTGACTTCTGGAAATGGGGTTCTGCAACACACACGTGTAATTTCTCTTACAGCAATGGTTTGTGTAGGCAGTTAAAGGCATGTTTAAAAGTCAGCATGTGTTCCTAGAACTGGTTTTATCTGTTTTAACTAATTTCCATGTTGTTTAGTTCCTGTAAGCTTTGTAAGGCATAGTTTTAAAGTCTAGAAGCTTCCCGTTCTGAGCACTGTAGGACAAACAAGAATATCAGTTTGCAGGGTTCCTTCTGTATTTTCTACATTCTTGACATCTCAGAAATCCTGAGCTATGATATCCCCCCAGATTGTCTTCCAGGCATCTTTTCGAACACCTAGGGCTCGTCTTCTGCAAACTACTGCTGTCGAAGACAATGCACCTCATGTCATGAATAGAAATTATCTAAATCACAAACGTTCCAATATTCCCGCTGCTGAAACCTCAGCACTTGTGTGGATGTGCCTCATACTCAGCTTTCCTTACCTAATTCAAGGAAACACCTTGTCCTTATTTTGCCAGATTCCCTCTTTTTAACACGTTTTCAGCTAGCGTTTCAATGTCTCTTTCCTACAGCCTCTGGTGGCTCTTCAGTCTCTTATGCGGTCTTTATGCTATGCTCTCCTGTCCAGCTTCAATATTCCTTCCAGGCTTTCAGCTTCATTTGATTTATTTTCAAGCATATCTCCAGTCTCTTTTCCCTTCTTTCCTCTTCCCTCATTAGTAACCTGCAGGCTCTTCAAACTCTCTTTTTCCAAATTTAAAACCCCACTTTCCCAGGTTACATCATCTCCTGCCTCTTCAGCTTCTTCCTGCTGTTCTGCAGTGGCACAGAAGGTTTGTAGCAGTTGGATTACAGGGGTTTTTTAACTATTCTGACCTTACAATTTCCTGTTATTTGGTCGGTGCAAATGCTCAACCTGATGGACTTTGCACTGAGCGTAGAGAAAAAGAAAGTATGTAGTTTCTGTCATCGGAGATGATAATAATCTCTTCCTCTTTTTATAATACCATTTCCTGTTTATGGGAACCCATTATTGCTGACAGTTTAATGCAAAGGGGCATCATTCTTAAGTGTACATTCATCTTAAGAGGTTTGTGCATTTTTTTATTATATGCAAGAATTATTTGCTTTATGTAGCTCTTTCCCTTGTCTAAATGTAACTTGCAGAAAGTGATGATAAATGTGGAATTGTTCTTGTAAAACTGTTAAATTGTCAGTTTCAAAACTTAGTAAAACATTGATGTTTTCATTAGATCCCAGCCCTGAGGAATGTCCGGCTTTCATCGTGACAGAGTTGTTTAGTTCCGTGTATGTCTAAATACTCTGCCCTTGGGAGATATCTTACTGTCACCTGCTCCTAAATTGAAAATTATTTGTTCAGCCAAAGGATTTGTTGTTTTTTTAAAGAAAAGAATCTTTTTTTTTTTTTTTTTAACAGACATCTTTGATGTGGGACGGGATCGCTTTAATGTAAAATAAATCAAAGCCTGAGATGCTATTAAACAACCCTTTAGTTTAAATATATCCAGTTCTAGATAACCAAAACCTGTTTCTTCCTGCTTTGTTCTCTGTTTCTCTATTAAACAGATGTGTAGATTTTCAGCCAAAGAGTTCTGTTGGCTACATCATGAGCTTCTAATCACTAGCACTCTGTTGATGAATGAAAATGTACTGTTAGGTAAACTTATTTAGAACATATTCTCAGTACAAATATCTAAACCCATTTATCTTGAATAAGAAAGGTACAGCAATCAAAGATGTTAAGTTAATGCCATTCAGCATAAAATAGAATAAAAATGCTGAATGTTTCTTGTCTCACCTAAATAATTAACAGAATCAATTTAACTTGTAACGTCAGAAAGCCTTTAAAACTGTATAGGGCAAATACAACATTGCTTTAATTCTGTGTGAATGGGAACTTCACGTTCACCAAGCTGCGTTTGGCTTGTGCGTAAACAATTTTTCTTTTTTAATAATGCCTTCTTTATCTTTGAGGCATACAGATGGAGGGCCAAATCAGATTTTGCTTGAAAGGAATGAAGGAATGCATAAATAAATGCATTAGTACCTAGTTGAAGCATATTGTTTTGAATTCTGTGGGGCTTTTTTAATATGAAGATTGAGAATATCAGCAAGTAAGTTCTTCCAGTAGATACAGTTCTTCAGAATGAAAAAGGAGCATGAGGTAAATATTCCAAGACTAGAAAAAAAACCAAACCCCACACCAACTTTGAAAAGAACCAGATACAGGAAGGAGGAAGCAGATTTTAAGGTGTTTTAAATTTATTTTCCTAGTGCTTGAACAACCAAGCAACCCCCAAACAAAAGCCCTACAGAAAGGCCATGGAAGCTAGACATGTATTGCATCTCTTAAAACCTTACAAAATACATCTCAAAACAAAAAGAATGCAAGTATTTTTTAATATCTGGGAATATTCTGTCCAGGAACCTCTAGAAAAAACAGAGCTGACGTCTTATCCAAATCATTCTCATCAGCTGACAGCAAGCAACTACATAGCACGATGTACTCGTGTCCTCATCAACTCTATTGAAACAAAATGCTTCGAGCCCTCTCTACTAAATTTGGCCTCTTGAATACATTTCTGGAATGTCATACACGACATTACATCTAGCTTTGAATCTCCTTGGTATCTCCTGTATTTATGCACTCTGTCTCCAGATCTGCTCCCTTGTGGCACCCTAGTTAAGAATGCCACATGTATGATAGGACTATTATAATCCTGACCTCATAGTCTGCACAGAAGAATTTCTTAAATATGTTCCCTTTACTTATAAAACACATGCAAATATTACAGATAGGTGGAGAAAAACGTTTCTGATCCATTCCTTTCTTTGATTTCATCAGCAAGCTTCAGGGTCATTTCGTCTCTGAGTTTTTCCAACAGTCCAGTCCTCTTTTATTCTTCTGCCTACCTGTTCCGATAACGCGATGTGCACTTAGCTAGGGAACACTTAACTTTTTAGAAACAGCCTGTAACGCGTTTTATGCATCTCTTCTTCCTCCAGATTTTTTTTCGCTTCTGGCAGTGTAAGTTATTCATTGCTTAGTCTTTGTTTTTAAAATGAGAACTAATTCTATTGACAACACACGCAGAAATAGAGCTGTTCCATTATCCTTTGGATGCAGCATCAGACACCTAAACATTTGGCGTCTTCCTGATATCAGAAAAATGCCAATTAAAGAGATGCTGATTGAGGAAGACCTAATTAACAGAGGTCTTAACACAGAATTAAGATGTATTACAGATTTGTCTTTCTGCCTTCCCTCCCGTTCAGATTGCAGACAGAGATATAAAACCTTAATTGTCACAAGGTGCGGTGATGTACTGAGCGTGTGTCGAGAATAAGAATATCTGTGGATTTGACAGCCAGAGTATAACATAATACTCTAATTCTGTGCAAAGATGAACCGCATTCTTACTTGCGTAGTTATTAGAGCTGCTGTGAAATGATGTCTTTGTGTCTTTTAACGTGAAGTAAAAGGACAAATCCTACTTGAAGGATTTTTACCGTAGTTGTGATCAATTATTTGCTACAGTGCCAGGAAGATGAGAAAGTAGCAAAACCAGATGTCTGCTTTATCCCAAGTCCCAAATACCGATCAGATAATTAAAAAATAAGTAGAACTTGGTTTTTGCTTTGAATATAGTGAACTTCTACAGTGGAGAAGGGTGAGAAAAATGACAATACTAAACTGTGCACGAGAGCTATTTCTCTAAGCACTATGGACTTTGCCTGCAAGAACGGCATGTCTCAAAAGATTATGTGCTAGGTTGCTTTTTAGAAAAAGCCCACTTATGGACTCATTGCATTCTATACTATATGTATGTGTGTTTATATAGAGGCATTTATGATCCTGATCATAAATGTGAAAGAATGATTTTCTGTGGTTTCTATGTTTGTATGTGTCTTAAGCATGTATGATTTGTGTGTGTGAGTATGAACACACATGTTCATTTTCTGTACATGTATCTATTAAGCAAGCTCAGACAACGCTATGCAAAGAGCTGTCTAAACTTGTTTCTAGGTTTCAATCCTGTTTATAGCCTCTGGGCATTATTTTAATGTAAATAACAAATAGGAGGAAAGAATATCTCCACTAGCATTACTTATTTAGCAGCATTTTTCACACTGGTTTAGTAATCTAATAAATTTATTTCCATAATGGCCAGCGCTGGACAGGAAATAGCTCCCTGGGTAATAACTATTGGTTTATTGGATCATGGTTTCTAGAAGCCTTATCCAAAGCTTTCCCTGTGCTGATTTGTGTGGCATGTTCAGATTTCTTAATATTTATTTTTTTCCCTAGCTGGTATTTATTTGCTTTTATAGTTATCCATCTCTCTCTCTCTTTTTCTGTTTGTGCTTTCTCCTATTGGTGCAAGTCAGAACTTCAGCACCACCCCTTACCCTTGTATTGAGAGATTTCCTGTTCCTGTAGAGAATTTATAGAGCCTGTTTTCTACATATACACCTATATAGGAATTTCTCTCATCACGGAAGCCTTGTATCTTCTAGTTAGGATTTTACTCATCGTGACCTGACTATAAAAATCAAGCTTTAAATGGTGACTACAATTTGAATTTGCTAACAGTGTTTAAGGCATATGAAAAGATGTATCAGTAAATGATACGAGATACAGGTATGCGTGGAGCAAAGCTGCCTGCTGCTCTTCCAGCCAATCATTACCCCGAGACACTCGTGGTCTTCGATAGCAAAGTCAGGGAGGCATTTTCTATATACTACTGTTATACTTCTAGTATAGTCTGAAGATATTAGAAACAGTTGACATATTGGTAGTAGAACTCACATACACTAAATATTTACATGTCCTGTAGGTCTACTAGTTTGTAAGAACATAAAAATTCCTTCATGTACAGTAACTGTTTTATACTGTGTCATTTTTAAGAGAATTTTCCGAAATAAGTATTTATTCAATGCAGAATGCACAGAACTGTTTTGTCAATCAGATCTAAGCCTTCTCACTTGCAAATCTTAAATATAAGTAGTCAATAAAAAATTAATTCCAATGATACTTAAAAGATGGTCTGTTCTCTATGATGTTATCCTCCCCCGTATATAAGGTTTCACATGAGCCTGTAGCAAGGATCCGGGATGCATACCTTTTAATGAGCAAATATGAATGAAATTTCAAAGGGCTCTATAAGTAACTGTTCTTTAATCAATTAGACCCTATCTGTAATGAAAAATTTGATGTATAATTGCTACTGAATATTTATAAGTGTATTTGATACAGAATATCCGTGCTTTAAATGCATTTATTTGTGTCTGATGTTCAGTTTATATTTAACCTATGTGTATTTTAAGATTTGGGAGTAATACAGAGTATAGTAATTATTTTTCCTTTCAACCAGGAAAAAAATACAAATTGGGCCTGGCTGAGGCTGCCAAATTATTCAGTTACACTTAGATAGTTATTAAATCCATTCACAACATGACAGAAATACACTAGTTAAAAACACCATAAATAATCAATCTTTAAAAAGTAGTATTTGGCAGCTTTGCATTTGTAGTAAGCAAGGAATGAATTACTGAAGCACTGAAACAATGCCAATCACAAAGCCATCTAAATCCTTCCCTGCTTTTGTGCCATTCACGAGAAAAGCACTTGTTATCTGTTTTCAATTTATATTCTGTATTTCTGCTCTATACCCTCAGCTTGGAAACAGAAGATTTGGAAATGCCTGATGGCAAATCTTAGGTTTCTTCAAGCTAACAAAATAAGTTTTTAGTCCACCATAAATCAATTATTAACGATTAATATTATCTACATATGACGAAACTAACTGTTAAGAGAATATCTAAATTATAGAATACAGGAAATTAACTGGTACGTAGGCTGCATTCTTTCTTTCTGGGTGAAAGTGCATAGCATAAATATCAAATCTCAGTCATGTATGACTTCCACTAAGCATGCTGTCAAATACAGTAATAGCTCTGCTCTGCTCTGCTATGTAAATCCAAGCTGCTGAACAGTTAGCAAACATTTAGCTAAATGACATTCTTTTGAAAGCTTTTAACTTAGCACTACTACAGAATACGTAGTTAAAAACAGCTGCGTGGACATTCTTGGGCGCCATAATTAAACTGATACATCTGCAGTGACATCTGTGATGAAGGATCTGCCACTAGTGGATTTTTTTTCTTTAGGGATCATATGGGTATCTAGAGAGACTTGTTGAAGAGTGAAGCTCCCTGCCCAAAAGCCACTTGAAGTTTTTTATGAAAGTAACAAATAACTATGTTTTGGTTTAGTTGTTAGAAAATATTTATAAGCAGAAAAAATGCGAATTTTCCCTAAATTTTTGGTAAACTGAGTAGTTTTACAGCAAAGTCTGTGATCAGTGTTACCTTATCATCATCACTCCATGCCCTTGCAGGACATACACAAACATAGAAACTTGCTTCGGAAAAAAATCACGGCTGTGTATGTGACCCACTGAATCACTGTTGGAAGAAACGCCGAATTCTTAGAATCATGGCTTGCATAGGAGCGTGCTGTCTTTTCTTTTAGCTCTACAACTCAACTTTGATTTGAATGGATAGAAAAATCTCTGAAGGAAGAACCAGCCCCAGTATTTACATAATCTGTGCTTTGCAGATAATTTTCAGCTGTCAGCTGTACTTCCCAGTCCCTCTACAACTAAGAATGAACGGGAGAAAATTACTTGAAGTTTCCTCTTGCTTATCTGTGTTAGTTTTTCTGGGTTCCGGTTTGGAAATTTTGGGGTATGGTTGTGGAAGCAGAGGGGGTTCTGTGCAGTATCTGCAAGTTTCAGTTCCTACTGAACACCCCAACAGCGCTTCTCCTTTCGAAGTATTGACCCGCTGCCTGCAGATTAGAGGGGCAAGTTCATATCGTGTGTCCTGGAAGCCGTCCAGCTTCCTAACAGAGACTCATAAATTCAATAAGTTTGTTCTGATTTTTGAGACCTGTTGGAAACTGCAGTAGCAAATGAGAGCTTGGACCAGTTCATGGGGAAATAAGGTATGCAAAGAACAAATACAAATTAATTTGAGATTAGCTTGGTTACTGTTTACCCAAAGCTGATGGAAATATTCCTTACTTATTTAGCATCGTCCACAGCGATGGTGAATTTTCCATAGGAAGGATAACTGCTTTTGCTGTTAGGTTCAACCAGTGCTAATACCTGGGTGGTTGTTTTTTTTTAGGAGTTTCTTCTGCTGTGAAAATAATTAGAAATTAATTGTGATGTAGTAACAACTGTGATAAATGACTATAGAAACGTTAACAAAACTTTGTTTTAGCAGGTGTTTGTATCTAGCTTATGAACCGTACTGATTTGTTCGTTTCCTAATTAAGGTATAAATCGGCTGGATGGATAGGGATAGACTTTCATTTTAATATTTCCCTGTTCTTTAATGGTAAATTAGCATTGCTTTTGGAGAGCACTGCGTTTTGGGAGAGAATTGCTTACACTCCATGTACTGTTCACGGTCCCTATTGACATGGATCGATGTGGTCCGTATTTGACAAATATTCTTCATTGGTGGTCATTGCAAACTGTTTTCACTCTCTCCTTGTTATGCTGTGTAACAAATTAGGAAAGTAAATGCCTTGGGCTAGATGGAAGTCTGTAATAAGTCGTCATACATGCATAAATGTTATGATCATGGTTCAGAAAGCCTGTGGAAATCTTGGCCTGAAGTATTTTGGAAAATGTTTCCAAAATTTGCTTAGCTCTTTCTTCTTCCAGATTTGTGGTTTCTCACAGAGTGCAGGTTAACTTTCTTATTATTCACTCTGTATTATTGCATCTATGCAAAACTGCCAACGTATTTCAAAATTCGCTTTACATGAAAGCAAAACTTTTATTAATTATTTCTTTAAAAGGATAACCTACAACTAAGATACATGACTGCAAATACAATAGTTTCATTCTTATTTCCAAAAACATTCATCCATACAAAAGATGGCATCGTGCCAGTTTCAGGAACTCTAATGTGACTTGCAAATGACAGCCTCCAGGGGAGCAGGAATGCAGCCTAATCCTGGTCCAGGGTCACTGGGAGCCGAGGCATTACCCAGCTCAAAGGTGTCACAGCAAAGGTGGCAACAGCACAGCAGGTTTGGTCACTTCCCCGTGCACTGGCTCAGCTACGCAAGTGACAGTTCTGTGCATGGAAGTATTATGAGTGTTGCTGCCAGTGTCGGATTTTTTCAGGCTGTCACATTCAGAAAAACCAAAGCAGTTACTATAACTGGATTGATTTTTTTTTTTTTGCCTGTGGAGGAGAAGCAGGAAAATGCGAGTTCTGTTTTCCCCGCTAGGAACCCCTGTGCACGAGGCAGGTCTGTACAGCATGCTGTTCTTATTGGGATCACACCAGCCTCCAGGTCAAGTGTCCCACGTGAACGTCAGGAAAATAAAACCGGAGAAATGATGGAAAGCAAATCATCTGGTTTGCCTGTACTTCTGAGAGGTTGCTTTGTAGGCAGGGTGACATCTTGCTACGGGTGTTAAAATACTTGTGACATGCTGTAAGTGAAGGGTTATATATGGGTAACACCATGACTAAGAACTGTATCTAAGCGCTGCCCCTGATTGCATATTTAAGTGCCTCTGTGTGCGTGTGTGTGGCTTTCAGACTCTTCTGGAAAAGTGGCTGGGCACACAGATAACACAGAGCTCTGCTTCCTTTTTTTAGGATTCAGTATATGTTACTAGTTTGGGCTTCAGAGTCTGACAGTGAACAAAAATTGTCTTTATATGGGGATAATTAGGAACAATTATGTTGAAAAATCTAAATTAGTTTCCATAAAAATGTTTTGAAGGCTGCAATGCTGTGTGCAAATTCAGGTTGGATTGCTGAACAGATGTGCCTTTTCTTTTAAGAAATGTTTTGAAAAGCTTTAAAAACGTTTGTTCTATTTAGAAATCAAATTAGGATGAATTCATTGACAAGCACAACAGGTTTTCTATCCCAGTGTTGTACCTTGTGTGCACAAACCAGCACATACTTTTGCATTTTTCTTTTATTTTTACTGGATGTTTGTATGAATTTACATACATTTCATATACATATGGTCTGTCATTTAATTCTCCGCTGCGTCATTACACAAGAATGCCAAAGCTGATTCTAATTGTTCAGCAAACTGAAGGAATTTAGGGAGGTTGCCCAGAAATTCAAAGTTACTTAAATAAAATACACATGTATTTTAAACCTTTTAACAGACACGTTCTGTGGCGTATCCCCTTTACTAATATGAAAATAAGACTTATCAGCACAAGCTGCATAAGGTCGTGCTGCTGGAGCCAAATCCTGGGATCAGCATCCCGGCCACGAGCCTGCAATCAGTTACACTTATGTTGAACTTCATGCACATTTGTCATTCTTTTGAAATCAGCAGGATTATTCACCTTCGTAAGACAAGTATGTGTGGAACCGATTCCATGAGCAGACCCTCCGTTTTTATTGGCTTTGTTATGAATCTGAGAACAGGAAGAGGAAAATCTGCATCAGGGCCACAAAATTTAGCTCTTAGGGATCCTACTGGAGACAAAGTGTTGGTACTTGGGCTGCTGGTAGTCACTGAAAGAGAAAAGAATCACTCAGGCGACACGCGTGGTCAGTGGCGGAAGGCGCGTTCTGGAGGATAAAAGAGATTACGGAGAACAAGAGAGTGGAAATTTATTCCATTGGTTCCCCAGTTGAGCTGAGCCTTTTGAGGTCCTGTGGAAAATCACAAGCACATCATGAAATGGTAGGAGTGGTAGAAAAACAGTAGAATAAGTGTAGTAGGAGAGATTAGAAGTTTTGGGTTGTTGTTAAGTTTTAACATCTGGCTCTAGTAAATATTTTGATGCCGGAGTTTCCCAAGCTTAGTTGAAGCTGCAAAGGGATGCTTTTTGGCTCATCCTAAATGCTAATGTTAATATCATCTAGGAAACAGTTTGTTTTCCCTAGACATGGGGTTTTTACATCACTCCTGGAAGTGCTGTATGCAGTTTACGGTGTTATGTGCAGTAGTTGTAGAATTTTTTACTCTGTGCCACTATTCAGCAACAGAATCTTAAACATACGCGCAAGTATGATATTAATGATGTTATTTCCTGTGCTCATTGGGGAATGTTTGTTTGCAAATTTGGGATTTAATGACTCCTGCCATTCCTTCACTGCACAAATGAAAACCTATAACAGCTACGAGGACGTTAAGACAGGCCAAATGAAATTTTGTTACATTAGATGTACGTAACTGCTGCAGGTAATTAACACCTTTCATTTTGAAGAATGATTTCAAGCGCTTGAGGGAATTTGGAATGATATTGTACGTTTTATTCCAACTAGTAACGTAGAAAGGAAACGAAATAAGACTAATTTTATTTTCCATTTTTGCCGTCTCTCCTCTCTCTCTGTTCTTTCTCTTGTTGAAAAACTATTGTCATTTATGTCATTAAAACACAGAATTATTATCCCCAGACTTTCAGTGAACCACAGCTGTTGACCTTTTTTTGTCCAAAGCTTTGAATACAGAGCTACGTTGGGAACATTTGTAGCCCGTGGACCATGACAGTACTGTAGACTTCTCTCCTGTCCTGACAGAAGAGAGTGCCAGAGGGTGTGCTCACATACTGACTACATTATTTTCTAGCAATTGTGGTAAAGATTTCCTTGCTTTCAGTTTTTCTGCCTCCTCTCAAGTGTACAGTCATCCTTCAAACCTATTATGCCACCTTCTGAATACTGTGGCGTTGTCCTTTGGGCTACATAATGTATTGTTTAAAAGGTTTGCCAGTGGTGTACAGATATTAAATGAAGCATTGCAGTTTAACGTGGAATGTACGGATACTTGAAGCTGAATCTAAAAGTCATCTTGATTTTGGTGGTATGTAATAGTACATTGCATGGAATGGGAAAGAAAGTCAAAAAATAACATTTACTAGCATAGGAAGTGCTAATTTTCAGTGAAGACTTATGAATATTAAAATAAATACTGAATACTAAGCATGTGAAAAACTCAAGATGCCTTCATTTGAAATATGCCATAAACTCTTTTATTTTTCCTGGTGATTAAATTAAGCACTTTTCAGTAGTGCAGACCAGCTGCTGCATCTGTAAGTAAACCGAGTACTTTCCCACAGTACATGCTGTATATTTCATTCTCAGAGCTTTTTATTTTGACAGGTAATCTTTACTCTTCTCCATACAAAGTCAAAATTCAGAGGATAAGTGAAAAATAAAAGCCAAATAGGCTGTGTTTCACAAATTCTGAGAACTTAAATAGAGCCATATTTTTGTGGACAAATACCAGGACATGTAAAGCTCTGTTTCTAAATACGCAGTCTTCATGTAGCACGAAGCCTCAAGTTTGGACCTAATTTCTTTCTTCTCTGTACGACTGACATTTTCCCTGACTTTCTCTTGTAAATGTATGGGGAAGGCAGGAAGGGTGGTAGTGGAAGGGAATTCTGCTTTTTTTCTTAGGCTAATTTTCTCTGTGAAACCTGAGCTGTCTTGGTTACATTTATGAGATTTTTGAGAACAGAGAAGGAGCAATGTGATGTGAATGCAAAAAAAATCATACACTTTCAATACAATTCATTAGATTACACTGCAACTTATATACAAAAAAGCCCCAGACTCTTTCATAACTGAGCTTTCTAAGCATTACCATAATTGTAAGCATACACTTATTCTAAATAGTCTTTTCCCTTAGAGAATAAACAGGTACATTTTTTTTCTATCCTCAGTCAGGTCCACTTAGAGGTGCAAGGAACAGAAATTGTACTTGCAATTCAGCTGGTATTTTGAAATTATACTGGCAGAAGAGAAGCTGCCTTTCAGAAAACTGATTTCTACACACTTCCCCCTCTTTCCCCCCTCCTTTCTGCAATAGGACAATATGCCTCTTTCAGCTGAACCACAAAGTTCTTGAATATCCTGAAAATCAAAATCGCGATTAAATGCTTGAAATGTATGCAGCTACTGCAAAAAACTCAACCTGTGAGCTAAATGTGACCCACAGAGCTCTGCCTTCTGGTCACTCCAGATCCCAGGGATCAACATCAGGCACACAGGGGCCACAGTGATTAAAGAGGAATGCTGTTCGGCTCCTCTGCTTTAGGTAAAAACAAAGAACTATAGTAATGTCCAAAACACTACATAGCAAAAAGGATGCAGAGCAGCAATAGGTGTTGACAATGTGTTTTAAGACCATTTCACCCAATAACCTCTTCTTCTAAATTAGCTGCAATATTACTGGAAGACCTTAGTGTTGAAATGTCTACAGCTATTTTTAATTAGAATATCTGTTTTCAAATTATACTGTTATATTTTATACAAGACTTGCTAGTAGTACACACACTGTGTATTTTTTTCTTTTTTACGTGCCCCTGTACTTCACAGTCTGCAACGCATTAGCTATGTTATAAAAGGCATTCTGTGTTGTCATTTTTTACTGCTGTCGGTGCTGGTAGGGCTGTATCTCACCATAAAAGGCTGCCTGCTGGTTGCTGAAAGCTCCACACTCGGCCTGGAACGCTCCACGACTGCAGGCAGTGAGTTTAGACACCTTGCTGCACAAATTCTGCCTGCCTTCAGGTTTTGGGGAATGGAAATTTTCTGTGCAAGGTTCTAGTAGCGCGTGGTCGTTCAGCTGCCTGAAAAAAGCATCCCAACAAATCTTGTCACAGTTAGGAAGGTGAGCGGCATCAAAATACTTCAGGGTGTGTGATAGGGAGCGGATGTCTCCCACCGAGGATGCGCTTCGCAGAACAGGAACGAATGATGGCTTTTCAGTGCTGAAGGGTGATAGAAAAAAGCGAGCAGGAAGATCACGGTAACGGCTCCTTACACTGGTTCTGAACAAAGCACTGGAGTCACATTTGTGGTGGCGTTTGAGTAGCACAGTTACGTTGTTTCCGCTCAAATCCATCTCATTTTCCGAATTTAATACACCGTTATACAAGAGAGGTTCCATTTTTTTCCTGTCTTTCCATAGTTGACGTAGTACAGCTACTTTGTTTTCATCGTAATTGCAAGGAGAGCAGTACAAAAGCCATTACATTGGAGCAATAAAACGCTGATTGTTTTGGGGACAAACACAGAAGTCCAAGAATACTGGTCAGAAAAAAAAGGCTGAATTACTGAGTCCTGCAGAGGTGAGGTTTCCTCTGCAGAATGGCATTTGGCAAACATGGGAGAACTTGCAGGAATGGTGTAGGGTCAATAAGGAAAGGTGTGAGGGAAAGAGGAATCCAGAGTTCATGGTTTCTATGCGTGTATGTGACAGATTTCAGCCCCTGCTTTGTTACTTAAGTGCATTCAAATGGATCATTCCCTTACTGTACATTTCATCTCCCAGGTCCTTTTACGGTGATCTTTATCATCTGATTAAGTAGATTTTCTTGGAAAAGGGATCTCTGTACCCAGAAAAAAAAGTAAAATCACTTATTGCTATTAATAAAATTTGTAGGGGTAAAAGATTACAGGATTGGGTACAAAACGCAGGGTTAGATTTTTGAGGGCATATGTGAGAAGTTAAATATATGAATCCCCCTGACAAATATCCCAACTCAGATGTGCCTCTCCATCTTGTGCTCTCTGCTCAAAAAAACGTTCTCCTTTGTATCAAAACATTTAACTTTATCAGGGAATTATGGTGTCATATTATTTTGTTACTGTGCTAATGTCAGACGCACAGCAAGGCAAAAAGCGTTACCTAGAATGAAATTAGGAGAGACTGTGTAGTTCAAGTCAGTGGAATGGGGGAAATGGTAACAAAAAACCAAGAAATTATGTTTTTTTTGCAAGAAATAAGAAAGAAGTAGGAATTTATTAGCAATCTTTCCCTGCAATATCTTGGAAAGCAAAAGCAAATAAAATAATGAAAGCCAATTAATTGTTTGTCATGTCATAAACTAGACTAATAGGCTGAAAAATTCTTGATGTATCAGTAACCAGTATCTATACGAATTGCCAAAAAAAAATACAAGGATGACAGATTCATAATTTGAGCAAAAGAACATTTTTGAGCACATTAGATGCAAAAACATTGGAAACTATTCATCTGATTTAATTGTAATCTTTTGCCAAAAACATTAATGCAATACCTTTGGAGTAATTGGTATAAAGAATATCCCAAAAAGGAGCATTTCCACATGCCTAGGCTTTATTTTGCCCTCATGAAACTTTATTCCGAGTTGAATATTTCCTGTCTATAGCATAAGGATTGTTCTTGTTCTGCAAACATCTTAACATTTTAGTTTTATCATGTTATGCTTTCTGATGCCATTTCCAGATGCAGAGCAGTTAATGACAATCAAAGAGGATTTTTAAGCCCTTTCATGTTTCCAGGTCTGCCTTTCTCCTTTGTTTGATCAGATGTTTGGAAGCTCACTCTGGTCAGCCTGTTCATCAGGTGAACTGGGCGAACGTCGTAAGCGGTGGTTGCTTTCAGGCTGCATAGGCACCGATATGTATGGTACAACTGCAGTTCAAGACAACCAGGAATTAAGAACCGAAGAAGGATAAGAATGGAAGGAGCCTTAGGCAGGATTGTCATCTACTTTACTTTTAGTCCCAAGTGTAAAACTTTGACTGAAAGCTGTACGTATGAAAACTCTTTATCATCCTATTCGTTTCTATGTGACCTTGTTTCACACCCTTCGTCTATTTGCAACTTTGCATTGATGCCTTTTTTGAGTTAGGAGTTAGCTGTATGTGCATCATGGTAAACGCCAGGTCATTAGCGAGTCTAATTAGATAAAATCAAGGGTTATTCTTTTTAGTAGTTTGTATCATAGTAAAATGAACTGGTGCCATTGTCTATGAACCGGATTTATTCCCTCGTGAGCTCAAAATCAACCAAATGCTTAGAAGTAAAGACATTGTCACAAAATGGAAGCTATATTCAAACTATTACTGTCTCTCTTTCTTCCCACTCACTCTCTCTCCCTCTCCCCCAACGTCCTCTTTTCCCCACCCTCGTTATCACATGAACTTTGCTTCTCACCATAAATTTGTCTGATGCTGACATTTTCAAGATAGTAAGTCTAGACTTTTGGAAACTCTAGAGACTAATGAAAAAGTCATTGAGGTGGTTCCTAAGTGTCTTGGCCGGCGTTCCCAGGGCACCTTTAGACAATCAGTGTTACTTTAACATTTTCGATCTACATTTAGAGGTCTTCTCCATTAACGTCTGCCTGAAGGTAACCCTATGGACAAGACAATGGTTTTGATAGTGATCTGGGGGATGGATGATCCAGTAGGGATGGATGGTCTTTGTGATCTTTCCAGTCACAACAAGTCTCAAGCATCTTCGCTTTTGTCAGTTTTTGTGAGCTGAAGGTTTCTGCTCCTGGGGTGATAGATAGTACTGGCCACACAAAGCTCAGTGGAAGATATTGGTTGTTTGGGTTTGCCTAGGATTAAGCAGTCCTGGCAGTAGGTGCCACGTGCTCTCTGCACGTGCAATGTGACTTCTGCTGGGAAAGCCACTTTACCAGTTGTCATCTGGGGCAACTTAATTGACTTGTTTGGAGACTCCTGTGCAGCCATAATGAAGACTTCAGATGGTATTTAGCAGAGTTCTCTTTGGCTTTTAGTTTACTTCCTTACTTACAGCTTGTAAACTGTAACAAAAGCTAAAGGAAGAGAATTACGCCTCAGAAGAGGACTATTTTGGCAAGACAGGAGCCCAAGGAGTACAAGAAGGAGTCAGGCTGCTAGCAAACACCCACAGATCTCTGTGCAAGCTCATTAAAAATATCTCCCTTGTTAATATCTTTTATCACTTACTGCTAATGAGTCTGGAAGAGTCAGAGCTCTGAGGCATGTCATATGTTTTCTGAAAGGAGAGGTTTGTTTGAAAGTTAGTGGGTTTGTATGTTAGGGCAGAGCTTCTGCAAGCCTTGACTAGGTTTGCCTTTTTCACAAATATTATAACGATTAGTTGTGAAACAGTGCATGGAGATGAAGATCCCGAGGTCGGGCAGTTCTTCCAGGTCCCCGGCACTTTTTGCAAATTAAAAATGAATGTAATTTGGGGGGAAATACTGTGCACTACAGAATTATTCTCAGTGTGGCAACTTTTATATTTCCATTAGTGAACTTGAAATGATTGTATAAACAAGAATAAATATAATACTGGATATTTACATCCATCCTGAAAACTTTTAATTTCCAAATGACTGCGTGTTCAGGAATATGAAATCAGGTCTCAGTTTCAAAACCCACCAACTCAAATGATTTAACAAAATTTTCAGTGCTGCAATGTGCTTGTTTCCCCGCTGCTATGACGTGTCTACCATATATTACCTATATTCTACATGGTAGGCTTAAGTGTACCTATAAAGATATTTTTGAGGCATATTTGCGTGTCGTTCTGTAACCCAGTCACTGGTGCCCAGAGCTTTTGTTTACCGAGGTTCAGAAGTGCCTGCCTGCACACCAACCTGCTGGCACACAGCCCTGTGTCAGCACAGCACCTCTTGACGCTTATCGAGCTGAGAGCTGTAAGCACTGTGCACACTGAGAATCCCCCCTGACATCAATGGCTCTCACTCAGACATCACGTAAAAGTAGTTTTCTGCTTGGTGGGTTCTAGCTGAACTGTCCTGCCCCAAAGCTTGCCCGAAACGATCATCACTTGGATTAAATTACGCTCATTCCATTAGAATCAGCAGAGCCGTGCTCACTTACATTTTCCCTTCTGCCAGACTTGTGTTGACTTTTAGCCCAGTCAGCACTAAGAAACCTGTGCAATAGCTTTGATGCATCTATCTGTGTCTCAGTTTTCAACCAGTCGCTTCTGATACACCAGTTCCTGTGGTGTATGGTATACCCGTGTGTTTCTTTGACCTTTCGTGGGAGGTTGATGAATGTGTTTTTAAGCATCCGTGAGTGAATTGTAATAAATGCTAAAATTATATTTTTTTGCAATATTTCTGCCAAAATGAACTACAGTGGATGGCTTGTGTCCACATTATGTTGGAATGTGCATGCTCATAAAATTTTACACCGGACATTTGACATTTTGCCAACATTCATTTGCTATCGCATCACCATCATTTCCTACTTCTTAGTACCAAGTGCGTATACAAGCACAGTTCTATGCTGGTTAGAATATTATATATTTAGTGGGGAAGGAATGGTGATGTCAGGAATGCTCTATGAAGGTCTACTTAAAAGGCACAGCAATGCTTGAACTTTATTCCTCCTGCCTTAGACGACTGTATGGGATAGGTGAAATCTCTTAGCAAGCTTTCTGGTATTTCTGGTATCTACGTTCTAAGAGCTTATCTCTTATTACGTTGATGAAAATTTTTGCCAACAACAAGACAGAGCTACTACATCTTCATTAATATGTACAGAAGCTGTAGTCCAGGTCAGAGGGCTCTGTGTTGTCTGAAGATATGATGAAAGGAGGTGGTTTAATGATAATTTTTACTTAAAGCAGTGTTTCATCCTTTAAATACAATTACTTAGAGAATTTAAAGGAATATTGTCAAGGTAAACCACATAGTTCCTGCTTGTTATGAATATCTTTGGCTTCTGCAGCAGAAGAGAGAACAAAAATTTCTATTGATTTTAAAATTTGGTACAGTTGCACATTGTGGTTTCATTAATTTATAAGGATGAATTATGAGACTGTTCGCTCTCACTTGGTCTTTTGTTTATAATGCTGTTGTGTTTGGGATCACAGCACAGGCCAGGGACCCACAATACAAAATCATTTCAGTTATTATTTATCTTATTTTTAAAATGTCAGGGCATTTCTACTCCAATTGACTTCCCAAAATATCTTTACCTTTTTCTCTTTCTTTTTTTTTATAACATATAAGCTTCTATTCTGAGCCTGATTAAGTGATGCTGCATTTAAGAGAAATCACTGCTATTCAATCTGATCTACGTAGGCTGCTTGGGGAATGTGCCATACACCTACACCTTCATCCCAGCAAAGCTCTGTCCAAAGAGCTGGCAGCAGAGATTAGATGGTCTTTTCTAGAAATGTACATCCTTGTTGGCAAGGTGACGTTTGGAGGACAGGGACTGATAAGCCCATAATGTGAAGATATGAAATTAAGAGGAAATAAGTTTTTATTTGTTCAAAATAAAAAGAAAATACAGAGGAAGAGAAGTATGAAAGGGAACATGAGAAATATAAGAGGGATTAAAAGAGGAATGGATGACCCCAAAAGCTTCCAATTATTCTCAAGTTGGCCAAATTTTTGGACTTTACCTGAACCGTATAGATTTTTATACTGATTTTCCATAGTACATCTATATGAGCTCACATTATAAGAAACAGAAGTACTCAAAAGAAAATGAACAAACAAGTCTGGTCTTTATTAGCAAAAGAAAACAAAGGACTAAGGCAAAATTAATCCCCTTTGTAACCATATAAAGTTAAGAGGCACAGTGCTATGAGACAAACAGCAGAACAATTGCATCTGAAGTCTGTAATAAGATTTACAGCACTATATTTTTAAGGAGCTTAAAACCATATTTATGAATGTTTTGCATTTTATGTGAATCTTGTGAAAAGATATAATTTTCCAGGATTTCTCTGTTAGAACTAAAACCTATAGAAAATTACAACTTGCTGTTCTGCGGACTGCCCAAGATTTCATTCTGACCCCACTGTTGCTGGGTTTGGATACTTAATTACATTTATTTTGTGCCATCTAGTCACTGTCTGCTTAAAGTATAAATGCCAGATGCTGTTCCATGAGAGTGTATGCATTTCATATGGAATGTTCTGCTGTTGACCTGACTTTGAAAATGGAAATGGTTCTTACAATGATCATAGGTAGCTGGAGTCTTGGAGTAACAGGTATGTGTGCGAGAACTGGTTGGATGCGTGAAAAAAAAAGAAATTGCAATGAAAAAAAGAAGAAATATAATGCTGTTGTTCCTTCTGAAACTCCTGAGACTGAGGAGAAAATGGGACGTTCCTTGCAGCATCTTATTTAGGCAGAAGCTTCTCCCCGCCCCTTGCTGCTGGGAGGCACAGACCTCACCCTTCCCTACGAGGTCTGCCCATGGCAATTAGGTCACAAAGAGTCATCTGTAACCACAGAGTTCCAAGTGTTCCCGTTTCCCCTCTTTCTGATTTTCTTTCAAACAACCCAGTGGAACTCTGTCCAAAATTGAGAATAACATGAGTAAAATTCAGGAGTTGTTAGGATATGGCATACTCCAACAGGAGGGAGGTGCAAGTCCTCTAAAACTCACATAGCCTAAAGGAAATCCTAGGTCTTGACCTGGAGTTATGCAAGCGCAGTGGATATCTTCTTTCTTCGGTACATTTTTGTAATTAAAATCAATGTGAGCTGTGGTGAGAATGAGACAAATTCAAGTTGGGAATACCATCCGCATTATGTGGTTTAAATATATGGGTGGGAAACAGAAACTATTATGTAACTGTTAAGATTTGGACGCAAACCACAATGCCTTGCTGTCCCCTTGATAGGTCCTCATCCCCTGAGGTACTGAACACATTTTCCATAGTAATCACTTTTCATCAGACAATTGCATCACGTAATACAGTTTAGCTTGTGTAGCCTAAAACTAGCAATCCCAAGAGATTAATAAGATTATAAATGTAACTAGAATTAATCAAGTTTAATCAAGAGAAAGGATTAACATTTTAGTATTATTATTCTTGTTGTCGATCACTCAGAAGAATACGCAAGGCGTACCCCAGAGTGAGGTAGCAACGCTTCAGCATTTCAAAACTTCCCAGTTTACAAAGGCTCTACACTGAAATTGTAACCATATAAAATAGAATGAAAAATCTATGTCCAATTTATTAATTCTATGCCCATTGCATTTTAAAACAAGATACAGTTAAAAATATAAAATAATATCAGAAATAACGCATGAAAATCCAGACATGTGGCATGAATGAATCTATTTGAACTGGTCATTTAACATGTAATTTATCTACAAAGAATTCCTGATGATGGAATTCCTGGACTTCCATTTTGAATAAAACCAATATTGATTAGTAGAGATTCAAGACCATTTTTTCTGACTTTCCCCTTGATATTGTTTTGTTTTGGCAGAATAAATATTCATACCTATCTTTGAAGCAAAGCATTGACTCTCTTTCCTTCCAGAGATCTTCTTTATTCTTGTTCTGCACAGAAAGTTCATTGTACTCTGTTCAATTTTGCTAGGAAGGCAGCTTTGAAGGTCGATTGTTGTCCACTTGGAACCATGGCCAATAGAATTTAAAATATGTATATATTTTACTTCACCCGTTCCATCTTCCTACCAGTGAGAACTACTCCCTAAGCAGCATTTTCTACTGTCATGAATCTATTAATTTTGGATAATAATGAGTCTTCAAACCCACATTTTTGAAGTATTCAGGACCAAAATGGAAAACAGAAAATAAGGAATCTGTCTTCCAGTTAGTCCTTAATTTGTAGCTGGAACGTTTTCTGAGTGACTAACTTATGTTAATTTAAGGATCTGCATTTCTTTGGGGTGGAACATCCTTGCAGAGAGTAAAGGCTCTAGTCCAGTAGCTCTAGCAATGAGTGGGCCATTATTCTACTGTAGGAGATGGAACACATTTCTTCACCTCCGTTTTCAGTGTTTGTCTTATCTGCTTACAATGTTTTTCAGTGTGCTTGTACGGACATCTCAAAGACTATTTATTATACACATCTATGGTAACTGTAGAGTTAGTTACAGTCCTATCCCTCCTTCGGAATCAATATTTCTCTTATATCCGACTGAAGATCTGGGAAGGCCCACATTAGCGCTGCAACGTATCGTGCTTTAAGACAAATACAAAGCAAACATGTCTTTGTCTGACAAGTTTTTTCTTGGGCACACCCACTTATCCCTCATCAGCCAAAATAAATTGCTTCAGAGGGAGGACTTCCATGTTCACGGAAGGAATGCAGAAATTCTTTCTATTTTGTACATTCTTGGCGCCTTTCCTTTGTTATCAATTTCACGTCCTCTTTGTGTTTTGAAGCTCTGCTTAGGAAAGGAGGTTATAAATATTAAAGCTCTGCACAAGTTCTTAACAATGATTTGGGATTTTTTTGTTTTGTTTTGTCTTAAATATTCTTTGTTTCTGCTATTTTTACCTCAAAGCTATCCTTCCTCATCCAAGCCGTGTATTTGTAGCTTTTCCAGATAGTTGAAAAGATTGTTATGAATTGGACAGAGATTACTTTTGGCTTTCTTCTCTTCCACTTTTGTTGTAATTTTGACAGCATTGTGTAATGCGCACTTAGAACAGATTTTGCAAATATTTTATGGAAGATACAGGATTTGTATTTTGAAAATACTTTCATGAATCCCCTGCCATAAACAGCAAGGGGTTTTAAGTTCTGGAATGTGTGTCTTAAGTTGAACTTCATGAAGAAAACATCCAAGACTTTGTTCATAATTGTATAGGACTTTGTAATTAAAAGTTTAGTGTGATCAGACTGCGGTTGATACAGATTCTATATCACTGTAGACAATGCAAATATGTTTCTGGCACGGCTTGAATTAGATGAGAATTTCCATTTTCTCTATCATAAAGATTTACAGTAGTTATTGACATATACTTGAAAGGTCGGGATTTTGGCTTTTAACTAGGGGCAAATATATATATATTGTATTGAACCTGTAGCTGTAAACCCCATTTTTAAGCTCAGATTTCTTTTCACACTGTTCTAGAAAAGTAAAATATGTGGAACTTTCCACATAAACTTTTCCATAATTCCCTCTATTTTGTTTGTCTGGCTTGTAAATAGTCTAAATAGATGCTTTGCCTTCGTGTGTGAGGGTTAATGCACAGATCCCTCTGTCGCTTCCCACAATCACCCGAAGCTCCGTAGGGAAACAGTGGGAAAGGATGTGGGGTAAGCAATAAAAGGAACAGTCCAAGTGCAGTGCAAAAGAAAAAAGAATACTTTCCATAATTGGAAGGTCCATAAATTACTGTAGCCCTGGGGTCAAATATTTATGTGTGGAATTGCTGGACCATTTAAGCAGCTACTCATTAAAACCATGTAAATGCTTGAACAATCACAGCTATCGTCTTACACTGATACTTGTACCTCCTCCCAAGGAGAGAAGGCAAACGTGCATTGATAAGGATACTCTGATACACTGATACTTTTAAAGAAGGGTAGATTCCCACTCACACGGCCCTTTACACAAACATTTCCTTAAAAGCATAGTGGGGGGTGAACCTTGCACACTTTCAATCCAGGCATCTGTATTTGATGTCAGGACCTGCTAATTCTTATGGAAAAATCCTACGAGAGTTAAGGAAAAACCCCTTGTAGAGTGCTCCATTTTTTTGGTTGTTTCTTTGCCTGTAATGAGGCAGAAGCAGTGTGGTTTTCCCTCCTGAAGTGAGCAGTGAGGGCTGCAGAGGTCACGGGGAGTCTCAGAGCCACAAAGCCGCCCTCGGGGGTGATGGGTGCTTCTGCACTACCTCTGCACTTCAGTCTTCCCGCTTTCAGCTTCCCAAACACAGGGAGGAGGGAAGGATTTGCTCAGCAAGGGCAGTTTGCTCATAGTTTAATTAATCCCCAACTACATTCACTTTTTGGCAGCCTTCCAGCGGAGTGCAGCAAGGATGGTGGGTATCGCTCAGGCCTGGACCTGCCTTCTTCCTCTTCCAGAACCGGGGAGGTTTCTCTGCAGGTTCAGAAGCAGCAGTGACATCCATCAGTCCCCTCGATGTCCTTTGGCAGGTACAAAGTCTGCACTCTGCCTTTCTCAAACACACTGCGCTAAACCCCGGGGTTCTAATGCAGGCTTCTCTCTTGAATTGCCAGGGGTGTTTTATCTCTTCTATCTTGGCCTGTCTCCATGTCTGTATTCAAATTCAGTTTTTTCAGTGTTCCCTGTGCTTTTCCCTTCCAATTTTTCATTGCAGCTCCTATGATCAGCTGCTGCTTTGTTTTCCTCCATGATCCTTTCACCACCCCGCTGAGATGAGGTCCCTCATTCTTCAGCCCCATGTGATGTGAGTGGGTGAGTAGTGAGCGGATGACAGAGTTAATTTGCAGGTGTCTCCCTCCTTTTGCTTTTGACATCCTGTCATTTACCATGTCCTTATATCGAGGGGGGTATTTTGCAGAGTTGGGCAATCCTTTTCTCGGTTAGCATTAAGCAATCTTAATTATTTCAGAGACAGTCTTTATATAAGGAGATAGTTTGGGAGGGAGAAGACTTTCAAATGCCTTTCCTTTAAAAAACAGTTAAATACAATAAAAGGAGAAGGGGAAGTAGTGGCATTTTAAAGCATATCTGCAACCACTGTGAGCCGTGAGAGTGGTTTGCAATAGAGCAAACCCACCAAACTTAAAAACCTAAAAATAATAATGGTAAGATCTATTGCTGCACGTCCCTTTTTCATCTTAGGACACGGTGTGTATTGAAGGTTTGGTCTGCTCTGCACACAGTTGCCTCCTTGTGAAGCGAGACGCGTCTGTTTGCAGAGGTGTGGTGTGGTTGACTTGTACGTGAACTTATTTACACTCTCATTTGTTCACAAAACGTAGGCTGATCTACTACCACGAGTGTTCAGAGTATTCCTCCTGTACATCCTTTGCGCGTCTCATTGTGCCTGGTGAGCATCTCTCATCCACATCATTAGTTAAATTTCCAGAGGGGGAAGGGTAAAGGAAAGGTAATCTGTGCAATAATGGAGTCAGGTATGGGTGAAGAATTCTAAACATATATTAAGTGCACGCTTAAATCTAACCATATTTGTGTATTTATTTACTGTTTAATTTCCCTGTCAACATTCTGCTGTGCTCTTTATTATTCAATGTAGTTTTTTTCTTCTGTTGGGTGATCCGAAAAAAACATTCAAAGTTCTTAATCATTGATATTCTGCCTCATTTTGTGAGAAGACTGTGAGTGAAAATGTTCAAAACTGTAGGTCTTGTGAACAGTCCTAAGTCTTGGAGTATAACAAATACTTTTTTCCTGGAATACTTCAGTTATGCCTAGCCTTCTTTTCATTATTTTAAACATTTCTGAGAATGACAGGTGAGATGAGCTGAACACGTTTCCCCTTTTGGGAAAGGAAGGACGAATCAGAGATGTAAATGACATGAGCACCAATATTCCTTTTTATGAGATTCACGCTCTCTATTGTTATATGAGTACAGGGGCCAAGTATTGCTAAGAGTCGTTAAAAGAGACCCCAATTTCTTTCTCTAATTGTGGCATTAAATGCCCAAAACTTGTAGTAAAATAAATGTGTGCACATCTGTGATATAATAGCAAAAAGAAGTGAACGCTGGAAACGTTTGTAATTCTTCAGTGCTTACTTTGAATGAGAGTTGGTTTTATTTTCAATATTGCAGTTGTTCATGACTTGCATTGAAATAAGAATCCAAACTAAATTTTTCTAAAACTAGAAACATTTGTCTTGATGATATTGTAAGCTTGCATGCTCTTTTCTGAAACTGTTACTGTAAATTGTGAAGAGCATCTACAATATTTGCTTGCTACATATCAAGACTAAATGAACCGATTATCATTTATTCCTCATAAATGGCAGAAACATTCTGGGTTTTTTACTAGCTCTAAGTTCCCACTGACTTCAGGGGGAATTATTGATATTAAGATCTTTGAAAATTTGGCCAAAATACAGTGTTGTGCAATGCTGTTTGTGAGCTGATTTGCTGACAGAGGTGCAAAATTCGGTGACACAACCAGAAAACACCAGGAAGCTCTGTCCTCTCCCAGGATCTTTGTGGAAAGAAAGGTTTCTTTTCCACAAACAAATTCATTTCCAAATACTCCAGGTCATTTAAATTGTATTTCAAATCATGCGGAGCTTTCAGAACAAAGCTGGCATCATTGCTGTGAAACTGAAAAAGTTTTAACACATGTTGTTGTTTGGTTGGCTCTTTACAGTCTCTGACAAATCATCCTTTTTATATTAAACTAGAGATGGGCCAAGCCAAGCTGAACAAGCTCAGTTGTCTTTGAGATGGGACAGAGCATTTGACCAACTGGCGAAGGTGACGGAGTGAATGCTTAAGCCAACCTGTCTAATAAGGGAGTCTGTAACAGTTCTCCCTGTCACAGAAGGCTCTTTTACATGCTCTATTTATAATGTCTTGTTGCCATTTTATTATGCCTTTCACAGCTATGCAAGAGTGATTAAAAACAGTCCTCAAGTTTCCTGTGTCACTTTTCACTCATCGTCACTACTCTTAATGGTGACAGTTTAAACCTTCCCGTGCCCATTAGCTAAGGTTTCTTGAGAACATAATATTGACTTCTTTCTTTTTATTACAAAGTAGATGAATCTGTATTATTAATTTTTCTTTGTCAGGCTTATGAGAAGGATCCAAATCTGGAAATTTAAATAACAATCAATCTTTCTTGTTTTCTGGTCTTCAAATTCCTCTGTGCAAACCTCTACTTGACACAGCATTACTCTAGAATTAGTTCCACTGCCTTTGCCTAGCAACAGAAATATGTTTTACACTTTCCAGGCTTCTCCTGTTAACTTCTAAAGCTGATTTTTGTCACCGGTATATCTTTGTTTGCTATTTATTTGTTTCTAGGTGTCATGGCTCTGGACAGGCTCCCCTGGCTGGCTGCTCCCCAAGCTCTGTCTTTGGGTCCCACAATGCTGGAGCTGTGCTCTCTAAATCTTCCTGATTTGAGCAGAACTCAGGACTACTTTTGGCTCAGGGCTCCTATGTGCCTTCTCAAGACACGCTCTCTTGATTGCTCAGACCTGCTCACTGTTGCTTAGGTCTGTATTCATCCTCGTGCTTTCTTAAGCTCAAATCTTTGCGCTGTTCTTCTTCAGACTGAGATGGAAATTTTCGCTTTGAACTTTTGACACTGCAAGAAATACACTGAATCCAAAAGGCAGAAACGTCTTTATGTCCTTGCATCATTTTCTTCTTGCATTACGAACACAGCTTTTAGAGAGGGACATCGTCCCTCTGGAAATTGGCAGCCTGTTTCTTGCTGCCAGTCAACTCCCCTTCACCTTTGCCATTACGCAGCAAGGAAAGCTTATCCTTTGGCCCAAAGCCTACGCCTTTTGTTCATCTTTCTCCTACTTTCTGCCTGATCTGTCTTCTTGACCCACCCTATCTTCGTGGCTTTTAAAAACAATATTTAATACTGTGCTCCCTTTGGATTGCCCCAGGAGGGTGGTTCTGCCTTCTCAGGCAATGCTTAGCAAACTTGCTGCCCAGCTCAGCGCATTCTTGAAGTGTTAGCAACATCTTTGCTTGTTCTGTAGTTTCTCTGGAACAGAAGCAATCAGAGGACATTGTCCTCATCTGATTCACTCGGTGTGCAGAATCAAGAGGCAAGTGTGAGGATATGGTTCTCAGCCTGCTGGAAACAAGAGCTGATGCCTAAGGAGGTCACTGCCTCTCCTGGGCTCTGAGGAATCCAGCATCATTGTCCTTTCTAGTGGCATCTGTCCTGCGTGCCCCTTCTTGAGTCACGAGTCCACCCATGGCTGCTGCTCCCTGCAGTGCTGGGGGATGCGTTGCTCTGCACCCCAGTGAAAACGTTGTGCTCAGGTGAGGGGGCAGCTCTCAAGCTCTCTGACTGCATAGGGCCCTCGGCACCTCAGAAGGTACTGGAGACCGTGGGGATGGGCTGAGCTCCAGCATCTTGCTGGATGCGTGGGACAGCAGCTCCTGGTGGCACTAAAAATGACTCAGAGAAGAAAAATTGTGGCAGCAGGTAAGACTGTGCTGGAGTCGGTGCTGGTTGCTCAGTAGAGTCGTGCACTTTCAGCCACACCTTGGATTTGTCATTTAAGAGCTACCGCCAACACATTCTACACCCAACTGATGCTATGCATGGCGGGAGCCCTTGAACTCCCATCTGATTTGCCTGGTTGTGTCTCCTCCTCTTGCTGCCTGCTCTGTTGTGGTCCCAGAGGTTGTCATCCCTCCCACCCACTCGCACACAGACAATTTTCAGACAGGGACTGAGTGGAATGAACCCGTAAGCAGAGCCTGTGCTTGTCTGTCGGCAAGGGGCTGGTGCTTATGTTGGTCCTCAGCCTGTATTTTTCCTTGAGTCAGTTCCTTTCAGGAAGGTGAATGAAATATAACTATAGAATATCCCAGGGGAGTGGTTTGCTTCGGATACGAGTGATTCCTTGGTTCGTGGATTTTTAACAAGATGATGTGTAAATTACCCAGATGTGAGGTTGTTACCTATTTGTGCTTTCTGTGGACAAAAGAAGGCATTTGACTGAGGATGGCTTTTTATTGCACATACCTCAGCTATGCACACATTCATGAATCAGTTACAGTCTGCATCGGGAAATATATTGTTAATATAATTGGCTTGGTGAAATGAATCGTTTAAAATGAATAATAGAAAGATATGAAGAATTTATATTAAAAAAAAATTATCAAAAGCAGGAAAGGACATGACCTTCTTATGTCAGTGATGTTTTTTGTTATTATAGGAGTGAGAGGCTTAATTCCTGGAAGTGCTAGAGTGTTTTTGCTTGGCCGAATGTGTGCTTGATAGTAGTCTGTTTGTCATCTCAACCTTTTTCTGAAAATGGAATTCTGATTTCTAGCCAAAACCATAATAATTCTTACTTTGCATTGAGATTATGTAACAGATGGTCAGCTAAAACTCACTCGGTGTTTCAAAATGATTTGATGACTCATAAAACTGAATAACACTTTTTCCTCAGATCATGTTTGGGTTCTACCTAGGGATGAGTAAAACTGTTGAATTAGAGAAAACTCCATCCAAAATATTAAGTAAATATTTGCACTGTGCAAATCTGCTGGGATTTTTTTTTCTTTAATTCATTTACCTGTGGCTTGTCTTGTAGTAGGAAGTACTCAAAGTCTCACAAGAGAGCAGTATTCGATTCCTGAAATGTTTAAGGAATAGCTATAGTTTGGTGAACACTGAAATAGCAAATAAAACCTTCAAGGTCCCTGAGAGTTCAACTATATAAGTGGAAGCAACTTAAAGGATCTCTCTTGAAAACTGTTCTTTCCTCATACCTTTGGAATCAGTGGGGGTCAGGTTCCTTAGAAAATACTCTAGAGAACCTCCTGGGAAATTAGGTGTCTAGTTCATTGAACGTCTGTCCCTAATACTTGTGTGATGGACAGACACAAATGGCATGGGTGCATTTTCTGGAAGTTTCACACCGTGGACCTGTTTGATTTGTGCCGGACCATCATTTTCTTAGACGTTCTGGTGGGGTGCCCTTAGCTGCTTCCACACCTACACTGGAAGAAGCATTAAGTTGCTGACCCTTAATCAGGTTTTGGCAATTCACAGTTGGTCCAAACACTCCCAGGTCATAGTTCAGTCTGGCCCTTTACAAGCAGCAAGGCCAGTCGCGATAGTCTGCTTGGAGCAGGTGACATTTTCTTGGGTTAGGAGGGAAAACACCCCAGTGTTTGGGGACTTGGCAGGCATTAATGTATTTGTGAGATCCGCAGGAACTTGTGGAGCTGAGTAGGGCTCAGTACCCAAAGGGCTGTCTGAATCCAGGAGGAGGACAATTCTCCGACCGGGTGCTCAGAGGATCTGACAAACGAGGTGGCCACTAACAACCTTTTCGTTCAGCTTAAGGATTTTCATTCAGGACAAACTACTTATTCAGCCCTAACAGAAAAATTCCATTATCATACCTTACTACTCAGCTGCGGATACATTTTTAAGTTAACATACACATTACTACGGAAGAAAGCAGGAAACCTGGAACACTTGTATCCCACAAGTACACAAAAGTATATTATGTATACAAAGACTATACAATTTCGAAAGGGCTCTTAGGCCCGCTTGTCATGTTTACAAAGAGAGTTAATATTGCCATTCTAGGTATATTGGTAATATTTGCCTGAAAAAGAGATGCCATTCCTTGGATTTTCTTCTTTTCTGTAAAGCTGTATTTTTGCTCTGTATATCTAGTAGCACAAAGCTTGTTTTTCTACAAGTTGCTCTGTTTTCAAAGATAATAGGTAGATGTTAGAGTTCCAGCTTTTCTTCCTGATATTACATGTGTGGCTCTATTTGCATTCTCTCTGCTCATGTTTTCGCAGATGCAGAAAATTATGTAATTAGTTGTGGGGTCTCATACCGTCATTTCAGAGATGTTTCCCATTTAAATTAAAGGCCTGTTCTTCTACCCAATCAGTAATTGTCTAGATCTTTTAAGATCTCCTTCAGCTTGATTTAATTGTTAAACATTAATTTAGTGGGAAAAAGGCTTCAAAGGGGAAAAAAAGAACTGCTGGAGGGGCAAAATATTAATAGGTGCTTAAAAGCAAAACAGTAATTCTTCCCTTTCTAAGCTTGCAGCCCTTCAGGCCTGGCAGAAAAGAAACAATTGACTGTATTACAGGATTATATAGGTTTCATTGACTTAAAATGAACTGAAAGCAGCTGTAGGGAGATTTACCTCGTCTTTATTATTAGCCGTATGAGGCAGAAAGAAAAACAATGTTTTGTTTGAATCAGAAAATACAATTTTCAATGGTGGTTTAGAAAAGGTTAGATAAAGAGAGCATTACTTTTCAATAGGGAAAAAGGTGAATAGAAAAATTCTGTTTTGCCAGCATTAGATACCATATGAAATATTTCAGCCGACAGAAAAAGAGGCTCTCTTATACTTGTAGGGTCTTTGTTTTCTTTCATTTCTCTTGGATAATCTTTGAGTTTAATACACTTGATATCTCTTTTACTTACTAATGACAGTAATACTTCACTCTTTTCAATATTTCTACCATGCAAATGGAGATAAAGATCAAAAAAGTGTTGCTTTTTTAAAGAGAAAACCCTCCTACAGTGTGCATCTCATTGAAAAATACATTGGTACAGTTTTCCCTCTAAGACTTCTGTGCTTGGTTTTGAATATTTCTAACTAAAAAAGAACTGAAGGGGGTTTATATATATAAAAAAATGTTCATGATGTAAATCAGAATGTATTTTAAAGATCAGAATATTTCCTTGCCATGAAATTTTAAAAATATTTAGGGTAATTTTCCCTACTATAGACTTCTCTGGAAACAATACATGGCATTAATTAGTAGCAGTTGTTTTATAAACTGTCTACGTTCTTATTTTTCTAAAGCTTTAATTGCAATGATGTGCTGAGAATGGGAACTGCTGACTCTCATACTCAGATAAAAGTGCACTGTTGTGCTACAATATTGGGTGACAATGCATCTGTACATATACACATCAACAGGAATAAAAAAATGATGCCTGATATTAATAGTAGGATTTTACAATTTCAAAACTTTCTGTTGTATTAGGATTTCTGGTAGAAGTTTTTTATTTTCTGCAACTTACTTTTGTCCAAGGTGAGCTCCTGCACGCATTTTGTTAGGCTGAACACATTCTGCTGTACATAATAGACTTCTTTTTCTCTAGGTTGTTCAAGTGAACTGTTTGTATATAAATGCATCCACAACAGTATTCATTAGGATGCAGAATGGAATTACAGTATCACAGTATCACAGTATCGTAAGGTTGGAAAAGACCTTTGAGATCATCAAGCCCAACCTATGACCCAACACCTACACCTACACCTACTTGTCAACTACACCATGGCACTAAGAGCCTCATCCAAATTCTCCTTGAAAACCTCCAGGGACGGTGACTCGCCTCCAGGGATGGTGACTCAATTCTGAACGTGACATTAGCTGTTGGGCACTGCAGCAGCAACATTTCAGCAGAGCCAAACTGTGATTTAGAGATATGAAAAAAAATAGATACAAAAAAATTTATATGGACTTAGAGTAAAAGCGGGAATGGAATTCTCAAAAATGGTTTCCTAACCTATAGGCCAGCTGCTCCCTAGTCCATTTGTGACTGGAGCAAAAATGAAGCATTCTGGGATAAGGAAGGACAACTTTGTGTAGCTGCGAGCTGCTCTCTCACCCACTTGCTGACAAAGTTCCTTCTTCAAAGGAGAGCCTACAAAGAGAGATGTGGCTGATTCTGTCTGCAGCGACGTAGCTCTGAAGGACTTGTTGTGGTGTTCTGATACTCTGTGTATGCAGAGGCAGAGTTTTCCCCTATTTAAGAGATGTCTTACACGTTGATATTCAATTCATATTTTTATGCAACATGGAATTTCTCAAACTTTTTCCAGCGGGACAATGACTTTTTGAGATATTATAAATGATATATTTTAGAACTTAAAGCACTATCACCTTAATGATCATTTTGAATTTGATGCAATTGTAGAAGAAACATTCTCAACTCTCTGACACGCATGGAGTCAACATACCATTGAATTACCAATTTCATCTCTTCAATTATTTTCTTAAATCATTCGCCAAAGGGTAATCCTTCTACAGCAGCTATTGCAAAACACAGCTTCAAACTGGTGGACCTCATTTTTGGCTCCTAAGATAGAGAAAGGCTGAAGACTTTGTGAAGGTAAAACATTTTTAATTTTTTCAGATTTGTAATTCAGTCTTTTAAAATGTAAGCTGTAATTGCTAATCAACCTGTATTTAGATAGTACTGGTGACGTTTTTCAACCCAAAGAAACTGAAAATTGTGCAGTAGTACAGAAGAAGGCTTAGCATTTACATCCCACTTTGCTCTCGAGGTTGCAGGGGACTTCTCCAGGTGTAGTAGATGCTTTTTTGATTTTTACAGTTGAGAAAATCTTGATACAGAGGTATTAAGCGGCTTTCTCAAGATCTCAAAAGGAGCCACTAACACAATCATAGCTGGACACTGAATTCCTGTCCTGTCCTTCACAACACTTAGATCACAGGCTGGGAAAGCGATGATTGCTCTAGCATTCAGAGGAGTTTCTTCCTGGAATCTCACCCCCAATTTTCTTCTGCAGCAAGAAATCCCTATCTTGCTTATCTCCCATAATTTCCAGTAGGTTCCTCCTCCCCTATGCTATCAAAACACACTTCTTATTATCAATGTTGCCTTCTAAAAAGAAGTCTGGGTACCTGCCACTGTGTTTAGGAAGTGGATGCTTTCATTCAGGTTGATGTATTTAATGCTCAAAGGTATTCACTTCTAATTGAAACTTCCAAAAGATAAGGGTTCAACATGGGAATTTGATATATTTGCTGTAGACGTGTTGTCAGACTTGCTAAACACCATCCCGAACAGTAGTGGGGTGAGAAGTGTAGGGTGGGTACAATTGTTTGTACCACTACACGTACGATTACTTGACATGTGCATGCATTTACTTTGCTGTAATTGCATGTCTGATGTACTTTTAGTTATGTATTCATATGTTAATCTGCTGAAGAAAACAAAAATATTAAACAAAATGAAACATTTCTCATGAGATTATTTGTCATCCACAAATTCACAAAAAGAAAACTAAACTGCCTGTATTGCGAATGCAGTTTAGTGTTCTTGACAAAGTAGGTGCTGCTTGTGGGACAGGAGTAAACTCCGTTCTTGGAAGCGACTGCCAATTATTTGTCTATAGGATGTACAGAATGTTCTACTTCCTTAGGCAATGTTCTCTGTTCGGAATTGTGAGGGACATGTTCATTGTGTTGTTAGTGATCAACAGGAGTTAGGAACTATTGAAAGTTATCACACCTTCCAGGCATTTCAAGGCAGTAACATATAACAAGAAGAGGCATATTTCCCTAAATGAATACATTTTCATTCAGTGGGTTACTCACTTAACCAGCATTAAATGTAATCCTCTTTGAATCTCAGTGGCCACCTCCTACTCTTTTCCTGTCAGTCTTCATCTCCTGCAAAAGCATGGATTCAACCTTCAAAAGAATAGCAGTTTGGCTAAATCACTGTGTAGCTTTCTGTAAGAAATACAAGAGGGATTCTATAGAATTAGTGCAAAATAGCTCAAGGTCAGAAGCTTCTAATACTTTACATCATAATTAAAGTATTCATATCTCTCCTCTCCTCTCCTCTCCTCTCCTCTCCTCTCCTCTCCTCTCCTCTCCTCTCCTCTCCTCTCCTCTCCTCTCCTCTCCTCTCCTCTCCTCTCCTCTCCTCTCCTCTCCTCTCCTCTCCTCTCCTCTCCTCTCCTCTCCTCTCCCTTTCCTTATACTTTTTTCCTTTTTACTTATTTTTTCCCTTTTTTCTTTCTTCTTCCCTCTCCCTTTTTTCTTTTTTTTTTCTTTATTTTTAAGATGGAAAGGTATTTGTCTCAGTAATATAGCACAATCACCTCTTTTTATGCTAATTTTATTTCCAGACGAGGCGGCTCACACTGCTGGCTGTTGTGATTTACTGCACACCAGCTTTGCAGAATATAATGGAGTGGGACAGTACTCTTTTTGATGTGGTTAATCTCTGTTATACTTGTGCCTCTCCTGAAAACTGCACTGTGTCAGAGAGCCTTTTGTAGCCAATGGTGACAGGAAGATCAACAGAGAGAGGTTGATCCATTAACCTCTGAAGTAATGAAGTTGCATTTCAGGCAGTCAACACTCACGCTGCCAATTTATTATCATTTAAGAGGAAGTGAAACTACTTCAAGCGACTCTAGTGTCCACATTTGGATAAATACACAGATTGCTGGTGTTCTAATGCTAACAATCAGCCTTGAGGAGACCTCTAATGGTGTAGGATGCTCTGGCTGTGCGTCTTCTCTTGCAAAATGGTCAGTCTTCAGCACCAAGAAAACAGGGTAAGCCTATTTATTTCCATACTAAATATGACTCTGTAGTTTTGCTGATGTCATCTGTATCTGTCCCTGTTGAAATGCTGGAAGCAGATAACAAATCTGGGTAAGCTTTCAAAGGAGCTGAATTCAAAGCTCCAGATTTGTTTTTATTTAATTCGAGTTTCCCAGGGGATACACATTTGTAAGGGGATTACTTTCCGTCTTAGAAACGGACATGACCGAAATGTTGGGAACACATTTAAACCTTCGATCTGTTAAAATCCTGCAGGATTGTCTGACCTTGTACGATTTTCATGACCAATAGCCAAATCCTGTGAGAACAGCTTTCTGAGGAAGCAATAACACCGGTCCCCCCGACCTCAGCAGTAAAACAGGCTTGTAAAAGAAAACACTGCAAAAGCTGGCATGACCATACCCCCATTCTTCCCCAGTTCTGCTCCTAGGCATGGTCTTTGGCACATATTTTTTCCTGCTAAAAGTAACGTAATTTACATGTCTGACTTTCCATAAGTAGTGAAAACACTTTTTATATATAAAAGTCCAGGTGGTTTCATAGCCATATCATACATTCCTTTTCTCCCAGGGTGACATAAATAGTTATTTATCCATGGTGTTTCAGAGACACAGAATCAAGCTGGTCAGTTAAGTGCAGTCTGTTCCTGCTGGTTCCCTGCCGGATTTCTGATGTATTTGTATTTATGCTGTGGGCCAAGTTTGGCCTGCAGATGGGTCTCTGAGTGTTTGCTTCTTGGGACTATTTTGACATAGCTTCACTGAAATAATTTGAAAGAGTCTGTCTTCTGTGGGCTTTGGATGGATACTTTTAGTTTCTTTCATCTGCGAAGAGAAAGCACTCTGTGTAAAGCAGGGGGAATGTTACCTGCATTTTATAAAAGGATATTGTTTATGAACAGAATCCTCAGCCGTGGCCTCGTGCCCGTTGTGTGAGATGACTGTTTTCTAGCGTCTTCTGTCGATAGTCAGAGTCTTTCTCTCCCTCTGACCTGTAACTCTTCTCACTCTAAAGCAGATTCTCCAGCTTGCTCCTATTGTCTTGCTGCTGCATGAGGGAGGTGAATGCCTCTCCTTGCTTGGGGTTTTCTTTCACGACCAACAGTCGGTGGGTTATGTAGCCGATGGCTGACGGCGTAGAGCTCTGCCAAGGGTGGAAGTAATGACTGGGGCCGATAGTTTCTCACCACTAGCTCCGAACCTGGCAGAGAGCACCCTGAGGTCTGTACTGGTGCCCAGGCATTCAGAGCGGGGCAGCATTGCTCTGCTCTTTGTCGGAGCTTGTTACAGACCTGGTGTCAGAATGAAGACCACAACCATCTCCCACGTGAGCCCCAAAGCTGCACTGAGAAATGCAGCTTGCGAAGCTTCATACGGTTTCTCTCACTCCCTCTCTCCTTACCCTCGCAACATGTTTTTCTGTGAACTGAGACAACAGGTACCTCAAAACTCTCCCTTCTGTCTTTAGGCAGAGGAGTTTGAAAAGGGCCCCCTACGAGGTTAGAGCACAAGGTTGCCGTTCGAATCCCTACCTTGACACACAGTGGTTGGCTTTTTCAGCTGCTCTCAGCTGGGAGTGGATTAGAGCTCTGCTCCCAGCTGCGCGCAGCTGACGGGCCGGCAGGGACGCGTACCGGCACTGCCTCGCTGCTGGCGAGGCACGGTTGGGCGGGAGCTCACTGAGGGTTACAGCACTCCACAGCATTCCCAGGAAAATGTTTTGAATATTGGGGGAATGGCGTAGGGAATCTCTGCCACCTACACAGTCGGTGGCGGCTGCAGGGCACTCAAAACTGCTTATGTGTCCCGGATGGGGTCTTCAGAGTTTCTTCAAGGCCGTGTTGTAGAGGAAAGCTGTCAAGAAATCTGTAGAGGAAGCTGTCAAGAAATCTGTAGCAATGCTAAAACCAGAGAAACACGGGCAACCCTCTGTGGGCCAGCTCTGTTTCAACGCTCTTTGCCCTCTCAGCCTCTTACTTACTCGCGCGTGTGTGTGGAGGTAGAGAGCTGGGTTACGTGTTGTGTGGTATTGCACAAAGGTTTTGTTGGCATCATTATCAGATTTTCAGGCAGTGACTGTGTTTTCATTTAGCACAAAATTAGTTCATATTTTGTATGCGCTTTCAGAAAGGTGAGATAAGATTAGGCAATATTCAATTATAATTTGTAAATCTACAATTTGTTGTTGGTTTGCGTCTGTACTCTTTTTATGTGTTTTAAATACACCAGTCACTAATCTTAGCTTCTTCCCCTCTATGCTTAGCCAAAGCGAACTGTTAAAGAATGTGAAATAAATTATTTCATTGGCACTGACTTACAACCAAGTCAGTGAACTCTTTTGCACTTACAACTAAAATTGGATTCTAGCTTTCAAAAATTTATGACAATTGCTCCTTCTTGTGGCTTGAATGTTGACATATAATTAATTTAGGATTTCTTCTTGATATTTCCTGTCTAGGTTTGTACCTGTCACAAAAATATCCTTGGAAGTTTATCTAACAGCTGGAACACCATGAGAGTCAATTGAAATTTAGCAAAGAGATTTACTGGGGCCAACAGGAAGTGCTCAAAACAGGATGGCATAAATATGCAAAAAAAAAAAAAGCTCTTTTTATTCAGCTGTTTTAAAGGGTCCCTGTACAGGCTGATAATGGCATAATCCTGAAAAATGCTGACACTGTGTCAACCAGCAGCACCAGCACAGAAAAGGACTCCACAAGCATGGACTGGCACTTTGTTAAATTAAGAACAGAATGGAAATACGTCTGTTGCCTTCCCTCAACCCCAGCTGCCCTGCAGGTTTCAGCTCATTCCTTCGAGAAACCAGATATATTTCGTGGGAATTTCCCATGAAATTTATGGTTGGACTTGATGATCCTAAAGGTCTTTTCCAACCTGAACAATTCTGTGATTCTATGAAATGGGTTTGAAAATTTATTTTGTTATTCCACAGGATTTAAGAAATTCTGAAAAGTGACTTGCAGTGATTTAGTGACAGTACTGGCGGACCGGGCATTGAAACAGCAGATGAAATTTCCTTTAGATTAATGTAAAATGAAGCATATGGGAGAAAACCAACCCTAACACTACATACCAAATGTCAGGATGTAAATTAGCTGTTACTCTTCAGGATGGAGATGTTGCAGATACTATGCATAGTCTTCCAAAAATTTCAGTTTTATTTGCAGCAGTAGTAAAAAAGGCAAACAATATTATAAATACTTAGGAAAGAAATAAATGCCTAAACATAAAGCCATTTTTAATGCCTTTCCCTGTTAAAGGTTTGCCGACATCTTTCCTATATATATATATATATATTCCAAATATTTCTGATAAGCTACGGAGAACAAATAGTGAGTGCAGAAAACACTAGAAAAAAAGGTGATGAGGGTGATAGAGATTCAGAAGTATTTCTACATGAAGAGAGACTATTGCAATGTAATCCCTCAGCTTGGAAAGGTAGAAATATGAGAAGTCTCTAAAATCAAGGGTAGTCTGGAGGGTGTGAGTATGAAACGGTTGGTAAATGTTCCCATAATGTGGGCACTTAGTGAAATGAGCAGGCAGTGGATTCTAGATGTAACTCAAGGCAATACTTCCTCAAATATCCAGTAACTGTTGCCCAGGCTCGCCATGCCAATTGTGGAGACCACAAGCATAAAAGAAATTAGAGTAGTGCTAAGTGGTTTGTGGATGGTATTGGTCTGTTGATGGTTATCAATGCAGTTATTAATTGCAGTGTTCCAAATCTAGCAGGGGGCCCTGTTTCCTTCTGCATAGGGATAGTGGAAGGTGTGAGTTCCTGATCCACACTTGGAACTTTGGCAGAGAACTGAATTAGAAATTACTGCTGGAACAAGTCGTATTATCTACAAGCCTACAAACCCATTTGTGTTCATTGTTGTGTCAATGTGTAATGGTGAAAGATACATATCTTGGGGAATTAGAAATAAAATTTCATTTAATGAAATGAAAGTAAAGCTCTCCAAACATTCTATTGGAAAAAAACCTGCAAAGGACACAGGTGATCCCCCTCCTCCATTTTTATGCCCTATACTGGTGATCCTGGGACTTACCTGAGAATATAAATTTTATTTTGTTGTTTTTAATTAGCAAACTGTTGATCTCAAAAATGCTTTTGTGAATTAGTCCTCTCATGTTTTATTTTGCTCTACCCAAAAAAAATCTGCAATGTGCAGGTAGAGTAGATGGTGATGATATCACACAATTACCAGCTATAGTCCAACAGCAGCCCTCAGCAGAGAGCTGGTCAGAGATCGGCAACCGAGACGGACAGAGTTCTGAAAACACTACTGTAGAGAATGGAATAAAAAAGAGTGGGGAGAAATCAAGCTTGAGCAAGCAGAAAAATAGAGACAGAAAAAATAGAGAAGGCCTGTGCAGAGTCAGAGCGGGAGATTGAGAGGGGAAAGAAAATAGGCGTAGAGAATTGGAGTTCTCTAGAAAAAATACTGACAGTGTAAGTAGTGATTAATGATGGGTTGTAGTGATTATTTTTGCTCATAAAGTTGCTAACAATGAAGTTCATATTTTAGTGCTACAACGTTTGAGAATTGCATGGAAGGGATGAGCATCTCCTTTGGAAATCTTGCAGTCTAAGCCTCTAACCTCGCTAACTCTTACAGGTTTGCTTGCTTTAAATTTCACAGTTGGCTAAAAGATGGTGTTTGGAGATTTGGGGGGAGCAAGATTTTGCTTAAACAAATTTCTCATTGCTATTTTATTATTTCCTTTATGCAATAGTGACTGTTGTCAGTACACTTATGACTGGGCCTTTGATCCGCACAGTGCGCTGTATGTACGCCCCTCGTAAAAGGACAGCCTGTAAGGTCCCTCTCAGGATAGACTCTTAAGCGTTATCTTAATGTTAAGGGCATATATAAGTCTCACTTAGAGTGGAAACTAAAACCTATATGCCTCTATGCTTACCAGAACTGGTCCCTAAGTCTTCTGTATCGTGCACTGAGAAATGCGTGGGCAGACGTGTAATTGTGGAGAAGCTCATAATATTGGGACCTAAAGTATAAAAATTATTGCATAATTAGACCACACAAGTTAGATTTCAAAATGCTGCATGTTGTTTGGATGGGTATTTAAAAGATAACTAGCTGATGAGCGTGTATGGTCATGTTCACACTGCCACACACAGTCATTGTAATGCTTTAGCAGTTCCAGGAGTTTTAAGTGGATCCAGCATTGGCCTTACTTCAAATGGACCAGACCTACTAATACTTTCCTTAGCTGTATCTCTTTCTTCTTGACGTTAAAAGGTGCAACTGTAAATACCACACTTCACTTTTATGAGTAGTTTCATACCATGAACCAAGTAAAATACAAAATATTTAGCGTCATTTGGAATGGAAGAAGATATATCTCGTGTACTGTAAAACAGGTGTTGGTGTATAACAAACCCCCGAGCTCTCCTTTGACGTATCGATGTATTTTATATTACTAGTAATACAATAAGCATACCTTATAATGGCTCCCACAGCTCAGTTAGTATTTAAATATAACTAATAGGATAACTTTCAAGAGTACAGTGCTATTAACTAGCAGAATGGACTAATGAAATGGCACGTTAATGGTTTGCCTAAACGATGAAGTATGGTTAGGGACATCCAGCTGTCGGTACAAATATTCAGATCCACAGAGCAATACTCTGAAGCTCATTAATTTATTCAGCTTTAGAAGATAAGCAATCAAAAGTGATTGGAAAAGCAGATGCAAGCCATTAGATATATCTTTTTAAATTTTTGTATTATTATTTGGTTAAGAAAAAGATAATCGTAGCAAACGTCTGCCAATTTACTCAAGTCATCTGCCCTAAGGACACCAAGCTATGCCCAGCGCTTCCAAGAAAACTTGTCCTCTCTAGCCAAGAACCCAGTCTTTTCCTAAGGAAAGAAATAGGCCCACACATGAAGTACCTCAAACCTGCACTCACCCCTCACCACCTCTCTTCCTTCCGACTCCATCCAGCCTTTGGGTACTTCAAAAGAAGGAGTACAGCCCTTGTATGCCTACTCGGTGACTGGAATGCTTTTAGATTAAACTTCCTCACCACAACCACCAAATTTATTAGTATTTACTCTGGTGTAACATCTAGTAACCAATATGCTTCTAACAACAGAGTGTGGTGACAGCCACAGTACCTAGGGTTATCCAAGCACAACAGCCCGCCAATTTTAGCTATTAAATATTGACTGACTCCGGTAGGATGCATGAGGTGAAAACCAAGTCAATACTCTCTACGACTGGACAAACATGTATGAGATTTTAAGAATTTCCTTCCAGTCCCAAACTATCAGCAAATCTAAAAAGATGACAGAAAGAAAAAAAAGTCCTACAAATTCTAGAAATTCCCCACGTCCAGAGAAAAGCCACAGCTATGACCTTGCTTGGCTCAGGCGAACTCCTAGGAACAGAAAAGAAACACTCCTTCATCACTGGTGGCCAGAGAATGTGCTTTGCCTTTGACGTTATTTTTGTCCCTCCAAAAGGAGTGTCCAGTCATTGCTGTGGACCAGCAAGCCAGAAAATACTGAGCCCTCAGCGAGGCTGCCAGCAGCAGTGAGCTGGGGGCACCCAAAGGGTGGCTACACCTGAGCAAAAACCCTGTTACCTCACCCATGAAACAACAGGGGAGGGCACCAGGGAAATGCATGTGGACAGAGAGAGCAAAGGATTGCCAACCCTTTCCCTTCATCAGCTGTGACCCGTCTTTATCATTCTCTGCACATTTAACCCCTTGCATAACCTGTAGCTTCTTTGGGAATGAGGGCAGTGGCAACACCTAACAGGCTTGAGAGGGAGACAAACGTTTCAGGTAAACAAGTGTTCAGCCGGCTCATCATTTGGTCCATGTCTACAGACCCGTAACTCCTGACAGTGAGGAATCTGCAGGGATTTACAAAACATGGGATCACAAGGGAGGTTTAAAAGGTGAACAGAACCTTCAGAGCTCAGGGACCACGAGCATCCCCTTCAAAGTACAATAGGAACCATGCACTCTTCCCTCCAAAAAAATTAGTCCCTAGGCAGACAGGAAGGGATCTTCTTCTAATTTGTATCTCATATTAGAGTTTATAATTTAAATCTACCCCAAAATTTCATCTGTAACATCCCCTTTCGTTAATTTGGTTCATCTTTCTTGTCCATTCCACAATCCAGTTTTAAAAAATCTGAATTAAATATGTTTTATCTTAAAGAAATGAAAAAAATAAGAGCAGTGGGGAGTGTTGATTTAAATAAGTGGATGCTCGTAAGTGAAACTTATCCCAGATGAGATTTTAGTGGGTTTGTTTTTTTTCTGGTTTCATTTTGCAATGGATTTCTAGCAACAAAGATTTCTCTATCCAGTGAGAATTCTCTCTTTTAAGAGAAACCAGCATCCTGAGGTTTCCTTTCAAAAAAAAAAAAAAATTAAACAAAACATGCAGCAAGTTGCAATTAAATTTCAGTTAACAAAATGCAAAAATATACCCAACCTCCATCTGCCAAAAATAAATAGTTTGAAAAGTAGTTTCACATCCCTGACAATGACGACTGTGTTTATGACATATTTCTGGTGCCATACCCCACTCTCCTATCACTGCCAGCTTGCGTCCAGTATTTAGAACTAAAACAGAAACACATTGAACTTGCTGAACTAGATGTTGCCACACTGCAACTCTAATGGGCTTAGTGACCACAACCTACAGGGGCCAGAATGTGTCAACAGCAAAAGGGCCAACCTCAATCACTGTCTGTGCTTTTACAAAGTTGTTACATGTTTAATTCTTTGCAGCTTAGTTCTCCTGCTGTTTTGGCTGCTCGAAACCAAGGCTTATATATTGCAGCAGCCTTCTCTACCTCATAGAATGCCACAAAGGTCCCAGCAGGAGACCTTTCAGTGGAGCAGACAAGCCACAGGCTAGGGCAAACAGGGCATCACAACTTCCTAATAAGATGACTTATTAGATTGGGGGCTTGACACAGCTTTTATTTAACCACTTCTTTTCCCAGCACCAGAAACACAAACTGTCTGTCTGTTTGGAACGCAGCAAGAGGTAGGTGGATTTGCAGCAAGCACTGCCGCATGCATTCAATCTGGTCTATAAACAAAGCATGATTTCTAATGCCATCTCTATCACTATGCCAATACATTAATTTTGCTCTAGATGTCTGATTTCCAGCCACCGTTGGGTTTTTTTATTATGTTGAATTAATGCTTTCCTACTGGATCGGTCACTGCCTATTCAGGACTTCGAAGCGGGCTTGCCAAGGGCTGGCAGTGAAGGGGTTAAACGACTGAAAAGGCAGGATCAGTTTCCTGCCTGCACTTGCAATGGCCTAAGGCAGTGCCTGCTGTTCAGGAGTTAGAGAGAGTGCCTTGCCTTGTCCCAGGTGGCAGACAGGCAAACCGTGTTATTAAGAAGCAGAGATCGAAAAACCTTGATCTTCAAAAAAGGCCCCTAATTAGTCCCTAGCATGAGAATAAATGGCATTCCACATCAGCAAGGATGAAAAAAGCACCTTCAGATTCCATTAAGTAATCTCTGCTATTGACAGTTTGTAGGATCACATTGGGAACTCTGGTTTTTTGAACACTTTACCCAAGTGTTCTTTGTTTGTCACTTCTGTTTCATTTAAATAAATTAAAAAAAAAAAAAAGTCTTAATGGTCTCACACGCTGCATCTTAAGGAAGTCATAAATGTCTTGACAAAGAGCTCCATGCCCTGCGCTATTGAGTCACTGCTGCCTCCGTGAGCGGCTCTTGGCTTTGCTGGAGTCAATGGAAATTCTTCCATTGTCATCCGTACGCTCCAGCTCAGCCCATTGTAGAGTGCTACTCTAAACCATCCCTAACATTTCCCATAAACCGCTTTTTAATTCATTGTGAAAGTGACAGATTGAAGAATAAGCGTTGACTTTTCTCATATTTCTGAAGGGCTTTGGGCTAGACTTGTTTCCCCCCAAACAAGAAGTTCATTAAAAAGTTGTCTCTCGACTTCTATACCACTCGTCTAATTTCGATTTATAAACATTCCCAGTGGAGAAGACATCCTTGTCCAAATAATCTCAAGGTTCATAAACTTCATCTAATTTTATCATATAATTGTACAGTAGTTTTCGAGGACTCTTACTCTCTAGAGGGCTTGAATACATTTGATTTTATTCGTCCCAGTGGTATCTACTTTTATCCCTAACTCAGATGAACAATTCTGGCACTATAGCAATATGGAAAGTTCATCACATTCACGCCGTGATTCTGCCACCAGCTGCAGATCCTTCTGAAGTTTACTGAATAATGAATTTAAAACGTAAATAGCAACAAATGGAATAAATAATTTCTTTGCCAGAATTGGAACAAAATTAATTTTGTCTTTATAAATAACTTCTTATACTGATGTTTCTTGCGATCCTTTCAAATTTAATTAAATCACACAGTTTCTGAAACTTTTTTTGAAAATAGTTTGCTCATGTATTCACCATCTTTAAGCTTTATTGTAAGTAACTATAAATCACTGAAAAATAGCCTTTAGGAAATACACGTCAGAACTGCTTAATCAAAAGTTATCATTATCAGGGATATTTCATGTTCCTATAAAAGAGTTTTTTAATTAGAATTTCGTAAACTAGGCTTGAGCTGTTTCTGTTCTGAAAGGCTTAGTGCACTAAGAGCAGAGCAGGACACCTTTGCCTGGCTGTACCTGAACGTTGTCAGACAGTTGCAGATGCCCTAGGTAACATTTCCTTAAGTGGAGTTTTAAGAATGACTAAAATTTGTTCTCCTCCAAGCACGGTGTTTACTTTCCGTGCTCAGCCTTCTCCAGATAACGTGCAGGGCTGCGCTTCCCGTTCGAATCGAGAAACTTCCCTTAGCATTACTTTAACCTGTGGGCTTTATTGATTTGAGATGTAAGAAGCTGTACGCCAAAACCACGGTTATTTTAACCGGTTCTAAACAAGAAAGACTAACATCAGTTTTGACAACAAACAAAACCAGGTTTTGTTCTATCAGTTGTGTTTAAAAGATTCCAATTTCAAACCAAACACAACTTGTGGTTATTCTGTCAGATATTTATACAGCCACTGGGGCGCCATAGTTATGCACCGCATACATCATTGTATTTTTAAAATGTACTTAATGAACATTTTTTCTTTTCTGGTAACTACTTCATTGCCTTAAATGAATGCATTCCAATAGAATTTGTAACAAATGAGCACTTTGTGTTTGCATTAATGCCAAACACGTTTAACAAATTTTTAACAAGGAACGCTGGCAAAAAGCCAAACTCCTAGAGGGACACTGAAGGAATGCTATAAATTTAAACTAGATTTTACCTTTTCACTCAGCTCAACAAGTGTCTTAGGTGTCTTTGGCATCTCAGCATTGAAAGTTTTCTACGTAGGTTGGATACAACTTTATGACTTAATTATTTCTCTTCTTGGCCCTCCTCACTAAAGCTTTTCACATCGCTGTAACAGGCATTACCAGGTTACTGTATTCTTTAGACAGCAAGAGGTGGGTTTTCATTCTTTCCATGAGAGTTAGGCCAGGAGGAAGTAGCAAGCCCAGTATTTATTACTGGGATTGTAACGACAGAGAAGTTCAAGTAGTACATATCATGCCATTTTAATATCTTACGTGAAGGGAACTATACAGTGGAGAGCACTCCAGCAGATCTGCGCTACCTAATATTGTTTCTTGTGCTGAGTTGCAAATATCTGGACTGTGATCATGTTTGCAGCTGCACTTCAGGGGCAGGGGAAAAGCAGCCCGCAGTGCTCCCACTGCTCTGAGCTCTGGGCTCGCACAGAAGCCACAAACAGATTTTTGGCTGAATCAAACATCTGGGGGGATTCTGCAAGTTGCTGAGTTGTGCCCACATGGTACATGTCATTAACAGACCTTGGGAAGCACCTTGTCTGTAATCCATGTTGGTGTTAAAAGTGTTACAAACCACATGCTTGCTCTCTACTTGTAACTTAATATATTAATTTAATTTTTACTATGTTATTTCAGTTTTAATCAAATGCAGGAACTGAAAAATAATAATACTTAGCATTCATCCAAGACTATTAAGGCACATTACAAATATTAAGCCCTGCAAATTCCTGTGAGGAGCCTTACGTTATCCCTGCTACAGCAAAGAGCAAGTTAAGCGCAGGAGAACAACACGACCTTTTCCTTAGTCACACAATAAGCAAGTGGCAGCAACAGAATTCAGAACAGTACCGTGCCAGGGCTTTGTCTTTGTTAATCTTGTCATTCTTTGCATGATTTAGACAGAGAAAAGTAAAAAATGAGAATGTACTTTTTTTCTTGATGTCATTTAGATTTTGTTGCAAGCGGCACAGTTGAGTTCCGGGAGGTCATTTGAGAAAGACTTTTTGGGGTCAGAGCCTTATTTTTGAAGTACTGCTTTTCAGTCTAGTTATTCATTTCCAGAAAATGAAATAATTTCCCATCGTTTGTTCGTGTTCTGATCACAGTGATGAGGAATGAGTCTCGAGAAGGAAACTGAGCAATTCATCCTGACAGCGTTTTAAAAGTTGTCACGTTATAATGCGATGCTTTGTCATAGGTTAAGGAGCAAAAAATAGCCCTAACGGATTTTCATTAATGATATCCTTCTCTACTAACATTTGGTCAGATACCAATTCCCTGCAATAAACTGGCTATTCCCTCTCTTTCCGACTCACTAATTACCATATCAGTTGTTGGCCTTTTATGTAGGTACCATGTGTAACAGGTTAGGAGAGGGCAATTTAAGCCTATGTGAATGGGTATCTGTTTTTGTATCTGGGTGCTTGTTGCAAACATTTGGAAAGCATATGGAGCATAATGGACATTAACCCAGATGTCAAAAATAGCCTGCATTTTACTACTGTTATTAAACAGTTTCCCCTTTAACCCCTTTGTGTTTACCCACCCTCTCCAGCTTGTTTCTGCAAATCACTGCTGAGAGGAAAGGATTGGAGGTAAAAAGTAGTAATCAGGCAGGTGTCTTTATCCAAAGGAAAAACAATCTGAACAAATATTTGTGGGCTACTACACTTTTATATCTTCACATCCTTCTGCTGTTTTCGTTGACTGCTGTCTAATGGGACCGTCAGGGGTGCCAAACTCATGCCAGTCATTTCAGCTGAATCTCAGGCCCACTGTATGCTACCAGATTTTATTCCTGGTTTACAGGTTCTGTGACCTATACCAAGTACAGCATTGGAGAAACAAATATAAATTTAATTTAGTCAGCCTCAGTTGGTATTTGACAGCAATATCCTTTTATATGTTTATTTGACTTACTTGAGAAATACTTTGCATTTCCTACCTGTGGTGAACAGGTTTTTGTTACACTTCCAATACGTATACGGTTTCCTGATGAACGAGCGGGCTGATTAACAGGGTGGGGTTTATTCAGGGGGCTTATTCTACACTAGAACCCTGATGAAAATTTGGGGAGCAAGCCAGAGAAAGATGATATTTTGTGATTTGTTGCTCTTCTGCGGATTGGACACTTTATTCTGGGTTCTTATTTTTAAGAGCATAAATGAGTGTTAATTGCAAAGGAACTTCAGCTTGTAAAATATCAAGTAAATTGAAGATTTGCTGTGATTATGTTTTAGTGAACCTGTTAAAAAATAACAACATTTTTGTGCTACGGTTTCTGGAATGTACTCTCCTCATTAATTTATACGGGTGCTTCCTATGTCTATATATCTCTTTGAATGATGATTAGGAAATACTCAGCACACAAAAGAATGGGAGCTATGCACAGTTCCCAAAACGTAATGCGTGCTCTGACTTACAGTTTTCATAAAAAGTTTGCAAAGATTTTATGTGCCAGAACTAGTAACATGATCTACTTTAGGAACTCCCTGGCTTTCCAGCTCTGCAGAAGTCATTTTTTCTCCATTCAAGGGCCAGATCCGAAACCTGTTAAAATCAGTGGGAACCTTTCCACATTTCAGTGGGCATTGGATTAGTCCCTAAGTGTTTTAACCAGAAGAATCGTACCAACCTCCCATTGGAGAAGTAAAACTATTCTTCTAAGTTTGTATTATATAAGCCATTATATGTAATTGCCACAAAGACATGAGCCTGAAAACAGGAATTTAAAATAATTTCCAAGATTATTCTGTAAAGAGTGTTTCGCCTTACTCACAGAATAATTACTCTGCTAAATATTAGATTCTAAAATTGAAAGGGGTTCTTTAGTCAACTATTTATAAACATAACAATTTTTCAGCTGTATACAAAAATGTAACCGTTTTATGGCAATTTCTTTTTCATAAAATTGGATGTTTTGGAAACTTCCAAGGTTACATAAATGCAAAGGCAATAATGAAGAATCCCATACATAACGCGTGACCATGTTTCTAGAAATGAAGTCAGTAGAAAAATGAACAAGTGCACTGTAAAGGAATCATTTAATCCCTCCCATGATTTATAGATTATGTGAATAAGGCTAATTCAATGTGCTCTGTTTACAGAACCAGGGTAACAATAAAAATCATTCAAGCCTCACTCTGTAGTCACTTACAATCAAACACAGAGCCTCATCTAAAGCCCATGGAAAACAGTAAGATTCCTCCCACTGACTTACTCAGACCAGTTACCTCTCTCAGCCTTCTCGATTTCAGCAATGCCAGACAAGCCATGAAGAGCAACAGTCATTGATTAGTGACTGCATGGCTGAAAACTCATAACAGATTGTTGTACATTTTAACTTTTATAGACCTGAGGTTCTTGTGTCCATAAAAACTTTCTCCGCTGTTTTTAAAATTAAAGTAGACTTGAAGCGCTTAAAATATTACAATAAAATGTTGCTTTCAGTACCTTCATTTCTGGAGAGTTGCTAGAGGTCCCACCTGCCATGGAACTGAATGGAAATAACCGGATTGTTCCTTTGGTTTCCAAATAAAAACCTTTTATTTTACTAATAACACTTCCACTGTGCTTACAGATAAGATCAGAAAAGTCACCATATATAGAACCACACGCAGAACATAATTTCACGTGTTTGGAATTTAAAACCTTACCCAGTTAGGAGAACTCTTGTTATACAGATCAGCTGTAAAACTAATTGTGACCCTATGAACACAGTAAATGGTTGAAATCAAATTAAAATCCTCATGTGGTCCCATAGTCCCTAGAAAAGTGATGTATCCACGGATGTCTATGAGAAACTTGATTAGAAGAGAATAGAATGTTTTGTATGCTTCTATCATGTTACTGATTGGAATGTTTTGTTCCCTCGTTACAGTTGTCAGAGGAACAAGCGAAAGAGGAAGAAACCAATGTAGCACTGGAAGGTAACGATGATAATCTATTGCATTGGATCTCCAAACATGACCATGGTATCCTGGAGAAGATCACAGATGCAGAAAACGAATGCTAAGGTTGATATCTACTGAAATGCTGCATTAATTGGCATTTTCTCCATTATTTTTTGTAGTCTACTATGAAATTAGATACTTTGGAAAATAACGAAGGAGACTCAAGCAGAAATTACAAGATCTTCGTTTCTGTCTTTAAAGGGTCTGGCAAGTTATTCTGTTTTCACGAAGAAACCATCTGTTCAGAATATTATCGTTTAACGAAATTCAGTTAAACAGGTTATTTAACTAATTTTTGGTAAATTGATATTGATTTCAATAAGTAATTCAGATTCTTTTAGGCGTGGTATCTGCATTTGCTGATTTTACCTAGTCTATTCTAAAGTATCATTTCTATTGCACTAGATTATCAAAGAGGTATTAGTAAAATGCTATATAAGGGTGTTGGCATTAATCTTACCCCCGGTTAGATGTGGGCTTTTCCAAAAAACAAACCCCAAGCCTTTACCCTCCTCTGTTTTCTTACATCTATTGATAATAATACTAATTAAAACCAAACCAAACCCAAACCCCACTGATAGTATAACCAGTTCTAAGCTCTGGGCCAGGTTGGAAATGAAATCAATTTTTGGTACTAATAACTGACATCAAAGATTAGCTTTATGAAAATATGGTGTGTGTCTCTGACAATGCATAGGACATCTAATTTGAGCATAAATATAATATAAATAAAGATTATGTACGTGACGTATCTATTCCTGGATGGTAAAAGCTTGAGGTGTATATAAATACATACGTATGTATATATATGGCCATATACACGAGGATGTATCAACCTTTTACCATCCAAATGCATACAGGTTTTTAACAAAAAAGCTGGGACTCTAAAAAAAACCCAACCAAACAAAACCACAAAAATAAAGATAAGATTGCTGTGAATACAGTATATGCACTAGGTCTCCTGTAAATGAGGAACTGTTTGTTATTGTTTTCTGCATTGAAAAACAATCTCCAACATGGATCCCAATGAATCTTTGAAGTTAAAGAAAATACCAGTGCACAAACAGCTCTTACAGGCTGTTTGTATCGACAAAATGTATCTAGTGAAACAAATTTAAAGCACGTGAAAGGAAAAATTAAAATGTGAAGTCATTATGTTCGGTGAGCGAATATAACTGATAGTCAAATCTCTACCACTTCTGGAGGAGAGGATCCTTACGACTCCACGAACATTTTCAGCCAGTCTGGCAAACATGTGCAAGTGTGCGGCTGTTCTAGCGAGGCATCTTTTTGCTCACGGAAGAAATGTTTCCATGCTGATGGGAGTGGGAATAGGATATCTGCATTTTTAAAGGACAAACAATAAATTTAAGCATGGGTGGCCTTAATCCTTAGTAGTTTTTCTTTGCTGCTGTAAAAAAAGATAAATCTAAATGGATACTCCTAAAGTCTTGCACTGAATCTAGAAAAAGTTATTTTTGGAACCTGTGGTGCAATCAACCCTAAACATCCTACGTGAGCCATACATATAGTAACCCCTTTAAAATTATTGTCTAGAGATTATATTTTATTTATTTGCACCATAATTCTTGGTGCAATCAAAGCGCAATTTATTCGAGCAGGAGTCCTGCTGGATGCTACTGTCTTCAGTAAATAGAGTAAAATGTATAGAATTAGTATAGCGTAGATAATCCCAATTTCATTCATGTTTAAAAAGTTTGTCCTTTAACTATCAATGGCATTTTAGATCTTTGTTTTTGAAACAGCAAAGCTTTTGGGAGTATATTTAGCACATATGACAAATGTTGCACTTGGAAACTCAGACAACAAACCTAGTTTCTCATGACAAATTTGTTGTCGCAGTAGGGGACAATCGTCTGTGTCTCTTACAATCAGGTCTTTACCTTAACTCTGCAACTGAATACTTGAAGTAAGAAATAAACTAGGGGGGGGAATAGGGTCACAGATACAAAGCTGTATAGTTAGATATTTATATGTATGTGCCAATTTTGTCACAGATATTATTTTAGGGGCATTTTTTGCTCCGCTCACGTTGTTAAAAGTATTGATCTAAACTTTTATCGGGGCCTACAAGTTAGCCCCTAAGAGGAAAATTTTGTCTAACATTGCTTTTTTTTCCCTTTCTTTTTCTTTTTTTTTTTTTCTCCTTTCTTTTCATTTCATGTGATACTTTATGATGTTTGGAGAAAATCTTTTCATATACTAAAATAGAATCTCGGGGTTTACAATAAACACTGTGATGTTGGGAAATATTTTATTTGAGCAATGTTTGGTAGGTTTTTTTCCCCCCCTCTAAGTGTAAAGAAGTGAACCAACTTTTGGTTAACATTTAAGATAATGATTATTATTTTAATGTGAGCTCAGTCTTGTACTGCATTCTTTCTTTCATTTAACTGTACAGTATGAATTTTGTATTTAATGAATTTTGTGTATCCAGTATGCACGTACCTGCACATTGACTTTCATTTGAAAGTGGGTTTCAATTTATTTTTTAAGCAGTGTTTATGAAAAGACCTCAGATGTGTTGACACAAATTATATCTGCATTGTTTTTTGTGTGTGTAGGGTGATGGTTGAATGTGATGTTCTGCAGCAATGGGTCAGTATTCCCTATTTACCTTAGATCCTCATTCGATAGTGCTTCTTGTAATATTTTTTTCAAGTGAGTGGCATGTTCTGGATCGTGATCTTGATATATGGTTAAGGACATTGATATGAAACTAAGGAATTCCTAGAAATTACCAGTGGGCATGTATTAGACAGTCATTGTAATTTAATGTCTAGTAGAAGTGTAAAGTACTAAGGTATTTAGCGTTCATAACATTGTTATCACGTGTATGGGAAGTATTTAGTGTTGATCAGCTTGTTTATATTCATCAAATAAACTTTGTTTCTTTCTGAAATCAGTGTTGTGTCATTAAAAGTAGGTTTAATGAGCGTAAGAAAATGTGTGAGAGATGTTTTCCACATGGTAAATCTATCACACTCCTTATTTCTCTAATTGCTACCATTCAAAGTAATTTATCTTCCTGTTGTTACTATCACATAAACTGTTTTAAGAAAGCATAAAAAGGAAAATGTCTCCTAGGCCCCACTCCCAGAAATGCTTACGAGCAACTTTACTGAAGTGAGGAACCATTTTCCAGATTGGGCTCTTAGAGAGCAATATGCTTTTGAGTGGGTTTCTAAACCATAATATTCTTGTGTGACCCTGTGTAATTGCATAGAAAATTACATTTTGTTTATGTACTTTACCGGCCAAAAGCCGTAAGGTGTGAAATTCTCTGCACAGTCAGCTCCTTTTTCAGCAGCCTGGTAAGTGGCTCCCTGTTTCCATTATGTTCACTTTTTTTAGAAAAGGAACTTTTGTTGAACAGGAATTTCTTACCTCATAGAACTCCCTGGACCAGCTCAGGGCACACGCAGCAGGAGAATAAAAGGTAAGTAAGTATGCATTTTACTTAGGTTATTTAAAAACACACAGTCTCTTAGTTTTAATCTCTGTTTTTTACCTATAAATTCGTTTTCTTGGTAAGAGCGTACTACGTGTACTAACATGGGCTATTACGTTTCACTTTTAACTACAGCTAAATATATATTGTGAATTCTACTTACGCCTACTTGGCTTTGAGTTGCAATGCTATAAATTGAGTAGCGGTTGCTTCTATCTTCTTTCTAGGACTGCACGTATTTTCACAACGGTCTTGTTCTATATTCAGGCAGTTCCTGTATGAGGGGGCTCTCCATCCCCCTCCATTGGAAACACGCATTTTTTATTCTATTTTCAGCATTAATCGCTTCCTGCTCTAAAGGCAGCTCCCGCCTCCCCGCACGGTGAAGGGGACAGCGCGTCAGATTGAGGACATAGAGGAGGACGGCAGGGGTTACGGGAATACTGTAAGAGGCTCTTGATTCCCGTTTGCTGTACAGTTGTTTTCTGTACAGTCGTAGAAAGGGGCTGTGAGGGCCCCAGGGGAAGAGGGAGGACCAGGACCAGTGTGTTTGTGTCTGCTGGGTGTCTCGGGGCAGGGGAGCTCCCCAGAGGGCAGCTCTGGCAGCAGGAACATCTCGCCTCAAGTTGAAGTGTGAGTTCATAGAGACAAGAGTTCCTGCAGCCCTACAGGAGAGAGCCTGAATAAGGGTCAGCCTCTGCCGAGCTTGAGGTTTCTTCCTAAGAGAGCTTGTTTGTTCACTCCAGACTTAAGCCAGAGCAGCTTGAGGTTTGAGCAAGCAGATGCATAACCAGTGGGAGACATTCAGGGGCTGAAGCCACGTGTTGGCTTGCATTTCAAGCCAACATGTCAGTTCAGACACACTCTGAGAGCCCCGAACAGCTCCATGCCAGCATGAGTGTACGTATAAAGCCAATTGCAGAGCACCTACTGCATCTCCTGTTTGTTCACACTGTGCTCCAGCTCCAGGATTTGATCCTGGAAGAGCCACACTAGTTAGGGGTGCTGCCTCGTGTCCTGTACAGAAACCCGTTAGAAAGCAGAAAATAATGGGTCAAAGAACTGGGTGGCTGTATTTCACCTGTTGATATTGCTTCTCCAGAATACGAAGCGTTTAGTAGCTAATGCATTAAATCATTCTAAATAAAGCCAAGTCAGCTAAATAAGCAATATATTTCCTGTTATGAAGTCAGTGGGAGCCCTGCATGTCGCCAGGGCATGATTTGACCCATATACGAAAAGGACAGCTGATGTGGGGGCTGCTGTACAGATTTTCCTCCTGTGAGGTTAGAGTGAGGTTATTTCTTGCTCCTAAGCCTTAAAAAGCCCATCTCTTTTTCAAATCCACCTTTTCAAACAAGAGGCAACCTCTGCCTTCAGCAGGAGCAGCTCACAGCACAGCACTACAGAATTTGTATGGCCCACAGACAGTGATGCAGCAGCAGCCCCCTTGAGAAGCCCACCCTTGATGGATGGAATTGCAGAATCAAGGACCGATTCGTGTTTGGTTTTACATTCCTTCCACTTCTTGCTCCTCAAAATTACTCTGCCTTCAGAACGAGACTGCCCTAAAACCAGATCACCGCAGATGCAGGGGAAGAGCGGGCAAAACGCCAGGGCATCCTAAAGACAACACGTGTATCCCTTTGAAATGTGCACTTGAATTTGTGTTACAGAGAGAGTTATACCACATATTCCCACGTAGCTATAAAGCTCAGGACAAATCCAAGAAGTCTGAACTCATCCAGTTTCTAATGGAGGCGACTGTCCAACTTTAAAAAGACCACGCTTTTGGTACTCACCCCAGCGAGGCCAGGAGACAGCAGATGTTCTGGCAGCTGTGAGCTGCCTCGCGCTCAGGGAGGCAGGGCTGGAGGAGAGCAGCCAGCTCCCTCCAGATGGAGCAGGCAGTGGAGAGGCGAGTGGGAGGCTGCACAAAGCAGTTAGATAGCTCCAGATAGCAGAGGAGGGATGATGTGTGGCTCCACATCGCCCAACCAACTTTCGAGAGGCGGCACAAGAGAAACAAGCACCAATCCAGAGTTAACCTGAGTTCAGTAAGAAGTCTTCTTGCCGTGGGAAAATCAATAGAAAGGAAATCTCTGTGCCGAATGCATGATAACGTAGCATGGTAACTATTTTTTATTTGAATGTAATTTGGACAAATGCATTACTCATAAGTGAGTTATCCCGGGCTTGCCAAATATGCGGCTAAACAGTTATTGCAGCAAATTACACCATCATCTAAACACCTCTATTTTGGCTTTTAGTTGTCTTCTTTTGCAACAAGTTTTTTCCTTGATTGTTGTTGTCTAATATTGCTGTATTTACTGCTTTGGTTACCATAGAAATAAAGAATATCACAAAAAAAACATGCATAAAAACGAATAAGCACATTTTTTGAATTTCACGAGAACATCCTTGTTAATGAAGACCTATATGGTTGGGTAGATCTTAACATAGTTCTCTAGTCTATTGATTTGTGTCCTCATATGCATTTTATTATAGGCTTTATATTTCATTTTAAACTTCTAAAAATAAAGAAAACCAGCTGAAGTGCATGTTTTTTAAAAAGGCCAGATTTTGGTTAGAGGTTAATACAGGCCAAAAAAGAACACAGATCAGCCCTGGAGCTCTTACAGTTTTATTTTATTTTGTTTTGTTTTAATAAAAAGATCCTTATTGCAATCCACTAAGGGTCACAGAAATGCGGTCATTATGGACCAGCCATGTTCCTCGTGCACAACTCTCCTGCCCTCTGCACCTTCTCCAGTCTTGGATCAATCAGCCGTGTGAAGGCAGGACTGTTGTCAGTCATGATAAGGGTGTGCATTAAGTGACTAATCCAAACTTTACTGAACTGAACTGAAAGACCATTGATTAAAAGTAAGTTTCTGATTGTACCCAACTTGTTTCTTTCTGTCGCGGCAGTGCACACGTACAGGAGCGTGGGGCCAAACCATTTTCTCTCTCCATCAGAATATGAGCTAAATGTAACTCAGACGAACAAACTGTATGAATTTTTGAATGCTTTGTGATAAACAAATATATCTCAGATTTCATTACTGAAGTTCATTTACAATGTATTTTGTTTATAGTTGTCTTGACTGTGTTTCTAGAGCAGCACTCCTACCGACACTTAAGGCAGTCTGTCACTGTAGAGTCTCTGCATTACGGTCACTTATCTCCTGGTATTTCTCCTGATTGAATAAGTATCATTCAGTCTATAGGCTGGTTTGCTGTTCCTATAGATAGATTTGCTCTTGCCTCAGGGAGTAAAATGCATTATATGCACGGAGTTTGTTTTCTAAAACAAAATAAGTTCTGGCCAATCTTTCAGTTGGAGTTACTACAGGAAAAAAAGAAGAGGGAAAACCCCCCATAATAATACAAACCCCAGGGCTGTCCAGTTCCTAGAGAACTTGTTCCAATTCTGATGCTATTCTCCATGTTCAGAGCTATTCTCACTGAAGTTAAACAACCAGTCTCCGTATCTGAAAGCTGAAGGCTGTAAATCTCCCGTATGAATGTTACCTATGACAGGGAAGGAAAGACTTGTATAATTACCACTTGTACTTCCTCAGAGAACATGCGCTCAAGTCTAAAGGAAGGAGTTTGGTCAATAAAACATCCAGATCAGAAAACTACAGGAAAAGACCTGTCCGGCTCATGTGATAAGGATTTTTTTCTTGGTTACAAGAACACGAATATTTCAGTGGAAGCCTCTTCTTCACACTTCAGTAAGTATTGTGCAAGTATTCTTCTTTTTCTTCAAGATTACCATTAGTTATAGCAATTTATACATAAATTGATTGAAATATCTCACAATCTTCCTTCTATGTGAAGCACAATGCACTAGATATAGTTATTCTTCTTAAACACAGAAAACTGTTTACTAATCTGATTATAAACGTTATGATATTCATTATTCTTTGAAACAGGTTAAGAATTTAATATCAGAGAGCAGGAGCAGCACCCTGTTTCCATGAGCGATGCTACTGGAGTCAGAAGGAACTACTCCCAGTCCTTCTCAAGCAAGTAAGGGCTATCAGTGCTTGGCATTTCTGGCTGTAATTGCTCAGATAGCTTACAGAAGAATACAACTACTCATGTGAGCAAATTTTTACAGGACTTAGGTCCTGAAATCAATTATGAATGCTTTTAGGGTAATGTGAATGCTCATACTGATACCTTTTCATAGCAATCCTCATCTGGATCTGTTCTCTACATACGTCGTAGGGAATGATTTCAGTTAAAATGTTTATGCTTTGCTGCTGCTCTGTTTGCTCTTCTCCATTGCAACCATAGGGACATACAGGACTGATTTTTCTGCTTTCTGCAGTGCCTTGCACATTTTTTAGCTCTAAATTCCCTCACGCTGAAGTGCCATATGCACTCTTTGAAAACTTCCTTTTGAAAGAACCCTGTGATCGTTCGGGTGCTTTGCCACCTTCTCTGGGGATGCGCAGAGGGCACTGCATGAGGTGGCAGGAGGCACATAAGACAAGACTGTCTGAAATCAAACACACGCTTCAGGCTTGGATTACCTATGGGTCCTGTTCTTCACAGTGTTATACTGGGGGTGCTCTCCTTCCTTTGCTTCTGTGGGATTTGAATATCATCAGCATCTTGCAGAACAGAGACCGAAATATAGAAAGCCTTATAAAAACCTTATATATTTTCCTAATATAGTAATACCTTAGGTTGCCATCATTAGGGTCCCGAAGAATCAGCTAAAACAGGAAACTTTAAAATAAGTTCTTTAAGTGCTGTTTTTTCCAGAATTCCCTTGCCTAACCAGCTTGGCTCAATTATTTTTCCCTCTCACTTCTGAAATTCCAAATAGAAATTGTGATACATCTGACCATGCACATTTGTTAAACTCTGAGTGATTAGTGAAAAACGGGGCTGAAGAGACATTTTCTGAAACCGATCTGTTGGGCCTTGACACCATAGCCAGTTCTGAGAAGAATTTAGATTACTTAGCAACACAGACATTAAACTGCTGTCTGAAAATAAAGTAAATGAGATACTTGAAGGGAGTAATTCATATGAAAGGAATGGTGCCTTGACGTGTGATAACCTACTACTTTCATGAAGCTTAAACGCTAGAGGAATGGGACAACTTTAAAAAATCAGATGTTTTTATTTTGCTAAAGTTCTTTCTATTTGCATATTCAAAACATTTCAAAGTTGCTGCCTTAAAGCATGTTACAAACAAAATGGCCATTGAAGAGATAGTTTTGACGTCACGCACATCCTACTTGCACCACAGGAATGAAGATGAAAAGGCCACTTCTTTCTAGTGCCACATCTTAGTGCAGTTTTGTAATTATGCTACACAGACAATATTAACCATTCTTATTAAATATAGGATATCAACTTGAAATGAATACCAGATTTTTAGGAAGGGCTTTTTAACAAATATTTTTTAAAAATCTGATTTCACTTTGAATTAGCTTTCAAAATCCAGTCCAGATATATGTGAAGAATATAAAATGTAAATACATTTTCTAAAGTACTACAGTATGTGAAATTCATAAATTGCTACACGCTTTGCTAATGCAGCTGAGTGGAGCTTAGTCTCAGATCAGATAGAATCTTTCAGATAAATCATTCATGACTGGATGACTTCTTATCCAAAAGTCAAATATGTGATCATTTACAGAGGTCACTGGCTGTATTCTGCTCTGTGTTCCATAATCAGCTGAAATAAATCCCAGGAGTCCCTCCTGATTGTATACTCACAGGGTCACAGTATAATAAAATACTGCTCAAATTGTGTTTCAGACAAGGAATGCCTTCCCCAAAACTATTCTAGTCTCGGGAACAGGATTGTCGATATTCATTCTGGTACAAATGGCAAGTACAAAACCCGGTATTTTCAAGGGGCGCAGCCCATCTGCTTAGTGGCAAAAAGCCCCGCTGTGTCACATGTTTAATTAGATGTGTGACTTTTGCAAAGTATATTCTATATACATTGATAAGGAGGAGAGGTACAAGGAAAATATTAAAAGGCTTGGGAATATTTTCCCAAAGAATAAAAGCTGGTGTGGAATAGGGCAGAAATACTATCAGCTTCTACGGAAAGAGAGAATATCCTCATGATATCCTACTCATGGTAATGCAGCTCTCACAATGCCTTCACACCATATTGTCAAAAAAATTAGTCACGGGATGATGGAAATGCATGGAAAATGCACTTGTGCTTGAAAAGCAGGTAGGATCTTCTGTTATTTCCATCATTCCATAAAACCAGATATAACTGATTGTGAAAACACAATAAATGTTCTGCATGAAATCTTACAGAAATGAATGAAGTTTCGTTTTCCCATGGAGTTTCCTACAACCAGTGGTAGATCAGTACATCCACCTCTATGCGGGTAAGTTACCCCCTGAGCCAGAGCTGTTCTCGAAGGAAGTGTTTTATGAAAATATTAGCAAAACTGCTAATTAAATAAAGAAATGTTGCTAAATTGGAAACTTAAAGACAATTGGCTAAACTGAAATGCAACGACTATTATCAAGTAATTAAGCGTCTCCTCCTGTAGCTGTTCTTGTGCTTCGTTAAATAATACGGAGTCACCCCTATGCTTTGAATCACAGGTCATTACTGACTGTTTGGATGGAAGAAACGCTGTGACCAGGACAGCTGCCAATGAGGCAGGGCCAGGCAATTACCAGAGCTGTTCAAAGCAGCGCACTGGGCGGTAATGAGTACCTGTCATGCTCTCCCAGAAGCAAAAATACAGCTGCTTGACAACAAAAAAAGCTCGCAGTGCTATGTAATATTATGAAGAACAGAAGAACATCTCCCATCTCTGTGGGACCGACATCTCCAATAGCACCATAAGCTACTTGGATGGTTTTTCTCTGCCTTTGAATGAAGAAGCAGAACAAGAGGAGTCACACATACACTGGCTATGGACTTCGATACCAGAACTCAGGTAGGTTGAAACGCAGCAGAGGCCTCACCGCAGAAGCCTTCCACTTCATTGCCAGGTCCTGCCTGGAAGCACAATACACTTTGAGTCACAATGATCCTTGTTTCTTCCAAGATTATACCATAAGCATTTTTTTTTGTCAGGTCACTCCTCAAACAGTGACAGTCTACAAGCTCTAAACACCAGAAGAGAACGAGAAGTTCTCCATGATAAATGAATTTCCAGCTTTTCAAGGCTGGCTTAGTGATTTTAGCGGAGTCAGCCCTTGACATTATTGCCAGGTCTGCACATGTGGCCATGACACCTCTTCTCTGTAGAATCTCAATGCACACTACTCAGCCTGGTCCCATGGCCATGCTATCAGTGTATCCTTGTGTTATGCACTATGGGCAAACATCCACATTGCCAGTACTATTTTCACAAGTTTCCCAAATTTTCATTTAAACTGAGGCAATACAGAGCTATAACGGTACCTTAATCATTCCGTGAAAAAATAAAGATGATCAGAGTAACAAGTCACAAGGCTTGCCTATTCAAATATTTAAAAGGCAGAGTTCAAAATTAATCTAAACCTTAAATATCTTTGTAAAATGAATTGCCAAACAATGCTGTATTCTAAAGAAATTGGCAAGAATCGAGGTCAAGTCACAGACTATCATAAAGCTTGAAAGACAGGGTTAAATCTATCAGATGCATTGCTCATGGTGCATAGGTTGATGGCTGTGTTCAGAATTATATTGGTTTTAAGCAGTCATGGACAAATATACACTGGCTTAGCTGTTATGACATATCTTTAGTCCCAAGGAAATGATGAATTAGCTAAGTAGTCTTTAAGATAAGTGTCATATAAGGGCTAACCAAGCTCCCTCTTCTCACCTTAAACACACCTTACTGAAGACGTGTGTGTACACATTTTAAAAAATAGTTAGTGATATTTCAGGGGAGAGCTTCAGACAGCACCCACCTACATTCCTCCTTGAGCTATACAGACTTTGAGGATTTAATATTGCTACAATTATAAACTCAAGCCTAATCTTCTAATCCTCTTGGAGGTAAGTAGTGCTATTCAGGAGTGGACGCAGCCCCAGGCAACCACGCATGGTCGTCACCATGTCAGGAGCGGGTATCAGACTGGTCCATGGTCACGGGAAGTCTGTGGTGCCCTTTCCTCTCTTCCCCTTCCTGCCCATTCTGCTGTTTTGCCATCAGTAAAATCTCCTGAGTGTCTTAGTTATGTGGGTCATGCGTGTGGCACAGAAATCACACCAACACCAAGAAAATATGCCAGGCAGAAAATGGGATTAAGAAGTTTGCTAAGGTAGGAGTAGCACCTTGTACCATCCAAGGAGGACGGCGAAACAAGTGCAGTGATGTATCACCCAGAATCACATGCACAGCCCCAAAACATGTCTCATGCTGCCTGGGGGTGTGCTAGCAGTGTAAATGGAATGCCAGGACAGTCTGATTACAGAGGTGTCTATTTCAAGAGCAGAGACCGCCCCTCACCTCTCTAGGTAGTGCCAGGCTGCCTTGTCCTCTCTTTGCTACTGCAGTTGGGAACCTGAGGCACAGCCACAGGGCAGAGACTTGGGTGTGAGAATAAAGGGCTTTGATACCTGTGAATGATACAGGTGGGCGGTGAAAGAGAGCTTTGCCCTGTCCTTTCCCCATTGTCTCCGCTGCGGACCCTCTCTGCAGCTATGGCCTTCCACGCCTCAGCTCTTCTGCCGCTCTCTGAGGAAGAACCAGGTCTGTAACCGGTGTGACAAAGCTCCCTGCCTGGTCACCTCTGGCAAATGAACTCTGTGTGTGCCTTTGTGTGTGTGTACTGGGGAGAGTTATGTTCAGGCCACTCAGAAGAAATATATAAGAGCTCTCCAGAGTTTATGGGAGGTGCCTTTGGCCTCAGTGAAAGCAGGAACTGGTAGCATTAGGAGAGGGAAAGTACTCTGTTGTTAAGGAGTGGTGGTGGGATTGTTTATTTTTCCTCCCATAAACGTTTTTTTTAAGGTCCTAATGGAAACAAAGCAAAGTATTATTCCTCTAAAAGCACTATTCTTTAAGTAAACCAGACTCACTACTTGAAACATTCCAATGACATATGGTGGCAGCAGGGGGATGGCCAAGATGTGGATAGGAGAGGTATCACCGAGATAAAGACTCGCAGCTTGTAGGCAAAGGCACAAGGTGCGAGGAGAGGGACACACGCCTGGAGAGAGGCAGGACAGAGGAGAAACCAGCAAATGCTCCTGGGGATATAAAGTTATCCTTGTGATAATTAACACAATTGCTAATCCAGAGATAAAAATAAAAATGCCAGACGCTCCCCTTTCGTGGCCTGTGTTACTGCAGAAAGCAGAGGTCTAGGCAGCTTTCTCATGTCCTGTTGGCTGTGGGGGAGTCACAGAATCATAGAATCACCCGAGCTGGAAGGGACTCAAAAGGCTCATCGAGTCCAACTCCCACACAGGACACTCCCAGCATTCACCCTGTGTGTCTGAGGGCATTGTCCAAATGCTTCTGGAATGCTGCAGACTGGATGCCGTGACTGCTTCCCCGGGGAGCTGTTCCAGAGCTCCACCACCCACCGGGTGAAGAACCTCTTCCTAATATCCAATCTAAACCTCCCCCAGCACATCTTCCTGCCGTTCCCTCTGGTCATGTTCTCCTTGAACACCTCCTTCCGATACTTACAACAGCGTCAGCCCCTGCACCTTCAGCTCACTGAGCACAGTGTGCCAGAGCCGAGGTTGGGCACGAGCAGCTGTCTGGGGCACCAGTCTCCCAGGAACAGTTCATTAATCACTGTGGGGCACCAAAACGCAGTTCTTCCATGCTCTCATGAGAGAACATTTTTGACCATCCTCCACTTGGCTGAGTTCACAGCAGTCAGGTCCCATGCTCCAATGGGATGCGGCACCAGGTTGGCATCCCAGTTCAACAGATTTTAGTGTTGCTTCTCATATTTATAAATAATTTTCTCACAGGTCTATTTTTCTCCACACACATGTATTGTACCTGGGCTGTGATTTCTGCAGTGGCAGCGAGGTGTATGGACCTCAGTAAGAGGGAATAAGAACCCACCTGTGCTTTGCACATTAGATATAAAAAAAGAGGCCACAATTTTCTTTCTCCAGATGATAATGCAGCCAAATGTTGAGTCTTTTGAGGCAGTTCATTACTAGTAATAACAGATTGAAACAGTTATAATCAATTCAAATATAAAGTGATATATTTTTTCTACACACTTTGCAGGTTTGTAGATTGATGTCTTTACCAGAATTCATTACCCTGTAAACTTTTCTTTGTTGCCTGCTGCCTTCTCTTTGAATCTCACTGGATCGAAAGTATGTCTTCAGCTGGTGAAGACAAACGCTAATCTAGATTCTGTAATCGCTTGTCTTTAGTAGCTATAGCAGCTCCCAAATATTCTGGCTTCTTCAACACCATGAATTTGGGATTGGGGGAGGGGGAGGCACAACACATGGATACGCATGCCCATTCTTTGTCTCCTGGTCTCTTAACTTGTCAAAGTTGTTTCAGCAGTTAGGCAAGCACGAAATATAAAATGATCATTTAAAAAGAGAGAGTTTCCCATGCTGTTTCCTGCCTCTGGTGGCTCAGGATATAGGAAAATAACAACTATTGCAAGAGTTGGCATAAAGTCATCATCCTTGCCATTTCTTTTGTACTTTAGCCATCTTTTGGATGACAGGGTGGTCTATAGAAGGAAGCAATAGCATGTTTTGGGAAAGAAAACAGCCTTAGGAAAGTGCATATATATTTCAAGGCAGTTACATCTCAGTCCATTGGAGGATAAATTAAAGCCATCCCTGGAGTAGATGTGGTGGTAGGCAGAGCACAGGTTACATGTTCAAAATAACATGATATATTTGCTCTGTCGATTGCTCATTATGGTGCTGTGTTGGCCCTCACCTAATAAAGGACATATGCAAATACATTATGCACAGTAATACTGAAGCAGCTGCACATGGGCTATGTGTTCACAAAGGTTCAGGTATGTGTAGCAATTCCTATATTATATATTCCAATGCCATGATAAGCTAAAAAGACATATGAGAAATTACCTTCCTCCCTCCAAAGTTCTCCATCCCAAAAGGGTTCTTTATGATGGAAAGTTGCCTATCAGCCTCTGACTGCGTATTTGCCACTGGCCAAGGCGTACAGATATAAATCACACAGCGCTACACATTAAAAATAGCACGTGCATACAATATTCCAATGTGTCTACTCCTGTGTTAAAAGGCATTACTCTGCAGAAAAAAAGGCAGAAACACCTCTAAAAGACCAGAAATAATCTATTTTTGTCTTACAGAGAACCAATACAGATATAGCAGACCTTCACCTCTAAAATCCTGGAGTGTTGCTGTTCATGGTTCTGCTGTTCAGACATATCTCTCCATGAGAAAAAAAATAAATGCTCAGAGTAATGTAATAGGAAGCACAAACCCCTCGATGTGAGCAGATAAAGCACACCCGATCAACTGCCCGGTGAACTTAAGAGCCAGCAAATCTGGAAAACAAAAGCTTGGGCAGCACAAATGCCTGTAACACTGTCAATACCTCTCCCTCCTGCCCCCTCTAGCTTCACCCAGCTGTTTTAAATAGCAAGGAGAAATTAAAATTCTTAAAGCCTTGCAGGATGTTTGGATTTCTGCCCTTTATTTCCACTTCTATGCGCCTTGGCTTGAAAATTTGCCCATGATTTATAAATTCCCTGTTCAGTTTTCTTTTTAAAAACAACGACTAGGGATCCCGGCAACGAAAATGATCTGGTGTTGGCTTTGCCTATTGCCAAGCTGCTGCTAACAGCCCTGCCTGTATTGATCATCCCGGGCCAGGCGTTTTCCTGTGCCCGATGACATTATGCAATTACATGATGATAAACATCATTCGCGAATACAAATGTGAGAGGTAAACAGCTCGGGGCTCTTTATTAGTTTATTTCAGGCGATCTTTCTTGTTTTACTGCACGGCTCCTCCCCATTTTACAGTTTTCTGCTATTCTTTACTAATTCTAGTGATTTGAGAAATGACCTTTAACCCACGCAGTTTGCAGACTCCTAAAGGGGATAATTGAAATGCCACAGTAAACCAAAGGCAATAAAATATTATTTACTAGGCATAAAACTAAGGTTGGTCTTCCCAAGAGGAACGAGCAACCCCTTTATTCCTCTCCCCTCCTCCCCGGACCTGGTGCTACACCTAATTTATGAATTCCTCACCAGCCGTCCCGAGGAATGAACCTCAGCGCGGGCAGTGAGGATGCCTGATGGAAAGGTTCCTCGGATACCGGGGAGGAAATAAACCTAAATAAACCGTCCGGGGTGGTAGGTGCTGGAGGGGGCAAAGGGGGATTCCGCGCTGCTTTGGGATGCGCTCTGTTGGGATGCGCTCCTCGGCTCTCAGAGCCGGGTCTCCCCCCTTCTCGGTGGCGCCTCCGGAGGGTCTCCCTCCCAGGCGGAGCAGGGGGCGAAGCGGTGCTGGAGCAGGGAAGCTTGCCCGGTCAGGGGTCGGGGCGGGCGCGGGCAGCGGCCGCTGGTGCCGCCGGTGCCGCCGGAGGGATGCGCTTACCTGGCGGGCAGCGCCCCGACGGGGCGGGCGAGCTCCTTTGCCCCTGCGCTCAGGCCGGCCGAGAGATGCCTTTTCCCCACGCTGGGCTCCTTGAAGGGATTTTATTTGCACTGGAATGGCTTTGAAGGAGTGAATGCATTTATTGATAGCGGAGCTGCTCTCGCAGCCTGTTTGGATTTCCTAGGGCTGCTTTGATAATGTGCCCCCTCCCCCGCATCCCCCCGCGGACCCCCAGTCGCAGGCGACTACAGGGGAAATAATGCGGAGTTATGGCACGGCTGAGAACGCTCCCATTTCCTGCACTTGGGCTCATATGAGATGTGAGAGGTGCAATAAAAAAACTTTTGGCTGAGGACTGCAGAGGGTCCGCGAAGCCCTATTCGCCTATAGCTCTTATTGGGTCTTACGTGATTTAACTCGAAGATTTTTTTTTTTTTGTCAACAAGTTGACAAATTTACAGCGGGGGGAAAAAAAAAAAAAAAAAGACGCTGAAGAAGGAAGAACCCAAACCGTCGAGCCCGCTCCGTCCCCCAGCGCTTGGCAAGCGGCAGCCGCAGCCGCTTCTCGTGTCTCGGAGCATGCGATGAACACGACTTGTCAAATGAGCCACTCGTCAGGAATGCTGGTGCAGCCCCCTCCGGCTCGGCCATGTGCGCGGCACATTGCACGCACATGTGTGCGCGGGGGAGCCTCTAGATTATTATTATTATTATTATTATTATTATTATTATTATTATTATTATTTTCTGTGTCCATCCCTCCCCGCCCCAGGATAACCAGCCCGGTGGCACAGACACTTCCAGACGGCGCGGGGGGCACCGCTTTTGCGGGAAGGGTTTGCGTTGCTGGGCTCAGCCATCGGCAAAGGGCTCGGTGATGCGGGGTTCAGCCGGGGCGGGCGCTCTGCCCGCCGCCCCCCGCCCTCCCCGGGGCTGCACCGGGGTCCCGCTCGCTGCCGTACAGCTTTAAAATCCAGCCCGGTTTGCAATAGGCCGGCTCCGGGCGCATGCGCTCCCGAGAAAGTTTTTCAGCTGCCGTTGGCTCTCCAACTTTTTTTTTTTTTTTACTTTTTTTTTTTCTTTTACTTTTTTTTTTTTTTTTTAAGCAGTTTTAAGAAGCAGGGGGAAGAGGAGCGAGGGAGACACACGGGGGGAGCCGGGCCGGCTGCAGCGGGCGGGGGGCAGAGCTGCAAGGAGGAAGGGGCGGCTGCAGCGCGACGCCGTCTGCCCGGGCTCGCTCTCCCGCGCGTAACTTGCGCCCCGGCGCTGGGTGCCTTTGCCAGCGATGGATTGGGGGAGCCGAAGCTCCTGAAGCCCCGGACTTCTCCCCTCCCCCTGCCCCTACTCGCCTTGCAGGATCAGTCGCCCCGTAAGACAGACACACGCGTGCACAAGCTCCCCCTCCCCTTCCCTTCCCGGTTGTGCAGAAACTTCTCTTTCTGTTGGGCTTGCGCCTTTTTTTGGCTTTTTCTTCTCTTGTATAAAATGGAGGGAGCCAGCCCCAGGATGGCTCTGCAGCCGCGGACACCCAGCCTTTAAGCCCGCGAAGGGGTGCGGGCAGGGGGGAGCCCGCTCGGCTCCGCTCGTCCCCCCTTGCCCGCTCCGCGCCGGGGCCGGGTGGGAGCCCCGCGGCGGCACCACCTGGGCTGGTGGGACGGATCGTCGCCCGCGGCGCTTTCGCTGCCGCTTGTGAAGATTTTTATTTGCTTCCGCACAATCACGCCCACGGGCGCTGTGTGCGTGTGTGTTGGGTTGGCTTTTTTTTTTTTTTTGGCTTTTTTTTTTTTTTTGTGCCTCCTGTCTTCTTCTGGTGGTGGAAAGCCCTAATTACTGCGATTGCTGATGGACCTTGGAAAGAAGGCTGCACTGGTGCCCCGCTCCGCAGTCGGACACGCTCAGCCCACGCCGGACAGAGCGGCCGCTCGCCCGCCGCCCCCCGCCAGCTCCGCGGGCCCCCGCGCTCCCCCGGCAGCCGCCGCCGCCGCCGCTTCCGAGGATACCGCCCGGCTCCTGCGATCCAGGATTTTACTTTCGCCTCGCCCTTTCCCCCTCCTGCTCCGCTTGGATTACTTTGCTGCTCTCGCTCGGTGATCCCGCGGCGATGGAGGTGAGTGCGCGCGGGGCGCGGGTGGCTCCGCGCCGCACGGAGCTGCCACCGCGGGTGTGCAGCATCTCGGCGGGGCGCGGGTCTCCGGCTGCCGGGCCGCCCTCCGCTCCCTGGGCTACCCTCGGGTGCCCTCAGCGCTCCGCTCTCGCCCACCGCGGCGGAAAAAGTTATTTTATTTTATATTTTATTTTATTTAATTTCATTTTATTTTATTCCCCCCCCCCCTTCCCCTTTTTAAATTTCGCCCGCGGAGAGGGGCTGCCGGCCGCACGGACACTGGCTGGGCTCGCTCTGCCAGCCGCGTGCCGGTGCATCTTCCTGGCAGCGGCTCCCAACGCGACTTTAAAGACCTCTTTCCAAACTTCCCAAACTTTCCCGAGCAGGATCGCTATGGAGGAGCTCAGCATCAGCGCTAATGGTGGCCTGTACCTTTAAGGAGAGCTGGCTGGGGGCCAGCGGAGGACCCGGAGTCAAACCCCCCCCCCCCCTCCACCCCCCCCGCCCCCCTCCTTTTTAATTTTATTCTAAGTTTCTGGAGATTATCACTCTGCATCTGCAGAGGGTCCTGCCTGGGTCAGAGCGGAGGAGCGCGGCTCCGCGGGTCCCCTTGGCGCTGCGAGGACTCCATGTTGGAAAGGCTGTTGGCTTTTTGTTGTTTGTTTGTTTTTAATTGCCAATTGTATGCTAAATCGGAGGGTCACCAGGAGTTCAGTTGGGCCGAGAAGGGAGGCTTTTCCCCCGCCAGAGCGGCCGCGGAGGGAAGGATGGAGGTGCGCCTTAATCCCCCCACCCCCAGCCGGGAAAACACCCCCCTCCTCTCTCCTCTGGGGCTGGGGACCCAGTGCGTGCCTTGCTCTGCAAACGGGAAACCTGGTCTCGCCCGTCCCGAACGGCTGCAAAGCCGCAGCGGGGAGCGGGGGCGGCCGGGGGGGTCCCCGCCGCGGTTTACAGCCCCCGGGAGCCGGGGCTCTGGCTGCCGCCTTCCCGCAGGTAGTGCTCCCAGAAAACCAGATGCCTTCGCAGGCTTTCCAGACGCCCCGTGTAAAACAGGATCACAGGCGGTCCCGCGGCTGCAGGATCTGTAAAAGCCTCCCGTTTCATCTCAGCAAAGAGCGCGGGCTCCGCATGGGGTGCATTAAATGCCAAACCCCCAGTCTCCGCGGCCCTACAAAGCTGAAAATGGTGCCTCACACTCCCGATGGGCAGTGCTCCCATGCTGCCGGCGAGCCTGTTGGCTTTTTTGTTTTGTTTTGTTTTTGATGGCAGCTTGTCAGCTGCAGCGTGCAGAGGGGACGGGCTGGAGGGGCTGGGCTGGGCCCCCGCGCGCAGGTGCCTCCTCCCGCCTCGCCACGCAGCGAGGATGAGGAGGGCGATAACAGCGATGATGCGGGGCGGGAGGTGCCGTCGGAGGGGCAGCAGCCGCCCGTCCCCGTCGTCTCCCGGCGCTGCGGCGGCCGAGCCTGCCCCCTGTCGGCGGCAGCAGCTCCCCGGGGGCCGCCGGGGGTCGGGGGCTCCGGTTCGATCGCGGGGGCAGCCGAGCCCTTTGAACAGGGTAGAGGGGCTTTTGCCCCGCCGCCCCCTCCCCGCGGAGCCCCGGCTCCCTGCGCGCCCGCCCGCCCCGCCGGGGCATCTCGGTGGGCAGCGGGCCGGCTGCTGGCCCGGGCAGCTGCGCGTCTGCCGGGGTCCCGCTTGGGCACCGGAGACTCCAAACTCCTCAGGGCTCGGGCAGCTCCATGGCACTTCTTCATTATGATTATCGGTGTTATTATTTTAAGAGCTAACAGATCCAATACTCCCCCCCCCCAACACGCTGGCCCTCGGCTGTCGCAGCGAGCTCCTCGCACACCTTGCTCGGCTCTGGCTGAACGCGCCCGCGGCTTCCGCGTCTTTCCCGGGGTTGATCCCATCCAAACCAGACGGGCTCGTTCTGCTGCGGGAGAGCCGTTCACCCGCCCAGCCGTGAGGAGCTGGGGTTGTCCCGGGCCGAGGCTGTTTAACCCGCAGGAGGCGGCAAGTGGCGAGGGGAGGCTTTGCCCCCGGCGCTGCAGCTCCCCCGCCTGGGTCCGGGCAGGTTCGGTCTGAGCCCGAGCTCCCGCGCTGCCACCGCTCCTCTCCTCCCGACGCGTCGCAAGCAGAAATAAATTAGAATTAAGAGCACCTTCAATTCAGCATTAAGGGCTTTTTGAGAATGAATAGGGAGCCCCCAAGTGTCGAAATGTCTTTTTTTTTTTTTTTTTCCTCTTTTTTTTTTTTTTTTTCCTCCTTCCGAGGGGAGGGGAAATAAAAAACCGTGAATGGCACTGGTTAGCGAGTTAGAGAGTCCCGTGCGAGGGCGCAGACGGGGATCGCGGGACCTGTCGGGGGAAGGATTTGACTTCCAAGACGGCAACCTGGTTGTTGCAGGGGTCGGGTCGGGACGCGGAGCCGCTCCTTGTCGCTCCCGGTACCTCCCCGGGCCGGTACCGACCGCCGGGCGCTGCCGTCGGGGCTGTCACCGCGGCGCTGAGCTCGGGGCTGCCTCGGCGATCGCGGAGCACGGAGGCTGCGAGATGGTTTAGGGGGCAGCGGGGAGCGTCTTCCCCGGCCGGCGGGGAAGGGCGAGGACCGGCCGCATCGATCCCCAGGTGGAAGCCGCTGTGCCCCCCCCACCTCCCCCCCTGGGGCACCGACCCTCTTGTGGTACCGGCCTCCCCCTCCTCTTCCCGCTCGGGCTCGCTTTGCAAACCTGAAGCCGCCTGTAGCCAGCCGGGAGTGTTTCGCGTCCGGGATGGTGGCTCCGCGGAGGGGAGCGATGCGGTAATGCTGAGCCCGGGGGCCGCCTGCAGCCCCGGGACACCGAGGATGGGGTCCCCCGTGTCCAGGATGCGGGCTCTGCAGAGGGGAGCGCTGGGGGGATGCTCAGCCCGGGGTCCGCGGGTCGCCTGTAGCCCCGGGGCAGCTGGGATGGGGTCCCCCATGCCCACGATGCTGGCTCCGGAGCCGGGAGAGATGGGGGGGGGGGGAGGGAGGGTGCCCAGCCCGAGGGTCGCCTGTAGCCCCGGGACAACGGGGATGGCCGGGCAGGGTTCGGGGGTGAGGTCCCCCGTGTCCAGGACGCTGGCTCCGGAGGGGGGAGCGATGGGGAGGTGTCCAGCCCGGGGGTCGCCTGCAGCCCCGGGACACCGGGAGTGGGGTCCCCCGTGTCCAGGATGTTGGATCTGGAGCGGGGAGCGATGAGGAGGTGCCCAGCCCAGGGGTCGCCCGCAGCCCCGGGGCAGCGGGGGTGGCCGGGCGAGTTGCGGGGATGGGATGCCCTGTGTCCGGAGCAGCCGTCCCGTCCCGTCCCGTCCCGTGGCGGTGCAGAGGGACAGGCGGGCGCGGGCCGGTGCTGCGGCCGCCCCGGGAAGGCGGTGACCGCGGGGGGGAGGGTGGGGGTGCGGGGGTGGGTTTTGCCCGGCGGAGCGGGAGCCGCGACGTGTCTGCATCTGCCACCAAAGCCTCGGCGGGGAGAAGGGCAGGCGAGTCAGAATCAAGTTAAAAGGGGCCCGGATACTTCCGTTGTTTAAACTTGAATGCTCGAAAATGGTCTGAGAAGCAATAAACAATCTGCTCCTTTTTCTCCCCCCTCCAGAAATCCACTGCAGTATTAATCCAAGGAGGTGCTGTGGGGACAGTTGGCAGCACAATGGCTTCTCAGTACCTCATAGTGGCTCTGGCCGTTTTCTCCTCCTTTACCCAGGTTGTAATAGAAGCCAGCTCTTGGTGGTAAGCATCTTGTATCGACTTGATTTTAAAAGGGGGTGTCAAGATTTGCTTGATGAAATGTCTATTTACTTCTCGTGCACTTTGTTTCTGAGGGAGCAGGAGGCAGCAGGGGAGTCATGTTTTAGTTGTTGTACGCTGGGCAGGAAAATGAACGAGTCTCTCGAATAAGTGTAAATGTGCAACATCTCCTGTTGTAAAATTCGGTTTTTAGAATGCTGTAAAGTAGATTCTCTATGGATTTGATCGTCCTTAAATGACTAGAATTACCTCTCTTTTAAAAGACTTATTTCAGCTGTCTTAGATCAGAAATTCTGCGTATATGAGAATGCTGATTTACAAGTAAAAACTTCAATTTTCTAAACTTTCAGTTCGAACTTTTCTGTAACTTAAGTATTTATAAATATATTCTGTTAAAAAGAAGTACATTTGAATTTCTGCTTTGACAAGCTGTCTCTTTCTGTATAGTGTACGATGTTGGGAGTTCTTGAAATAGGTGTTTCCCTGCTGTTTCAAGTGATCGTTTTCAGATTAATGGCCACTTTTTAATTGAAATGTAACATGTGAAGAGCACTTTAAGAATTAAGAAAACAAAGTTAATTTTGTTTATAATGAATACACTTGCTTCTGTGTTTTCATGTGTCGTTTGGGAGAAGCTAGAAGTAGTCTGTAGCAACTTTCTAACTTCTGGCTTGTTAAAGGCTTCCCTATTTGTTTGTGGTAGAACAGATTGAAAAATCCAGACTTAAATCTAACATATGTGTTAAAATAAATTCGGGTTCAGGGGGCTTTTTTCATTTTTGCTTTATTTGTTTTTCTGGCCTTGCAGTTGTTTGGAGCTTCTCTTATTTTTACTATGTCTATTTAAGTTGGTAAAGGACTGCCTGGATGCACGTCTTCCAAGTCTGCATCCTACTTCAGTCCCTAACGTATAGTAATAACCATATGGATGGCAACTAATAACTTCTCTACTGTGCTCTTTAAAACAAATGTTTAATATTTAAGTGGTTTTTTTTCCTCAAGCAGTTGTTGTTTACTTATGTATAAGATACAGTTATGTTTGGGATTTTTTTTTTAAATCTTTTTATTAATCCGTATCTTTCTTTATGCAGGTCTTTAGGGATGAATCCTATGAACCCCATGAACCCTGTTCAGATGTCAGAGGTATATATAATAGGAGCCCAGCCACTATGTAGCCAGCTAGCAGGGCTTTCCCAGGGACAGAAGAAACTCTGCCAATTGTATCAGGACCATATGCAGTTCATTGGAGAGGGTGCAAAGACGGGCATTAAGGAGTGCCAGTATCAGTTCAGACATAGAAGATGGAATTGCAGCACTGTGGACAACAACTCTGTTTTTGGCAGAGTCATGCAGATAGGTAGGAAGCAACATCTTTGTGATTAAATTCTTGTCTAAGGACATATTCGGCATGTACTGTTATGCGCTTGAAACTCTTGCTGGGTTCGTACTGAAGGACTGTAAATAATCAAGTGTTTTTAAAAGTTACCAAAGGAGTTGAATTGTTTTTAGCTGGAGGTGATTTCCCACCACTGTTCAGCCATGTGTCTTGGAAAACAAAGTAGGTATATATATTTGCATATAGGAATAAAGGAGAAAGGAAACTGCGGCCCTGAAATCTCCCTTTAGAAAACCTGAGACAAAATGAAGGCAACCTAAGAGAATTAAAACCAGCAGCGTCTTGTAAAATTAAAGATGTCCATGTCTAGTTCCAAAGTTAGTGACTGTATAATAAATGGCTCTTGGTCTGGAGGTTAACTGAAAATTATTGCTCTCTCTATTAGTGTTTATAGGCAAACCTTCTTGCCTATTTCCAGATATGGTAACTATTTTTCTCTTTTTGAGAAGGGTAGATTTCTGTTAAAAGTAATGTAGCAGGATAATTTTTGTGAAATCAGTTCTATCAGGACAAAATACATCATTGTCCTTGTGACTCACATTTATTGTAATCGCATCGCTGGTAAGAGAGACAGATTCCTTATCACGATTTGGTGGGCACCCAGCCCCTCCCCTAGAAGATCCTCTTTGAAAAGTGCTTTTCCAGTGCTCACGTGCTGCCTGCCTTTCCTGTCATTTAAGGACCTTATTGTATTTTAAAGGTCTACACAAAATTTTAAGCAGTGCTGTTGAACTGAGTCTGTGGTGAAACCTTCCTCCTACTTTCCCAAGTCATATTGTAACCAGCTGGGTGACAGTTATGATGTTTTATGTAGCTATCAGTATGCTGACAACCTCATAGGTGCTTTTTTAGTTGGAGATGTATGATAAAGGTTTTATGGTGGTGTTTTTCTAGCCTGCTTTATGAAAATAAAGTTTTAAAATCCGTCTCAAGCTAGGTTTATCTGCCGATGGGCTGGCTCCAGTTGAGGCTGAAGGAATACATCAGTTTGCATATTTGCATAAAAATGCCTAATTGAGACAGTTGGTTTTAGATAAACAACCTTCCTTAGGTTTTTTTGCAAGCACAATATTAACCCTCCCCTAGGGTTTGGGTTTTTTAACCTTACCTGAGCAAAAGCCTAAAAGCACATGAAACATGAAAGAAAACACTTTTTTTACACCTTTCTGTTCTAATACTTTAACAAACGTCAGAAAAATAATCTGTTTTAAATTTAAGCGTTCATCCTTCAGCCCTTTTTTATTATCCAGGCAAGTGAAAATTAGCTCAAGGGGACTATTGGTGTGAAGAAATGTACAGGATTTGGCCCATGATTTGTGTTGTCTGTCTCTGGAGTAGACATTTCTGCCCTTTGCAAGTATGACAGATCTATTTAAAGGTGGTTTCTTTCAAGTTAAATAACTTTGCCGCACCCTTCTGCTGAATATGACGGTATTAGCTGATGTCTACACAGCAATTCATCATGTAATTAAGCCACTTATTCTAATTGCAGAGGGAAGCAAGGTTAATAGCCATATTCAAGAGTTAAAGAGAGTATTCCCTGAAAACAAGAAAGGTGTTGTGGGTAACAGTTGTATTATTTCATGCTGACCTTCAGTAATGACCAGTTGCTGTTACCTCTGAGTGGGGGGAAGAATGGGTACTTCTAGAGCCTGATTCAGTTTTACTTAAGCCCGGAATACCCTGGCTTGTTGGAGACTGTCAGATACTCCTTACCCTCAGCGATGTGAGAGGATGGTAGTCAGGATCTGAGTGCACGTAGCTCGGGAGGGTTTTGTCATCTGAGCTAACGCCGCGCTGTTGCTGGCTGTGCAGAGGTGAGCGCCTGGGCAAAGCACGGACTGACAGCACTGCAATTACCCCAGTGCATAAATGGACAGTCTTTCTTCCAGGATTTAGCCTGCAAAGTTAGGTAAAGCTGTACAAATAAACCTGGATTGGGTTTGGAAACTTGCTCTGTGGCTCATTGAACTGCAGAATTTTAGAGCTTTTGTTCTCTGCTGCTCTCCTTTGCTGCTGGTTCCCAGGTCAGGCCATGGCTTCACTGCCTTGCGCCATCTCCTGGCTTTGTGGCTGGCCCTGGGCTGGCTGTGCTTGGGCTTTGCAAACAGCTAAGACGTGCTAACATGAAATAAAATAACTGGATCCTCCCCAGACAGCTCGGTGTAGTTAGGGCCCAGTTTATTCATCCCTGTTGCCTGATGTTGAACGCTTTTAAAATAGAAGACAAAGAATATTTTCTAGCTTATGTTCAGGTATAAAAAAAAAATTACTCTGTTCTTGCAGACTTATTGATACCAAGTGTAAAGCTCAGCTCCTTGCTCTGTGGGTGGCTTCCTACAGTGTGTGTATATTGAACAGTTCCATTTCTGTGTTTTATATATATGGGAGAGAGGGGATTCAAATGTATTTGGAATGTGTGTTTCCTTACCATGGCTACAATAGAGGGAAATGCTGGACTGTGGGAAAAGACAGATACGTTTGACAGTGAAAGAAAGCCCAGTTGTGCTTTATGACTTAAAGAAAAAAAAAAGAAAAGAAAAAAAATTGGAGTAACTCATCCATGTGGAACCATCACTCTTAGTGTGTTCCTGGGGCCGATGACTTGAGACACTGTTGGCTTGCAACCTGTGGGGGCTTAAAATCTGCTTCAGCAGCTGATGCTATTTTGTAATTTGCCTAAATGCTCAAGGAGGGAACTTGGGGGGGAAAACTCTCTTTTCTGTACCCCAGATTTTCCTCTCATTCATGCTATGAGTAAGTAAGTTCTTTAAAATATGTTCCAGGGTAATAATGAAAACTAGTCAAAAAAAGTCAGCTTTATGAGTTTAAATCCTGCAATAAACGGTGTAGTTAACCATGTGGAAGCATGAGCTAACTAAACATGAAAAAGAGTAAAACGGAACGGAAGAGGCGAGTCCTGTGGTCCAAGGCAGACCACGTTTCTTTCCTCTCAATCTAGTGGAAATTTTGCTTAAGGAATTAATCCAGAAAAGTGTGTTACAGAACAAACGGGAATGTTAAAATCTGTATGAGGTTCCCTCTGCTATAATTTGCAGTAAATGCAAGACATAAGTCACTGCATAAAGCCAGATCTTTTTTTAACTGAAAAGGCTACTCCTGTAACCCTTTATACCCATAATTCATGTAAGCACTTCCATGAGCAGGTGTCTATGAGAGTAGAGCATTGTGAGTAAAGGAGCAAAGTGCTTCCCATCTTTCTTAAATCTGATCTTTTCCAACGTAAGACTTCTGATTTTTCCCATTTAAACCCAGCATCTATTACTAAAAGTAATCCAGTGGATGACAGCTGTTATATTAACAAAGCTGCTCTGAGCATCGTGTCATCTTGATGTTAAGTATGGACTAGACTCCAAATTATTTATGTTCCAGAAGTGCTCAAAAGCTCCTATTAGATTTGACCTTTTATGGTAGGTCTTGTACTAAGAGTTTCTGCCTCAAAAGGTTGCTGCCTAAATACATATGACATGTCCAAACTGCAGCCTTTAAAAGCCTTAGTTTTACAAAGGCCCATGCTGTTGCCTAAGAAAAATCTTGCAAAATCAAGTTTAAAAACTAGCTTGATCTACTGATTGGAGTAAAGCTGAGGAATAAAACTTAACTCATATAAATAGGGAAAAAAAGGAATATTTAGTCTGTTCTCAGACATTCTGGTCACCTTTCTTGGAAAAGACCCAGGCTGTTAAGATGAAAAGCAAACTTCAAGTGGGCTCTCTGGTGCAAGCTTTGTGCTTTTGTTGGTTTGTTTGGTTGATTTTGAAAGTTTTTGTGGTTATAATCAGGACTTGTGGCAACCTTGGAAAAGCCATAAGGGAGGTCAGGCTCTAAATAAAGGTGGGATTAGATACTATCAAGAGGTTGGTACCTGACCATATCTTGCGTTGTGGGTATTGTAACTTTTTCTTCTGGAAGTTTGAAACTTGAGGTTTCTAATTTCCATTTAAGGGCACCAGATGCAGGAGGAAACCTTCAAGGCTGCCTTGTGCCAAGGGATTTTTCTTCCCTGTAATTTGTAAAGATGATTGTCCATGGACTCCTTGTGATGCTCACACGAGCTGGATACTAAACAGCACAGGTTGTCGTTAGTTTTAAATACCCTCCTACAGAAGTGTCTGGCTTACCCGTAGGGTGAAAAGTTGTGTGTTATTCTGCTGCACGTTTCTTTTGATACCAGGAGGCTTTGTAAAACACTGTAACTTTAAATAAATTGGAAGAGGTGGGTGAAGTGCATAAATCATTTTTGAGAAGTAGCAATTTAAGAACCAGACTTTTAAAAGTTGTATTTAACATCTCATTTTTTCTGAAAGACAGGGAGGCTGTTTCCCTTCCCCCCCCGTGCATGCAGGCACAGTTGCTTTGGCCATGCTGGCATCATGCTCCAGCCCCAGTTCACCTCCCCCCTGCTCCCTCATCCCCCCTCATCCAGGCTTTCACCAACATGACTGAGAAGCGATGCCTGCTCTTCACGAACACCTTGTCTACTCTAGTGGATTGGTTTCACTTGGTTTTTTTGGAGTGAAGACATTTTGAGGAGCATGGTTTAGGGTTACGCTGTCTTTTTAGTAGGTGAATGAACTTGGTGGCTCTTGGAGAGCCCTTGCCCTCCCGCTTCATCGTTGGGCAGGGAGCAATATGCATGGATCTCCCCTAACACCGCTTATCTTTCCATGCAGGCAGCCGGGAGACGGCGTTCACCTATGCGGTGAGCGCGGCTGGGGTGGTCAACGCCATGAGCCGTGCCTGCCGGGAGGGTGAGCTCTCCTCCTGCGGCTGCAGCCGAGCAGCACGGCCCAAGGACTTGCCCCGGGACTGGCTTTGGGGTGGCTGTGGGGACAACATCGAGTATGGATACCGCTTCGCCAAGGAGTTTGTTGATGCCCGGGAGCGTGAGAGAGTTTACCAGAGAGGCTCTTACGAGAGCGCCCGTATCATGATGAACCTGCACAACAACGAGGCTGGGAGAAGAGTAAGTGGCTGCGAAATAGCACATCCCAATGGCCCTGTTGGCATCCCTCCTTTTGGGCAAAGCCGTGCCCGGGCAGGGCACAGAGCAGCCCTGGGCAGTGACCAGCCACCTCCGTTTCAATGCACAAACCAAGAGAACGGTGAATACCAGGTGTAGGTGGGTGGGAAGAATATCAGATTGTCTCCCGGTCGTCTCACAACCCTATTGCCTTCCCCACGGCGGAGGATTTGGACCAAAGTGCGTTGTGTTTCCTGCCATTATTGTTTCATCAGAAGTGCCCTGCTCACTGTGGGTTCTCTGTAGAACAGAGTTTTACTACTTTGTACTTCCAACCAGGACAATGTGTGTTGGAGAGAAGAGGGATGTGCTGGGCTTCCTAGGATAGAATTGTGCGGCAGGATTGTTCTGACTATGATTTTTTTTCTTTCCCTGCTTTAAGAGTATGTGAAAAGCTCCTCTATATTATTAGAAAACATAGTCTTCTGTGGTTAAACATGTCTTTATGGTTTCTTTAATCTTGAAAATGCCTTAAATGAATGGGTGTAAACTTTTCTTTTTTTTAATAGTCTGAATATGAAGAGCCAAAATCATTATTTTCATAGAGTTTGAAGTGCCAGAAATAGTCGGCTGGAGACTTTACACTTGTGTTCTAAGGTGAAGAAGGATGAAAGATAATTGAAAATTAATAGTATTTAAATGTGAGAGGAGGGTGTCTGAAAGCAGTGGACAGGCCAATTTACTATTAGCAAGAAGAAAAATGACACTTTCGCAGTTGCTTATGGAGTCTCGAGCAGATTTTTCCTTCCTCAGCCTCATCTTTGCAGTGCCATTTGGCAGCATTAAGACTCCCTGTAACTGCTGGGTGGAAGTTGTCTACAGTATCATCTAATGTGTCAGACCCCAGGATTTTTGGGGCAGTGTCAACACTGACTCTTATTTCTGTTTGTACAGGGCAAATGACTGAGATTTCCCTGCCAAGCTTTGTAAGGAGGATATTGCAATGTAGCTCTGTCTCCCACCCATAGGTGTTTGGGGGTTTCTTTTTGGATGAAGTCTCTCTTGCAGAGCAATATTTGGGATAGGAGAAGGATGCCGAGCCAAGAGTAGACAATCAGCTGCAGCTGAGCCAGGAGGAAGAGGAGTCTTAACTCTTTCCCTAATTGCAGCCTCAAGCAGAGATCAATAGAGAGTGTAACTCAGATAGAAAATAAAGGGATGTTTTACATTTCTGAATGAAACAGCAAAATCCTTTGCTGGCGTGGGAGCAAATTCCTAAAATTTGACTGCAGCCCAACTGATGCTGCTGTGTGTGCGCTGTTGCGGCTGTCTCTGTGGTGGGGAGAGACTAATGAGAGCGCCCACCCCCTCCTCCCGGCTCATGGGGATGCTGAGCGTGCACGTGTGTTGGATCACTCGCTCTTCCTTCCTAGCCTGTTGCAGGAGGGAAGAGGATGCTTAGGCAAATACTGGGGGGGTGGGGGCAGGAAATAAGGGGAATTAATGCTTTCATAGCCATGCTAATCTTTCATCATGCTTTTTACTTTCTCTCCCTGGCTCCTCCAGACTGTGTACAACCTGGCTGACGTGGCCTGTAAGTGCCACGGTGTCTCTGGTTCCTGTAGCCTGAAGACCTGTTGGCTGCAGCTCGCTGATTTCCGCAAGGTAGGCGATGCCCTGAAGGAGAAATACGATAGCGCTGCTGCCATGAAACTCAACAGCCGGGGCAAGCTGGTGCAGGTGAACAGCCGCTTCAACGCACCCACCATCCACGACCTGGTCTACATCGATCCCAGCCCTGACTACTGTGTGCGCAATGAGAGCACCGGGTCCCTGGGCACCCAGGGCCGCCTTTGCAATAAGACCTCGGAGGGCATGGATGGCTGTGAACTCATGTGCTGCGGCCGGGGGTACGACCAGTTCAAGACGGTGCAGCGAGAGCGCTGTCACTGCAAGTTCCACTGGTGCTGCTACGTGAAATGCAAGTTGTGCACAGAGATTGTGGACCAATTTGTGTGCAAATAGGTGATGGATGAGGTGGGAGGAACTGCAGCCGCCTGCCAGCAAGGGGTGCAGGCTCTTCTCCCTTTCCACAGGACTATCTCCACTTTATTTATAGAGTCCAACAAGTTGTCGTCTTCTTTTAAGAAAACAAACAGAAAAAAAACAAAACAAAACAAAACAAAAAAAGGGCGGGGAGGGGGGGTTGGGGGGGAGCAGGGAAGAATAAAAAAAAAAAAAAAGGAAAGAAAAAAGAAAAATACAAAGGTTGCAAAGAGAAGTGCCTGGAAACCCTCTCTGTGTCCAACCCAGAACTGTGTGTGGCTTGTATTTTTGGCAATAATAGGGGAGAACCTGAGAATATTTATTTTACAAAGTAAAAAAAATATTGACTTTTCTTAAAAACAATAGAGTAGTTTGAGGGGAAACTCCAACATACCCTAATTCAGTCCCTTGGGACGTGATACATGTGCGGTAGGCAGAGCAACCACGTAATGTGCTTGGGATGTTAGAACAATCCTTATGGATTTGAGGAACACACAGACCTGTCCATGCCTTTCAGTTTCAGACGCTAGAAGTTATCAGAATATAAAGCTGTTCGGTACATTTAGGGCTCTGTAAATAAGAGGTGGTAATATTCATCACAAAGTGCAGTGTCAGTTGCATATCTGAACGTGCCCGCTTAAGTACGCGTTGTCATCGGAGGGTAAAGAGCAAAGGACCATAAAGGCTTCAACTGCGCTATTCCTGAGTCACCATGTCTGCTTCCAGAACCTAACAAGACCAAAAGGAAAAAAAAAATCTGCCTTGGCTAATAATAAAGATACTCCTCGAGGCAGAATTTGGCCTTAGTTACTAATTGTGACGTTGCAGTGTCTCGTCTCACAGAGCAGCGCTTCTACCACCGAGTATGGAGAGCAGCTGTGGTGCCGACTGCGTGGAGCACTGCAGCCGGATGGACGGGAGCTGCGCGCTTGCAGTTTTGGTCTCCCAGCCTGGAAAGCCCATAGAAAATCGAATTCCCCAAATCTGAAAATGCCTTAAAGATGGTGTAATAGCTGGCTGTCTTTCGAAACACAGCTTGACAAGTAACTCCTCTAATTTTATGTGCGAAAATAAATCATTAGATATCCACTCTTGGAATGATTTTTTTTTTTTCTTTTTGCAGATTTTGGGAACGCTTTCACTCAAGGAGACAATAGTTTCGTATTTTAATAACATTAACTGGTTATTATAGTTCAATGAAATGTTGCAGCAATACCAAATTTATCATCCTATGTCTTTATACACATGCTTTAGATAATATATTGCAGATATACACTACAACTGCTCAGACTGTATTTGAGCAGTTACATATATGTGGGAGAACTGTGGTGTGCTGGTGTCTGATATTTCAGAGCTTTTTGTACATATTTTAATGATTTAAGAAATAATAATAAAACTCCTAAATTACGGGGGCAGGAGATGAACCCCCATTTTCTTTTTCAGATCTCTTCAGGTTTTCAGATTGATTCTAACCTTTTGGTTTTGGTTTGTTTGGGTTTTTTTTTAAAGCTTTTATAATTAAAAAGTTCCAAGGTTAATCACAAAGAAGCCTCTTTCCTGCTTTAAGACTTTCTTAGGTGGTTGTTAGAGGCAGCACCCTGTACTTGAATTGGTAACGGTGTGGAAATCGCTCCCATTCCACTGTCACGTTCAGGGCATTATTGTTTATTGCTGAAAGGAGACACCTTCCAACTGTAAAATGTGCTGCATTTGGGCCTTGCTTTTCAGTTTTTGAAACGGAGATGGTTATTTGTTGAACAATATGCGTTCCCCCCGACGCTGTGTATTTTCACAGGATTTTATCATTGGTTCAATGCCTCTTTCCAGCTCAGTCCCATCCAACAAGTTGAAGAAAATGGTTTTGCAAATACCAAGTGAGGAAATCTTTCACTTTAGCCTAGTTGTACTAAAGCCTTAACTTTTCACGAGCCTTTAAGCTGTATCATTAAGTTCATCTTGATCATTTATCAGCTTCTTAAATGGCGCTTTATTGCTCTTAATTTATTGTACAAGGACATATTTACCCCTCATCTTCAGATGTTTGCAAAGAATATCTTTAAAGTAAGATAAATAAATAAAGCACTAATTCATTGAACACGTCACTTTGGTTTTTATTGTACCAAAACCATGGTTATTTTTTTTTTTTTTTCATTTGCTGCATCACCTCTTGTTCCTTTTTAGTGACTTTTGTCTGAGCAGAACTGAATCTCATGATCCTAGCTATTAAAACACTATTTAATGTAAAATATTTTACTTGTCATTCAGATATGTAAATCTTCTATGTCCTTTCCTCTGTTCTGTACATTTAATGTACATATTTCTGTCTCGCGTGATTTGTATATTTCACTGGTTTAAAAAAAAAAAAAGAAAGGATTATGCCATAATGGAAGATAGACTATAAAAATAAAACTTTGGTTGTATATTGGGAAGTGGTTTTAATTATCTTTCAGAGGAGGGTTTGTTAAAACAACGAACAGAGTTGATTTTTAGATTTACTACGTGGTAAAACAGGGAAGTGATTGTTTGCCAGACATACAAAGTGCATCTTGAAGTTTTATTTCTGTATTAAGAAGACGTACAGATGTAACTACGTCTTAAATAGAAAAGAACCAAAACCCCATCCCAAATCCCTGCGACTGTGAACTAGAAAGCATTTTGGAGATGGGTAAGTACTTAACTGGCAATGGATAGGGTCCTGAGTTAATGTTCCTTGTGTGCGTGTGGCTTCCAGGACTGCTGGTGGTGATGGATCCTGTGAACAGCCTCCTCCAGGAACCCCAGGGACGGCAACAGGATCCTCACGTGAGCAAAGGTTTCCAGTGGGAAAAGTTTTCGGGACGGGGCTTTGTGCGGTTTGGGTCGCGCATGCGGTCGCTGGCAGTGTGGTTCCCCCCCATCAGTCCGACTGCACTCGAGCTGCAAGGTGAAACCTCACCAGTTCTTCCTTAGAACTCCTTGTCCAGAAATTGAATGTGTATGGGGGGAAGAATCCTTTTTTTAAAAAAAAACCCGGCAAAGTACAATGAAGTATTAGTAGCAAGGAAGAAAAGCAGAAAATGAAAATTAATGTAAAAACCAAGCCTTCTGTTTTGAGACTGGCTTTTCTTTGAACTGATTTCCTGAGTAAGTCATAATTTTTTTCTGCTATAGAGAGCTTGATGAATTAGTGGCCTTTCTCTACCTCTCTTCTGATTTTCTCTTTTTTTTCTTTTTTTTCTTTTTTTTCTCAAGGATAACCTTCTAACATATCGAAACTCCTGCTGGCTGCCAAGAATGTATTATCCCACAAACCAGTAGACCAACATCGTGTGTTTAAAATAGCGATTCTGGGCAAATGCAATGTTCTGTGGTCCTATTACTGACATCTGGTTCAGTTTTCCTTCACTTGTATATTGACCAGTATTCTTTATTGCAAAAACACAGCCCCTATTTAGGAAAGTCAGCATTTTTTTGGACTGGATTCTATTCAAGCTCTTCCCAATAACAGAAAAGTTACCAAAAAGTTTCTTTATTGGCAGCAGTAAATATCTGTATTCAAAATAGTCATTATGGGCTCAGATACAAGAGAATTGTTTTTAATTTGCAGCAAAGTTTATCTCTTTAATTTTGTTCAAAAATGCTGTTATGCCCTGGTTCAGAATCTTGTATTTTTAGTAATTTCTTCAAATCTTTACGTTCAGTTATAGCTTTGTCAACACTGATTTTCACCCTGTTTCTGCAAAATATTGAAACAGGAAGCACACCAGGAACAGGGAAGAAACCTGACGAAGAGAATGACAGCTTTGAGACAGGCACTGCAAGCAGAAATCAGGCTAAAATCCTGCCTTTCTTAAGGATGTGTTTGATAGAATGACCTTACGAAGATGACACAAAACTTGTAGAAATTGGTCCTGAAGCTGACAGAAAGCCTGCTTTCCTTTGGGTGAGGACTCTTGAGAAATACCATCTATTTCAACCGTTAGGGTATTCATTGTAAATGGGTGGGTTTGCTGAATCAGGAAAAGCATCTGTTTTTTTCTTCTGGAGTATATGCTAGAGGAAACTATGAAAACAAAGGGGAAAAACAGTTTTCAAAAATATAGATAAATATGTTTGTATATAGATTATGTATGTATTTGTTGACTCTGGTAATCTTAAAATTGTTTTATCTGTTACTGAAGTCAGTTTGGAAGGCAGGTCAGTTCTTTTGCTCTTCAAACTGCATTTAAAATCCTCAATAGAGAGGAAAAAAACCCCACAACTTTCTCCCCTGCTACAGGCTCCGATATGTGTGTTTATGTTGCAGCGGGATAAATGAACCATGTAGGAGCACAGTGTGGGGTTTGTACATGAAATTTTGTTTTTTTAAAAGGTGCGATTAAAAAAATCCAATCTGTTTCGTTCTCTGCTCTTACAGAAGGTTGCGTGTGTGCATTTGTATATACTCTGCTGGTATTTTCCAATTGTGTTGGCCAAATTCTGCTTTTAGTTATGGTTAGGCATCTCTCCTGACTTTGGTGGTGTCATATGAGCCTGACATTTTTCGACCAGACGTGAAGGCCCCCCTGCTCAAAGAGAATGCATATGAAATATATCAGCTTCTCTTCTGCTGGCTGGTTATTTAAACATGGGTAACTGAATTATTGTGAAACAAATTCTGAGACTGCAGCTGCAAAAGCAGTAATACAGTATATTCCTAGTGATGTTTCTACGCCATACCTCCTAATTTCCCAGTTGATTTCCAGTGCAGACAGAAAGTCTAGAATGCATGTGGTATGTTCCTCATAATATATTTTATAAATGTAAAATAATGATTTGTCAATTACTGTTTCTATTATAGAGACAAAATAAGGTATTCCGGGCTCTCATGATTCCTTGAAGACCTCTTACCTTTGGCTGTATCGAACGCTGCTGGCGAGAAGCATCATTGAGCAGCGTGTTGTGAAGTTGTTTCTGATGGTGTCTCTGTAACCTGGGCTGGGCAGCGTGACTATTAGTACACTGTATGCTTTTGTAGCCAATGTTGGTTTACGTTGTGTTGTCTTTCCCAGCAGTCCTGCTTTCTCAAATGGTAATTGAACAGCAGCAGTCAAAATACTCAGCTGACGGAGAACCCCTGGACACCCCATGGGCAGTTGTTCAAACACTTTCTGAACCGGTCTGACCCATTGCTGATTTATTCCAGATCCATGGCGAGGAATTTAAAAAACGCAAACTGTAGTGTAGAGCTCATAGTGTGGCTCACAGTTCGTTTCGGTTTGGTTTGGTTTTTATAAAGCAGCCCATTCCAAAATTCAATTTTTTTAAAGAGTTTTCTTTTTTTCTTTCCCTGCTATACAAGATGATAATGTCTGTGCAGTTCCCCTGGTGCCTGCCAGCGCCCGGTGACAGGTTACACCGTGAGGACCAATGTGGTTTCAGAAACCACCCACAGTCTGGGGTGTCCTCCTCTTTCTCCCCTGGCAGGTAATTAGCAGAGTGTGGCAGCTGCTGCTTGTTAGTTAATATGCACTCGGCTGCTGCTTTCTGCCCCTTCATTCTTTCAGGAAAGCAAGCCTGGTAGGTTTTCCTGTTGTTTTTCATGAAGAGAATGGCATCTTTATGCAGCTTTTCTCAAGAGCGGGTTGGGATTTACTTTCTGTGAGTATTGCTTTCAGAAGAGCTAATGTTTGGTAAGCGAATAGTTTTAGGACTTTTGAAGTATCTCTTTGCTTTGTAAACCAGCAGCCTTGGAGGAGTAAAGGGTAATCCCTGAGCAAACTTGAACTGGCCATTACTTGGGGCAGGCAGGCTGAGGTCATCAATGCTGTAAAATGCGGTTCAAGCTGCATTTTTGTGCTTTTGTTTGGGTGAGAAGATTCACAGAATGAAAAAGATATGAACTAGTACATGTCTGAAGAAAATGGGGACAAGAACAAGTTGTAGTGGGCAAATACATTGACTTTGTTAGCAGCTTTTTTTGGTATAGATGGATATTCATATAAAATCAAAAATCTGTGTATTTATGCATTTATACTTTCTAGATGGGAGCATTCCCTTGATGGTACATTTATTTATCTTCGTACATTTGTGGGTAAAGAGCCTGTAAGTAAATCAAGTTTGAGGACTTACTCAACTAGAAGTAAAACCATAACCAAAGAAACGGCTCAAAAAACCAGTAAAAAAACCCCAAACAGTGCAAGATTTGTCAAAGAAATACTTTTTTTTTAAGAGTTAGTGTTATTGCAGTTCTCAAGCAGGCAAATGGCAACTTCTGTCAAAGTTAGTGTGTCTGTTTTAAGCCACTGTGTCATCTGAGTCTTGTACCTACAATGACAGTGATAGCACTCTGGGAGCAATTCCTTGGTAATTATATGCATTATATGGAATGTTTGTTAGTTATGACCTCTGGCAATCCTCAGTATGCACGATGACATGCTTGTACCTGCAAATAGGTGATGTTTTTTGAACTTTGTAAAAGTGTTGCGATTTGCGTTGTGTTATATAAAATAATTTATGGTTTTCCATGGCCTTCTAATATATGTGGGAATAGGAACAGCTGATAAAAATTAAGGGAGGGGAGACAATGCCTTGGCATAAGCTACAGCTTTACACAGCCTAGGGAATGAGTGGAAGATTCTTTATCCTGATGTTGTTTCCTGTAACAAGGCAATATATGTAGAACCTGCGTAACAGATGCTTTGGAAAAGAATGGCAGGAGGACTCGATGAATGGAGGACACGGTTCATTCATAGTTACTACAAGGTCTGATGTACTAATGTTGCCTTTGCAATGGCATTTGCATGCAATATATATTCCTATATGAACATGTCAAATTCTAAGATCTTTACTCAAATGTAAGTTCTCTATTAGAGCAGATTAAAAGCAAAAATAACTCTAATGAAGCCGGACATAACAGGAGCTGAATACATCCCTTGTTCTTAGGTTCTGGTGGATTTTGTTGTTACCTGTTAAGATTCAAATCGTGTGTGTCTTCAGGATTTGCCTGACTGAAATGATAGATTAGTTCATTGTAGAGCATTTTATGGATAATACATCACATATTTTTTTTTTAAGGGGATGTCTCTTCTGGAGGGTATTTTTATCATAGAATCTGCTTTAATTTGTAATATGGTTTCTGATCCTTGCTGTAGTTAAAGATTATGTGGAAACATCTATGCCTTGTGTAGACTCTGTCATCTCTCATCTCTCATTGTCCTCTGTGGTGGTGGATATTTTGAATACTTTAAGTTTCTATGGCTTTACTATTTTAAAGCCTGACTCTTGAAAGCAGAGGTCTTGTAAGACCCCTGGCTTGTGGCCCTTTACTGTAGGAGATCTATTGCCAAGTTTAGTGGAACTACTTAGCATAAATAAGTGGCAAAACTTCAACATTTGTGTGAGCAGCCAGTTTGTACTATTAAAAATTGAAGCAAGCAAGATGAGATGTGTTTTCTTTACTTCATTCTCATGAAAAACTGAAGACTTCCATCCTCCATGTCTAGATGAACCTCTGGAAGAAAAAAAAATGAGTGTCAAATGGTAGCCAATTCTTTTCCTCCATGTCATGATCTTAATATACTTTTATTATACTCTGAGATCCTGAGGCTATGTTGATCTGTTACATGATCATATAATGTTCCAGGACACCTGTGTAAATAGCAAACAGAGAGGCTTTTTATAGATACTAGATCTTAGATAAGTGGCTCTAAGAAGTAATATAGGATCCCAGCTGTAAACCCCTGCTATACATACCATGTATTTTTGGTCATTTGTTTATTATGAGAGGCACAGAAGCTGTTCCTCATAACATAATTTTTGTAAGGCTTGCATATGTAAATATTAAATTTGCAAATATTAAATGGAGAAGCATTGGAGAAACCACTAAATGAATAGCTTCACATTCCTCATTCTGAAGCTGATTTCCTTAAATGTTTCTCTGCTAACATTTGAATCTGTGTGCTGTTTAAGCCTCAGAGAGGAACTATGCAATCCCTGAGCCCCGGCCCTCTCTGGGTGTAGATCTCAACCAGCGATCTTTAATGGTAACAGATGTTTGCTGGAATCCTCCTCAGGGCGCTGATGTTCTGGGTCAGGAGCTCGTGGTGTTAACCAGAGCACCCTGTCCGTCGGTGTCTGCTGAGGATCTGGCCCTCTGCAGGGGCTGCATTTTTCATGGAGGTGATTCTGGTCTAGGTTTTTCTGGGGATAAAATCAGTCGGAACGCTCCCATTGCAGCTCCGTTCTGCAGTAGGAACGTCCGGGTACAATTAACTTGGCTTGTGTTTATGAGAATAGACCAGAGTCCGGAGGAGGTCTCACTTATTTTTTTCCTTTTTTCTTTCTTTTTTTTTACAAATGAGCTAACTTGTGCGAAGCAAACTTGTTCCAGTGGTTCTTGGTAGGTACAATGGAGGCTGCCGAAGCGTTATGGTCCTCAGATTCCTGGAAAAGTGTCCCTGAAATATACAGGAAAGTGTATGGAACAGTTCCCCCCCATAATACACTGGGATGGTGAAGAACTGCTGTTTACCAGTATTTATACAGAAAGGCTACTTTACCTTATTGCTTTTTAAGTACTTAATAGGGCACCTATTAAGAATGAATCATGTTTTTTCTTCCGAAAATGGGATGACGAAGATTGAGGCGAGAATACAAAAATGTGGATGTGGCAATACTGGTAAGATACTGTTCCTGTTTGTACAGTGTTAGCAGATGGTTCTGCAACCACGTAGCTGTAATTAATAGTTTGTTTGTGGTTTGCAGCTGACTGACCCACGACTTCCCAAGCAGTCAAGGTTTCCTTATCCAGCTATTTCTTGCAATTCACTGAAGAATAAATGAGTCACATGGGACACTTTAGTCAAGTACCTCAATTAACAAGAAAGTGTAGGGTAAATTCAGTGGCATTGATGAAACTTCTGTTATAAAGAAGCTGTGTATAAAGAAGTAATTTAGATCCCAGATGCTTTGAATTTCTGTGCATATTTCTTAAACTTAAATGATCCATAAATAAACTACTCATCCATGACCTAATTATTAGCCAGACTGAAATTTATTCTGTGGTGGTGGTATGCCTTTTATTTTGTAGGGGCAAATGGGCAATAATATCAAACATGCTTAGTTAGGACAAAAACACTTTACGCAGCGTGTGTTATAGAACTTGAAGTGCCAGACCCATCAACAGATTCCAATAAGTAACAATATGCCACAATTAACTAATCCAAGAAGATTTTTTAGTGATTGTTAATTTTTCCCCCAGTACTCAGACCGATTCGTCATGTTGGTGTTCATTAATTTAACATTTGATCTGAAAAAAAAAATTCCCAAACTTCAAAGTTCAGCCTGTTCTTTAAGAGCAATCCAAAAATATGTTTCTTCAGGCCCCAGGCGTTTCTGAAGTAGCTGAAGTTAAACAAAAACCATTTCTCTCAAACTCTGCAAATGTTCTAAAAGCTTTAAAGTGGCTCCTCACAGGGAGTCGGAGCAGAGAGGGAACCCCTGGGTTATTTTTGCTGCTGTGCAGTGGCACATGGTTTCCTGGAGGAAAGCTCCAGAATTATCACTTTTCTGTATGTTTGTGTATGTTTTTCCTTCCTCTTTTCACCTCCGTCACTGAGCTCCTCTCTAACCCTGTGCCTGAATCCCCTGTTGGGAAAATCTGGAGTCGGTAGGTGTTAGATCATCCTAAATTCATGTCTGAATGAGGAGATGACTCACGTCAGATTGATTTTTTCCTAAACTCTGTGTTGGAACGGATGAAGGAGGACTTTCTTTTCTTGAGGAACTGCACCATCACACTGGGAGCTGAGCAGAGTATTTCCTTGGTGTGTTTCATAAACCATGTTTTTGCTCTGCAGTAAAACACCATTGGTAAACCAGCCTGTGTTTTGCTGGTTCCTTTCGCTGTTATAACGGCATCCCTGAGGTTGAGTGTTGTTGAGAACTCTTCACTGGAGTAATTTTGGTGTGGTCTTAATTCATTTTCCCAAGCAAAGACTGGTATTCGCATAAAATGACAACATGGCCAATCCACCGTAAGTGCAGGCTCTGGACATATAGAGGCATTTCTAAGGGAATTGCTTCATTACACTGAGGAGACCCAGCCCAAGCTTGTAATTCTGAATCCAGTTTGGTCAATATTTGTGTTTGTTTAAAGGTTTTCCATTTGCAGTTTGCTTCTGGAAATTTCTGCTCAGTGCATCCTGCCTCGTGAGAAGCTCGCTCGGCTCGCAGCACTGTTTTAAGTAGACCGGAGCACTTTTCAGGACTCTGTCGTCACGTAATGCGTCTCACAATGGGGAGTCAAATCAACTTCTCCCAGACAATTGTATTGTATGTTAAAATATGTGCTGTTGAACTTACATCATTCAATAGCTAGTTGTGCCACATCACAGACCAGACTTTGACATATGTTGCAAAATAGAAGTTGCCAGTCATGGACACTTTTTTTGGGGTGTTTTCATCTCCAGCAGTGCTGTCATGATCTTTACCAGCAAATTGTCTCCTGCTGAGAGCATAACACAAATACAGCCAACACCCTGCTTCCAGATGTGTTACATGGCATTGAATGGATGACAAATGATGCTATTTCCATCTCGCATGAAAATTGACAGCAAAGAGGGCACCTTGACCTTCCCAGACTTCAACACACTTTTAAGCTTTCTGTGTAAGAAGTCAGGAGCACTATGGGGTTTGTTTTCTGTGACTAGGCACCTGATTTTTGCCAGGTGTGGCCTTGCTAAACCAGTCCTGGCATGACCCAAACTCCCCCTCGCCCACCTCCAAAAATCTGAAGCAGACCCTGAATTTGTGTGCTCAGCAGCTTTGGTTTGTGTAGGCAATTTTCCTGGAGAGCAGGAAGAGAGTCCCAGCCCCCCTCCAGCTGTTCTACCCTCCTGTGCTCCTGCAGAGCCATCATCCTGCCCTGGGAACTGGGCTGGGAGCACGAAGGTAACACAACACACGGTCGGGGTGGGTTGAACAGTGGGGCGCAGAACGGGGCTTCATGCTGGCGTCATGCTAATAACATTGGTATGTTTTATACCACAAGCATTTAGCTTCCTGCTGATGTCATGGTGCTGATATAACACTCACTGCTATGTGGACCCACGGAGCTCCAACGGCCTTTGCTGCTGTATGCATAACTCCGTCCAAATATGCTCTCTGGCACTCAAGCACTCTCATTTACACCTGTCAATGAAAGAGGGAAATATTAAAAATTACATTATTGGCGCTTGAACAGTGAAACTCAGGTCATGTAGAATGCGAAGGGCCACGGATTATTTGTAAAACTGTCTTAAAAAGAGCCGTTCTTCCCAGGAAAAGTAATTTTGGTGCATGGAAAGTAGTGAACAAAGTGGCGTACTCTGAATGCTATTTATTAGAGCACTCAACCTATATGCTCTCTTTTGGAGATCACTCTTGTAGTGGTGAACAAGCTGAATCAGTCAAGTGAGTTGTGCTCCAACTGAAATGGAAGTAAAAGAATTGGAGGCTGTTGTAGGGACTGCAGGTTTGGGCTTTCAGTCTCCTTGTTCATATATTGCTGTAGAACAGCTCTGCTGTGGTGGTAATACCTTTGTCTTGTACTCACAAGAGAAGTAAATGAGCTTTATCTGGATTTTCTATGGAAGAAACAGCAGTGCAGTTTTACTTGAGGCATTTGAATTAGCTTTTCAGAGCTTATTTGACTGCCTGCTGCTTTTGAGACAGGCAACAGAGCCAATCTGGTTTTGTACATTGAATGTTTTACAGTAGTAAGAAATATGTAATTAGAAGGGAAAATATCTAAAATAGCTGTATGTCTTAGTGTCAGTTCAAGTTGGCGTTTTGCGCATGCAGCGTCCCTTTTCTTTTTCTTAGTCATTAATCATTATTAGTGGAGATATGTCAGAATTTATAGTTAGATTCAGGTCTTACTGTGTTTCTCATTTCTTGTTAAGTTTTGTGTTCTGGAGTGCTATGAAAAAAACCCAATCTGCTTTTGTTTTTCTTTTATGGTGTAACAAAGTGACTTGTGACAATAGATAATTTAATTTCCAGGCTATTTTCCTCCAGGAAGCTGAAATAATACGCTGGATAACATGTTAGTGATGATGCTTTATCTGCTATAACCACACGTGTGAAAAAACTGGGCAAAGGTTTCACATCTGAAAATCTCTGCATGAGATGATGTTGCTGTGGAGAGAAGTTCAGTATAGTTGGGCAAATACTTTAGAGAAACCTCAAGGAAAGCCACCTCTCAAACTTTCCTTTCTTGGTTATTTGTACTTGAAAAGACTGTAATCCCCATGTAAACCTTATGAAAGCTGGACTGCAGCTGGGGAGTTTTGAATAGTTATCCAGGCACTCGTTCTCAGGTTGGTGTCCCCCTCAGCTGCACATCACGTGCACGGTGTCCTGAATCCAACACACTGTTTATCACGCAAGACAATTCTGCCCCAAAGGACGGAGAGGCAAGCGAATCCACAAGATTGTTAAGATGTGGCTTTGTAGCTAATACAAAATCTTGCCAGCTGTCTGAAAAATCTCTCACAGTGGGTAAGCTGTAAACGCAACTGCATTTTTACCTACTTCTCTGTTATTTTAGAAATGTGATTTCAAGACAAAGTATTTAGTAGAACTCAAGCTGATTTCATTGCTACGTCTTCTTTTCTTCCTCTCTGTGTGATATTCTACCCATGGTTTACTAAGCCGTGCAATTTTGATTTTTCTCCTCATCACAGGTCTAATGGGTGAATGGTGATAAGTTTGTAGCTTTGGAAAAATTTTCTTGGCAGTTTCAGTCTGTATTTCTGACAGGAAATCATTTTCTCCCTTGAGTTATGATTGCTGGGTTACATGAGTACAGTCTAACCACTGCTCAACTGCTGTTTGTCTGCTGTCTTTCTGGTCTTATGAGAAGGCCAAAGTGCCCCAATGCAAAACATAAAATTAGAAGGGAATAACAACGTCATTTTCTGTGATCTCTTGCGATTTTATTTTACCACTTCTTATCTGAAAAGCATCTTCAATCCCACTTGGAGTCAAGGATTAAATTTGTTTAGAGACAGTTCTTCCCATATATGGAAAACAAATGGAACTCTCTCCATTTGTGTGTTCTTTTTAGTGGAAGATCAGTGTGTTCTGCTACAGATGTTTGCAAATGAGCAAAGTAGCAGGGTATGTGGACCTTGTCTTAGATGTACAGAAGTATGCCCTATAATGTGGCCTGCATCGTTTGGTTGTCTCGTGCAGTCCGCATCAAACTTGTAGTACGGACCTTTCAAGGGTATAAACCATGCATTTAGTGTAGTGTTCATCTGTAAATTGCTATGGGTCCTATTCTCCTCTTTCCTCCTGAAAATGGATAAACTTCACTCACTCTTAGTAATGGAGGCAAATCAAGTGTTTGGAGGCAAGTGATCCAAAGCAGAATATTGCTACAGTGAAATGTATAAAAGAAACAAGAAAATTTCTTTTAATAATGAATACCTGTGTAGACAGACTGACTGCAAAACCCACCTGTAATGATAGAGTTCTGTCCAGAGTTTTACTGTCAGCACCCTGGGTTGCTAAGGCTCTGGGCGTTACTGTTGGCAGGGTGCAGGCAGGAACACAGCGGCATCTCTGCTCTCCGTGTAGGAGTTCGCAAAGTTGGTGAGACAGGCAACTGAATAGGAGCAGATGGAGGAAATCATGAATGAAAATAGTAGAAGTCTCACCTAACCAGCATAAAACACAAAGCAGGTCTACCACTTATATCCTAATTTTTCCCCCCCAACACTGTTTAATGAAAATCTTCGTGGTACTCGCGTGAGTAATGGCTGAGGAATGAGAGGGAAGAGGGGCTCAGCCCGGCCGCTGCCGAAGCCTGGGGAAGCTCTGTCACCGCCTTCTGCAGGCTCCTCGCCGCAGAAAGCTACAGCTGTCATCTTTGATGCTCTATTGAACTTGCTAACGTAATTGTAAAGATCATCTTGAAGTAATTTGATTTTTGTCTTCGTAAAGTCACGCAAGTGTTGCTGATGTGTGTACTTGCTGTGTTTATTTTTGTTGCAAGTTCAGTTCTAGTCCATTTAATCAGTAGGCCAGAGGGTCATCTTCCCTCTCTCTGCGCCGAGCCATCAGTAATTTCCCCACACAAAGTGCAGCGGGGAGCAAGCTGTGCCTTTCTTCAGCGGGCACTGGAGGTGATGGGTGGTGGTCGGAGCCCCCTGTGCACCAGCACCTGGGTCCCTGCCCGGCCCCTCTGGGTACTAATGACAACAGTCAGAGCAGAGCATAATCCCCATTGCATGGTCCCTGCTGTCACCTGGGAGATGTAAGACCCTGGTAATGCAAACAAATCTTGTTAATTCTCATGAAATGCATGCAGTTATAACCCTGTTAACAGCACAGTATTAATTAAGTGAGCGGTACTTGGATTAGGTACTTATTTAATTTCCCTAACGTGTTCATAACCCATAGCAACACAGAACGTGTCGTGTTCCAGAAAACCTGTGAGAACTGAAGCAGGAGTCTTGTAGGTTTTCTTAAGGGAAGAAAATCTTCACCCTGACTAGTCCAGTAGTGTCTAATCCCTGTCCCTAATAGTTTTGAAGTCTTACCTGGTGATGCAGTCTGTATTTTTCCTGAGAATAGACAAGGTCAGCAGGTTGGGGGAATTTAATACATGAAAGCTGGAATACACCTCTAGCTCTTCCAGCTAATACGCTTCTTCAGGGCTGCCAGTCTCAGGTTTCTGTGTGAACAGAGAGGATGGACAGTATAAAAGTGAGGCATAAGGAAAAGAAACACATGGAAGGCTGAGTCCACATAATAGCAAAGGTATTTATTACTAAGCATCTTACAACTAACTTTCTGGCTCAAATACAAGCAATACAAGCTCTAGTCCTATTTGCTGTTCTTGAATTAGGCTTGCCTTTACTTGGGAACATTTCACTTAACAATGTGGGTTGATTTTTCAAATCAAAAAGGTTTTTGTAAAACAGCATTCTGCAATACAAATTATTACCATGAATGTTGTAATGGCACTGGAATTTTTCTGTGATGATAAAAATTTTCATGACAATGGGATGCAATATGTTAGTGTGGTTTTTATAAGGATGTGGAGTTTCCTGCAAGCTGTAGGAGAGCATCAGGTCATGCAGTGTGCATTTCCCAGGCTCTTAAGAGTAGTCTGCACAGTACAACCCAGAGAGTAAGTTAAGTGCTCAGAATGGTTGTAGTGGTGACGTGCCCCACACAACCTGACTAGGGGAAACTGGGAAATGAAATTGCACATACAGAATAGGAAATCCCCAGTGCTGCCCTCCACAAGTCTGTGTTTCTAGAGATGAGCTGCTGCAGTACAGTTTGCTCCGGTGGATGCAGCAGCAAATTTCCATAGGGTACAGAAGATGAAGCTTCCCTAGCCCTACTGACCTGGTTTGGAGAAAGGATTGTTGGTAGCCTAAGAAAGGATTATTTGAACTGGCCCAAAATACGCCCCTAACTTCTCTGTGTTTTTCACTTTGGCTGTTAAGCAGGGGTAGGGAGGAGTCATCTCTGAGCTGTGTGTCTGACTGTCCCTAATGCTTGGACATCAGTCTAAGTGTGTGTCTGCAGGAGTCTGGAGTAGTCTGTGGGCAATCTTGTTCTTATTATGTAATGTTCTGATTAGAAAAAAGGGAGTAAACAGGAGTGGTAAAGGCATGCCGGGGCTGCACCGGGAAGGATGGGGAGGCCATGGAGTGAGGACAATGCAATACCGAGGAGCTCTGAATCAGAAGGTCTTGAAAGCAACAAACCTGCAGTGCTGCCCTGGGCTGAAGGTGCTGAGTGGAAAGGTAAGAGTGTGTGCCCAAGTATCTACATTTCATTTTAGACTACGTATCTATAAGACTAGAAAGTCATCACCAAATGAATTTTTTCCCCATGCATCAGTACCTAAAATTATCAGTCAAGACACCTCTCAGCTGCTTCCTAACTTGAATGCCAACGAGTGAGCAATGGACTTAGCTTGGTAAGTAGATGGTAAAATCAAATATGGAGAGACCGTCACATCATCTTAAATGATGGCTATGAGCAAGTGCTGGAGTTCGCAGTATAAATGCAAAGACTTTGAGGAGTGTTGCCGAAATATTTGCTCACGGACAATGAATAACATGCTAGAATCAAAGTATAGTAAATACGAGCCTCTCAATTCAATCAAAATTCGTTCTTAATCTGTTGTCCTCAAGAAATCCCAGTTTTTGAGTTGAATCAATACCACCGTATTTTCCAATAGTAACTACTCACTGTGTCTGAAAGTTTCACTTCGGTGCTTATACAGTGCTTAGTGGTATTCTAAGTGCACTGAATAAACTATAAACCCCGTACCTTTAAATAAATAATAAAAATCAGAGATGATAAATACTTTTTCTGAACTGGAGTGTGTTCACCATAAACCTTGTTGGTGCATTTCTGATTTTTTGCCACTGGTGGACTTGGCCTCCTTTAATACAAAGAACTACTACTACAGTTTATTATTTTTTTTTTATCTTTTTAATTTTAAAATTTTTTTTAGAAAACAGCTGTGTAATTTGGGATTGGCTTCAAGATTCAGTAGGATGTTGTTGCAAACTGCGTCATTCCCACCAGCTTGATCCTGTGGTTGGCACACATGCTAGCGTTCGCAGCGTTACACGTGAAGAGAGAGAAATCTGGTCTTTCTCAAACGAGAGTTACCTACGAATGATGTGGATGTTGTTAAATATTTCTGTGCTGCTACAGATCAGGTTTAAAAGAAAACCTTCACAAACCCCTTTTTTTATCACTGCATTTGAACAAGATGCAATCTATGCACCAAGTAGTGTGAATAGTACCCTGCCTACTCGTAAATGCTTTTAAAAAGCACAAAGGCTCGTACCAATGCGGATAAGAATTATTTTATGCACAATGCCTTTTCAGTCTGACTTCTGTTATACAGAGGTATTTGAACTTGCAGGGTACTAAGAGAAAACACATGGTCAGCTGAAACATGAGAGAGCCTTTTAAGCAACGTGTCTTTCAAGTCTGCAGCCATTCCCCATTGGTCTGGGAGCCGTCAGCTCGCAGGCGAGGGCGAGGCCTCTGCAGTTGTCTGGAAAGCCACCAAAGCTCGGGCACATCGGGGAGCGGGTGGGTTACTGGGAGGTGTAGAGCCCTACCCAGTCAGGGATAAATTAGTGCTTAAGGTGGTGGTGGACTTCCAAAGGTGCTGTCTTTGTGAAGTAGTGGACTGGATTGCTACAGGTTTCGATGGCGTTTTTGTGAAAGTAGTGTCCTGGCTGAATTCCAGATTAATTAAGGTGGATTGGGAAGAGCTGGTGGCTCTGTGTGTCTCCTACTTTCTGCTTTCATCAGTAGAAATAGCCAGTGAAGGGACATGTTTTCTTTCCCTGTGTAGAAGCCTCAGTTTAGGGTGGAGGTGCTTTTCTTTGACCGTGGGAGACTTTGATGCTGTGCCAAGCTGAAAAAAAAGGAGTCACTATTTTCCTACTATATTGTATGTCTTAGATCTGATGAGAAAAAATGATTTTCTTAAATTGCATGGGATGTTTGTGGGATTTGATCCCTGGGTATTAGCCTGTGGTTTTAGGGCTCTGCATGTCTCATTAGTTTTACATAACCTCTTGCTCTTTCCTGATACCGCATCCCCCAAACTTTTCATCCTTCTCCCACTTACGTTCCTATGCCTTGTGCTGTCACCACCCACCCCTCCTGTTTGCAAAAACATCTTCCCATTTTCGTAGTAAACAGACACCTACTTCTTCTTTCTTCAGGAACTGCCTTCATAACAAATCCTTCCTTTAAGAGTTCTGTCGGTAAATCACTTGGATCTGTACAAACTTTATTCTAGACTTTCAAGAATCCGGTGGTTATCAGTTATGTACTATGCTGTCAGCACACTTAAAGGTCTAAAAATGTTTTATTAATGTAGGGATATAACACAATTCAGTAACAGTGTTTACAGAACAAAGAGCAGAGCATGTTATAACATATTTGGGACACAATGTCCCAGTCACAGTACATTTCATGGTGCGGTCAATCTATACTTTCCTTGGGGAAGAAAATAAATGTGAACTATTTGCTGTACAGAGCTGAGAATTTTGCTGGTGCTGGATAAATTGCAAAACAATATAACTGCTTCTCCAGCCTAGCGATCAGAGCCATCCCTAATTATGCTAGTGCCTTGGGCAAGGGATTTTTATAGTGTTGCTACTCCAGCTTGAAAGACTTCACTATCCGCATCCTAATGCAGCCACAGCTATTGCCTGGCTAACATCAAGAGCCCAGTTCTTAGGTGGCATCGTGATATCAGCACACTTTTTTTGAGGCTGCTGAAGTCACTTACAGGTAAAGAGGTTTCTGTTGAGGGCAGAATGATGTATTAGCCCCGATTCTGAAGTGATTACAATCGAGCATGAGAAATCTTTTTATTTCCACTTCACTTAGCAAAATGCAATCAATTCCATATTTTCCGTGAAACAATACTCTAGATGACATCACAAACCCAGCCTAATGCCTGCAGTCCCGGGTAGATTTGGTTGGAGACAGATTTTCCATGTAGCCATTTTGTACAGCCTCAGGACACAACCAAAAATCCCAGCTCTTTTGAAGGCAGAGAATAAATAACTTCAAATTTCTCCCATTGAATTTCGACATGTTTCTTTTATTGCAAAACTAGGATTTTCATGCCCTTATTTGAATTGTACATTGAAATCTGTTACTTGCCAGCATCCCACCCACATATAGTACTACGTCTCATGGAAGCCATCACTTAGTTGGAAATGTGTGCACCATATGCATACTCTCAACTCCAAAAGTAGCACCCAAGGGTTTTTTAAACTCAACCATAATCTACAGACACTATAAGAAAAATATAAAAGATAAAAGAAAGTATTTTAAGATGCTATAAAATCTTTTAGAAACTATTTTAAAACTCTCTCTGTTTTAAGGAATCTGAGGAACATTTATTTTTCTCCTCAAACAGGAGAAAAGATAGGAGACTGTCCAAAAACTTTTGCAAGTATTTTTATTGCATTGCAGGAATAGGAAATGGGAGACTTAGAGGGAGCAGGGGGTTGTTGTTCGTTTTCCCAGCTAAAGATATCTAAAAGTTTGGAATTTTTATGAATAATATATACACTGACACATTTCTAGTTGGACAATATTAAAATAACAGACTGTGTGGAAGCTCCTAATTGCACATCAATATTGTAACTATGTCATTTAAAAGATTGCTGCATATAATGTTGTTTCTGATACCTTTGTAGCTGCTGCAGTTATTCTTGCTTAATAGAGCACAGGTTTCTGGTCATACATAACATTTCTGCAAATCAATCACCTGCTTTGGAACCCACCGTAGCCTGCTGTTCTTGGACACAGAGGAAGGGAAGCTGTCCTGGAAAAGTGACTTTCCCTTTCTGACACTGTGCGTTACATGGGCATTTGTTATTCTTTTGAAAATGAATTAAATATTACAAAGAGTACTAAGGTAAAAAGGGCATTTATAAAAGGACTTTAGAAACAAGAAGAGACAACATGGGTATCAAATGTCTGCATTGTGGATGGTTCTGGTTGGGTAACATTTTACATCCTGTTGGCTCAGATCTGTATGACTACGCAAGGTAGAAGACAAAGGAAAGTCACGCAAGTAACATTTAACAACGTTCATTTTATTTTGATAGCTGGGTGTGCATCTTTTGTTTGAAGCAAGGGATCAAATCCTAATGCCATCACTATATCAACTCGTTCCACCCTTTTACTTTGCATTGCTACTGAAAATAACTCAAAACAAACCCACAACAACAAAAAAATAAAAATGCACTTCATGAGATGGAAGGAGCTGGGGTCAGTGCTAAAAAAACATTCAGCACATTTTGGTAACTAATAGCCTCAGTAGTAACCGGTGCCAACCGTTTCTGTGACGTGGGCTCAGCTTACTGCTCACAGCTCGTGCTCTGGAGAGGATCTTGGTCTTTACTGAAACTGTTTTTCTCTTCTCATTTTAGCTCTCACAGTATTTGTTTATGTGTTTTGCTGTTTCAGGCAATAGCCCATTATTTAATCGGGAAGATTTTTTTCCTTTTTTTAATTTATTTTGTTTATTTGTTTAAAGACACTCGCATGTGTCATTCATCAACTTGAAAGCGAGGAGGGGCAGTTTCTTCTTTTTTTCAAGTTTCATAGATGATCTTGGTGACTCTCTAGCAACCTTGCTGGTGACAGTCACCTGTACATTCCTTAATTTGGTCAGTTTTCAAGTGAGAATTTCCAGGTAGTTGTTAATTAAATGCCCCAAATGACTGGGCCTTGCCTGAATCTTATTTATAGAAAAAGCACATCTCATAGACAGCTGTTATAATTAAATTATTACATATACTAAAATATAGCCTAATGCACTTAAGAACTCAGAGCAGATGTAAGTGCAGACGTTCAGATCCTAGAGTACGGGTTTGGAAGAATTCTTACAAAGAAGATTGCTCCATAGCTGCTTGCTACAGCTCTCATGAGGCCTCTCCTGCTGCACTGGTACCCATTACTGGCAGACATGGTGCAAGGAAGAAATCACCTCTGAATGGGTAGGGATTTCCATATTCCCCAAATTACTATAATACATGTCTTGGTTTAAATTCCTGTCGCTCGTTAAAGAAGAGCTCATGGAAAGATGTGAGAATGGAGCAGGGGAGAGAGGTGAACTAACTCAGCTGCCTCTGCCGTGCTACTCTGCAAGGTCACAGCTCTTCAGCCCCTCTGCCACGTTGGCAGCCAGGCTTGGATGTGCTCAGGGAGGGGACATGTCCCTGTCCCTTTGGTATTTACCCTGCTCCAAACATCACTGCGGCTTGAGTGATGCTTTGGTGTCTCCAGAGATCACAAAGACCCCGAAACATTGGACAAAGCTTCTCCACTGACTGCTTAAGCTACCTCCTGGGCAACTTCATGCCAGAGGAGCATCACAAAATACAAGATCTGATAAATTACTTTGAAGTTAAAAAAAAATGCATAATGGATTTTTCTTATTAAATAAATGGATACTTTTTATGAACTCTTTGTTGGAATATTGACTTTCAGAATTCCTGTTATGGGAGTTACTGATTGCTCCACTTATTGCTTTTACCTTTAGTAATATCATGAGAATTTTGTGGATAGTATCTATTTGATTCCTGAAATTGTAGCTGGCTTGTAGCTGGAAAAGCAGGCAGAAAACAATAGTTCCTTAGCCTAGTACTGGCTTTACTGTATTATAAAATTAGTGGTTGTGATTTTCCAACGGAAATTAAAATTAGATAAAATTCCAAGACCCTCACATGAGGAAGAGAGAGCTGCGTGCGGTAGTGGCTGCTACGCCGGACCAGGAGCCACAACTTCTCAGCAGGGCAAAGGGCAGCCTTGCCCCGTGGAGACCTCCTCCTCGAGACCCCTGAGCTTTGTATGGCTCTCACAGAAGGTAGACAGAGATGCATTTTCTCAGAATTTCTCGCATCCAGACCCCTGTTTCTGCTGATTAAAGAGAAATTTAGAGTAGTAGGATGACAGATATTAGAGGCTCATTTAAATATATTCTGTTAAAATATAGATTTCAAAAATTCTAAAACTGTATATTTTAATCTCCCTTTAAGTTGTTTTTCTTCTTGAGAAGGTAAACTACCGAAATATGATTTGCACTCCCTTTATGGAGTTTGTTTAAACACTTTTTAAGTTGAAAAGTACTTGGGCTTCTAAGGAGTTTGTAGAGACATCCTTGCTGTGATGTTATTGTCAGCTGTCTGCGTTTCATGGGCGTTTTGCTGTCTCACTAGTAGATATCCTGGGGGTGCTCTTTGTGGAATTCTGTGTATTTACCCAAATGTTTTGATTTTCTTTTTTTATGGTGACCATTACATTCATTTGTATAATCAGTGTGGTCTTGGACTACATAAACATTTGATATTGGCCAGAGAAACCTGTGAGGCATCCTCACCTTTCTGCTAGTTGCCACGATGTGACCCGTAAGATGCACTGCAGCTTTCGGAAGGCTACAGGCTCAGTTACGGGCATGATGCTCTTGGAAGAACCAGCTCAGTATGAGTGCACAAACGGTGTAGGCACAGGTGTCTCTGCCCATAACTGCTTTGGGAGTTGGGCTTGGAGTTTTAGGTGCTCTAAACTACATCGAGTGGCTCTGGGGACTCTTGGGACAGTTGCAGCAGGCAAGGACCCCTTTAGAAAAGGAGATGTCCTTTTTCTTGGAAGAAAACAAGTGCAAGGTTCCAACGGTATTGTAGCAGGCCACCTGGTACCAACACGGCACGCCACCCCGTTTCTGGATATACAGCTCTCTTAAGCCCTGATGCAGGCGTGACAGGAAAATGGTGGCTTTTCTGCTCAACACTGAACACATGCCATTTTCTGAGGAGCAGAGAATGAAGATATATTGCAGCCTCACAGGCACAGAAACTGCTTTGTCCAAGTCTATACTGTGACTATTACACTGTGGGCTCCACTTAGGTGCATGCCTTGTTCTTTCGCAGACATGGGACATCAGGGGATTAATTGGAAGCAAGTTTGGTTCTTGGTTATTTCTGTGAGAAAATAGTGTAGTTACAGATGAATGAAAGATCTGATGTCTGTTAAAGCTCCTGTTGAGAAATAGTATATTACAACTGACTTAATCTGAGTATAGGAATTTGGAGGAAATGTACAAGGAAATACATATAATATATCAAATTATGTATGCTATCCATGGGGAAAATTTCTTAAGCATTGAAGTCTATATACTTACTGCTTTGCTTTTTTTTAAGAATAAGACGTTACATTTTCCTTGTAACTCATGGTGCTGTATTTGGATTGCTTGTGTTTTTTGGCATACATCGATCTGCGCACTCTTTTTTTCAGCAGAGAATTAGCCTGGTTAGGTAGAAGGGTTCATACCCTTGTATGTTCCTCTTCCATTGAAACAGAATTATATTTTTAACGCTTTATTTATTCCTACCTTATTTACATAATTGGAATTTTCCAATAATATTTGTATTGCAGAAACAAAGTGAGAAACTGAGTGTTTTGGCTAAATTAGTCTACTTCATGTTAGTTTGGCTAGCATGTTAATTTTCTGTTTGATCTGAAACAGCAATTACATCATGATGAAAGTCAAGCATAGGTTTTGTCTGTACATCGCCTGTGTTTATTAGTGAGCTTGGTGTATATGGGTTAAATATTATTTTCTTTTGATTTATTATAATTATTTATGGCACAGCTCTTTTACTGTGTATGCATGTGTGTAAATGCATATAAACACACACGTATGTTATGTTATATAAAAGACGGCAGTATGTGGTGGTAAATACACTTCTTGGCACGAATGTGGAATGTCAGCAATACTCATGAGTAGCAAATTTAGTTCTAGCCAACCCAACATAAGAAGACATGCAAATATTTAATGTTATATATAGTTGTTTTATGGGCTGCAATCTGCACACATGTTCTCTTGGTACTAATTTTGCTGGGAGAGAGATAACTTTTCCTTCAAATTAAAAGTCTGAATTAAAATTCTGTGTTCCCAAAGGAAGATGCAGCTCAATGACTGGTCTTTTTTCCTGAAGAAATCCTTCCTGATAGTGATGGGAATTAGCTCAGCTGAGGACAAAGAAAAGCAGGGACAGAGTTTCTCTGCTGCTTCCTCAGGTCATATCAAAGTCCTAGCCTGTAAATACTTAGGCATGTATTTAACTTTGGTACTTTGAGTACTCTTAATGATTCAAATGAGATTCCCCATGGCAGAGTAGTTAATCATGGGAAAAAATGTTTGCAGGTTTGAGTCCCAAGGCTGTTTTTCTTCTTCAGCTGCACCATTTCAACTTTTTTGTATTCTCTTAAGGTCTTCGTGTGGGAGTAGTATGTAATGATCAGGTTAAACCATGACTTACAAAGCAATAACAAAATATTTTTATATGTAGAAGACGTGATTATTTTTCTTCTGTGTGTCTATTGTTGATCTAAATATTCCTTTTAATTCAACTGATTTAAAACACTGATTTATGGGAGAATGGTAGAAATCCTAAATGAAAATTGCCGGACGTTGACACTCATTGGAGAAGAATGAAATACAATATGTTATCGTGATGAAGTGGCTGCTTTAATTCTTTATTTTTAAACTCTCATTTAACTCTACTGTGCTGTCATATATTCTTTAGGAAAAAATGTTAATGCTGATTTAATATGCATGGAGTAATCAGAATCTTGCAAGCCATTTGTGATGTTTGGGTTGATAGGACCCAGCTGTTCGATGGCATTTATAGGTATGCTTAATGCAAATATTTAATCCTGGTTCATCTAAAGATGGTCTATTAAAACCAAAATGAAACATGGTGGAGAAAATAGTAACGTGTCCTCCTTTAAACGTATCAGATAATGTACTCCTAATTTAGATACTTGTATTTCAAGACGGTATTTTTTTTGTTAAATGTAAGTAGTGCTCTAAGGGAAGCGCAGTGCTGATGTTCTGCGTGTTGCACTGCAAGTGGTTTTGTGTGTCGTTGTGGTAGGTAGCACAGTGCTAGAGCAGATGCACTGCCATTTCAAATTAGCTTCTAAGTGCATTTTAGTATCTCTTGGAGATGAAGGGAAAAATGGGGATCTCTTGATTTTCATCTTGATTAACAGGACTGTATTTGCATAGAATTTATGAAATGCTTCTGTTTAATATTGAGTTTGTCTCATCAGCTGTTTATTTGGAATATTGCTGAGCAATGTTGCACATGCCTTTTGGGTTATTTTAAATGGATAGATTTGCTTTAAAAGGTTTTAATCTTTATCACATCTGTGGTGGATTTACTACACTTCCTGTAAAACATTTTCTAAGGTAATGAATATAACATTAACAAAGCCTACTTTTTATGTGTCAGTCAACATCACTTGATTTTTCCCCTCTCTTATTCCATTAGCATTTTTTTTGCTTTTTCCTAAAATATTTATATGCGAATGCATTTAAAAAAGTAAACTAGATGAGAAATACTTTAAAATGAACCATCAAAGGTACTTAGATCGTATTATAAACTATAATATTTGATTCAAGCATGCATTTAATTTTCTAGAAAAGTATTTAAAATGAAAGAAAACTGTTCATATGCATTATTGCCGCTAGTTTAGAATAGCCTTGTGTTTCGTATTCTGCCTGTTCATTTCTTTTCCAAGAATATATTAGTCATATTTTATCTCTAATTTACAAATGCAAGTAAGAATATTACTATATGTGCAAATGATGTTACATGGCACATGCTTTTTAAAATATTCTTATCATCCATATGGTTAGTTTTTAATGGACAGTGCAGAATGTATATTTTTTATACACAACTCTTCATGCTAGAGTGAAATATTGCTCTTTTGCACTTGTCCCGATTTGTGGTGGCCTGAGTTTTCTACCATTAATTTCCCATCTGGAAATTCAATACATCTTCCTGTGAACTGCCTCTTCCCCCACTGTGCAGCTCTGAAAGGTGCTCGTGGGGGGAACTGGCCGTTTTCCTGTTGCTGCAGAATGGCATGCTGTGATTTAAATAATCCATCCATGAAACTTGGACTTTTCCTTTTTCCTAATAGATTATTCCTAAATGAACTGTAATGAGAGTGCCGGCAGGTAGTTAACAGCAGCAAAGCAATCTTTCTGAGTATACGTCAGAGCCGTAAAACTTAGGAAAGTAAAATGTAATGAGGTTTTTCATCTTATCTGCAATGTGAAAATGATAGGAATAACGATGAATGAATTTGAGGGCCTCCCGGGCTAGTGTTTATTTATATGATTAATGTTCCAGCTTGTATCACATGCCAGTGGAGCAGTCATTTTTCCTGGACATTTAAGCAGCTGTTTCATCTGACCCTAAGCCTGATCTCAGATTTAGCTCAGATTTAGCCATTGCTGCTAAACCCAATACCTCTGCCAGTTCCAGTGTTTAACAAGCGCCATGAATCCAGTTCGCTGACAAACTTTCCTTCTACTGTTTTTTCCCTTTGTGAAGTACAGCCATCACCTGCAGTTATCCCCGTTAGCACTGAAAAATGTAATCATGAAAGAGAGAATACCCCCCCCGCCTTCAGTAGGACTTGCTCTATCTGCCTGGACTCAGGGTTAGACACAGAAATGGCTTTTCCATGCTCAGCAGGCGGAAGGAAAGCAGGCGCTCTCACCGGGGCTGCCGAGGCTGGGGCAGGTGGCTCCTGCAGAGCGGCTGGAGCAGAGCCTCACCAGGGCCTCGTCGCTGCTGTGTGCGGCAAGTGCAAAGCCCTGCCCTATGACTCCTGACATCTTGTGTGCCGAGGGCTAATCTTCCTCTTCCCTTCCCATACCCAGACCTGAATGGCCCAGGTTGAACCTTAATGCATGCACCTGACAAACACCCTGAAACCTGCACTATCAAACCCAGATTTTTGGCAAGTTGAATGGCAGTGGCAGTAAAATGAGCTCTCTGTAAGTAGTGCAAAGCTCTGCATGGAGCCTGGCTCAGTTTTGCACTTGTTAAAGCTTTCTCAGAGGGTTTTGGGTTGAATTCTTCTTGGGACTTGGACTAATACGGGAGTGAAGACAAGATGCCTCAAACAGGGCAGTGACAAATGCAAAAAGAAACAGTGAAAAATGAGGAGACAAGGATCTTAAGGAAAAATCATAATAAACATCACATACAGGCTACCCACTTATACCAGCTCAGCTTTCGGGGTGTTTTTCTAGCCTCTTTTAATATATAGCACAGGCTTCCCTTCAGTTAGGAAAAACATTAAAAATATATTAATCATCCTTAAACAAAAAAACATGTGTTTGAATGACAGGGAAAAGCGTGCAACTTCAAAGTAGATGTTTCTGAATTTTGAATACCCGCTCCATACCCTTCTCCCGAAGTAATTCCTAAAATTTACAGATCATCGGTGCAATCCCCAAGTGTGGAACTGGTGCATGTGAGCCACTGTTCATGGCAACAGGGCAGCTGGGCTCCGATCAGCCTCGCAGAGCCAAGTCACCTATGGGTATAGGTGTTTGCAAGATGTTGCCCCCACTTCTTACCCTGTGTATCTAGGCTTAAATAATATATTATTTAAGAAGAATTCTTACAAAGAGGACTGTATTTTCTCTTGTAGCAAGTGGAATTGAGTAGCTGTGCTTTAGGAATGAAGAGGCAGTATGACCTTTAGCTTTCCTTTTATATGAAGAGTTGTTTGTCAACCACTGCAACAGCATTCAGTGATGGAAGGGACAAGGATGAGTCAGGGTAACGGGAACCAACCTATTCACATGCAGCTTGTGAGTAGCTAAACAAGCTGAATTTGAGCTGTAAATGTAGGACAGCTGCTGTATGCACCAACATTGTTTTTATTCACCAGGCATCGAAAGGTCTTCTGTTATGCAACATTAGAACAAATCAGGATTAGAAACCCAATGTTTTTAGCACTGGAAAAAAGGTGAGTGGTCGCTGTTCGGATGAGCTGACTAGCAAAGGCTTTATGCAGTGGCTTGCATTAAGTGTAACGCCCTGATTTAGGAAGATTTAATCGTGTATTTTATCTGGCCTCTATTCAGAAACTATTTGGGCATTTTAAACAATTGCCTCAGTGATGTTCTTGAGCAGGAGATGCTGAAAATACTTTCTGCACCAGGTACCAGTCATATTGTCAGGGGGGAAGAGAGGGAAAGGAACAGCAAACTGGAAGGAAAACAGAGATTTCTGGATAGAATTTTGTGCACACTTACTCTCACATGCAAATCAAAGGAGTTCTCCTCATGTCAGAATAATTACCTCAGATTTGAAATTACTGTATTCAATAGATATTGCACTTGGGAAAAATGAGTGGGCTGATGTCAGAGGAACACACTGTTGAGCCTATTGCAAGATAAAACAGATTTTGAGAACTTATCCTTTGGTTATTATTAACTGATTTATATAATGCTTGCTTGAGAAACATTTTGAGAAAAAGACCCCTGAGCTAGTTCAAGGTAGGCATTTGATGTGACTGGAACAAGCCTGTCTGTAAAATGAACAAGTAGGTGCTGTGTGTCGCATAAAGGAGAGTCAGTTTAATAAGACACCAGAGCAAGCAAATGAGGCTACTGGGATCACTTGAAACTTTGTGGGTGCTTTTCACTCATGCATGAATCACAGCAGCCCCTGGATATTCTGTCTCGTTCCATCCCAAAGGTAAGAGATTGCACCATGGCAGCTGTGTGGCAATTAATTTGCAATTGTCAAAAAACAAGGTCAAAAATCTGTATTTTACGATGGAAGCAGAAGTGGTGAGCAAATGGGGCAGCTAATTCCGCAGCTTTGAGCCACCTTTGAGATATCTCAGTCTCTGGGAACTTTCTATAGGGTGGAAGGGCCCCCTGTGCCTGGTAACGGACTCCTGCAGAATATATTGCTTTTTCCGTGATGCTTCTCTGGCAGAGATCAAAGCAATCAGCACCCAGTCCTCCCCCAGTACTAGAGATCCTCAGGCCACTGTGCAGAGAAAACATCCCATCTCTCTGTTTCAGTTTTCTCAGACGTGCAGAACTATTCTTAGAATTCCCGTTTCTGGCCTCATTATCTACTTTGTCTATCTTGTATTGTAGCACTTTATTTTCCTTGAGCAACATATTAAACATGCCAACATATCCAGCACAGCTAATTTGCAGACCAGCAAACTTGTTTTCAGCACCTTCTAATCTTTTAGAAAAAGACTCCGCTTTATTTTCAACAGCAGAGACGGTCTGTGAGGAGTCTAGTCTTTCATGTATCAAATCCTGCTCTGCAGCACTACTTCTTTCGCATCTAATGTACTGATCTCCCACACAGGACTTACAAGAGTGGATACAGTTCCCCGGACTGTAGGCTGTCGGACTGCTTGGGTGGTGTTGGAAGTTTGTTTTTAAACATGATGAAAACAGAAGGCCTGCTTACCCCTTTCTCAAGTGTCACCTCAGCAATCATAAGAAATTTCTGAAAGAGGCAAAGCCGAGGGACCAGAGAGCAGTGACTGCGTGTTCTGACTGTCTCTCCCTTCTCTGTGAACTTATCGTGAGGAAGGAGTGAACCTTGATCCCGGGTTTTCAAAAGTGTAATAGGTGAAAACGTGAACTAGATACATTGATTGGAAGCCGAGTCCTTTAGTGGCTGTTAAAATCTACAGTCCAGGTGCAGACTCCAGTTCTGGATGCCCCTGTGCCACCTCATGATTGCAAGGTAGAAGGGTAGATGTTAGAGGGAGTACCACTCCACACACTTATCTACATGTACGTCTTCAGATGATCGTTGCTGTCCTCTCCCTGTCTGCTAGGGGCTGTCAGAGGCAGAATACAAGCTGAATGAATCTTTGATCCAATCCAGTTCTGACAGTCTTGGGTCTTGTCTTCTTAAGGAGGTAAGTAGGTTTCTGTCAAAAAATTAGAGAGGACATTCTTTGAAATACGCATCGTTGTTCACCATCTTCCTGATTATGTGTTGTAGAAGACCTCAGAGGCTGGAGAGCACCAGGAACTCAAAACCTGTGCTGCAGGGCATAATGCATGAAACTATGGGTCTAAAAATTCCCGTAATGCAGCCAGAATTATCTGCCACTCCTATCACCTTGTTCAGCCCCTGAAGATAAATGTTCTTTTCTCTCTATGCTAATTGGAGTGAGAAGGAGATAGATAGCTGGTAAAACCTACTGATAAGATTTAGACAGAGGTGTCAACAATTCCCAAGAAGTTGTGGAACTTAAAATGTAAAGCTTTTCCCAGAAGAGCCGTTTCTATCTACACTGCTAATTCTGCAAGACAAATGCGAGAGCAGCACTTTCTGTTTACTCTCTAGAATAAACTTCAAAAGCAGTGCAGACCTCTTCTACTTATTTACTCACTGGGCGTGGGCAGGGACATTGCTGTGATGTCAAATTTGTCCATCACTGCTAGAGCATGTTTTACTTTATGGGTTGACATTTGTTATGCAGCTTCCTTGTTTCCAGATCTTCCACATAGCACATTGCTAATAACATTTTCCCTGAATATTATACATGCTGTGCAGGCAGTGGGCTGCCCTTTATAGTGAAACTTTCTCCCAGTAAAAGCCGTAACAGCAAAACTTCTTCGAAGCAAACGTATTGCAGAATCAAATAGGATCAATATGTTCTGCTTAGGCTGAAACCACTTAGACTTACACTGAGAGGAGCAGAGGTGAATTCCAAAAGAGATGTTCCAGGTCTTGTATAATGGGGATTATGAGACCACGGAGCCATATAAGATATTTTAAAGGCTATTCAGCAAGCTTGCTGGCAAGCCTGCTGCATAATCAGGTATCAAATGGCCGATGGTGTGGAGTCCTTCCTGATAACTTCCTTGTTTACTGTGATATTGAATACAGGAATATTCACAAGAACTTTGGAGACTGCTACATAAACGGTCCTTTGCCCACCCTGTCTATGTGTGAATCGCTTTTCCGACACATTCCTGTCAAAATTAGAGCCTGCCACTAGTGGCTCATTTTCCATTAGTGATGAGGCTTTGAAAGGAAGATATAAAAAGAGTTAATGGAAGCAGGGGGACGTTTCTGAGTCAGCTGGCCATGTACATTTTGAGTGGGGCTTCCCAAACATAACTTCAGTACTTGAGTTAAGTGAATTAACAAGGAGCTATTGAAGCAATAAGCAGTGGATATTTGGCTGCCACATTGTGGTTTTGATCACAAGCATGTTGGAAGGACTGTATTGATTTCCTTTCTATACTCAAAAATCCAAAAATACGCAATTTGTTTTGTTTTGGATTTTTTTTTTAAATTGTAAGATGAATTGTAACTTTTTTTTTTTTTTTTTTTTTGCATTATTTGACTCACCCTCTCAGTACTCTTCTCCTGCGTCATGATCTAATTCTGTATGCTTTGCTGGTGGTAAATGAAAACATCTTGGGAATGCAGTACGGGCACAGGCACAAATTTTAAAAGCAAGGAGTGATCAAAGTCAGCATTGGCCAACCACTGAACAATTTCTAATTAGCTTTCAGATATCTTTATAGAGAGCTAACTGAATGATAAAAAGTAATTATTCATTCAGAGGCCACATAATTTAGACAAATAACTTGTAAAACATAGTAATCAGGCTGCATTGCACTCTCATTTTTAATTAGAATTCATATTTGAGATCGGGGGAGGATTCTTCTGATTTAAAAGGAGGGAATATGTAAGCTACATGAATTAGAGGGGGAAAAGCATAATAACTCATCTGGTTATCTAGATAAATCCTAGCCAAATGTGGCATTCTTTCCTTGAAGCACTATCATGAACAGCTAGTGCTGCCACGATGAAGATTGAATACCTTTCCCTGTCTAAAAAGAGGCACACAAAATATTCTAGATGGTTTTGCCTTGTGTAGCGTTGTGTGAAGGAAGTGCTGCATGGTTAATTTGCTTTCAGTATATATTGCAAGAGCCACCAGACCTCCAAGTTCAGCACAGAATTTAGCTGCCTCTTTCCCCAGGATATTAACGTATATTTGTCGGGGTGCTACTTCATTTGGTTTTTCCTCTCTGGGGTTTTAAACATCTCTAGGTGCTCTCTGATGTTTGTAGCGCTTCCTAATTAATGTGCTGTGTGCTCTCTCTTAGAGATTATTGGTAAAGATGTTAAATAAAATTGTTTCTAGCATCTATCCAGCAGTCACTTGCTGTTATAAAGACCTCTATGACAAATTTGCATTTTTTCTCTCTCCTAAAATTTTGCTACTCTGTCAGTTTTGGTGAAGATTCTAATGGAATCTTCTCCAAATCACATTCAAGATTCTGATATGAAGAGTCTAGATTTTGCATGTAATTGTATTTTCAAAAATCAAATTGAACTAATGTCGTTTGGGTTTGCTAGCTTGTATAAAGCAGAGTAACTATTTTCCCCACTTACACATTTGGTTGCTGGTGATTGTTGTGTGTCATCATGACAAGTCTCTTTGTTTTCTGTTTTGGCAGTTTGTTTCATTGTTTCCTAAAGACATATTTATTGCATCATACTTGCATACATCTCTTCTCTTCCTTCCAATGATTAACAATACCATTGCTTCCCTGCCCTCCCCAACTCAATGTCTATTCCTGCTCTGAAATATTGGATATTAAAAAAAAAATCATGTACTAATGTGAGGTTTATCTTAGAAAAGAATAATGAATTCAGCTATTTTTTTTAAGATCAGTTGATTTTTTTTTTCCTGAAAATGATCAGATCTGGTTTAGCATTCAAATATACAGATAGAATGAACCTTCTGTTTGTCACGCGCCTGAGATCACACGCTGCAAGTAAATTGATGATGAATTTTTTTTCACCAGTGAACTCTAACCTCTTAAAGACTCTTCATAAATGCAATATGATGAAAAGTCATATAAAAGCAGAGTGGTGTTGGAGGATGCAACTATGGTTTAGATGAACAGTGAAAATGCTTGTAGCGTAGGCTGGGTTTTCACTATGTTAAGGGAACTGGGGACTTTACATAAACTCCAACTAGCACAGAATATGTCTGCCAGGTTTCTTATGAAAAGGAGACGACAGCAGCACATTTAATTTATTTTGAAACTGTATTGGCTGCCAGTCAAATACCATTCTGGTTTTGAAATTGCTCTCCTTGTTCGGAAGGTGTTATTTAGTCCCAGTCTATCTCTGACAGTCTTTGTCCCTGTCAGTCGCTGTGATTTACTCAGTTCTAAGAGGCCTCTAAAGACTACGGACTTTAATTTCTTACTAATAGTTTCTTATACGGAAGGCATTAGGATTGCCCCTGACTTTTGCTGCAGCCCTGACTGGGAGAATTTCACTGACCCACCTGATCTGCAGTCGGGAACACTGTTAAATACCTTGTTAAATTAATCTCTCAGTATCACATTGTCTTCAATAGTTTTGCAATGCACAGACTTGGAGAAGAATCAAGCTTTTGCTTGTTTGAAAGTTAAATATAATGTGGTAAATTCTTTTTCCAGTTTAGCTTTTTTGATGCATTGATTATACATTTTTTAAAAAAATCAAAAACCACCAGAAAAACCCCAAAACCGCTGAGGGTTACTTTTCTGTGCCAATCATTGTGCAATATCTTCATGACGGCTGGTAGAAACACATTTTTTTGTCTGGTGTAAAAGACCTAATCTGATTTTTAATTTTTTTTCTTTCAGTTGTCATGCAGGAAATCTTTACAAATCTTGAGAGGTTTTTTTTTTTTTTTTCTAAATTAATGTCAGATATGCTTGTGAATTTGTTTTTCCACCATCATTTTTTCTCCTTTTCTTTGTTATTTTCTGTTGTTTTTTTTTCTTTGCTCTCCTTTTTGCCTGCACTTTCTATAGTTCTCCAATCATGATTTTACATGTCAAAAAATTCCTCTTTCTTCCTTCCCTCTCAAACACATTGAGAAACATTCCAAACTTCTGATAAAATAGAGCAGTAATGTTGTAATGTTCAACATTTTACCATGTTTCTTCAGCTTTTGAAAAACATTTAAACTCTTTGGAGTGTGCTGCTCTTAGCATGACAGAGTGAAATCGGGAGTGGGGAGGAGGAAAAGAGAAAGGAGGTGGTATATCTTTCTCAAGGACCTACATCTGTATATCAGCTTTTTTCACCTTTTTTTCCTGAAGAAACTTTTCTCTAAAAAGGCAAACTCACCTTGCTGCTTTGCTGTAAAGGTGGTGGGTGGGACTGGAAATTGTTGATTTATTTTTACAACCAGTTTATGTTTATTTTCTCCAAGTCACTAAGGCACTTGATTTATTCTTTTTTTTCCCCACAAGGATATAATCTTTCCTACTGTTGTTTAATGTTTTACAGTTTAATTAAGTTCATTCCATAATTTGAAAACCATGAATAGGTGTTACTTCAAACTCAAATAAGATGGTAGCTTAGGATCAAATAAGCCACCACTACTGCCACCCACTACTATGACCTAAAACGGGCTTGCAACCTGTACACCTGCAGTGGCCCAGCTGCTGAATGGTGCCTCTATTAACTCGTGGTTTCCAGACTTTTTAACTCCTCAGATGATTTTCTGAGGAGGTGGGTTTTCAAAACTATGAAATTAAAAAAACCCCAAACTTAAAAAAAAGGATCTGATTACTGGCCAACTCTTTTATAGGCAGGTACTATGCAGAAAGAGAATGAGTTATTTAAAGTTGTGCTACTGATTAAGTACATGGGAAAGTTAAAATAAGTGCCCTCTACATGTTCTAGCCTTTTGCATGTAGAATATAGTTCTACAGAAGTAATAATAATGAATCCCTGCTTTCCTTTTTGTCTGACCACCAAAAATGTTTTCTCTCCCTGGGGAGATAGACCAAGATACTTAGCCAAGGGTGTGTTTTATTTCTGTCAGTACTTCTGCTGCTCTTTTTTCTTAGACCAATATGGTATATACTCATATTTTTTTATAAAGTACAAAATACATATAAACATAGCTGTGCACAGTTACAGTTTTGAGAAGCCAGGTTTCTTTCCAAGAGCTTCTGTTCCCTTCTGTTCTATTTTTGCATTTTTAAATTTTTGTTGAGGAAGTTGTCCTTGCTTTATTCTTCTTTCAACACTATATACTAAAGCTTCTGTCCAATTTATCTTTTGTTTAAGATACGTGCATGAGTTTTGTACTTATACTGAAGAGGGAATTAGTGGTGCTGACTTCTTTACACAACCATGTTAATACCTCTTATTTCATATTGGCAACATCGCTTCCAGGTTATGCTCACTCCTTCACTGAACAGTTATAATTTTGCCAACTTACTAAGCTTAGTAATATGCACGAATGAAGGGAAAGATGAGGTACTGCAGAGTATTCCTACTTGCGGTCAAACTGGAATATCCAGAGCTCTTCTGGGCAAAACTGGAGTGATTTGGAAGTAAAACAAACAAACAAACAGAATCTTTGTTGTAGTTTTGTTTTTCTGGATCAAAATTAGGAGTGGTTTGCCTTTGGGTCCTGTTTTATTTGAATCTGCTGCAAGTGGGGTGGAGCAGGGAGGATTATGTGAAATAAGCCTGGCTTTGGCCAATTTCTAGATGAAAAACAAGTGAATGAACTAATGTTTTGCATCAGCAAGTCTTCGTGTTACCTTACTTCAGGTTTGTCAAGTGCTGGCACTTCTTTCCTCAGTTTTTCTCTTTGAATCCTGTATTGTTTTCAACCCACCTCAACAATTATATGCCTGGTAGTAACCCAAAGACAGCAGCAGCCTCTCCCATGATGGGATGCAAGGATGAAAAAAACCCAAAGGAAATCCAAACGTAAAAAGAAAGTATTACTATTTTTCTTAATGCAAGCTTTTTTTGCAAGCAAGTAAGCAGTATTTACAAACAGGAAAAAAAAAGCCTTATAAAATACTACCTAGATGCTAATGCTTTTGCTCCCTTTTTGCGTTGCTAAATACTTAATAACGAACCTCTTCTCTCCAAGCTCCTAATAGAGTCTCTTCAGCCTCTATTGCAATGAACTGCTCTTTTCTCAGAGAGAAAAGCTGTAGTACCAGATGGAATGTAGAACCACAAATAAATACAACAAAGGCAGTCATGAGCTTGATGTAACTTTATTAGCAACAAATAGAAAGAACGCGACGTTACACTGTACTATGGATCAGTATAACCATAGAAACACCATTAGAGGGAGCTCTGTTACTTAGTCCAATAGTTTATATCTGACAGAGTTGTTAACCCAGTTGCAGATTTCTGATTTAAAATTGGAAAAAATATAGGATTTAAAAGCAATAATCAGCTTTGGCTCTAAGCACAGACATCAAGAAAGCACTCTCGGTGTGGGTATATTTCTTGTTGAAAGAGAATGTTGGTTCCAGCCTGTTTCTTTCAGGATGCTCCATAAAACAGTATCTGTAAAAACCCTGAAGCTGTGCCTTGGTCCTTTTCATCTTTCTTGTTCTCCCTGTTGGATTTAATGATTTCTTTACACTTTTAAATATGTGCTGTTTGTCACCCCCTCTTTTTTGTGCTCAGTGCACCTATATTTGTACACTAACTTTGAGCACAGGGAAACATGGGGCCTGGGAGCTGAAGCTTTATTCTATAGCATCATCTCTATGGAATGCAGAGTTGAAAGGAAATAAAAATGTATCTTAGCATAAGCTAGAATTAACAAATACTGATGATATATAGAAATACTATAAAAGAAATACGAGAATATCTCCACTCTCCTGTTTATTTACATCCACTTTAAAGTGTGTGAGATTTGTTTTTTAGCTGCTTATTCCTCTTCCTTGTCTAATAAATGCCTTAAAGTTTATTAATCGGCTAAATACTAACAGTATGGTTCTTGAAAAAGTATTCCAGTTGTTTCTTACCTACAACAGAATTGATATGAGTTCCCAGCCTTTGCTCTTCACAGTAATTAATGTTATTTCATGAAAGGATTTGGGGTCTTTTACTGTCAGTTTTCCTCCTTTCTCATCTAAGGATGCTTAAACCAAACTTTGCAGAGGGGGAGAGTTCTAAAATAGCTTCCTTTTAAAATTTATTCTATGAAAATAATGTGGCAGAGAAAAGGGACCGAACTTGAGATCCTGCCAAAGGACAGGTTGTAGTGAATGTTATCTCTTATTATAGATAGCGATGCATCCATGCAGCAGTGTGGTATCAGGCACAAATTCTTAGGAAAGCAGGCTTTACTGGCTCTGGTGTTAAAAGACCAACTGTTATCTGTCAGGGAGTTTGCTTATGAAGATACCCCGAGATGGGATCATTATCAACAATTCAAATTCTTGATCCTGGAAAGCCAATAAATTTCCTCTGTCTAAAAGTAAGAAGACAGAAAAAAATAAGAAATAAGTAAACACAGGAAAGGAAAACTGGGCTCTGCTTGCTATGTCCCAGTTTGAAGAGAGGAGCTAACTTCTGTGCGGAGCCAAACGCAGCAGTGCTGGGGATACAACGAGAGAACAAGGCTGTACCTAGCACGTATCGTAATACAGCACAGTATTTATGTAGCAGCCAACTATTGCTAAGTGCTGAGTGCTGGATTGAGGGAGAGAACTCATTGCCTTCCTCGATGACTCTGCACTTTGGTGTCATGCATCCCAAACCAGGACATTTATTGGCTTTGAGCACTTGATATGAGTAAGTGAACCAATTTATAACATGGAGTAGCCCCTGACTAGTTGCCACAATTGTAATATTCCTTGAATTCCTAAATAAATACAGACTGAATGAAGACTATCAACCATGTTTGAGCAAACAGCCATTAGCACCAGTTTTCTTTTCCTCCTCTTGTGTGGCCTCTCTCCTTACATTTGTGGTAGCTTGTCAGCACTTTCTTTATAGGTAACACAAAGCCCCCTGAATCTCCCAAACAATGAAAAATGAATTACCATAATGTATAATAAATAAGAATCGCCTCTTAAATCAGTCAGTGGCTATGTTAAAGAGGTCCCAGAGCTTTCTGCATTTCCACAAGTGATGTGTGAGTTAGGTCACACTATCCCCATGAAAGGTGGCCAGGGCAGAGGAAGGGGGATTTCTTAACTTTTTTTTTTTTTTTTTAATTATGAAGGGATGGAGCAGGAGCATTCAGAAGAATAAGTTACAGAGCTCAGTAGCAGCAGACAAAGCTGTGAAGTAAATTTTAATAATAAACAGTCCTGTTTCAAATTAATTAGTCTAGACAACCTGGTGGCAACATGGTAACACCTTGGCTTACACTAAGAAGTGCCTAGCCCAGGAATGTGTATTTCCACTGATCTGAAGCCCTTCAGAATCATTTTTCTTTTTTTGGTCCTCTCCCAGAAATCTGTGGGACCATCTCCGCAGCCAGATCCCATGCAGTGGTAAGATAGCCAAAGCCTGGCCCTTACGAGAAACTGAAATATTTCTTCCTGAAAGTCAAGAGACGTGAAATGTGAGTGCTGGCAAATGTGGGTAATGAGGGGGGGAAATGTTGGACAAGAGTAAGAAATTAGTTAATAACACTGTTATTTACTTTGCCTGAATTTCCTCACCTTCTCTGGCAAACATCTTCTGTGAAAGCAGCCGGAAGAGAAGTTGGGTAATTTGAGACTTCAGTCACTAATGGCAAATACGGAAGAATATTAGTGGCATTGCTTTCCCGCATTTATTGTGGAGGAGCACTGATTGCAGGCAATTGTATCGATCCGTTCAGCCACTCATTTCACTTCATTGCAAAATGAATCAATTCTGACAGACTTTGGCAAGAACTCGTTACTCTGTAGCTTAATGCTTAATAAACTGTCATCTCTCCTTTAATGGTATAGGACCTGCCTGGGGATGCAGGGAAAACCTGATGACTTCATTTTTCTCAGAAATTAGATTACTAAAAGACAGGATGATATAGGAACAAATGAAAAGAAATACCTGCATGAAATAAGTAAGCAAAGGACATACTTGTAAAAAGCAAAGAAAAATTCTCAAAAAAGAAAAAAAGGAAGGGGACAGGAATTTAAACCTGTATCATAAATTGATCATTTCAGCGTGACAGAAAAGCACGAGGTCAGTCTTGGATGGCTGTAAGGCATCACTTCCAAAATTTGTAAACTGATGTAAAGTGAGGTTACTTCTGGTAGTTTCAATAGCATAATTTCCTGTGCTCTAGACAAATAATGTTTAAATATTTTTAGCATGTTACTTGTCAAAATTTTGTGAATGTGAGGAAAATCCCTTTTAAAAAAACAGCCTACACAGAAAAAAAGCATATACTTAACATTCTACTTTGCTCAGTGATAGATTGGCTTCTTTGTCTACATCTATTCACTTTCAGATGCTGAGGCTAGTACTTTGAACAATAAAAGGAATTTTCTCAGGCTGTGATAAGTTCTCTGAATACAGCATGATCTTTTTAAAAGTTTTTTGTTGTTTTTTTCAGATGAGATTATACTATATTATATATGTTCTCCCAGAAAAGCTCTTGACATTAACTTGAAATGCCATCTAAATGCCAGTGTGGAAGTCTTTGAAGGACTGTAGCCATCATTGCCTTGACTCTGGGTAAAAGTATAGGAAAGATGACCACAAGTGGTACATTAAAAGGTCCTGCACAAACATGTAGGAAACCCTGTGAAATGATTACTGTTGCTATACCAGGTGACTTCTTTTCCTACTTTAATAACATGCTCTTATTCCAATTCATTCTCAAGCTCTTGTCCAATCTTCTCATTTGCAAGTAAAGTCCATTTCCTTCATGTTTTATGATAGAAGACAGCTTGAAGAATTCATTTGAGGATACAAGTGACTACTCCAACTAAGTGAAATGCAATGATATTCTCCTTTCTTTTCCACTGCAGCAAAGCCAAATCTTGTTTCTGTATGCTGCAGTGGGCATGCCCCAGCGCATCTGTCCCATTGCAACGAACTTATCAGGGTATAACCCAGCCTCCAACGACTTCTTCCTTTCCCACCTTCCTCCAAAAAGTTTGAGCCTCTTGAAGTTGCTGGTCTTAGATTATGGAGAAAAGAAGTAACATCTATCAATAGTGTCAGCTCCTGCGTGCGGTATGCTGAGACTAGTGAGAGTTAATGTCTGAAGCAACATTTATCTGCGGAATAGCATGGATTCTCTATGCTAGAAAAGATTTGGCAGTTTGCTATTCTGGCAAACTTTCCTAGTGTAGCCACAGCTTATACTGGCAAGCCAGTGTTTTGTCTGTATGTAGTTTATACCAGTTCCCTGAAAGAAATGTGCTATACTGGCAGACTCCTTCCCCCTCCCACCCACATACAGCAGCATCTACTTTGGCATTCAGTTTACAGCAGAAGTTTTGACTATAGATCTGTTAGTGGAAGAAAAATCATGCTCCTCGGCAAAATGGGAGCTGAAAGGAGGTCATGTAAGAGTTGGGTGGAAAGATATGTTTGCACTGCAAATGTATGGGAAAATTGTAAGCTTGTGTGTTTGGTAAAATGATTTACCAATGGCACTGGTGCCAGATTAGTACTCCAAGAATTGTAACTGCAGTGGTTTTCTACTACATTTTCCACATGAAGAGCCTGGAGGCATTTCTTCTCCTACGTTGCATAAGATTGGTGGGTGAGAAACTACTGCCATTGATCAGTTTACTCTTACAAATAACCCTCTTTTCCCTTACAAACCCTCCTCCTCTTTTCCTGAGGGGATGTGGAGTTTGAAATGCTGATGGCGAAGAAGTCCCTGTCTCTGTCATCTCTTTTTATGGTTCTCTTTGAAGGGGAGAATTTCCCTGCCTGTGGCTGAGATAACAGAGAGATGCTAAGTGGTGGGATTTTTCACAGCACTTGACCATATGCAATAAAAGGTCATTTTGGACACACATCCCAGTGAACTTGGAAACATCAGAGTTTTGCTGGTTTAATGTGGAAATCAAAGTGTTTCAATAGCTCACCCAGTAGAGCTATTAACTCCTAATTGCCTTTTTCTTCATTTGCCCTCCACCTCTTAAAAGCATAGTGCCTTACTTTTCTTTTAAATTTAGAAAATTGTGAGTAGGTAGACTTGTGTTGATTCTTACCTGTCTCTAAAGTGAGAATGAGGGCTTACAGGTGAGGACTGTGGGAGCCAGGTCAAAACCCCCAAGGTCTCTATGAAATGAGCAGCAGAACCTCTGGACCGAGTATGTTTTGGGTGTCAGGTGTTCCCATGGGCTCCAACCAAATCTGGAGATGGACTCATAAGGAAGACCCTCTGAGAGTTACTGAGGAAACCAGACTGAGGCTGGGAATAAGCAGAGCTGCAAATAGTTGGAGACTGGGAGAATCCTCCCAGTATTTGGGAGTATTCAACACCTTTGCATTTTGTTCTTTCCCCATGTGTCAGCTGAGAGACTTCTGCAGCCTGGATGCGGGTTAGAAGCACCTCAGTATAGCTGTTCTTATATTCTTGTGCATATGGGGTTAAACCAGCATAGAATTCAAGTTTATAGAGCCAGAATGTATTTATCTTGTAACGTTCCTACCACTAAACAGTAGTTTATTCTTTGCAGAAACACTCAGAAATGAAAGCTTCTATCCAGGTACCTCCTTGATAAAGAATGCTTGGCACAGTTAAAATTTTCAAGTTTTGAGTAATATATTGTCAGAAGCTGGAGATAGCAACGCACAATAAATTTATTTGTTTTGTTTTGGCACCTAAAGCCAGATGACTGAGGCTCAGTAAAAGGAAATTTGGCATTGCTGCTATTTAGAGGACTGGCTAATGCAAGGATTTGGAATATAAAAACCAAATCAGAAAAATATTTCATAAGGTGGTCTCTAGGCTCGGTCCTGCAGCCTTTGCTCACGCAAAACAAATTTCTCATATAGCTTATTCACATTAGGGAAAAATATGTTTGCTTGAAGGTCTACAAACATTTCTGTAGCAGGAAGGGGCTTCCAGTGTGTCCTTCAGCGCTCACACCCTCACTCTGTGCTATCTCTGTGTTGGCTGAAGTCACTACAAATTTTGTCAGAACAAAGGCACAAAGGGCAGGGCTGCTCAGGGAACCATGGAGTGGGGGGAAGAACAGCCAGGGCTCTCCGAAAATATGCCTGAGCCCATGCGCACGTACAATCCCTTCTGTCGGAACATGTGTCCCAGTGCCAGGCTAGCTGCCAGCAGATGAGTTGTTTGTTAAATTTGCCCTCGAGTTTCATTGTTTTATCTATATTTATTTAAACCTTTGTCTCTTTTTCTTTGTCCTGTCTCTCTCTTCCCTCTCCCCCTCCCTTATTTTGTGTGGTTTCATGGTTTCCTCTCTCTCAGCCTGGGGACTGGGCTGTGCCAGTGAGGCTGCACAGGGCCAGGTGTGGTGCTGGGCAAGGGGTGGAAGGGTCTGGGGAACCCTGGCCCACATCAGCAAGGGCTGCTGCGTTTTGGCTCTTGGCTGGCAGCTCAGGGAAGAGGACGGTGCGCCGGCCTCTTCCCTGCTGTGAGGCCCTTTGTGGCCAAGGAGCACAGTGGGGACAGCACAGCCTCCTGTGGGTGCTGGTTGTGGGTGGGGAAGGACCTTTGAAGGCCCTTTCAAATGGCGATCAGGACATTTGGGGGGCTGTTCCCAAGTGGCCATGTCATTCCTGATTGTTTACGCTTGGCGGTCACGGTGATGCTGGATGGCCAAGGAGCCAGGCTGGGCGGCCATGTCGATGCCTTGTGGCTGGGGAGCGGGTGCAGCTGCAGGGGCTGTGGGGAAGCAAACCGAGTTTCCGTTTTGTCAGCACAAATTGTATCGCTTCTTTCTTTCTGTGCCTCTAAAAATGCGGTTTGCCTTAGTTTGGAGGCTACCTTGCCCTCAGCAAGTAAATAAATGCCAACTAAAATAAAAAGGAAGCACAAAACAATAATGAGGCCTGCTGGCGCGCCAGCTTTAGCAGCCTCTTGAGGCTGGATGGGAAAGCAGAGTGTAAACGGCTGAATCCTGCGCCCTGACTGCTGGGCTTCTGCGGTGCCTCTCCATCCCACAGCTGTGTTTGCCCACTGTGGGAGTGGCCCTTGGCCAGAAGGTCCCCCAGGGAATGGCCAGCAAGGGCAGGCTGCCGCCCCCGGGAAGGGAGCAAAGGCCCCATGGCTGCCCTGGGTACACAGGCAGGGGTGGTGGACGAGCATTTGGAAGTAAAAGCTGCCACACTCCATCACTAACACGCAGTCTCAAGTTAGAATCAGTGAGATTCCAAGATTCTAATTACTAAAATCAGTACGTAAACCCCACATATCCAGCTGGAATCTCATTTAAATCCCCACCAGCTTGCAAGTTGCATATGAATTTACCTAATTGAAACACCTGAAAACTAACTGATAATTTTACTTCTCACCTACGATTTCTTGAAAAATGTTCAAGAATTTTTCTTTTTTCCTGTTGTTTTGTAAATTAATGGACATATCATGAAAAGAAATATGTCCTGCCATCGAGGGACAGGGAAATTTATTGATAGAGATATCTCACAAACATGTTTTTGTTCTAAATAATTTATTTCTCCTAAAATAAGCTATAGAAAATAAGAATTGCTTATGTATTTTTTTAAAACACACTAAACAGTAAAAAACTTAAGTCCAGACTAAACTGAAGGAGGTTCTACTATAAATGGAAAGAGACTAAGAACAATTTTAAATGGACATTTATGTGTGAAGAATGATACAGACTTTGCATTAGCCATCCTAACTACACACTTGCTAGGTAGGAAAAAATTACATAGCACATTACTTACCTCTGTTTGAAAAATTTACTACATGTGCTTTCCCATCAAGATGGTGATAGCTTAAATAATTTATTTTTGCTCTATACTCTTGTTCTCTGTGATGTTTCATGCCAAACTGCTGTGGTAAAAAGAAGTCAAATATATTAAAGACGTGTATTTTAATTAAAAATATTAGAAGAAACATATTAGTGTTCCTTTTTTATTAAGAGCAGATTGTTGGCTAACTAGGCAACAAAGTTGCTTATTCAGAAGATGTATGTTTTGCTGTAGAGTAATACTACAAGTAGGATGTTACATCTAATAAGTGGTTCTGTTGGCAAACTTCTTCACTTCTGCTGCGTTATGGGAGCACTGGGCAAATCCTCCCCTGATGAAAACTGGCATTGCCCTGCCAACAATGACAGAATAGGTCTGGTTTACCCCAAGCTGATGCCTGGCCCTGAAATCAAAGCTATCAATATGACTACGTTTGGTGTGAGAAGAAAGAAATCACTTTTGTGATGAACTAATTTAAGGCCGTTACCTGTGAGGTGGTCAGAAGAAAACAAGATAATGACAGGTTTCACATGTCAACATTTTTCTAGGGCTGAATTAAGAGCTTAATTCCATAAAACTTATTTTTCTTTTAGCTTTTTAATAGCTTACATTACTAAACAAGGCACGAAATGTGATGAATTTGGTCACAACAATATCAGAGGGAATTATAATTAAAGAGGTGTTACCGATATAACCTAGGCTATTTTTATCATTTTCTTTCCTTCTTCCTCATCTTTATCAGTGTGTTTTATGTAAACCTGACACATTTATATATGTGAAACAGATGCAAAATGAAGCAGTTTTGTCTTCAGTTATGACCATGTTTTTTCAATCATGGACATAATTTATGGAAATGTTCTTTGCTGTAAAAAATTTCTTTTAAAATCCAAACCACATTAATTATAAATCCAACATTCAATTTCTTTTGATACTTTGGGGAACATGGGGAAGTAAATTTTTAATGCAAATAAACAGTTTCTTTAAAAAATCAGTATTCATTAAAAGTTGAGATGAAACCAGCACAAGACTTCTCAGTGAAACTACTAGAGAATTCAATTAGATGTTGAGAAAATCAGCTTTCTTTTTAGAAAAATATTATATATCTCAGGTTTCTATCTGCTATGGTATATTTGGCACTCCTGGGGCCAACCAAACTGTGAAAAGCTATTGATGTTGGCTCCTTGGCTGATTTGCCCGTTCAGGGTTGATCTTGGTTTACTGTGGAACAAACTCTAAACATTTTAGAGTACAAAGAAGTTGGGCAGAAGTATTGGAACTGCTTGAGACTGAGCAATATCACCAGTAGAGACCAGGAGAATTTGTAAGGTCAGCAGCTGGAGAGAATATTTTTCTCCTGGACAAGACTGAACTATATAATATCAATAGCACTGCCAACTATGACGTCTTTATCACATCTCTTGCAAGGCTTAGGGTTTTTCTTCACACTTCAGCCCTCGAAACATGTACAAATCTCAGTTTTCATTTTTTAAATAGTCCTTGTGATTACAAACAGAAGCCTGGAAATGTTAACCCTAGAGGCTGAACACCCAGAAAGCAAATAAGACAGTCATATTTTTCTTAAATCTCACTTTAAAGCCAATCTCATGATTTTGGGGACTCATTCATAATTTCTGAGTGTTAGATCTGGCTATACTGAATACCAAGAAGCTAATTCAGCTTTACAGAATTAATCTGTCCTGACAGAAGGTCTCCGTGGTCTGTGGTGAACTGCTACTTCTCTCCTTATTTCAACCTGCTCTTTCTCATTCAAAGACAGCTAAAAATACTTGACATGCTTTCACTGTATTCCTATTGCTTATAAGCTATTACAGTGCATTTAGCACTGTTCAACAATATTGTGGGAGTGGGGAATCACATACTCATCTTTTCCCTACTCTGTCACTTGTCTGTGGGATATTCTTTCAACTTATGTTTCATTTAAGTATTTTTAAGGTATCTGTAGCAACATTGTTTCCAGTGTCAGCACTGTGACATTAAAATTGTTCATTAAAATGGGAAAGGAAGTGGTTTTTGACCGGTCTTTTAAGAATCAGCAGTGGCACAGGTCTTCTCAACTCAAGCTAGGAATTACTTGAATTAGCTTTTTGTGAAAGTTGTTTACCTACCTAGCTGGGCTCCATTGGAGGTCTGATCTTTGTTCTCATTATGGCTTCTGTGTAGTTGAAAGCTCTGATAGCCACAGAAGTGGCAGGGGGGACAAGGGAGGTTAATTTCTGTGGAAGCGAGGAAGCCACAAGTCCTGGTATCTGTGTAAAACAAAAGCAGCATCACGGAGTCTACAACTGATCCCCCTATAAAGCAATTTTGAAAGCCCTGGCTTCCCCTAGCCCCCTCCTCACCGTCTTGCTTTGATAGGAACAGGAGGTAGGATCTTCCCAGGAGTGTGAAGATGTCTGGTCTGGGAAACTTGAAAGAAGAAAGCTTGTATGTTTATTTTGCACACCACAGATTTTAGGGCCAGAAAGCCTTTTCTTTTTTTCTAATTGGAAGATAATATCTTGTTAAAAAGTATATGTTCTGAAGCTTCAAAGAGGGAAAACCAAAACAAATCCTCCTCTTGACCTATAAATACTGCTGGAAAAGCTACAACAATTCATTGAAGTTTACTGTGATAACTTGATTTTGGCCTTAGTCTAGCAGATTTGGGTACTTTGGGAATTGTAGGAATCTTGAATCTCACTGGTAAAATGTGAGAAGTATGAAAGCATGGTTCAATGCTGACAGGGCAGTATGCAGCATTCCTGCACATCGGCAGTGTCAAAGTGTGGAGTTTATGACTGCTGTTTCTTTCTCCTCCATCAGTAAACACAATCTCTCCACTCCCTTAAGTTAAATCAAACCGCTGTAAAGCAACTCGTGAGCAACAAGGGTAAAATTTCCACTGAATTAATCATGTATCTGGTCCAAAGTATTTAAGATATAAACAAAAGATGATAGAATAAGACCAGCCAGGCATGTAAACATTTCCAAAGTGGTTGTTTTCCAGATAGTTTTTGAGCCATAACCGGCAAAAACAAGAGTGGTTGCAAATAGCTAGCTTTGAAAGAAAGGGATTGTCATCAGTTTACACCAGCTGAGGATATGATCCTGCATATTTCATGACTGTCTATTTAAAACTTATCCAAATGTCCTTGGAAATATTTTTTTGTTGGAAAAAAAAAAGATAAAAACATATCTATGAAAAAAGTAGAACATTATTTTTAAGTAAAAGAAAGGATCTTTAAATCTACATCCCATGGCTTTATCTTGGTTTCCAGTGTATGTATGAGAACAATAGTTTGTATGACAGCTTTTATTTTCTTCTTGAAAGTGTAGTAACAATAATAAGCACAAATACTAATAAATCAAACCGTAACCAGAGCTGTTGAAGAAGCTAAAGTCACAATGATTTGGGGAGACAATAAAATTTCAGACATTTCAGGTGTTGTTCAAAATCTTTATGATACACAATGGACATAGTGCCAAATGTGGGGAGGCAACAGTTCACCCAGCAAAAAGTAAAGTGGATGACAAGACACAGCACAGTAGGTCAAGAGTGGAATATTCTAAATCTAAACTTGGGATGCATGAACAAGTTATGAAATGGTGAAAATTATCACTTTATAGATAAAATCAAATACTCATATTTTCTTTGGGAAGTCTGAAGTGTATTATTGCACAGCACTTTTTTGTAGAATTGTGTAAAATGAACCCAGATTGAAGTCCTGAAGACTTTCATGTTTCACACAGGGTCGCCTGAGATCTATTCCAATAATAAGCATTAGATCTGAGGCTGGGAGTGTCATTTATTCCTCTCCTACAGTACCTGGAGGAAGAAACTGCATGTAATATGTTAGACATTGAGTTTTTTCCTCAAGGCGTATGTTAAATACTAGTAGTATGCAAACTGCATTCACATTTATAGATATATTTGTGAGAGTGGCTAGAATCCATATTGGCTATGAAGTCTTTGCCTTACAGAGTTCCTATAAAGACTTTGCCTGACAGGGGGACTTTGATTCTTTCTGATTAAAGTCGATAACTACCCAATCTGAACACTGGGTGAAGAGAAAATATTGAATGATATGTTTCATGTGAATGACTTTGAAGTACTTAGAAGATAGCTTGATAGAATGCATCATTTCCCGGTTTTATTTTCTTTACCAGTGCATAAAACATTTCTTGTTTTGTTATCTGAATTCTTCACATGGTCCTTCAGGCGGTTAAGGACTGATTCTTTTGGATCAAGTGTATTTTGAAAGGGTCTAGACAGTTGCAAATGACAGCTTATCAATTGTTACTGCAGCCTTCAAAGTTCAGATGAGATGATGAAGCTGAACTGATGGGAGTGTCTCAAAATCCATTCTCTTCCCCAGGTAGCCTTATCCCCAGGTTTTTTGAAGGGACACATCTTACACTAATAAGCTCTAAAAAATTTCCAAACAAGGAATTTTTTTCACAGTAGACCTCAAGCCTAGTAAAATATTTTGTTTTGATGGAGAATGCAAGTGCTCTTATGACCTCTGTAACCTGCTGGTACGGGTGCTGGCTAGAAAAACCGAGTCCTTGCTTGGCCTTGATTCAGAGCCAGGACCTACAAGGCAGTCTTCTGCATGTCTGGCAAGCATCCTTAGCTACCAGACTATTTGTTATTTCTGGATGTGACCTTGATTTTCATTTTGTAGCTTTCTTGCTTTGATTTAACTGACTCTTCATTAGGCAGGGAGGGAAGCAACAAGAGCTGCTCCAGCCCTTGGTTTTGTCACTCCCTTGGTACATCAGCTAGAGAAACTCCTAAACACTGGCTTATGAAGTTCCAGATAGCAAAGCTGTAAAGCTCCAGCTGCCAAGATCAGGAATTTGTCTTCTCTCTGTTAACTTCAAAACAGCCTCCTGCAGACAGAGGACTGAACAGCTTTGTGTAGTTTAGCCCCAGGCTGTTTCCTCTTAGTGAGGTGATGGTATTGCTCACTTCCTGCTGGAGCTTGTCCATATTACATAAATATATATGTTGGGGAGCTAGTCCTTAAGTGCCACTATCAGAAGTTAGTCCAGATTAATTGTTCACTTCCTTGTTGCTATGAGAGGGGGTGGCAACTGATTTTTAGGCCAGTCTTGGAGCCTGGTCTGGGACATGACTCTGAGTAGTTAGGCAATTATCTGGAGCTGTTTTTGCCAGCTTTGTACTTCAAAAGGTAGCACTTTGAAGTTTCATTAATTCTTGTTTCATAAGATCATGCCTCATTAGCGCATGCCTAATTAGTTTCTGCTCTGTAAGGTGATGCTTTGAGCATTTAAAAGCTCGTGCTTTTTTCTTTTCGTATGACAACTAACTAGCAGGTCTATTCAATTGATATTGTACATTTTATCAGTTCCCATGGCATAACAGTTGGTGAAACGTGAAATTTTATTACAAATCCATGAACTTTTAAAATGTTCCTTCTAGTTAATTCTCTATTAATGTCTTTTTGGCAAAGCAAACCCCTTTGGTGTGGCAAGTAGTGAGCATTTGAGTAAACATAATGTGCTTAAGGGAGCTGATGCAGTTTTCTACAATGGCGCATAAGATATCTGTGCCAAGTCATACTCCACTCCATAGGACTAGTCAGTTGTCTCTGGAGATAAGGATTCAAATATAGGAGTGGCTGCCTCTCGGGTGGGACACACTTTCTCCATGAAGCGCTGAATGTGCCAGTTGGAGTCCTTCGATATGAGCACTCAGCCGGGAAGGCTGCCTGAGAATAGGATATTGTATACACCCCTTGTCCTCAGTCTAAGTAGAGCAGAAGGCACCAATCACAAATCACTCCACTCATATTTATTTTCACAAAAGACACAGTCTAGCATGTTCATATAAGTACCGATAAAAAAGTTGAGGCTAACAAGTTATGCTTTAAATGACTGGTGCAAAGTAGTTATATATAGAATGATTAATTTTTTTTTTAGAGAAGCCAAAGGCTGTCCCTTAGTTTATGAGAGACCTCCACAGCAGGTGGGAGCAGACAACAGGTGAAGATTCATATCTCCCTGCAGAGGCCACGAGCTGTCAACAGAGCTTTCCAAACATTAGCATTAAATGAGTATTCTATGCAAATGGTAATATTCTCTCCACCAAGGCTTAAGTCATATATCTGGCACACTACCTGCAGATGACAATGACTTGTTTATTTTATTAGGTCATATGCTACTCTCCCAAACTCAAATAAACTATTCATTTCTAAAGAATTTCAACAGCTAATGAGTGCTTGAACAGTTCACAAAATCTCGATGCTCTCTGGAATGTTGGATCTGTTGTTACTGCAAACCAGTACATTTGTGTATATAAGGGCTTTTCCTGCATCTTTCCATTTTGCAATGCTTTTCCTTTGAGCTGGCTACGGTAAAATATATACCAGTTAGCATGGACAATGAAAAACTTACTACATTTTTAAGGGAAGAAAATTCATTACAGCCTAGAGTTAGTCTATAGTTTGGAGGGTAAGATTCCTTCAGGCTTCTGGCTAAAAATCTAGAGTGTGATTGCTTTGTGCGCTTCTAAAATTCAAGTTATGGAAGAATTAGAATAAATCAGAGAAAAACATTCAAGAAAGATTCTAGGTATTGTTTAGTTTTGTATTTTTTCTTAGTCTGTGAGTGTTATTTCACCAGATTGCCTCTAATTATATTTGTTTGGATAACAAATTATCTTTCTGTAGAAAATACTTGTTTTTATGTTCTCAAACATGGTACATTTGAACTGTAAGAGCTATGTGTGTTTGGTTTTTTTGTTCTCAGAAATGGGGTGAATTTGCCATTTCTGCAAAGTGATTAATATTACCTAATAAGGTGATGAGAACAGAGAAAATATTTTTATTATAAAGCAGCTGTCAGAACAGAGAAATCATCACAATTTTTAGCAACAATTCTAGAAAAACTAAACAGACGTTTATGTTCTTCTGTTCCAAAGGGAACCTGTTCCCTTTTTGAATAGGAAAGTCCATCAGAAGTGGCCGGTGGTTTGCAGAGCTCTCTACTGAAAAAAACTGGTTTTGTCTGCCCCACTCTTAACTTTTCACAAAGAGGAAGCCTGAATAGTGTTACTGATGGGCAAAATGTCAAGCCATAGGCAGCCTTGTACCTCTTTTTGTCGGCTGTAAAATTTATGTTGATGAAATTTCTTATCAGAGCCTGAGCTCATGTGTCTAGCTGTGTTTATGTGAGCAATGAAAATATTACAGGAGCCCTTCTTTAACTGAGCTCTGTCTTCCACCTACTGCTTGAGCACTGCATTGCTGACATCCATAACAAATTGTGAATGCTATTAGAGTTGAAGAAGGAGGAAAGTCCAAGCATTATATGGCTTCTTGAGACACTACTGTGATTAAAAATTCATTTAGAAAGAACAGATGAACCGAAAAGGAAAATGTATCTCAATTGAGGTGTTAAGAGGATTAAGGATTAAATAAGCACAAGATCAGAGGGTACACCGTGGCCAAAATAAACAAATCTATCTAGTCAGGTATAAGAGGAGATCAGAAGAAATTACAGGAATCAGAAGACAGTGATGATGAAGGTGACTCATAGAGGATGTTCAAGATACAGAGGTCACAGACAAGAGTTTTTAAACCACAAACCAGAATTGTTAAATCAGAACCAGATGACATACAGCAAACCAGGCCACGATGGCCAGATGGCACAATTTTGTAAGAATGTCTGAGGATAAAGAAACCCCTGTTAAATAACATTACTTCAACAGGTGACAGAGAACCATGACATGAAAAGCTGAAACAAAATTTGAAGTCAAAACCTCAAGAGTAGGAAAGCTTTAGGTAATAAACAAGGCACTCACAGATCCTCTCAGGTTGAATGTCAGTGCTAGCAATGATTTGTTCCTAGTGGGAACATGGAAGACTTTGTATTAACACTCATTGCGGTACTAAACAGAAAAAACGGGAAGACTCGTCTAAACAATATAAAACTTTCTATTATTCCATGGGATTAAAATCAACACTGGCAGCTTCTAGAGGAAATTTTCAGAGAGATATCAGTGCCCTCCCCTCATATGAATAGCTTGATTCAGCCTGTGTAGATTGGCCTCAGTGGCAGTTTCTAATATTTCATACAAATTTATGACATCTGGCCACCTCTTCACAACCAGTGGGTTATTCACTATCAGCTAAAAAGATGTAAACTTATATTTACTAACTTCCAGCACCATAAAAATGGCACTCAAAAGCTGCATCTGTTAAAAAGGTTATTCTGCTCCTGCCACTCCTTATGTCATTTATCGGAGTCTTTTGAATTCTATGCCAGATATCCATATTTCAGCAAACCTTTTTTCTTTACTTATTGCTCCCTTCCTCATTAGCGCTAAAACTGTCAGTAACTGCTGTATAAAGCTCACTAAAGGGAGTTGGGCACTTTAAATTCTATATCCTGAAAAACTCCCCTGCAACTTGTACCTCAGCTTGATTGCATTCCTACGCGAATACGTTTCTAACTGTAAAAATCCCTAAACACCTAGAGATTCTGCTTCTGAATAAGCCCAGACCTCGCAGGTCCTGACAACCAATGCACTATGCACAATGCTGTTCAAAACAGCCTCCAAGAACACTCAGGTGCAGTGCCTGAGCTCATGGAAAAGAGCCTCACACAGAGCAGGGCAAAATAGTTCTGATGAAGCCTCTGAGAAGGGAAATAAAGAGATGAGTGAGAGCCTTTTACCATTTGCCTGTTATTCAGATAACTACTTTAACTTCCCTTCAAGTGTCAGAGGATGCAAGTCCGCATTGCCCATACTGCAGATGAGCACTACGCTGGAGGTGTTTTGGGGTTTACCATTCCCTCCTTACTTAAAGATGCGAGACTGTGACAGCTGGTCCATGAGCTGATGTGTCACACTGCAGCGGGAGGAAGATGGGAATGGGGGGGGGATGAGATCTCCAAGAGGCGGGTGGTCCAGGCACCAGAGAGGCAGAATTCACTACAGACATCCTAAGATAACTATCTGACTCGTGAGTCAGAACCCAAAGATACCGGGATTAGCAAACTTAAAAGCTAAAGATTTAGCCAGACAAAGACTGTGTATAATCCCGTGTATATATAAACTCTTACACTGCCCAGCCAGTGAGCCAAAGGGCTTGGAGGGAACTTCTAGTGCATAAAGTAGCTCAGACATTCCTCAGCTCTTCTGCTCTGCTGATGAGGAAAGCTAAATGATGTGAGCTCGGTATTTTTGATGGTTCTGAGATGAGTTAGAAAGCATGGTGTCTAGTTTCTTGCTCAAGAAACTTCACTAGCAATTTTGAACGCATTTTTAGTATAAGTAAAATACAATTTCAGTGAGACACTAAGTAAAGGCCTCGTCCCCCTCCTCTGTACAGTTATACAGCAGAGAGGCACAGATGAGGGAATTATGTCCAGGAAGCAGTGGAGATGATATGAAATATCTATGCAATAATACATTATTATGAAATATGTAAGCAGTCAGTGTGTAATCCCAGGCCAAACTATGGTGTCCATTGATAACAGTTAGTGCAAGATCACAGCTTCTCATGAGCAACATCCAACGTTTAATACCATGTTTTCAGATAGTGGAGGTTTCTTCCTTCTTTCTTAACATACCTACTCAGAAATACCCATGAGTTCAATTTCTTGTTAATAATGCAGAATGTTAAATGATTTGGGTAGTTCTAATATGCAGAGATAAAGAAGACAGATCTGCTTTGTGAGTTGTGCCGTATTTTCTTTTTCTCCAGCTGGGGAAAGAAAAACCTGTCTCTTTATCCAAAAGTGAGTAATGAAACAGCAATGATGGATGTACTTGTTGGTGAGCTTTTTTTTTTTCTGTCATAGAATTATTATTTGTACTCAACTTCTTTCCTAAGTTCAAGGCTTTTTTAGTTTTTCAGTTGCCAACAAGAACTACTTGCTTAATTAGAGCCATTTCATTGGTATTTCTGTCACTTCATTTCCTATGGAGACATATCTAAATTGACATGAATTCTCTAACATGAAAATTCTCTAATGGTACCTCTGACAATTTGCTGTTTTATATATAGTCTTCAGTGCTGCCCTTTACTAAAGAATACCACAACAATTACTGAACCTAGGTATTTTACATTTTTTACTTACAGCAAGGCTGTGTCCATAGGAAGACATTGCATGTTATGAAAATCCTGGGAATCAGGATTTTTCTGGTGCTACATCATATGCTAATTAATTTTTTTCCAACTCTTGGCACAAAACAAGAAGAAAATTCTAAAATCAGCATATCAGATTTGTAGCAACCCCAAGGTGTAACTAATGTTAGCACAATATTATGGTTCAACCAGGGTGGGGAGAAAATAAATTCATAGCTCAACCTCTTTAGGAGGAAAAAAATTCAAATTTAATATACCACCCACAAGGAAACCAGAAGCCATATTTGCTATTGTTAAAAATCAACAGGAAAAAACCCCTCAATACATACTCGCCCTTTTTGGCACTGTGGATTAGAGTCAAGGGATAACATCATATTGTCACACTCTGAGTGAGTGTAATCATGTTAGCAAGCACTTTTATCTGAGTGTTGTTGACACCTAACAGATATTCCCGAGGGCAATAACAGGTCACAGATTTGTTAAGACCTATGAGTATTTGCTTTCATGTAAAATTGTGATTCTTAATGATTTGGAGAAAAATTAGTTTTGCTAATCTTTTTACTGGTGTTAGGTGACGCATATGCCATCGTACTGGATCAGCCATTCAGACACTGGGTGTTGTGATTGCAGGTATAAGTCATAAATTGTAAAGCGTTGCAAACCACAGGAGGAGCACAAAGAGAAGGGAAGGGCAGGAAGCAGGCCAGTCTGTTGCAGGAAGCCAAATGGGCAAAATAACAGTAGAAGAGCAACCAGATAAGGAGGAACAGAAAGGAAAGAGAAAGAGACATGGTGAAGAAAATGTTGATCCTGTGGTAGTCTCTGTTGTCTTCTTGTAATTTCTGTCCTTTGGGAGGGTAATTGCAGTTTTCAGATAAAGTTGGGATTACGTTGTTCATTCTGAAGCTTATTTCTAAGAAACTGCATAAACCCCTAGATGATCTTGCAGTAGTGCTTATTGGCAGAGGAAAGGATCAGTAGTGGTATTTATGTCAAGAAATCATAGAATTGTTTAGTTTGGAAAAGACCTTTAAGATCATTGAGCCCAACCCTTAAATATGCATGGAGTTTTAGCACTGCATTTGACAGCTGTGCTGTGGACAGCAGCTGTGGTCCTGCTCCTGCAGATGCAGATTAAGCAGGAATGGGGAGGGGAAAGAAAAGCCTGAGCAGTTGCTGTGTGGCAGGTAAATCCTTGATGAAGGCATTTATTTAAAGAGCTGTATTTAGACTTTCCGTCACTACACTTTGATTCACTCTTACATCACGTATGCAAGAGTCCTTGTCCCTGCTAAGATGGAAGCTTTCAGGGTTTTAAAATGGGTCTCTTTTTGAGCTTAATGGAGCTGCTTCCATGTTTCAGACTAAGCTGGAAGGATTGGAGGCCTGATGGTGCGACAAATAGCAAAGGCCCCCTAAAGGGCTGGGGAGGCCAGATTCTAGCTCTCATCAGAGGGCAGCACATTGCTGCACAGAAACAGAGCAGTGCTTGCACTAATTTTGCAATTTCTCCAGCACAGCTCATGTCTCCTGCTATCCCCTCCAAATACATAAATAAATAAATAAAGAGGGGCAAACAATAGTAAGGCATGTCTCTTACTGTGTTTGGGAAGTGCCAAGCAGCACGTGCGGATTGCTCCTGCAAAAAACTAGCAAATGTCAGTGATGTGAAGTTAATGAGGATCAGGACACTCGGTGGTGGAGGTTTCTGGGCTGCAGGAAGGAGAGGGGCTCTCAGGAGGTCCTGATAAGCATTAGCAGTTTTGGATGCTCTGCCAAAACTCTTGTGGTTTGCCTGTTAGTACTGAATCTCTTTTTTGTTCAGCCGTTACTTTATACTGTGCGGTCTGGCTAGCAGTTGTACAACAGCGTTTAAAATATACAACATGCTGTGAGACAGAATGCAGCTACCTTGTCAAAGATGCCAGCATTAAATTACAAAGAGGCTAGTATACTCCATATATAGGATATAGCCATTTTGACTGTAAAAGTCCAGATAGCCAACTGCTGTTATCGCTGAGTTTAGGTCACAACGGCTGCCCTGAGTACAGCAAGGAAGGGTGAGGGAAGTACAAAGAAAGGGAGACGGATGGTCCCATTTGAGTCCACAAGCAATTTGGCCTAAGGGAATGAGAAGAGGTTGGTGATTTTTTTTGAATGAGTAAAATAGAAAGAAAAGTAGTTGTATAATGTTTTGACAGTGCTCATCACATGAAAGTGCAAAGGTTGTTTGCAGGGTGAATATGTCAGAGACAGTGATTACATTTTTTGAAGTGGAATAGTGAAGAAGCTCTAGGCTTAGGTATGGGGTTTGACTTTCTGTAGGCTTTTTTTTTAATTTGATGAAGTTGATTTCTTCTTGAACATTATTGATTATGAGAGCAAATATATAGAGCAGAGCGCAGAACAAAATTGCTGTGACACATAATCCTTTGTGCTCTGCAACGCATCTCTCTTTTCTTAGTAGTTAACTTTATATTACTGAAAATAAATTCCATATTCTTAAAGGAGGTAGAAGTAAAGATGCAGCTACCCTAGAAGCTGTGTAAGAATTACAGAGGAAAGCTTAAAAAGATCTCATAAGAGAAAACAAAGACACTAGATTAGCTTTGAACCTGGGAGTTTCCCACACCACAAATCAAGTGCATTGTCAGAAAAAGCACAGGTGTACACCACATGTACAGGTTAAAATGTAGTCCTGAGTGCCATGATGACAGTTCTGTGTTCATAATGTATATATCCCAAAGAGTACTTATGCATCTGTTATAAATTCAGGTAGGACAGAGACAGGGGAATTTCTAAGTTACAATGCTGTCAATGCAGGTTTGCTCTATTGGTATCAATGAAACTATTCATATCCGAATTTGGTGCAGAGGTTTTTCTTTTCCTTTTAATAATAGTTTTGTAGACACCAATATTTAAATATTTGTGTATCCCCACCACTTTAAGACAAGAAGAAAGATTATCTTGAGACTTTGCTGTGGTCTGATAAGAGCAGTGAGGAATTCTTTGCAGCAGCAGGTCTGATATGTACTGTGGTAATGGTATAAAAGGGCTGAAAAACCCTTGGGGGTTTCATAGCTTTCTAAATGACACAGTGCAGTGTAAGTGGAGGAGGTGGATTAAAACAGACTAGGAGCTTGAAGAACAACACAAATATAAAGCTGTTTCTGTGACATTGCCAAAATAAAAATGGTTTTGCATCAAAAACATGTAGAAACTTACTTTTCCCACCTAATACCACAGTGGGTGTTCCAGCAGATTTTTGTATGTAGCACACGAACTGAAAGTAACATACTTTTGGTAATTATGAAAAAGTAGTGAGCTTTTCAGTTGAAATTGTGTACAAAAAATCAGCTTGGGGACTGTAGTCCACCTTTAGTAGGCTCCACGTTAAAGTTTGGCACATGATCAAGCTTTAAGGACTGAAGGCTTTTGGAAATGCAGGGTGTAGAGGATTGAAAAAACAAGTTTAATGCCTGTGTTTGTGAGATCCTCCACCTTGGCTCCTGAAGAGAAAGGGGGAAAATTTAAAGAAAAGGTGTTATGCCAAATCCATAAATAAATCACTTTGTTTTTATTCATAGTGTGCACCTAGAAGCCTCGAGTCAGCTTCAAGCCAGTACATTAGGCACCATATTCCACACATAAGAAATAAGGTGATTGCTGTCATCAGGCTCGTACTGGCCAAAGAAAGGTTTGCCAGATTGTTCTTCCCTAAGAATGTGTTTGTTGGCCAGGCTGGAAATGAGAGAGAATTTGATTGAGAACTGAACACAGGTTTTGCGTCAACTCTGCTTAGTCCAAGTGATAATAATAGCTAAAAAAAAAAGAAAAGAAAAGGAAAAAAAAAGATAGTGGCTATTGTGCTTTATGCATCTTAGGGAATTAAAATACGTGAAAGGGTTGGCAATAAGGTGTGTGAACTGTGCTAAAAAGCTGATTAGTATTTACATAATTCATGTATCCCTCCAAGTGAGAAGCTGGCAGTCAGAATAGCATCACTTCTACATAATACTACTGCAACAGGAAAAGGAAAATATTTTCTACATCCTGAATCAGTTATTTAAGCCCTCTCTACTTCCTTGGGAGTATGACAGAATCGATCAGCCAAGCTGAACAACACTGGCATTGCAAACATTTATTCATACCATCTGGTACAGAGTCAAATCCAAGCAACAAAAGCTTTTATTTTCCCACAAAGGCTGAAGGTTACATAAATGTTACCCGCATACTTGTGGCATCCCAACATGTTATTCTCACGTGCTGTAGAGAGATTGACAATTCCCAGACCAGAACAAGACAGCCCGCCACGAAGATTCCTGCAGCACAATTGCTTTCTAACACCACTAAATGTACATTTTAGACCCCTTGAAGAGCATTAAGTTCCCCTTGTTCCCTATTGCAGAGATAATATACATGGTTCAACATGACAGGCAACATCTCCAGTGGTTAAATGTGAGGGTAGCAGTGTTGGGGTTTTTTTACTTATCTGGGATGACCACTTACTTGAACTCACTTATGGCTCTATTTCATTCAGCTGCTCATAAATTAGTTTGGCATCCTGAGCTCATGAAAGTAAATACGTATTTGATGCTTCACCAGTGTATAGGCAGTCTGGTAAACTCACTCACTGCTTTTTTTTCCTATATTGAGATGCCCACATGAAACTTGTTATCCTTCATCATAACTATAAATACCCTTTGAATGAGTTTTAAGATTTAAATGTTTTGTAAGGGGTTGTGCAAAAAAATGTTTAAGAAATACAGGCAGCCCTTTGGAAAACGTAATGATGTGGGATAATGTGTTAAAAAAAAAAGTATTTATTCATAACTTCAGTTTCAGAATCTGCTGCACTTTATTTACAGCTTTAAAATTAAGATATTTATATGATACAGCTTCAGACTTTTTGGAGACAAAGATAAACCAAGATCTGAAACTTTACACATTTTCTTGCCTGCTGCTGGTCTCTTCTATTTATGAGATGCTCTAATGGGCCAGCTGCTCCAGCAACTCCTGCTCCATGCAAGGGAGCACATCCTGCAGACATAAAGCAAAGGAATATTTTAGCATTCAGGAAAACAGACCTGGTCAGAATTGCTCTTTTCCTGAAGGAAACGGTAAATGAAAACAAAAATAAAAGCAGGAGGAGGAGGGAAATACAATTGGGAGAAAACTATCTTTTCTTTTTTGACAAGAACTTGAAGTGTTTGATATGAAAAATGGAAACTTGTTTCTCCAATGTGCAGTTCATGCTTCTGTTTTCATGATGTTTTATACAGACTGTATTTTCCATGAAAAAACCCAGCACATGCTTATTGCTTCCTGTGATATGTGAGACATCCTAAATCTCTCTGAATGAAGAACATAAAATAAAATGTTATTAGGGAACATTGGCTGCTCTGCTTTGATGGGAACAGGATTTTAACCTTAAGGCCAGTAGGATTACCGTGATATGGGGAACAGTATTCCCTAGTTCTAAAGATAAATCAGGAATGTAATATAAACCAATTTTTTTTTTTTAACAAATTAATAAAAAAATCCTAAATTCAGTTGCTTATGAAGCTACTGAGATCGCTTGGTGGTAGTAACAGAGAAAATGGGAGCACTGGAATGAGATAGTAAAAACTTTCCGATAATCCTTTAATGCTCTTCCTTTTAAAGCTGAGCCATGGCCACACACGAGAGCCTTCTGTGCAGACCTGTTTTTAAGAAGCTGCTATGGAAATTTCCATCCTTAAAGATCAGGCCAAGCTCAACTCTTGCCGCATTCAGAAGAAGCAAGATCTGTCTCTTTTGGAAAATCTGTTAATGTCTCAATTAAGTGCCAGTATTGGGTGTTATCTCTTAGAAAACAACTTAGGAAGTGCCAAAACCTGATACTGTCAGAAGACGCAAGGGCTTCTTGAGGAAGAAATCACTGTATACCTACCCCGTTTATTTATTTCTTTTTCCTTAGCCAGGCAAAACGTTATGTTAGGCATATATCTCACCCACAACCAGGAGCGTGTTGAAGAGCTTGGATTTCGGAATGGCCCACAACTTTCCAGGAAAGGTAAAGCCTGGACGGCACCTGGCACTTTGTGCCTGTTAAGGGTAAACAAGACTTCAGATTTTCTCTTGTAACAACTTTATCTCCCTATTAAAAACTCCTACTATCTCTTGAACTTTTTATTATTTAGTCAGTTAAATAATGCAGCTGGCAAAAAAAGAGCCTAATTTATCCTTGTCTGACTGATTCCCAGTCACTTAAGAAAAGAAGCTGTCAAATAGAAGGCTAGATCCTGTGGCACCTACACAACAGAAGAAAGCAATGTGAACATTCCCTGGAGATCAAATAATGACTTAAGTGTTTAATTTCTATAGCAAGAATAGTGCAGATTTTCCAGATGTTTATGACTTTGAAGAAAAACTGGTTTAGAGATAAGGATCTCAGAAGGGCTCACACTGAGTGCCGAGTGCTGTGCCTATGAGACGTGCGATACTTCAACTCCTGATCTATGTAATGAAGGACAAGACATTCATTTAAGGCACAAAACAAGACTATGTGTTGGTCATGTGACTCAGAAGTGTCTTAATGGCATCATTTCAGACTGCTGCAAAGCTAGAAGTCCACAAAACCCCATCCCTTTCTACTACCATTGTGAGGCAGCTTGATCAAAAAGATCATACGAGATCTACAAGATACGACTCAGAAAATAGTGATAGTGAAAGTGATAGTGAAAAATACATGATTAATAATCATGTATTGAAGGAGCTGGAAGAAACCCATTCTGATAATTTTGATGATTTTTTTAAAATGCTGTAAATAGATTAAGGTTCAGGCATAAGAGAAGACAGCATTGGAGACGGTATTGTTACTACGTTCAGTGTTGATATTGCCATAAACCTAGAAGGATGAAGAGTTTTGCAGGATTTGGATAATAGTAAAGAAAATAATGTTTCAAAACAAAATCAACTGTTTTTATAACAGAACAGAAATAATTTTACCAGAACAGTCAAAAGCAGGAAATAGCTACTTATCCTTTAGACTGTTATGGCTGATTTTTTTTAATTCTCATTTTCCATACAAATGAAAGTTAGGAATGTTATATTTCCTTGGTACCCGAGCTTTGAAACAGAGATGCCTCTTGCCTCACAGGGAGAGTTCAGGGACAACACTGCAGAAATAAACTGGAGGACCTGATATTTCAGAACATTGACTTTTATGTTTGGAGTTTGATAACATCAGTTAATTATGAAGGAATCTTTTATCATTTCTCAGTCTGGTTGACCCTAAATCACGCAGTTAGGCAAGAAAAGAACAGTTCTCATAGCCTGAAATTAGAAAGAAAACCAGTAATCAGATAAAGATCACTATCAGAGGAAAACGTTTGGATTTAAACTAAACTACTTCATATACTCATGTTTAAGTACCATGAAATGTAAGTGTATCGACTATTAATCAAGCCCTTGAAATAGGCTTATCAATTAAACAGGCTTTTGAAATAGACCTTCAAAGTAGGCTTTAAGGGACATGTTCTATCTTCTCCTAGCAATGTCAAGTGCTACACTTATTACTGTGAGACCAGGCTCACTGGAATACGTAGAGTTTTGTGTCCTAGTTCACTATGTTTGCAAGTGCCAGGGACTAAGAAGCTTGTATAGGACAGGACGTGGCTTGTTGAGTTTTCAATCTGATTTTAACACTTTCATTGAGCAGACCGTACAGTTAATATTGTAAAATATTTTGCTCCTACTCTCCCTGTAAATCTACAGTTTGAAACAGGCATGTCCTTATTCAAAGCTTCCATAAGAAAGAGACTCTTGTGTTAAACATTTATGTTTCACTGCTAGCTTTAAAAATTACTCATCTTTAATAAAGTTACCACAAACTGCACAATTTGTTTTTGCACAACAGGAGTCTATCTTTTTTTTCTATTTCCAGCAAATACACAAAACCAGGTGGCTAGATGTCATGAAAAAAAAAATCTATTTTAAATGTTTGCTTGTTTTAAGATATACTTAGTAATTTAAAATGCTCTTCAGAAAAATTAGGTCAAGTTTCAGTCATGCTTTTTCTTTTCACCTGTAGTTTTAAATGTTCTTTAAATCTTGTTTTATGTCTATGCTGTTTATACATTAAGTTCAGATTACTTCAAATAACAGATGAGAAATGCAGCATGTGGTAGTGTTTTTCGAGCAGTTTGTTCAGTGGTTACAGTTCATAGGGAATGCCTAAATACATGGTTATGTGGCTTATTTTAATTTCATAATTATCGTAAACAATTGGTACTGAAAACATAGTTCAACATCAGAAAATCTTCCAGTGGACATTGTAGAAAAATGTTGTCCAGCCAATTTTAAAAGTGTGAAAAAAGCAAGTCTAACACATTTCCAAAGTATTTGTGGGGGGGTTGTTTATTTGTTGGTTTGGTTTGGGTGTTGCGTGGGTTATTTTTTTGTTTTCATTTAAAGATTCTGGATTGTGATATCTGGATTAGGTGAAGGAAGGTTTGGCAATAAAATCTTTTGAATCTATATTCCTGCATGATACCAGAGTTTTACAAAGCAACCTTTTTTTCCAATGTTGCTGTTTTTGACAAACTAGAGTGACTGAGCAGACCTCTGAACCTGAAATAGTTTTGCCCTCCCACTTTACGTCCTTGCATACAACCATGAAATGACACCGAATATTGGCAGAAGCGAACTGCTTTGCCCTGACAGCTTCCCAGCAGGTGGATAGCACTGTGGCCATGGTAGCACTTCCCAGGCAGCCCAAGACAAAACAAGATGCTAAAGAGCTTCTGCAAGTGCTGAAAACTCTCAGTTCTGCAGATTTTATTGGAATGTGAAGACATTTAACACCTTGTAGTCAGTCCCAGGAGGTACTGTGTGCTCAGGTCACCCTGCTTGCGGTGACCTGGGGTTCTTGCTTCCCATTTGACTCTGAGAATTACTTCCACTATCCAAAAGAACCACTTTTACCTCTTGAACCTCTTTCTGATTTATGAATTTATTTGCACTTGTCTTAGGTCTCAGAATGGAGGGATGGTAATAAATGATCCAACTGGAGTGCTAGGGCTTGCACTATATTCAACCCCTGTTCTCTATTATTTGATTCATTGGTGTGTATGGGTACACTACTACCATGGGATTTTTTTCCCCCATCATATTGTTATCTCAAATACTAAATTATTGAACAGCTTTTTGATCCCTTTTATTCTTGTGAAGAAATCATTGATCGGATCCAACTCAGGAAATTCCAACTCAGGTTTACAGAACTGAAGGTGCTGTGGGTGGAGTGGAAGAAGGGGAAGGCAAAAGGTAGATGAAAATTTATTTCATCTTCTTTTTCTGGGAAAATGCCACGAATGTGGACTGCATTTCTACATAGCAAATTTGAAAGAGTGTTGGGTAATTCCTGTTCAAAATAGTAATTGAAATGTATAGTGTTTATTACATTCCCATATGTTTGTAATCGAGGTACAACTCTAGTGGATGGGAAGAAAAAAGCTATAATTTGCTGCTTAGCATCAGAGCTGTTGCACATTCATTTAAATAGCTTTATTTATCTTCTTCCCCATAAAAACCTTCCATACTGTAAATTTATTGAATGGTTAATGGCCCAAAAGTATGGGGTTCATTACAAATTGAAGTATTTATTGCAGTGTTAATTAAATAAAAGCATTGTAATCTTTCCAAATTGAACAATTATGCTCATTTGAACATTTTAAACAGAAAATCTTTTATATACTAATTGAGTTGCATAATGAAAAGCACGTGTAATGGAAATTTTAATCAAAACAAATACTGAAATAATTTGAACACTTTTTACAATATAAAATGTCTACCTTAGTTTTTATTAGAAATATTATAACAGCCAGATTAGTTTCAGAACCCATGACCTTTGAGTGCGGTATATTATTTCTGAGCTGATAGGCCACCCTCACATACCAGTTGGCTAACCCCTTAAACATCAAAGTTACTGCTTGGCTACTAGCCTCAAACCATGACAGACTGGCTGCGAGCCCAAAACTTGACAGCCTGGCGCTAGGCCTGTAGCCTTAGCTGACAGCCTTTTCTGCAAGGGGCTGATGAATGATTTCTGGCAACTTGTGCTGCTCTCTGACTGACTGGGAGAATAGCATTCAATCAGAAAAATGTGCACAAAACCTCCGTAGGTCTGTAAGCGATGGCACTTTGCCGAATGCCCAGATCGACGGTGTGTTCACACCCAATTTTTTATTTATTTATTAAATTTCACCAAGCAACCCTAAAATATTTGCAACTGCAATTATATTTCAAATAGCTCAGCCATCTAACATCTAAATTTTACCCAAAATATAAGACTACTCTTGCTCCTCTCTGTTTCCTGTTCAGAACCCTTATAGGCATAGTTGGCTTTGTTTTTTTCATTTGTGGACAAAAGCCGGATAATGCATATTCATTTGTGAGTCTGAACACAATTCCTAAAAAATGAAATTGCGTGCCACAAACTTACAGCTAAATTTTTTTCTGTTCCAAGGAAGACATATAACCTAGGTGTTTTTTACTGGGAATTCCCTTGTTTGTGGAATGGCATTTTCTAAATTCTATTCCCATTTAACATGATATTATTAAACTGAGGAAAAAGGAAAGGAACCACTGAGATCCTTTTCTTTGCTTGATATAATTGCACCGTAAGGGGAGTAGCCCATTAGTTGACATCAAGATTTCACTAGGATTATCAAGAGATTTAAGGGTAAATCTCCAGAAAAAAGCCCATGTAATTAAAAGGTATCAGCAGTAAGCTGACAATATATTGATGAAAATGCTTTGGAAGCAAATTCCTCCTCACTTCATCCTTAAAGTGAACAATTATTTATAGGAATATGTAATAGTAATCCCTTACAATGACTGAACATAGAGGTTTCTATAATAAAATGTGCGTAATTGAATACAAGTGAAAAAAATGTGGTGTTATTAGGCAAAGGAGCTATATTTTACAGCTGAATGGCAAAACCCACTATGGCCATGAAATACACACATAGCGAGGGATTTTAATGGAGCTAAAAGACTATATAAAATGTAAAATCTGCAGACTTGGTGATAGCACCTGTGATGGTGACTTTTCTTTGTCTAGTTGTACGCTGATATAGGTACCAGTCTCTACAGGATAAAGCATGTTATTCCTTACTCCTACTGGTAACCTGGAAGTCTATGTGTATTACCAGCTTTTTCCTGTTACACAATACGTCTTTGTAGCTGTTTGAGCGACAGGTTGCACGTTAACATGAATGGGCATTCATATGATATTAGTAAAGATGAGTGATTGCCAACATATTACGGCACTGATATTTCTAGATCGCTGCTAATGGGATATGACAAACCCTAGTGAAGAGTCAGTGATAGCAATCTTATAGATTTCAAAAGCTATTTTCATTCCTTCTCCCAGAAAGTCTAAATGAATTAGGAGAGGAACCTCTTGCAGTGAAAACTTGTTCTTATTTTTCTTATATTTGTGTGGAATAAATGTCCTGCTGTTCAGAGCAGAGCCAGTGCAAGCAGGAGGGAATCTAGCTGTAGGCTTCCTGAAATTATCCCATCGTGATCTAGCAAGCTAGATTAAAAACAAGCTATTAATATGAAAGTGAAACAAATATGCAGAGCAATATATAAGCAGATCAGAAAGCCTACTACTTTTTATGCATACGGATGATTAATGCAACAACCAAGGGTAGTGCTGAACATATTACTATGTTCTTTTTTATCATATATAGCCTTTTCCACCTAAGACACTGCAGAAAAGATTGTTCTTTCCTAGGTTGCATGGAACATTTCCACCTCAAAGAGATTTGACTATTTAAAACTCCAGGTGAGCAAAACTAAAAGGACCTCACTGAATAGTTTAACACAATATTCAGAGGATACTTCCTAACTAAGATACCTAAGTTTTACTTAAGAAACCAAAAAGGACAAGTTTTTTCTTTTCTTTTCTTTTTTTTTTTTTTTTAAAAAAAGAATGGGGAAACCATCTGCAGTCTTATTGTAACCATCTGTGAGAAACACTAAGACAAATGAACTCAAGTTAGAATGAGCAGCAGACAAAACATCACTGTGTGCACCCACCAAAAAGCAAGTTTGACAGTTCAACAGCTCACGGTTCAACCCAGGGCACAGGGAGGAGGCAGTGACTTGTGGCCTCTCAGCAGGGCTGGGCTGTGGGCAGCCTCAAGGGAGGGGAAAGGAGGGGTAAAACACAACTGTGGAGAATTGTAGTTTTTGCTGGTGAGGGCCTGGGAGGCATGAAGATGAGAAATTTGCTTCTGGGAGAAGAAATTCTTCCTTCTCTGAGTAAAAGCTGCCATTCTGCAGGTTCTGACCTTCGGCAGAGCTCATTCGTCCAGCCTGCCAGGACTGCCATGATGCAGATATTCCTGACTTTTCCAAGATCTCGGGCAGGAAAGTAAGAGATTGTTGCACCAAGGCTGAAAAAGCCAACCAGATCAATAGCTTGCCAATGAGCTTTCAGTAGTGCTCTTCATGTAGAACAGAAAAAAAAATGAGTAAGTTTTCCTTGTAAGAATGAACATATTAACTGTTTCACTGCTAACAACTACTGCTAGAACGTGTGGGAGCTGCATTTCCATGGGCTATCCATGAACTGTGACAGCAGCTCCTGCAGGTGAGACCCGTGCAGAGTTTGTGCTTCAGGACCCACCAGCTCTCTCCTCTGCCTGACCATAAGGGCTGAAGCAGATTTAGACTTGTTTCCTCCTGTCCTTCCATGGTTATTCACAAGCAGAGCATCATTTTATTGAGAACGAAGAGGTAGCCCAGGTGTTTCTACCCTCTGCTCTTTACTGGCTCTGCAGGAAGGTTGTGGGATGAAGAGAGGAAGCAAGCAAGTACCTTGTCTGCTAAACTGTTATTTAAATTATGCCTAAGCTTGACGGAGAGCTGAGATGTTGTGGAGACTTTCACAATGTTGGTAATTCATGGTTCTAAGCAGAACTATATTCAATTAGAGAAACAGCTACAGAAATCTCTCCACCAAAAGCTAAAGTCAAGCAAGGTACAAGAGGGAGGAATAAGGGTTACAACGTGCATCTCAAACATATTAGCAGGTGTTGAAGGAAACTGAAATTCACCTTTTTTCCAGGGGTTATTTCAGGATTATGAAAATGTTACATAAAGAGGTGCTGTTTCTCCTGCGATTGCCTCAAATTAATCATTTTAATCTTATTCTTACATGATGTCTCATGTTACTTCAGATCAAGAGGTAAATCTCCTAATTGTTCCCACTAGCCAATGTGCTTTCGGAGTACAAATTGCTGGGAGCTGTGTGTCAGTAGGACAGCAGTGCTGGGGAGCTGCTCTGTGTTTCAGAATGCACAGTGGTTCTTGGTAGTTTGGTTGTAGGCTTGAGCTGTTTGCTGTCTGCACCAGTGTTTGGTGGTTGAGGGGTTCGGGGAGGAGGGGTTTTTTGTTTTGGGGTTTGGGGTAATTTTTTTGAGAAGACTGGTTTAGACCCAGGAAAACTCTCCCTTTTCCAGAGCATCAAATTCTTCAGTTAATTTTCTTCCTTTGACATTTCTGGGGTACGGCAGGGCTGCCCATGGATGGTGGCAGCACTGCTCACATACTCTCTGGTCTGCCCCTTCTCCGAGTACAGTAAAGCTCTTGACCAAGTGAACTCCACAAAGAAACTGGTTTGGTGGTTGAGTCGCTGTCCCTGGAGGTCTTTAGAAGATGGGTAGATGGGTTTCTGAGGCACATGTTTTTTATAGTTTCAAATCTTTCGGGGAAATTTTCTCTCCCTTGCCAACCCTTGCCCAGTCTCGGTCAGGATTAGGAGCTCCACTGCTGAGCTATACACAGATTAAAAGACCGGGTGGTACTTTAGAGATCTCTATTTAAAAGTACATTAAATGAAGTGAATTGAAGTGAATTGAAGAGAAAGCAGGATGGTAGTCATAGCAGAAGTCAAGTGCAGGGACCTGAGTAGTGGTTTGGCATATGGGTGGCAGGATAAATCTGCTTTGTCAAAGCTGTCTAATGTGATTTTTTTCATCAGTCACCTTGGTATGACTCATTAAAGATACTTAGGACTTAATTCTAAATGATTTTAGTGAGAGACAGGCACTCAGATACTCCTGAAAATCCCACAAGGCATGCATTTACATTTTTAGGTAATTAGATATAGCTAAAAAACTGTATTAGCTCTCTGTTAAATGGAGAAAATACCTTCATCACAGAGAAATTTGAGGTTAAAAAAAGGCTAGAAGATAGTAAGCTTTTTGGTTATTGCAATAATGTGAATCAGCTTTAAATACCTAAAATGGACCAGAGAGACAGGGGGCCTGATGCTGGACCGTTAATCACTGGTGTTAACAAAATGGGCCAAATTCTACAGTCATTACTCAGGCAAAACTCCTGTGAAAAATCAGTGTAAGGTTTGCCAGGGTAAAGATTTGTACTTACAGTGGGTGATTGCTTAGTCTTTTATCATTTGTTAGATCAGCAAACTCTCCTCAGCATGCAGCGTGCACACAGGATATAATTTAGACCACCTACGGAACAGCTTGTCTGATTCCTAACTGCAAGCCATTAAAAACTAGAATGTAAATATGATATTTGAGCCAATAGTGCCATCAACACAGAATGGTTTTCTGTCTCGGAATCAGAGACATGTCTTGCTTGACTGGATTTCACAACCACCGCTTGCCTGTGAATTGTCTTCTCAAGACTCTGAAGTTAAAAAGACCCTCAGCTGGTAAACACGCTGCTGATTTAAGGGCTATAATTAGATCAGAATATAGCTGAGATTTGATTTAGTTGCACAATCACAGACAGAGAAAAGGTTTTCTCACCTGGGTGCTTGTATAGATCAGGAACATCTCCACTGACTTCACCTCCTCGGTGCTGCAGAAGGGTGTGAAGTTGGGTCCTCAGTGCCCTACATAGAAAGTTATTTTTAATTAGTGCTAGAGTAGGGCTTCAGGAGCAAAATAAAGTTTAGTACCCTATTTTCTCAGGAGCCGTACATACACATTAGGGGCTTCAGAGCTAAATAACCAGAACGACAGAAGTATTGACAGCAAACGCTTCAGGAGCTGAAGGGAACTGAACGGCCAGAGGTCTGAAGCAACCTGAGATCTGAAGGGCACAGGGGAAGGTGGTGATGCACCTGGGAGCTTGGATGGCAATTAATGCCCCGTATCCACTGCACCACGCTGCCAGCGCTGCCTTGGCCGTTCTCATCCTTCGGTGGCTATTGCGTACACTGTTCTTATGGTGCTCTTGGTAATTTTAAGCACTTTAGAGTCATAGCCATTTATAGCGTATGGAATTTCAGTGGTGTTTATATTTCCATGTGAAAACCACCGATATGATGACTTAGTCATTTATGTAACGTTAGGGGATAGACGAAGATGGGGATCCTGGCTTCTTTCCATCCTAAAACACGTCTTATGTTTGTAACATTATACCACATTTTCTTGGATATATTTTTGCTGCATTGATGCATTTGTGATTAATGAGGTTTTATCATAAAAATTCTGTACACAACTATAAATTACATGCAATTATATGTGCAGAAACAAAGTAAAAAATATTTGGGTTGGAGTGCACAACTTTGATTTGGCCACATTTACCGGGTATATGCAACTAAATCTGGTAGTTTTCCTTAAAAAAACAAAGTAATTAAATAACAGTAATGATACTTTTGCATGCAGACTGAGTGACATAATGTGGCTTATTAACGAGAACAACAAAGAACAGTGGGATTAAATGTATCCCTGGTCTAACACAGTTGCTAAAAAATCAACATTACCACTGAGACCAATTTGGTCTAAAATGGATTGTTTCCCAGAGGGCTTAGCTACATGGAATCTTCTTACCTTTGATTTAAAAAAGAGGAACACTGACCCCACTTTATATTCGCCGATTTCCACTCATTTCAGTGTGACTGTACAGGTGAAAATGAGGGCAGGATTTGACCCCACCATGTAAATAGATATAAAATTTAACATCCTGCTGGGTAGACAGAATGCTTTGAATCTGCCACTTTTCAAAGAGTTTGCAAATGAGATGTCTATAAGTTATTAGCCTAATTTCAGTATTTCCAGAGGTTGTGTTTAACTGGTGAACCTTACACAGGAAACACTGTTTTACCTGGAAAATAATGAATTCCTAGAAGCTGCAGTTGTACCTGGCAGGCTGAAATGTATATGCATAATTTTAAAATTAATCCTTCTTTCAGATTTCAGAGACAACAGACAGGTCCAAATGGCCTGGTGTGTTCCCTGACCACGGTCAGGAATCAAAATCTGTAGGTACAGGGTAGCTGAGGGTAACTGAACAGTCAAAAATACCCCTGTGTTTGGAACGTTATCTAATGCAGGTCGTTAAATTAATTGTAAAATACTCACTGAACAGGTTGTTGTTAATGATTATCGATGATAAACTTATTAAATTCAACCTGTTTTGCTTGCAAAAACGTTGCTGTAATTAAGGCCTAATCTCACAGTGACTGTCTCTGTGTAAATAATTTCATTTCATTCTGGACAGAAGAGCAATTCCAGTTGCTCAGAATTCATGCAAGTGCTCTATGATGATAAATCTTTATGCATGTGTGATACAGAAAAAGATAAATTTAGAGAGGGAACCTATTTCAACTTTAGATTTGTAAGAAGTAATTACAGGCAACAGTGAATAAAACCAAATTTTAAATTGTGAAGCATAGGTTGATAGTTTCCACTTAACAACTTTAAAAACAAATTTGTGCATGGGAGGCTTGATAGAACAGTAATGCTGCATCATCCTGAAAGCTAAAAATTAAAAAAAGAATAATACATTAAAGTTATACTGAGATGCAATAATCTATATCCTAATTTCTGTGCAGAACGAAATGTTTTTCTTGGATAGAAGCACTTTGCATCAGGTTTTAACCATCTTATAGTTTCTCCTGGCGTCCAGATTGGGAAGCTAACATTTATCTAGTTGAACTATTAACACTTTACAGCCCAATCTTAAACTTTTTCTAGTCCCTCTACTAAATAAACTTAACAAAGAGTCTGGGAATCATAGTTTTCTCTTTACAGATGCCCTTTAACCTTCATGCCTGGTCCTAGCTATATATTTATTTACATAAAACACAGTACTTCAGTGAAACACTAGACTGCCTACCTCTACAGTCATTTCCTACAGGGGGTGAAAAAAATAGCAAAGCTTGTCAATATACTTCAGTTTTCATTTATTTCAGTGTAATCATCTTTTGTGGTTTAATAGCTGGGAAAATATTGATCTTCATTGCACCACTGTTTAAAAGGAATGATAAGGTATGCAGAGCCAGCTTTTGGTGCATGGATTGGAACAATGTTAATTAATTCTAATCTAGAAGGAATTTAGTGAATATCTTGATTTGCAATGTTCTTAGCTAGGGATGCTTATAATAGTTGGGATTATGTTTTAGAAAGGCTAAAACTACTGAATTTGCTGACTATTGAGCTATGTTACAGTTTTCTTCAGTGTAAAATTTAAAAGCGTCTTACATAGGGTCTGGACACAGTAGAACTTTTAATGGATGTGTCCTCAAATCTGGATAAGAGGAGATTCATCGAATTCCAGCGTTAGGAAAAATTTCTTCACTGAAAGGGTGGTCAGGGATGGGCACAGCTCTCCAGGGAGGCAGTGGAGTCACCATCCCTGGAGGTGTTTAAAAGGCGGGTGGATGAGTTTCTGAGGGACACGGTTTAGTGGGGAGACAGGTGCGGTTGGACTCCATGATCTCCAACCTTCTGATTCTAAGATCCATTTCTAGCAGGACAGCCCTTAAGTAGTGCAAGATGTTAAAAGTGTGTTTGAAATATTAATCCATCAGATTTTTTTAAAAAAACCCAACCAAACAAAAACCCAACCAAACAAAAACCCAATCACATACAACTTGGTGTCCTTGTTGTTTTTGACTTCCGCTTAATTGGTTGGAGTGTCCTCTTGCCCTGATGTAAAGTGTTGCACTGATTCTTTGTTACCAGTGCTCACTTGTTCACAGGATTTCTGCAGAGAGTCCAGAGGTCACCATGTCTGAGGGGCTCTGGGGGATGGTGGTGACCTCTGGTCCTCCTCTGCAGCAACCATCTTTGTCTCCTGCGTGGTGGGAGGGGGCATCCTTGGCAGAGGGACAGTTATCCCACCCAGGGAAGGGAAAACAAGAGGCAGTGTTTCAGAGCCTGCTTGCAGCGTGCTGATGCACCGTGCTGGTACGCTGGGAGTCCTCCCCATAAAACTCTCTTCCTACACACCCCGCGGCATCCAAGTGCCGTTCAGCACCGTGGTTGTAGTCGAGACAGTATGTTTTGAATTCCAGAGTGCCTCTATTTTTGTTTTAAGGGAATACAATCCCATAGATAATTATTTCACTGCTGAAGGATGGCTTTCCAGGCATGGTACCTTCCCTTTTACAAAATCCACGTCTGTTTTATCTAAACTACCAGAAATCATAACAACTACCCTCCCCCTCCTTTTTTTTTTTTTTTTTCACACATAAATTTGCTATCATTCCTTCTCATACTTGAATGTTCTCCCACCTGTCCTCAACTTAATCCATGAATGCAAGCACATAAATCTTCATGACATTTTGGCAGAAAGTACCTATTTTCAGATTACTCCTTTAGGAAACTCTGAAACCAGGTGTTTGTTTTTTGCATAGAATGTTGCAAAAGGGGAATTTTAATGTGACCATACAACCAAAAAACTGGTTACATTTGAAATTCTGTAGAAGGGTGGGCTAGGATGCATGCAAACTTTGTATATCTTTTCCACACCCTGACCTAAATTATAATTACTGCACCATCTGTAAAAGGAAGGAATATGGAATTTTACTGCTACAAGCATGTGATTACTCAAACTTTCTTACGTGTAATAAACATGCACTGAATATTTAAAAGTCCTTTATCACATTTGACAAAAAGGGATGAAAAGTGCAATGCTTATCTCAAAACATATTTTGGGGATGGGGTGAAAAAAGAAAAAAAAAAAAAGATATGAAACTGTTGGCTATTTTTCTTTGACCAGATGGTTTCTAAACAAAGATCAGAATCTATTTGAAAGTCTGATCATATGGTCCGCACTAAATAGTTTTGACATAAGGACTGCATGATCCGAAATTTGAAAAGCATTTTACCTTTAGTTACTATGGGGCCTTTAGGAACTCTGGCGTTATTCAAGGTTCTATGATGAATTAAAACAGAGGTGTTCACTGTTTGCTCGCTTGCTCTCTACCAGCTTTTAAATGCTGTATAGGGAACACATTTCTTAGTACTTGTTATTTTCTAACCCTTGGGAAAAAAAAAAAAATCTTGCTCTTTTAAAACTTTTAAAAACTACTCAAATTTGTCACCAAACTATAAATGCCCCTTTCCCTCAATAACTAACTGATCATTAAAAAAAATCCTGTGTACCTAAGTACCTGTACGAACATCACAAAATACACAGAAGTACTTTGTTCCTAAGGCGATGAGGAGAGCCACAATCTTTTCTTCCAAAGGTGAGATTAACTGGTGGGGGTGCTTTGCCTATTGATGGGATAACTGACTGGCAGAAAGCTGAAAAGGGGAGAAAAACAAAATGCTACCAAAAAAAGAGAAGAAAACAGTAAAAAAAGAAGAAACTCTGACACGAAATTAGTTGGCTTTTCTTGCTCTGATATAAAATCTTGGCGCAGCCCTGCCCCTTACCCAAAAAGATCCTAGAGCAAAGCAGATCTGCATCTCACACACACCTTTTTCTCTCGAGAGGACAGAGGAATGGACCACACAGGACAGTGGTTATGCTATATCTCTTAGCTCTCGCTCCTGGCAGGCAGTTAGATGTGATGGAGATAAGGGCAGTACAAGGACTTAGGCAGAGGAAAAGTGCATGAATTGTTCCAACGTTGATGTTCCCCTCTAGAGACAGATGATTTTTTTTCTTTAAATCCCATAATCACTTATATTTTGCAGAACAACAAAAAAACCTTTCTCCTTTTAGCTTCTAATGGACTAATCCTGCAGAAAGGCTTTGCTCTGAATTCATACTTTTCTATAGGGCCACAATCTCTTTTCTAGTGAAAAGGTTAATTCAAAGGTCTTTTGACCACGCCGGGTGGCTGGGAGCGCTCTCGAGGCAGCAGCACAATTGCCAGCGCAGGAGGGGAGTGGCAGCTGCAGTGCCCTCATCTCAGCACCCGTTCCCCGGTACCCTTACAATTTCTGGAGTTGACTACAACTCTGGGAGCCAAGATAAGACACTGATGTAAGGAAGATTGATGCATTGATTGTGCTGCATGAGACCACAGTGTTCAGCTGCTGCCGCTACCTCCTTGCAGGGCTTTTAACATCAGCACCAGTCTCTTAGGATTTGCTAATACAAAGGGGAGGGAGAGGCTGTGGTTTGGGGGGTCTCAAGTGAGATGCCTGACGTACCTGCTATCACCTTTATAGCTCACTCTCGTATAGCACCATTAAAGATGAGCAACACTGGTCCCTTCCACTCCATCTTCTCAATGTACCTTTACTGAGAGAGAAACCAGGAATTTGAATGGGCCAACGAGCTGGCTGTTTTTGCTGCTGCTTTTTTGGCATCATCAGAACAATCCCTTTAAAATCCCAACTTCCCATGAACTTACCCATTCTTATCTGAATTTCGGGTGCAGGGATTCCCGCTGGCCACCCTAATCTCCCGCCTGGGCAAAGGATTCTTTTCATGCTGATGGCACAAAGGACTTTGTGGTGAGTTTTACACAGCATGCGCAAATGAACTGATCTTCTGTTCACAAGCAGGAGGAGAGTTTTCTTTCTTTCTTTTTTAAGTATTCAGTTCATAGCAGTTTGCTCCTTTTACTTACTCAAGCTATCCCAGGGTAGAGAGTGAGTTTCTTGCCAAAAATAGAAGCATATTCTACTCCTAGTGGGGGAAATAACTTCACTGTTCAGAAATAGCACTTCAACATTTGCTCTAGCCATCCAGAACATTTTATTATAGAGAATTATTATGCTACTGATGATAAAAACAATTTATAAGGTGAAATTATGCCCCAGGTTCAAACTTGTCCATGCATAACTGAGCAAAGAGTTTCTTTCCTTAAGGCTCAAGTTGCACAGTTCTTTGCTGCTGAATGGCAGTACCAGCTATCACAGAAAACAAAAGGTAGCTGTCGCTATCTAAGTCACAGATAAACTGAACAAGAGGCATTAAAATTAATCTCTAAAAAGGAACAAGAAGAAAATAAAAAAGGCTTAGTAAATATGTTTTTCTAAAGGAACGGTAGGTATTGCTGATGTCCAAATGGGACTGTGTCTCTTAGGGGATCTCTTAGCCGATCTGATACCTCCTTTGACACTAGAGCAATGGCATTTTCCAATCTCCCATCATCCCCTTCCCGCACAGTGGAGCTGAGTCAGCCTTGAAAGGGGCGCAAGCAAATGTCTGTTGTACAGCTCCAGCAAACCAGCACAACCCCCCTGGGTTCACCACCATCTGCAGCAGGTTCCCACTCTGGGATTCTCAGTGCCAGCCTCTGACCCTTGGGCACCGGTGCAATGACCTTGCCTGGACACAAGCCCCTTGGGGCTGTCACCAGCCACCCAGGGAGCCATCACCTGGCTGCACGTGCCCAGTGACTGCTGTTGACCCAGGGAGAAATACTCAAGCATGAATTTCTTTCTTTCTCTATGATAATAACAGGAGTGACTACACCTCCCAGGCAGCAAACCCAGCACAGACACTTTTTTCTTGCTTTTTTTTTTTTTCACATTGATGTATTGAAACTGAAGCTGAAAGGGGCTGTGGGTTTTCTTTGTTAAAGTGTGTGTGATGAAATCACAGAGGTCTCAGTGGTGAATTCCTCTTTTCAGTTTCCTGACTAAAACTGTCAGTAATTTCTCGGGCTTGGGTGCGATTTGAGCATTTTCTAGGTGAATGATTCCTTCTTTCATTTCATAAGGAAGACACCTGCATAATCAATGCTAAGATGCTAATTGAATGTGGAGTAGACCTTGGATTTTTCACAAAATTATTTCATTTTATATCAATTATTAAAATTGCAGTTTTTAATAGAAAACAGAACATAAAATAGACAAATATATTTGTATTTTCCCTAGTGCTTAACAGCTCCAGATTTTCTTTCCCCTGAAAATGCTGAGAATTGGTTTTTAATTTTAATTTTAAGATCTCAGAACTGCGTAATACTCACAGACTGTCTCAGCATAATACTATAGAACTACACTGCATTTTTCATGTTTTTAAGGGCTTTAGTTACTTTAACAGTAGTATTATCAAGGTTTAATATATAAAGCAAGTAATTACAGGAGCATAGTCACTGCTTCTCACACCAAGAGAAAATAAGCATAGTAATTAAATTCGTGTCTACTGTATATTGCAGCTGTATGTTTCTTCATCTAATCTAATAATCTTACAAGGTTATAATTACTTGTCTTTTAAAGTGCATCTGCGAGCTGGCGTGGTGTGGCAAGCTCAACTAATATTTGTTTCATTGCAATCAGTGCCTTTGCTATCATGTTGGAGTGCAAAGCATAAAGAATCACCGTTGAGGCCAACTGATGACCCTCGGGGGTCTTTGGGTAGGGTTTGGTTTTCAGGAGGAAAGAAGAAGCAGCTCAATTTTTGATGCTATGACAGTATTACTGCATGACTTTGGGCATCCTATTTACTCCAGTTCCCACCTCTTTCTTCTCTAGTTACTCTCACTTTAGTTTCCTTGCTTCTGAGCTGGATAATATAGAGTTTAGGCACTTCTATCCACAGAGCTAGTGAGTTTACCTGGTTTTAAACCATTTTCCCCAGAGCCAGTGCTGGCAGGTCTTCAAGTACGTTATTTAGCTGGATGCTTGACCAAAGTATTGCTAGGGGTATCTGAGAACAGTTCTGCTGACTGCTCGCTTCTTACTCGGAGCTGACTTGGGTTTTGAGTGAATGAGAAAGCCTTGTCAGCCTGATTCTTTCTGCTTCTCAGTGCTGGGGGCTGATACACACTTGGACTTGTGTATCCTCTGGGTACTCAATGCACTTCAGCCGGTTCTGCATTTCAAGTCCACAGGAGGTATCCAAGGTGATTATAAAAAATAGCACTGTTGAAAGCAGCAACAGAAAAAGTGTATCTTATTTTTGTGTGTTGATTATTTCCCATTTACTAATCAGATTTTTTTCCTGTCTTTAGTTATAACATTAATGGTGCTGTGCGTGTGGCTTTATTGCAAGGAGAACCCTTTCTACATGTCTCTTATTTTGCATTATTTGTTACAACAGTGATCAAACAGAACGGTATATTATCTGGTAAAGAAAAAAGCATGTTTAGCATTTGCTGTACATACATTCTCATAGTAGTTTCCTTAGGAAAAAGTTATTGGGCCAGATCTTCCTTTATTCAAGCAGATGATGATGTCTCATACATTTACTAAATCAATAAATCTCAGAGGAGATAGTGTTCTTAATTAAGCATACTAGGGAGAAAGGAGTGGTAGTGAGTATCTTAAAAACAAACAAATCCCTACCTCTGCATTTCAGTCCCAGATTCTCTCTGGATTAGAGTTGCTTAATCTAAACCACTGAAAGCAGTGTAATAGTCCTAAAACAGATATCTAAATCCTTCCTGTTGTCATTGACATACTTCATGTAACTACTGCTATGCAGTTCCCCCCTCCCCCCTTAATTTGGCTCGTTTTGACCTGAGCTCCGTGAAAATGACATGTTTTGTGACTGAAAAAGCAAGTGAATGAGCAGGTGGGGATGCTCAGCCCTTCCAGTAGCCCTGCAAGTATCTGTGTTCTTGCATGGTTGGACTCACACAGAGATGCTGTGGTCATTTCCATCCCAAGCCTGGTGCTCTGCATCAGCAAACTGAAATGCACAGGAACACATAAGGGACAACCAGTACAAAGAACACACTTGAAAATAATTCTACTACTACTGATGAAGCACCTTCAGTACTAATATAACTGGATAGAGGATTTGGTGGTCTAAACAGGGGGCAGATACTGTTTAAGGACAAAGCAATTCGCATTTCTATTATATATTCCGTTACGGACCCTAGAGGTGTGTTCACAACACCTGCCTTAAGGCTGCAGAGCAACAGGCGTGCAGGATGCTTGGCAGCTTTCCTGGCAAACATTTGTTTGCAATCCTCTGGTTTGGCTGTATGATGGGAGCTGCTGTTTCTGTTCTACACTAAGCACAGTAGATTTGCCTTGTCACCAGCATTTTGCGCAGGGAAGCTGTATGTTAAGCTGACTTTTGGCACGGTGTGGAGGAGAACAGCTGTACAGCCAATAATTAACTCTGTAATTGCTTTAACCTAGACCCAAACTAAGGCAAACCTTAGACAGAAACAGAGTGCTGCCAGCACTGTGATTAGCTGTCCGTGTAAGCCAGGAAATGCTAATGAAATAGGTTTAGCGACATCATGAAATAGCTTAGCAGACCTGAACTCCATCATTAGAGGTGCAACAGGACCTTTTAAAAGTAAGATTTCCGAAAGCCAAGTATGAATATTTTCCCTACAAATGTTAGCAAATGCTCCACACTGACTGAAGAAGCCATGAAAGGCACATTCACAGCTGTGTCCCTCCCGGGAGAAGCTGTTGCCTACCCTTTGTGTCTTGGAGCCTGTGGAGAATTCAAACCTCTTCCTTCTATAGCTTCTGTCTAAATGATTCCTTCACGCAGGCTGCTTGGATGTTGCCACTCCCTCAGCCAAGGCTGAACTTTCTGTGGACAGAGACACACCAAGAAAAAAATGCATTTGTTTTAGTATATCTGCTTTTTTTAGATATTTCTGCCAAAGTTGCTTTCCACATGGACTGATGTCAGCAGGAAGTCTGTGCATGGTTTCTGATCCAGCTGCACAAGTGCTTGTCATTGCCATAAATATCACATCCCAGCAATGACACCCACATCCTTTCGCACAGTCCTGAAGATCTAGGCCTCTCATTTAGAAAAGCAATATTTGTGGGGTCATACCTTCCCCGCTCTGAATCCAGACCTGCAACACGGTGTTGTGCTGCAGCCTCCCAGGGGTGCTGGCAGACCATACACATGGGGGGTAGCTGTTGTGGATCGGCTCTGGGAAGGCAGGGAGGGCTTCAGGCGTAGGTAACCAACATAAGCATCCTCTCACACCGCCTGCTCACATTGGGATATTTTCAAATCTTTGAGTGGGATTTTTTAAACTGCGTTATCAGCACAGTGTGAAGAAAACATATGGCAACAGCTCCATGAAATGAGCTGAATGTACAGGTGATGGTGAGCTGAAGATCTTGAGCTCGACTGTGCTGTCCAAATGAGTGCTATTGCCTTAGCTATGCCAGTTTTCTTATGAGAGTCTTTAAATATCTGCATAAATAAAATACCTAACACATATTCTCAATGCCTTTGGGTATCCACCTTGGATTTTAATTTTCTGCCTCATAGAAAATGCTGTTTGTGTATTACACCAGTGAAATACCTTCAAAATACCTTTGCATTATACACAAAAAGGAAACCATATAGCAGAACAGAGCAAACTGTCAGTAACCGCAATACCAACTGTACAGCCTTTCATTGCAGTGCTACTTGCCAGTAACGATGCCTTGCATGTATAATCACTAGTTTCTAAATGTATTACTGGCTTTCAGAGGGAATTACTACAGAAATGATCCACAACATTTTTACTCTATTTAATTTGTAAAAGTACTGCAAGCTTTGCCCCTTCTTCTTTGCTGTGAAATCAGAAGAAACTGCTGGTCTGCCACTGAAAAAAATGAAGGCACTCATACTCTGAATCTGAACACTAGAATTTGTGATGACACCTTCAACAGACTCATTAAAGTGCTGTTTCTGGACAAGTGCTGGGCATGAAAAAATAAATTATGTATGTCATATGTATTTTGTATATCTAAAAAAGTAAAGATTATCTGCAAGTAATTATATGTACGTATCTGCAGTCCCTCACCATTGCTCACTGGCAGCCAGGTGCACAGGGCTGGCATTTACGTGGCTGCTGGCTACTGTGGAAAGGATAGAGGCAAATGTGGAACAGTGGATGCATGAAGAGATGATGAAAAATTTCTGCTTACAGTGAGAAGGTGGCATATTTGTTATGGCTGGCTGCCCTGTAAGCCAGTCTGTCCTTGGCAAGAATCAAGAAAGCTTAGCAAACATCCATTACCTTTTAATTTAAAGTCTATTTAGTGCACTTCAAATACATAAGTTTATAAAACCAGGGGCTTGTCCTCTCTTGACCAGTTAAATGCGTATTATTGATGTATTTAAAGGAATTTAAAATATTGTAAACAAAGAGACGGTTCCATCTCTAAAAGCATCAGTCTAAATGGGGGGCAAGTTTCAGTTTCATTGATGCCCTTCCCCAGTCAGTAGTATACATGAGCACGGATTCTGTCTTTACATGCTATAATCTGAGAAGTGTTGTTAATTCATTATCCGGTGGACTAATGAACAACAGACATTTAGTTCTTATTCATTTCTACTTCATACTTATGCTATGCTTCCCAGAAGTAAAACACTTTATTCCAGACTAGAGTTCTGTAATTTATTACCTTTTTTTCTTCTTTCTGATGACCACAACTATTTTTCATAAGCAGCCCCATTTCTTTAGTTTGTGCCAGCTATGGAGAAAGGATAATGGGGAGAAAATAAATCACAAATATGACAATGGTAGTAGCTGGCGTGAATGTCCTTTTCCGATGTACTGCATTTAGCTCTTCAATTTTTTGCAAAGTGCAGTCGTAATGCTTCATTAGAACAGGCCACGAGAAAATTGACTAGACTCAGCTGAACTCAGTGCTCTGGATGCCCCCAGGGATGGGTTGGAGGAGGGGGTGCCCGGGAGCGGACACGCACTTTCACCACTGACATCCAGGGCTACACTGCAAGGGCCAGGCATGGCTCCTCTCTGCTGCCTTGCTGTCACCACTGAAGAGGCTGAGTATGGTCAACAGCCTTCTCTATAATGCCTTTTTACCCAATGAAGGCTGTTAACAAAGTTAATAATGTGGTCGCTCACTGCAAGCAAGCTTAAAATTCAGCACTGGAGATTCGTTGACACAATTAATTTTATTTTCGCATTTCTGTAAGAAACTGTATGAGCAATATTTTTGTAACGCTGAATTTTACCTATTCTGTAGTGCTTCACAGTTGTTTTTTATCAAAATGTATGATCTAGACTGAATGAATGTTTGTGTTTACTTTGCATTCCCTATTGACTACTTTTAGAATAGCTCATTTAAAATAAATCAGTAAAAATGAAATCTCATTAATGAAATAGAGAAAATAGGACATGCTCATACTGAGATCCACATCCGCTTGCATGAAGAAGAAAAAAAATCTAGTTACAGTTTTGCACAAACCCAAGTCCTGACAGATTTTAGTTTCGGTTTTGACTCACCTCAGTAATACTGACACAGAAGGCAGAGCCTAAATCACATCCTTGAAACATCTGGGTTTCACCAGTTCAAAGAGAGGAATGAGGATCCAATCCTGCGAGATTTTCTCCAGGAAGATTCCCATCACATCTACGAGAGAATTAAGCTAAACAAGTCAGTGGCATAGCTAACATTTTTATTGTTTTTTTTTCTAAGGAAAGCTGTAGGCAGATGTCTATAAATCCTGTTCAGGTTTAATCTAGTTGGCCACTGGATGTCACTGATGGCCTCAGAAATACAATAATAATATGTAAAGCCCCCTATGAACAGGTGTTAAAAGAAAACCCTGTACATCACCTATACATTTGGAGGGGAGCTTGACAGTGTCTCATTGGCTCTGGAAGATGTTGGGGCTTTAAGTCCCCAGTGCAAAAGTGTGCAATACTTTCTTGCTATCGTAAATGAAAATAGTATCTTTATATAGTAATGGAACAAAATACCTACCATTTCCATAAACTGATCCAGATCCTTGTTATGATCACAGATAGCCAGAATAGTGAGAGAGGAATTGTATCTGAAACTCACCCTGATCAAAGTCACACATTCTGAAGAATTTAAAAGACATAAAAGATTTTTTTTCATTTAGTTCTTTTCTTCCCTCCTTGCACAGTCCCCCTTTATCTCTGGACCTGCCAATCTTTCAAAAAGAAGGATCACATTTGAGTGATTCCTGAACCAGCCTGAAGTAGGAAGTACCAAAGGTCTGATTTTGTTGTCTCAGAGTCTGGGTAACTCAGAAAATCCTCTGGCATTTTGGGTTTTTGCCCACCCTGAAAGGAACTCCTGCATTTGGGGAGATTCGCTAGTTGTCACTACCTTGATCTAATGTACCCTAAAATTACATGAAAGAAAACGACCTCTGTCTTAGTAGGTGAAAATATGTTAGTGTCTAATGTCTTAGTCCTCCAGTGAAGGAGAAGAAACTCCCCACTAAATGAAGCTCAGACTTATGCTCTGTAGAGTGGTTTCACCAGTGCTAAACATCTGCTGGGCCTGTTAGGAACTAAAACACATTTCTGGAAATAGCAAATATGATTGTTATTTCCTGACATTTTCTTGGGATGAAAGTTGAATGAGGTTGCATGAGACTGAGAGCTGAGTTACTGCTGTTGGAGTGCGTCAGCAAAAAGAAGTGACAACTGCTAATGGTGACTACGCGAAAAACATCCTCATTAAACATTCAAACACATACAGTGTCGGCCAAGTAATTTACAGAAGACAAAGCAGCCATAGGCTGTGCTGAGTTCCTAGAAATACTAGGAAGACAAGGGTCCTGAATGCATGCTGAAGCCAAAAATCCAGGGGTTAATTTTCATTCTAAGCTCACATTTAGAAAAACATGAAACAGATGGTCATATCAAAATCTGGTGTTTTTCTGTAAAAGCCAAACATGAAAAAGAAGTGAAGTTAAAGCATGCATGTTAATAGCTCCTTTCAAATAGTTTAGTCTTTTTCAAATGCATAGATGTTCAGAAAAACTCAGTCTAAGCAATTCTGGGTAACATAAAAAAAGTCTCTGCTGGCTTAAGCTAACGGAGTTACTGCTTTATCTCAACAGGAAAGAAGTTTTCTCTTGGGGTCTTCTGTCTCACCATCAAATTCTTGTGCTAAATTAACTTCTTAATCAGCACGTACGTGTGTCTGTATGTATAAGGATAACATGTGGCAAACAGGCAACCTGCACAGGGAGATACTGACCATGACAATGCCGCTCACGGAAAGAAGTGAAGAGTAGTTAGAACAGTCCTTTGCCAGGTCCCTCTATGATGGAAACTCAGACATGACACCATAAATGAGAAATGCAGCATAAATAATACAGAATCAAAAATGTATTGTACTCAGCATTTTTCCAGCAATTTGTTGTATTAATACCTTGGTCATTTGACACGTGGGGCAGCCCCTGGATCATTATAGGCTCTGCAGCTGCTGCGTTCACCATAGCTCACCAGACTTGGGATGCAGCTCCGGTGGCTGCGTGTGTGGGTCCTTGACTGTATGTCAAGCTGACTTCCAGATGGATGCTGTAGAAGATTGGAACTGCTTCTGGTTTTGTAGAGACATTATGCAAGCTTAAAGGAGAAAATGACTGCAGTGTGGACGTTTGCTAAGCCTAGGGAAAGAAGCCGGCGAGCGACAAAGCGGCACGACCTGTGGACACAGGGGTTGGGAAAACTACAATAGCCAGGCAAGGAGGAAGGAGAAGAGACAGGTAGTCTTTGGAAGGACTAGGTTGACTTTGAGAGCTGCTGTAAATTGATGTTGATAACACAGGAATACAGCACATCTCACTTATTTTGCTATGAAACTTGAGACTAAAGGTAGTAACTGAATAGGTATTTATAAAGTGGGTTTTCTCTATTGAAGAAAAAAGAAAAAACAGCTGGCACTCTTTCACACCATCTAATACTCCTTTATTTAAGAGACCTATTAGTCTTATGGCAGAATGCAATTCTGGCCAAAGACAGCTGAGCTTGCTCTGAAGCTGAGTGCCAGAAATGCGGCAACCGTTTTGGAATAGCCCTCAGCCTGGCCAGAGCACCTCAGTACATCCTTGCATTTTCTTCCATATGAGCATCCTAATCTCCTGGATCAAGTACTAAGCCAGAGCCTTAATCTAAATAAAACGACTACTAATGATGATGATAATGATGATGATAATAGTAATAATAAGCAGGTTATGGATCCCAGTCCTGGGCTTAGGCCAGACTTCCAGACCAAACTACAATATCAGTCAGAGTATTATGCTTTATTGTGTCAGCAAAAGTCTGTGCTATGGACTTAGTTTTGACAAAATTGTATATTCACTAGGGTAGCTTATTTCACCCATATTACGCAGCAAAAGTTCAGTCTTGCCAAAATAAACATGTCTGTGCCAAGCACTGGGAAAAGGCTTCACTAGGAAAGCACTCTACTGTGTCCCAGGTTTAGGCATAGAGAAACTGGGAGACCTCGCCCTAGCCCAGATAAGACTACAAGGCGTAAGGTCAGCCAGTGAGAGACTGGGAAACGTCCCAACTCCTAACGTTGCTGTCTCCTTGCCTCAGTAGCAATGAGGTGTTGGCAACTCAAGACAAGCTGCCTCATGCAGAGGAGCTACAGGCCAAGGGAAGCTAACTATTTCTGTCTTGTTTAATTTGACCACTTAAACAGTTAATCCCTTTGCAATGTCATTTTTTGGCATAGATACCACATCTGTCTATTTCTGAAAAGATCTTTTTACTAATGCAGCTTTTTAATATATGAAAGAGTTTGCATCAGATTACAGTGCCTTAGCAGTAGCTGACCAGTATCTGTAGGCATGCATAGAGACAGACACACGGACATAGGCATCCACACACGTACATTACCTCCAAGCATCTCTGCTCTGTGCCATTTCCTAGTTCTTCTCCGAGGTGCCCGGTTTTCTCTCTTTGCTCCACACCAGAAACAAAGCAAGCATGGCCCAGCCCAGCTGTGCTCCTGTGGGCTGAGGTGTTATGTACAAAATCCAGGGTGTAACAGATTATCTTTAATATTTTTTTCACTGTGCTTTTATTACCTTGTTTCACTGACCGTGTTGCTCTCTTATTCAAGCGTGTTTGACCTAGGTTCTGCTTTGCTTTAAACCCGCTCTTCCTTGCAAATAGCGGACATACTGGAGAAAGACCAGTAAAGGGCTACAAAGATGATTAAGGAACTGAAACACCTTGCACATGAGGGAAGGCTGAGGGAGCTGGGACTTTTTAGAATAGAAGGCTCAGTGGAGACCTCATCAACGTAGTCGTGCATAAATACCTGAAGGGAGATCGTAAATAAGACAAAGCCAAACTCTTTTCAGTGGTGCCCAGTAACAGAACCAGGGGCAATGGGCACAAACTGAAGCACAAGAGGATCCACCTGAACATCAGGAACTGCTGTTTTACTGTGATGTTCACCTAGCACCGGCACAGGTTGCCCAGAGAGGTTGTGAGAGTCTCCATCCTCGGAGGAGTTCAAAAGCCGTCTAGACAGGTTCCTGGGGAAGTGGCACTGCTCGAGCCGAGGGATTGGACCATAAGACCTGTAGAGCTCCCTTCCAAACTCAACTGTTCTGTTAATCAGTGAAGCAGGATCATAGACTAGTACTTGTGTTCTGTTCATCTTACTTTGTAAGAAGTTTGGGACAACTGCAGGGCACACTGAAATAATTTAAACTTCTGCAGTAACAGTCACTGGAATAGAAAAACTACTTTCCTAATTAATATCAACATGCACAATCCTGATGCTGAAGAGGCAGCATCTGTAACTAAAGAAACAGACAAGAATAGCAGTGGACTTCTCTTCCATGATACTTCTATTTATCCCTGCATGAAAGTGATGAAATGTCAGCTGTTTTTGCACGTGTGAAAAGATCTTGCACAGAGGACACGTGTCTAAGAATGTGCATGTGGTGTTTTTACAGTAAAAATAATGTCGGTTTGCAATACCTAGGTATATAGTATTTTTACTAGAGCTGTGAGATTTAAAAAAAAACAGCTAAGAAGATATACATGTGTATGCCTTTTTTATTTCATCTTTTCTAAAGAATTTAATTTAATTTTAATCCATTCAGAAGTAAGGACAGAAAAAGAGAGAGAAATGGAGAAGGGTGTAGACAAAGAGGGGAATGAAAACTGAGTGTAATTTAAATACAAAACCATTTTCGCCTACACCTTAGAGTTATTGTGAAAAGGCTTCTCTTTCCAATAAACTGATTTTTTTTTAAGTACATACGAGTAGTGTGCCATGGGAAGGTTATGGTGTAACTGAGTAGCTAGAGTTGGCTGAAAAGACATTTAATTTCAAGCTTGCCAGATACCCTTCTGGTAACAATATTAAGGTTTTTATGTACTGTGGGGTATATCTTGTTCCCTGGTTCAAATTTGGTTGCATTCTTTTTGTGGAATGCATTCTGTGGCAACTGAGACATGTTATTCTCTGGCTATGTTTTGTGAAAGTAAAAGAAGTAGGCAAGGAAGATGTCTTGAGATAAAAATTGAATGGAGATACTGGGTTTTATACAACAAATCTGCATGGTAGAAAAAAGCAAACTGTTATTAAATTGTCATTAAACTGACAGTAGTCAATTTACTTTCTAAAAGAATGCATGTAAAGGTTTAATTCCATTTCATGTCCCCACCTCTAATGCCATCCTATTTAAGCATTTGCATGTACCTTTTAAACCAGGTACATTTGATATGTCATTCACTAGTCTGTGTCGATTCATTGTTGGGGTCTAGTAATTAAAAGATAAATTCTTTACAGATTGATTCAGTTACTCAGCTCTGGGCTTGTTAATTTGTTAGCTGTGTATTCTGATTCCGTGACTTAATGGTTTCTATTAAACACTGAATAAAACCCCTTGAGGGTAGCCAGCTAGAAATGCATGACTTATTCAGTGTGAGGTATCTGCAGATGATTGATTAAAAAAACCTTAGCAGTTTTGGGCTGAGGAAGAGTTTTAAAATAGTTTCATCTCTGAACATACAGTTGCAAAAACATTGCATTGTTTTAGATGTCAGTGAAAATGTTTGTATGAGAAACTAACTTTGTCTTTACTCCACATTTGTTTCATAAATTAGAAAAAAAGATCTAAGGTGAACGTTCAGCTCATCTGGTTTGTAACAGAAACCATGACTATGGTGGACAGGGTACAAAGATGAGCTCATTCAAAAATTCTTCTGAAACAGCAATTTATCATCTAGGTAATTTTAAAGGTTCCTCATGTCATTTCAAGGGTGGCAGAAGCAAGCTTTTTAAAAAATATTCTTTGTGGTACCCTAGTAAGCTTATATTTAAAATGAAGATTTCACTACTGACATAATTCCCATCTTGTAAATATTGGATAAAATTTTTCAGTATAAAAATCTGTACTGAAATGGGTCATTGTCAAGAAGATGGTCTCTTCTTCCACTAAACAAGTATGACTTCCAGTATCATTAGCAATTGTTCCTGAGAAGATTCTGGTTTGGATTATATTATATATACAATGGGAATTTATTTGAGGTTCACCAAGTTTACTAGTTCCATTCCCATGAGCTAGCAGACGGTAGATCAAGTGCTTAACAGTCAAGTATTCCCATGGCAAATATCCACCAATGTCCCTTTCATCTGATGCAATGGCATAGCGCCCATTCTTCTGCTTCATCATTCTCTTTCAGCGCGCACAGTGTTCCAGGAAAGGGCCACATCGTGTATTAGACTGTGCGGGAGACATTAAGTCTAATCTTTAAAACCTTATGGTTCTCTTTTGCTTTTTTGCTGACCACTGGAAACAATTACAGCACAGACAGCACATGAGACCATCTGACAGCTTCTTCAGCCCATTTGCACTCAATCACTTGGTGAGTCTTTAGGTTTTGGTTTATTATAATCATAGTCCAAAGCCTATGCTTGCATGAATAACCTGAAAATGAGCAAGGACCAGGCAACTGATGGCCAAGGTGACTGTCGTTAGATATCTATCAAATGGCTAAAATAGACTTTTAAGAAGACATTTTCTTATATCTTTCATTATGATGGGCAATATATTAATAGCCATTGATACCCATTTATCTGCATTTTTTGTTCTTGCCATTGCTGAACATTTACAGCCTTCATGCTGATCACAGCAATCACATCTCTATAAGCATAACTAGTAAAGTTTACTTGCTACTGAGAAACCTTTTCATAACCGTGGCTTTCACCTAACCTTCCAAAACAAGATTTGGGAATCCATAGAGAGCAGGAAAATAGATGGAGTTGGTGACTTTATACACAGTACTCCCAAGAGGCACCCTACCTTTCATTCTAGAGAAGCAGAGTCTCTGTAGAAGGTTCCTTCATCAGGGCACAGGAGTTTGATTCGAGAAGGTACAAATGCCCCAAGGAGGGATGATCTGTTGAGAGAATTCAGGAGCTTCTGAAGGACAGTATGATAATGAAAGCCTAGAAGTTGTGGAAGTGAAAGGGATGACAACTGAAAAGAATAAAAGAAGATTAAGAAACCCCAGTTAGTTAGGAAACCAAACCTGGTGCAGAGACTACCGATTTGCAAGCATTTCCTTGCAGGAAAAGGAAAAAAATATAAATGATGAATTAGGAAGAAGGCTTTTACTTTCCAGATTGGTCCCAAATCCTGACTAGAAACTAGATATTTTTGGAGATTCTCCCACCTACAAGCTACTCAAACTGTGACCAAAAAGTGTGCTGCTGTTGGTAGAGCTCTGGAACAAAGCTTGTGAGGCCTGGATAATTTTAGATCTATGCCGTTAGCTGGTGAAATTATTTTCAATGGAAATTAGAAAAATCCCAAATCTTCAGGTCTTCAGCAACATGTTTCTTCGTTTTTCTCAGTTATAAAAGAGTAAGAAACTATAGCAGCATGTTAATTGGTGAACAAAGCACCAAAACTAATGAAGACAAAGATGGAGCTAACTAAATTTTTAAAGCTGAGCATAGAGTGAGCAGATATTATAATTCTGCCTAAAATGAGATGTAGGCAAGACTCATGTCTAACGGCTTCCCTAAGTCACAATCTGTAAGTGGTCCTAAATTTTAGAGTAATGGTTCCTGTGTCCTGGGACTATTTTCCATCTTGTGAGACTGGCAAGATGACATCAAGTGAGACTGGCCATGCAATAGCTAAACAGGGCTAAAGCCAAACAGAAGTCTCCAAACTTATTAACAGGCACAGTTAAAAATGTACTTATACGGTGCCTTTCAAAGGTTTGCCCTCTTTATTTTTTAAGAAACAACCTAAAATGCTGCTATTTTCTGAGACTTTTGCAAATGCATTTGTTCTATAGTGGCATGAAATTCAAAGGAAACTCAGATGTTCAGCAGACATTATTATTGATGGCTCTGCTTTAGGCTTTGACCCCATATATATTTCATGCAATAGCTCTGTTGCACTCTAATTGACATATAAAAAGCCAAAAGCAAAGAAACATTTAAACCTCTGAATTTCTTAAATTATAAAAAAATATTGGATTTCATTGGAACTTTTTGTTCAAAGGTAGTTTGGTTTTCATGTTCCCTGAATCAAAGAAAACATTTTTGGATGTATTTTTTAAAAATTAGTTTAATTGGACTATATTCCATATCTTTGATCTGATGTGCCTGTGTCTGCTTTCTTGAAATACCTCATATATAGAGGTCTTTTGATGCTCTGAAAATTTTACTTGAAATAACAAACATATACCACTAAATTAATGTGAAATCCTGTTCTCTTTGAGCATGGACATTGAATGAGACAAAGAAAAGGTCTGGTAAGTTTGTAAGCAGTATTTCCAGAAGGACTCAGTAGACCAGTACCTTGCTATACCCTGCCCAAGACTGTCCTCAGAGGAGAGATGAAGGATTGATGTGGCTTTTTCAAGGTTTCTTTTTCTTTTAAAGAGGTCATCTTGTCAAAATATGACTGCAATAAATTATCATGAGTAGGCGTGCATGTATTCTGTTTCTATCATACAAATATCTGAATAGGGACTGCTGTTAGTAGGAAAAAAAAAGTAGTTATTTAGCCAATGAATTTGTGTGCTGTTTATAATTATACACTGTAGTTCTACAAGAATAAATTATGAAAGTGGAGGTTACCATCATGCAAAAATAAAAGCCTACTAAGCATCAAGTATATAGCAATCATTATTTTGCAATAAATGACAGATTAAGAAAGACTCAAGTCTCTTATTGGTCTTCAACAAATCACAGATTGTTCCTGCTTAAGTATGTGCTGCCAGGAACGGTGTTGGCATAGTACGGTGTTTGGGCTGTATGTTCATACTCCATTAGGGTCTTTGGCAAAAGCGCAGGCACAGATAAATTGGCTTATTTGTAGATCCACCTCAATTTGTTGCCCTGCCAAAAGAATCCTTACTGACTGGTGATGTAGGCATTGTAAATTAAAAAGTGTAAGCAAAGAAAACTGGGCTGTATAAGGGTAGATTGGAAGACTAATCCAGCCTTAAGCGTAATAATGCTTTGCTCCGTGGGAAGTCCTACTCGTTTCGTTGGGGTGGAGTGAAGTGTCAGTCAAATTTGCTATAACAAAATTAAACCCATATGCTATATTAATTAATTTCCTTCTCATTTTAAATCAGCGACACGGCTGTAGTAGACCTGTCCCACACGTGTCATGAACCAGCTGCTGATAGACCCCTTTACTCTCAAGTTTAGCCTGAGACCTGTAGGCTCCAGCTCTGCCCCTTCCACAAATCCCAGCACACACCCAGGCCACATCTCCTGGCTCTAAAAATGAGGACTCTCGGTGGCACTACCAAAGGTTTTGGGGACAGTGCTCCTCTTGCACATTGCCCAATATCTTTGGCATGCTTTTTTTCCACATCTCCAGTCAGTACATGGCACAACTATTTTATATAGTTAGATAACACAAGATATGTATGGAGCAAGGCAAAATCAGAAGTCAGTTGGATGTATTTTCTTCCTATTATTACTTTATTTCTCTTGGAAATTCCTTGGGTTTGGGCAGCCAAGATGCTGCTCCTTTTCTGTTCCTTGCAAAGCTGTTCCTTCAGAGCCTGGCATTAGGCCTACCTCCGAGGCTTTGGCTTATGCCGCAATTTTGGCCTCCTGTCACACTGAGCTCTCTTTTTCTCTTCCTTTTTCAGCTTTTGTTGTTGTTTGTTTGGTTGGTTTTTTTAAAGGTGGTGAGAGATTCACTCCTTTTGAATCACCTCAGCCCTTCAGTGAAAGGGTCAAAACTTCCCCTTTTGCACCATCTCCCTTTGCTCCTTTGCCTCCTGTCACTTTCTTTCCACCTTTCTGCTCTTTCGGAGTTCAGAGAGGGAAAAAAACAAGGTTTTGTCCTAACTGGAGCAATGTCTTTTGCAAGGAAATTCTCTTCAAACGGATGATTAGCAAAGTTGAATGGCCCTCTAGTATTAATACTATGCCAAGCATCAGAATTTATTCTGTCACCACCTTCAAGTTTTGAATTCAAAGTAAAAACAAATACAAATGAGACGCTAAAAATGTCCCAGTCTGAGTGGACTATTTGATCTGCCATAAATACAGTGTGAAACAGAATGCTTAAATTGTACTTGGAAAGACACCCTGAATCATTGGGCATATGATGCTTTTAAGCCCTGTGAATCTTTTGACCCGCATCTTTTCTACATTACTACTTTATTTCCACTGGAGTATGGCAGTGGGATAACGTATTTTACTAAGGAGGCATCTTAACAGAAAACATAACCGCGTTTACATGGGATTTCCCGTAACTATTCAGACATTCCTTGGCTAATAAACTTATTTACCACAAGTGGTAATGTGCAGGTGTGTGTTCTTAAACAAGCAAACATCAGTTTTAAATGGGTTACACAAATTCTGTGACTACAAGAGGAATCTCGCATACTGTGAGCTTTCATATTGCTTTCTTTTCTTGTTGTGTATATCTCCATGAGTGGAAAGAAATTTAATTAAAATAATAAAGAGGTGTTTCAATAAAGGAAACTCTCATACCAGTGGCTGTCTTCCCACCTTATTTCACCTGAGATAAAATGTTCCCCAAGAAGACAATCTGATATATACCAAGCCTTATGGATGGTTGTTTGCCTACTGCACCCAAACTAGATTTTTCATTTGTACTTCCTTCTGTTTGGATTTTTAAAAAGAGGTCGGCGGCTTTTGATATCTATTTTTGGATGCCATCTGACTGGGACGAAACACAAGCTGTAAATTTACCTGGCCAAAATATCACAGTATCATAAGGTTGGAAAAGACCTTTGAGATCATCAAGTCCAACCTATGACCCAACACCTACGCCTACTCCTACTTGTCAACTACACCATGGCACTAAATATCATACCATGAGAAATCCAGTGATGACAGCTAATGCATAGGAGAGACCATACTGCACCAAGGATGCTGTTGAGTGGGTAACAGGTTTCCAGAGCTCTACCCTTCTCCTTTTGTTGGTTCAGTACTTCTGTCCCAGCCATACATGCTGCAATGTCATGTATCAGTAACGGTTTTCCCTGCGACTCAGTTCCCAAGGCAGCTCAGGTTTATAAAGCCTTAAGCAGTCTCTTCATCAAATTGAACAAAACTTGGGATCCCTTGGGTGAGTCCAGACCAACTCACATGGCCCCACACCCATTACCTCCTCTGAATCTGTGAAAAGCCGTGCTAGATGTGTGCCAGAGGAAATGTTGTGGCTGTGTATTCTCTTTCTAACATGTCACAGAACTAACACGTTTTGCCCACGTACAGCGCTCATCTCCACACCCTCATTTCAGCAAAAGCCATGTGAGCAAAGATGTGAGGTCAGGAAGAACCCACCTTACACTGAAGCAAGGTGGGGCTCCCCGCAGGTCCCAGGCCAAACTGCTTTTGTGGTCCTCACTCCCAAGGTGATTCCCTGATGTGCAGCTCAGCATCTTCCTCTTGTAATTCCATTTTCCATTTGAGAACATGCAAGAACCTGGGTGCGTGAAAGTCAACAGGAAAGAAACGGATAAACTTATCACAGAGGGTAGCGAACGATTGCAGGCGTAGGTTTGCTTTCAAGCCCCACGCTCTGTCACAGCTTGGCATTCTTTAATCACCAGTGGGAGATCTGACAAATGTTAAAGGAAAACACGGGATAGGTTTTAAATGCTTGTGAGAGATTTCAGTTCTCTGGAACCTGTTTATCTAAACCAAAGCAAACATTATCTTCAGTGACTTGTGCTTGCGACTTATTTCCCATACACACTACAGATTAGTAAAGCATGGTTTTGGTTTTGTTGACATTTAATAAAAGCTAAACACTCCAAAGGAAAATAAATAGCTTTTGTTCTATAGCCATAGCTGAAACTCCTTTTGGTTGGAATCTTAGCTGGGTGCTCCTAGAATTTATATTCAATTAGAATCAAACACAGCCAAGAAAATGTAAATCAAGAAGTAGTTTTGTATCTGTATATGGAGACCATCATTCTATCATATTCTCATGTGCATTATGAGAAAATATATTCCTATTAATTTTAGTTCTATTAAAGTCTTAAGGAAACCTGGCAAAAATATAGATTTGTATGAGTAATCAGAACAGTCATTTGGAGTTTTAGAAAATGAATCATTGACTTAATCCATATGTTTTAGCTTGGATCTCTGAAACGTACCATGCTTGTTCTGAGACGAAAATAGAGCGGTTTTAGGAAAGTCAACTGGAAAAAAATACAGCTATGTTAAACTTCAAAATATCTGATAGTCAAATATGAAACAAAATATGTTCTGTTTATTAGCAACACTTGAAAGAAAAGGTACTTATTGTGAGGTTATGCTAATGTGGGATTTTATTTTGAACTTCATAAAATATAATAAAACCCATTGGATCTAATTATACAAAATTATTGACTGGAGAATATCTATGTATTGGCATCACTATTCTACATCTATTTGCATTCAGCATTGTAAGGTTTTAAAAAAATTACACCTAATAAAGCTGTAATACTCATTAGCACGTCCTTCCACAGCTTACAAGTCTGGCCAAACAGAAGTGTTAAAACACATTTTTACCTAAGAGCATTCGAGCCGATCACTTAAATGGCATTAGGAAGCATCAGAAAAGGAATGAAAATATTGTAAAGTATGAATTAAAAATGTAAGTGGTTTTGAGCATTTAGTATAGGAATATATGCATACACGGACACACATATATAATTTTTTCCTATTTAGTGTTAATTTTGGAAACACCAAGTAGATAATGTCTTCACATTTATGTGATTTATAGGATTCTTTTGCCAAATAATTTCAAAGTATATATATTGAGCTGAAAATATATTTTCCAATATATTTGAACTACAGAGTTCGCAATGCTTCTTCTTGCTTTAACAAAACTTGAAAACTTATCTCAGATTTATGCTATTTTAATAATAAGTTTTTTCATTTCCATTTTCCCGTGATCTGCTGCAAACAACCAAATCCACTTACTGCTGGTAAAATAGGCTCACTGTTACACGAAAGGACAGTGCTGGTAGTGAATTGGGTATGAAAGGTTTGTTCTAATAATAAGAAAACCTTTTTCTCAGAACCATTTTTTCTACTGTCTCATAGTGATGGAATAGATCAAACATTGTCTTAAACACAGTAGTTCTATCCTTCAGCAACAAAATGCTGCTTTATATAAAGTAGAACCAAAAAGAAAACAAGTCTGTTGTTCAAAAGTCTCTCTGAAAACGATTTGGCTTCTTCTCTCACCTCTGTGTACAATGAACTCAAAATCTGTGCCCTATAGCTTTGTAACTCTGTACACGTAGACTTGCCCACACATCTTCCCACCAGCAGACACTGAAGTTCTAGGCTAACATCAGATCCACAGTGCTAGTACACATTTCCCTGGGATTTGGAAAGAGCCTTTAAATAGATTTTTTTATTGGTTTTTAAGAACGAGGTTATTTTGTGTTAATAATGGGCATACATTAGGTTTTAGATAATTGCTTTATGTAACTTAAAATTTTGCCTTTCAGCTAAATAAACACTGTATGTGTTCACAGGTGTATTGTCCTCAAGGGCATTCGGCTTTTCAGGGTGGCAGCTGCTGCCAAGGTGTTGCTGATGCAGCTCTGTGTATAATTTATTGGAAACAGGTGCTGGCTTATGATGAAGATAGACAGGAAACTAAAGCAGACAACGTGTTTAACCAACATTTTAAAAGTTCAGGCTCAGAAAGACAATGTGTCTGAGATGCTCGGTTGATGTTGCCAGCATCTTAGCGAGAGTTTACAAGCTCCCAGCAAACACCATAAGGAACAGATTGCCCAGGAACTGCAGGAATCGCATTCTAATGAGCATTGCACGCTATGGCGCCAGCGCTCATCGATTAACCAAGTGCTGTCATTTGTAACTAACAAAAGTTATAGAATGTATTCCTGGGCTGATGTTAGGAATGGCTTTGAATGAGGTTAACATTTAGGAGAACTCTCAGGCTGAGGGATGCTATGTGGTACGTAGCGTTGTTACGTGCCGTGCACAGAGAGACATTTGTACATTTGCAGGATTCTACCATTTTCCTACCATATTTTGCTGTGTGAGGATGGGTAAGCACCAATGTATAAAAGCAAAAGTGTAAATCTGATTCAGATTTACAGAAGGACGCTCTGGAGGAGAGTTCCTTCGCCACCAGTAACTGACGTAACGCATACAGGAGATGAGTGGGCTACTGTGTAATAGGGGCTGCTCTGCAACCCATCCAGCACAGCAAGTGAGCAACAGAGTAGAGACCTGACCCAGGGCACGTGGGAATAGGTGGAAAGCCTTCTTTTGACCTCAGTGGGCTTTGGATTGGATCCCATGAGAATAAAAATGAACGTTATTTTTTGTGGCCAAGTTAAACTATTACACTTACTTAAACTTTGTTTTTTCCTTCCCTCATCTTGCTTCCCTTTGCTTTTATTGTAGTTTGAAACAACTTTTATTTTTAATAAGAAACTTTCAATAGGAGTTCATGAGGATGTTTATTCATGGACAGCAGTTTGCATATTTTAGCAAGTAATCTCCAGTTTAATCTCTAGTCTCTATAAAATACACATGTAGTAAATATGCATACTAAATATTTTTAAAAGAAGTTGTTAAAGTGTGCGCACAGTTCTTAAACCTCAAACCTTAAATATCTCAATGATTTACATTTAAAAAAATACCCAAAGGCATTAGACCACATTATGGACTAATAGCCTGCCAAATTTCTTTTTTTAAAAAAATGTTTGAGTTACAATATATGAGTGTAAAAACGCAACTGAAACAACAAAATTTGGTCAAAAAATATTGACCCCAGGCTGAGACCCTGTATGCCAAAAATGCTGACAAAACTTTATACCAACCCTAGCAGGCATGTCATGTTTAATATTAGCAGTATATGGAAAAAACTTTGGCAATTTAATGTTTGTATTAATTTGAAAAACTTCTATGCAATGAGTATAAGATTTTACATTACCATTCCTAATTTATACCAGCCTTCTTTTTCTTTCTCAAAAGGTAAATGATCTACAGTAGTAGGGAGAGGCAGGCATGGAGAGAAATCCCCCGAACATATAAACCAATGAAGCCATTTGCCGTACCGCACGCAAACCCGCATACCTGACTTGGAGTGGTCACCCCTTCCATCTGATGGATAATTCCATTTTCATGCCATTTTCACTTCTGGATCATTTTTTCACATAAATTTTTCACAGGAAAGCAAATAACTGAAATAAAAATAAATCCTTTTAAAGAAATATACGTCGAAAATCTTTATTTATATTGAAACTTCTTCAAATAAATATTCCGTTAACAAACTTGTCTAAGGAATGATAATGTGTCATACCCTACCAAGTGATGAAATACAACGCCACAAAACAAGTGGAAAAATTTGATGATTGATTATTAGACTCCCTAAGCAAATAAATGTGCCCTAGTTAATGATAGCTCTTTGTGATAGGAGTTTCACTGCATCAATGCTCCACAAGGAAATAAACGAGTGGCAGGAATCAACCAACTCTCTAACATAATGCTTTGCAGTTTATAAGTCTACTCTCTACCAATATTATTCTGAAAGACGTGGTGTTTCACACTCACACATTGTTATATCTCAGTGATTAAACTGTGATAACCAAGCTGCGAGTACAGCAGGAGACAAGGAGATTTGCCCTCCTAAGTTGTGCTGCAGTCGTGCCTTCTGTAGGCAGTAGGAAGGAACTGTGATGGAACTGTGTGTCTTGAACAAGTTATGCCCTGATGATTAAATAATGACTAAAAAAGTCCTTGCTTCATTACTAAACAAACAAAATCAAACAAGCCCCACGGGACCAACATCATGGCAGTTGAGAAGGGGTAGTAGAGCCCGCTTGCCAGCTTTGGCTTTGATCGTTTCAAAACATGTATTCCCAGTTACACACCCAGGTTTTGTTCTAGCTAGGTACTGGAAATAATTAAGAAAAGGATAATGCAGTCATTAAGTATTTCACTATGGCCAACGGCTGTTCTAGGACACATTGTCTGTGCACACCTGCTGACCTCGGTCCTGCAGGTCACAAGCCAAGGCTAATACAGGAGTATTTTCCAAGGTTTTGGAAACCCATCCTAACTCAAACAACAAAGGCAACTTGTTAACATTGTCTACAAGGGCTGATCATTTCAGCTAAAAAGGTTTGTGACATGAAGCATTGGTCATACCCTCAGCCTACACTGTGATCAGCCACACATCCGGATGGGCTTTCCTAGGTACAGCTGGGACCATACTTAGACGGCATTAGTGGGGAGGGCTGGGTGCACGTTTGTGATTTGACTACAAGCTAGTCACTTTTAGCCCATAAATACAGTAGCCTTAGTGAGTGTTCTTTGAGCTCTCCCTGCTGGGCAGTGCGGTTGCAAGGCGATTACCTCCCCTTGCACTGCGATACCTCTCAAGCACGCTCCTCACAACAATGAAAATCTTTGCCAATGACAGACAGAGCTGGTGAGCCCCGTTTGAACCGTCCCTGGATGGCAGCTGGACTGTGCGCCAGGCAGATCTCCTCTTTGCAGGGATTAGTTTTTTAGCTAAAATAAGTAACTTTTAAAATAGAACAAATTATTTAGAGTTATAATTTTATGTGATTAAGTATGCGGTTTGCCTAGCAAAATACTGCGAACTCTGTCTGTGTGCCATCACTCTTCAAAACTAAAAAGAGCAGATGTCCTGAAGCGGCCAAGTAGCACGGTGTCTCCCCTGTACAGCAGGATCACCAGATGTCCTCTGCAGGCAGCTTAAGGGTTGCTTCTCAGTGCAGGGCCCGAGGAAAGAGCTGAGGATCTGCCACAGTTTTAGAAATGAATTTCCTCAGAAGTGTATCCTGTGGTTTTTCTCTTCTCCAGAAACAGTCTTGCTTGAAAATATAGCCCTTAAAACGTACAGGCAGAGATGAGTGCTCAGCTTCCTTTTAGTTCAGTCTCCAGGGCTGGTCCTTCTGCAAAGTTGGTCCCTGAACTGGAAGGATCCAGTTTCTTCTTGCCTGTCTGACCCGAATGTCTTTAATTCTAGCTGAATGCGCAAAGACCTTGAAGGACTGAAGACAATACCTCCAAGCAACACAGAACTGGAAAAAGAAAAGAGGGTGGGGAACAGTCCTCAAAGGGATTACAAAACAAAGTGAAACAGAGTTGAGACTGTAGGATGGTACCCCCGTGGGACACTGAGAAATGGAAGAGAGACTTAATTCTCAACAGATGGTAATCCAAAAGTCCCAAGAAAACTTCTTGTACCTGGACTCCTGCGCCTGGACCTTTCAAGTAGACGGTGGCTGCCCAGCTCCTGCCGCTTTGCAGCCTGGGCTAACAAATCCCAGCACACACCATGAGGAAATTAGCTCAGCAGTTTTCTTTCCAAACACTCTCCCGTCACGTTCATCTTCCCCACATGTCAAACATTATGTTTGAAGTATCGAACGAAAGCAACCCATGGAAATAATGAAATCCATGAAACTGTGACTGATAAGACAAAAATGTAGCATTAGCTCTGACTGTCCACAATTAAGTTTTCAAAGGCCTGACTGTTGACTGAAAATATTACCCACTCTTCTTCTCCCAGTTTTGTTTGGAATGGATTTGACAATTAGGGGTGATACTCCTCTGTCAAAACAAGCCTTTTGTTAAGTATTTAACAGGCCCTCTAGGGATTCTGGCAAAGTGCTAATGTTTTGTACAGTTTATGTGGAAAAACCTACATTTTATCAGATGATGCTAGAAATTGAGATGAGAAAACAATTTACACTTGATTTTTCTGTTGATTTCCTGATTCAAGAAAATAATGAATTTTCAGATGGGATAAAGGGAAACTAAACAGAAAAAAGTGCTTGGAAGTTTAGATCAACACTATAAAAAAATAAATATATGTAGTTAAATACATTCCTATATACATACCAGGTTTTTTTGGTTTTTTAATATAAATACATGCCTGTATACATACCAGGTTTTGGGTTGGTTTTTTTTAAAACAAGCCTTGCAACATTTGCATGCATTTCTACTTGCAAGATTCATATATGTGTCTTACAACAAAGTTCAAAGGCACATGGGACAGCATCTCACGTTGACGGCTGAAGCAGGAAGAAGCTGGAGGCTAAAACCCCACAGTTTCCCAGGAGACGCACCGTACCACAGCAGTTTTACAGCGTCCTGTACACACAAACCCAACACACAGACTTATAACTTGGGGGGGGAAACCTGTTTATGGCAGGGACAAGCACAGCCAGCGTGATCCGTGTCACCTCGCTTGGTGCATTCCGGATCCTTTGGCGCACGCTGTGTATTGGTGGTACCGTGTGGCATTGCCTTTCAAGTCGATATTTTTTCACAACGTCCATTTCCTCAGAAACATTGAAAAAGGGTTACTGCTCAGGAACACAGCAATCCCCAAAGAGAAAAAAACCAGAAGGTGTTTCATATAAGCAAGAAATTTCCCAATTGTCTCGACCTAAGGAACCAGTGACACCCATGGGAAACACCTCGTCTACCTTTAAAGTGGTGCAGCAAATGAGTGGCTGGTCCTGTCAAAAGGGGAACGTGATAGGCCTGAAATTTTTGTAGTGGATCAGAGTAACCAATTTGTTCAATAAATTCATTAGAAAACCTGTAAGTTTAGACCTATTTTACATTCAGTTAAAGCAAAAGGGACTTGTAAATGCAGTTAAATACAGTTCTGATACAAAAGATCATCACAGAAACACTATGGCTGGTAATGATTTTTTTTTTAAAGATGACAAATGTGTTCTTGGTGTAATAACAGGGTAACGTGTAAATACTCCATAACTCAATTTCTGCATAAGGTATCAAGGAAGTAAAGGAAATATTTTTTTCCTCTCGGTAAACGGAGTTTGGAGAGGCATCTGAATGAAAGAAAAACTTCTCAGCAATGGAAGACATTATTTTTTCTTTTACTTTACTTGATTAACCCAAGAAGGAATATAGGGAAAAAAAAAAAAAAAAAAAGGTCTTAAATTAGTTGTCACTTCGAAATTTTCCAGTGTTCTAATTAAGCTCCAGAGCCTGGAAAATTTGTCAAACCCACTCTTTGAAAATTAGGCGGGCTTAACCTTCAAGGCAGTTTCCCTCGGTTGTTAATACGCTAACCCAAAGTTCTGTTAAGTAGTGATGTAAAACTAGGTGTGCTTCACATCCTTTTGAGGTTGGTGGAAAGACTCGTATGGTCTTCAGTGGGATTTGACTCAAACTTGTAATTGAAAATTTAGGCTCATTTATACTCGTCCCTTTTCCCCCCCACTAAGTGCTCCATAATTAGCATTTTTTTTACTTGGAAGAATCAGAGAGAAGTATTATACCCCTCTCATATATTCATGCTTAGTCCAGGAAAAATACCTTTTTACCACCTTTTGGATAAGATGATGTATTTTCATTAGAAGAATGAGAAAATGATCGGAGGCAAACAATAGCTGAAAAAACGCTGGGGACTCACCGAATGAGAAGGAGAAGACACAGACTGAGAAAAAACAGACAAGATTAAAGAGAACAGAAATGGCAGCATAAAGAAAAACAGATCAAAATTCAAAACTGCATCACTTTGGTTGGCACATCAGTGAAGTCTTGCTCTAGATTTCAATTAGTATAAACAAGGGTAGAATCTGAGTAAGATTAAGACTGGCACGCTAAATGGTCAGTCGAGCCCTAAACTGTGTCTTCTGTGGGGTTTCAAGAACTAATCCCTTTTGGTTTTGTCAGTCCTTAAATGGGAGTAAGAGGTGAGCCAAGGACTGAGAATCCGTGGACGCCGCAGAATCTAGCAGGAATATTTTTGCGGGAACGGCTGCTGTTCCCAGAGATTTGCTTCTGTAACAAGGGTTCTCTTTTAATAAAAGGACTCACGTCCTAAGACAAATTGTCGTTATAAATTTGATGTTGCGTTTCTCTTTGTTGCAGCTTTAAAGGTGAGATCTACATTCCACCATGTGAGGACAATAGTCCAATCCAGGCTGGTAATGTGATTTGGCAATGTAAAGCTGCAAAGCAAGATTTAGCTCTTGGCTGCACACGCATTATTACACCCAGTGCTCTGTACGGGGAAACAACTGAAACGAGTTTGTCTTACACGAGGTAAGAAAGCCCAAGCGACTGGAGATTCCATAGATAAACTTTTGCTCACAAAGGGAAAGCCTTTGGCATGCTAAGAAATATTTGAGATTAATTAACAGTTTGTTTAATAAAGCTGCAGCCAGACATCTTTAATCCAAACACCTTTGTAGAGCATATTTATATGCAGAGCTGTGGGCTATTGCCGTAAGTATTATTCCATAATAAGAAAACAAGATTCATTTATGAAATATTAGACAAGTGTTAATACATGAAAACAAAGAATAATATACACTTACATATAACGTGAAAATAACTGTACATGCCAGACACTTTTGACAAGATCTCCCGGACACTTTAAAAAGCACAATAAACATCTGTTTTATATCTGAATGCCAAACCTTAAAAAAAAGCCCTCTCTTGTTAAAAGTCCAGCTCCTTTTTTTTTTTTTTTTTTTAACTGAATTACCAGGTGTTTATAAAATATCATTCTCTTGTGAAGCTGCAGTAAACAAGAGTGATACAAAACCCAGTGAGGTGGGACTGCAGGTTTGAGCTGTCAGGATGTCATTGGTAAGCTTCGGGCTGCCGCGTTGGTGCACATCCCTGCAGTGACATATGGACACTGACCATTGGAAGGAAAAGTGAACGAGTTTAGAGAATGAGTAGAATTTCCAAACAATCCACGTTTAACAAAGGAAAAAAAAAGAACAAAGAAATAGGAAACAAAGAGGAGCTTGAGTTGAGGGTGTCTTGTTATCTTTGCTGTATTGTACTAAAAAAAGTGCTCTGGGCTGCAAAGTAACACCAGTCAGCACCAAACAGATAAATTCAATTACAACATCTTTTCTGATCATTTGATTACATAGAAGCAGTGCTTGTGATTGATGTTTTCTGCCAAAAAAGAGACATATAAATTGTAACGTGACATTGCTGCATAACACGGAAACCCTTCTCTAGTTTGTATGTATCCATATATAAAATTGGACAGAAGTCTGTATAAATGAGCAATAAAAAAAAGTAGAAATATATTTCCTTTGCTTTCTTTATCTTATGTTGCTAAGAAAAAAACAAAGATTTTCAGGACTATACTGTCTTCCCTGCAAGTCCTCAGAAATGGTATGAACACATTACTGGAATTGCTTAAATCAACGCTGTTATTAATATTATAGACAAGACAAAAATACTATAATATATATTGTATATTGACACACACTGAACTGTTTAGTATTTGAAGGCAAAAGGGGATACATTCACGTGACACAATGATAATAAACTCCCTTGCATCACATTGCCCAGAAAGTTGCTGTTAGAATCCTTTTATTAGAGATGACTATTTTTATATCAAAGAGCTTATGCACTATAAATTCAAAGGTTGCTAGAGAACAGTGAAATTATGCAATGTTGCCAAAAGCCAAAGAGAGGAAGCAGAATGAACACAGTAATTACAGGTCAGCTAGTCTGGCATCAGTCCCAAGGAAAGTAATGGAAAAGCTGATAAGGGATTCAATTAGTACAAAATTAAACGATGACAGTGTAATTGGTGCCAGTCAAGACAGCTTTATGGAAAAATAAGCCTTGTCAAACAGTCTGATGAAGGTAACTACAAAGATGTAAAGCTTGTATACGGCATTTGAATTAGTTCCTCACTGAAGCCTGATCAAAGCCTCACCACTGAGAAAAGAAGTTTACAGGAAAGCCAGAGATCGAGGGCAATACCTGCACCTGGTAGCATGTGCCAGTTTCCTGCCCGATATCGCTCTTGCTACCTGTGTGGAATCAGGCAAGCAAGAAAAAACCCAGAAACAGTCTATCACCAGAGTATCACAGCAAGAAACAGGAATGAAATCCTGAACGCAGTGACAAAGCTCCACTAAATTATATTCGGATAGGTTTTCATACAAGGTTTGTAAAGAACCTAAAATCTAGGAATCTTCTGCAGAGTTTTTCTTCAAATAGTGTGTATTAAGAGACATGTACTTAAAACCTGGATGGAGATCAGTGTCCTAAAACCTGAAGTTCAAATCAGAGTAATGGGCAGGTTCAAATCTGTTACAGAAACAGCATTTGAGGGGCTTGTGGCAAAATATATGGACCAATTCCTTAAAGTTACAACAGAAGGTCTGAATCGTATTGCATTCCAAGTCCTACTGAACAACTAAGTCTAGTCCCAACAGATTTTGTGTATGTACATGACAACACAGATGCTTTCATGTCTTGAGTCTCTTGGGAACATTATATGTTTTGTCTGCTTTGTTTCTTAATGATTTGCAAACTTTTAAAACTTGGCTGTGTTGCTACTTTGCTTGTGGGTTCAAGAAATGACAAGAATCCATAAACCTTTGATCCACACGCTGCAAATGTACTAGGAAAAAAGAAAAGAAAACACGGTGCTGTCAACAGGAAGATATAATGGTTGGTTTGTATGAACGGGGATAATTAGTTCCATGAAAAGTGATATGGGAATTGTTTTGGGTTTTTCCTTCTGGAAAATATATTTCTTTGTAGGAACAATTTTTATGTCAAGTATTTTAGAGAACATTTTATATCAGATCAAATCACAAAAAACCTTTTTGGGGTCTCACCACAAAACAAAGAAAGGATGTTTCATGGTTAGCTGCAGGAAAGAAAATTTTTTAAATTCATTAATTTAAGTATCACCTTTCAGAAAATACGGGCTATGATTTTTGTACCTCTCACTACAAGGAATTCAGAGTGCCAACAAGAGAAACAGAGACGTTACATTCAGAAGCATCTAGAGAAGCTTACCCAGCAGAAGATGTTACTGTTCGAGAGCTGCTTCACCGGCTTGTCCAGCTGCAGGGCAGTAAGTGACTGTGTGAAGATGGCAATTTCCCTTCACCTCAAGCAGATAGCTTTGAATTTAATCCTTATTGAAATCTGCACTTCTGATCCAAGCCAGTTGTCTTGACTCCTTCTGTAGTCGAAGGAAAGAAACAGGCACTTCTGGATGGCAACTGACCTCACTAATAACCACCACACATCTTTAGTGTAGCGACACGTCACAATCCCTGATGACTGTAGAGGAAACCCTGATGAGCAGCTTCAACTGGAACTCAAAACACCTGCAGCCAACACCAGGTGAGATGAATTATAATGAATGGCACAACTGACACACACTTAAAGCCAAAGTACAACTATGCCCATTAATTTAGTCATGTGGGTCAGGTTTCAAAAATCCAGATAAGTACTTGAGATTTGACTCAAGCTTTGTAAATATCAATTTCATATTTGAGTCAAATGTAGCTATAAACCAAAATGTAAGGACTTGGTACATATATTAGTGAGGAGTATTATGAAAATAGTCAGCTGAGAGCACAAGAGGAGAGCTCCTTTGCAGCTTCCCCTTGACTCAAGGGAGGCACGGAGTGAGCTTGCAGCTTGCATTTTGCCTACAGCCCTCTCCAAGAAAATGGGAGGATGGCTGATCCTAGTTGCTCACCTTTTGGTGTAGGAGCTGTGCAAACTATAATTTGGAAGTAATTGTCATAATAGCCGTAACTACAAAACTTAACACACATAAACTTAATTTTGTTCACATAAAGCTGTGCCAGTAATGGCACCATTCATCATTTTCTGTTAAAACAGTAACAGGTGTTAATCTCCACCCAGCAACGGGTGCAATGTGAGGGAGCAATAAGCAAAGTGCCAAAAGAGAAAAACCACCATCAAAGCTCTCTGTCACAGAAAAACAATTTCTAGTAATATCTCTGTAATTGGACTCAACTGAAGAGTGAAAAATTATTTGACTTTTCAGTGACGGGAATTGTTAATGAACCTAATTTTTCTCTTTCACCTTGATTAGTTTTCTGTAGGAAGATCCAATTTTAGCTCTGTGCAATGCAGTTTGGAGTAAAAGACACCCAGCTGCTGTAATCTTCTCAGTTGTCCTTACAGAAAGGTAACTTTTTTTTTTTCTTTTTTGATAGGCTGCTGAACTATTACCAGGTTTTCAAACATAACAGAAAACAGTGCAGAGTAGAAATTAAATAGGACTTTAACAGCAATTTTTCTAGTTTTGATAGCGACATTATAAGATTTTTAAATGCCTTGCACATCCTGTCATGCCAGGCACGTAACCTATCCTGCCAGGGTTCTGGGTGTTACCTGTGAGATACCCTTGGGTCTGTATTGTTGGGTCTTCTACTCGTCGCTGCACGATAGCTCCTCTATTGGAGCTATAATTTCACTGAAGCTGCTGAAGGATAAACTAAGCCACAAGTTTTCTGTCAACAGCCTCAGCGTCCCAAGATGCACACAGTGATACAGCAGTGGAAGGGAGAAGCACAGCGGGTTCAAGCACAGCTGGCACCTCCGCAGGAACATGTGAAAACTCCCCCTGACACTCACAGAGCTCCCAATGCTGCAGAGGACCAAGAATGCAGGGCTAAAAGTTGGCAGCTGCTTACCAGCAAATGAGTTAGGAACCTGGGATACCCGAGCATATAACTGCATTTCCTTAACTCCCAAAATACAGCCTGCTTGGTGCTCTCTCGGACATGGAGTGGACTTTGCAAGTGCAGAATAAAAAAAGCTGACGTAGTCACAGTGATGTCACGTGAAAAAAATCACAAATCTGACGTATGGATTGGGGAAAGACTGGTGGGAAATACAAGAAAGAAAAAAGAAAGCACTGAAGTGGGAACACATTTTTGGAGAGAAGGTGAGTTAAAAAAGAAGCACATTTTTCTCAATTTGGATTAGTTCGTGTCTCCTATTCATACCTAGAGAGTGTCTTCAACACACTGAGGGACACAGTTTGACATATCATTAGCAATAAACCTATTCATATCCAAAATACGTGTTCTCTGCGTTTCACACACTGAGACTTTTGTGTGTTGAGAAATTGAGCAAGTTTTAAAATACCGGTTCAAATCAACCTCTGTATAACGTTACTCCTGGTGTGGAGCAGCTGGCACGGCTGGTCTTGAGGCAGCCTTCCCTTGATTTGCTGGATGTGGGCTCAGCTGCAGAGAGCACATGCGTTTGGAGAACGGATCCGCCTCAGCTGAAATTCTAGGCTTTGAGAAAGACCAGCAGCTAAGCTGCGCACCCGGAAACTTCAGCAGGAAATGAAACTTTTTGCAGTGCAGAGAAAAAAAAAGGTGCATGGTCACAGGTTATGTTTTTCATATGAATATAATCAGATACCGTAGATATTCCTTTTCCTCTCTGGTTGATCCTCACCCATTAATCAATGAGTGAAGGCTTTCCCAAGTGATCCTGGTTTGGGTTTTTTGAAAATTATTTTTTTAATATTTAAACCCAACTCTGAACTGTGAAATTAACCCACATCTTTCTTTAATCACAGAACTTATTTAAAACCTGTTATCAGTACTGGAGATTTTAAAAGGAGAACTAAAAAAGAGAGTTTCTTATTCTTTTTGAGAAAATCATTAAATGCAAAAAAAAATGTAAATCACAGAGATGACCTTAGTGCTGACAAACAGACAAAACCCAGGAAATTTAAATGTAAATTCTACATTCCTTGTGAAGAAAAGAACCCCTGAAAAAAAAAGATAAGACAAACAGGTCACTGCTAATTTTTTTTCCAATACTCTATTAATATAAATGCTGATTTGCAAGGTAGGGGAAAGGTGCATTTGGTGGTGGTATAGTATGATATGCACTCAACTTTTAGCTTCATAATTATTTTTAATAAAGGAGTTTCAAAATACCTGTAATTTTAGCTGTTTATTTCACAATTTGCATCTTTTTTCTTATGCCTTTCTACTGTTGAATTTATTCTGCCAATTATTATATTTTTAATAATAGGTTTCTATGTGTGGGATACGAGCTCTCATTATACAAAATGTTTCTATCCCTCTGGCTTTATAGATAACTTTCCAAACATAAATTGCTTCAGTAATTATTTTTCCTGAATATGTGACATATTATTGCATAAATTTGTGGGGGGCATTTATTGTCTGAGGCACAGTTATCATATACAGACAGTCCTAGGATTAACAGAACTCTTTAGTTCAACTTAAAAGAACCCCAACACTACAATATTTTCTTTACAGTTATGAAGCTTTTTGACTTGTATAACTTAATGCTGCCCTTGTTTTTCATGGCTCTTTAAGGCATCTTTAAATTAAAAAAAATTGAACAGAAGTTGTGTATTTCTTTATGCTGTTGTGGCTTAGTTCCTCAAATGGAGTAGTTCTAATTCAACAACTACAACAGTACTGACTGGCCTTTATGTCTTAGAGCATAAATATGATTTTACCATTTGCTGCTTTTCAGTGGACCCGAAATTCATAAAATTAAGAACAAATTTTTCTACGTTATACTCTGATTAATTTTTAAATTATTAACTATCAAATGCACGTGCCCTAGACATGGATGACATTTTTTTTTTAATTTTTATTTTGATCACTGGATCATTTTTTTTTTGGCAAAGTGAATTCTAAAACTGAAGCCAGAAGCAGCCCAGTGCCACATGGCTGGCTGCAGCAGCGCGCAAGCACACGGCTGCCCGTGGGGTAGTAATGAGCCGCAGAGCCCCACATGGAAACTTTGCTCTGCATCACTCTTGCAAAAAAGAAATTAATAAACTGAGATATAATGATAGCAAATTTGGTGGTATGAAGAGGGAAGAGGTCAGTAGATACAGAAATTTGAGATGGGAAAAGCAGTAATATTGAGGACCCTTATTTAGCCACTTTGAGTTGTCAACTGACAACCCCATAGAAATCCATAGCAACTGTTTCAGAGTCTTGCGTGGAGCCTGGATTTCATCTTCTACAGCCATGAATACCCTACAGCAAATATTTTTGTCTGTGAGGAGAGAAAAAAAAAACCCCAACAATGCAAGTACTCCTAGCACACACAGTGAATGGATTAATGGCATGAAATCCTTCAGAAAATAATAAAATCCTGCATTTTTATGTTTAAATATAGTGCAAGCGGGTTTTGCTATGTGTAGCTAAAGCATTTCTTCCATCTTTTTTTAAATAGTTCATGATGACATCACTTAAATGATGCATCACTTTTCAGGGATTTTGTGCAGAATCTTAGTGTTTACACTAACAACGTAATTTAAGAAAGTATATTGTGTAAATCCTTGAATCTCCTAGGCTCTAGGAATGAAATGTAATGCTAATTTGATTTAGTAATTTGTTCTCTCTTCCCAGAAACACACAATTACCGCTTTTGAAAGACTTTTTTTTCTTTTTCCAGCACGTTAGGACTAAATTGAAAGTTGAGTCGGCAGCAAAGCCCGGGCTGGGAATGTAGCAGCCCTCTGCTACTCAGCCTATTACCAGCCAGAACATACAGCGCCGGCAGATTTCTTTCTGAAAACGGAATGTCCTTTATCTCCTTTTTTATTTTTCCTTACAAAAAATGGAAACACAATAAGTCCTCTTTAAATTTCGTAATAATAATCTAAATGTGAAACGTGAGCTGAAAATTACGTGCCTCTCTGTGTATCTGGGAGGGAGAGGGCTTGTGGCTGTGTGCATGTCTGTCTGCAGGAGAGAACCGGGGAGGCTGTGTCTGTCTGTGTGTGTGTGCGTACAGCAGTGTAGAAATAGGTCATCAAACGCGTGGTTTCCTGTCCTGATCTGTAGATTTTCTTTCTTTCATGAAAGAAAATGGAGATAATTGACCTGACTTCCATCAGCACATAAAAGAGATGGTTGGCAATTTGTTTTCTGCAGGGCTACTTAAATATATGGTGATGTAGTGAGCAGAAAAGATCACCCACAATTTCTACAGCAGTCACAGATACATGGTTGGCCAACCCAGAGACCGAAACATTCCGTCATTTGCAAAATATGACTTTCCTTTCTTCCTCTCTCTCTTTCTTCTCCTTTAAGGATACACGATGTCCCTCCAGGTTCTGCAGTCTGGGTTTGATTAAATAATTATAAACTTCAAGCAGCAGATCTATCATTTACATTCTTGAACATGCCAACATGTGCCTTTTGTGGGGATGCCAACCAATACCAAAGCTTCTCTCATTATTGTCATTGAAAATACAGTGGTTCAATGTTTGTGCTATTTCCTGGATTTTGGCGATATAATGTTGCCCAGCAATTTGCTGTCGGTGCCAACAACACTAAAGAACTTCATAATAAATCCTTTCTATATTTACTCAGTCCACCACTGTGTCACTGAAATTAGCATTTTACGATCTTATGCTCCGAAGCACCTATTTTCTCTCTCTCAGCTCTGTGCTATTATGAATCCTAACAGAAAAATCAAAGCATGGTTTGCTTCAGCTTTTCTCTGTAACGATTGCTGTCAGTCATGTTTGTTTTCTCTAAGGATGGGGAGCTTGTAGCTTCGTGGTAGATGACAGTAAAGATAAACCAAACTAACAAACAAAACAGTGTTTAATTTAAAGACGTTACAAAAAGATTGGCTTCAAATGTCAGATGCCACCACTTCACGCAGGCTAAAGTACAGGAAGGCAAAATTTACAAACAGAGAAAGATACCACAAAGTAACAGGGTCAGATCCTGCGCTGCAGCCCCGATGGGTCAGGCTGAGTGACAGGCAGAGTGAAGAGAGAGGGTTTGACTCCACTGAATGAAAATATCACGCTAATGGAAGCAAACAATAACCAGTGCAAGGGATTTAGAAGAGGGGTTTTCTCAGGGGTCCTCCAGCCAGCTCATCACAGGAACCGTGGGACTTTAGGGGTTCAAAAACTGTTCTATCTGGGTAATCCAGTTCTTTGCTTGATTTGGCGCGGAAGGGAATAAAAGTGTCTTTTGCACTGAAATGCTCGGAGAGGCATTTCTGTGAACCTCAAGTTTGGGGTCCTGTCCAGGGGGTTGATAGGGGGCCAAATTCCACTCATTCCTGGTCTTACCAAAGGGCAGTGACACTGTGGGGTCTACCCACTAGGAAAAGGAATAGCTATGGTCCAAACAGGGCAGCAGCTGGTGCTAAAGCGGTGGAGACAAAAATGAGAAGCAAGGATTCTCTAGGAAAAGGAAGAACAGGTTTGATAGAAAGGAGAGAGAGCAGAGTGAGATGGCTCTTGCTTTTGCAGTGGGAAAAGTGAAAGCAGTGCTTTCTGGAAAGGGGAGGGAGGATAACTGAGGAAGTGGAAGCTTGTGAAAAGATGCACTGTGAGACCCACAGGAGTTTTATTTGTTTCTTGCTGAAATAAACGGCGGTTGGAATTTTTGGACAAGTAGGAAGAGCACCATTGCTATCCTCTCATAACCTCCAAAAAGCTCAGAAGATTTTGCTGAATGTTCTGGCATAGAGCAAGTCCACCAAAAAACCCCCTCATCCTCCAGAAGAGAGTATTTTGGAAATGTGCATGTGTGCGCGCGTGCAGTCACGAGGCTGGGAAGGAAACTGCTCTGTAATCTTAGCCTTCGTGGCAAAAGCAGCTCCCACAGCACCGTGTGATGTGGGTGCATGCACGCTGAGTTACAAGCTTTCATAGACATAACCTACTGTTATGAAAATCTCACGGCAGAAATCATTTAACCCATCCTGCCATGGCCCCTTACGGCGGTACAAATGCCACAGTTGCACCAGTGAGAGCATCAGTGCCACCGCATAGACTCACGAGGACTTCGTAAGATCCAGTCTAGCATTTTTGTAAAGCACAAAGCATTTTGAATAACAAATGCAAGGAAAATAAGATACTGCATTTCAAAAAAGACTGTCTGATTTACAACATAAAAATAAGAGTTATTTTGCGCAGCAATCTAAAGTGCCTACAGACCCCTCTCCTCTCAGTGTGAGACCTGCATGATTTGCAGCAGGATATCAGCCACCAGAGGACACTCTTATTTCTTCAGGAAATCTGCTCTGAGCAGCACAGAAACACGGACAGGCAACTACGCTGAGAGGCTCATAAAGCTGAAAAATCAACTTGATCTTCAAGTCAAACCCAAACCAATTTTGTAAACAACTTCCAGAGCATAATCCACATTTTGCTTTTCCTGAGACAGTTTGCAAAGCAGGATTTTTCTTATATTAGGTTGCACACCCTTGGACTAAGCCACCCATTAAGCTGTTTGCTTAAGCGTGATAATGAGGACAGGCACATTTGATTACACAGAGAAAATGTTTCAGCTGGTTGAATTGTTAGGGCAGTAACCGACCTTTTTCTCTGGCATATTCGTGCAGCAGCCGTTCTTTTCCTAACTTGGTTTTAGAGGTGATGGAAGGGTGCGGAAAACATTAATAAACACAGGAAACTAAAATATTCATGCAGTGTTGCTTGCACAGGTAACTGTGTAGCTATATATGTAGTTAGCTATATGTCAAATATCATACATGCATCAGGTGAAAACAAGGGACACCAGGTAAACCAAAGTGCTTGGTTTGTGCCTCTGGTGGGGTCTCTTCCCCTGGTAGAAGCATTCAAACTTCCACTAACTCTGGGAACTCAGCATATAAAATAGTAAAATGAAATGAAAAGGCATCCAAACAACAAAAGCCAAGCCATCATTCTTTTTCTGATTTTTCTACTCTAGATTTATTGTTCAAATTCTTTCCTGGTTTAAATCTGTTGAGTTCCATGAGTCGGTGCTAGGAAGCACATGGAAATGCATTTCTGTTACCAGAACAAAAGACATCGATCCCTGGAATAAAGAAGTCTCTTCCAGTGTGACGCACTGCGCTGTCGGCGTGGCCTTCTGCTTATGGAAAGGTGTGTTGGCTCCTTCCTGATGGCTCTGAGGGCACAGGTACGGAAAGGCAGAATACGGGTTCGTACATCTGGTTAGAAGTGACCCAGGTGAGGGGGCTAGCACAGCTTCCAGCTCATCAGAACAGCTCCTCTGAGCTAAGCGAGGAGCCTACATATTTTATGAGTTTAAACAGTAAGCAGAGCCTAAGCCTTAATTCTCTAGACTTGTGGTGTGACCAGAAACCACCTCCTTTTCTGCTTCTGATTTTCCTCAGTAGTAAGGAAAACCGAGCTACAAGAACAATGTTACACCAACAATTTCTTCTAAAATTATTCTAATAAAAACATCCCGAAACTAGCATTCAGCTACTTCCTTTTGTAAGTTCTTTTTAGTTCTGAGTTTTAAGACGATAGTTTAAATCAGTGGGTTTAGTCTTAAATTAAAGAGCACAAAACAGAGTAAAAAATATTACCAAAACCAAAGAAACTTGTGTCATCTAACTTATGATTAAATTACTGTCTCAATTAGTTACTAAAGTTATAGTGGTCCTTCCCTCAATTTGTGATTAAATGACAGAGAAAATATCTATTTTGGACTTTTAAAAGTCTGAATATATGCAACCTGGAAAAAAAATTATTTGAGTGACTTTTCAGAGCCTCTGAGATACTGGGGGATACAGCAGGTACCAGCATTGTTTTAATTTATTTTGTCTGCTTCCATCTGTGCACACTGCACTGTTGGTTTGTTGCGATGCTCGATTTGTTATTTTATACCCCTATGTATGAAGGTCACTTATCCTACTTATGTTTTCACTTATAGGACCTCATTCATTTCACAAACCACTACTGCTAGGATGATAGAAAAGTCTGTTGAAAGATATGAAATCCGTATGATACAAAGGTGGCTGTGATTATTCTCACACTGTGACCACTGGGAGGAATTTTCCCTGGGTTGATTTTGCACACTGTGCTCCTGGATTGACATCTTTGCTAGATTAGCAGCAATAAAGGTTGCGTTCTACCAAAAGACTTTTGTTAACAGTGTGCAAATACACTTTTAAGGTATGAAACGTCTCTTTCCATTCGCCTTTGATGATGCTCAAACATTCCTCCATACCTCTACACGCAGCAAAATGCTTTAGGTGTGATAAAAAGGAAGTAATGTCACCAATACTCATTATCTTCACTCCATTTCAGGGTTTTGGAATTTGATCTTTCTCACACCATCCTTCTCTTAATACAGTGGAATCCTGATGTGGAGCCCACACACAGCTCAGTTATGAAACCCCAGGACAGCTGGGCAGAAGCATTGCTTGTTTCTTAACTACAATCTCTTCACGTACCTCTCTTCACTAATCCATGCATAGAGTCAGTTATTATACCCCTGGTTTCCACTTCTACAGCCTCCTGAATCCCTGTGTTTATAACAAATAAAAACAAAATGAGCCCTTTCGATCCCCACAACGTTTTCTCCAAATTCAAATACTCACAAATTCAGACGAAGTATTGTAAAAAATCTGGGTTTCGGCGGGGTGGGGTCTGCGCTGGCTCTGAGCCGGGCCATACACGTGGGATTCTGCCATGCCAGGTAAAGAGAGAAAAAAGTATGTGGAAGGCAAGAGCAAATGACATCCTACAAAAGAATCAAACTGCTTTCCATCGTTAACTTTCCTAAGAAAGGCAACTGGATGTAAGAACAAGGAAGCTTTTAAGTGAATGAGAGCACAAAGCATCAGTGATTAAAAACGTTACGCGCAAGGATGTGTGCAATCGCAGAGCTATTTGAGGACTCAGCCCCCTGATGGATACTGCACACAGTATTTGCAGGGGTAAGTGGAAAAAAAATACAAGTCATTTTGCAATCCACTGATTTGCAGGAAAACATCTGGTTTGCCACTCTGTGCTGTATTCTACTCATTTACCTGAAATATTAGTTTTAATCCTTTATCTTACAAGTCTGTCAGTGAGTACACCTGGATAGATTACAGTTGTGCCATTGTGCAGCCTCAGCCCTCTTTACGACACAGACGGCTGCAGGAAAGTGACGGGGGGTGTGGATTCCCTCTCCATGTGGCTCTGGAAAATGCTTTCTTCTGGACCCACCAATGGAAGAGTCTACTACATTCAGGTACGCGTGGTCACTTGGCTGTTAGCACTGACTGTACACTTTACCTTTCTAATCTGTTTCTGCCTGGTTGCGATGAGTTTTCACAGACCTGCTACATGAACTACTTCAATGTACCTGTCTTATTTTAGAACTATAAGGCTGAAGCAGCACTTTAGCTCTTACAGCCACCTGAGACTGCAGCAATAAGAATAACTTGAAGAGTATTTGTCTACACAGCCCATACACCATGGCCTGCAGTGGTTTACCAACACCTACAGCCTCACCAGCCTGGTGCAGAGGGATAAATTTCCCCTTGACTCCAAAAGTGGATGCTGGTTTACCACAGTATCGCAGTATCATAAGGTTGGAAAAGACCTTTGAGATCATCGACTCCAACCTATGACCCAACACCTACACCTCCTCCTACTTGTCAACTACACCATGGCACTAAGAGCCTCATCCAATCTCTCTTTAAACATCTCCAGGGACAGTGACTCCACCACCTCTCCGGGCAGCGCATTCCAAAGGCTGATCACCCTCTCAGTGAAGAACTTCTTCCTAATGTCAAGCCTAAACCTCCCCTGGCGAAGCTTGAGACCGTGCCCTCTTGTTCTGTCACCGGTCGCCTGAGAGAAGAGACCAACCCCTGCCTGACTACAACCTCCTTTCAGGCAGTTGTAGAGAGCAATAAGGTCTCCCCTGAGCCTCCTCTTCTCCAGGCTAAACAACCCCAGCTCCCTCAGTTGCTCCTCACAGGGCTTGTGCTCCAGCCCCTTCACCATCCTCGTCGCTCTCCTCTGGACACACTCCAGCATCTCAACATCCTTCTTAAACTGAGGGGCCCAGAACTGGACACAGAACTCGAGGTGCAGCCTGACCAGTGCCGAGTAGAAGGGGATGATGACTTCCCTAGTCCTGCTGGCCACACTGTTCCTGATGCAGGCCAGGACACCAACGGCCTTCTTGGCCTCTTGGGCACACTGCTGGCTCATGGTGAGTTTCCTGTCTACCAGCACTGCCAAGTCGGTTTTTATGCCCCAGCTGAAGGCATCAGTCAGGTATTGGGGAGCCTTGTGTGCCTGCCTTGCTTTCTAACAGCAACCAGCTTCCTCGGGACTACTGAGTACAGCCAACAAAACCCAAAACATTTCTGAGAAGCCCCATAACTCCTGCAGACTCCACAAGTGAGCAGCATAAGCACTCTTTGCCCATGACCTTGGAGGCAAGCAGAGCACGACGCAAGCATATTTCAGCAAGAAGCTGACACCTGACCCTGCACCAGCCCGGCTGATGAGGAGAAGGCATCGCTCTCAGACAGGCAGGCATATAGGTAGGGAGAGCTGAAACACAGTGTGTTCCAATAATTTGGGATGACAGGAGAGACATTGCAGGTTATTACAACTAGCGCATATTGAAGCTTTGTTTTGTCTAACTCTTGATATTCTGGGGCTTAGCCCTCTTGCCCCAAACTCTAGGAGGAAGCATGAGGGAAGAAGAAAAGGTAGAAAGAAGGAACAAAACCACTACTGTACTCACAGTGGCCCAACACAGAGACCAGGCCACATTTGGGACTGATTTAGAAAACTATTTGGCAGCATCTGTGGAAAAATGGAAGATCAAATGACACCTTTCTCTAATCTAAGTAATTTCTACAAGTTAAACGTGGATCACCCCAATCAACCACAGTGATAACTCTCCTACTGTTGAGCTCGCATTGTCTCCATTTGATGTTTGTGCATGTGATTGTACATACCCATATCTAATATTTGTCAGTTGGTGGGGCCTCGAAAATTTCACAGTGGATACGAAAATCCTATTTAGAAAATGTGAGCCAATAGCAATAGGTGGGACGTTTTAGTTACTTCTCGAGGTCCATTATTCCATGGCATTGCTCTCTCCCCATAAGCACTTGAAAAATAATTGGGTTAGAAAAGGGGTATCTGACTTGACACCTGTATTAGAGGTGAAGAATTGCTAAGCTCTTCGGTAGACTAAGTAGAAGAACATCAGTGGAAAAGAGGCAGTTCCATAAGACCATTCCTTCAGTCTTGTTGTGATGACTTTAAATCAGTGAACATTCTCAGAGACAACTGTTCTGATATTGAGCACAGGATAGAGAGGTGTTACTGCCCCAGTGTAGGACAGTACTTTAGCCCATGTGTTTTTATTAGAGCTGAAAGAGTTTAAGAAAAGAGCCCTGTAACGTGCACATCCCCCGGTGAGTTTATGCATGCTCTCACAGCTCTAATAAAAACATACGATGAAGGTAAATTAGGGCAGACGACTGCTTCTGTCAGCACTGAGCAAACAGCATTTTTAAGGTTTATGTGTGAGTTAGAATTCAAGAATGCAGACTTTGTTTTTCATTGATGGGCTTGTTAAAGAAAATACTTTGATAGTTCCAGAGGAAAAAGAAATTATATAGAAATGTGAAGAGATTAAAGCAAAGCAAGAACCTTGACATCAGACAGGAGCTTGTTTGATTAGGTCACCCTATAGACTAGAAATAATTAAAATAAAGAAGACAGATGGAGGATGTCAGGTGCTTAAATAACATCATGATTCTACCAGTGCTTGCGTTCGTGAGAGCCAAGACTTCAGGCTTCACAGATGTCGAACGTGTCTTTTGGCAGAGGATCTCAGGAGGATGAGGAGAGGCACCAGAACTTAGCGTGAGTAAAACAGAGGTTGTGCAATTCTGACAGCAATGAAGAACATTTACCGCTATTAACAAGCAGAGAAGGAGTTTTCCCATCACTGTTGTGAGGCTGGCAGACAAGCTTGCCTCTACTCTGGTTCCTTGTCTATTGCTCCTCACCTGCTGCCGATTGCTCAGTCTGCCTTTGAATTAATGAAGGGGCTGTTTGCCTTAAGGAGCAACTTGTTTGAGTCCTAGGAGAGCTGCTCCTGCCTGCCTGGTGGCTGCAGCAGCGATGCCAACAGCCTGGCAGGTGGTGGCAGATCAAAAAGAAAAACTCCCCCAGAGCTTCTGGGGATTTCCTCACTAATATGCTGATACGTACATTAGCTGACTGACTGACACTGCCTAAATATTTGTCCTTTGCTGCTATGTTTGGCCATGATTTTATAGCAACTTTGGTGGTTTGCGATTTAACCCACTTCACGCATGAGCTCCTTTGATTTGTGCTTGCTGCCCATCTGCTAACCACCACTGCAGGATTAGGAGGGCTGACATCAAGCCCTTTCGCCAGAGTTTTCTCTTTCGCAGGGAGAAACGAATGAGGTTTTGCCTTCCACGTAAGTGCTGCAGACAGTAATGGAACATTAATGGACTTCAACAGAAACGAGGGAAGTCTGCGCTCGTATATTTACCTGGCACAACGCTATATATTAGTCCAGCGGCAGGAAGGAGTTCTCAGGGTCTGTGCATCTCCCCAGAAAGTACGTGCATGTTTGTCAAATTCCTGCTGAGAAGGGAAGCCTGGGAACAGCACAGATAAGCTACTGTTTCCCAGTTAGCACGAGGTTCGACTGCAGCCAGAGCCCAAGGTTGCTCCATTAAAGACCAAGACAGACCAAGACCGTTACAGGGAAACAAAACCAGAAATATCTGTCATTTAGAAGCTTGATGCTTAACCAGGGGAGACAGACAGGTACTGTGGCTATTCAAGTGACCCCAGAAATTCACATTACTTACTTATCTTCCCTGATCTCACATTATTTTGAACAGATATCATTTGTCCCACTATATAAAATAAGTAACTTCCTCTTTTAAAAGTCAAATCGACAGGATCATGCATGGTATTTAATTGCAGTGATAAATACATATGGTTTAGGAATTCAATTATATTTAAGTTCTTCTCTAATAAAACTAGAACAGCTGGTTGCCAGACCCTCAGAGTGCTTCGACTTTGTCAGAAGCATCCAGCATATTTTAAAACCATCTCTTGACCCTACAGAGGAGGTCAATGTTTCTCCTGGCAACCCACTAGTTATTTTTTAAGTGTCTTGATTTTTTTCTGTGGTGTAATGCAATTTTACTCATTATCACTACAGATGTCAGACCAAAACTAGCAAGATTACAGCAGTAGCAGGAGCATATGGTTGAGTCGTATGAATAATAATCATAAATCCTTTTTGACATTGGCCCATTATTACATCCTGATCATGTCCCTTTGGAATCTCTTGTTTGGTGTAATGTTAAAGTCATTATAAGGTATCTCTAGAGGTCTAGATTTATAGACATCTCTATTGGAGAAACACAGTATTAGCACTATGTTTATACAAACATAAAACACATGAATATTATATACCAATATATCTCCATGTAATATTTATGGAGATATACAGGAGAATCAATTAATGATTGGCAGTCATTAAATGTTTCTGATGACATCTTAAAATCACAGTTTAAATCAGGATGATGGAGACATGGCCTGAGCTGATGCTGTGAAAAAACCCTGAAAACAAAGTATATGCAAAAAAAGAAAATCAAAAAGATAGTCTTTATGGTTTTAAAGGGCAACATTTTTCTAGCTTTTACGTTTACTTTGGGAGAAAGAAGGGTGGAACAAGTTGGGAGGGTAGTAATAAGGGTAAGGTCATCCGCTTCTCACTAAATATTGTTTGTTGTTTTCAAGAGTATTTTACAATCAGAGGCTACCAATTTCTTGGCTATCTGCAAGAGGCAGAAGTAATGGAGTCACAATATCCCTGGGCATGAAAAGTGCAAATTATGGGGAGATTTTGATCCAGATTTGAGTACTGATGCTCACTCACTGTGTCTATAATGACCCGACACAATATGCTGAATCAAAACCCTCAGGGTTTTCATAAACTCTCAAGTATCGTAATTACTAAACTCAAATCACAGTAATGTGATAAATCCTGAGCAGCTTTCCCAGGAATGAATTTTTGTGGCAGGAGTTCATGCCACAACTACAGTGAAAAGAGTTTCATTTAAGACCAGTCTTAGAGCAGCCACCAGCAAGCTCCCCTGGATGTAACAGGGACACCCTAAAACTGAGCTTTCTGAATTAAGAAAGGAAAGGTCTCTGCAGAGACACCATGTAACGGGCAGTCCAAACATTCGCATGCTAAACCCAACACAGATACCTTAACTGAGTATTATTGGCTAGCACGGTTGACTAAAACGTGTTGAAAATAACTTAATTTTTGGTAAAGGATGTCTCCTGAAGCATGACAAATTTCTTTGTACCAAGGTCCACCACCAAGGTGTCCTTTCTGCATTTGAAAACCCATGTTAGCTGCTGAGCTGGCGTCCCCCACTGCCCGGGACCATACACAGCAGTACCAGTCAACACCTGGAGGTGCACTCTGTTTGTTTTCCCTCTAATTGTCTCCCTGCCTTCCTTTTAGCCCCTCTCTTCCACTCCTGTTCTGTTTTAAAGAGGGATGTCTACAGGAAGTTTGCATTGTTCTAAAACTATTAGGCTTCATTTTGCAGTGCGTCCCTGTTTTTCCTCTTAAGCGGTGACGCTCAGCCTACCGCCGGCAGCTGGAGCACCCCTACTCTGGACTGTGCCTCAAGCGCCTGTTACCAAGGGTTTGTGTGCGGGCTTGCAGTTTTCTCTACAAGAGAGAGCAGTGACTAAAATCTCGCCCGCCTCCCAGCAGGGGCAAGAACTGCACAAACAGGTCTGATCTGTCCTGCAGATGAAGCCTGGTGAGTTGGTGGCCTCACCGGTGGGAGAGGTAGCCTGCATTTGATTCAAATCTTGTTGTTGTTGTTGCAAGTACAAAAGTGATAAAAAGAACAAAATGAGTCTAAACACTAAATTATAAAAGTCAGTCTCCAGGCCTAAGCAGCTGTCCTATCCTTAACTAGAATATAAACCAACTTGGGGCAGCTGTGACCATCCAACACGCCAAGGCAAAGACCTGAATGCTTGAAATGATACAACTTATTTGCATTGAAAAAAACAGCCCTATTCTTGGATTAAGCACGAGTGTGTTGTGGGTTTTTTCCTTTATTTTTTTTTTCTTTTGAAAGGAATAGTTATTATTATTGGGAACTGATTACCAAGAGTCAGTAAACGCCAGTTTTGTTTCATGCAAAGAAGTGAAATATTTTGGTGTCAACCAATCAACAGGGCTTTTGAAACCGCTTCAAGTTAGAAAAAATTAAGCAGATTGTGATACACAGAAGTTATCCAAGAGGATACTTTAGACAGATGCACCAGAGATGACATCTCTCTTGTCATCGGTAAAAATGATACAGAGCATATTGCCAAGTTATTAACAATTTCCAAACAATCCTCTTTAATGCACAATAAGAAACAGACCTTGGTTGTCTTTTCATGGATGTCAGACTTAAATAAAAACATAGAATGCACTTGCAACCATCAGTGTGAAAGGGTACTTTCAAGTACAGGCCTATTAACTGAAACATTCTGCTATAAGATATCAAAAGACGGCCAATTTGCCACAAACTGTGCAAAGTTATACTCATTTTTCTTAGTGGCAGTAAGAGGTTTTAATGCAAGTAATGGAATTTAAAACCAGAAAGTCGTTATTACAATTCAGAGTGCCCTTTGTCCTTTGATAATGAACACCATATTAGGGTCTTGAAGAAAACCCAAACCCTTAAAACAGGATATGTCATTTCAGCATTTTGAACTAAGTGACTAAAACTTTCCTACTGGACATCGATGGCATTTAATTGTATGTAGACAAAAAAACCCTAAAAACAAGTTACAAACTCTCAGCCATGGCAGAAATAAGAAGAAAATTGAGATGGATTAACATATTATAAAATAGAAAAATATCCCTTTTACAACTGGAAAAATCTTTGATTTAAAAAATAATGTAACGAGTGATATTTGGCATAAAGCAATTGTATTTGCTGTGCTAGAAAAAAACAACAAGGGAGGGAGCGAAAGGCAAGGCCAGGCCAGGCAAAGCAGGGGCGTGCGTTGCATGAAACACATCCCAAGAGGCTACTGCAACCACATATGTTGCAATTTTTATTATTTTTAACACAAAACCAGCTTGGTTAAAAAATAAATGTTAAATCTTGGACTTAAAAAAATATTTCAGCTACAAATGCAGAACAGGGAAATTCCATTTTTGGCATCAGTGAAATTGATTATCTTACTAAAATAGGAGAGTATTTACTTTACTATACACTTAGAGTGTATATGGTTTTTTGAAAAAAGATAAATCATTGGCATCTAAAATGTAATGTGAAGGTTTAAAGGATATTGTCCATGTAAACAGGGTCTAGGACACAGAAAAAAGGAGGTTAATAAATTGTCCCCCCCACCAAAGCAATGAATAAGGAGTACTCCTTAGATCAGATATTTCAATTAAATTATATGAATTGCAATTCTCGTAGACCTGATATGCCTGCTCCTTTCTCCATATATTCATGTTTTTTGAGATTTTAGACAAATATTCCTTCACCACATACTTCCTTGATTAAATCTCATAAGTTTGGATGGAGATTTTTTGAGAAAAAAATGTTCTGAAATGAACACGTTTTCACTTAGAATTGTTTTAAACCTCAGAATATTTTTCAATTTGATTTACAATCTCCATTTTTTCAGGCAGAGATTTGTATAATTTTTTTTTTTTTTCATTTATTTTTGGTTTCTAGCCAGCCAGCAGAAGCACAAAGCACACAATCTACTGATGCCTAACATGACATAAAGTAATCTTGGTAGTTGGCTCCCCCTCCGTGCCTTAAAATGGACTGAAACATGTTGCACAAGGATCAAGAGTGAAAAGAAAGACCTGAATTCCATGTCTCTTAAGAAGCCTTTGGACTGCTTTTAAGGGGTGCAGAAAAGATGATAAAGTGGAGCAAACCCATTACCTGTTGCTGCATTTACTGCTCCTTTACTTTTCCAGCACAGCTGTTGAGTTTCGGACCCTCATTAACCTCATGGCACTGCTCTGGACCATACAGAAACACCAGTAATTATGGGGTTTCTTCTAGTGACGTAAAGTGCTGTCAGGGGTGGTTAGGATATAACCACTGTGAATGAAAAGATGTTTTTAGTCAAATGAGCACTTCTTCTCTTTTCAAAATTAAGAGATCACACATTGCCGTATCATCAGTTTGCTGCTATTATTGACGTATCACAAACCAGGAACGAAGCTGGCTTATGGTAACAAACATGTCACAAAACACTAAATATGTCCAAAGACTGAGAATACATTTCTTAACTCTGGAATAAAAATGCTGAGGAAATATCTTTTTTCCCAGAATTTTGGTTATGCATAAAATTTTTGAACTGCCGTGTTTTTATTTCAGATCAGAATGAGTTAACATTTGTTAAGAATTGGGCCTTTTGAGTACTAAGCACTTTGAAAAAAACCTGGAAACTGTGAATATTGATTGGCTTAAGAAACGGAAAATGTGAATAGTGACCAACTCAAACCAGTTTCAGATGAAAACTCCGAGGTAGGATTATTCTCGAAATTGCATTCTCCTTTATTTTGTCTACTTCATTTATAAATCAGTCAAGTGAAAAGGCTGTTCAGTCTATCTCTAGACTCTCATAGCATTGCAATATCTCACCAAATGGGATAACATCCCCTTACTTTATTTCTTACTGCTCTCCTGATTGATTTCATCCCCCAAACACCCCTCTCCCCCAAAAAATCTGTCTACAAAAGGCTGCCAGAGGATGAGGCTGAAATCCCACTGCAGCACACGGAACCTCCTCATGGGGAGTGTTGCCATGGCCTTAGCCACTGTTTTCTGAGGTTGCTAAAGTTGACAAACAAGAGTGATTTGGGGAACTAAGTTCCATCTAGTTGTGGTGAAGCCTCATTTGAATGCTCCCCAGATCATGTTTAACTTTTCCTAAAGAAATACCCTGCTGTAGAGGATGACAGAGTTACAGGGAATAAATGTCACAGTTCCCTCAGGTTATCTGTGTGACATTACCCTGCTGGACTGCTGGGCATTAAATCAAAGGAGGCTCCTGAGGCAAAAATCAAAAGAACACAGAGAAAAAGGCAAGAGGAAGAGAAAAAGGCAAGAGGAAGAGAAAAAGGCAAGAGGAAGAGACAAAAGAAGTAAACCAAGCGAGATCTTGGAGAGTCCGAGGTAATAGGGACTGGGCTATGACCTGGGAAGTGGAAGCCCACCTGGTGCTGTGAGGGCCAGTCAGGTTCACCCATTAATTGCATAAATTTTGCATTAGAGGTGGATCCAAACATTTCACATTTCTGGCTCCATAGGTGGAGGTGCAAGGAAGGTGGACGTGCAGGTGGCAAGGTAGCTCTCCCCAGGCAAAAGTGATGGTTGGGGCCACCTGCCTGCACCAGCTGAGGGTCTGAGGACAGGATCAAAACAGAAGAAAGGACTACTTTACCTGCAATGCTCCTGCCCCTGGAAAGCAGATAACACCACAGTTTGAGGGCATTCTCCCTACGTCACTTTAACCACTTGTTACCATGGTTGCCAGAAGCAACAGTCCTTGGAGATGAACGTTTTGCACAAATGTGAAAAGTAAATTATGGGGAATAATCTGGGAAAAAAGGACATAAGGATAAGGGGCAAGAAGCCAAGGTATTGCATCAGCTGTAACTTCACCGTGAGAAAAGACTTGGGTGCAGCTTGCCATGCAGTGCCCAAAGCTGTTACGTATTTAATGAAAAGATATTTACAGGAAGATGACATTCTTCTACCATCATCTGGATTGCTGAAAATAATAGGTCTCTGTATATTTACATTTAAGCGCTAAAGCAAGATTGCAATAGAACTAAAGGATGTCTTTGATTCTCCTAGCAATATGATGGCATCTTATGTGCTTGTATAATTTTCATTACTCTCAATGGAAGATGTGTAAAAGCTCTCTGGAAGGAGTGCAGTGTGTATAAGCGAAGGCCTGTAGGAACAAATATTTCTTTAATAGCAGTTGAAATAGTTATCAATTGTATACGGCTTTATACTAACTTGAAAGACGAGCCAACTTTGCATAGACACCACTGAAGGTACAAGGCAGCTTTCTTTTCATCAGCAAAATGATACACACCAAACTGTTGAATAATTCAGCTAAAAACGCTCAGCCATCACCTTTACAAAATACGAAACAGAACCCCGAGTCTTTCTTTGATGTTAAGATTTTACAGAGCAACAATAGTGCACTCTGGATGAAGGAGAGCAGTGCTTTGATAAAATATATGATATTGAGTCCCACATACCTTTTTGGCCATGTAACACTGACTTCTCTTTACAAGACTATTTTTTTAGTACTACAGACACTTCAGAAGAGTAAAAATGTGATGTGTAATAAAGTTGTGACACACAGAAGAGCAGTAAAAGACCAGTCTATATTTCCTGGCCCCAGCCAACTGACAAGGTTAAAAAGGTTAATACCCTGACACAGGACACCAGCGGCTACTGTTATATGGGGAAATCTTTTATTTTTTATGTTACTTGTCATAAGAAAAGGCAAAGAATATCTTAAAGCTCTAAATCAAACCAAGCATCCTCAAATAAACGACTCAAAAAAGATCCAGACCTAATGGAATTATTATTTATTTTTCTGTGTAGTTTAGAGGTCACTGCTGGTTGAAAATAGTCTCCTAAAACTGCTCTAAGATATTATTGTACGTTATACAGGGTAAAATGTTAAGACTTCAGATTTTCTTTTGTGGAGTTTTAGATAGTGGCTTTGTTTTCATGCACACACTGAGGAACGCGATTGCTTGCATATTCACTTTTTAATTTTTAATTAAAGAAAATCTGAAGAAATTTTAAAACTTTATAAATATTTAAATTAATAATAATTTAAAAAAATAACGTTTTTATTTCTGGTCCTAACTTCCATTTAATTCAATGGGATTTACATGCATGAATAATTTAAAAAAAATCTTGAAGGGACTTACAGCTCCTTAAGCATAAAAACTCCAAATTATTTACACAGAAAACAGCTTCCTCATTTGTAACATTATACAATATTAACTTTGCGTAAAGTTTGAAAGACACTGGCTACTATGATTTGCTATTTGTACTCAATATTCAGTGAAATTATCACTGGAAGTTATGAGCGTTTGGTTTCAGAGTCACAGCATTTACAAGATTTCCTTTTCAAAGAGAAATTCCAGCCATTGGTCTGGTAGTGATAGAGCCTTTATCTCAAAAAACCAGACTAAGAATATTTATGCTCGAGGAAAAGACCTGCCTGTGTAAAAGAATGTTCAGGTTTTTTTGTATTCACATTTATAGGAGCTCTTGCAAGATACTCTGGAATATATTACCGAGGCTGGAAATAGAGCCATCACAGCTGAGCCTGCTTAACCCCTCCTTGCTGCAGAAACATCATGGAGTATTAAAGCCATCCACAGCATTCTAGAAAGGACTCTTTATTTCTTTTTTTTTAAATCACTCTTAAAGGATCTGCATTATCCGGAAATAAACATTCGGGCAGTATTTTATAGAAGGGATTTTTAAGTTCTAATTCAAGCTTATATTTACAAGGGAAAATTATCCCAATGTGCTAAGACAATATGCTTGTTCTTGCATGTATTTTATATTTTAAGTGCAAGCCTTCGTATCATGACTGACATCACTGTTATGTGAGTGACAACAGGTTGTGCCATGTAAGAACACACCTCCCAGAGGGCTGCACGGCTATCGATGCATCAGCTGAACGTGAGCATCTTACCCTGACCGAAGGGACACCTGTGACCAGGAGGATACCTGCCTCTCTGGTGATCTGCTATTCAGGAGCTACCTTGTTTTTTCTCCAATAATTGCCAGTTCTAAATTTATCATTAATTTGGTTTCCGTAAGGTCTTGGGAGGAAATCTCGAAGGAGTAAAATTACAAAGAATCCAATGCGGAATTGCAAAGAACTGCACAGAAAGTGTCCCTTCCGGGAGCGAGGGCCGATGTGACCTGCAAGTACCAACGTTTACAAACGCAGCCCCTTAGGACCAGACTGAAACCCGGCCGAGAAGTGGGGCAGTACAGGGCCTCACCAAGATCGGGCGGACTTCGGGGAGAAGGTTCTGTGCCCGTGTGGGACGCGCTCACCACAGAGGCAGCCCCTGAGTGCCAAGGGCCGCAGCCGGGGGAGCTGGCCTGGCACCAGGCCCCCACACAGCCTTGCCCAGGGCAGGGGGTAGAGAGCAGCTGGCAATGCCAACCCTGAGCACGTCCCTCCGTGCTGGGGCTGAGGTGCCCCCAGCTCAGCTGGCAGCGAGTCCCTGCGGGTGGAACAGCCCCGCTCACACAGAGCTTTGTCTTGGTGAGGAAATCGGTCAGATTCCAGTGGACAGAAACCTGGGCAAAGACAATCCTTAGACCAAATCAGCGACCATGGTTAACTGAGTTCTGACAACGCAGCATTATTCACTTTAAGTATAAATTATAAACATTGGGTATTTATTCTGACTCGTACCTCTAGCATAGTTCAAGATCCTGGGAGCAGCTTCTGTGTGCCTGAGCTAACTATAGTACAGTCCTTGTTAATGACGCATAAACCAACCCGAAAAAAAGGACTGCCTAAACCTTAAACTGATACTTCAGCCAAGCCAAATATTTTCTGGTATATGTAGCTACATCAATGTGCGGGGGTTTTTGATTTTTATATTTTTTTCTTACGTGTCATCTTTCTGTTCCTGCAGGTCGCCTTGCTCCAAGGCCAGTTGCCCCTCTACAAGTCAAGATGGAACAGCAGGTTAGGTAGGAAGACATCTGTTGTGCTTTCTACCGGACACTTGGTCTCTTTCCTTGCTGTTAGCATTTGCCTGTCTTCAATCTGATTTTAAAGTCACAGTGTAAATCTGAAGCTGAATGACTTTAGTATGGAAAAATATGGGGTTTGTTCACTTACTTTTGATGATAATCATTCAAGAAAAATGTATTTCAGATAACAGGTTATTTTTATCAAATATTATTTTGTCTGGCTTTACAAGATGCAGTCAACAAGGAATACAATGCAAGTAAAACACATTTGTTTAAACAAAAGCAGCAGTAAATACTAACCAACGTTAAATCTAACAACAATTACCTAAAGTTTCCTCCAGAGCCATAAATTCAAGAGAACCTTATTTCCCGGGTCAATACATTTTGCATCTCTTGGGCCTGAGAGATGCTATTTCATAAATACGTTGTGGATGTGAGAGGAAATGGTGCTTCTGCAGCCCTGCAAACACCGGCCTAATTTGTGAGGAGAGCAGGACAACAATGCCCTCTCCCAAAGACAGATGGTGAATGTTCCAGCTCCCAATTTTTTAGCCAGTCTCTTTAAATATAAACAGTCAAAACAGAGAAAAACAAGAGAAAAGGGAAGCGGAATACTCCAGGCCTGGTGGAAATGGCAAAACTTCTGCATTAACAGAAGAAGTCTAAAAGTAGAAGACTGCAAAAAGGGTTTAAAAGCCAGATGCCCCATGGTTACTGGAGTTGGGCACAACAAAGGCAAGAGTGGTAGACAGAGCGCCTTTTAAAATTATTTTTTGTTTGATAATAGTTAAAAATTAGTCCTTGTAAATTTTATAGAAACATTTATTCAGGTGAAAATCCCTAGCTCATTACAGATGCCTCTGCAATTAGTCACTGTCACAGCAAATTAGCAAGAGAAGAGGAGACGGTGACTTACCCCGGTGGCACGGTGCACGCGACCCCACGCAGTACGGGGGAGCAGGAGTGGTGTGAGGAGCTCCAGGGTCTGGAGACTAAGGAGCCTATTCCAGAAACTGAATTTTTACTATGTCGAAGTGACCCCGCGTGTATGTATTTAACAGTCAGGGAAGCCAAAGCAAGCAAATTGAAGAGTTAATGCGAAGCCAGACATAAAGCAAGCAGCAATGTACCATTACAGCTATCCAGGCTCCCTGAAGATTATCACCACACAGAGAAACTATGTCTTGTGGTTTCCTGACATGTTCTTTAGTGAACAATCAGGCTCCAAATGACTCCGGCCGCTTGATGCCAAAAGCCAACCTTCTCGAATACACCGAGACCTCCAAAAGGCTATCGGTGCCTAAGAAACCCACCAGCATTATGCACGCACACTAATGCACACTGGAAAACAACACCCGCTAAACAACGTGCCGATTCAGAGGCTCCCTCAGGTTTCAGTCACAGCGTATCCCTCCCTAGGTTTCCTCAGCTTGGAAGTCCTGAGTCTCCGTGTGGGCTGATGTGAGCCTAGATCATGCTGCTTGTGGGGGAGAAGAAAGATTGCACAGGGGGACATGCTTTCTTTCTTATTTCTCCCAGTATTTCTGGCATCTTCAGCAACACTTCACTCCGTTATATAATGGAGTGGGGAAGAATAGTTTTACAATTTTTATCCCATCAAGAAGGTTTTGTATTGGCCTTCCTTGTTTTATAGACTATAAAACTTGAACTTCCTTGTTTTATAGTTACAGTAAACTACAGTGGAGGAAGATATAATATAATGGCAATATAATGTAGGAAGAGCCCTTACCTTTCCACCACATAGGGACAACAAGCACCTTGTGTGGCTGCTAGCAGGTGTGGTCACCCACTCGTCTTCCAAATACTTACTCAGAAGCATGTGAGGAATGTTCTTGCCAGCCACCTGGCAACAGAAGCCGTGGGCTGCGGATCAGATCACTCTGTGAAGGTAAACACAGAGATTTCTCCACCAGAAACCGATGTTGCAACCACTCCCTGGCATACCCGCTGGCACGCCACGTCTCCCGGCCATCGTGTTGACCCATCCCCTTGAAACTGAGAATCACTGAAACCCTATTGATTTCCCCCACTTGGCAATAATTAAGTATATGGCTACAGATGGCTTGTATTATCAGATAATTTGTTTCATTAGAACTGATATGAATGGATTTGAGGGGGTTTTCCTCCTCTTTTTCATTAAAGATGTTCTCTTAGCAGGATATTGTGATCACACCTACAAGAGGGGACGTGGGAAAGTGAGAATGCGGGGCAGGAAAAACAGAGAATGACAAAGGCCAGGTCATCTTTGGCTCTTTCTGGTATTGGTACTGCTCCACTGCCTCAAAAAGTTCCTCTGCAGAAGTTCCTTATCCCTGGTTACGCACTCCAGGGATATATTTGTTTAAATCAAAAACCTGGCAATCATCTATCTCCCAATACTGAGACAATTTTGCAAATCCACTCATTGAAAAGAAAAGGATTTTTAAAAAACAAGACAAAAAATAAAGCATTTGAATTCAGGGCTTCACAGCCTCCCCAAGGCTCCATTCTTGACCCGCAGGATGCTTAAGGATTCTTACGGATCTTTAATAAAACTGCAAATTATCCCCGAAAGTTGTAGATACTTCAGCGCTCAGAACCACATCTCTAGGCAGGGTTACACTGCCTGGGTGGAGAGTGGAAACCTGGACTGTACTAACCTTGCTATGGCACAAAATAAGGAAGAAGAATGAGGAAAGACGGGTCCCATAAACACATAACCTCTAAAGTACTGAGGCTGTTAGAAGATATCCTGTAGAAAAATTAAGAAATCACCATACTGGATTCAGTACGTATGGGCTTCACTGCATACTCTCCAGCTGAAGAAAGGAAAAAAAATTACTTCTGCAAAATTAATATGTAAAATAAAGTTTTATAGTTTCAGCTGTATTAATGTTACTACAAAAACGAACAAAAGCCAAAGGCTCCTGACTTATCACCCGTATAACTCCTGGCGTAGTGGAAAAAAAACCATCCTAGAACGAGTTTCTATGGCTTGCCAGCTGTAAGCCCTGCATTTTGTGGGCTAGTACTACTCAAATGTGTTATTTCTTTTTAATTATCACGCCAAGAATAATATTTCATCCATTATATAACAAGCTCTTGCCCAGGGAAGGAAGAGCTATTTGTTACATGTATATTTACTTTCTCACACATACTGAAGACATTAAACTTCAGCATAATTCCTAGGAAAGTGCTTAGGAGGACGTGCATTTTGAAACCTACTGTTTGCTTCACGGTTTTTACTGGGGAGGGGCACACACCAATGAGAGAATAAAGCTTTTTATTAAGGGCTTACCTGAAAAATACAAATGGATGGTCATTCTTTGGAAATAAAATTAAGGGAAGGTTAAAGAGGATTGTAAGCGAATTCCTCTTTAGAAAGGAAGCTTGTGTGTATCCGAACTTAAAAAGCATCAAAATTAGATCTTGAACAGACATAGAAATGAAGTATAAATATTGTGCCTATACATATTTACAGCCTTTATTCTTCCTATCACTATGCTCACAAATAATAATAATGTTAAGATTGCTTTTATGAAATTGTAAAGAAGGAAAATGAAGTGGTTGCAAATACCAAAATAAACCAAAAGAATTATTCAAATCTTTTCTCAAGCAGTACTCACTCTGCTTTATTTAGAGAGTGTAGTAAGAGAAAAAAGCACTTTGACCAAAGAAATCTGACCAGAAACTAGAGAATAAGCCATCTACTGAGTTCATTGAAAAGAGGAGTTCAGATACAAAAACTACTTAAAACAATTAATGTAAAACAACAGGAAAAAGAAAAAGAAGACCGACACTGAAGGATGGCATCTACTGTGTGTGATGGTTTCTACCCTTTCTGATGAGCAGTGGACATGGCAGTGACCGAGGTGGCCTCAGATCTGCCTGGCTTTGGGCTGGGTCTAGTGGGGTTTTACTGCTGCTCTGAGATGCCCCTTAGCGCATGACAACGGTTTGGGGGAAAGCACTGTTACCTAAAAGAGAAGACTCTTTAACGCTTAGAAAAATATACAATATGGGGTTTTTTTTGTTCTTTGGTTTGGGTTTTTTTTTTCAGGTTCATTCAGGAAACTTTGAAATAGGTAGGAGTTAAACATTTTTGATCCTAATAAGATCTGAAAACAGTACATCTTCGAGAGTACCCATAAAAGTGAGCAGAAATTGGAAGGGGTTTAGCATTCTTTAAAGATATAATTTCTTTTCATAACCTTATACATTTCAGTAGTGGTACAAAAGGCATAGAAAAAATAAGTGGCAATATAATACTACAATGTAAAAAAAAAATATAGATTAATACCAGGAAACTACAGACTATTCCATCTGAGATTGTTTGGGGAAGTCTTTGAAACTATTTTAAGTGACTTTGGCTTTGTTATTTATGGGAAGTACTTGGATGTTGACATTGAAAACAAGTTTTGCACATTCTCAAATACAGAATCTACAAGAGCAATAAATAAAGGAAAATGTTTTGAGATTACAATCAACAACAAATCCCCCAAACTTTTGATCTTTCACATACATTGACTAAGGGATAAGAAAGTGACTTTCAGTTTAGATAACAAGATAACAAGAGCTCTTTGAATAAAATAAATGCATGAAAGGAAAACCAGAGCCCCATCCTTAGCCTTTGAGAGACAACAATAAAACTCTACTGACTGCAAAGGAGAAGGAATGAACCCTTGAAGTAGATGACAGCAGAAAATCAAAGGTCTCTCAGACAATGAAAAAACAGTAATTTTGCTCGTACGTTGCATTACTGTCAAAATGCAGAGTATTGAGAGAAATGGGAACTGACAATATGGCCTGCAGAAAAATCACAATTGTTGTAATGGAGCTTAAGTAGCAAGAACAGTGACTTCCTGAATTGCCAAAAAGATATTCAATATCAACAACTCAATCACTCACTCAAAAATTCAATCAATCCACTCTGTCAATTTAAAACTTAACAGTGAATTAAAAGACTGGCCCGCTTGAGCAGAATGCTCATGCTAATCTCATGAGCAGTAATGTGCACCTTCCTTAGCTCTGCTTCGTTATTCAGAGCAATTTTTGTTTTCTTTCTTTTTTCCAAGAAAATAATCCTTAGTTGTCTTCTGCCTTTGTTCATGGCATATTTCTGTTGCCAAAACCAGCACAGACTCATGGATTCTTAAGGCCAAAAAAGAGCTATTGTAACAATTTCCTTTATGGCCTATGACACAGGCCATGCATTTCGTACAGTGCCTACAGGACAGGTTCTCATAGGCTGAACCTGAACGTTTAGAAAGTTATCCGAATTTGATGGTAAAACTCAGAGTGGTGAAAACCCACCACATTCTGGGAACCTATTCCAAATGCCAATTTTTATCATTCCATGCACATGTTCTCACATTTACAAAGAGTATTTTTAAAAGATATAAAAAGAATGCTATGGTTCTACTCTTCCATCTAAGGCAGAATAAGGCCTGTTTACTGGCAGTAAGAGCACCTCTTCCTATTAGCATTCTAAACTTGAGGTTGCAGCTCCGAGAAACTTCTTCACAGAGATAAATGAACACCTGAGAAAACACAGGCTTGTTAAAAAATGAAGGTCTGTGGCTCTACTATGTGGCCCTGTGCCAACAATATGAAAAAGCAACTCCCAGCACCTGCACGTGCATGTACACGTTTTGATTTTAGCAGATAAGTGAGGGTGCATGCCACCTATTAAAGTACTGGAGAAAAGCTTTGATCCCATTGACATCTTATATATGTGTGCTTATGTGTACCTAGAATACATATTAAAAAGTATTTTAATCATTCATGTAAGAGTCTTTTTTAAGATGCCATTTTGTTTCCTCAAGATTTTTGTGATTATCACTTAGTGATGCCTAGGATGACTGAGAAGTTGAGAAAGAGGAAAGGTCTATGGTTTGTAATTTTATATACTTTATTGAGCAAAGCACCTGGAATGAAATGCTTGCTCTATGAAAATCAGTGCCAAAATTTCCACCCATTTCAGCAGGGCCTGAATTTCAAACCCAAGTCAAAAGGTCGGCTTAGGTGATGAAAATTAAACATCTGCTTAAGCAGAAAAGAAAGTTCCCTGCTTGTTGGCTTAGATGCGCGGGCAAGTCAAGACACAGCAAATGAGGGTAAATCACAGGCTGAAGGTTTATTTGTCACTGTTAGAAATATAAGTATAATGAACAATGTCCATGGCTTGAAAATGTAAGAGATACCAGAATCCCTAATTAATTATTTTGGAAATATAAAGACTTATGTTAATTGAACCAGTGGATCTTAAGACCTTCATTGCCTCCACAGACGCTTCACTTGCAAAGCTCCTGACCTGCCGCAGCACAGCCCTCGGCTGTGAGGCAGGACCAGACACCCCGAGAGCCGTGCGGGACCTGTGTCAAGAGGCTCTCAGGACACTGACTGCTTTTGCACTGTGGCAAGCGGATCAGACACTGCTATAGCTTTGCTTCCGTGCCAACAAGATGAGGGGGCTGGGGGGGAAGAAGTTGCGTTTTTTACCGGTCTTAGCAAACCTGGCCTCTTTTGGCTTCTGCTCTTACAGACACCTAAATGCCCAAAGCTCGACTGCGCCTTGTAATGGTGAGAGTGCTGGTTGCCACTGGTCACTCCCATCCCCGGAACCAACCCAGCTTGCTCCTTCAGTTGTGGCCTCTAACACCTCCTGCTTGCCACCTTCTCCTGAGGGTTTCTGCCTGGAGCCTGTTGTAGGAGCAGGAATGGACTCATTTACATAGGAACAACTGAGTCAAATGTCCCAGCTAACGCCAGGGAACAGCAAAACCTTGCAACTCCGAAATTCCTCCTAGGCAATCTGTTATTTATTTGTTAGCTGGGTGTCAGTCATCCACATTGTATTTCTAAAAGTCATTTAATTTTTCAGTGTCTCAAGCAGGAAGGCTTCCACAACCAGTTTCCATGCTCTCAGCTCCTCCTTTTATTCCTTCTTGCAGAAGTGCTAACGCTGCTCCTCAATTTCAAACAATCTGTCAAAATGGCAGAAAAGGAGAATTTCTTGCCTGGGAAACAGTAGTTGCATGTTAAGTTCCTATCTGCTCCTCATTTCCTAGGATGTGCATTATGCCATCTTGTTTTTCTGATTTTGCCAGTGGGAAAAGCCTGTCTAGGTCAATTTTATCCGCCTTTTGTATATGAGGAGAAGCATCAATTAGATCACCACAATGTCTGTCCTTCCCTAGTGAGAACAATCTTATTTTCCTCAGCCACTGCTCGTTACATAAATCTTTCTGGTTTGCGACTGCCATCTGATAGAGATTTAGATCTCATTAGAAAGTCACATGGAAAATTTGGATTTGTAGAAAGCAGCAAGAACATCAAAACTCAATTAAGCAGTTCAAAATTCTTTGGTGATAACTGGTAAATTTTGCTCCCAAAACAGAATTACTAATTTTCACTGTCTAGAATTATCACAAATAGAATTATCACAAAGAGATTCTTGAGGTAAACACAATTAAACTGTGATTTCATTGTAGTTTGCAAAGGAACAGATTAAGTGGCAACAGAGGTTACCGTGTTTATTGCCTCTCTGTGGCTTCCAGATTAAATTTGGGCAGTCAATGAGATTTACAACAAGTTTCTTAACCACATTTATTGCAGTTTTTCCTCTCTGAAACTAAAGCTGTAGCTTAATTGGACATCTCGTCATCACCAATACATGTAAAGCTAAAAAAAAAAAAATCAGCAAATGTGCCAAAGGAAAAATTCACAGTTCCATGATCCACATTTGCAATGAGCAATTCGGCATCGATCTGAGAAAGTCAGTGAAATCAGCAGAAAGAGACCTTGAAGACCTGGAAAAGGGAAAGAGAAAATGAATTTTTCTACTCGGAAAGGATTTCTTTTTCTCTTCCACTGGGCAGCTGAAAAGAGAGGAGAGGTGATATGTTTAGCACCCTTTTCCATCAGTAATTATGATGTTTGCCTCGGTGTCTTGGCCCCATTTAAGTACATCTTACACAGAGGGATGCATCCTCCTGAGCTGCTTTCCAAGCTGGTAGGATATGAGCTGGCTGGTACAAAAGCTGTGCAGCTGCATTAACCTGGCACTCATCCCAGGCTCGTCAGTCCCGCTGTTTGCACTTCCCAAGTGTGTTAAATTTCTACTAATAATCTGCAGAAAGAGACTGCCAGCAGAAATATTTGCTGATACAGCTTTCAGAAATGACCACAGTGGTACTGGACATTGAGGATGCACTCACAAGATATTTGCAACAGCACTTGCATTCCAAATCCCGGGCTCACACACCCCACCAAAAAGGACAGACTGTGTAACCTCTGTGTCATGAACCGTGCAAGATTTACTTGTGACCAAATTGAGAATTTATGTGCATATTTATTTTAAATAACAAATATATTTCATCAGATAAAGTGTCCTGTAAGTTAATGGCACAGTAATGTTTCTGATTTAACTTTGTGTACTTTGTCTTGGATAATAGAAACAAGAAGAGATAAGCAGCCAGAAAATGTCAGAACTATGAATGTGTTGTTATTTACTGACCATAACCAAAATGTCTCTGTTCTTGGATTCTCTCTCTGTCTAGCCAGGTGCTGACTTCTTCCTAGAGATCAATACTATTATCATTTTCATACGTGGTATTCACTCGCTATGGAAATATTCTCTTGGTTTTGATAGATACGAACGTACTACCATGTATTGTCTGCCATGGGTATTGTTTCCATCCAACAAGATACCACCAAGCCGCCAAGGTCAGCTCATGTATTGCCTCTTTTCTAACTTCATTTGACTATGGTTAAAGGATTTTCACTTGCCTGAATATTTCTTTCCTTTTCTAAGGCTTCCCATTATGTTTGTGAAGTGTTCTGGTTTGTGATGTCCACATGCTCACAGATGGGCTTTAAAACCAGAATAGCAATAGCCACTTTGCAGACTGCACGCACTTTCCTCAAGATAAGCAACATTTAGTGTAGAATTACAATTCTTTCAAAGCTTTTGTAGTGTACAAATAGTGCACTGGGGGAACACAAAGCTCCCCATTCACATTTATTGCCTTCTCTGTGTCATTTCTCACTTAGCAGGGCACTTCTTGGTGCGTTTTGAGAAGCCCTGTGGATTTAAGCATTTTAAAAAATTCATTCATCTCCAAAGTAGTAGTTTATCTCTGATTTTCATTCTCTCAATTTAAATTTTCATTAATCTCTCATTTTTCTAGGTTAATGCTTATATTCAGAGGCACAAATGCCAGGGTTTGTTTGATGAGTTAAATAGTCTCGCTGCATGACAGATCTGTTTGATGAAAGTCACCTTCCTTCCTGCCCATGCAATACTCTTCCATATTCAGGAAGCATTTTTAAGAGGAGACAGCATTGAGGTAATTCTGCCCCAACTTAAATCCCGCGACACCCATATCCGAAACTTAATAAACATAGAGATGAAAATAAGAGCTCTTTAAAAGTCTTGGAGTTAAGAATTACACACAGGCAGCATTTAGCCCTTTTGCTTGCGTTTTTGTCCTTCTCGTGCCAGATGCAGCAGACAATTCTCTTTACTCCGAGCAACGAAGTGAATGATGCAGCACCACAAGTATGCAAAACACTTTTCGCTCTTTTTTAATTCTCTTTTCTGGTGAGAAAACAGACAGCGACCCTGCCGTATATGAATAGAAAGCTGTAATTTTGACCTGCGCAGACAATAGTCTGCCAGATAGTTGTGACACAAGTATCAAGGAAGAGTGAAAAAAAGACAGATATACATGAAATCCTGGCTCCCCTGAAGCGGGTGGGAATTTTGCCATTGACTTGAACGGAGCCAGGATTTCATTGCGAAAGCTTCGTTCAGCTGGAGAAGTTGTCACTTTTAAGTCTGCACACCCTCACGCAATCAATCCCCAACTGCTGATGAAAGGATGTGTAATTTTTCATATTGCTCAAATATTTTTTTTAACAGCTGACCTTTTCTCGTACTTAAACACAACCTCCTCCTCCAAGACGTATATTGAATGCTTTTGTTGATTTTGATACGACTTTTAGCAACTTTCCCACATTCCAGCAAAGACTACTTGAACTATTTGATTCCACTCGATTCCAATTCTTGTTCTTTTCACTTTTCTTAAAACCATTGTGAACACAACTGAAACTAACTGAAAATAATATGGAACCTGGTTGAACTGGAGCACTTTCTGTTTACCTGATAGCAGTAATACTTTATCATTTTGTCTGCTTTTGTTCTTGGCAATAGATTTAGATAAAATACTTATCTGCTGCTGTTATCTTTATTATGCCAAACACTTAAGGTACAAACATAAAGGTGGATGTTTAAGGAACTTTCATGTGCTTGTTTCATGGGGGAAACTTCTTGCTTGCTATCTATATGGTCAGTGCATCTGTCTACCCTCATGCCTGATTCTGGAGAGGAAACAATGTGGTTTAGAGAGGAAAAAAGAATGTAGAGGGAAAATATTTGATATTATGCTCAATATAAAATAGTCAATGGTGTAACTTGCAATAACGTTACACAAAACATAATGAATTCACAGAAGAAAATGCTGTTACATTACTTAGGATTGTATATTCTATGATTAAATTTAATAAATCACTCAAAGCAAGTAAAAATATCTTTACATATACCATAAAACATTCAAACAAAATATTAGTACAGTGGCAGAGAAGAGAGCTTGACCATGGGTAGAAGTTGTAGGGCAGACAGCATGTGGTGCTGTTCGTACAACCCCCGCAGCAGTGCCCTCACCTACGACAGCTCTCCCTCTCCCTGCAGGACTGAGTGACCTGGGAGGGTTTCTCTTTAGATGCCTGACAAGGAAAACTCTCCTCCACAGAAAGATTTTCATGAAAATTATAATCATTTGCCCTTCTCTGCCACTGAGCCAGCACAAGGCGTGGAGCAAAGCGAGTACCTGAAGTGAGGAAGCAAGCAAACCTCAGCGTTACCTGTTTCCTGCCAGCAGAAGGGCTGTGGGGGCTTTCACAGCTGCAACGAGCACTGAGGCATCAGCCAGGCTCTATTTAATGCACCCAAGGGAGCTCTCTGAACGCAGTCTACCCCAGCACCTTCGATCAAACGCAACTGAAGTGTTCAGCGTCAGGACCTACCTGAATTTCTAGGAGCTGCACCGCATTTTGCTGTACCTTAACAGCACGGCAGCGATTCCAGCACGCAAGGCCTTGCAGGACCTCAGCTCCTTCTGAACGCTGAGGAGCACCCTCATACAGATGCCAAGAAGGTGGCGGCGCCCATCATGTCCTGTCTCCCCTAGGGGGGTGAGGAGAAGTAGAGAGGGTTAAGGGTTCCTCCTCCCACCGCTCTGGCAAGCAGGAACTCCCAGCAGACCATTTGCAGTCCCAGCTGGCCCCAAGCTCCTCTGAGATGAGGGAATGCAGCTATTTACCCCTCTGATGCTGTCAATGAAAGTTGAAGGCAGTTTTGGCAGCGAGACTGTTGAAGGGAAACTTGTGAAAATGTGCTTCCTGGCCATACCAAAGAGAAACCAATCCTGAGAACAACTCAAGCGACTTCGACAAACATATCCTTAAAATAGTTAACGCTTTTACTGAAAATCTCCCAGTGATCCTGGCTCCCGATGGAAGTCTCACTGGGGGTACACCTGCAGCTCTCAGATATAAGATCAAATTAAATTAAATTTGAGGAGAAAGAGGATAAAAATTAAACACGATTAGTTTAGAAAGAAATGGCTATGTTACAGTTTTTGCCCTTTTTATTTGTAGTAAATATTTGGCCTGCCTTAGAGTAATTTCTATTTTGAATGTCTGTAATTAATGACATGGATCATTAGTTGCAGGGAAGCTAATGTAGCTCTGCTATACAGTAGTCTCCATAATTGTGGGAGGTAACTCATTCCACATGCTCGAACATTGTAATTTCAAAATATTTTCCTAATAGTTCTCAAATAGAAATATTTCTAAGTGTACATCGAAAACTGCCTATGTCCAAGTAATATTAACAGAACATAGTTTAACCATAGCATGCCAAGAAGTATTATTTTTGGCTGTAACATAATTGGTATCACATGCTGTTGCTATTCTATGTACTCTTTTCCTTTTTGCCTTAGCTTTTATTATTTTATACGGGCACAGGTATTACCTGAGGGTGACTTTGCATAACAAGGTGGGGGAGTATACTAGGTACTGGAATTTTAGCCTGTCAGTTTTCTTCTTTCAAGCCACAACAAATATGTGAAGCAGTTAAAGAAACTAATCCAGCAAATATTTCCCCTTGCATTTGGCAGAACAAACACAATTTTAATACGGCATTTTAAAAATCTGTTTAGATAGGAAAGTGAAGCACATGACCTATAATAAGACTGAATCTGGAAAAAAGGAACAATGTGAATACTGCTGTAAATTTCGCTTTCATGTAGAGGTGCTTGATTTTAAGTATTTCAACTCTTTTTTCTTCCTTACCTCTAAGATCTTCCAAAACTTGATCATTTGCAATGCATATCTGAGGGGCTGGGTGGGTCCTTGCTCCATCTTTAGGAAGAATCAGACACTCATCTTCCACCCTATAGAAGTCTTTATACGTGTGCTGACTTAACATTTATCCTTACCAGTCGATTGCAAGATAAGTCCTCAACGTCTGCTCAAGCTAAAACCCAAGTAAGAAATCCCAATAGTGAAACAGGTACAGGAGATTATTCCTGTTCCATCTTGCAGCTTCTTAGTGGAGAACCTTGGGGCATGGCTAAGAACGTGAAATATTTACCTGTGTTTGCTCTCAACCACATTAAATAGATGTGATAATGTAGATGTAATAATATCAACGAGGTGACAGTGGCTGTTACTGGTTTCATGGGTACACAAGAGGAACTCACTATGAGTTTGCTTCCCAAGAAACAAAGACTTTTAGGTTATAATTCCAAGTATTAAAAGGCTCTTTAGCTACTGAAGGGTTTGCTTCCAATTCTGCTAAGTAAATAGTTATTATGTGGCCTGATCTGCTTATGCTTGAGTCTTCCATGACCATGCAACAAGCGCATTAACAACCCAAATCTACTCAAGGTCAAATATCAGCACTTCACAGACTCTGAATACTTTCTGCCTGATGGCAGAGTGTGCCAAGCAAGTCCTGACCTCAGGTGTTTTCCTGGCTGTGCCCCAACTCCAGAGACAGGAACAACCTGGTCTGCTTGGGATGGAGCCGAGAAATGTAGATCAAGCAGGGAATCCAAGCACCTTTGATGATTTCATGATCTGGGTAAGTGGGGGACCAAGACGGAGACTGGTACCTTTGGGGCTCCTATCCTGCCGTGTATAGGAGACCTCTGGAAATAAAAGTGAAGTTACAGACCTGAGAAAATTCCAGTATGTTAAAATACTTCAAATACACACTTTATACACAACTGCAAATCTGATTTCGTCCTGGAAAGCTCAGGAGAAAATGACTGAGTGTGGCTTATTATGATAAACAGGTGTATTATGTAGGCAATGCCTTTTATATATTAATTTTATATATATATTTATATTTGAAATAGCTCTATGCAAAATGTCAGTTCTATATGCAATGCAAATCTTATTAATTAGAAAATCAGCTAAAATGATTTAATTTGGATAAAACCAGAACTGTTATATATGAAATTTTCTTTTCATGTTGATCTAGCGTACAAATTTATTCCTAAGAGTATTTTTAAGACAAGTTAAACTAAAAAGAAAACTACTAAAATTAATATTGAATTTATGGTAGTAAAATAGTGATATTTAAAGTAGAAAATAACGGAAGTGTAAACTATTGAAATGCCCATTACTGAAAACCGCCTTTCCTAAAGCTTATTTTCAAAACTAGTTGTGTAATAAGAATTACAGTTGTTATTATTTTTTACATACTATTCTATTATACAAACAACCCAAAAAGGCAGTCCTTAGCCAAATGTTTATCTGGTACTACGATTTACCAGAGATGTCTTCTAAAAAATGAATACTCGAAGCCACACATACTGCTTGTGTTTTGCCATCGCCATTTGTGCCATGAGGGAGGGTGTCAGATCCTCTGCACCAACTGTGTCGTGTTACAGACTTCCTCCTGCTGAGCACATGGCTTCCTAATGTAGATACAGCATGTGTTTTTCACACATAAATGATAGAGTTTTATTAATTACCTGTGAACCATTTCCAGAGGGTAACATAGTTCAGCTTCTACGATGCTTGGTAGATGGAGTACTCGATTCAGTAGGAAACCTATTTTGTTTCTTACAATGGAATTTATTTGTCCTACATTTTCCAGAAAATATTTTTAGGTATTCTAAATAGTATGATTTCTCAAAAAAGCAATAAAAAAACCCAAACTCGCTCCCTCCCCTCCCGAAATGGAGATGGAAACAGAGTATTTACAATGAAGGAAAGAGAAATCTTGACAGATTATGCTTAATTCACTATGATTTGCGGTTGCAACTAAAGCCCTTTGATACCAGACACGCAAGTTGTTCTACTTATGTCAGTTTGTTTTGGATTGAGACTTTTATTGCTTAGAAGGGGAGTGCTAAACCATGGTGTTTCCTAACTTGTTTAAATCAAAGGGGTTTTACTACTTCTCACGTTTGATTCAGTAGTGCTGAAGTCATTGGAACGTTGTCTTGGGGTTCCATGTAAGATGAGTCAATGGTCTCCATTAAAGATATCAATATAAACCCACAGATACTTCACAAGTAGTAGCAGAGATTTGAGACTTCTGCCCTAAGTCACACATAGAATAGCATTTGAAATTCAGAGGTAGCATCGGTAAGCTGTTGGGAAAAGATAGATATATATATGTTTACTAATGGAAGTCACTGTGTAGAACATCCAAAACGTTGTCATCTTCTTATCCCTATTTATGAAGGAAATTCTCCATTTTAAATTTCCTAGTAGAATCCAACAGTTTGAGCTAATTTTAATTTCAGAATGGATTATGCCTGAAAACTCAGCTGGCTATACCAAGACAAGAGACATCCTTGTATTTCCCCCACACCCCCCCAGTTCTGGATGTATTGAACATAAAGCAAGACAGGCAGACAGTCATATTTACTTATAGCAGAGACATTGCCAAGTTTATAGAAACAACCTTTATCAAAAGTTTTTTTGTCTGTTACACTTCTCTTCCAGATGCATTTTGAATTTTAATTTCTTTTCATATTCCCTTAGATACTTTGTTGATTTTTCTGTCTTGGCAACATGGTCTATCATTATATCTTGTTTTAAAATGTGTTGAGTGATTAGAGAGGAGTCAGCACGAAAATAGCAACTGCCGTGGCTGCCTGTGCCTGACCGAAAATACCCAACCCTGCAGGCCTTCAGACACGTTGAGCTGGTGAGGCCACCCTACGGCAACGTCCATACAGAGTTAGACTCACCAAAAAGCCACAGAACACTGATAACAGAGCATTAGCCAAATTAGTTCTTTGTCTCTCCTTAGTAATTTCTCTTATGGCAAAAAATGTTTATTTACTCACCTTGGGCAAACTGCAGGTGACAAGTTCTTTCTCTTCTCTTCCTCTTAGCCTCTAATCGCTATTCAAATTAATTAAATAAATGACTAAATTAACTCTTGTAGCTGAATTTGTCTGTATCATATATACATATTGCATATATATTTGGCACTCTTCTGGTTTTGTCTTTAATTTTGTCTTTCAGAGCAGAGATGATGCATTCCAGGCTTTTGCAGAATGGCTCATCCTCTGAGACCCCCTCTCACTATTAAACCCTCATCGCAATATTTAATAAACAGTGAGAAACCTGCAATCCATTGATGCTTTTACAGTTTGATTTGGTTGAAGGCCTTTCCCTTTAAAAAGATTTAACAAATTAAATCAAAATCAACCTTTTCCCACCAAAGTCGCTGTGAGGTACAGGGGGCGTTCACCTCACATGTGCAGAAGTTATCAGTCATAACTTCATTCCCACCCTCATGCCCCCAGTCTACTACCTTCTCCACCTTTAAATACAATTGCTGATTATGTTTGTTTTATTCATCATTTCGTATTGCTTTCTCATAATGGATTTCCTGTCATGGTCTTTCTGCAGCTTTTCAGGATAAAAGTAAATTTTTTCATGGACAAAGCTTTGTGTCTTAGCCAAAAGCCATTTATAGAAGGAATACATCAGTTGAAGGTCTTCCTCTCCAGTCTAAATGAGAAATTGCTCCTTATGTTGTCTTTCATCTTTTAAATATGTTCCAATCTGATCTGAGCAGCTGCCGATGTTCGATTTATTCCTCTGCTTGTTCACTGATATTCTCATCTATGCTAATCAGTCTTCCTTTGTACATCTTGAGCATTATCTTTTTAATCAAGTTTATTTTCAGACCCCATTTCTTGGCTTTCATGGTCCAGTTCCTCCATTAATTATTGTAGATTGAGTTTTTAAACTAGCACAGTATCCGACAATCTGATTGACTTAATTTTTTTTTTAATGCTGGGTGTTCATTCTTCTCATTCTAAACATTCCTTTTACAAAATTGTACAGAATATCCACAAAAACATTAAAGCAGTAATATCGTATTTATTTCTCTCTCTTTATAAAAACACATACATGCACATATATAAATAACCATACGCAATTTAAACGTGGTGGATGTTTCACATTACTATGTGCTTCCTGGAGACACAAGTGTAATATTTTTATGTGCTTAAGTGATTCAAAGCTCTGATTTTGCGTTTTTCTCCAGCTGAACAGCTATGTTCATGCAGTTCATGAATGCTGCACAGAATAAGTTAGGTCTATACTTGTCCTCCAGTAACTCACTAATCATTTGAGTATCATCCATTACAATCATGGAATCATAGAATCATCTGGTTGGAAAAGACCTTGAGATCATCAAGTCCAACCAATCACCCCGAACAAAAGCCCGTCTGTTTTCATTGTTTGACCAGTCACTACAATGTAGCAATTCCTACAGGAAGCACTTCTACACATTAAATTCTTGAAGGGACCCAACCCCACTAAGCTTTAAGGCTTCTGGTCCGAGGCATCACTGAAATGGTTTGGAGTCCACCATAACAACTTCCAGCACTGGAGCGACTGTTTGCTACCTGATTGATTACTGGTTCTGCTTTGTCTCTGGGATAATAGATGATGCCTATAATAATCTCATAAGGAAAGTAACTGAGACACTGAAGGGACTCCCCAAAGCAGGGGGCAACTGCTTCATTCACTCAGCTGATGGCCTGAGGGTGACTGAACAACCATTACTCCTTGTGTCACATGCAAAGCTGAAAGGACTTCAACAAAAGAATCGAGACGGCTTGTCTTGCTTCATTGCTTCATCCTCCTTTCAGCATCTTTTTTTTTTCCCAGGAGAAATAATCTTCCTCTTATCTACCCGCTCTCTCAGAGGCAAAATTTCTGTAGGATTTTAGGCAGAGGACGGGAAGGCGCCGGAGCAGCTGACTCTGCCCTGCCCTCTGGCTCAGCTCCACACCCAGGGAACCTCTTCCTGCAGCTCCATCAAAGATTTTCCTACTAAAGGGATGCAGCCTTGCACCATCTCCCTACGGGGATTTACCTTTTTGCCAACATTTCCTGTTCCTGGGGTCAGGCTTTATCTACTGTAGCGGTGTTCCGTGATAGCTCAGGCTGACTAAGCAGCTCCTCTCGGACCACCATTTACTGCTTTCCCTGCACGTCTATCTTCATTCAGGCACTCTGCCTCTTTCCCCAGATGCTTTAATTCAATGGAAATTATGAGGGAAATTTGTCTCCATGCCCAGGACCCACAAAGGCCCCATAAACCATTGCAATTTTATTACCTAATCCCGATTATTGAGTGTTTTGCCACTTACCTATATTTTGCCAGGGGTTTGGTCCAAATGCAAGGTTTAAGTAGTGCATCAGGCCCTGGAATGGAAATCAGCTTCTCCCTTTCTTTACTGAAAGTCCAGACTGCTGCCAGTAACGCCTGTCACTCCCCTGACATAAATGTGCATTTCATGTAAAATTTTCGAGCGAAGAGCATGCGAGTTATTGCTTTACAAGAGTCCTGAACCACAGGGCACCGTAACAGAGACAGCCAAAGCATCTCAAAAAAAGAAAAAGAAAAGCGAACAGGCTTTGTAAAACTCAAGTGGCAGCTACAAGGCAGACACAGTGGGTGGCTTTCACCTATCCTGTTCTAATGCCACAATAGGATTTACGGCAGATTCCCTTAACAGTGCTATTCTTCACTTTCACAGCCTGGGAGCTGCGTGCTTTGACATCACCAGCCTGCGTTTTCCTTTGATCTGCAATTTGAGATCAGAGAGAATATACAAATCACAGGGGTATCTGTCTGAACAGACGACCCGAAAGCACACCCAGCACGATGGCCAAAGCCTGGTCCATGCCAACCCGCTGCCCATCAGGGGAAAGGATAGCTATTGATTTAAAAGGGGGCTTCGTTTGCCTCCATCGATCAGCATGGGGTAAGCAGATGCTAATGCTGAAGTTCTATTGTATTTTATTGCGGGCTTGCCTTGATAGTGCTCAGTTACACACGTGTGAAAAATAAATGAGACCACATAAGCATCTGTCTCTCACAGCCCAGGCCAGCTAATGTCAAGTCACCTGTTTATTTTTTTTATTTGAAGATGCTTAGGCATTCGAGAGTTCGAGGCAGAAAGAGGTCCCTCTGTTGGCTTGTGTTCAGGTTAATTAGTATTCAAATCCACATTTTGGAACAAAGAATCCAAAACGAGCACATATTGAAGTCAAACAATGCATCAGTCACTGAGCATAGCTCTGGAACATATTGTGCATATAATCTCACAGAACTGGTTTGTGAAGCACTGTGCTTCAAGGGGGTAAAGTCCCTTGCTAAGTTAGGCTCTGCTCCAGCAGGCATTTATATACACGCTTAATTTTTAGCAAAAAAAGCGCTGTTCTACCCAGGCTGATGGGGCTGTGTATGAATCTGAACAAACCTCCTAGTTTAGTGCATGTTGGGTCAGGGCCACTGACTGTTACACTGCAATATCAGGGGGAAAACTTACTGAACTGAGACAGCATTTTCTTTTAGGAAAGTGTCTCATTCTTCATCTGCTTTTCCCAGCATTAATAATAAGAGAGATTTGAATTATATTTCCTTATTAAAACGGTATTATTTATATCCGTATAAAATTTTAACAGAGTTTTACAGCTCCAAAGTTTAAAAAAAAAATTAACATGTAGTCAACAAGAAGATAACATTTCCCATTTTAATAAATAGATTGGCATTAAATTCAAAATGACATCCATTTAGTGGAAGAGAAATTGTTCAATATGTTTCATGATGTCAGTTCAAAGAAAACATTTTTGGATTTTACTTTTGCGAAAAAAATGCTGGGTTTTTTTCCCTAAGGAAAAATATTTTCCATGGAAAGAAAAACAATACAACAAAACCATACTAAAATTTTTCTCCAAAAATATTGACCTCAACTGAATACAACTTAACAGCTACCCATACTGTTGTACAACTGCCATCATTTATTCCCGTGGCATGCAGTCTTTCCGCAAAATCTATTGTGCCTTCTATCTGTAGCTGCATAAATGATTTTTTAAGAAGTAATGCATCGTGACAGTTGCCAAAACTCAAGCGTATTTAACATACCATGATATTTAAAAAGACTACAGAAGTTTTTTAGAAAAGTACTGTAATTGTTTTTCAGAATTAAACAGGAAATAAAAAGTCAAAGTGTACAGTGTATTATACATAATTGGCCAATCTTCAAAATGACCAAATAAGCTTAGTACTCAGCCTGTGTGCTAAATACACCTAAGGAAGTGGCATAAATTAACTAATCTTCTGTATTTTATTTTCATTTCAAACCCTATTACTAGATCTGTAGGAGCCTGGGGAAAAACAACCTGGAAGTATGCACTTCTCCAAGGAGCTCTTCAAGCTGTAGAGCCTCAGGAGAACTTTATTAAAGCCACTCACTCTCGCTTTATATCTGCCTCCGACTTTGGTTCAAGAAATTCTGCCTCTGTGTGGTAAAGGCACTTTTAAATGAACATAATCATTTTTAATTTTGTTTAAAACATAATAATTGGAAGTCATATAGCACATCTCACCCTAAAGGATCCTGAAGACTAACTCCACGATTGTCTCCGAGCAGCCAAATTTCTCTTACCTTCAACTGGAGACCTGCCTGTGCAAAAGCCATTAGAATTAGGCCCCAAAATCAAGTGAGGGAAAATGAAGTACCAGAAAGTAACTAAACTTGTAGCTGGAGAATGAAACAAAGCGCATTGCCCCCTGCAGAACACCACTGCGTATCACCAACACCGCCGCCAGCAGTGGCAAATGCCTTAGTGTAGAAATGATATGCAGGCACTAATCATCAGCTACAGACATTTCTCTTTTCAAGAGTTACTGAGAAAAGCAACCGAGAGCTGAATTAAAGCGTTAGCATCAGTCTCTGTAAATCATCAGCTGTGCACTTCTCCGCTCTTTGAATCAGCAGAAGACGTGTGCCTGCTTTATCAGCTGTAGATTTTATCTACAAAAGCTGCTATAGCTCTAATCTGATTTCCCCAATTCATTACTTACTGTCTGTAGCACTGGCTGAAATGTGATTAGAAGTCCTTCTCTTCTGAGTGTATTCAACAGTTTAGAGGATTTACTCATAGTTCTTGGTCTCTCTTTCTGAGAGCTGCAAAGCGCTACTGGTGTTTTATACTATTTTCAGTGGCCAAAATCTAATAGTAGATTTCAAAAAAATATACATGTCCTCTACTGTTTTCTTCCATGTTTAGAACAAGGTTTGCTCCTGAACACAGATTGATTTGTAACAGTGAAAGAAATCAAAGGGTGTTTCCCCAAACAGCCAGTTCTTTGGTTGTATATAACTTCTATATAGAGTTTATTAGACTATGGTTCCTACCACTAAAACGCAACCGGTTCTGAGGTCAAAGGTTATCAGTGCCAAAGACAGTATGTGCTTAAATATTTATAGAAATTGTCACAAGGAATAAGCGCTTACCCAAAATCTTTCTGTACCTTTTAAACTACCCAGACAAGATTTAAATATCCACACCCTTCCTTAACAACATTGTGATTAAGCCTGTGCTAAAACTCCCCCACCTTCTGTCCCTGACAGAACTCCAATTTCCATCACAGCACGTAAGCTCCAAAATTCATAGGAAAGGATGTAGATCGCAACATGCCCTGAAGGTCAGCACACTAACACTTTGCTAGTAAGCTTTGGCATTAGCAAAGGATTTGTAGACACCTACCTCCTTTCTTCAGAGAGAAAGGGGATGATGCCTTTGCTCATTTTAACTACAGAAGTATGGTGCTGGAAAGTCATCCTCTCATATAGATCAGTCCAAAGCTGCTTGGAGCTCTCTAAATCAAAACTTGCGCCTTAAATTCGGTCTGGGAGTAAATCCCTGTAGATGACAAAGCAGTAGGGCGTTGCGTTCTTACAACATCATCCATTAGGTAGGTGACAGCAGCCCTTATCAGTCTGCTGTCCTGGGGTTATGGTCAAATCAAAGGTGCACTACAGCAGCCTCATCTGGAAGTGCCAAAAACTCTGGGTCCGCATCGGAAAGAAGCAGTTAAACTCTTTGCCAGGCACAAATGGGACTAAAAGAAGAATCCTGTCCAAACACCCTTAAAAAAAAGGTGGGAAACACCAGACTGGCCACATCATTTCTTTTTTCCACTCCATTCTACAGCTCTACTCACAGTTATATTAGGAACAGGTTTCGGCCCGTAAAGGTCCCCCTCTGACCTCAGACTTACCCCACACTGAAGCAGGCATAAAGCACTGCTGGCTGAATTGGACACAGTGTTGTTTTAAAGCTGGGTGGCATTAGCCAACTGAAAACCTTTCGGGCTACCCCTCCTAATTAAGGGCTTCTCTACACTGGGAAATTTACCAGCATAGTTATAGTGGCTTAATTATAACTGTTCCAATTGGGATAAGAATAGAACTCTGTATTTGGACATTCATACAGGCAGTATGAGTGCTTATCTCTGGTTTAACTTATGCCACTTTGAAAGCTGTTTAAGGAGAAAAAGATCTCTTTATTCCATACTAAATATATCCACAGGAGGAGTTATACTGGCCAGACTGGTGTAATTACAACTGGTATAATTATACCAGTATAGCCAGGCCAGCAAATGTTTCCTTACAGACAGCCCTTCCTAGTGGGGTCATGTACCTATCAAGAGGATGAGAAAGCAAAAGGAAGCCCGTGGAGTCCCACCTCACAGTCTCCTTGGCAAGGAAGTGCCCTTCAGCACTTACTGAGGTTGTGTAATGGGGGACAAAGACTGACAATTGAGATAAAATTTAGCATTACAGTGGGTGACATCGGCAGCACCACCTACAAATACTTTGACTTGACAATTTTACTTCTGCAAAGTGCCAGCATTCGCTAATCAGAATTGATCCAGAACTCTACTGACTTCTTAGTGAAATAGTAACACTTGTAATAGGTGAACAACACTGGCTCAGAGCAGCGAAGCATGCCAGCTGCTCAGTGCTCCTTGAAAGACCCTCATGAAAAAATATTAATTTCTATGGTGTACTTAGGAAGCAACTCAACTATTCTACTTCCTCTAAGTAAAAAGTATCTACAGTGTGAACCTTGCAATTCCATTATTTGTTTCTCGTACAAATAAGTTTCTGGCATGTTCAGATTATGTACAGACATGGACCTCCATATATGATTAGTGTTAGAATTCATATTGACAGAGGTGCACAGAAACCGGAATCTTTTTGCATTAATGGAATATTGAAACATTTATAAGTATATTAGTTCAAATTTTTAAAGAAACATGCTGGAACTAACATTTCACTAGGCATTATCTGCTATTTTTCTCAACAGAAATATTTGCAGTAATAGTTCTAAGTGAACTCTGAAGAATACATGTTTGTCTTTATGTTTGTATGTTTAAATGTTTGTATTGATAAAGACAAACAGCATGCAATATCTTGTAAGTCTTTCATAAGAACCTAAAAATTTGGATATCACTTGCTATCAATTAGTTAGACAGGTTTAACTCCTTGAGTGTTTCTCTTAATCCCATTCAACCAAACAGATTTTACCTGGTTGAGAGCCATCTTCTACAGACAGAAAATAAGCTAGACTATGTTTTCTTAGGAATAGGCTTTCTGAATCACTTCAACAGTTCTGTTCAAAAGCCATTTCTTTATATTTGCATGATCTCAGTTGCTTTTGATTACTAAAATTTAAGAACTCCAACTTAAAGCAAATGAGTTTCAACAGGCAGAAACCAGTTCCACCTGGAACAGGGATACAGAGCCCATGGCCTGGGTGAAGATAGAATGACATATTGCTAACTTTGGAAATCCAGGAAATCATCTCCTGAAAACTCAGGAAGATTTACGCCTTTCTAATCCAATCATAATTCACTTCCACAAAACATGGAATGAAATCCACAGAGAATCATCCAAGGAAATTCTTGGAGCAGACATATGGGGAAATTCCTCAGTAAAGGTAAAAGGTCATATATTAACTTGAGACATCCGAATAAAAAAAGAGTAATCATGGTCTCCTTTTCAGAGCACTCTATAGGTGAGAGAAAAGGAGGAAAACATAGCAGCATCACAGATATAAATAGCATTTCTTCTTGCATTTGTGTTAACCAACAGGTTAAATTCACTGAGACAGCACAAGAGTAAACTTGAAGCAGTAGATCTTAAGAAGAACCAGGAAGGTAACACATGATTTAAAACTCTGCTAAGGAAAACAAACTCTAAGCTACAGAAGTCCCCAGGCCAGAGAGGTTCCTGTCCCATCTTCAACGGCCACCTCAAACACCCAGTGCTTGCAGCAGAAAACAGAATCAGGCCCGCAGGTACTTTTTTTGTCTGCTGAAATCACTCTAGGCAGGTGTCATCGCTCCTCTCTAACACAGCTTCCAGCACACTCATGAAAACAGAAAGAAAAATAGTATTTTGCTATAGTCAAGCTTCAAGATAAATCCAGTGTCTGTTCTTTCCCTGAAACTAAAGGAAAGATGAATTGACAGGTAAATTTTAAAGCATTACACTCTCTACTGCAATTAAGAACACAATTTTAAGGGGCACCAAGGAATAAAATTACCTTTGCAGCCAAACCACTTCAAGTAGGGCTGATTCTCTGCAACAAAACCTTGAAAAATACCAAGAGAAAGCAAACAGAATTGAAAACAATACAGTCCTCTCAAGCTAATCGATAGATGCTCTTTCCTAATTCTCCCCCCTGCAGCCCATACGTTAGACATTTTGGAGGCACTCCTTGTAGGGAGGACAGATGGAAGGAAGTGCAGGGAGTCTTGTGCAGTGCATGGATAGAGGGAATGGTGCCACACTCTTCAAACTCATCAGGGAGGGAAAGGAGACAAGGATTTACATTCTCTGTTGAAGACTGGACCAGGAGATTGTGAAAGAGTTATGCTGTCACTTGAGAGGCCAGCTTGAAATATACGTGGCCCATAATATTCCATGAATTATTGCACTCCAGTGCATAGGTAAGACTAGGTTAAGAGGATGTAATCAGAACCAGAGAGTAAGGATGTTCTAGGATGACATTTTGCTTACCAATATCTGCAGAAGTAAAATAATACTCTTTAAAACATAACTTTTTTCCAGCACTATAATATATACAAATATATATACATATATAGATACATAGACACATTCTCTTATCCCCTATAGCACTGTGAAACTGTAACAGACCATATGCAAAACTCCAAAAAGATTCTCTGAGCTCTTTATCTTCTTCATTCGGATGCTAGAGTTTGGTGGTTTGGTGGGTGTTTAGGATTTTTTTCAGAATTCATGGAAAAAAAAGAAGTAGGAACAGCAACACAAAATGGAAGAATTTAAAAGGACCTGGAGCCCTGTAAGCTATAGCAGAAAAGATCCATCATGATAAAACTATGGAGAAGAAACAGATGTGGAGTGCAGCAGTCTCTAAACAATAGAACAAAGAATGATACGTCAATTTTATATCCATTTGCTTTCTCTTTTCCTCTTCATGAATGCTGTGATTGTGTTTCTTCAGTGATTATTTGGCTATTTTAAAAAAAGCAGTACCTGACCTAGTGATATATTAAAACACAGTTGATTTGATGAGCACCTGGTTTTTTCATTTATACAAAATTCAAATCTCTTCCAGAATAGAGTACAGCTAATAGAAATTCATGTTTCTAGAAGTTCAGCAACAAATGGGCCAAGAGGCTTTTGGGGAGTATTTTGCAATGTTACCGTTAGCTATGTTAAGGCTTGAAGAATAGTTCAATGCTCTCTTCTTCCAGACAGCAGACTTTTAAGGATATTACACTTCAGGTCTTACAGGCACCATTCAAAATTTCTCTCTTCGAGAGAAAATGGGACTTCCGATAAGCATGATAAACATGACATACTTTAAGAACTATTTATCAAATCAGCTTCTTTGTTGACAGCACTGATCTCAAGGCAACAGATATTTTAGATGAAGGACTATACATGTTCCAAGCTAAAGTTCACTAAAGATACGGAAAGATCCCTGTTATTTCTATTAAAAAGTGGGTAAGACCAGCAGCATTTGCAACAGATATCAGATTTTTCACTTGATTTCTGATTCTGTGTCTATTTAAATTATCAGCCTACCTTGTCTCAGGATACTGTAGTTTAGTAATGTGAACATGAGGCTGACAGGTGAAATTCTTTGGGGCCGTATCTTTACGTTGCTTGCTACAAAGTGAGTGAATGACTAAGCTCCTCAGTTTTAATCCCTGATTTGATCAGCGTAGCATTTCTGGGCCAAAGTGTTTACAGCTCAGTCAGGTCAAGTGCTCGACTGCTGATGGAAACACAAATGCAAAATCTCAAAGGATTTATATCCTGAGCTCTCTGCATTTCCAGCCAGCAACTATAAAATGAGGACAGTACAGGAGAGGGAATCAAGAGGAACCCTCTGCTGAACCAAGACTAGACCCAGCTCAGTGGGAAGCTTGAATTATTTTTTCTGATTTTCAGAATTTACTCAGAGCCAACTTCCTTCCCCAGTTCCTTTGCCTTCAGCTGCTTCAGCTTTGAGTTTGCTGTGCTTGCTGGTGCTCATTCTTGAATAGCAAATGAAGCTTCTCCTAAAATGCCTTGCTTGTCACAAATACAAGCACGAACCCAGTTGCCTTTTCTGCGAGTCGGCACTGAGGCACCACCCTTAATAATATATGGTTGGGTCCTTCCAAATAAAAACTGCTTTATACTCTGAAAATGCCGTCTAAAGAAAACTTCATTTCACTCTCTAACACCTAAAAAAGCTGGATCTTATATGCCCTACATGTTTATAGGTAGCTTTACCAGTAGGTCTACATGAAAGCAAGAATAGTTCCAAGAACACGGCACGGATATTTCTATTGACTGTTACAACGGGACAGAAGGAGAAATGTGTCATTCCTCCCTTTCAAGAGGCCACAATCTTTCCTTTCTATGTCTGCCATGTTCCAAGGGATTTTTCTTCTTGTGTAAGACTAGGAAAAAGCAGTATAAAGAATCGAGGATTTTTTCCTGTTTGTTTTGCTCAGAGTAGTTTATATTTTTGCATTAGAGTATCCTCCACTCGTCTTAAATCTGTCAGATGCTAATGAAGACAGGTTTGCTGTATTTGGAAAGGAATGGGCAGGACAAATTTCCAGGTTTTCTGCCATGAATATCAGGAGGATAAAGCTTTCTTCTCTCAAGTGAAACAGGTAAGAAATTCATGGCTTGTCCTAATCTGAAACAGCATTGCCTAGAGGTCCCAAATGCAGCACTGAAAATATGCAACAATCTTTGCTGCAATAGGAGCTGTACATAATTTACATGCCTGGCAAGGCACTTTAAGATCATTGTTTACTGTTAAGAAGTTCTCAAATGTTTATTGAAAAATATGTTAAATGTGAAACTTCTAAGTATCTTCTATTAGGAAAAAAGTCTTTCAAGATAGGTAGATACAAACACATAATGACTGCCATATGTCAAAAGGTTTTCACGGTTAAAAAATCAACTTAAACAATGTCTCTCTAAGTTCTCATAAACCCACGTTCTTCAAGCTTGTTGGGTTTTTTTTAAAATAAAATCTGATGTTTTTCTGCCAAGAAAAGTTTTATCAGTGGAAAATAACAATTCTTGACCTTTCTATATCTCACAGAATATTTATCTTCCTACAGAGATCTCTGCTTATATCATTACTAGTGGACCTATATTAACTATATATTCCTTACTGAGTTCATACTGGTATGAATTTAAATGTATCACATTAACTTCAGGTTTTAAGGTGAATTCAAAATACTCTTTGTTAACCTTTTCTTCAGAGGATAAATTTCTTGGGAGTTCTTGAAATTATCTGGGTTTGGACTTTGGAAGACTGAGGAAGAAAAGGCACAAAGAATGTCCACTTTAAAACCAAATGCATTTCTGAAACCTACAAAGATCTGACGATGGAAATCACAAGTCTCCATTAGACTCTTTATCACAAGGTTCTGTGTCCTGCTTTATAAAGTCTGTTAGAGATAATGAAATTACAAATTAATTGTGGCTCTGTTTGGCTTTTGATGCTTAGAAACCAGCAAAGTAAGTAATTTTTGTTCCCTCATTATTTCACTCACATCTGTAGACACGAAGCAGATGTACCTGAACAGCTTCATTAACTATAACTGATAATAAGATATTGCCAGGAACTTGGGATTCTGTATTCGCTACTGCACATATCACAGTAATGCCTCAGAGGGGATTTTAGAAGATACAGGAATGCAGCTGGTTGCTTACAATTAATTCTATTTCCTCCCCCACACAAATAACATGGGCAAATGAAAAATAATCTTTCATTTCCAGCTAAACCCAACTGACCAGTGCCAAAACACTAAGAAAAAATGAAACAAAACAATTCTTTATTTCCTGTCTCAGGAGCCACTTGCACATTTGCATGTCTGCCAAAAGCATTCTCGATTAGTTCAGCTACCCCAACTAGTCCCAACTAACTCTCTCTATTAAACATTTAGCACTCTTCCTAAGACATTTAAATAGCTGATTCAAAACATTTCTTGCTATGAACTGAAATCTGATCTTCTGTTTCTCCTGGAAGTGAAATACCCTGTGTATTAAAGCTGCAAACTAAATCCTAACATAGTCAAACAAACCCAACATTAACCACTTGAACTTCTGGTGTTAAGGTTCGCATTTGATTCAGAATTGTCAAGTGTAACCTTTCCTTACAAGGCTGCTTTAAACGTATATAAGTGCAGTTCAAGACTGCATCTGGAACAAAACAGCCAACTTTTGAGTTTGATCTTACAGAGGCCCTACCAGCTGTCAACTCCTTATAACCTCTTGATAAAAAGTTCAATTAAGAGAGAATCAAACTCTGCACCTTGAATGAACTAGGGCTCAACTCTTCAACAAGCACCTTGGACTCTGCAGCACTCTAACATGACAAACCAAAAATTCAGCCTCAGTTCCATTTAATGTAAAGATAATGAAGGACTTTCAGTTAATCATGAAAATATCACAGGGAATACGGTAGCTTTCATGCCACTTACCTTGATACTGCATTGGTTTTATTTTTTCAAGAGTGTTTGGTCAATTTAGGTTGAATTGCCCACAAATCTCTGCATATACAAGGCCCCTCATATTCTGCCAGAAACTGTTAGCAGCAGAGCAGAGAATAAATGTGAGCTTTTGACACCTGGTGAGGTGTTAGAGGATAGCTTGACATAAACACAATTATCTGGTTATTTCTGCCACAAAGATGAGCAATGAAATCTGTTAAAACTGTTGAAATGGAAATTGTCATCTTAAGGTTTCAGCATCTCATCACTTGGCTGGATGGATCAATTTACAGCTCTACTGGCTACTTTTAAATAAGGCCACGTTCAGACTTGGGAGAAAATAATAAAAAAAAATTTAGTTACCACTTTTTAATTATTTTTTTTAATTAAGGATGTCTTGTTTAAAATTACAGAACTAAAGGCAGCCTGAGTAACCAGATATTTAACATATCCGTGCATGGAAATACAATGCTTCCACAATGAGAGCATGCCTTGTTTACACTCATTTGAGTTTCAATCAGAAAGTTCAAGAAAATTTCGTGTTCTTAAAACTGATCATTAAGTCCTCATCTGACATTTAACAAACGCTATGTAAGGTATAATTTTGGGGTTGAAATACATTGCATACATTATATTAACACCAGTTAGTGAAAGCTAATATAAGGCTTATTTTACAATCTTCAACTTGGATCTAACTCAACCATAACACAAAACTGCCTCTTGTTCCAACTCTACTCCAATGGGACACAATGGGCTCTTCCTAGGTTAAGAATGTGCTTTGAAACACTTCAAAGCACGTGCTGGGCAGAGCAGTGGACTTCAAAAATAATTTATATTGGAATTGCAAAGAATAAAATAACATTTACTTCATTGACCACAGTTACTATGGGAAGAAGGAAGGCAAAAGATGTCTAAAGGAGTTGGAAACTTATCCTTCCACACAGAGCATCACAAGAATACACTATGCCTCAGTACATCCAAGTTGTAACATCCAGCTCCAAAAGTGTGGGAAGAAAAATAGGACTGACTCTTGATGAGGTAAATCCTCCCATGGAGCTATTACAAGAATTTATAGTGAAAGAAATATGATCTGAGCCTGGTGGCCAATGGCGAAACATGAGAGAGAAGAAAATTGCCTTCAGACCGGATTGTGATAAATTCCAGTGAGGTCTTCTGAAGATGTTTATCTCTCTCAGTAGATACATGGGAGCTAGACCTATCAGAGCAAGTACGTTGTTGTAAATCAGATGAATAGCAAGACAGCTAAATACATACTTGAAACCTTCAGAACCACGGGGAAGAACTTTGGCAAGAAGAAAAAAATCATACTAATGGAAGTATCTTGTACAGCTCAATGAACAGAATAATCATAAGTCAGAAAATGAAATAAACTTAATATTTTCCACAGTTGCAAAATTGTGATGCACTGTTCTGCAGAAAACTTTCCCATTGTGAATGTCTATTTACAGTAAATTTGCATGACTGGGAATTTCTGAGGCACAGAAAGTGCAGAAGACCTAGAAGGCAGTAAAGGGCTCAGCAGACAAATGGAAGTAACTGGTGTCTTCAAGCCACAAACTGAGACAAACTTCTATCTTGCTTCTGAACCCGAAGAGCTGAACAGTCCAGTGCCTCGATCGGGGTCTCTCACTATCAGAAGAAAACTGAAACAGTCTCTTAAAGCCATTTAGGCAATGAAACAATCGTTGCTGGTTTTAATATCTTCTTGCCCCAGGCAACCACCTGTTTCCCCTAGCATATACATTGCAGAATTGGCCCTTGGCAGCAAAATGCAGCGGGTCAGGCAGTCTCAGTGTCACAGAAACAATGAGAGAAGATAGCACAGCTGCAGAAACCTGCCTGAGGCTCTCCAGCTTACAGGATTTTAAAGGAGTATTTGCAGCACTGACAGTTCTGGGCAGACAGTTTTCCCACACAAAGCCATTAGAAAACGGTGTATCCAAGGCCAATCCTGAGCCCTCAGACAGCTTTTGTCGTACCAAGATTAAAGGAAGACAAGGCAGCTGGGGATAATATGTTGAAAATCAATGCCATTAACAGAGAGAGGAAAAAAAAATCCAAGCCCTGCAGAAGCCGAACCTTTCAGCTATGCCCCTTAATGCATAGAAACAGGTTGTATGGTTGTCCCAGGATTTGACCTCATATATAGAGAGACAAAAAATGTAGCTGATGTCTGAAATTCCTGTTTATTAAAAATGCATATAGTTTAGCTATATGCAGCCGTAGGTATCCATATGTATACATGCATGGTTTTTTATTGACTATATTGGGCTTTGGATCCGACCTTGCGTGATATTTTTAGGATTTGGGAGGATGAGCACCTGTGATTAGTGAGGTTATGAAATTTAATTACACCTTCTCTAACCCACCAGGGGTTGTGGTATGACAGCACAGACCCACTTCACGGTATCCTCCCCTCCTCAGGGTTTCAGAGCTAATGATGACACACAGACTGGTAAACTTACCAACAGGAATATTCTTGCATGTTAGAATGAGATCAGCTTTTCTGTAAAACCATTTGGAACAGACCTTGGCACGCTTTCAGCCTGTGTCAGCTAGCTCTGCCCCATAAAACTCACACTCATCATTTCTACGTTTGGCCAGAGGCTATCGGTACTGCAGCTACTCCGTTTTGGAGACCGAGAGATCCCACCAGCAAATACGCACGCCGCTCTGAGCCAGTTGGCCTCAGTGCCAAGAAACGTTTCCAGACACACTCACTTTACCGGTGTAGATGCAGCCAATTAGCTCAAACAAATAGAGATCTCACAGGATTATCACTGGCCTACTGTTGATCTGTTACACGCATTCACGACTGATGCTTGAAATTCAGGCAATGCAACACGAATGTCAACGACCAAACATGCCAAATTGTACACAAGGACCCACGTAGGCAAAGATCCACAAACATGAACCCAAGGCAACATCACCATGCTTCCTAAAGCACTGGCTTTCGGAACCTGAATTCACACTGCACCAGAAACCTCTAAAGGAAAATGAAATTAAAAATATGTCTTCATTTGCAAAGAAATGGCAACTCATAAGTTTTTTTTCTACTTAGCAGCTTATTTGGGTTATTCTGTTTTACACAGTAACTTGTTGGTTTGCAGTAATATATTCTGCCCTTATAACTCTGTCTTAATGTGTGAAAATGAACTGTCACATTTCTCTGAGCAATATTCATTTACATACCCATATTTTAATCTCTTTCACAATATTAATTTAGACTGTCATATTCTAATCTCTCTCGTTACTCCCTGCTCCTCTCTAATTACAAAACTGTCCATCTCTTTCCAAAATTAAAAATGAATTATTGGTAAGGATTTTCATCTTGGTTTAGTAGAAATACATTTTTATCCTTTCATGTATTTCTTTTCTTTGTCAGAGCAGTGATGATTCATACATTAGACAGGACAGGCATTGGTATGCAGGGCTTTTCAATGGCTCTAATGAGAAAGATTTTTCTTTTCACTTTCTGCTAACAAGGAAAAATCACCTGGACTGTGTTGGTTTATAAAAATTTCCTATTTAACTTGCATTGACAACGATCAAACATCAGACATACAAAAGCATTATGAGGCCGTAGCGTTGTGCGTTCTGGAAACTCACAAGGAAAATCAGGAACTAAAATACTTTATAAATAAAGCATTGAGATTAATTTGGGGAAGAATGATGGAGGGTAAGGGGGAACGGAGAAAAAGCAAGCAAAGAACCACAGGATATCTGTGTTGGTCCAAGTGTAGAAAATGCCTTGAATTCCCAATTAGTTTAGTAAACAGAGCATGTCGCTAGGACAACAGATTGACTGAATGTCAGCTGGAAAATTATTCCCATAGTGAGCGATTTTGAGACCAGCAAGGAAGGACAGAGAAGTGTGTAGAAAAACACACTTTTTGTAGGATCACATAAAAAGGTGAGGAAAAGAAAATTACGAGTGCAGAAAAAGATCTGTATGGTTTCAGAACCAGACGAAGTACCAGTGCATTTGAACCCCTTGAAGCACTGAAGTGGAAATTTTATTTTACTAGTTCTTCCTCTTACAAAGTGGATAGTATTCCTTAAAACAAATCCCCGCTCAGTGGCTTAGCTCCCTATTATCACCTAGGATACAGGGCAAATCTGCTCAGCGTTTATCTAACGTTAACTATCAGGAAACTGCAGTCTTCAAGGACCAGACTTAGAACAGTGGCATTTTATTTTGCTTCTAACGCGTTATACTGTGAGAAGGTCATGTTATTCTCTTGATAGCATTTTACTTCAAATAAAACTCCAAAGATAAACAGAGAGATTAACATACTTCAAAGATCAAGATCTTCAGCAAACATATCCACAACAGGGATGTTATTACCATTTACAAGAGGAACATACTCACTATACTAGGGTAGGATAAATTTCCCTCTCTGCGTAGAGTTTTAAAAGACTCAAAAATCAAATCTTCTCATTTCCCTTACAAAGAAGAATGAAAGGCCTAGAATAAAAAAATATTGGTCTTGATTTTTGCCCACTGAGGATGAGCCTTAATGAATTCTCAGTGAAAAACCTTAATGAGTTCTGCTGAAGCAGATGTGTTGTAAGTCAAATTTTCTCTGCTTATGAATTTCCTCATAACGAGCTTCTCCTAGCTGACATGGCATGTACAGGGCAGAACACTAACAGAGCAGTATAATCTCTTTATATAGGTTATTTTATATATCTTCCCACAAATTGTAAGAGATGAAAAGTATTTAGTTTTGCCATCTGCAACCAAATCAACCAATCTGATCTAAAGCTTGCCCAAGTCAGAGAAAAGGCTTTAATCAGGCTTTGGCTCACTTTCTAAATGTGGTTGAGGTATTTTATAGCTATTTCCAGAAACCAAACCTTCACTATAAATCAAGCACAGCGTTTTACCTGCTCAGCTTCATACATGCACATGTGTTTCCTTGACTTGTTAATAAAAGCTATTCTCCCTTATTATAAAAGCTATCTCCATACTTTCTGGTCTGAATCTTTTCAGAAATAGGCTAAAAGCATAAGAAAACATCTTCCGCTTCTTTTATTCTCTTCCCATCATTAATTAATGGAAACAATATATTATCATACTTAAAATACACTCTGAAACTGTGATTTTAATATACTTTATTGAAAAAGTACACAGTTTTAAATTGTTTTCAATGGGACAAAGCAATGGTCACCTCTATCTACCAAGACCTTTTTGATGAATCATGACTACCATATGCCAAATTCACATCTGCATGACTTGCAAAGTAAAAAGATAAATCTTTTTTTCAACATATCTTTAAGAATTTATATCACCAACAGTTTAAAATCATGAAATGCTGATGCTCTGACTATATTTCATGTCCTTTATGTTGCACCATTTCCCAGTTCACAGTTTATCCATGTATTAGCATGCCAATTGAACACATCAGTCAATGTCACCTTGAGCAAATCTTCAATAGCAGAGGAAGAAGAACAAGAGCAGGTTTAGCACTAAGGCCTGAGACACCACCACATTCTCTTGCATTTTCCTAGAGAAAAAGAAAAAAACAAAACCCAAAACAAACCAAAAGAAAATAAATACAAGTCATTACACTCAATTATAACATATGATTATTTACCAAACTGCAAAGGTGTAAGAGGACCTGTGCAAACAATGAAACCCATGATGTAAATATACTCAGGAAGCAACAGAGTTATAGATTTTCATTTGATAATTTTAGATGATAGACTGAAAGTGAGTATCACAGTATCATAAGGTTGGAAAAGACCTCTGAGATCATCGAGTCCAACCTAATGATCAACAGGCATTACACAATGCCCTCCATGCCATATTTCATGTCTCGTTCTACGTTGCATTACACTAATGGCATGTTACTGGAGTGAAATGGATGTCTATGAACATATGCTGTACAATCCACTGCAATCACGTCCTGTTCTCCATCAGATCTCCTTGGCACTACAAAAATAAGAGTAATGTGCAAAACAGAGTAGGAAATCTGTAGTGATCTCTCCCAAGCAATACTATGTGTTTACGTAATGACTATAGCACGACCGTTGAGATGCTGAAGTTAATTACTGAAAAAAACGTTGACGGCACAACCACCTCTAATGAGGAATCTCGTGGTCAGTGCTCGAGCCAAAGTAAGTTCTCAGATATTCCTGGCTGCCAGTCTGTAATCACGTCCTACTATGTTCTCTCCTCTGATACAAAACACTATAAAAACAGCAAGTCAAGACGTTGCCTAAAGGAGCACTAAAAAGATTTGCACTCACTTCCCCTACTACTGTGTTCTGAGTGAATATTTCCTCATGGTTTATCTTAGAAGATAGCTTTTCTATCATTTTTTTTAAAGAAATAAAGTATCTAAAAGAGTCTAAAAGAAAGGAAAGTAGGTAGAAAAACTTACTTCAGGGTGAAATCCATGACAAGATTCTGGGCGTCTTCTTATCTTTTGGGATTTTAAGCGTTCGCATTTAAGGGATTCATTATGTACGAGGGAGTTAAGGAGAGATCATCTGAACATTGCATTTTAATGTCCTGAGTTAACATATTCTGAAATGAATATAGTGAAAATCTTTCAGCTCCTTCCTTCCTCTCCATCAGAAGCCCAAGGCGATATGTGTGGTGAACGCAAGACAAAGAAGGTAATTCTAGTGCTTTCTCCTCAGTGAACCGTAGTTTAGACAGTATCATTTGCACTTATGTTGCTAACTTGTCTGCAATAAAAGCACACGGCAGGCTACTTTTGATAAATTCCAACTTAAGTGAGAAAACAAATTCTGAGGTACAGAATAATAAGGTAAAAAGCGGGGTAACTAAAAATCAAGTTATATATTTATTTGCTACATTATTATATTATTGGAAAGCAGAATACTGAAATATATTCAATACTTCAGTCCACCACTAAAATATAAAGATAACTATGTTGTAGAGTTTTGTAAGTTCCTATATCAAGAGCTCCATTCCCATAAGGAAATTACATACTTAGGACCATTCTCAGCTACCTTAATTTCAAACAACTCCAGCATTTTATAACAGGTAATAATACATTCTTAAGTCTTGTAATGCAAATCTTACATAATAGGAATTTTTTCAGCATTTGCATCTTGAAAGTCTTTCTGACAACTTCGCAAATAAAAGGATATACCTTATTTCTATAGGTGCCATTGTAATTGGTGGGACAGAATCACAGAAACATTCATTATCTACTACCACCATGAAGAGATTGCTGCTTGGGATTTGCTGGATAACAAAAGACCTGCAAATTAAAAAGAAATCAAATGATGGTTACTTCTATTCCTGACAAACAGATTTTGCTAGGGTTTTTTGAACTTGTTAACAACACCTACATTATATTCACAAATATCATTGACATCATATGTCATACTGTATCTGCACACCGTGTAGAAGCAGAGAGCCTTGAGCAATGCTTCCTTCAGTCCACAAAATACGGTTGTCCCTTTTGAGATGTATGTGTGGCTGGAAGGTACCCGGGTGATGCAGAATGGACAGGTTTATACAGCCGATGCTTTGATGTGGAGACTGGGACACAAGGGAACTACCATGGCGTTTACCAAATTTTTCTTTTCCAGATTGATTTCAATACTGCATCTCTGTTCTATTTTGAACACATGGCTATGTATTTATGATTTGGAATTTCTAAGTACACAAGAAGCCAACCTGCAAAAATAACAAAGGTTCTTTTGTAGCCACATAGCAATAACCCATGGTCTAAAACTTTAGCCTCTACAATGACATTACGGCCTTTATTCACTTTGGGGCTCGCTTGAGGCAACATGAACTACTGAGCACAATCTCAGCTTCCATCTCTACTCTTGAGAGTCATTTTATTATTACAAAACAGAGATTAATCCGCAGAATCTTCCTAAGTGAGGAGATTTATTTTAGAATAATTATGACTTTATGGTACAAATTTGGCGATAACTCAACACCACATTCAAATTACTACAAAGTAGGCAACTCCAAAGGAGCGCGAGAAATAAAGACATTGCTTATAAAAAGGAAAGCACCCAGGGGAAACGAGGGAAGGATCCTGTGGGCTCAATTCAACAGTCCACTTAGTTACAATGAGCAGAACTCTTAAGCACATATTAAAGAGAAAAGTGGGAGGAGGTAGAGCCAAATAGGCAATGTTCAGCCTTTTCTTTGAAATGCAGGACACTATATAAAGGGTTTAAGGATCAGCCTCAATTCTTCATAAATTTTCAAAACAATCTGTCAGAATTTATATATCCTATCAACAGAATATCTGCCATATCAAATATAACTGAAATCTGGCAATTCCAGGAATTCAGTGTGGTACGCTGGTAAATGTACAGAATGTTAAGTGAGGGTTTGAATACCAACAAGACGTGGAGAGAAATATATTTTTCCTCAGACATCTCTATTTATAATACATATTGTCTTACTAAAATAACTCCCTGCTTTTTCCAAAGATCACAGAAGATGAAATAGTGGAGGGGGCAGGGAAAATTCAAATCTAGCTTCAGAAAAAAAATAAATTGGAAAACCTACGATAAAAACGTTGCCAACGGAAAGATTAAACACTTCTCAGTATTTTTTAAGCTTACTGAACCTCCATTAAAATTACACTTAGAGTGATCTGCAATATGTTAACTTTATGTTTATACATGAAATATACATTTATGGCATAATGTAAAAGGCTGAACTTTATAAATGTACCTACCAAACAGCTGGAGCATGTAGCAAGACTGACATCATTGTAATGGAGCATCTGTGGCTTTGTGGATTTGTGTGTGGGAGAAATGGGGCCAATAAAAGGAAAGGAGGGAAAATCTTTACAGACAATAATACCAAAACTGTACTGCATTAATTTCTCCAAATAGTTACGAATAAATCAAACGCTATAGGACAGAGAGAATATTAATTTTATTTCCAGAAATAGGCGTAATATGGGGTTTGTGCAGTCTGGAACTTATACTTATTGTATCTTTGAAACGAGCTCAGAAAATGAGCTAAATGGCATAAAGTGTTGTAACAGTTAACTAGATGCTAAATGATTAATTTCTCTTTTGGTGAGAATGGAGTAATCACTCTTTTGTTGTACCTACGGTGTGCCTGACTCGAGGTCCTTTTGTTAATAACTCCTTTTTGTGGCCCCCAGGTGAATACTGAAGCCTGTGAGAAAGCATGTATTAATAGCATGTAGACAGGCTTAAACAGGGCACATCATAAAAGGTGGGCACACTTCCCATTTCAGCTTTTCTTTCACCCTCTTCTCTGGGCTGGCATAAAGGCTGTCCAGTGTAGGTTATTCCTTCCCTAAAGAAGATAGGGTGAAAAAAGGAAAAAAAAAAAAACAGGAGCTTTTCCTATCACTTTCACCTGGTCAAAGCAAACAAAAAGAAAGCACTTTAACCGAGAAAGTTTCCACTACAGAACTATGACGTTGAGTATATTACTACATGGCTTCTCTGACTAAACACTCAAAACCTACAAAGGTTTACAGGAATTGAGCGATGCAAAAATTTTTCCTAAACCTTGCAATTTGGAGAATGCAATATATGGATGGATTTATGGAAATCACGACATCAAGGAACGGCAAAGACGAATACATTAGGATAAGTCAAAAAAAGTTTCTATTTTATGAATTATATTACAGACGTTGACTAATTACGCTGGTTCAGCTCAATAAGAAGTGAATACTCTTATAAATCTACAACTGCTTATCTCTTACAGATGTCTGTGAAGTGTCTAACCTTATGGTGCCTTCCACAGAACATGTGACTGTCACCTGAAGAGCCACAAATAGATGAAATTTTGGCTTACTGCAGCATTTTTTTCCATAGTGCATAATAATATCTTAACTAATATCTTGCAAAGTGGATCAACTCGTCTTTCATCCACAATACTAGAGGTAAATTCAAAAGAAAATATTATCTTCCACAAGCAGTAAGTGAATGTTTTTCCTTTCACAGTTCTCAAAAATAACCTTGAAATGAAGTTGAAGACCAGTCATTGACTTATGAGGTCACAGGCAAAGCATTAACCTATCAACAAGTGAAGACAGAGGAATGAAGACAGAGATTGAGTTGAGAAAATAATCAAGGGCAAAAAACCCCATAAATTTATGTGAAAATTTGCTTTCTTTTCTATTAATAGAATGTGTACGAGCAAATTATGCTTCTTTCACCTGTTGCAATTTAAAATCATTTCACAGCCATCAGGAATTTCTAATCCCTCTAGATCAATGGCAAAGAAGGTTCTGCCAGTCAGTCACTGCAGGTGCTGTGTGACTGTTCAGATAATTCACGTGGCACTGCCTCCATGCCCAAACTGGATAAAGCACACAATCATCCTAACAGCAGGTCTCCTGCTTCAGCCCAACCTTCGGTTTCCCTGGTGACGTGCACATGCACCTTTGAAATTCATCTTGAGTGAATGTCCATGCCAGCATGGCTCAGAAACTGAACATTCACAGAAAACAAAAGGTACATAAACACAGAGTAAAGGCTTTCAAATACTGAAATATTCCACCAAAATCGCATATGCCAAGGCTCAGTTGTAAGGGAGAAAATCTTCTAGCAAAACACTTTCCATGACTGCAATGGGAAATAAAAAAACTTGCTGACAAAGCAATGAAAGTAGTCTTGTCTTTAAAGTGAGCGCCACTGTCTCAAGTTTCTATCTCAATAAGCACTTCTGAACACCTTCTGACTTAGGCTGTTCTTTGTGTCACTGGCAGTATGGGAGCCAACTCTCAGACACAGAGGAAAGGGGTTTTATTGAACTTTATTGCTGGTGTAACAATCAAAAGAATATTTAATAGCCTGTGTTTAATATTTACAGACAACGTTTCATGTTTAAAGAGTAAAGCTCTTTTTGTGTTATGTAAATCTTTTGATTTGAACATTTTTCCTTTACATCAGTGTCATCACCATCATTTGAGAGTGACGCTACAGAAAAAGCCTTGCATGTGTCTACATACATAAAATGTAATAAACTCTCGGCGTTCCTGTTATGTTGAAGCCACACTGAGTCAATGCGAACCTTAATAATTTCTCCTCCATCTTTCATCCACTGAGGAACTAGTTTGGTTTATTTGATGTGCAGGTTCAGAGGCTTAAAACAGACCTGAACACAAACCGCTTCTTCACTTCACAGGGAAGGTGAGGAAGGAAGAAATTTAATACTTCAAAGGGGTACAGAGAAAAGGAGGAAGAAAATCTAGTCATGCCAAACTATTTTGTTAACGAAGAAATAATTAGAACAGAGGGTTATTCTGTAAGAAATTCTGTATTTTGAGTCAGAATACTACACAACACTTTCCTCATGCTGCACACACTTTATCTGTTCCTTTCTAACCTACTCCTGTAACGGCCCTTATAAAAACATCTGCACAAATATCACAAATTTATTGGGAAAAAAAACCTCATTAAGGCAACCGAGAGAGGGACAAACCTCCGTGGAAAAAAGGGAATGTTCCCAGACATAAAGAAGGATAGGGCAAGCGGTTTTGGTGGCCTGTGGGAAAGGAGTGGAAGGAAAAAGGCTATTACTTACTGCAGTAGGTGGCTTTGTTGAGGGGGTTCTGCAGTCTGTCCCCCTGGGGATTTGAGAGCATCTCCCACATTGATGAAAACAGGCACAGCAGTAGCAAAACACATCTAGACCCTTTTTTCTTCCTGGCTACTGCAGTCGTGAAGCTGCCGTAACTCCTGAATTAAGACCACCATTTCACTGGCCAACCTGAAGATCACACCCTTCAGTAAGTCTTGTTTTCTTGATTAATGCAGGTAATTACCTCACTACAACTACCTGATTCGAAAGGTGCAAAATCTGTGTGTGTTAGGCTTAACATCTTGTCTCAGAAATGTTGCTGGTTTCAACTTTCCTTTCCTAACATAGCTGGATCCATAACAGGCAAAGCTTAGCTAATCCCAGTTCAAACACACAAGAGATGTGTCTTGTCCAGCTAAGCAAACTTAACCTTTAAGTTGTTTACTCTCTGCTATTTGATGATAACTTCTGCCATTAAAGGAAACCAATAGTGCTGTTAAGAAGCTCAGTCTCCGTGTTTCCATGCAGGAGAGGTACTCCATTCCCTTGTCCAACAGTGTTATTTTTTGGACAGAAGGTAAACTGAACACCGACTTCAAACCGTAACAGGCTTCCCTACTAATAGGCAGCCACCTACATAGTCCCAGACACCCAATCTTAAGAAAATGTGTCAATAATAAACGTCCTAATAATGATAGCATTCAGAAAAGTCTGATTTTTAAATCCATTTTCCCCTTCTTCTGACAGTAGTAAAGGCTGCAAATTATTTGAGGGGAAAAAAGTGAACAACACAGAACGCTGAAAACACAGTGTAAGACTACACGGAACCAAAAAATAGCAGGAACCAAAAAAATTAGAGAAAAGCTTCCCCTTATCCTGCAGAATGGGAGATACTATTTGTAATTTGAGGATGACTCGAACATGGCACAAATATTAAAAAGAACTCAATATTTTCAAATTGGCAACCTACACACATACATAAAGATGTGGAAAAGCAGTCAACTCAGTCAACTCAGAGTCCCCATTGTAGCTGCGATGCTTGAGCTTCTCTGTCAATTCAGCCATTTCCCTCCAAGCCTTTCAGCTTATTTTCGAGTGCAAACCTGCTTTAACGAATTTGAGTACTTTGGATTAAGAGTAGTTGTTACTTTTGGATTATATTTCATATCTGTCAAATTTGATCTTTCCTATTTTTTTAGAGAAAGAAAAAAAAACCTACCAGCAGCAGGGTACAGTAAATGGAAAATATTGCACACTCTGCACTCAAATATGTGTTACATAACTGTTGGTCGCAAACGTTCAACCCTAATGGCCTGGAACAAACCTTAAGCATTCAAGTGAAGTGCAGATATCCGCTGTGCTGTTTCCCCAACTCCTATCATGTGTTTTCCAGGCTGCTGGCTACATTTCCAACCCACATTTCTCTCACTTATCACATTTTTTAGGTGAATGAATGAAATGTTTATATCACAGTCAAACTGGGCTACTCGTTTGTTGGTTTGTTTTTTTTTTAAATAAGTGATGATAGAGAATGGAATATCTTTGATGCAATTTATAAAAATAACATATATGCCAACAACAACATTTCTGAGAGCCGGAGCAGTTCAAGTACATGAAACAACAAAGCAGCGAGTGGTTCTATCATACAAAAAGAGAGATAAAGTCTCAGCCTCAGGCCTGCAAGATGACCTTGTGCTAGCAAAATACTGCTACCATGTACAGCCTGACTGACTTCAGCACAATTTGGTGTCACTATAAACACATCTATTCAAAGCAAAGTTTAAAATCAAGGATTGAAATGATTGAAATATCCTACTTGTCAGGAAAACAACTACAATGAAAGTAAGGGCAACATTAATAGACCAAATTTCTAGGAAGCCGACCCATGTATCTCCAAGATTTTACAGTATAGGTATTCCTTGCCGTTAAAAATGCCCTTTGAATAACGATTACTAGAGTCACAATTTTTTTACATTAAATATGTTCTTGTCTCCTTTGATCTGTAGTGATTTTTTTCATTTTTTATGATGAATTTTAAGCTTTTTTTATGACCATTACAATGCCAAGATCAAGAGAGAGAATCTAAATTCAGATTTGCATCATTTTTTCAACCGAACAAACAAACTCCAAGGTTTTGATTTGTCGGGAAACACTCTGACATAGAAATTCATAGAAACTGAGAATAATAATGAAAGACTATTTTCATTGTACAGTGATATTCTGTGTATAAGCAACTACTCAGAATTCAACAAGGACACTAAAAAAGTTCTGAAAAAAAAAAGGAATACTGAACATCTTTGTCTATTTAAAAACAACAAGCAAACAAACAAAAAAAAACCCCTCCACAAACCCTTTAAAACTGTTCAGAGTTTGGAAGGCACAGACTTGCCTGGTAACTTGCATATGTCTTGCCCTATTATTTCATATACCTATTTTCTTAAATGAAAATAGTAATTTACAGTGTTTCCTGAACTGGTCATTCAAAATATACATTATCAAAGGGTAGAGTTAAATTACACATATAGGGACTTAAAATTGCACCTGCATGACAAACATTATAATCACTGTTGCCTTTGGAGTGAAGAGGAAGTTACTCAGCATACAATTGGAGACGTGTGGGTAACACACAGGATAGGACTCTGAACTATAAAGACCTTCCATGAACAATACTAGCAGTTTAAATTGTATAATTTGATACTTTTTGCAAGGAAAGAACAGGAAAAAAGAAGTCTTTTGGACTCTTCTAGTGTTTGGGGGTTTTGGCTGCCATAGGTTTCTACCATTACTGCTGTTGCCACAAATATGAAGACTTTTTAACACTCCTGTATTCTGAAAGCCAGGAAGATCTGATTTTCAAAACAGAGGTGCAAGATTTCTCTGTAGACTAAGACTTCGGTTCTTGAGACTTCAACAATTAGTTACTAAGGTAGGCAAAATACTGAGGTTCCCTTGAAGATACTCCTTGACTTCAAATGAGCTCTTGGAGATGAAGATCCATTCAGCACTGCCAAGTGTAATAGTTTTAAGCTCAAAAAGGGGAAGATTTAGAATAAATATTAGGAAGAATTTCTTTACTATTACATGTGAGGGTGGGGAGGCCCTGGCCCAGGTTGCCCAGAGCAGCGGTGGCTGCCCCATCCCTGGAGGTGTTCAAGGCCAGGTTGGATGGGGCTTGGAGCCCCCTGATGCAGTGGGAGGTGTCCCTGCCCATGGCAGGGGGTGGAACTGGATGGGCTTTGAGGTCCCTTCCAACCCAACCCATTCTGTGATTCCATGAAATAAAGAAAACATTTGGTTTTCTTCAGGGCCCTGTAAGATGGATACAGTAAAATAAATACAACCAAAATGTCTTCTAGAATATTGATTATAATTTACTGCCCAAACTACTACAAGAAATCACCAGCGATATTCGGATGTACATAGGTAGAGCTCCAAATGAGAAGAAATTGGCCCTTGGCGCTTTGCTTGTTTTATGTGGCAAGCTGATCAGTTTAGAAGTAAACTGACTACATCTGAAAGGGCAAATGATTATTTATTTCATGGGAAATCGAACCGCGTATTTATTTACACTTTCTAAACATGATCGAGTGTAGCAGTGTGGCAAGATTCTACTGAGAAAGAAATGCAGAAATATTTTAGCAAAGGGTGGTATGTCTCAGGGTGAAGTGGTTTTTAAAAACCATTACCATTTTCATGTCTATAGATTGCACTATTCCTGACACTAGTATATTCACGCTCTGAATAATCCGAATCTAATGTGTATGATTATTTATGTGTTACTGCCAAATAAGCGTAGTCAGCAGACAAATCTGAAGTTTGCGATTATAAATCCCCATGTAGTGTTCAATATCATCCTGAATGATAATTCCACTGCTTTTTACCTCTTTTTATTGACAAGGAACAGCACCCAATGCCCAGTCTATAAGAAAGCAAGAGAAGGCATTTGATTTAATGATGATTTTCCCTGTTAAATAATTATCTGCTTACTAAAATTCCAACGGCCCAATATATAACATGTGACAGTGTTTAATGAAATAAGTAGGTACCTATCAATTTAACATGCAAATTACATGTGATATATAACAAAGTAAATGGAACACTTACTTCCATGTCGCATAATTAAAACACGCACATAAGTCTTTCCCAAGGTTAGGATGATGGTAGCTACGTGCTTCCCTAGTGAAAACACAGCTTTCTCATATTTACTTTTTATTTTGTGTCTTAAGAATGTGCACAAAGAATCATCTGGGAACTAAACCGTTTCTTTGGGTTTCTGGTATTGACCTTGTGGACCCACGAGCACTACAATTAAACGAGAAGGGGGCTTTGCTCCCTGGGTCACTGGAAGTAAGGCCAGATTTTTGATCTGCATCCAAGTCCAGTATATCATCACACATGAGCAGGAGAGGTTAAAAGGGCAGATTTTTAAGCATTTGACTAAGCAATTGTTGCTGGATTTGTATACCCCTATTGTCTATAGTTTGCAAATTTGAAAAATATGCACTCAAACGATTCCTTGCAACTTTGAAATTTGAAAATGTGTACTTAATGTATAAACAGTCAGAGGAGCAAGTTGCTACACCTATACCCACACTCATAGCAGCCCGAGTTAGTGCTGAAATTAATGGTATATTCATAAATGAAACCATATGAAAACATTCAAATTTTCATGCAAAGATGAGATTAGCAATTAGGGAAAACTTTTGTTTGCTTGTTCTACAAATAGATGAGTAGATATATTCAGACTGTCAGGTAAATTTCTCAAATATCATAAAAGCCATTATCTTTTCTAATTTATAACAACAGCTTTGTCTTTCTAAGGATGCTTTCTTAGACATTTTTAGTACTTTTTAAGTATTGGCAATTAAACTGCAATGTTGAGATCACCAGAAAGAAAAACTAGTAATGTAGCCAGCAAGAATTGCTGAAGAACTTTGGTTGACAGGCTTAGTTTTATTAAAAATTGTCTTACACATTGGGGCAGCACCTCATAAAGCTGCAAGTAGCATTGAGATGCTTATTTAGCCAAAGACTTCAAATTTAATGTCTAGTCAAAAACACGGCTCTGAGCAGCACAACACCTTTAAAACCCATACCAAGTGTTTGACATTACAGTAGTTCTGACTAAACAGAAAGATTGCCAGTCAATATTGATAGCTTACTGGAAAATATGAAAGCATTCCAGATTTTTTAAAAAATACCAGTTTTTCTGTCTTGTTGACAGTGCTTAGAAAACTTGGGTTGACTTGTTTTTGATTGCTGTTTAAATAACAGATTAATTTAATAATCATTGGGATATTGAATAACAAGAAATTATAGGTTGGGACAGCCAAACCCTGACCCTAATGACATTCTTACATTAATTCTTATTTTTTTTTAGGCTCCTGCTTTCTCAATAAAACCTATATTTTTGAAAATTGTTTTTAAACATTTCAAATGATCCCAAAGTAGCATTTATTTTTTGCTAGCAGGAGATAAGTTTACATATAGAGAGTATATTTTATATGTCTGCATACATTTAGTGCCTGACTCAAAGTCTGCTGAAGCGCATATGTGCCCTTCCACTGACTGAACTATTTTTCATAGATGGCTGAAGAGGTAACGAAGTAATTAGCATGTAGCCTTTTCTACTGTGTGATTTATTTGTGAGGATACTTTGATTTAAACCCAAGCACTCATGATTAAAAATTATGATTGGAAACATAAGAACAAGGCTTATCTTTCCTAACAACAGTCAGTAACTGCTCCCGTTGGTGACGGTGAAGCACACGCAGGATGGAAGAAGACTGAGCCTCTGGCTCTCACTATGTGATCTTGTTGACTATGACAATAACAGTATTTGTGCTCAAAAATGCCTTATCTCAGTAGCATTATATGGTTTCAATTAACATCACTCAGCAGTTTTACTTCTACGAAGAGGTTATTTTTAGTCTTTTTTTTCCAAGGGCTCTTTAATGGTGTTTGACACTGTAGGAACAAGTGACTTGAAAGAGCAACTTGTGACATAAACATTATTGCAACAGAGTATTTGCGCAACTTTTGTTTGCAAACCTTTCCACGATATACTGACTTCTTTTCCAGTGTCTTTCAAACGGATTTGCAATATTAGAGTGGGCGTATAGTCAGTTAAATATTTACAAACATCTTTTTCTATTTGTAATGAATATTTCCAAGCACATATCAGAGATTAATCCATAACATGAACCAAGGAGGACACAGAAAATAACCCCATGACTCAAAGGGATCTGAATTGAGAGCATAGTATGCCGCAGATGCCATGCAAATTAACTACTAAACACAGTGTCAGTTCAAGACTCAGCGTATCTAAGCTTGAACCCTAATCTTGACTGTTTGAGCCAATCATTCTGAAGTTACAATTATTAAGCAATACACTTGCTTGTAAAAATATTTATTGGTACTGAGGCCATGAAACAGAAAACTGGGTCAGAAGATGTAGGTCTGTGAGGGACTTTGGGTCAAATTCCTTAGCTGTTCTGCGGGAAAGTGTCCTGGGTTATAACAAAAATATTTGGAATCCAATGCAGTCTGCAATCTTAGATGCAATTTGTAGATTGTTAATGACAGTGGGTAAATGGTATAATGAAGAACTTTCCCATGAGAATCTAATAGCTCTTCTGGATTATTTCTTTAGGTTTTGCCATTGCTTGTGGAGAAAAATAATGGGTGCCTTGAGATCAGTTTGTAACTTACAGGGTTTTCTTTTATTTCTTTGTTCCATTGTGGAACACAAAATGTTTTTCTATGAAAAAGATCTTAGTGAATTATTTTTGAAATACTATAATTTTCACTAAACTCAGTTTCCAATTCGGTGCTGTCCAAGTATTGCAGAATTGTGTTATTTTTGAAAGTTATTTCCTTTGACCTGAAGTTACCTAAGAAGAAAGACTGAAATCTGCATTCCTTTGAGAAAAACTAGTCCTGTTAAATTAATCTTTTCATGGAATCATGTCTGTTTGCAATATGTAAAAGTCAGAGATATATGATAATTTAATGCACAACTTCCAGCAATCTTCTGCTAAATGGTCACAACGTTAGGTTGCCAGCATTCTACAATACTGGCACGAAGGACTCACAGCAGCGAACCGTTCATTGTATTTAATATGTCAAGTGGAAAAGTCACGGTTTGATTTTCTTGAGTTTGTACTTTTCAGGTAGTGGGACCCTATTGTTACACTGTAAGGGTTTCCCGGGATCAATTTACAAAGCATTTCTGTGCTTCCATCCCACAAAACCGTACAAAACCAATTATTCATACTAGACATTAATAATTTCTTTATAATTAAAAGTTGTTCAGCAGCTGATTAGAAGTGAATATTAGCACTTAAAAATCTATCTCCAGTGTACTCACTCCTATTTCCTGTTTTAAAACAACAAAGATATCAAAGAGAAAATTTAGGAACAAGTCCAGAAGCACACTTCTTGACTTCAAAGAGACGTTCTCACCTTTATTTACTAATTGCATATTGATTTAGCCTGGAAAGGGAGAACTGTATCATTTTTTTAACATGTAAATTCTTCCTGACATTTATAATGATAGACAAATTATTGCTGTAAATAGTAATCTGCTTTGTGATGACCTCTGAGCATAAAGGAAATTGAACTGAGAGACTTTAGTGCAGCTCAGAAATTCGCAACAACATTACCTATGCAATTCTTCAATTAAAATGTACCGTAAGTACAGTAAAAACGTCACTGCACATAGGCACTAAATGCAGAGAAAAGATATTTTCAGTATGAAAGAGGGGAAAGCTAGACTGAAGTTTTCTTTTTACCCTATGAGGGACAAGTTCACGGTAGCCCTGGTAGAGCTGACAAGGTTGCAGCACTGACACCTGAGATTTGTTTCTAGTAATTCATCTTGCCAGCACTGGAAGCGGGGAGAAAAGATTTAATCCTATCTCACTCTTTCAGCCTAAAAATTCTAAGAAGGAAACACTATTTGTCATTCAAGTAAACAACCAGATTTCACTGTACCATAAGGGAACTTCTAAGCTACCCTGCAAGGTTTCATTCCTGTACAGGACAGCCAACAGCACTAACATTTTTGCATCTACAGCTTTACAGAATGCTGCCTGTGTCCAGGAAAAGTCTTAAAACATTCAATATTCTTTGCAATTAGCATAAGCATCCACTGGTTTTACACTTATTGGTAGAAAATAAGAGGCATTGCTTTAATTTAAGTGACCAACTTTTAAATGACCCCTGTAATAAGAGAAATGACACCCTGACAGAGGTCATTATATAACATAAACCAACAGACACTTCTACGTTCTTCAATATAACCTTGAATACTTCAATTTTACTGCTTTTTTACAAACAGTTGTATAAAAAAAATTGAAAGGGCTTACTTGAAACAGTCATCGCAAGCAATATTCCCCGTGGTCTCCTTTATAGTGCGTTCGGAAACAAAAGCTGGATATTCAGTATCACAGGGCTCTAGGGTTTGTTTCAACCTCTGCGCTATAGGCACAGAAAAAAAAATCTTGATGTTAACATGGAAAGAACAGCACACAAAATTCTGAACAACATGAGATGCTGTATTACAGAGCTCACAGAGAACAGAAATGTTACTCAGCTTCTGCCACCCTGTGAGATTTCCTAGGCAGTGCATAACACTATTTTTTCAATTAAAATAACCCAGAAAATGTTAATCCATGGAATGTAATTTTGTAAGACATAACTGTTAAAATAGTTATTCGTGGCTTAGCCATTGCCAACCTACTTTACATTTATTTATAAGCTCTTATTCTTTACCTGTAAATTCAAGATGAACTTATTTTTATTTCAGAGATGCTGTGCATCACTAACTGTTATGTATGGGGAGTTACACTTATTTAATTACTAAATTATGGTGTATTTTACTAAAGCCAAAACAGTTTGGGATTACAACTTGTGGGTCTTTGTAGAGTTTCATCAGTTAGAATAACTCTGTGGGGGGTGGGGGCAGAAGCCTTACTTTGCTGAGAACTAATGCTTGTTATCTGCTTCCCAAAATAGTAATAATTAAGACTCCTGAATGCTTTCAATCAAGATGAGGGGGTATTTTAAATACTCTTACCCATCAAAGAAAGGGAGTAAGTAAATTGTATAGTTGAAACTTCACTTTCAACTAAAATATGAATGAAAAACCCTTAATCGCACTTGTCTGTCAAAATGCTGTAATGATAGTTTTAAATTTAAGAAAAGAAAGACTGAATAATTAATGCCTCTCTTCTGTAGTCAGTATACACTTCAAATAGGGAACAGACATTCGTTTTCACGAGATGATGAGGGATGTGGTCTTTAAAGGATATTTTCCCTAACATAAAATGCAAGTGCCATTGGAAGTCTCGTGTCCAGATATATTAGGGCATATTTGTACAGTACACTTGAAATAACACCCAAAAAAGTTCCCCGTTCCCTACTCAGGCTGCATTGCGCCGTTCTGCAAACACCAGGGACTAAGACTACCGTACCTGTCATTCTTCTGCACAGCAAACCCTACTGCCCATCAGCTTAAGAGACACTTTTCATCACGGTTAGGGAAATCACTGGAAAGTTAGTCTTGGTTTTAAGAAGACTTGTCTAAGCATTGCTCATCATGGAGCAGACCTAAAAGCAAAGAGCGCCTGGCTGGCTCGCACGACGCTCCGCTGTGTGCATCTAATCTACACCGGGCTCGTTGTCCGCGTAACAGAAGAATTAGCTTCAGTGAGGAGATTAAATGTACACTTTACATCAGTGTGGGAAAGGCTACACTGAATTCATGCACCAAATATCCCCAAGACCCTTATCAAATCTTCACCTCCAGCAGCCACACATCTCAACCTCCCCTTCTCCCCAGTCAGCATTTACAACACGTTAGGCAACAGCCTGACACGCGCTTTGTCATTCGCTGCCACAGTTTCCAGTTACTCCAGGATAGATCTTTCTGCTAGGAGAGCTCCAGCATCTTACTACTACAGGGGATGCTGGAATATTCCAGGGCACCAGCATGTTCCATTTTCCCAATACCTTAACTTCACAGAGGGTATTATTTTGGCATAAACACAGCCTCGTATCCAGGCAATGCAAATACATAAACTGAAGCCTAAAGTAGCAATTTTATCACCTGCTTTGCTAAGGAACATGCAAATCTGCAAACACAAGGCGGAAGAATGGAGTTTAAATCATTACACCAGTGCACGACACGCGGCATAATTTCTCCATGAAACAGCCAATTGCAGAGCAATGCTCCTGTAAATTAGCCCTTTAATTTCGAGCAGCACTTCAGAAATGCTGGGAAGTGTCTTCTAAAATATAAGAGAAAGCTGACACGGAAAACTTCCGATTCTAATGGGAACTGTTCAAATTTCACTGCTATTTCAAATGAAGTCTCCACATTTTTAAAAATTATTTTTGAGTAACTTGAATTTTAATTCATCAAGATTGTATTACTTTAAAATGTCTTTTTAGAATGGAATGATAGAACAAAATACAGATTTAACCAGTAGTGTTTAAAAAGAAAACATACAATTTACTATCTTAAGCCTTTAAAATTATTTTTGTGTAAAATTCTATCGCCATGACTGTGTTCCTGTGGACTTGCAGTGAAATGGCATTTTCCAGTACAATAACCCCCTACATACTACAAGAGCTCTAGAAAAGTGTAGTACAAGCAGAAAGAAAGCTCATGTAATTGATTTATTCACAAAGACCATTCTAGGCTGAAGGGAAACATGTCAAAAGAAATTCAGTCATTATCTACTATTTAACCTTTTCTTTTATAGCAGCGTACTGGACTTCATACATGCTCTTAATTATCTGGTGTTTTGGGAAACATTAACAAAGAGGAGGATGTTGACATGGGAGACAAACTATTGTTATGAGACGTCTGTTATTTAATCAAAAACATTTTACACACATCTGAATTTCAAAAAAGCAATTTAATTCAACAATTTCTGTCGTCACGGGCAAGAAAAAAATGTTACACTTACCTTTTGCTGTTAGATCAGAGTGCCACCAGCTGCACAGATTAAATTCCACCAGGAATCTAAAGAAATCAGTAGAGTTTTCATATTATCCCACAGAATGTTTTCAAAACACTAAATTGGCAGTAGTTGGAGATCATTAATCCTTTTTTAAATAAAAGCTAACACAGAACTGAAATTCAGGTTACTAACATAACTCTGGGATTATCAGCTACTGCTGTTCTCATGTTTTCACTGGGTTCTATCGTACCACCAAGAATTTATTCTAAAGTTAACCCCATCAATAAAGAATAGAGTTACCTATTATTAATTTATATTACTGCTCTGATTTGAAACGTCCACTCAAATTCTCAATGCATGGCAGCATGCAGTACTTTTGCCACTGAACACCGTTGAACGTTATCTCTTCATTCTGCAGGTATTTCTACTCTCTAGTAAAATGCCATAGGATTATAACTGTCCTGGTTACAGTACAGGAGTCCACATAAAATACTTGTATTAATTCTGGAACTAAAATAATAGAACTACTTTATTTCTAGGAGCAGAAAAGGGTAAGCACTGTCTACTCAACTCTAACTAGACGCATAAAGAATGCATTTTGCCACTAAAATATACAGCCGTTTACTTCAAAGAATGGACTGAAATCTGTCAGTTTATTGAACATGTAAAGTATGAAACAAACATCCATTTTAGCATACGGACATGTAACTGCAATACTCATAAACACAGAAAGTTTCTGCAAATTTTTGAAGCTGCAATCTTAGCATCGATGTCTCATTTTAACATGATTTCTTCCCCTCATATTTACTTTGAAAGCTGCACTTAGGACTAATGTTACCCTCTGACAATAGCTATTCAGTTAATTCTCCTTAACTCTTCTTCCAAATTTTGATAAAAGCTCTTTTAATTTACAATTAAAATAAAGTTATGACAAGGAAAAACAATTTCTATTTCAATAAAGATAAAATTCACTTAAATCTGCAACTCTGCTCTCCGATAAGCACAAGAATAAAACATGCAGGTTAATAATGCAAGACACATTTTAGGGCTTCCTCTTCTCCATATGAAATTTCACTGTAATTTCTTACGCAATCGCTCTTAAATGATCACTATGTATTAACTTGAAATGTTAGAAGAATTAGGCCAGGTAAAAAAAATCCAGCAACATCCAGAGTACACCTTAGCTGGCATATACTGTAAAAGGTCTGTCTTACAGAAGTTCATGAAATTACAAACAATACACTGAACCACTGCAACAGTTTGCTGTGTTGATAACAGCCCACCCAAGCAGCATTCCAAACAGCCAGACATTTATGTAAAATTTAACAGTAACCACAGTAAATAATTTGGTTTGTATACTGCCATCTGCTAGACTTACTAAGGAAAAACATACGGATATAAGGGAAGACCATGAATAATGTAAAAAGTGCAACTGCATATTCAAATAGCCAAGATTTTCTCAGATTTTAACAATGCAAAGGTAGAAAGTAACAAAATTAACCAATATTACTATATTTAAAATCGTATAATAGAAGTAGCACAATGTATGTAAAAGGCAAAAGTACAAATTTTCATCAAGTATTCAAAAGAACAAAAATTCATTCATAGAAATATTCATTAAGTTCTTGATAAAATTTACTTACAAGACAAGCTCAGTCATAATCCATTTTACTGCAGCAAAGAAGGCATTATAAGGCTAAAGAGAAGCAACTCATTTAATAAAAAGGCAAAAAAAGCAGTATTTATATCTTAACTGAATTCTTCATGTAAAGACAATGTTATGGGTATTCAAATGCATGGATAACACGAGAAAAAGAACAATAAATTTATCTTATTAAAGAGCAAATATTATTGTAGTGATTATAATATAATAAAATATATAGTAATCACATTTCCTTTTAATGTCATTGGTCATATACACGGATTCAATTGGAAAAGGAAAGTTGTGCAAATGATTCTTAAATATTTAACCTCTAGGGGTTCCTATTTCCCAGGCTATTGCTGGAGGAGCAGCTCTGGTAGATAGCATGAGATTTTCTGTGGCTGCAATTCACAGGCTTGTCTTTCTATAATGTAAATCTCTATTCATTACCATAGCCTAATTAGGCTAGCAAAAGCTTCTGCGATTTGAATTTACCTAAATTAAGCTATCTGTGTCACATTGACGGCCTAGTTGTAAGCACCTCAATTAGTTTTTAAGATTCTTCCAGTGTTTACAGGACTTCTACAACATTTTGAATATTTTCAAAGTCAATAGAATTATTCCTTTATGAAAGATCTCAGGCAGAAAAGTCAGTTTCCAAACATTTGGAAAGGAGTCTATCCTTGTCTCATTTATGTTGCATCAAATTTTGCATACTTTTGATTTCATAATGGCAAATTATTTTCTGTAAAATATTACGTTTATTATTACTCATGAGCAATAATACATACTTAATGTAAAATATACTATGTATTATAAAACTATTTTAATGTGAAAACTAAAAGAAAATTTTAAAACTCTATATCTGAAAAAATCCAATAAAATTAATAGAAACATGAGAAAATAATTTATTTAGACCTTCAGTGGAAAAGTATTTCATTACATTGATCTAAATGCATTCTCATGAAATGTGTTTTTTCTAAGGCAGTCTTTTCAACTCAAAGACTGTCACTTCAAAACCTACAGGAGTTTTATTCTCTCTGTGTGTCCAAACTGTTATTGAGAGCCAAATCAATTGAGCTGGGTGACTTCATGGCACCAACGGATTCACAACAAAGTGGTGCTATGGAGTCCTATGTAAGACTTGAATAAATTAACACGAGAAAATAGGTTAAATAACAAGGTATCTGGCTATCTTTCAAGAAGCAATCCTGTACTGGTAAAGAAATGGACTAGATGATCTACAAATCTAGCCCATTTCCAACTCAGTGTTTTAGTTCCACAGTCTAAAAAGCTACGACAGAAAGAGGGGTCCAGCTTTGACTCCCGTTTTCCATGATTTTGGCAGAACTTTGTAATAGATTCTTTAGTAGTGATGTCGTCATATGGACTGAATCAATAAGAAAGTCATAAAATAACCATAGCTCTGCCCATCTTTCACGCTGAACATCACAAAAACTCACTCGATGTTTAAAGAAGTGTTTGGCTATCTTAAAAAAAAAATAAAGACCAGGCTCGCCGTGTCTCAGTGTATCCCACGAGAGTTTCAGAATGTTTTTTCTCCATAAAAGCAGCCTGGACAAAAATTGCAATAGGGAAAATCTCTTGGATGAAAGTCCACTTGGAAGAGAGCGATACTTCAGCTCAACGTGCTGGGTGCTTGTGCAAACTCAGCTGAAGCTCCAAGCCTTGGGATGGAAGGTAATGGCTAAAAGTTGTAAAAGATTTTAACATTTTTCATGTAAATGTGATTCGTAGCATCTCATTCTATTTCACTGATAATTTAAGCCTCATTGCACAGGCTGGTACTCATTATTATGTCAACATTGTCTTTTCTCAGGTTCAGGCTTTAGCAGATAACAGACTGAGAAGTGCAGAAAATCCAAATTTGCAGGTATTTGAAAAACGTAGTCATGTAAATACGTAAATGAAAACTTCACAAAATGTTTGTCATTATTAAACCGTAGAAGCTATATAGAGATATTAGGAAGTTGCCAGAACCTTGATATTTACTCAATGGTTTAACTATGTGTAGGCTTTTCTAGCAAGACCCCTTTGCATTTAAAAACAGAGGGGTTTGCTGCTGTTCTTACGTAAGAATTATTCATGCTGATACTGTCATATATTTGTTAAAATTGTTCCGTTTTAATATGCAGAGACTGTGCCTCATCTAACAGCTTATCAGTTCTGATAGATTATTATAGTAATCAGTGAAACACATATATGATTATGAAATACCCTTGGGGTTATTGCCTAGAGACATGATGAAGCAACAAGGAAGTGTTGCCCTTGTAAGACCCAGCTTGACTCTAATCAGGCCTTGCAGAGGGATAGGGTTTGTATTTCAATCTGATCGCAAGACAAGTTTAAATGCATCAAAATTCTTCTTTAAAAGACATCTTCTTTAAATAATAAAGAAAAAACAAAGTGTTCAAATCACCAGTATTCCCTGTCAATAAACCAATTCGTTCATGTTTAAAAAAAAAAATCTCAATCTTTCATTTCAATTTCGTTTCTGCATGTGTGTTTGTATTTACACATAGCAAACGCATTTGTGATTCCAGTCCCCAAAGCAAAGCACAATCTATTGCCAAATTTACAAACTCCTAAGAATCAGGACTCCTATGGCACAACGAACATTGTGACAGAACCTCGGAAAAGGTGGCTCAGCATTAAAAACGATTGTGTAAGTATTTCAACTTGAAAATGCTTAACACTTTGCATTTGTTTATAGTGAGCCATTCCTTGTACGCACTAGGGTAAACACGAGAGCTGTAAGCATTCCAAATCAAAACGACGGGCTTACAATGGCCATGAGATAGTTGCAACAATTTTCTTTGATGATTGCATGGAAAGGTGCTCAGAAAATTTACTATACTTACGTCCAGTAAGCTATGGGCACTGTCGCTACTCTCTTTGTTTGTTCTACACATGGCCTGGTAGTCATAAAGTGTAATTCTACAGAGAAGAACAGAAAATTGCTTGACTAAAAGAAGAAAACATAGTGGGGGGAAAAAAATATGATATGGAACAGTCTGCCCACAAAGCAGACAGGAAAATAAAAATTGTAACAGCAGCAGGGCAAAGAGGGAAAGGGATCAATAAAATAGAGGTTACACAAAGCAGAATAAAGGTAAGAAACACTGTGAAAACTTAGTAAGGATTTTATCGGGCTACAGAACAAAGCAAAAGCATAACTGGGAGAAACCAGGGAAGAAACACATACAGTGTAACATACAATGATATAAACAATGCAAGGAGGAGGAGAATACACATTCAACACGATGCATAAACAGTTGGTTCTGGACTGAGATCAGCACATTTAACCCAGAAAGTGAAAGAACATATGCATTTGAGGGGCTTCTCACAACAGACCACTCCTGAACTCCAGCAGAGGCAAAAGACGCTTCTGTAGTTCTAGCATCTCCACACACAACTCATTTGTAAAAACATGATGTTGCTTCCAAAGCAGAGAGAGGCAAAATTTGAATTTATTCACCGTACAGATAACTGAAGCGGGATGGGTTTGCTTTTGCTTCTTTTCATGAGGGCAAACCCTGGCATGTCAAGTATCTGCTGTAATCAACATATGCTAGAAGCCTCCTCAGATGCATAGTAACTAGGGAAATTTCTTTCTGCTTGTGATTTTACTCAATCATTGGTACACTGGAGATCTAAACGTAAAATCCAGAACTCGGAGTTAGTATATGGAATTGTGATTATTTGTCTAAATCTGTCCGTCCATAGAACAATTAATTCACTGTATCCATCCACATAAAAAGTACATCTATAGCAGATGTAAAGAATCTTTAGCTGATAAGTTGCAGTAAGAGTAAATATATAAAAGTTAATAGTATTATTTGTACATATCCATTTGACTTTCGCATCATCAGAGGGACGAAAGAACACAATTGGACATAGATGGTTTATAGATGTATGAGATGGGACTTCAACGTTTTGCAATGTGTGCCTTGCTTCTAGGTGAAGAGGAAAGGAGAGCACACAAACTCGGCTATGGAAAGGATGTCCCAGAAGCTGCCAAAAACAGGTCACGAAATGCATTCAGCATCACCATGAGGCATTCTGCACTGCATGCCATGAAACACTGCAACCTGTACTGATAAAATGTTGTAATCCATTGTGATAGAAACAGCATATAATTTTTCTGATCTAATTTTGTGACAGCAACCATCACTAAAAGCTTCTTTATTATGCCTATATTTTCTTTTCAGCTTACAGGCAAAAAATGTATTATATCGGATCTTGCAGCTTCAGCTGAACATTTAGTACATGGTCATACTGCTTACATTAGTAATTTTATCTTTTATTCAGAATAAAAATGGCTAGGAAGCCATTGTTTTGTGGACTGGCAGAGAGAGGCACATGGTAGACAAACGCATAACTAGAGACCTAAACATGGGTGTAAGTTGAACACTGACCATCTTTGGCAGAATCACGCCCACAGCCAGATCCGCGCACACAGATCTGCCAAGACAAACAGAGCAGTACAGGGTGTAAGCGGTGCTGCCTCTATGGCATGCAGTAATACACCACTTTCCCTAGCTTTTTCTTTTTCCTTTATTTTTTTTTCCCCCTTGAATAATGGTCAGAATCCAGCCCCTGTAAGGTAATCGCTACAGCTCAGCCTTTCCAGTCTTGGTTGGCTAAACTATTTTATTCCTCTCGATTCAAGGACCCTCTTGCGTGTCCACTTGGACTTCATAGTGATGGTGGCAAGTGATAAGCACAGACAAGGGCAGCTCACAGATGCTAATGTGCTCTCTGCAGAGTACTCAAGGAATTCTATGTGGATGAAACGGTCCCATCCTGCTTCATTCAACATCTAGCATTACGAGTAGAACAGCGTTCGGTTTTGTCTTTGTGCTTTATAACTGCTTTTCTGTATAAATCTGTTTGGTGTTTGGAAGTGCAATCAAATTCTCAGCTCTCGATTTCATACACTAGAACTGCTTGGTCAAACTGTGGACTTCATTATTCAAATACTATGTGTGTCACGTGGAACATCTGTTATAATTCATACTTCACTTTAAATATTGGAAAAAGCCTTTCCCCCCTCAATATTTGTAACTATTTTAAATTTCTTCTGTAATTATTATACTGTAATAAATGTAATGGTTTCTTTAAATGCTCAAAGATAAAAAGTCATTAAAATACTGAAATATTTATTCACACAAATAGTCAGAAATATAATTAATATTTTGCCCTGACATGCTAGATTGTATTTTTTGCAGATTGCTTTATTGTATCATAGGGAGCATAAAACAATCTAAGACTGCATTATAATCAAGAGGAACAAAAAAGTTAAAATATATGTAGTTAAAAGAATCCTTCATTTGACAAAAAAAACCAAACCAAAACAACAACAACAAAAAAAAAAACCAACAAAAAACCCCATCAAACTTTAATGTGATGGCAGAGGGGAAGAGTTGTAACAAAGAACCTCAAAGTCATTGTGGAACACTGCAAAATTGTTTGGAAATGCTTGAATATTATCTGTGGATGATATTGTAACGAGTTTATCTTTACTAAATATATTTGAAGGTGTTTCCAGTGTGAAGAATCTGGTTCAGGAGCAAACTAGAAAACAGGGTATCCAGGTTAAAGAGCAAAATCTTTAGAAAGAGAGAGAGCAAATCCTTAGAAAGTTACATGGCAGGCACAGATTTCTTATCAAAAGCCTGGGGTGAGTTCTGGTTTTTGAACAACGTGCTCCCATCTCAGTAAGTTTCAAAGCGGGCAGGTTCAGCACCTATCTGAAAGCTTCTAAAGATGATCCAAGCAACTACAATACAAGATGCGCAAAAAATACCAGTGAAAGCTCTGTTGGCAAACGATCTTAAAAGATGTGATTCTTCCACACCAAAAATAAATAGGAATTTTGCAATACATAGTGTATGAAGGCCATAACCACGCTGAAATCTCAACACTGCAACACACTGAATCAATTCTGGACTCTCTGTCTCTATCAAAGCTGAGGGCTCCAAGGCATTCGCAAATTCAAATCCAGTTTTGTTTTCTTTCTCTTCTTGTAAATGTAATAGGAAGGTAAAAGCCTTCCAGCCCTGTTCCTTAAAAAGGCTTCTATAGTATTTGTAGTCAAAATAGTGGTCTAAGACACTGTGGCACTTCCATGTTTAGGTGTCATTTCCAGAGCATTATTTTATCGCTAATGTCTTTCTGATATTTCAGAAAATAAGATTTCTTCCCACTCAGACAGCCTTAACTCACTGCTGAAGAAACAAAGGGTTCCAGATTACCATTTCTGAGGTGACTGCATTTCAGCTTTAAATAACTGTTCGCAGCTAACCGAATCCTGCTCAACTGACTACAGCCCATCAACCTTTTCCCCGCGATCTCATTTTCAGTCCACGCTGTGTATTACAGAATCTCACAGGTGAGATTTGCTGTGGCCACGATAACATGCTTGAGACTTTCTGATATTATCATGCTGTTCACTGCCCGTATTTCCACACCCGGGCACCGAAGTCTACAGAGCGATTGTTTTCAACATCAGGACAAGAATGGACTATGGGCAATTGCCTTTAAGCAATGGAAAATAACTTACCAAAGCCTAAATGTGCACTTCCGTTGCATATAACTTCGGGGGCCAAATACATTTTAGACAAAACCTTTTTATTGTCAGTTTCCTGATATAATAAATTCCATAAATAAATACTTTGCAATGTACTTACAATTGAGTCATTCCAGTTCAAGGAAACTAAACTTCTGAGACCAAGCAGCAGCACAGGATGCATCGACAAACGTGCTCTGCTGCTCTCACCTAGATTCTCAGCACACCTATGGATTTCTACTTAGTAGTGTAAAATACCACCACTGGCAATTATAGCTACTGAAAAATCTTCAATACATAAAATTCTAAATGTTTTGTCACCAGTTCAGCACTCAGGGGTTTTCATATAATAAACTTCTTACCATAGGAAGCCAATAATACAAGAAGCCCTAATTGTAGAAACTAAGCTTCACTTAGGTGTCTATGTGAAAATGGTGACAACAGCTCACTTCGGGTGGAAAGATGTTCATTAACACAAGATACGCAGCCACTCTGGCATTCTTGCAAAGACGGGAAGAACGGACAGTATTGAATAGTATCAACAGCAAACTGGTTTCTAAAGAATAGCGAAGGTCCTTGTGGGGAGGTAGCAAGACGTTCTAAGAAATCTTGTACTGTTACTGCTCTGGCTCTCCAACTCTCGTTGACAGATTATCAGTGTCCAGAAGCTGTCAGGCTACTACCTTTCATCACCATGAAAATCAATGAAAACCATAAAAATAAATTACAGCATTTTGACAAAACAAACCTGCCATCACATATCTTTGCCTTTATTGTTCAGCTGCTCCCAGTTGCCAAGGTGCTCTGAAGCATAACACGTACAGAGACTACAACTCAACCTGTATTTCCATCATACAGAATGACAGCTCATTTACATAGCCTGGTTTTCTCCTTAAGTGCATAAAATGATTCCCATATACTAAAACACTGCAGTAAATTAGTGGTAATATTTACAGAGATATAAACCCTAACAATGCCCAAACTCCGTTTTAAGTCATTGATTTTAGATGTCACATGGACAAAATACGAGCAGAAAACACATCACACGGCAGTGTGGGAGTTTAGAGACTAAGTACCAGCTGCACATCTGGTAAATGCAAAATAATAATGATAAAAAAATAAAAAATCAGAACAAGGCTCTTTTATTGGTGAGGACCAGAAGGAAGAGACAAGTATTATCTGGTTCTTTTGCACCTATTTGTAAAGCTGTATGAGACGTTCTCCTATATTGCTGCCTTTCAGAGAGCTGTTTCATTGATGAACATGGAATGTCATTCTTCAAGGCAGTACAATTACATGTTATTCATTTAGAAATGGAAGATTAAGGGTGCAGGCCTCACACACGCTCTGCAGTGCACGTGACAGCCAATACAGAAGATAATTATTGGAAATAGTCTGCTCATTTTCCTACCTTGAATGTCTTTTGCGCGCCCATACAAAAAACGCACGTTCATGTACCTGACTATTTCTTGTGGTATTTATAAGCACAGGGTATATTTTGAGCTTACTTTTTCTTATACTAAATAAATCATCACTGAAAATAGGGAAGTTTATTGTAGTATAAGATCTGTCACATTGCAGTTGCATTTGTCCAGTACCAAATCCACTAACTCCAATTTGAGTTGTTCGTCCAGTCTATCACTGATCTCCAAAGTACACATCCACATTTAGAAACACTGTAAAATTAATTCAAGGTCAAATCGATGACTGTAAAAACCCTTATGAAGATAAACAGCACTTTTAAATATGCATCCATTTAACGCCTTTATCGAAAAGTCAAGAGTATCTTGTTAAAACAAATGCTTAAATAAGAAGCAGTGGCCTAAACCGAAGAGAAAAATGTTCATCTGGAGGGTGTGCTGCCTCAGTGGAAACTGGTGCCCTGTTGGTGAGCAGCTAGTTACTGTTTTCATGATTTGGCTTTACGTATGTTCTGCTCCTTTCAAGGAGCTTAATAAAGAGTTCTGATTTTTTTGCATCATCTTATAACCTGAAGGCAAAATACTTGCTATTTTTGCCTATAGAGCGAAACACGATAGAAAGTCTGCCTCTGTACGCAGGCATTTGGAGAACAGAGGTGAAGGACTCGGACTGTGCTGTGCCGTAAGAGCACAGAGAGTAGGCATTATTCACCAGAAAGCACGTAAGTAAAAACAGAAGGACAGAGTAAGACAAACTGAGAAACAAGAGAAGCTCTCAAAGCAGCAAGAACTTGTTGAAGTGAGCCTTAGCATCCAGGAAAGCTGGAATTCAGAGGTGCATCATTTCAGTGATACAGCCTGACAAGATGATTAAATACCCAAGTGTAGCTTCTTCTTCAGAGGCCAAGAGGATGCCTGGTGGAAAGGGACCTGTTAAAGGGGAATTATGCTGCTTCCCCACTTGCTTAGTTTTCCTCCTATTGGAAAGGATGAAATCGTTCTGAAGTCAAGAGATCTTTAATTTTCTCTTACTGGTTTACTGAGTTCATTCCTTTGGCAATGATATTGCTCTGATAACTCTAATTTTCTGCTGTTAATATAGGGGGAGTTGAACTTTCATGCAAATGAAAACTATTCATGCAAACAAAATACTGCGGAAACTATAAAGAAACTTTTTTTCTAAGTTCGGTGAAGCAGATGCTTTTCCATAAGCACATCTTTATTTATTTCATAATGAATTTAAATTATACTTAAATTATGTGCAATATTCAGGGTATAAGATAAACATCATTTTGCTAAATGAATTCATAGAGCATGTCACGTTGCTGTAGAGGCACAAATATAATTTTTCTCCCTAAATGTAAAACCCATAAACTAGGAAAATATACACACATACATATGTACATATTATTCAAAAGAAGTACTGAGTTTAAAGAAATTGAGGAGGGAAGGAGGTATTTAAGTTCACTTTAAAAAATAAACAGCAAACACAAAAATCAAATTTCATCCTCCTGCAGATTGAAAAGAAATGTAGTCGGCGGCAAACAACCCTCTTTTGTTTAACACTTCCAGCTCAATCCTAAAAAGAACTTCTCTACCCCTCCAAGTTAGTGGTGGTTGAGAGAACATACAAAGGGTTATTTCATTCCTTTTGTGGATGGAGAACCTGAAAGCTGGCATAGATGAGTGCACGGGTAGCACATATCTGCACGGCCACTCAGATCATTGCTGCAAAAGGACAACAGGACTCGCATCCCCCCAGTTACTGCGAATGCCAGTAAACTGTTCTGCCGTGAAGAACAGGCACTGCAGAACCTTCTACTTCTAAACTAAACTAAAAAGGAGGAAAATCAGATCAAACAGGGCAAAGTTATATAATTCACTGGCTGGACATTAGATGCCATGTAAGCAGCAAATTGCAAGAAAGGATGGCTCTGGATATTATCAGAATAAAATGCTAATGAACAGAGCTTGCGCTCTGATTCGGACTCCTTTGTCAGAGCAGCAATGACAAGTATAATGCATGCAATATAGATATTGTCCTCTCAGGGAAATGGTATTGATAACAGATTTTGCCACTGTATCAATTCAATGTGGTTTTTTTCTCTTCTTATTCCATATTAGAAAAAAATAATTTGGAAAAGCAAAACACAACCCCATCCAAAGAAATCAGTAATCCTAAAAATATGGTAGATGTGTCTGACTATATTTCATGAAAGTCAGCAAAGTTTTCTTCTTGTTAGTGCTGGAATAATTGATTTCAAAAGCCTCATCTAGCACAGCTCAAAGACAGTTTGGGTTTTTTTTTTTTATTGCTGCTGTACAAAGCTATTTGCTGTACAGCAGGAAAATCAGGAGACTCATTTAGTGCAATTACACCAAATTGATTCTCTCCCATTTTTAACCGATTGGCAATGGCCAGTTTATTGTGTTTAAATAATTGGCTCACCGCATTTACATGTTTTTTAGCATGCAGCTCAGTTGCACTGAGCTAGTGGCCTCATTATGTGTAACTCCCTCAGAGCTGAAGACCAACAAAATCATAAGGCAAAGATCCACGACAAATTGGTGCCCATTGCAGTTTAGATGGAAAACTCGAGCCATGCAGTCTTTATTTTCTCAATGGTGATGCCTATTGTCATCAATTGTTCAGTAGGTACTGTTTGAAATGCTTTGCTAGGCAGGAAAAACCAAATTGAGACAAAGCAAAGAATCACCCCTTGGTTTTGACTGTATGATTTTGTTTGCATTAAATACAATTATTCATCTCTTGTATAAACAGATCATTTCATGGTAGAGCCCATTCTATAGATATGTATTACTTCACTTCCTTATACAGCAAATATTAAGAATGTAGTGCTAAACACAGAAAGGTTGCCACCGTCAGGAAACTAGAATTTGGGATGGTTCACAGGGCTAGATCTTTCCCTTTCAGGTCAGTCATTGACTGGGACTGGTGCTCAGCTGTAAATGCGCAGAGGCAGTGCAGAAAGTTTACCCAGGAAGCACACAGACCATCTGTTCTGAGAGCCCCCGTACACACTCTCACATGTAATAACTAAATTCAGTGGCCAATGGGATCAGCAATGTGTCTCCTTTTATTTTTGATACTAGAAATGCATGGGAAAACGAAAAGTGTAATATCCATGGTCTGCACTTCTGTCATGCTGTAAGAGGGCAAAGGGGTAAGGAACAGTTCTTAGATTGTGTGAAAGCCATGAAGCCTCCAGTGTTGAGTTACAGGATGCATAATTTATTTCAAAGGATGACACATAAAATCACTATTGGTTTTTATTATCACCATGACAGGCCAGGTCAATAGTCACAGCAGTGTTCAAAGGTGAGTTAGCATGAGAACAAAAATGAGTTACTGGCAGAACACTTTCTTCCTTTAACAGTAGGGCATTTTGCACTGTCTAGTTTGAGCCATCTCCAACGTTTTACAGATCAAAACGTTTAATACTGCACCAATGATTTGCTTTAGAGCCATTTAAAACTGTTCAGTAGTAGATACGACCCAAACCTTTTCCACTCGAGCACAGAGGGAACAGGAGAGGCACACAGTTTCAGCATCGTAGTCAAATAAACTGTTCTTTTAACAAGAAACTCACTGTAGACTGTCTCCAATACTCAACATTCAATGTGCATGGCATCAAGTTACACTCAGATCGTATGGAAAAGAGGTATAAATGAGAATCCAGCCACACTCCCAGTCTTGGCCTTCTTTTATAGGACTCTGGGTTTGTTTTATATCATTTCGTTGTTGCATCTTTTAAGAGACAGAAAGTCAATTCTTACCTCTTAAAGGAGCCCATTGTTAGTAACTTGTTCATCACAGCCCCTTCAACCTCCCCAAAAAAGTAACCAGTCTGTAAGAGGGAAACAAGAAATTACCAGAAGCATAGATAAACGCAAAACAACACTGGATGCAATTTAACCTGGCATATTCTAGGATCTGACAAGAGCAGCTTTGACAGTTACATAGATAGGTTTTCAGGACTACTGCTACATAAAAACTGAAGAGGACTTCACAGTCATGGCAAGTTATAGGGATTATATTATTACCCTCAGAGCAGATGTGAGAGCTTATAAAATATTTTGAGGCACATTATATAACATCTAATGTCAGAAATAAAAGCCATCCAAACCTAAAGCTTGTACAGAAAGCACACTAATCTGATCACAAACCCTTGTGATTAAAATGTGACACAAAAAATATATAAACAGGTTGTGAGAGGATTTCATAAACAGTCATAAAAAAGCATTGTTTATAATTCCTGCATGACCTGTTTAAGAAGCTGGAACACTGCATTTCATCAATCCTATAAATTTTAACTCTGTTCAGAGTCATTTCTTACTTAAACCCACTAAGCCTGATGAATTACTCATTTTGTCCTTGTTCAGTAAATGTGGACTAATAAAAATAAATCTCTGCTGAGAAAATAAACATTCATGTTATGAATTTGGTGTGTAACCTGGAAGTGACTCCATCATCCACAGCCATTCATAAGACATTGGAAAATTTTGCATGTACAGCATTTTTCTAGTTTGGGAAGACATTTTTTATTTTAGAGCCTCCACTCTCACAAAGCTTGGGTATGTTCTTTGCATTGTTTAAAGGGAGAAATCCCACAATTTATGGGGGGGAAAGGGCATTACACTCTCAAATTGCATGGATTCCATAGGTTTTGTATGAACTAAACCCCAATTCCATTACAAGGAACTTAGCTGACCTCAAGTATGCACCTGGGATTTCACAGGCAGAAAAGTTACAGCTCTAGCCAAAAAAAGGCATTCCTCCACCTAAATAGCAAGTATTGCCTTGTTGTTTTTTTTCTTTTACTCAAGGGAAACTTGGAACACTTTCTAAAACATGTGGGTGTGTAAAGTCTCCTAGAAACAAGAAGAACATTTGTAGTTTATATGACTAGAAATACTAGCTTCAATGGCCCTAGCTGACTGATGAAGAAAGATTATTCTAACTATTGGAGAGGCAGTCAATGTCAAAAAATCCAAACCATAAATGACTACTATAACCTTAGACAGTAATAAACCAGATTTATCAAGCTGTGCTTCAGTCTTATAAAGACATTTCACTGGCAGTTCTCTCCACAAAAGCTCCGTTTGTAAATGTTAGTTCCCTTCCAAGCAGTAACACCCAGATTATCGTTAGTCTTTGGTTGCAAATCAGATGAAGAGTTGCACTGCTCTTGAACGAGATTCTTAGAGCAGTTTGGGTCATTTATTGAAAGTCTACAGAAAAACAGTGCTGAAGCATCCCTAAACAGGTAAGTAATCCATAACGCTTCATCCCACTTCCTTCCCCAATAAACACAGAGTGCACACGTACATCTAAAATAAACGTGTAACTATCATCACATTACTCTAGCATTATATAAATACAAAGATAACTTTACTGTCCATCTTAATCTTAGATCTAGCCAACCAATGGTTGACTTCAACAGCAGTTAGACAGCAGTTAAACATTTTTAGGGAGCTACCAGTGCTGAATACAGCAGGATCAGGCACGGCAGGTAGGGCAAAACCACCTATTCGTGTTATTCCATGGAACAGCAGGAGGGTTTTCTCCCTATGTGCTTTAGGAAGCAGAGGCATAAGACCAAGCATCTGCAAATCTTGCCAGTTGCATCTTATCATCCCTTCCCTGAACTGTCAGCACTGTGTGATTCTCAGCTATTTTCCTCCTCGCCCAGGAAACAGGCACGTAATCGTAACCTTTGAAATCACAAACGCTGGACACTGGACCGATCCACGGGCAGGAATAGACGTTGCTCCAAAGAACTTAAAACCCAGGTTGTAACACATTTGTAGCCTAGTTCCGGTCCAACAGTTGTCCATATTATATTCTCCATGAGCATATTTAATGGATAGTAACAGGTAACCCATCAAAGCAAAAATCTCCTAATCATATTTACCGGCTGCCGCCAACTGTCGACTAGCAAATCAGTTACACAAATCACAACTAAGTACCTGTGAATAGTAACAACAGGGGGAATAACGACACAAAAATTTTTAAACCTATCAAGATTATTCTAGAATGCATGTTTTTCTTAGGTCATTGCTCAGACTAGAAGAAAATACAGATTTGATAGATAGTTACAAGGGAAAAAATGAAACAGCTGCTTCTAAAATAATGCAGTTAATATTTATGTATTGTTACATTTTTAATTCTTATTATTTTGGGGGTGCATCCTATAATTACACCCGGGACACGCTTGACATTCTAAAGGGATAGAAGCAATAAATTTAATAAAGAAAATCACAAAGAATGACCATTGCATGACAGTACACCATGCTTGGCAGTTATTGGTCTAGCACACACTGGAAGGATAACTGTTTCAGGAAAACTGTATTTCCCTTGTTTATTATGTGTTAATAAACTTTCTCAATCAAAATGGAGCAAGGGAGAGAGGGACCACGGGGAAACATGTAATTACTTTTGCATCATGCAAAGGGGAAAAATACCTGTAACCTTTTACTTTTAGAATTCTCAGATTTAAGGTTGCAATAATTCATTTAATTTTAAAGGCAAAGTACTGAGGTTGGCTTTTTTGCCGGTCACTTTGAGCTCCTTCTTTCATCTCCTCTCCAGTCGCTCTTCCAAGTCACCCAGAGATCTTTGCGATAGCTGTTTCTCAGTAACCAACCCAGTCATAACAAATTTAATTCACCTGAGGGCTAAGTAAAAGCGTGGATATTCCTATTCACAATCCCAACACATAAAAGGAACTCATCTTCAGACAATTCTGGTGTAATTAGGGCACTATCTCCGCAATCTTCAGGCAAAAGTTAATGAGCATGGTTTGCAGGATTGAGCCATTACACATTCATTTTTCAATAATATTCCATGAAGACAAAGCAAATTAAGGTTTTGAATGATCTTCTCATTAATCATGATCTTGTCCTCTTCATTGTGATGCTGAGCACTTAGTTTTAATCCTTCAATGACTTTAATCCACTTCAGAAAATAAAAACCTCAGTTAACAGCTCTGTAAATTTTCATTATCTCAAGTTTGAATGTAAAAGCTTGGCGTCCTCAGCATCCTCCGTCCTTGCCCACCTCTACAGCCTTTCCATGTGACAATCAAAAGACAGACACTTCTCCGGTGAAAGCATCCTTTAAGACAATGTTTATGAGTTTAAAAGTAGACCCTGCGCCACTAAGAGACAGAAACATAGCTCCTCTGAGAAAATACCTACATTCTTTGTTGACAAAATTTTTTATGTTACTAATTCCTTAACATTTTAACAGTGTCCTATTTTAAAAAAAGTGTTACATGAGAAGACTGAATAAAAAAGTTTCACTTACCTGCCTATAATCTTCAGACACTAAAATAAATCCATTGTTATCTATTAGGTAACAGTTGATTGTCTGAAAAATAACAAAATATAATTTTAATTTTCAATTTTAGGATACAGCAATGTTAATTACTTATCATGCAAAAATTACTTCTAAACGGATAAAGCCTTCAGGTTGTTATAATAGCTTACATAAGTTCTAAATTAATGTAGTCTCAACTTATGAAATATTATCTGATTTCATTTTTACGAATTTGTTTCATGCAAAACAAAACAAAGATGTGTACAGAAAGGGAGGATATAAAATAATTATAAACAACCAAAAAGAACAAGTTCAGTGTTTTCATAATCCATTCTTAAAAGTTTTCCTTATAAATAAGTTTCCAAAGGCACAGAACTTTGTTGCTCCTGATGGCTTATCCTGTGTTTGGAGAAAAATATCAGCAGAGTGTCATTACCCTAAGGATTTATTAATGAAAACACAGTGTCAGCGTGGAGGACCAACAGGGGACCAGGTAATATTTTTTATAGTGTTCACTGGGGGATGGGACCAGAAACTTCAGTAAAAGAGGCCCCACAGGTCTCCTAAAGCTTTTCAAATTGTGTTTTTAATTGGGAAATGGATTTAGAGGTAAGACTGTTCGCTTTTCTTAGGTCAGATGTATCAAACTGTGTTAAACGAGGTAAACCTAAATCAGTGTTTCCCTGCATACGTGCGTGCATACGTGCGTGCACTGGTTTGCCCTCAAGTGAATTACTTGCTACAGGCAAATTGTTAATTACTGCACTTCTAAACATAAAGTTCAACTCAAACCACAATAGAACTCAGTTTCTCTTCAGTATCACCAAATACCTACCTCAGTCTTTAATGTATTTCTATTGTTGGTCTAAATCAACACACATTTTATTGTTGTGTCTTGAATTTTCTGACATTTTTTTTTTTAAAAAAAAAGTACCATGGCTTCCAGCACAGAAATCATCACGGTTTCACTTTTAATTCCAACCCCTTTCTGCTGCAAACGGGCTACATGGAGACGCGATAGAAGATGTTTTCTGCTCTGCTCTGCACATCCAGTGAAATCTCTCTGCAGTTTTAGAGAGGAAAGCAGTTCCATGCAGTTGTAGTTGTGCCAGACATTGCGAAAACGCAGTCTATAGTCTGATTTTTCAAGAAATGCTTATGTATTAGTACTGTTCTCTAGGGTTGAAGAGGAGGGGATATTTGCAGAAATGCTGGTTTGAAGTTTAGCTTTTAAAAAAGCAAAGAAGCTCAAGAGTTTCACTATTTAAGTAGTATATTTAGGCCACTCCAAATTACACCAGAATATTAACCTACTTTGAACATCTCATAGTACATTATAATCAAGTTTACATTCTACTGCAACAGAGATATAAATGGGGAGAAAAAAATCTGTTTAATACTTACTTCATCATCACAGCTTATAGCACATCTGCCATCGAGAGATGCACACTAGAGATGACATTAAAAAAAAAATCAATAAAATATTTTCATTTCTACTTTGATGATTACAAAATGTGACACTTCAAAAATCAAAATGAGCACAATTATAAAGAAGCTGATATTGATCACTCTTTCATCTGACAGCGACCGTTCCTAAAACGACTAGGGAAGTTTTAAATCTGTTCACCAATCCTGTTCTGCTCCTGTCTGCAGAGAAAGGGTGCATTTACACTGAAACAATTTCAACTGTTTTAAACATCATCATCTCCTGCATGTGTTAGAAGCTTGGAGACCTCTCGTAGACAAGAATACATGATTTTTCAAAAGGGGTGGGGTAGGGCTTGCATTTTAGGTGTTATTCTCAGAAACAATGCAGTTCGAGTCTATTCTCAAAATAGGTGTGGTATCTCCTGATCTTTAGAAAGTACATGATTATGCTCTTCAATGTGTACAAATTCCATATAGTTTATTAAAGACTGTAAGGATTCAGTAATGTAGTTAATTAATCTATGTGATACTTCAGTTACCGAATGTTGGAAGATAGAACCTAAATAAGTAAGAAGACATAATTCTATCATTCCAAATGAATAAATATCACAGTTTGGTTTGCAGTTTCCCCATTTTCTAAGGGAGAAAATTAACATGTGTCAGGCCAACAAAGTAACTCCTTATGTATAGAGGCCTAAAATTAATAACCTACTCGCCTCCATAAATGTGGAATCAAACAACTGGTTTTGATCAATGAATTCTTTTTTCGGTAATGATGAACTGGAATGTAAATCAGAGGAGCTGGCCATTACGTATTTCAAATACATTGCTTGTTTAGAACAGTTTTGTCTCTGAAAAACAGTTTCAGATGGTCATCGGCACAGTTATGAAGCTGTTGTGGATTCAATGACAAAGACAATTTCGATTTAAAACATACCTGTCTGCTCGCAGTCCAAAATTTCCGCTGGAAAAATTCAAGTTTCATCTGGATACCTACAGCTGGGAACCACACAAAGAAAACCAGTGTGTCATAATTCCATTGAAATTATTACTTAAAATTAACCTGAAGGAAAATCAGTCCTAACATAAAAAGAGGAAAAAAGCCCTAAAATAATAATACACACACACACACAAGTAATTAAATTGAAGAAATCACACAGTCATATTTTAAATCATTTACAGTTTAGTTAAACATGAACGTATTGCTAATATAACGTGAAGAATACACAGAAAGTATTCTTCAACATTTGCAGGCTTGGTCCAACCCAGATGGCCAAGGGATACAAATTATTATTCTTCAGCCAGGAAAAAACGAGTAAAGATAAGGAGCAAAGGTTCTGTCATCACTGTTGCCTTTTCTTTGTAATGTCACCGGGGAGAGAGGGCTAGGGCTAGAGATCTACAGATCAACTAACGTGAGCTGACCGAGCGATGTTAAGATTCTTTCTCCCTGTAACACAAAATGTGTGATTTCACATGAACAAATCCAATTTTTTGTTTCAACAACATTCACAAAGCTACTCAGCTGATTTCAATAAATACCTCTCATGCTACCTATGGAAAACTGTTATTAACTCCCTGAGATTTCCTTTTTTGTTTAAAATAACAGATGGTTGACAATTGCAAAGTGAAATTCCTGCCTCAGTGATAACTATTGTTAAAAAAGTAGTTTCCTTAGGCGTTGATTTCATGGTTGAGAGTAACATTTGACTCGTAGTAAGATGCTCTGAGGTAGAAGCATTGGGAAGCGCTCAGCAGCTCAGATCTCAGGCCTGCTTAGAATCAAGGCAAACATGAAGGGAAATGAATAACGCCTCAGAACAGACCAGAATCGCTTCTGTTTATTTCGAGTTCTCCATGGTTAAGGAAACGGACAGAAACACAAGCAAAGCCTTCCTCAACAAATTACTTCTGTGCACAGAATTACAAGAGTTCTTAGGCTCTAAGTAAAAAAAGAATCATCTTGAGCTCAATATAAGAGACGAAAATAGATTAGACTGATCCTCTCTTGATCCGCAGGCAAGAGAGGAGCTGAATCTCCCTGGCAGCAGAATTCCAAATACACAATTAAGGAACAAATAGTGAAAGCTACAAGGACTTCCATTCTGTGAAATACCTATAGAACGTTATACTATATAGTACCACTAGGTCAGCAAGGTTAGAAGAATATCTTAAGGTCTCTGTTCCCTTTTCCCACAGAATACAGTATAGACTGAGATTCTTTCTCATACAGAAAAGATGGTCAACATTTTGAGGACACTTGTGCCGCCCATTTCTGAATAGAATTATCTTAAATGAGGTTTAACTTGGCTTCAAAATAAGAAATCCTGGAGACAGATTTGCAGCGGGAATTTTTTTTTAGATCTATATCACCTTTGTGTATGAAGAATCCTTCATTCCCTTCTTTCTGCCTACTTACATTACCTCTTATTACTATCTTTTAAAATATCTAATAAATAAATGTAAAGTATTCCAGAACACTTTTAATTACTTAAAAGTTAATTGCACTTCTTTTGTTTCTACTCCAAATCTGTTTCAGTTCAACATCTGTCTTCAGTTTCTAGCTCAGCCCGAGAGATGCTGACTATTACACCCCAATGGATAATATTGAGAAATAGACACCATAACTGCCAAAAAGTATGGAAAGTACAGATTAATGGAAGTCTCCCACCACCAAAGATGATGCCCTTAAAAATACTTATAAAATATGTTATTCATTGTAATTAAAAAGAAAAGGTACTGATTTTTTTTCTTCCTCAGTTCCAAGAAGTCTTAGCTAATAAACTAGAGGTATTCCAACAGGCACTCTCTTACGGTCATATACTTATGCTCCAGTATCATCCAATATAGTTGTATTCCCAGTGATAGTAATTCTCTCATCACGTGCAGGATATATAAAAAATATGAATGATCACTCATCAAAAGTGCACTTCCCAGACTCCTTCCCATCCCGGTTTCAGTTGCACGGTAAAATGCAGTTCCACCCTTCCAAACTTCACACTTCATTCAGTTTCCTCCTTGATCTCAGCGATCTTTTCCATTCTACCCATACTTTCATCTTCTCACCCCAGCCCATTTTTTTCAGATGGTCTCTTCAAAGAAATCCCCAGAATTTTCTTTTAACATGAAAAAAAAAAAAAGCCAATTTTATTATCCAGAAGGTCTGAAACTAATTCAGACACTGATCACAAAAAAAGGTCAGCCTAACAATTTGTCTGGCACTTTGTAATATACTGAAAACATGAGCTTATAATTGGAAGCGTTGAACAACCTCAATTCTTGGTGGTGATACCAGCCATCTTCACAATGAACTGTTATAAGTAGCCTGTGATAAAAGTGTAAAATTGACAAAAACTCAGCCAAACTATCAAGTAGTTGTGCACTTTCTTCTATTTTCCTTATACTAAAGAATAGGTTCTACTCCAGAAAAAATAAAATATCAGTTATGCATTTGGATAAGATACTACTACTATTCACAAACTGTCAATTGCAATATGTTCTTTTTCAGTTCTGTTTTTTTTAAAAAATATTATTCTGCTCAGTGAATATTTCTAATGTTCTTTACAACTTTTCTTGTACCTTCTCTGACATGAAATCTCCTTGACTAACCCTACACTGTGTCTATTCCATATTTAGGTACCTTTAAGTAATTTAATATTTTGCAATTATTTTAATATTAAATCCATTTGAAATAGATGTAAAAGTGCACTTACTTTTTCCACCTAAATTTGAGCTACATTGCCTCAGTGACATTTACAGATTGAGTTTTCAAAAAATGAGTTTTTTATTAACCTAGATAAATTATAAAATAGGAAAAACCTCAATGTGCAATTTATCACATAGTTTTGGATTCCATATAATATTCAGGAAAAAAATCCTGTGTTATTACTGGTATCTTACCCTTTATCTTTTTAACATCAAATAAGTGGAATGACTGCACACACACGTACATTTTAAGTCCTATATAAATATCACTTTATTATGGGAGACAGTTTTCACATGTAATAGCACATGCTAAGATTTTAGCAACACAAAGAATACTTCCTTCGTCAGAGCTATTGGAGTACTACAAGTAAATGAACGAATTCTTCTTAAATGGGCAATAAATAGTTGAAGTTCTGCCTCAAACTCAAAAGTATTCACGGACCTCAAACCTACTGCTTTCTTCCAGTGGATTTTTAGAATTACTGGTGGAAGCAGTCGTCTGGATGGAAATTCCACAGATACAGGGAAGGCAGTGGCAACTGGTATTTCCTGGAGGCCAAGCAGAAAGGGAGATACAGGGAACTTGATGTGAGGCCAAGCTGAAAGGGGAGTGGGATGATGATTGCCGGGGGGCCGAAGTTCATCCAAACTCAAACCATCAGGGAAAGGCAAAGGGCTTGGTTTGCAGCCAGCGCCTGACAAACTGAACTGCGGAGGGCAGTCTGTGAACATCATCACAAACCAGACTCCCCCCGACTCCCTGACACATACCTTCCTTCTGGAGGACTAATGAAGTAGCAGCAGGAGAGGGAGGAAACACAAAAAGGATATAAATTGAGTGAAAACATGAAAAAATATAGATGCTGTGGACTGAAAGTCCACTGCCTTTTCAGAAGGCTTCATTGAGGAGCTTAGAGGGAAACAGGTTATCTGTAAATTATCATTCAGACAGCTACACCGTATTTCAAACTTTACAAGATAGCAGTTGATGTTCTGCCAACACTTGAACAAAGGGCTCCCACAGAAATCTACTCATTTACCTTGTGATAAACTTTGTGCACCAGGAGCACGGCTCAAGTGAGCGACTTTGGAATCCATTTGTAATTTAAAACAAAACAAAATCGTACACACCAAAAAAACCCTCCCAAACCCTAAAAAACCCCATCCCACCCTCCACAAGCCTGGAGGGAGGTGACTACTTGGCATGGAAAACTACACTAAGTTCACTTTGCTGGAAAGATATAAACCTCGTTTCTGAGAAATACAAGGAGTAGACTGATAGTATAAAATTGTGATTTAGATAGCAAAATTTGAAGGGGGTGAGGCAAGGCACAGTTAAGCTCTGTCTGGTGTCTGCAGTATCCTCCCTGTGACTTTTAGAAAGTACCTGATGAGAAGGAGGGAAGGAAGGAGGGAGGGAGGCAAGGAGGGAATATACGTATTTGTAAGCACATTTATAAATCTTAAGGGAGGATTCATGAATTGTCAAGTTCTCAAAAAAAGCTTTACTTCTTACAGCTGAGGTTCTACTTTGGAGAAGCGTAGCCCATATACCTTTCATATCTCAGCAAAAAGGCTGTGCTTTCAAGTTTGTAATTAATGAAGCCTAAAAGGCTCAAAGTTCAGACAAACATCCAGAAATTAGGGAACTACCAGAACTCTTGGAGACCGTGACCAGATTCGCTCAGGAAATGTCAGGCTTTCAGCTTCCACTTGAAACTTACGTATAATACTCTCAAATCTTGATAGTATTTTCTTCTTTTCAGACCTGATCCTGGCTACAACCCCCTTGCGTCAACAAAAGAAGTCTGTATTTACATATCTCAGCATTGTGAGAAAGGTTGATTTCTAATGCTCTTATATCCAAAGAGGTTTATTCCTCCCAAACAGAAACCTTATCACAGCAGAATGGCCGCAAGCTGTCCTGCTGCCAAGGACACAAAACTTCGGATGAGACATTAGAGAGAAATGTTACGGCATGCAAAATGAACTCATGAGGTCTCTGTCCAGTCTCTCCCCTGTCAGTTCAATGCCTTCATTCCTATTGACCTAGAGGCCAAGACATGAGATTCTACTGCCACCAGCCTTAGCTGAGGAGAGACACAACCAGAATTTAACTCCTCCACCTTCAGAGCACGCTGACCACCAACTGCTTACTCCGTCCAGTTAGCCTTGTGGGTACCTGCAAGCTCACAAGGTCAGTGTGTACATGAAATCTCATGAGTCCAACCAGACGAAGGACATCAAGTGAGAAAACATCAATATTTTATCAAATCACATCACCTGGAAGCCTTGGATCTCTTATTGATTGAGTTGTGGCATTCTCTACAAACTGTCTGTACTATACCGTGATTAGCAAATTACTTTGAATTATTTGAAGTCAAATAATGCATCATAAATACCTCATAATGAATAAAACTCTCCAGCCTTTCGATACCGCACCTATTGGATGTCATATAAGCCAAATATTTACTGTAACGTTCCAGAATAGTTTTCATGTTTTTATCTTTCTAAGACCACTACTTTATTTAACCATGTTTTTGCTGCTAACCACATGGTGTTAATCTATAGTGTTAGAGCAGCACAAAAAAATGTATGTGCCCAAAACACTCAGTGCATACATTTTCATGGGTTTGAAAAGGACTTGAGTCATTCCATAGCATTCTGAAGCTGCAAATACAAAGAAAACAGTGCCATGAAGTTTTAACCCTCTTGATTTATTTTTGTGCCTTTTACTGAACAATATTAAAAGACAATAACAGCAAAAGATAAAGACATTATACTTTTCTGTGAACAGAATTAGATGCAGATTGTTTGCCCTTTTTTTCATTTTTGGATCAAATATGAATTTTTTTGAATCTCTGTGTAGAAAAGAACACAGCTGCCGATTTGCTCAAGAAAAATAGAAGCTAGTACTTAAGCTATAAACTAGCATTCTTGGAATATCATGACCTAGAGATTTAAACCATGTCAGTAATGGAAAGTAATCTTAGATTAGTAACACTGAAGGATTTTCCAGTATACTGAAATATAATTAATCTTCTGTTTCATATTATCCTGCTCCTTATGTGCATAAGAAAGGAAATACCATCTTTCAAGATTTATTCCATACATTACAACTAAATATCTCACTTGAAAATTTATTCAGTTTCTAAAGCCATGGATTAACATTGGGCTTTTTAAAAACGTTGAGACTGATAGAATTAAAAAGCATTGACATATTTTTAAAATTCCTTAATAAAATGTCATCATTGCCTGAGAGCTGCGTGCCAAGTTATGATGATAAGTGAACTTCTCTGGGCTAGTTATGAACTTCTGGAAATGGTATAAGTGTTGACATGACTTCCACAGTACAAGCACAAATGTACTGTCCTTACATCACATAAACCATTATCCAGATGCTTCAGCATGCAGCGCATTACAATTTATATCCTAATGATTAGTAGGATTTACCTGTCGATACAGCGGTAAAGTGTATTTTAGTAGTACAAATTAATAATTTTTGAGGGAAATCAATATAATGGATAACAGCTGAAATCCTCTTTAATGGGATAGCTTTGAAATAAATCAGGAAGGTTTGCTGAAAGGTAGCTGCCTTTGATATTCCATTAAACTAAGGATTTATCAGACTAAACAGCTTCTGCTTCTACTAACTTGCAAGATAGGTGCAAATTCAGCTGGGGCTTCTGTCTGAGAGGTGTTGAGCACTGCTAGCGCTCATTGAAGTCCGTGAGAGTTAAGGGATGGCCAGCATATGATAAGAATACTTAGCACCTTCCAAATGGAGCTCTAGAGAATGCAAAAAGTCCTCAAATCTCCACTCAAAAAAAAGGACTTTTGGCAAGAATTTTCAGAAATTACGTTGCCGTATAAAGGCAAACTTATTCTTGACTTATAAAGAAAGTTACTGTTCCAAAGACCATTTTTTTATAGCAGTTAAGGCATGCTCCAAAGTTAGACTGATACTGATATGATTTCCAGAAGCACTTATACTACCCTGCAGTCAATAAACATTAGGTCCTTATTCTGAGGTCTCTGCCATATTCCTAGGCATCAAAGAAACTTTAAAATACTACTTTCCAAAGTGTACACATTTCTAAATGACAAAAATTCTCTTGGAAATATTGTCATATTTTATAAAATATATTTAATTTTCTAACAGGGTCAGTTCAATCAACTCTGCATTCTACTGCTATTCTAAAAACAAAGATGCCAGAATCTTTTTAAGAATCAATAAATCTTCCCAGCATATCTATAAGGGAACAAAGATTATCTTCTCCATTATTTCAGAGTACAGGGCTGATATGTCTCACTGAAGAAAAAAGTCCTTTTTTCCTTTCATTAAGAAAAGTAAATCAAACACACACATTAGAAATGCAGTGAGTTACAACCAACTTCAATATAGTATGTTTAAACAGATTTATTTTAAATTATAATCTTGAGTTTTGTATTAAAAGTAGTACAACTGCCCACAGAAATAAAAAGTGAAGGATCCCCCACAAATTTAGTTCCTGCTTTTATGTACAGTTAGAAAGCATCTTTAAGGATAGAAAGACTATGATTTCTGCATGTGAAGAGATACTTTCATACGGTGCTGACTTCATAACTAAGTCTCTCTTTCATTTAATTCAATCAGATTTGATTTTGGCACTGATTACGATTATATTCACAAATCAGCATTTTAACTGAGTTTCCATGGAAACACTATATGGCCCTGTTTTCTTTTTAGACAAGACTATGCATGTTTAGCAAGTTTGCTGAGGACAACGTGTTTTAAGTTACATTAACCAGAGCCAATAGTTCCTAATTACATTCTCAGAAGAAACATTTCCAGCATTACTTTTACCACGGGAAACCCACCATCATTCAACCCATCTTAATCTCTGAAAAACAGGAAACATCAGCATTGCCATTGCTTGAAATGTGTTAACTGGTCTTACACCTATAAAATAATCTTTTTAATTAAACGACAACACTGGTCTTGGTTTACAGTCTTCATATATACCGACATCATCCCACGGCACCTGGATTTCTGTGAGCCTCCCACCAGAGAACACCTGCCTATGAAGACAGGGTGGTCCAGAGCTGAAGCACTAAACTGGAGTTAGAAGGCTTAGCTCTGTTCCTTGCTTTGTTGTGCAACCACGACAAATCATCTTAGCCTTCTGTGCTCCGTTTCCCCACTTGTGAAATGGGAGGAAGGATAATTCACGTTCTATGAAAAGTTATTTCAATTTTAAGAATGAAAACAATAACAGTTAAGTATTCTACAATCATGTGTTATAGATTAGGGCACAATCTGGAAACAGGCATTCCAACTTGCATGAAGCAATCTTGGGCGACAAAAATATGGCAGGATTTTGTCTTTAAAAGTTTAATACAGAATGGGAAACCTTTTATCCAGAAGCAAAGTCACTCTTCCAAAAACACTGGACCTACTGTTCCTCTGAAACATGTACCCCTTAACCCTAAAGCCAAGGAAGCAGCAATATGTAAAAGTATGGCCAGCTGACAGCATACAGTAGACAAAATGTTTAGTTTCCACGGAAATCTCAGTTGCACAAAATACAGATGTTCACTTACGTGTCTATGTTTGGAACATGACATCTCCAAATCATCATGAACTACTAATTACAGAGAGGGTGCTCTGCTCCTTCTTTCTAAACAGTTTATAGAAAGCAAGCTTGTAGCAATAACTAATGAAGACCTATTTAAGATCTTACTGACACTAAAAAACAGATGTATGGAAATTATTAGTTCACTAAACTAGGCACATGATGCAAAATGTCATCTTCTAAAAGCAATTAGCCTGCTTGTGTTAATGAGTACTTTAAGGAACAGAGAAGTCAGCAGTACTGCTCTTTGACCTCATCTATTCTAACTCTGCTGAAACACCAAGATGGGGAGAAAATGGACACTGAGCATTGTACTGTCATTTTGAAAAAGGAAAATGATAAAAAGTCTTAGCCAAAACATGAGTAACCAAGGTCAGCCCTGCCATTATGTTTCAAAATAACATACTGCAGAAGGGAATGAAAGCAAATAAAGATGAAAATACACTCTCTTTGACCAAGACATCTACAGCTACACGGCAAGAGGAAGCTCAACTAGGTTGGGAAGTACTTTAGCATCACTCAGTGGTGACAAAGCAGAAGTTAGATAGAAACACTGAAGACAAAAAAATGAGAAAACATTTACATTTTGCCTAAACTTCAGTACAATAATTTTCCTTTATACTTGCCCACAGACATTCCAACTGTTGTTATAAATCAGTTATCCTCTCAACTAACGCATATGCTCAACCCAGAAAGTTCATCCTTCAGCATCTTAAGGGACAGTAAAACCGAAACCACAGTTAAAAGCTTGTAGACAACTTTGGTTAGTACAAACAAAACCTGGGCATAGCTCAGTGTTACGACTGTCGGGACTTCATCATTTATGCCAATCTTACTAGAACATTTTCTTCCTTACTTAGCAGACAGCATGTCAGCCATTTGGTACGATCCTCCTAACAGTTGTGTTAAATATCAGTAAATTATTTTCTTTTTTAATAAGTCATGAAAAGGCAAATAAACACTGCAAGCTCTTTATCAATTGTAATCAGCATTAAAACCCCCATATTCTATTAGAAAAAAACCCAAAGAATGGGTGTGGGGGTGTGTGTGTGTGTGTGATTTTCAGCATGAAAACAGAAACTAAAACAAACATATAGAGGAAGACAGAGTCAAAAAAAGACAATAATGAATGGGTAAAAAAGAATGTAAGAATAATGAAAACATGATGTTCCTTCAAGATTTAAATCTTTAGTATCCTTTACTTGCCATTAGGTTATGCCAGACGTTGCTTCATAACTGGTGGTAAAAACTGCATACCTATATCAACAGGGTTTTATTAAAGCTTCTTTTCATATTTCATAGCCACAAGTTCGGAGCTTGTTTGGTTTGGTTTTTTCTTTATTTAGATACCTATTGTTTTACACCTGCATAAATTTCCTCCCGGGGCATCTGAAATCCTTAATCATCATCCCAACATTTCTCTCCCACATTACACTTTTAGAATCAAGTTCCATGACTTTTAACAGTTATGCTTACGTCAGAGGGAACAAGAGGTTTAAATTTCAGTACCTATTAAAGGAATTTAATTATCCGAGCAGTTCCATTTGGATACACGGTTACTGTTCTTTGCTAATCTACACCAGATTTTCCAGTATTGTAATTCTCATTAATAAAATGTCCTCTGAAAGAGTTTTTTCTTTGTTTTGTTTTGTTTTTTTCCAAAAAAAAAGGACCTCTCAGTGGCTTATTTTACAAATTCTGAACAGAAACATCATTATCCTTTATACTAGCTAAGTTTCCCAAGTATTTATCATATCTGAAAACAGCACAACTAAGTAAACTTGAGGGATGAGGATCCTCTATATATACTTGAGTTACCCAGTCACTACATTGAAAACATTCCGAGGAGAAAAATGTATGGTGATTAAAACCTGCTTGCACGTTAAAAACGGGAGGGGGAGAGGCGGGAAGGATAACAGCATGCTGTTATCTCTAGGACGTTGGCACATACAGAAGGCTTTTGGTTTCTGCTGCCTACTATTAAGTCAGTAGGGATGGCCCAGAAATCTAGAGAGAACAAAGAAACAGGAAAAGCAACAAACTACACACTATCTTGTAAAACTCACTCCACTTGTGAAATGCTTCCATGCGCAAGGAATACTGACATTCCAGGTTCCATTTATCTATCATTTTCAGAGGTCTAGTAGTTACAACTGCTACGTACCAGTACTGAAGAGGGTTATAATCTAGTATCATGCACATTATAATGCAGTTGGCAGGTGGTACATCATGCTTCACTTGCTGCAAGACAATTAAGACTCTTTTTGGAGTTACAGAATAAAGCTTTTCTCCTGTAGAGAAACTCCATCAGAGGGAAATACTACATCAAATCTTGAATCCAAAGCTACTGAGAACACTGATACCAATCCAACAGGACACTTAAGCATATGTTGACATTTAAATCCATGAAAATTATGTGTTTAATGTTTATCAGCTGCATAATTTTCATGTTGGGCTATTTAGCACCTTGCCAAAATTAATTCCCATGGCTATTTCCAGAGCCTTGCAAGAATTACAGAAGTCTAATTATTTGACTTTTCACTGCAGCAAATGTCACCCCTGCTTCTGCAAGTTCTCATGTTCAAGTCACTACTGGGCAAAGAGAAAGGGAGTCCTTTTGAGCCCGTAAATGCAGGAGTTCCCAACATTTATCAGTGAGTTTTACTTAACTGCTACGATTTGCCTTAAAAGCACAAAACAGATTAATGACGTATGAGTTCTGATTTGTAGCACAATTGGTGATCAATAGTTTAAGAAACATTGATTGCATTTTACAATCTTTATTCATATACTGAGAACATCTCAAAACTCTACCACAGGAAGATGTTCAAGACAAAGCCTTGCATTTCTTACAAGAACTAGCCTAGTAAATCAACCATTCAGAATGCCCAGTGAATTCATCTTTTCTTCCTAAGTTTGAATCCAGGGTAAGCTATGACCATGAAGAGATATTAAATAAAAAAAAATAAGAAAACAAAAACAATAAGTAAAAGCTTAGAAAATACTTTGTCTTCAGTGTAGAATGAATAAGCCATCTAGGAAGATAGCAAATAATCTCAATTTTAACATGCTTCTGAGTGGACAAAAAGCATCCAAAATGTTGAGACAAAACAAAATGTATACCTGTCCGAATTTTTTCATGTATTTTTCTAGCTTCTGTTTTATTCCATTCATTCCTGTTAGCTTTATGTCAGGCAACGCATTTTTCTATTTACAAGGATGACAAAACGAATTCATTAATTAACTCTAATCATATTGGAGCTACATTTTATCTATGTATAACAAGTGATTGTCATTAGAAAATGATTGAAAATTGAATATTTCCCCACTCCTGCTGCTATTTGGGATAGAACAAATATTCTGCTGACAAATAATCTGCCCCTTGCTGCAACTTCATCTAACCTGCAATTAAGATAAAGAAGCCCAGCACCTCTATTCCCTGTGCTTCTCCTCATTCTGAAGCCCTTGAATCCCTTCTAATAAATTTTCTACCTACCAAAGCATACTGTAAGGCTGGTGCTTGAGCATTTTACAAGTAAGCCCTTCTCATTTTCTTATATTTATGTTCATTTTGTCATAGGAAAAGGAGTATGAGTCAAACCAACCCTGACTACGCTATACTGGAGTTATAATATGACAACAAATTGCTGACTGATCTACCTAATGGATTGAATGTCTTGCACGACTTCATTGGAGCAAAAACTGAAAAAACCCTGCAGACAAAAGAATGATTCTAACAATTGTCTATAGATTACCAGCAAAAACCTGGATATGGCTGTTAGAAGAGTTTTCCAGTCCACACCAGAAGCATGATATGACCTAAACTGGGATGGTGCTCAGATAGGCAGCCCCAATGACGTCACCCAACACAACAGCACACACCTCACCAGTTTGCATCTTGCTGCAACTACCAGACTGTCAGTCTGCTAAACTATCCCCTCCTCCACTGTAACTTTCCACCTGGAATGCAGTATGCTCCGGTTCATCTCATCTCACACACTGGCCTCTTTCTAGAGGTGTCAGAGGAAGGTGAAAAAATTCCCATAAATAATAATTATGGAAAAAAAAATCCCTACCCACAGGGAAAAGTTTTTCTCTATAACTTGTGTCATTAGTGGTTGATTAAAGCCCTTAAGAGTGAAAGTTTATATCCCTACTAAATGATTTTCTGCCCCATGAGGTAACTACAGCTACATATTATATATGAATCCTACTAATCTTTTGGCCCAAGGATAACTTCCAACAATGCATTCCACAGATTAATTATGCATTGTATAAACAAGTACCATATGTATCTAAGTAAGGCAAAACAGGTGACCAAAAAGAAGAAAACTAGGCTCTTCCCCTCAAAGTCAGTGGCTCAAAACACAAAATCACAACTGCCTTCCTGTCTCCTCATTTCTAGAGTTACAAAATCCAGCCTCTCACCTTAAAGGGAAACCACCAAAGAGTTGATAACAACAGCCAAGGACAGACACGAACAACTTTTTAGACATCATAGTGCCTCATTATGCTGTGTGACAACCAAGGTGTGGTGCTGCTAAACTCTAGCTCCCCCCTTATCCTACCTAAGCAATGAGATGTCTGAAGAAATCCATGCACTCACCTCTTCTAGAAAATATGGCCATAAGGTATAAATCTTCCTCAAGCTAAAACTGGTTCGATCCATTGGCTTATGCTTCTCTTGCAAAAGGTAGGTAGAAATAATACCCGAGGCCTTCCTCTGATTTTTGTCAACTTTTGAAAACCTAGTGCTCTGCCAGGCAAAGGTTGAGAGGGTCCTGAGCTCTTAGGATACAAGGACTGCCTCTGCAGAAAGAAAAGCGTGAGGGCTTCAGGGATTTCTTGTGTCCTTTCATCTTTGTCTGCACAGCATTCTGACTCATAGCTGGGAATCGATAAGATCTTTCCCTCCACGACGCAGTACCGTATTTAAGTGCCACTTAAAGGGGAACACTTTTAACAACAGAGACCTGGGCTGTTTCACTAACAAATATGAAATATTTTTTGTTCTGAACCAAAATGAAGAGGAGTCTGCATTGCCCACAGGTGTGTTCAGGGTCTTCAGCAAGAGTTTAGCTGTTTGGCCAATCTGAAGACACCTTTTACCAAGGAAAAAAGCACGTGCCATTTCCCTGTAAGCGTCACAGGTTTAATACCTTCCCACTCGAAAGCATAAGGAAAATAAATCTAATAAACAGAATGCATAGGAATTGTCTGCTGTGGTATGAGGAACATTTATTTTTCTATAAATATGGCAGTAACTACTGCAGCAGTGTTTGCTGGCAACAGGGATAGGATATTGGGCTACTTGCAATGGGAAGCGTATCCTGTTACAACAAGGCACAAGTTAATTTAAGCAGTCACAATAACACACAGTTGCTGCACCACATCAGACAACTGAAAAGAATCCTGATGGTTGTTCAAAAGGCCAGAAGTAGAGTAGATTTCATGGTTATTCTGTTTCTGGCAAATCTCTACCTGTGTCACAACTATAATTTTCACCACATCAGACTTCTCTGTCATAACCAAAGTATTATTTCTAATAAATGGGAAGAGGACATGGATTATAGGTTGGGGAAACTTCTGTTTACAAAACATGTGCATTCAGAGTTCTCAATGTAAAGAAAAAAATAGCCACATCTACATGCAAAGCAAATCGACAGATTTAATAATACGTTTCCAAATCTGAACTCGGCATGAAGATTTAAAAAAATAATAATAACTACTTATACCACAATTCAGAGTACATAAAACAACCTCTGCATTATTGTTGGAATTGAACCTCCCACAGTGCTTAACTTTCACTGACCTTGTCTTACAATCAACTCTTTAATATGGCACATGCTAAAAATAATACAATTACAGTAGCCAAGACTTACCTAAAATAAGAGGCAGTTAAAAGACATTCTTTAAGCCCTCAGCTAGATGACACAAACTGCTGTGGGAGCTTGCAAGCCCACCTGGTTAGAAAACATTAGTTAAGAAGGAAAAATAACTTAAAAAAGAATATCTTTGAATTCATGAGCCAAAATAAAATTTTAGATATCAAAAAAATTAAAAGTGTGAGAAACAATAACGTAATAGCTAGTACCTCCTGCAATGCAATCAAAAATCATGAAAATGTCTGTCCTTGATACAAGGGATGAGTTATTGCAAGGACAATGCAATGTAACCTCAAGTAGGAAGTACCTGACCTAAATTTGCTCTGTGCAAGAGCAAAGTAGACTATCTGCAGCTAGCAGGGCTACACCTTCTAAGGACGAAGATATTTTATAATAGCCTATTTTGCATCTAATTCCGTTTTCATTAAAATGATTCACTGGTACTATTTAAGATAGATCTGTTTGCTACACTAAATCACAGCCTTTCATCCTGTATCAGGATGATGTGTCATTCATCTAGACTGTCAAGGACACTCCGGCCAGCCTTTTGTAGCAATAATCCTAATATCTTCAAGAGGAGCAGTCACGTTTACCTTACAGAACGTCAGTTGTTCTACATTCTCCTTTCCTGCTCAGCAGTATTCACTGCTCCTTTGGGTATCTTGACTGGTGTCAGAAACAACTCAGCAAAGCGTATGATGGTAACAGTTACAGCTCTCTCTGGTGGGTGAAGATAGCAGAAATCTAAACACAGATTTCTAGTCAGCAGAAGGCAGCCATGGAGAAGGTGGGCTTACTTTCTTCACCAGGATGCGTGGTGACGGGACAAGACGTGATGGACACCCGTTGTTCCAAGAAAAACTGTCTCTGTGCAAGACAAAACTATTAGTGCTGAGAACAGCTACATATTGGAGTAGGCTGCCCAGAGAAGTGATGGAATCTCTGAATTCCTGCAAATATTTAAGTCTCAGCTTGACAGGACCCTGGGTATCCTCCCATAGAACCCTGCTTTCAACAGCAGTTTGGACCTGATGATCTCACTCTTCCATGATTGCTTCCACAGCACTGCCTACAGCATAGGAATTTTGCCCCAGAAAGCAAGCTTTGTGTGATCTTTACAAAAGTAAAATTTGAACCCAAGAAAGCCATGCTACATATAAGGTCTGCAAACCTTTGATTCCACACCTTCCTTCTCCATAGGACAGCTAACAGATGGGATGATCAGATGGCCTTAGAAGACTCTATTATATACCAGATATCTCATTCCTTTAAACACCTTTCCTTCGTAGTCACAAGTCATTAATCCTTTTGTTGCTGCAGATGGTACAGTATGAATAAGTTATACTGAAGAAGTAACAAAGAGACAAGTCAAGGCACCATACGAACACACAAAGCATATTTTAATACCATCTGCCATTTCTTTCCAATATCTTTGAAAATAAAATAAACCTATTCAGTATTTTTGGTGACCAGACCAGTATGCATGCCATTTTGGGGGGAGGAGCCAACAGTCCTGTGTTCCCATGCAAGAAAATCCTGTCAGCACAGCTAATGGTTGTCAGATGAATAAGCTTAGAAGAGCAAACAACCGCACTGTCAAAATCATGTCATCAGCTCACAGGCCTATTTGTAGTAATTTTATACACTCCACTGCCTCCAGTCGCAGCCCAGGATGATCAGAATCCATGTTTACATTCACCTAATCTTGTAAAAATTGACACTGCATAGATAATAATACGCTAGAATTCAGAAACTCTACTGGATTAAAACAGCAGCTTTATTTTTGTGCTCTGCATTTAAGGCAGATTAAATAAATTGAAAAGGCAAGGCTATCAGGTCATTATATGTACGTTACACTTTGCCTGGCCTGTTGACTGATTAAGAGGCAGATTAAGTCTCTGAGAATCATACATGGACGAGGGTGGGGGGTGGGGATACATGGTTGTGGGGTGCGGGTTGTGATAAAGAATCAAATCCTGACGGAGTAACTCACTGGAAATAGCTGCACTTCTACACAAGGCAGAGATAACATCTAAAGGAAAAGAGAAACACAAGAAGAAAACTGGATAAGCACGTTACAGATTTGAAGTGGGGATCAGAACAAGGTGGTTTTACTCTTTTACTTCAGAAAACTGGATTGAATCGTCTGCAAGGTGAAGAACAAGCAAAGCAGAATGAAAGGTGAGACAAATTCAGATAAATGATGAATTTTTTTTGTGTTCTCTAAGCATTTCGTTGCCAGGCAGCACTTATTTTAACTCTACATTGGAAGCTGTGTCTCAGTTTCTGAAGCCAACTGTTGCAGAACAATGTAATAAACTGAAGGTATTGCTTACTCTTGCAAGAATGCTGAATTTTTTCACGTGAGCTTTACAATGTAGAATTCCATCATTGCAGAAGATTATGTATCATTTTAATAAAAATACAATTTCATTTTTGAGTGAAAATTCATGAGTAGTTTGTGATTTAAACTGTAGTCTCAAAATAAAACATTCATTTATATGTTTGTCACATTCAATGTTATAATCATAGACCGTTACTCTTTAATATGGTACTCCCTGTTACCAACTAAGGTTTGATCTCTGTAAGTACTCCTTTAATTTTTAATGTTTCATGTAGTAACTAAAATGTTTTTCATTTTGAAATAGTAAGTAGCAAAAACAGAGGCATCTCAAAAACAATGTTATAAAAGTATTTATCATTCTGAATGTCTTTAGTCAAATGAAATCTAATTATTCCATATCATCTGATTAATATTTTTTAAATTTCATTCTGCGCATATAAACTCAGTTTTAAGTGGCACCTTGTTTTCAAAGTAAAATCATTAGAAAGATATGAAAGGTAAAAACTATTCTTTTTTTCAGTTAAAATTGACCTGAACATGAGGGAGCAGATAATAATTATAAATAATAAATATTACTAAGTATTTCTCTCAGATCATTTATGTTTTTAACAGCTTCTTGACAAATGTTTGCTGATTGTGTAGAAACTTGTATCCACGGGAAGCACAGCTGGCATTCAGAGAAGGGAACTAAAGCAATAAGTATTAACATGGATATTGTAAGAACAAGCTTACAGAATCTGGATTGCTGAAAAAGTACTGTTAACTATTTGTATAGCAATATATTTGAAGCTTGCAATACTTTTGATGGTATATTAATGGGGGGGGTAGGTAATAAATTAGTAAAAATATAGAAAAATAGAAGTTCTACTTGCAGATCTTCCGAATAAGGTGGCTCAAAGTTGTTAGGACCACAGAAAGAGAAACGTTCCAGTTTAATAATTTTAGAAACTCTGTTGTATTCCCTTCAAGCATCACTGCTCTGCTGATGGCAAATCCTCCTGAAAACTATTTGTACTTAAGGTAAAACCAAGGGAATTACTTCATTTTAAGACCATGGAAGCACTGACTTCATTCTGCATTATTAAAGGGTTTCAATACTATCTGCAATTATTTGTAAAAGAATTGAACTCTATGCTATCTACATTAATGTTTATTATGGAGCTGTATGTACTTTTTGCATGTTAATGCATGATAAACATTTTAAACGAATTTTAAATCTTCTTTCACTTGTGATACAGGCAACTGGCTTCTGGTTTTGAGTGGTGTTTTGTTAATATACACAGCTTATGGATGTCCCAACAAATGCCTGTGCTACACAGCTTCAAAGACTGCAGATTGCAAGAATAGAGGATTTACTGAAATTCCTGCTCATTTACCTCCCGAAATTCAGATACTACAGTTGCAGAATAATCGTATTTGGAGAATCAACCAAAATTCATTCACTGGAACACCGTTTCTTAAAATCTTAGACTTGTCTAATAATTCCCTTTCAAGCCTGGCACCAGGCGCTTTCCAAAAATTACGGTATCTACAGGTTCTAAACTTAACCAGGAACTTGATTCATTACATAGAAAATAAGACTTTCAGTTTCCTCCCACACCTAAAAGAACTGGACTTGTCATCCAACAGCATCATACGCTTGCCTGACACTTTTGGAAACAGCACGGGGAATATAACATTGCTGTCTGTGAAGCATAACAAACTTCAGAAAATGGAAAGAGTCCTGCTGGAGTCACTTCCCAACCTGAAAGTGGTCCTTTTCAAAGATAATCCCTGGCAATGTACTTGTAACATCTTTGGCCTGAAACTGTGGCTGGAGAGCTTTTTATACAGAGGTAAGGAATTCTTCTCATTACACATAACGCACACGAGAACGCTTAACCAGCATCTAATTGATCTTTGCTACTAAGACTTCACAATTTACCCCACACCTTAGATCATCCCTTTAAATAAGCACACTAAAATATATTGTGCATAGGTCAGAATATAGGGACGTTCATAAATACAGGTGGCAAACTAGAATTACAGAGGAATTCATACTAGGACAAAGAGAAAGAAAGTATACACACACAGTCATATAGAATGTACAGACACATTCCACAGCGTGTAGCCATATCCACATCCAGATCCAGACCCAGATCCATACCAGTATATAACAACTTGCTTCAATTCCACCAGCATAATTTTGCTAGAAATGACCCTGCTGTTTCAAAGCTTTTTACCTGATGCATAGGGGTAAACATCAAGATAGATATCAATACCAATTTAACTTTAGAGAACTCAGGATTCTAATTCTGTTGTAAATTATCACTTAGTAGCTCTTTAATGTTTTAAGACTACTTTGTTTAAAACTGTATGTTGCACTTTGGACAAGTATACTCTTCTCTAGTGTCGCTTCCAAATTTGTTGTTAACCAGAAGAGGTACTAAATTCATTGACAATTTCCTGACAGAAAAGTGTAATGCCTTCACATGGATAAAGTGAATTTATAAATAGAAGTAGCCTCATATTTCGGTCATACCTGCTCTTAAACATATGCACGAGTTATGCTGTAGAAAAGATAATATTTAATTCTAAAGGAATTAAGTATTAAAAAAAAATTAATTTCTTTCTCCCAGGAGGTAGGTTCAGACTCTGAGAACTCAGAACAGCAGGGCAATTTGCTTTCCTCTAAATCAGGCTTTGATGCTTGCATGTGATCAAACTACAGATTACCTCCCTGCACACGGAAGTGACACAGAACACATTGCAACACAGCACATGTGAGAATGGTCTGTGCTGCTTCTGATCGATCGGACACCAGAACTCTAGGGGCCAGACGGAAAACCGTGCTGATTAGACAGAGACACAATTAATACAGTAATAGTCTCTGGGTGAGGCAAAGCCACTGCCAGAAGCAACTTTTTAGAACAGACAAGAGGCTGAACTTCTCTCAGAGTTAAAAACTTATTATTTTGGACTGGTAAAATATTACATTATCCCAGAGCTTTACTTGTATTATGCTGGAATCATTCCCTACAACAGATTTCACCAGAGGTTCTGACTTCTCTGTGCAGAAGAATGTAATGATCCAAGATAAACCTCTCAGATTATCTTAATTACTCTGCCAGCAGCATAAAAATTGTAGTTTATTTAAAAAAAAACCACAATGTTGTTTAGAAACTCAGTGAGGCCCATCCATCTTTCCAAATATTGCACAGAGTACCCAAATGAAACTTACAAATTAATTTTAGAAATAAATTTTAAAGGAAGTCCAAATACTATGCTCTCTTCTATATCTATATTTCCCTAAACTTACTTGTGTGAATGACAGGAAGGAAAATTAGTTATATTGCACATTAATATTTCCCATTACTTATATTGTATACTTATGATAAAACAGTACCATGGCTCTACAGGTATTTCTTGCAGGTACTAACAAAACAGTGCCAGAGATCTAACGTTATCTGAATGTAAAAGTATTGATTGTTGTGTATAACGTAACTCCAAAATATTTCAGGGTTTATTAGCTGAATCCAGCTCAGGTAATTGATGTTGGATGCATATTCGTAAATAATTACAGAGAATTCTTCTGTTCTGGTAGGAGTTCAGTCTTCTATTCCAAGCACATATATTTTAGTTAATTAAAACCATACAAGGATCACAGTTGTAGGATTTGGAGTTTTATCTATATCCACATTAAAACCAACACATTGGAGGTGTCTGGAACCACACCTTGGGTTTGGCTACTGAAGACCAAGAGACACGCTGCTACACCCACATTGGCCTTGGAGTATCATCAATACTGGTGGAGTAGACTCCAGATGTCAGTTTGGGTCCATCTGTATTCAGTACTTTCTCAGACAAAGTCTTTTCAGGATGAAAATTTCTATGCCTCCCTTTAGCTGAAGGGTGGATTATTTTGGATAGTGACAAGGAAGCAAATTCAGCCAACTTGTTTAGTTAATTTTTTTAAACATTGGTTTTGGCCTTGTTTACTCCTTGACACACTACACCCCTAAAGCTGTGGTTTATGGACTAATTAGAAACCTGAAGACTACTCTCAGTGTGTGTTCCTCTACACACTGAGGAACAACTGTGTGATTTACCAGGAATGAGGTTTCCTACTTTGCTTCCTGTTATACTAAAAACATCCTTTGGGAGAAAGCAGAAGCTGGCTCTAAGCAATCATGAAATTTACCATTTGAGGAGGGTAACAGATTGATTCATCTTAACTCCTTTAGATCTCTGTATTTTCTTAACATGAGCCTTGCTTCAAAAACTTGCTCATTTACACATACAGCTTAGTGGACTTTCTCTTTGCTTCATTACAGTTAGCATATGATATCAGACCAATGACTATTTCATGGAATATTTCAGGCAAGTGAGAAAACTTTACAGAGTACATCGCTTCCATTTCTCTTTATAAGAATTTATATAGATATGAATTTGAATAGAATGAATTTGCTGTTAACAGTACATCTTTGTTTTCATCTATGACCTATTTCTTATGTTGTGTCACTGTTGTTTTACTTTCACATACATAAGAGCAGAGATAACAATTCCTGATGAATTGCTTCTTGCAAATACTCTCTTGTATGAGTCTTAAAGTGTAATAATCTCACCATTGATCTCACTTAAAGATATAGTTATAAATCTTCAAAAGTATAAAGTCAAAGCTGATGATACATTTACTTCAGGTTTCTGTTAATTTTATGTTAAGACACTTCAGAAACCACCAAACCTTAAAGACCATAAATAATTTTTTTTCTTTCAGGAGGAATAAGTGATGGCATTGTCTGCTCAACACCAGGGATTCGGAAGGGAAAGGACCTCCTCAAGGTTCCCTACGAGCTCTTTGGGGCATGCCCTCTTAGGACAGCTCACGTTCATCTGGCTAGCATACACCACCACAGCTTTGAGCACAGAAGTTCTCTCAAGCACGCTCATCACAACGAACACGGGGAAAACAGCCGTTCAAACTGTGAACCTAAACCAAAGCCACGGCCTGTTAGTTTGCGTCATGCAATAGCCACTGTAGTTATAACTGGAGTTGTCTGTGGAATTGTGTGTCTAATGATGTTGGCAGCTGCTGTTTACGGTTGTGCCTATGCTGCAATTACTGCTAAATACCACAAAGAACACTTGGCCCTGGTCAGGAAGCATGGGACTCCTGAGGAAAAAGAACCATTTGATAGTTCCTTGGCTTAAGTTGGTTTTGTCTTTGTTTTTTTTGAAAATAAAGCCCTCACTTCAGTTAAAATGTCTGGAATCTAAATAGGACTGATTTAATAGTAATTACTGTTGGCTTTTTTTAAAAATGTAAATATATATATTCTTTGAAACATGTATTAAGAGTTTACATAGAAGAAGATAAGTTTATTTCTATTTTGTGTGTGTATATTCTGAAGCCACTGCTTAAATCTGAGTGTTTGTAATAACAAAATCCTGATGTAGCCACTTTAAAGCATTCTATTCACCATTACGAGCACTTGGTGTAATATTAGTACAATATATGGGTTATGGTGCAGGTACAGTCAGTAGCCAACACGAGGGAGCTTCCTGCAAAGAAAAATACAAAACAGCTACAAATGACTGACTGTATTTTGAGATCTTATAACACCTGGCATGTATCCAGAAATACAATCCACTATCAGTTTTAGAAACAACCAGTCTATACACTGCCACTGATAAATTAAATGTGTTAAAAGCATTTCGAAATACATTTTCTCTACCTATCTGCATTAGAAGACAATTAAACATGACATCTGCTACCTAAGTTAGAAAACAGGAAGTACTTTGTTAACGATCACATTTCATTTTAAAATTACTTTGCAGGGAAGAAAGAAGAGAGCTGAGAAAATGCTGACGAAAGAAGAAATGCTACACTATTTCAGGCACAAGCACCGAAATAAGAACCTGTAGCACACATGAAGAGATGCTACCCGTTATCCTGCTGGCATACATGCTTGCTACAAACACTTCTGAAGCCTCTTATTCCCAAATCCATACACAAGTGTTCCCTTTTGCATGTATCACGACTGCAGATGAGCTCCCACCACAGTGCTGCCCTTCAGCCCAGAGGAGAATATAGTTGCATGTTTACACGTTCTGTCTCACAGAGAGAACATTCAGCTGAATTCACTTCAGGGTCCACCCTATCTTTCCCTAGCGCTGTTTTGCCATCAGAGGAAACCAGAGCCAAACCCATTTGAGTAACGTAAGTTTAGAAAAGAAAGAATATTGTGAATGTGCAGAAGTGTTTTTCAAATAATTCTTAGAAATTATTTTGACATCCAACAGAGATCTACATCTACAGAGAACTACATCTACCTTTTCCAAGACTAGGTTATTTGCGACAGATGTATTTTCTGAATCGCCCCAGTGACAGGGCTAAAGACCTGCCAAGGTAGCTAACGGAGAAATCAGCTATGCTTATAGTGCAGGAGCTTTTCCTAAGCCTTCGCTGAAGATCTTGCCAGTTTATTCCATTGGGCAGAAGAACTGAGGACAATGGCTGGGTAGCAGTCTGCAAGAAGTGCAAAAGGAAGCTGTGTCGTGGCATTCCGAGACCTCCACTCTCCTTGCAACAGATGGATTCCAGGTTCTAGTTCCGGAGCTATTCTAATAACAGCCTTGACTGAGTAATGGGCTATATGGCAGGAGTCACGTAACCCTTGCTCTTATCTACTTAGTAATAATTGCAACCTAAATATTAAAGCTCATTCCTGCATCTGCACTTACTTTCATGTCCAGAGAAAATTAAGCATCTCAGTCTTAATCTAAATCTAGCAGACACTGAAAACAATTGACTACCATGTCCTTTTTTTTTCCTTTTCTATTATTTAACTTGTAAGTACTTCATACTATTATTAGGCTTCTCTTCATTCTTCTCTGTCCTGAACTAAATAAACCAAGCTGTTTCAAATTTTCCTGTAAGGCCACATTCTCCAAACCTCTTTTTTTTTCTTGCATTCCCTGGAATCTTTTCAGTTCTTCTAAATTTTAACATGTGGTACCCTAAGCTGACCACATTACCTCAGCACAGAATTTTTAGAATATTTATATTCAGGCTCTTTAAATTCTATCACTTGATGATGTATCACAAGCAAGATTGCTTTTTTTCCTTGTAAATATTTTGTAAAGTTTAATGAACAAACTGTTTTCAGAGCTAAGTAATTTGATCATGTAGATCTACATTTTTATATTTTTTATTCATTTATTGCAATAACGTTTTACAAAGCAAAACGTAGCTTTTGGATAGAAAAGATTGAAGTAATACAGGATAGGATCTAATTGCCCATGGACAAAAAAAATGAGTTCAGAGACACCCCAAATCAGTGCTTTTGTACAATGGCAACCTAAAATAAACACACTTACACTCAAACTGTAGATCCTAAGATGAAAGGTAATAAACCTCTGACCTCCAGAGAGATCATCACCCACAGTATTTCTAAAAGGCTCAGATACAGCAATGTAGCTTCCATAACAATTAAATTAACACTTCTAATATCTTCAAGCAAAGGAAAACCAAGAACTGACTTGATATCTCCCCGTTAGGAATAATGAGAACATCTTCCAAGCCCTTAAAAACCAGCAATCCTACCAACAAAAACCTTTCAATCTGTCCTTACTGTAAGATGGTAAAAAAAAAGAAGGAGGTGAGGAAGAGGTAATGAAGGGCACAATATTTAAAGAAACTCCTTCCAAGTCACATTTAAGATGCTTTGGGGATTTTCATGAACACACAGGACTGTAAATTGATATGGAGTTCTGACATAAAGCAAAGTATTTCATATTTCCATAAGTTCACTCTGCTATGGCAGTGGAACAAGCCAATCCATGCAAAATCTCATTAATAGTTTCTAACCTGCTGCTTGCTAAAGAAAGGGGGGAAAACCCCAACAAACAACTAAAAACCCAACAAAAATCCCAGAGAAATTTTTCATTTAAGGTTTATAAGACTATATATAATATTTACAAATGTGTTTGCAATTAATGAAATTCAGTTATTTGTGATGATAACCTAATAGCAGGTATTTAACAGAGAAATGTATTGATTCAATTGCTTGAATTCATAAATTCAAAATTATATATTTTTCGGTAGAGGAAACAATGTTCAACTACTGAAAAAAAGGCACAATTTATTGTCCATAGCGATTATTGACTACAAGTGAAAGACCAAATCTAGGGATTCCCTACAGTAGTGCCCTTGATTTGTAAAGCTTAGCAACGGACATCTGTCGCTGAAATAAGTTGTCTGCACAGATTTATTTTTCAGATAACCGTTTCTGAGAAAGCTTTGTTGTTTTCCCAGCAATCTCGTGAGAGGTAATATAGCGAGTACAAAATTTTTTTCTAATCTCTGTGAAAAACACTCTTCCCCAAAAGTCAACAATACATTATGAACACATTACTCTGCAAGGTATTTCCAAAGACAGAGAAAGTACACAGACTGTTGTAATCCTGTCTTTCATATAGAGATTCCCCATATTCATTTGTTTTCAGAAAACAGAGACTTTCTAGAATTTCAGTGTAGAAGAGAGATTAAAAACTACAATGACACTAATTTTCTTTACAGAATTTGTTCTTAGTATCCATATTGAAAGAAACAAAGCTTAAACTGAAACATGCTTGATTGCAATGTGTCTTTCCATCCAGAGCTTGCAAAAAGTCAATAAAAACTCATCTTCATTATTCCCTAGTAATACAATATCCAAACAAAATCAGGATCCCTCTTCTTAAACGTAAAAGTAGAACATTTAGTGAGACTATACATAGTTTATCTATCATTAACAACTTTAACAAAAAAATACCAGCTGTTGCCTACTAATAACTAATGATCTTTGCTGGCCAGAAGACAAAGACACACAGGCTTTAGTTAAGCATCCAGAAAATATGCCTGCTTTTACAACTTTGATCATTGAATCTGGTTGAAAGTGGCACAGTAAATAATAATCGTGAGAGAGTCTTGGTACTTCCTAGGTTTATATTACCTGAAATGCTCCCCAGATGAGACAGGCAGCAACAACAATCATCTGGATGTGGTTGTGAGTCACAACAGAGGAGAAGGAGTAGGACTTAGAAACTCATAATGAACAGACCAACATCTACATTCTCCATAGCTATCACCAGCGAAAGCTGTCGTTGCTCTCTTTTACTGATTACAGAGGGATCCCCCAATGTTTCAGGGCTATGTACACTATATGTGGAACTTAGAATCATAGAGTCATAACGTTGGAAGAGACCTCTGAGATCATCGAGTCCAACCGTGCCTGTGTCCCCACTAAACCCTGTCCCTAAGAAACTCATCCACCCGTCTTTTAATACCTCCAGGGATGGCGACTCCACCACCTCCCTGGGCAGCTCTGCCCATCCCTGACCACCCTTTCAGTGAAGAAATTCTTCCTAATATCCAGTCTAAACCTCCCCTGGTGCCACTTGCAGCCATTTCCTCTCGTCCTATCGCTGTCATTTGTGAGAAGAGCCCAGCACCCACCCCATCACACCCTCCTTTCAGGCAGTTGCAGACAGTGATGAGACTTGTTGTGTAAGGCTGCCATCCTCATTTCAAGATCATCAAACACATGACAAAACACTATTAATATTTGGAAACATAGTCTACTATGGGAAAATAAACTAGTTAATCCATGGTACTGAAATTGGTATTAATGTATTCATACACCCCGTATTTGCAGCTTCATACTTGCACAGCGTTATTTGAACTTTTCAAAAGGACCTGGCAGCTTATCTGCTGTCTCATTCTGCAATCGGGGGTTTATTTTGCTATCAGCAGAATTGTAAGGCAAAATGCCCCTACAATCCGATTGCTATTAGACCACTATCTTCCTCCTACCTAAATTACAGTACTAAACCCCAACTGACCAGCAAAGCAGAAGTGCAGAAGCAAAGAGCAGAACACTCTACACAATTTACTCTGCATGTTAATACTGTACATGTTGGGATGAGAATGAATTGAGAAGAGATACAAACAAATACAAAGATACCAATGGTTCTGAATCCATCATCTCACTTTAGATTCCCTGTTCAGCCAATGGAGAGAGGCATGTGCTCCCAAGCACTCTGTGGAGGAGCTCACCTCTCTCCAGGCACCACCTAAAGACCACGTTTCACAAGTCATGACTCCTAACCTAAGCCTGGGAGTTGTTTAGTGCTGGGCCGTACAAACACACACTTCAATTTTCCTGAAATTGAACACATTAGTCTGTGCACTAATATTAGGTTTACGAATACAAAGATAATATTCCAAATGAACAAGAAACTCTGGAAAAACATAAACAAGTGGTTTTCTACCAAAGCATGAAAAGCGTTTTGAGGGATTTACTAAAAACTACTGCTGAACATAATCTTCTGTGGTTTATAATGTGGAGGAAAGATTAAGTAAATCACTGTCTTGCCTGACAAGGAAAACATCTATTTTAGAACACTTCAGAAATTTGGTTGAATATGTCATCATGATGACATATTCATTTTCCCTTAGGCCTTCATACTAAAATGTATTTTTTTAGATGGTATCATAAATTTTAAGGACTTTGTATGACAGTGACATTTGCTTGAATGTTTTTAATTATATAGCAATACCAAAGCAACACATGTGAGAAAAAAGGAGAAAAAAAGGAGAAAAAAAAATTGTAAGGAGTATAGAGCAGATGTGTTTATGTGCTATTGTCACAACAGCAGATTCAACTATTTGTGAAACATTTTAATATCTGCCACTCCTATAAATAGATCAAACTACTGTTGATCAAATTATTGGGAGTCACTTTTTCAAAGCATATTCTGCGATCTTTTTCAAAGAGAGATGTACGTGCAAATTCCATTTGAATTCACTCAGAAATCCCTGAATGAAGTGTTGAGGTCACGTATGTAAAATTTTTAACCAACTAAAAAAAAAAGGAAAAATGGGGATAAACCCCAAAATTTTTATGGTGTAAAGGCATTTATTTTCGGGTACACATTTTCTTCCATGAAATTATAAAAGATTCTTTCTTACTTAGATCCTAGATCACCAGAAGCCTCGATTACTCAAAAATCAGTATATTTGCAACTCTTCCTTACAAATTGCTGTTCTGTAGGGGTTGATTCAAACAGGAAGATTAAAAAACTGAAGTGTGACCAGCCTCAATGAGACAGATTTGTATTTTGAAAGAAATACAATATTTTGGATCTTTCCTGTTTCTAATGCACAGTTTGAAATATCTTGAACAGCTGGATCATCAGGGTCACTTTCCTCTGGCCCGGCCAGAGGCATTCAGCATTGCATGCTGTTTTCAACAGATTAGTGATGAAATAAAACCTTAACCATATCTTCTTTAGTTTATGAATGGGAAACAAAAAGAACCACTTAAATATTTAATTGTGTCATTCAAAATACCTGAGGGTGTTTAGCATCTTGACTAGGAATATTTAATGTGCAATAATTGAATTTATTTTTATACTGATGTTTGTTCTTAAAATGAAGAACAGTTAAGGTGATGGATGAGAAAACTCTTAAAAAAACTCTCTCTAACCAGAGTTTGAAGAAAAAAGCCTTGAACCTATATGGGCTGGTTATAAAAATAAAGGATCAGTTTTGAAAAATTAAATATTGGAAAGGTAAAAGATCCTGGTTTACCTGGGACAATTTGTTTGCCCATATATAACATAATATTCCTTGCTTGCATAATAAGGATTTTTGGTAAGAGTATTTAAAATCAAACCGTCAGTGAAGAGAAGAGGGTTAGGCTGCTTTTAATTCAGATTCAGTATGACCTCCTACATCTGACTACAAAGTCCTGCTTATTACGTTTTACATACATATTTTATTGTATAATTACATATAAATAACATATACATAAAATAACACTTAAGCATGATCTATACACTTTCAGAAGAAATTAGTAGTATTATTTTTTTGATCAGTAATACTATAATACTGAGAACTATATTCTTTAATTCTGCTAAGCCATATGGACGTGTTTCCTTCCAAGAAACCTTTTACATGATAAATTATTTTTATTACTCTCGCTGTATTACTGTGTGGCAGAGAACGAGGAGTAACCTAACACTTATCATGCCCTTGTGTTATGGCACTGTCTACTATGGAATTAAATGCACCTGCCACGCATTTAAGGGCAAGATTCCCTGGAACCTTCTGTATCACATACCTATATAAAGACAAGACACCACATAAAGATATGAATCATGGGTGGTAGAAAGTATCTCCCATTTTCTTTTCATTTTTTACTGCTTGGCAGCAGAAAATAATGGCTATGAGGAAAAAAGCGTTCTGAAATTAACACTAAATCTACTCTCTTGAAAGGACTATTACTCAACACGTTCATGAAGGGCAGAACCTGACCCCTGTGGGGCTGGTATTCTCACAAGAGCTATAGACTTTTCCGTAACCTTCGCCACAGGATTCTGAGTGGCTGATCCTCAGGCCATCTGTATGAGGAATGCTTCGTACACAGAAGAAAAACAAAAACACCGATTAAGAAGCTTGCGATTGTGAAGAAAAGCATGGATCCTTCCGCACTGATTTTTCTCTTCTGTCCAAAGAGTAATTGCTGCAATTGTGCTTATTATGTAGCTTCAGCAGAAAAGAACGAGTCAGGGTAGATTCACAGAGCTATGGCAATGTCTGAATGCACATTCCAGTCAATCACTCTTCTTCGATAGAAAATGACCGCGAAGATGCCTGTACATAAGAACAACATGGATTTCTTTTCTTTCTAGAATTAAGCTGAATAAGAGAGATCTTCAGATTACTTGGAGTACTTTCATTTGTCTCTAATTTAGCTGCAGTGACCTTCGATTAATCTACTATTCCAGTTAAGTTGACAAAGAGCAATGAGGGCTTGCGTCTTTTCAGAAACTACAGGTCTGACTGTACAGGTGAAATTATTTATGATTTTAAAATAAACAAACTGAAATATTACTTGATTTTGATTGAGACACCACAGAAATGCATGCGTGGGGGGAGAACTCATTTAGCATTTTCTATGTCCTAATTTCAACTTTAATAAACAGGAAGTCCAATACAAAACTCATAATATATAAAATATTTTGGTAGAAAATAAAAATAAAACAACCCTTTTTTTGAAGTGCAAGTTGGTCAAACCCTACAAGGGTTTTCCCAGAGGGTGTGGCCTCTCCATCTGTGGACACATTCAAGACACGGTGGGACATAGTTCTGTGTAACTTGCTCTACGGACAAGATTCTGCTCAAGATCTAGTCCCCTGGGACTGGACTAGATGGCAACAAGAGGTCAATTCCAACTTCAACCACTCATGTATATAATTACTCTGCACAAAAACACACCCAAAAGATGTAAAGAAAATTTATACTTAATTTCAGAATTTTTAAACAGCCTTGTATTAAAGGAAAGTTGACTGTTTCTCCTCAAATCCTTCAAACTCTAGATTTCAAACATCTCTGAGACTAAAGACTGTGCCTGTGTATGAACTAATCCTTCATTCTTCTGATTAGGCATTTTACTAAGCACTGCTATGGACTGTTTTATGAGGCTTGAAATTCCAGGTTCTGCTTGTTGTACAAATAAAAGTTAAGAGATCTTGACAATTTTCATCAGACGCTTTCTTCAGTATTCATTAATAACTTTTTCCCCTGAAAAGATTATGTCAGTTCTGTTATCTTTAACTAAATATCCCAAAGGGCTAACGAACAGCAACGGCGCCTTTCAACACAGAGGGCTTACAAGGTTCTATATTGTACTGTAGGTTTTGAGCTAAAATGGAACTACAGGGAAGTGTATATATATGAAGGTTCACGTACACTCTCAACTCTCTCAAAACCTCAAGAGAGAAATATTTTTCAATTTTCACACCGTGCTCTGCTCCGTGATCACTTTCATTTGTTTGCTTCTGTCCCCGTCTCTTGTCCAGGGTGAGCAGTATCTTTAAAAATTTACCTTAAATAAAATCACAATGATGAAATCATCACCTCTCCCCAGAACTAGAAATAAAAACAAACATGTACATAACATACACAAATCCTATGCCGCACTTATCCAGATGTCCATACATTTACTACTTGGAAGCACATATTCAAATAAAGGACTTGAAATGAGTTCATTCATCATGCATTATCAAAGAATACAAGACTGCAATGCTCAATTCTATCAACAGTTAGCATGAAATGCACTGTTTTTCACATGAGCATTGGAAGAGATAACTCTGTCTTAATCTGCCTCATTTTTAATAGCTAGAGTACCACCTAAACTCAGATATCCTATATTAGATGGCTTCATCTTGGTCACCAAAAGGAATTCCGATCTTTCATCAATCTATGGAATTTCAGGACTAGGGTGATTCTACCATTTTTAGATCACGTTGAGAAGAAGAAAAAATAAAACTTCACTATTTTTTACTCTCTTTCACATTAGACAGTTTGATGAAACTTAATATTCAATGTAAACTTGATATAGAAGACATGGTCATAGAGAAGACTAAGACAAAGCAATTTGCAGCATAAATGATTTTAACACACCCCCCCCCCCCCCCCCGTATTCAGAAGTACTGTCCCTTTCTCTCCTGCTAACAAATTGAACTGTATAGACAGTAATAAATGTGATGCTACTGCATTTATATATTAAAGATTTATCTCCTTCCACAATTTCTATAGAAATTTATATCCATTTAAGTTAAAAACCAATAAAATCACAATCTCAATGGAAAGAGGCAGGAGGGATTTAAAAAACAAATTATGTGGGTTTTTTGTCAATAAGCACATTCTGACAGTGAACTGGTGTTATTGGCACAGATGGTAAAACAGGTTCTCTGTAGTAACAGTCTGGAGACCCACTGATTTCAGGATTTTCTGCATATATTAAAGAGTTGAGTCTAATCTACTTCCAATAAGCCCTAGTGTAGATTTGCATATGAAGTCTGATGTTTTTCTACACAAACAGAATTAAAAAAAAAAAAAACAACAAACCAAAACCCAAATGCAATAGAAGAGACTGCAGATTGTGTAATAAGAGTTAATTTTGTTCCTTCTCTTCTCTATTGTGGGTAGGTCTAACTCAGGTTTCCATTTTATAATAGCGTTCTAGTTTCTCTCTGCCAGTTTTAAACTCCTGTAGTGATCTATAATAAACAACATTCTGGCACAGCTTTATTTTCAGTCAAATCCCTCTGGGGAACCAAGCGATTTTACAAGAAATGTGTGTCTCACCCTGCTGCTTATTAATCCACTCAGACAAAATGGGGATGAGGAATATTTACTTCACACAAATCAAAAGGAGACAATTTGGCCAAATTTGAACTCCACTATAGGTTTATAAAAATGTTACCCATAATCCTACGTTAGTCTCCCAAGATTGGCTAATAAAAATTTCAAGCTTCTCCCCTTTACCACTGCTACAGTTTCTGCCTCCAAATCCATTTTGCTTAAAACAAAATATTGTCAAACTTACTGTAAAACCTAAATTTTAGCTAGATACCGGATACTTTGTTGAAAGTTTTCTGATGGAAAAACTAGAGCTGACAAGTTGCATTATTGTCTCCAACATAAAGAGGACAAGAATAATGCACATACTAGTTCATCTCTGAATGGCTGAGCTGGCTGAGTGATACTTTCACAGAAAATGGTACGTACGGATACAAAGAGGCCTCCCTGCCCATCCCCATCCAAAAAAACCAACAGAAAAAAACAAAACCTGAAAGCATGAACCATATAAGAGCGAAGGGAAAAGCTATTCAATGCAAATTCTTAAAAATGTTTCATATGGGGAAAGAAGTATCTAGCACACAGCTTCTAAAGTTTACAGAAATAAAGGTAGAAAACCACTGATGTGTTTTAGAATGTAAATAAACTGCTCATACTACTTTTCATGGCATTGCGCATTCACGGATATCATGGAAATCTTTTACATGCTGTGGTATTAAAAAGATTTGAAGACCCTGTCTTTATTTTCAGTAGAAAGTATAAGACTCAAGTAATTTTAAATGTTCAATATTAAACATAATTATTGAAGAAATAGAAGTAGTTGCATCTCTTACAATTACTACAAAAAAAGCTCCAAAGCTTGCTGACACAGCTGGTTATGCATGGCACCTTCTCTAAGTGAGCACTAAATTGCGAACACCAGTGAGGAAACAATACATTTTAGGATGCTTATTAACCCTATACATTTTACAGATTATAATAAAGTGCACGATAAGCCTTTTGCTCACTGCAAATGATGAAGCATATTTGAAATAACATCCCAATGTTCTTCATTCAATTTATACGCCCTGACGGAAACTTTACAGATCATAGAAACATAGTCCTTTCTCATATTTCCTTTTCTTTAACATAATATATTCTGATTTATGATGATTGTTATAGTTTCAAATCTTGCAGGGAATTTTTCTCTCCCTTGCCAACACAGGAGGCTTCAGAACCCAGAGGAGAGGTGAGTGGAGAGGAGGGGAGAGCTCTTCCAGTTGGTGCCATTTCTGCCTGGCGGCTGCGGCACATGGGAGCTCCTTTGACTCAGCCCCAGTTCCACGCACCGTGTGCCATCCTTCGGGGTGAGAGCGCTCATCCCTGCCTGGAATTGCTGCAGAGTCCCTGGGGGCTGGCATCACCTGCAGAGGAACTGCTACCCTACCCCTCTCCCCAGCCTTGTAGTTAAGAACTGTTATCCTTTTCCATACATTTTCCTGATTAAAATCTCTTAATTTCTGATATGCATCTTAGTTTTCATCTTAACTGAGACAATGATATAGAATTGTGTCAACTAAAAAAGTTTCACTGATAAGGATTATTTCCATTAACTCAAACTCCATAGCTTGCAGGGAGCTTGGATATTCAGTTAATAAAGGATCAAGTTCTTAGTGAGAGGTGGCATTAAGCGTTTTCTACACTAAGTCATTCAATTACGTCTTATAGGTGCAACTCCGTTTTCCCCTCCTCCTTTCTTCTTAAAAGATGATATTCCTACATTAAATTCCTACTAACCTAAAAGAGAAAGCGAGGAACTCATATATTGCTTTAACAAAAATTAACAAAACAAATAAAGGACAACAATTTTACCTGCAACAACTGGAGATTTTCTGTCATCCAGAAGCTGAATGGCAGTACTGGCTGTCACTACATTGCTTTTGTTTGCGGTTTCTGCAGGGTGTATTAAGAAAAAAAAAATCAAATTGAAATAGCATATTGCAGAATGAGGAAACTGAGCTTTATTTCCCCCTGTTTGAAATAACGGTCCATGTGGATTTAGTGCTCAGAAAATAAGACAGCAAAGACCACATTCTATGTACGCACAGAACACACAGGCACTGCCATTTCAAAACTCCCCAGCACCCCCAGCTTAAAATGTGCAAATGAGTAATCATTTTTTGCCTTCTCTGCTAAAAGAGGCAACAACTCCTTAATGTAGGTGCTTGCTTTGTTGGACTTGTCTTGCTTTATAATACTACGCTGTAAGTTAAACCCATGCACATATTAAATGAAAACTTTCACAGTACATCATGGGATTTCACTAGGACCCTTGTAAAAGATGCACCTGGCCAAAGGATCAGTAAATTAGCAGCAAATTTCAGTGCGTATTTTAGATCAACATTAGAGATTAGCTACAGAGTCTGCTCGGTACTGACATGCTTGGAATCATTTTAGCATCATATACAGTTCAGTATTTAGAGAATGACAAAATTATACACCTGTACTAAATGGAATTGAATAGACAAAGCTCCCAGGTATTTGCTCAGCTGCTCTTCTGTACCAGAGTGGAAAATGGTCAGCATTAAAAATGTTCTCCTTATCTTCAGCTGTCAGGAAATCTCTTGAGAAAGAAGAACGAAAATACTTGTTGGTTTTTGCATGGCATACAATAGTTTGTAGCTTTGAAAGACAAAAAAAAACCCCAAAATGCAACCTTTTGGGAAATAAAATTAGTCTGAACAATTTTTTCTAATACCATTTGTTCAACAAAAGGATTAAATTTAGCTCCTAATAATTCTGTGACACACTTGCAATTGCTTTTGTTGTGAAGGATGGGAAAAGTACTAAAATGTAGTACCTCTAAGTACCACTAAAAACATTTCTACTGATGTATACAAAAGAAAATGTTTAGTCTATGAAGCCTTTTTCTCTCAGCACAATGCAATAACTGTGAACTGTACAAAGTGGAAAAGGGACTGCAGATTTAGTGGTTCATTGCTACTGACATTCACTTTAGGTAAAGAAAAAAAGTAATATAACAGCCCACTTTCCAAATAATATGTAAGGGGTGTCCATGGACAACTACATACTTTATCCTTCAATAATCTCAAGGAATGTTGACAGAGGAAAGTATGTGTCAGTGAAAACGGCAAATATAGCCTTCACACTAGTGTTCCGGTTTGCTGTCTGACAGTAACAACCTGCAGTGTTACTGATCTTACCTGCCAGGGTCCTCACACTATGATGTTCTGTGATCAGATAAGCACCATCTCATTTTAAATTCAATAAACTTTACTATAAACTATTTTTACTATAAAAATTCAATAAGCTTTACTATAAACATCAAGTGCAGATTTTCTTTTACATGCTTAATGCATATAGATTTGTCTGACACTACCAAATTGCTGCCTGAAAAAGTCAGTAATTATGGGACTTTATTTCCTAGCTCTGCATTTTAAGAAACGTGTACTTCCACTAGATTACATCATCTCCAAGCTAAATATGGAACTTTTGAATGGATGACAACTCCTGATTACTCTTTCACTCACTTCTTTCACTTGGCTTTATTTCAACACCTAAAAGTTTTCCACAACTATGATGCAAAATCCATGCAAAAGCCTATGGGTGCTTGGTTTTAGATGAGATAGTTAAGAATAGCATCATCTTAAGATGTAGCATACTCTGAAGAATAAAGATGTGAGGCTAACTGGAAAGGAGTCAGAGGAAAGTAAAATGTATGAGCTACAGGTGTAAAACAGTTCATTGTTCCAACCCTTCCAGTTCAAGAAAGAATCTACAGGACCCTAGAAAACCTTTCTAACTTGTTCTATGTATTTCAGTGGACCAACATAAAACTGTGAAAGAAACAGTAGATGGGCTTCATAAACATAAATAAGTTTTTTTCTTCTTTTCTTATATAGCTGCCAAGCATAGCTTTGTTACTTACTGATTAGTAAGCTGTTCCGGCCCGACAAACAGGTTGATACGAGATAGTCCAGTCCGTGTTCCAAGGAAGGCAACTTCCACTCCCTTGTCAGAGTTTCTGAAATAGAGCAGAACATGAGCAAAGATAATGTTTCCAGACAGTAGACAGATAAAACTACATTACTGGTCACAGAAAGTACAAGGGTTCACATTTTTAAGAAAGATTATTTTAAATATAGTTCCTGTATTTATTTTTTTTTCCAAATGCTCTTTCTTAAGTTAAAGTAATTTGAGGTTTTGAAAATATACAATGAAATGCTCTTTTGACCAAGAGTCACTAAAAAGCCAAAGATAGTAAATTTGGTAGGATTTCTGGGAGGGATTACATGGAAGCCATCGAATAAAAAGGTTTGGCATAGCTATACACCAGTCAGTTCATAACCACTGGCATCCAGCGATTCAAGACAGGTGGGAATTCCCGATCTTGCTCCGAGTCCATTCAACACTTCTGAGGTACATCTATGCTTCAAGTCACAGACGTGACTGTTGCTCAAGGAAGCAAAAACTAAGCTAGATGTAAAACAGTTATCTCAGAGCCAAACCTAGCTGCCATCAGGAGAGACGCTGGCCTCTAGACCTTAGGTAAAAAATGGGGAAGGTGGCTCAGGTTGAGCTTTGTTGCTGCATTGTTATCAGTACAAAGCCAGCTACTTTAAAACTAGTTCTCATATGGCCACAAGAACTTCAGTCATATCACCACAAAACCAAGGACCACAGCCTTATCCATCTTGCTGTCTCATACTTAATTCTTCAATAAATGGCCTGTCTCATTAGCTAAGTCCAAATACGAAAGGGGATCAAAAGCCTCCCACTAGCATCGCTCCACAGACGCCTTCCTTGTGTATTGCATGTGCTCTTTCACAGTGTAGAAGGACTCTAAGAAACCTTATACCTCCATATAAATTCATCAATGTCTACAGTAGGTCAGCATGTAAGAATTTCTTATTTTATCTTCCAAAAGCAGACTGGATAATCCTTAGTTTGATGAATCAGACCTTATCACATTGATTTTACTCATTCAGGATGAGTATGTTCTCTACAGCAATATATTTTTTTCATTTAGCTTTTAAAAAAATGTTCAAATTTAGCAAAATCTAATTGGGATAATCTCCATAACTGCCCTTCAATCACAGTATTGCATGCAAGCTTCTAACATTAACACCTGTGTCTCTAATATGTATAACACCTTGTTGCTTAACACTTTAGAACATTATAACATAAATTATTTAAGTAAACCATATAAACTCTAAAAAAGACCAGCTAATCTCTTGCTCATCTATAACAGAAACCTAGATCCTAGTTCTGGAAAACAGACAAACAAAAAAGGATTAAAGATATCATTTATTTTACCAGTGCAAATTTTTATATATATAATTTGTTCTGAGACAAATTACCAATTTTGTATTAAGTTTCTCAAGTAGACTAACCCATTGCTACAAACTCAGACCTGGAAATTGTGTTTAGTATACAGTTTTATTAATAATATTGTGAAAATTGTGTAACCTTACAACTGTAATCGTGATTTACACTAAAACCTTAACACCGAACTCAAAATTAGTGGTATAGTGGATCAAATGTTTAACACAATATTTTTATGCATATGAGGATTTGTTAGGTATTCCACCAGTTCACCAACATAACTTAAAAATTCACTCATGACTGACACAAAGCTTGCTTACTCTGATTTATTTAACGCTAGACTGGTCCAATAAGCTTCGATTGGTGCACTCACGACTGCGTCAAACAGAACTTCCTGGATCAATTCTTTATCACCTATTACAATATATTAAAATCAGTAAACATCTGTGCACACAGGGAGATTTGTTTTCGTTAGATTGCTGAACAATAATTATTTTACACCATACAGTCTTTTATCTATGACGTGCATTCAAATGTTTTGCATTATGGAATATTACATGGTATTTTACTGCAATGCAGTTTTTCATATATCATTTAATTGTGCTAACAATTTTAGATTAAAAATTATTCTTCACTTCATACGACACACTCATGTACGTATTATCTAATGTTCACATTTGCACAGGACATAAGGTTAAAACAATTAGGTCTGCTAACAGTCACAAAAACTCTGTATTTTTGCAAACAGACAAAATATGCATTATCCATCTGAATTTTTTTTATTCTGCTTTTGCAGTTAAGAAATGCTAATTGCATGCACATTCTCCCCTAAAACACTCACAAAACATCTGGCATATTCTTTACAGACATGATCCAAAGATTGATTCAGACCAATCTTGTTTAACTTATAAAACCAGATAATATTGCATAGCGTAGCCACACCAGCTCAACAGAAACCTGAAAGTTTGGTTCAGGTACATTGTTTACCATACAAGTCAGACATTTGTATCATTGATATGGTTTGATATGCTGGAAAAAGCTCAAAATCAAACAAAATTTCAAAGTGACAGTAGCCAAGCAATCTAATCTCTATCACTAGTTAAACTTCAGTAAATTTGCATTTTGTAGGAGGTTCGGCGCAACCGTTTCAAGCTGGGGTAAAGCCTACTACATGCACATTTAACAAAATACTTGCATTGGAGCAATGGCTCTTTTCCTGTGAGGTAGAGTTTAATTGCTTCTAACTGAGTCATTTGTCGGTGTTCAGGATGTAAGTCAGTGTTGCAATAAGACCTGTGAACATGTTGTCAAAACATTAAAATGTTAGTGTGTATAAGCATGATCTCTCTGTCTTTGAACACAAGGAACTGGGCTTAGCAAGCACCGACAATGTGAAACCGAGAAGGGTAACAGACACCAATTTCATGCTTTGTTTAAGGCTTACCATTCATCTGCTAAAGACACATCAGGGTGTTCTAAATCATGTAAACCTGTAACAGGAATAATAATGGGTTATTTAGGGAGCAGTCTGGGTAACAGATGGATATTTACATACACTACATAACATGCACCCTTCCTTCTTGAAAAGTGCATGATTACCACAATGTAATAAATCACAGTAAATTATGTTCAAATACACTTTAGAGTCTAACAAAATGGAAAAAGCCAACTAAATCAGATCTAAAACTGAAAAGGTAGAAAAAACTTTTTTTGTGCTTATGTTCAACTCATACAAATTTGAAGTTTAGAAGAAAACTTGAGCAAAGAGAAAAGTTCTTTATGCTGAAATACCTAGTTCTCATTTCATGGAGAGTTGTTCTAAAAAAAATAATTCTTTAAAAAGAACAATTCCCTCAAAATCTAAGCACATAGCCCATGAACACAAACATCAATTTATGGGGTCATTCAGAACAGGTTTATCGTACTAACAGGTCATGCAAATGCTTGTAAATAACTGTATCATTAGTTATATAGCACAATAAAAATGTTCTCTGGCAATTATTAAAACTCTTAAAACACTTATCAATAGACAATTAGCAAACGAGGTTCAGAAGGCAGGGTCTGGGATTAAACCCCCTCAGAACATAATAAACAATGACAGAGCTACAGTGATTAAGGAAAGCAGGGAAGTCAAAACCAGAACTATAATCCTTGGGGAGGACAGTGAGGTAGTGACGGAGAAGCTGTGAAGGTAAGACAGGAAGTAAAGAACAGTTACTTATAGCTACGTTAACATTTCTGAGGTGCATCCAGGAGGAAATATCAGACAGACTGGCTGAGATGTATGGCTGGATTAAAGAAAAGAGGTGGGCGGTATGTCAGGAACAGTTTGGAGAGTAAACAGCTCCAAGTCTCCTGCTGTGCTCTCTTTCTATCTAGACAGGTATTGCTACGTCATGTATATGACACAAATATGCTGTGCAAGCGACTCGTCTTCTGGAAACTTTAGTCTTGATCTTGTTGCCAAACAATTATACCACCACTCACAGTTGACTCCTCCACATATTTGAATGGTGGACTTATCAAAAAGTAAAACTACAAAGAAAAGAAGATTTCTTCCCCCAGTTACTTGTACTGTTATAAAAATGAAAAATATAAACTCCTGCAGACAATGCCCAAAGTAACATACAAACTGCAAACAAATAACGCATTGCCATTGCGGTGCTCTATGCAGGCACTTCATTCAGAAAACACAACAAATAATTAACATTGGACCCTGAGTGATTCTCTGGAACACTGAGAGAGGAGGAAGGAAGATGACCTAAAGAAGATTCACAATCTGACTATGCACAAAAGAAATGAGAGGAAAATTTCCATTAAGAAAAAAATCTTTAAAGAAAACAGAAACACAACCTAATTCCCTTACAGAACCTGCAGACAAACACACAAGCTTTAGGTGTACTAAAACAACAACAAAACTACTGTGTAAGCACCATGAGAAGGCAGGTATCTTACCTTCTTCTACAGTTACATTCCCTCTGAAGAAATATTTTCCATGTCCTCTAGAGAGAGCCACACCTAAACTGTGCAGAGAAATAAAGCAGACCTTGAAATCTGAGAGACAAACAATAACAGGCATTCAGAGCTATTTTGATTTCCAACATTTCCAGCTAGCATACTGTGATTAACTTTAAAAATGTTTACGAATCTTTCCTTATCATATTTATTGTTCAACTAGCTGCTTCAATGTTGTTTCAGTTCTGATGTGCCTGCAACAACCATCTGTATTTATGTGTGCTTAGAGGTGCAGTAGACTACTATTCTCTGGCAAACTAATAAACGAGCCCCTCTGAGCTCACTGCTGGTTACCCAGCATGAGATTTCTTCAGCTGAGCCTTGAACATGCCATGCCCTAACAACGAAGGAGACAATTTTTGTAAATCAGAGTAAGCTGTTGAGAAACTGCGTAAGTGTGGGAATCAACGGAGCGGCTGAGAGGAAAAGCATTTGATATGTGACAACATCGTGACTCCTCTTGGCCAAACTGTTCTTTGATTCATATTTTGAACTAGATTAACTTTTTTGCATTGACTTCAGTTTCACAGATTCTCAACAGTTACGCACCTAGTTCTGGTTTGGTTTTTAGTCTAGAATTTAAACTATTCAAGCTTAATTAACTGGCTAGGGGTATCCCATGACTCTTCCTATTGAACGCATACACAGAATACCTTCTGGCATTCATTCATTCAAGGGGATTATATCAGGCTAGGAACCTGCCAAAAACAAGCAAGACTGAAAATGCACGGGCTGACACCATAAGTGCTCAATAGGCACCAAGCTCAAGAGCACACGTGTTGCAATCAACAGCTCAATCTGGAAATGGGCTGAGCAAACACCTTTGACACTACAGTGTCTTCCTGAATCTACTCTTACCCATCAAAACGAGATTGAGCACCGGAACACCTCCCCAGGGAAGCAGTCACGGCACACAGTTTGCCAGCATTTGGACAATGCCCTCAGTCACATGGGGTGAATGTTGGGAGTGTCCCGTGTAGGGACAGGAGTTGGAATCAATGATCCTTTTGGGTCCCACCCAAACTCGGGTAATTATATGATTCTCTGATTCTAGATACAGAGCTTGCTGGCAAAAGCAGGACATCTTTCCTACTATATTTCTGTCTTAAGAATCAGAACTCACATTGCATGCATATATGTAGCCCCATATCTGTTCACTAAATAGGGTAAGAATGACAGTGCCACAGTAAAACAAACAAACAAAACCCCCTAAAACCCAACAAAAACCTCACAAAATAAAAGGAATACTCTTGTTTTTGTTAAAAAGGCAAACCAAAACACAACAAACAAAAAATCAACCAAGTTTTATCACCCACATGTGAATTTCAACAAGAATGAATGCATGCATTAGAGAGCAATGTGTTTATAATTAATAGGTTTACATTTTCTGTATGAGCAATAGTAGCACAAGTTCTGTGAAACAGTTCCATTGAATAAAATTTCAGTTGAGTATTTCAACTATCAGACTCCTGCTTTAAGCATAATGTAGAGTTGGTATTCTTTCATTAATTGATTATTTCTAATTCAAATATGAACATTTTTAAAGTGACTTCCTGTCTTTCTTTTCTTTTTTTTCCCTCCTAAGATGCATGCCAAAATAACATGGCTGACTTACTCAATTTTAGTTATACAAATACACTGACGGTAGTTCAGAAAATCAAAATATCCAAACCTCAAATTGGAAGTGAAATACTATCTCATTTTACATTACATTCTTGTTGTGGAAAAAAAAAATCAAAATGGGGCTCAATATGTAGTTACTTAAATGGATTATAGTATTTATAGCTCTCCAAGTACTTGCAAAAGCCTTTCGTTCAGTGTAAACCTCAACTGAATATTTTTTTAATGAAACATAAGCCATGACAAACACTGTGAGTTTGCCTGTGTGAGCTTGCACAAACTTTCCATCCCTGGAAAAGCTGAAAGGAATGCTGGTAGGTGCCTTTTCCTTGCTGTTTTCAGCATTGTCCAGGGATATTTCATTGTCAACTCTTTCTGATGAGCTTTTAATGAGTTCACAAGCTCTGCACAAAAGCAAGTCCAATGAGTCTGATGAAATGCCCATTTATTATGGTCGGCTCTACCTGAATGGAGTACCCTTGATGTCTGTATAATAGTAGTCATTTGTCATCACCAATACCCGCTTCTAGATTCAGAACAAAAAGTCAGAAGGGGAGGGAAGAAGTTAGTTCGTTATAAGAAATGTATAAAAATCAAGTGGTTAGTCACTGATAAAGTTACAAGGAATGCTTACATTCAGTGAGTGAAAAAAAATATACTGCAGAGAGTCATATTTACAGCAATCTTAAAAATTGTTTAAAAAATGAACTGCTTGTTTTATACTTAGTTGGAATAATATTTTATACATTGTACCCCTTTGTCCACTGTTTTCTTCACTTCCATGGAGAATTTCCCTGTTTTCCGATTCACCATTGCATTTCGGAGCTGAAATGAAGGAAATGCGTGTCAATTCCTTTATTTGCATTTTCTGGAATTCTTTCAGCTCGGAACTTTCTGTTACACTCATTTGGCCTAAGCAGTACATAATTTTTTTCATTTCCAGTAGTTCTACTACACGCTGAACCACTCCCTTGCAGATTTTAGGCAAGCTGCTGAGGTACACGGGAGAGGAGCTCTCAGCATCCTTCATAACAAAACTGCTTTGTGTGGTCATCTGGATCTTACGTGGGATAAACAGTGTAACTGACTCCTATTCTGCAGTCAGTGATAGGAAGAAAAGGACTGGGATCCCAGTCGGATTTAGCTGAAGCTAGACCAGGGCTTAGTGCTTAAATAATGTGTTTAATCAACAATTTTATATATGGGCACAAAGTCAAAAAGAGAAAACCCCACTTACCCCACACTATCCGTTCTGCCTCTGCTCAATACTCTACATTGGGCTGCATCCTAAACTAGCACGGAAACTGCATCTGAAATTGGAGCTAGGAAAAGAATGACAGCCCGTTTGATCAGTAACCTGTTCCGATGGGAACACACAGCTGCAGTGCTCTGGGATTCCCTCTGGTTGTCCATTGGTGTCCAGGCGCTCCTTGCAAGGTAATAAATTTTATCTCTAATGGAAGCCCTAGGTCAGTCACAGCTTTAGGAATTGACCCGGACCTCTCCCTCTCAAAGTCATCCAAAAGACTTTTATAAATCCCACTCAAAACCAGGTTTCTTTACCGTATAAAGCAAAACCTCAAAGCAACTAGGGAAAACAGAAAATGAAACAAAGTGTTTATACACGATGATTTACCCACTGCACTGCAAGCAGAAGGACAATACACGATTTTTGAGAAATCCTCAACTTTAGTGTTTTAAATTTGCCTATCTATAAGTTTAGGGAAGAGATCAGAAAGTTGCTATTTAGCAGTTATACCATCCATATATGGAAGTATCTTATTAGAATGCTCTTAGGTTTAAGAATGGATGAAGCGACTTCTTTTGCTTATATTTTTAATTAACGGCACAGATGCACAAAGTTTAAGGGAATTGTTTTAGGGTATCTTCAATTACTAATTGAAATTGCTATACTTGTGGGATTTTTTGTGGTAAAAAATATAACTTTCACAGCTGTAATTTTCATTACAATAGGAAAATTCCGCTATTGCTAACCAATTCACATTCCCTCTTCGGGGATATTCAAAATGCAGTCAAAGTTGACAATATGAGCGTTATTATGTCTCTTCTATTGCTTATATATCTGAACACAATTTTGGGCCATGTGTTCTTGCTGAGTAAGTATCTGCTGCTCTCCAGTATGTCATGCCAGATTGGGTAATTCGGTCAAATTTCAATGGAAAACTGTGCAGACAGTCCTATCAATGCACTACACAGATTTTTCAGTTAATATGGAATGGAAAGAGAATGACCAAACTTGCTAGTGAAATATCTGATTTTATTCTCGTGAACAAGTTGAGCATGGCTGACCTATGAAAAACTGCAAACATTGCAGCTCTTTAAATTTAATTCTGGGGTATTTAGATTTGAATTAACAATCTTACTCTTCCGTCAGGGAGTATAAAAGAATAATTTTTAGCTGGAAGCATGTATAAAATAAAGCATATATTTTACTGTAGATTTCTTTTAACAATACATAATAGGCAATTCTGAAAATATTTTCCCATTTTAAGTTTTGTGGTTTTAGACTTGGAGACCTGGTCTTAATTAACCATCTACTTTCTAACATTTACAGAACAGTTCAATTTATCTTTAACATGGTTTTCATTTTTCTACTATTGGTGCTTGCAGTTGCCTAAGACCCATTCCTCCCACAAGCCTCAGGCAAGTCACAGATTTACTAAAAGGGCTTCCAAACTCTCAGTAGTGTTTTCAGTAGTGTTTAAGATCAAGTCTGCATGTGGAATTTAGAGTTTTAATTTTCTCCTTTTTTTTTTTTTGCTTGCTATGATTACATTTCTTGGCTTTGTAATCTGGTTTCTCGGCTCTTCTGCAGTTTCATCTCCCTTCTCAAATGAATAAAATAAGCACTGCCTCAGTTGGCTTCAAGCCCCAAAACACTCATTCATGGTCTTTTTTATTTGGAAAAAAAAATTTCATTCAGCTAGAAACTATAATAAAAGAATTTTAAGAAGTGAGTTAATGAGAAAACGGTTTCTGTCCAAATTGAAACTTCTTGTCTTTGGTACTGCGTATTCCTAAACTTCACGGGAAGAGACCTAGTTTAATAAGCTGATGCTGCTAAGATTTCTATTTCTAATCAAATGTAATGACAGCAAGATAGCAGGTACTGTTAACCTGGAAAATGAACTGAGGAATATACATTTATACCAACTCCATCTTGTGATGAAAAAAATTCTAATCGCAGTTCTGCCACCTTTTCTTTTTTGGAGGACTCGAGAAAACCTATTTCTTTAGCTCTTCAGACTAATACACGCTCTTACTCCTTCAACTAAATATCTCCCAATCAATTGCTAACAACCCAGTTTCACCACTATAGTATGAGATCATTCTATATTCTTGGGAAACTATGTAACCATTACATTAACGTGGTAAAAAGTAAGAAAATGTCTTAATCAGCTTCCTCGTAAGTGTTTCATGGGAGAAAAATATACCAGCAGTAGTCTATGTTATTAAAAGCACCTATATGAATACATTAATTCTTTCCCTCTACAGTTGAATAAACAATGCTTCACTACCTAAGCTTGGAAAAAAACAAGAACATCAAACCCAAGGCCTTGGGGGAAACAGAGCCACGTGTAGCTCTCAAGTCAACAAGGTATTTCACAGAGCTGTAAGTCTCCTACACAATATTTGCCATTTTCACTCAAAATAAACAAAGGTAAGGAACTCCCTATTACAAAATATCAACAAAATCAAAGGTAATACTTAGAAAGAGCTGAATCTGGACTTTTCACTTTCACGTGTATTCAGGCACAATCTCCATTACAAATAAAACTGAATTTTCAATATCATCAAAACAGTTCAATGTCACATTAAATGAACCACTGAATTTCTACTATGATATGATTGAAAACAAGGGATTAAAACTATAAACATTAAACAGAGACAGTATTGGAAGAAACAAAAAGGTGAGCAAACCAGAGGAAATAATAATAATAAAAAAAATCACGAAGTCTTAAAAGCTATACTTAACTACAGCAGTAATAAGGAGAAAGGGAATTTTAAACGGTCATTTGCAGAGGAACTACTTGATACGTGATCAAAGATAAGAGGCAAGGTATAAAACACGGAGTCAATGCCATTGCCAGGATTGCAGAAGGCTGCTACAGTATATGAAAATCTAATGAAGAAGCTTTAAAAATGGAAACTGCATGGAAAACTGCATAAAACTATACAAGAAAAATTAAAAAAAAAAGTTTAAGTGCTCACTGCAACGCAAACCTTTAAATAAGGAGAGGATGAGGACAATCTATCATCTGATGAAATATACATTGCTTAAAACGTAAATGAACTGTTTCACTATTCACAAAAGGGGTGGAGAGTCGGAGGAATGTAAGATATATATTTTGCAAGGGAGAAAGAAAATATAGACTTATGTCGGAACAGGGATCAAGAAATTAGTACAACTGGAGACTGACAAGACTCCAGGGGCAGCTGTACGTGATCCATCCCAGATTTCGGAAGGACATGACAAAGTAAATATGGGAACCTTCAGTGGATCAAAAACTCTCTGGAAAAGAAGAGGTATGAGGGACTTGAGAGAAGCTAACATAGTACTGATATTTGAGAAGGGATGGTGGAAACATCTATGAAAAATACAGACATGCAGTCGTGACTTTGGCAGTAGGGAACTTAACGGGAAAAACTAAATTACAGGACTGAAAGGGGAACACCTGGAAAGTTACGATTTAATTAAGGACAGTCAGTATGGATTCACACAAACGAATCATGCCTAACAAATCAGATTTATTGAGGAAGTAACAGAAAGACCAGGCAAAGGTTAAGCCATGGACATAAGGAAAGCTTTTGATACAGTACTGCAGAAAAGGCTAAGCCTACGAGGTAAGAAAGAACAAGATAAAGAGTGAACTACAGAGTAGATGTAACACTGAAAAATGAGTTTAATGGAAAACACTGTGGCATAACAGCTGATAGACATCGAATGCATGCTTCTGTCGCTACCCACATGTCCGAAATTAGGAGTTTGAAGTGAATCTGTGCTCTGAACAGGAGTCAAAGAATCCCATTTTGTTTATTTGTCTCGTGTTTTTTTATTTTGTACATTAAGGAAAACAGCTCTCATCACTTCCATTAAGGAAAGAGGGATCTCATGGAGAGAAATTAAACTCATTTCTTCATTTCTGAGTTTCAGCAGTTGTCTGGACTAGCCCTATGATATTTTGTTCCTCTCTCTATAGCACTACTCTTGCTATCCAGGAAAAAAACACAGTGGGAATCATGGAGAATGCAAGGGAAATGAGTTTCATCAAAGATAGAAAGAGTCTGTGTTTGTTGTATATGCATACGTAAGGGGCAATCGATACAAAGTAGTTATAAAATTCTGAATTAAGTCAAAGGGCTATCGTCTGCCCTTCCTGAGAGCAATCTGGTGACTTCTCTAGTGACTACTTAAACAGTTTCCAGGTACAGCAGTGAGATGCAACACATTGCTTACCACATCATCTCTATCCTCCCACTCAACCTCAGAGAGATCCACACTACTGTAGTTGGGCTTTCTTCGTTTCTTCCCCTCTTCATACTGGCATAAAAAAAAGCAAAATATTTAGCACATTCTATTTTATTTGCGCAAAGATTTTCTATCAGAAGATTTTTAAAATTTGCTGGATGCACACTGATTGTATGCAATACACATAATAGCAGCTACCTTAATTGAAACAAAGTGCTGCATAAATGTTATCTGTGAGCTGAAATCCTACATCACACGTGATTATTTGCATGATCTCTTGCCATTATACAAAGCTTTTCTTGATGGGCACACTGGGACGCCAAACTCAGCAGCTGTACCGTCTTCCCATATGGAAAATACTCGAGACCTTGATCTTGTAGTTTATGTTAAATGTCTCAAACTAGCTCTTTCAGCTGTACAGGAAGTTATATTTACTATAATCTTATCAACAAAATGTTTACCCATTTCTCTTTAAACAAGATAAGATGCAAGTCTTGGGAACTATGGTGTTAACATTTGCTGATACTACATTTTATCTACAACTTCATGGGGGAAAAAGTAACATAGTAATAATGATAATTTAGAGGGTTTTATCACTAGTCATTGTTACACTGTAAATCGCACATTTAAAATAAACATTCTAGTGACAAATTGAGTTGACACCGACGTGTTTATAACAAAGGAAATTCTGCCCTCTGCTGAACATTAAAAATCAAGGAGCCGACTAGTTTAAGAACAAAAATCCTGTTCTGTGAAAGCAGAAAAAAGTATTTAGGAAGATCTACAAATAAAGAACCGAACTGGTTAATACAAATTATGAGAATGTATTTGAAAAAAAGTAAATTAAACAGGGAATCTTCTCTTTTACTGTTTATGACGCATATAAGTGGTACTGAAAACCAGAAGTCTTTCTAGAAACTGAGAAACTGTGAAAAATCCCCAGACTGGTTTTTTTGACTCCCCAACAACTGCATCATAGGAAGACAGAAAATGTACCTATAAGGCAGCATATACAGTTGATTCTCCTCCCTCAGGGCAGGACCAACTACACCATAAACCAAACCTGTCAGTGCTTGAGACAGCCAATTCATCACTGGGGCCAGTGGTGCAGAAACTTTGAATCACGTTCTGCAGATCAGAGAGACTAGAAAGGCCAGAGAAAATCCTTGCTCTCCAAATTAAAATAGTCTCAGGTAATCCCAAAGTCGCTTTTGTAGACCACAGTATTTAAAAATAGGCATGACAAAAATCTTCCTGATGAACAGCAAACTTTTAAAAATATTGACTACTGGACCATAATCAAAACCAGGTTTGAGATATTGGTAGCATTGCAAAGTTTCTTCTAGCACAGGCTTCATGAAGCCTCCTTAATTTTTGCTCATAACTTGAATACTCGTATCATTTCTACAGATGATACTTCTGGAAAACTATGTGGGATAAAATCCTGATTCAATTCTCATTCTTCTTTTCAATAATAAAAAACCATAACAACTCTGCTGGTGTAAGTCAAAGTTCTGAGAATTCATGCAGATGCAACTGGAGAGTGCTTCAACGTGCCTTTCTTGCCCTTCTGCTAGAAGCCACCACTCTTGCAACAAGAAGGTTACCTACTTACGTGCTAGTGCTATTCAAAAGATGGGTAGAGACATGTAAAGAATTACTGCTTTCAGCAGACACTTATACACCAGACTGTGAATTCAAGCAGCTCAGCGCTATGATTAATTCTTGCTACTTGACAGTTCTGATAGCCACAGAGATAATTATACCCAAATACTGAAGTACAAAACTTGCAGCCCATAGAGTTAAATCTCACAAGAATAAAATATGAGGATAACATCCTGCTCATTCACAGAGCTTGATTTTTGTAGCTACTTTTGCAAGCCTTTTATGAAGGCTACAGCTATATCAATATTATCTTTAATCTTTACAAGGAGTAACTACGTCTGCTCTCCGTGGCTGCATCAATTAACCAAGCAACTCTTTGATCTGATTTAGTCATTCTAGTATAGAAACGGTTACAGGCAAACTCTGAAATACTGAGAGCTGAAAAGTGTTACATAGAAGTTAGCTGGTGTCATTTGAGTAGAGCAAACAGCTCCCATACTGTTTCCAATGTTTAATTACATCCTTACTCGCAGATGTTGAAGAGCTTCTGGGCTATACTGCATTTTCAGACACGTGCAAATCCTTACTTATGGCAGTAGGAGTTGATCTTGTGTGTCTGACAGCAGAAGTAGGCTCCAAATGTACAATGCACATGGTTTGCCGTACTGACTATGGGGTTTGTATTTATTTTAATCATATAGATTCCACACCTTGCACTCAAAGAGCAAAAACAAAATTCAAAAGCAATCAAATTAAAAGCCGGATAAAAGATTCAAAATGCTGCAGCAAAGCCAGAATGCAAAGCATTCATGTCTTAAAAATTCAGATAAGCAGAATCAAAGCCGAAATCCTAATACTCAAGCAAGAGTAAGGATCTATAGGTATTCAAAGGAGCAGAAAGTGTAGTTCTCAAACCGATTTAGGACAGGAAATAATGATGAATGGAGATGCCTAACCCCTCACATTCAGCTCTTACTCTTTAGGGGCTACTGCTTAATTGCCTACACAGGAATTCAGTAAGTGAAAAGTAGATTTACGTTATAGTTCAGAAAAGCATGGCAGAGAAAACAAAAAACAACTTTCAGCAAAGACAGGATACCAGATAAAAATCAATTATTTGTACATTTGGGTAAGTTTGCTTTAAAAAAATCTAATCTCCATGAAAGTATAACCTTATTCCCACTAGTAAATTTACATATCTTTATACTCATGTAACTAGGGCCTAAATCATAAATGCAAGTAGATCAAATACAAAATACTTCATAAGAGTACTGTTCAATTGGTCATTCTTCTCTAGCTTCTTTCTAGTTTTATTGCTTAACTAATTTCTTAGTAAAAGTTATTCATGGACTGTAAAGCATTGAAACAAGTTATTAAATGACCCACTGGGAAAGATAGAAACTAGGAGCTCTACCAAATTACTCCGATTTAAGTGCATAAGGAAAAGAGCTAGATTTAAACTGCGTGGTGTTAATCTACTTTGGTCAGTATAAAATGTGAGGTGATGTTATATAGCAGTTAACCCCTTAAAAAGAATAAAGATACCGAAAAGTTTTAAATATCTGGACTGTAATACAAAACTCTCTTAGTCTGCTCAAAACTATATGATAGCTCCAACAGATTTTGTTTGTGGAACACAGGAAATTATTTTGTTTGGTAATGAGAAGGAGATTAATCTTACTCGGTATCTTTTGTTCGAGGCTTGGACAAAATCTTATAACACTGGGTGATTCAAAAAATGTGATGCATACTGTTTAAAGACTGAATCAACATATTGCTGCTTCCTTTCCTGGCTGCAAGGAGGGGTACATCTTTAGGTAAACAGGCACAGAAAAGGAGTGGGGAGGTGGGAGGGCTTCCTGCCTACTTTTCAGCAAAGATTGTAATAATAAAATAATACTTCTATGATATCATAAAATGCTTAGAGTATAAATACAATGGAACAAAGACAAGATGATGGAAAATACAGCGGGATGTCATGAGAAGGCAGGGGAAGCAGTCACTACAATAGACTGATTCATACTTTGACATTAAAAAAAACCCAACAAAAACCAAACAGAAAAAGTAGTGAAAAATTCCCTTCACTGCTTCACCTGTTTATATAACATCACCCACAGTGATGGAGCTTTCACTCACCAAGCATTACATAGCTCCAAAACATTCTGCCTGGGGATACGAGTGAAGTACAATCCTATCACAATCTAAATCACGCCTGCTTAGCTTTTAAGCTCTTCACTGCACTTTGACTTTTGTTCTTTTTTTTGCCGCTCACATGATCTTGGTTTGTCTTTTGTGATACTTTTATTTCAAGACTTGCATCCAGTTTGCAGCCTCAAATGACCTTTTATTGATCTGCACCTAATCTTGAATTTGTAGAACACTCATAGGTGTTCTTCCAAAACTAAAGTTGCTTTCTATACAAAGCTCCTTATTTTAATATTGCAAAAATGTTAACATCTTTATTTTCTTAGGAAAGTAGGAGGAACAACTTCCTTTTCCAAAGGGAGACTTTCACGACAAGCCTATTATTTAAGATGTTAATCCAGAAGTTCATAGGTTATGGTTGGCAGAAACAAATACTTATTTTGGACTGATCTTTCTTTCCGGATGGCAGTGAAAAACTATCACACTATAAAATTCATAGAAACATTGCAGAGAAAAGCTGACAACAGGAGCTATGACATTTGCTAAGGAAAAGACAATAATGGAAGTCTAAGTTTCCAGCAGAGTAAAAGTAGGAACAATTAGATGTACCTCATACATAGAGGAACCCTCCAGCAAAGTAATAGAAGAAAATAATTCTCATGCCACATTATATAATTTACTCTGTCTCCTTATTGACAACATGTTTGTATTACAAATGGCACAATGTTTAAATTGATGAAACAAAATGTGGAAGTACACACAGGATGAGGTAAAATCAAATACAAAACCCAGTTTGAAGTTGTACACATGCAGACTGGACAAGGAGTGCATCGGCTGAGCCCACATTTTCAGGTGGATTGCAGTTGATTAGCAATGCAACATGTATGTGATTTACTCCACTGAAAAAAACAACCCCTCTGTTTAGGATTTTACTTGCATTCTCAGGACCTTATCATTTGGGATTATGTAAAACTAGCAGCTGCTTATAATTATTTAGGGTTTGAGTAGAAATAATTAAAAACATCTGCCTTTATCTTACTACTACCAGACTTAAACCCATGAGCTCGGTTATACCTAACTTCAAAGCTGAAAGCGAAAAATAAAAGAAAGCTTCACATATTGCTAACAAATTTCCAGTGATTCATTTATATGTACAACCAGTTATTCAACAGCCTTCAAACCTTTAATTATCTTTTAAATATATGTAATTTTGCACTTCTAATTAGATAGCAATTTAATGCTCTCGCAGGGATTCAGATGGGCTGTCTTTTTTGAAATGTAAACTCCAATAGGAATAATCATTGGCATTCAAGTGATTGAATTCTTCAGTTATTTAAATGAACATGAGGCATTTACACTGTTCAAATCATTTAAATAATCTGCTGTCAGCTACAGCTGTAGAGTTTTACGGAGTCGCCGAATAAAGCAAGGGTAAGTGTAGGTTATCTTACGTTCCAGGCGGGACTCCCCAGAGAGAAATGAGATTTGCTGCTTATGAAAGGCTAACACTGCTTAAGTAGGGCATTAATGTTTCCCCTGAGACTTGGATTTTTCTGTTTTTCTATATTAGGAGAAACAAGTTTTCCCAGAATTTACAGCTACAAAACATTTAATACTGATCTACCAGTCTTTAAATACTCCAGTTACTTTAGCTTAATACGATATAACATGACAATCAACATTCTAAGTTTAAAATAGTAACTTACTCAGGCAGCTAAAACATAGGTATATTTGGGTAAGGGTAATGTAATATATACATGGGCTTTGATTTCTATGCATAACTTTTCCTATCAAGACTAATCAAATTAAATAAACATGTGCATCATTTTAAAGAAAGCAATGTATCAATTTAATTGTTTTATGATGATAAAAAGGATATTCAGAAATAGCCATTCAAAAAATCACCATTATTAGCTTTCCAGAGCTTATATGGAAAGTATGAATGTGCGCTTCAATCTTCTCAGAGATAGAGGATACTGATTTCAACTCAGAAATAATTACAAAATTCTTAGCCATCGTGCATGTTATTAATTTGTAAGTCATAAAACATTCTTAATCTTACATTTATAAAAAAAGAGTTAGAATCTGAATAAAAGATGCAATTTGATACCATTATATCTCTTTATTTAAGGAACTCGAGCTACTTGTTCAAGAACTTTGAGTACACCAGCCTAAATGAACCTAACAATCACTGAAAACAAAATCCCTCTTTACTCCCTGAACAAAAACACAAATTCTATTGCCAACTATGAATTAAAAAAAAAGCCACAGACTTAACAAAATCCACCAGCAATCTTGGTATTATTCATTGAAAACCACGCAAATATGAGGAATGAAAGGGAACAGTACAAACCCATAACACCAGATAAGATTCACAAAGGTGTCAGTCTGTGGCTATGGCAGACACTAATCTTTCAGTGGTATTCCTTAATTTCTCTGTAAGCCCACAAAACTTTCCTAAGAAAGCAGTTTTCCTCTGGCAGCAACATTTTACAGACTACACACTGACAGTTACAGTAATGAGCAATCAGCCACAATTAATATGGTGGTCGTCTTTAAGTGTATCTAAAAAGTATATATCACTTGTTTATCACTCTCCCTTTATATTCATGAAACTCATTTTTTTCGGCAAACCATAACATCATGACATATTTTTCACTTTAAAATTTAATGGAATAACACCTAGCACGCTGCAAGTGCTAACAGGATACTGAGAGGCAAAGCAATTATTTCTGACATAACTTATTGCAAAAAACTTTGTCCTCATGTACGTATTTGAAGCACGAGTAAGGAGGCTCGAAAAAAAGTTACTGCCTTGAAAATCTCATGATTCACTTTTAAACTCCTAAAGAATTCATTTTTATTTCTAATCAGTAAGGCATGGGTTCCAATTGATATAAAACTCAAAATTACATAATACAATTTAAAATAGCCTCTGGTAGAAAATAAAATACTACTCTGTAAAGACGGAATTTTAATCAAAATGCAACATTTATTTGCATTCTGACACAGCAATAATTAAAATAATGAAATAATGTTATCAGCTATAGGTTCTTGAGTTACTAGTGAAGTACTTGGGATAGGACATGCACCCTAAAATGGGGATAATTTGTAAAAACATGGGGAAGGGGAGGAAAGGGGAGGAAAGGGAAGGAAAGAAGGGGAGGAAAGAAGGGGAGGAAAGAAGGGGAGGAAAGAAGGGGAGGAAAGAAGGGGAGGAAAGAAGGGGAGGAAAGAAGGGGAGGAAAGAAGGGGAGGAAAGAAGGGGAGGAAAGAAGGGGAGGAAAGAAGGGGAGGAAAAGGGAGGAAAGAAGGGGAGGAAAGGGGAGGAAAAAGGGCTTTAAAATAAAGCAGAAAGATGACAAAGACGTTTTTTATTTTAAATCGCAGCCGAGCTGAGTCTCTGCACTCGCCACACCGCGCTTTGCTCCGCGGACCCGCGGGCCCAGGCCGGCAGCAGCGGCCGGGCGGCGCCTCCCGCCGGGCGGGGCGGGCGCTGCCCCCGCGCCCCCTGGGCGGTGCTGGGGCGCCACCGCATGGCGCCTATCCCGCAGCGCAGCCGCGAGCGCCTCCCGCCCGCCCCGTCCCGCCCCCCGCGCCCCGCCTGGCCCGGACCCGGCTGCGGGGCCCGTGTGGGCAGCGCCGGGGCGGGGGAACGGACAGGACAGCGAGGGGTGGAAGGGATAGCACGGCCGGGGGTGGATCGGGGACCAAAAGGTCCCTAGCTACGTTGCAAGCTATCTTTTCATTCTCCATAATTTATTTCCAAGGGATTCCTTATTCCCTGATTATTATAATTAAGTTGTTTTGTCAAGCCTTATCACTCCAGTAAAGTCTTTTAGAGAAGAACGTACCCAAAAGTTCTTTCCAGGCCCTCTGTGGCAACAGTGACCCTGTGTTTCAGCAGCCTGCCCCGAGCTGGGAGTCAGGGGGCAACTGAAGCATCTGCCACAAACTCCTGCAAGTACCTTCCAACTATCTAGAAAGTACTTTCCTCTTCTTAGAATCATAGAAGGGTGGAAAAGACCTCTAAGCTCATCCACTCCAACCATCAGCCCAACACCATCATGCCAACTGAACCATGTCCCTAAGTGCCGCCTTTCCACATTTGAACACCTCCAGGGAAGGAGATTCCACTGCTTCCCAGGACAGCCGGTTCCAATGCTTCACCACTCTTTTGATAACAAAATTTTTCTAATATCCAATTTAAACCCCGTCAGTGCAACCTGAGGCCATTTCCTCTCTTCCCGTCACTTGTTACTTGGGAGAGCAACAACCACCTTGCTACAACCTCCTTTCAGGTAGTTGTAGAGACCAATAAAGTCTCCCCTCAGCCTCCTCTTATCCAGGCTAAACAACTCCACTTCCCTTAGCCGCTCCTCATAAGATTTTTACGCCAGAGCCTTCACCAGCCCTTCTCTGGACACGTTCCAGCAACTTGATTTCTTACTTGTAGTGAAGGGCCGAAAGCTGAACACAGGATTCAAAGTGTAGCCTTACTAGCGCTGGGTACGGAGGCACAATCACTTCCCTACTCCCACTGGCCACACCGTGTCTGATCCAAGCCAGGATGCTGTTGGCCACCCGGGCCACTGCTGCCTCATGTTCAGCCAGCTGTCAACCAACACCCTCAGGTCCTTTCCACCAGGCAGCTTTCCAGCACCTCTTCCCCAAGCCTGGAGCACTGCATGGGGTTGTTGTGATCAAAGTGCAGGACTCAGCACTTGGCCTTGTTAAATATCATTTAACTGGCCGCAGCCCATTGATCCAGCCTGTCCAGGTCTCTTTCCAGAGCCTTCCTTCCCAATTTAGCATCATTTGCAAACTTACTGAGGGTGCACTCCATCCCCTCATCCAGATCATTGATGAAGATATTAAACAAGACTGGCCCCAACACTGAGCCCTGGGGAACACCACTTGTGGCTGGCTGCCAACTGGATTTGAGTCCATTCACCACAGCTCTCTGGGCCCAGCCATTCAGCCAGTTTTTTACTCAGCAAAGAGTAATTCCTTCAGTCACTCCCACCAGCTGCCCATGCACCCACAGCCAGTCTTCCTAACAGAAAGCTAAGTTAAATTTATTAAAAAAAAAAAAAAAAAAAAACACAAAAAACAAAGCAGAAGAAACAAGAGAGGAAATCTCCAAGAAAAACATTTTTCAACATAAACCCAATAGGGTAATCAGCACAAAAATGTAGCTAACTTAATGATTAAACATACTGGTCAGCATAAGATAAAAATCTGGTGCAACAGGAAACACTTCCTCAGCGACTGTTTGCTATCGTGCCTGTCTGCTCAGTGTCCCATAAGATGATTCCTTAAAAAACAGTATGTCAGCTTCAGAATTAACAGATACGGCCGCTGGGGTTAGTAACTCAGGAGTCTGGTAATAGTCTAGCTTTACATCATCACAGGAAAACATAACAGCAATGTAAAACAGTGTGGATCGAGTCAGTAATCAACGTAACTTGAATGTAAACTCTAACCCACTCAAACAATTTTAGATAATATCTTTGGTGAATTATCTAATTCCAGACCTACACGACTATTTTCACATACTTACTGTCATAAATTTCATGCAATGTTTTGCCACTGGTTAGAACGATATGAGGATTTGGCCTGCAATATTAATCTGCTGGCCCAAGCCAGCAATCACTTCACTCTCCAAAACTCCGCTGAAATCAACAGAAGACTCCCATTACGCACCACTGACAGAACCCAGAGGTAAAACCGACTCTTCCAAAAAATGGAATGAACAGACCATGAATATATCACAGTGAGTTCCCTGTAGTTGACAGCTTATGGGCTGCTGTCCAACATTTGATTTTAAAAAGAGAGACTGTTGTGTAAGGTAATGAAATAAGTGCCTTCAAGATGTACACTGTGGCAAGGGATAGTAACAGAAAACCACCTTTTGCCTCGTTAAAACATGTCACCGCAACAGAAACAAGGATAGCTGACAACACCCTTTGTCAGTCTAACTGAAAGCTGTCCACTGTTCCTGGATTTCATTACCTTCTGCTTATTAAAATATGTATTCTGTAAGTAGTAAATACTAATATTTTTGGAGGAAATAGTTTGCCAGAAGAAGAAGGAACAGTAAAACAAATGCATGTTTTGTCAGACACTTGCAATGTAAATAGGGAACTTTCAAATACATATTCTTACAGCTCACAATAATAGGCTGTCGGATGTACCTGTGGTACCTGAAGATTTCAAATGCATTTTGATTTAAAAACTCTTTTCAAGGTACTATAAAGTCTCTTGTAATTAGATTTTCCATTCACAGTGAAGTTACTGAGAAAATGTTTTTCCATTCATCCATGGAAGTGCCCCTGTTGTACTCATAAGCTCTACTCCAGTTAACAAATAAATAGGGAAATAATAGGTGCAAATACAAATGTTAATTGTGTGATTTCTAGCCCAAATCTTAGAAAGTCAAATTCTTTTGCTGAAGGAGAACGTCAGATATGCTAATGACTAAATAAATATTTTCCATTATTTTATTTTTATATGAAATTATTCATCCAATTAATATTTCAGTTTTCTAATAAAATATAGTTGAAATCAGATATTGAACCGCCGGCATGAGAAATACACATGGCATCCATACGAATACAGCAATGGAATCATTAATACTGATGTTTTAAAGAGTTGATAGTGATGGAACTCTTGCAAGTGCTGTTCCTAAACAATGATGCAATCAAGAATGTACCAATTCTCTAGGGTATTAAGTTCATAAACATTTTTCTTTCTGTGTTTAATGCAAACAAGATGATAAGGGAAACTAAAGGTAAAATTTGCTGCTATTTCTCTTTTAGTACAAAAATCCCTTGTGCCCCTATTTTACTCAAGAATACATGTTACTGAAATTTCTGCACATATATTAAATTGGCTTTAATACTTTAACATGACAAATAAGGGTTATTACATAACAATAAAGCATTCTGACATTCCCTTTCAATGTAAAATGCATGTAATTATAGCAATTTTGGGCTTTACCATTTTGCAGTAATGGAGGCCTGTATCTTTTGCAGAAACAACTTGTTTATTTATTTCCTTGATTTTTATTCATGCAACCCTCTTTTTCCAGAGGTAAATTTATCAGAAATTATAATGTGTTATAAAGCAATATAAAGTAACTGATCCACTGTGTTTAATTTTTTTAATATTAAATAATTCACAGTATAATAATAACAAATATAGCATATATAGATAGGTAAAATAGATCAGTAAACAGTATTCTTACCAAAGGCCTAAGTTCTGGATGAGTCAAAATATATCCATTGTTTGTAATTGCAAAAGCGTATCCGTGAATACCTAACTGTAAGAGTAAATGAGAAAGAAATACGAATTAGCATGGTCTCCAGTAAATTCTTCAATAAAAAAAAAACAGATAAGAATTTAGTTATCCAGGGCTAAAAGCTGGAATTCATAACCCTTATCCATACAGTATTTCATTCTAACATACGCATAGCTCTGATCCTTGGCATTTTGTGCAAATGAGAACCTGTCATTGTGGTGATTTCAGCATATGGCACAATTTTAAAATGTCACACACACTTTGCTCTCTAGGGCACTTATTCCTATGAGCTTTAGAGCCAATTAGATATACATACATATATGAGCCACCATAGCACGTGGCTTACACCGCAGCATGTGCCACAGCAAAGGGATACGGGAATTCAGTAAATTCACATATTCCCAGGAGTGGGTAGGTTCAGCTTACTGCACTTGTTCAGGTGATGTTGTAAAAGAGTCATTTAAACCTGGTACTGAATGTGCAGTGATAGTGAGCAAGCAGCAGCCTGTCATACACAATATTTACATCAGCCAGTCTTAAAGGCGTTTTACCTCTCTGTTAATTCAAGCTTGTCTGGAGCCACAGAAGGCAGACTATTTCTGCTAAAGAAACTCATGTAGTTTACGTATTTGTACCGAGTGGAACTATGGGAGATTATTTGAGAGCAATGAAATGCTTCATAAGGCCTAATGGTACATGTAATCAAATCTAGCACTGTACTTACTTAAATAACAATACTACTCTTTTAACAGTATACTTATTACACAGTTGATTGCATCCACTGAATGCAAGAAATGTACCTTCAAGTCATTCATAGGGTCATTCAAATGTCTCTTCTCAGCACAAACTTGCTAATGTAGAATCTTTCTACATCTTCAGTATGTAACTTTTACCATGTAAAGAGTACATCTCATTATACGTTCTTACCCATTTTTTTTTTTCCAATTCTTAAGTGACCCAAAACATCCCATATATCTTTTTTTTAATCCTCTTGATGCACTAAGGTATTAAAAAACAAACCAAGCAAAAAAGCAAACCCAAAACTCCAGAATTATCTTGCTTTGGTATTTGCTTTGGATTTCTCACTACTAACAACCTTTCTGTTTTACTTCAGTACATTCTTAAATACTTGCTGAAGTGGGTCCTTAGGAATTTATCTGGCATAAAGCAGCGTGAACAAGTCCGTATCTTTTCTAAGAGGCAAAGAGGATGGCAAGTCTGTTGCCTTCTGTAATTTTCTGGAAATATAAACCAGAGTATGATACTATGGCAAGGTCATAGAGAAAACAGACTAGGTAGATTTATACTGTGTCTCTCTGAATGATTGTATATGGTCTACTGTACCTGCCATATAGAAGATTGTTTCTGTAATTAGTGGTTTTCCTAAAGCAATAAACTTCAGTGAAAGTAATAGAAGGTGATATGTTCTTGGCATCTCTTCATAAAGGAGGGATAACCAAAATAATAACAGTGGACATATTTTACCTATTATAGTATGACAAGTGAACTAGCTGTTGGCTAAATATCAGATCTCAAGTATAATTGTCTGTGTTGATAACTGCAGAATGACATCCAAGCAATGGAAGTCAGGTAAGGAAACAAATGTGGGTGGTATACTTCACAGGAAAAAATATTTGCCTATTTGAAGTATACCCAGACTCCAAGGGTAGTAACACATTTTATTGTGTGTTGTACAATATGTGAAACTGCGCACTCTCTGCACTTAAAATGCTTTTATTTGAGAGATACTACCACTTACAGCAGTATTGACATTTTAAACCTTGAACTCTTGTGTCTAAATGACAAATTCAGAAATGAAAAAACCTTCCTGTAACCGCTGTAAAATGCCACATGAAACCAAAGTATTACTAAATCCAACCCTACCTTATTCAGGAGAAACTGCCACTGACATCTGGGGGAGTTTAGTCTAGATAATGATGGCTGAAAATAGCTCATTGTTATTATTCATCTTCCTCGGCATAAAATCCACCTCATCCAAGTTGAGAGAATTCCAGGTCAGCAGAATTCTATTTCCAACCAATCATTTTATATCCCTGTGTGAATTTTATTTCACATGCTGCCTCTACAGGAATGGGTCCCAGGAGTGATTACGCTCTTGCAATTGCATGGTCTTTTTACTGTTCAAAATGTTTATGGTATGTGAGACTGGAAGTTATAACTCAAGTGATTTTGCTAACCTAACTGTATTGCACAATATTGGTGCCTCCTCTAATAATCCTGCAAGATAATCCTGCAATCTAAAATGTACCTTCAAATAAAAAGTCTAATATTGAGAAAGAGGATCATGTTATTACTTCTACAGAAAAGTTTTTAAAAATATAATATCATATGACAAAACCAGAAATTTTTATTGTCCTGCCTATATTCTCCTTTTCCGAATCACTAACTCTGCTGCACTATCTGTTATTTAGGCCTCACACTCTCTCTATGTTCTTGTATTCAGACTATGTCCAAATCTTACAGATGACTTCTGAATAGCGTCAATGTGATGGGGTCTTTTCTATCCAGCCATGCACAGCCAGGCTTTCATTTCTGCAGTTACTACAACATCATTCTTCCTTCTCATTAGAAATGAAACTTGCTCTATCCATAGCTCCTTAGAATGATGCCCCAAAGATTTTTTCCATTTATCCAAATTTATTTGCTCAAGAGTAAGTGCTGTGCTTTTCTACCTTCTGCTGATTCTGTATTTCTACATACACAAAAGTTTAATATAAATTGCAGTTAAATAACTTTGGTTGTTAGTGTGCTGAGAGTTGACTTTGTTATTTATCCTGACCAGCAATGTCTCTGTTCACTATGTTCTGATATCAGTACGTAGTCATCTGCTGCCTGTTCCCATAGACTGCAATTTTTTTTCCAGTAGATACAGCCTTTCTGTTTTGTGTTTGCATAGCATCTACTCTAGTGGGATCCAGGTCCCAGGAAATTACTCCAGTACACCTTATTAACATTATTGCAAGTATTTTATGCATTATTTTTATAAAATTCTTGCTTAATTTAAACTTTCCAGTTACAGTATCACAAGGCTGGAAAAGACCTGTGAGATCATCGAGTCCAGCCTATGACCCAACAGCAACACCTACTCGTTGTCTAAACCATGGCACTAAGTGCCTCATCCAGTCTCCTCTTAAACCCCTCCAGGCTTTACATTTGCCTGAACTGACTTTTACTGAGTTACAAATGTTTCACAACAGATGAAGTGCATCAAATTTTGAAAAGTTTTATGGTAATTAATTTTTAAGAATTTTATAGTAGATTTTTGTCTGGCTTTGGAAAACTAAGTAGAGGGAAATCTGTAGCAAGTACTGGGTAGGAGGGAAGAATAGGCAGGACCTTGTTCAAGTTCCTGAAACGTGCCACTTGCTTTAATTCAGGGAGACTAAAGTGGAACATAGAATTGGGACGGGAAGTGCTACAGCCAGGAAGCCTAAAGCCATGTTATTGACAGATTTTTGTATGGTTTCCATACAAAGTTATGCAAATTTTCAGCATCTATTTCTGTTTATTTCGAATGGTATTCTGGTTATATTGTATGGTTGAATCATTTCATTGATTTTATGATCGGTAATACCTCATATTGCCTTCTAGAGCACAATGTAATCTGCAATAATGTGAAGATCAATCCGTGTGTTAATTTTGGTATTAAAAACTACACTTCATCTCAGGGCAATGACATTTAGCCATCTTACAATACTAAATTAATATTTCTAAGGAAAATTAATGAAATAATAGAGCTATATCAGTATAAACGATATTAACATGCTAAATAAGTTATATTATAGATATACTGAGTATAAAGGACATATTATCATTTGCGTATTACCTTGTACTTCGGAATAGTTTTTAAAAGCTCTTTAACTGGAACATCTGTGCCAACTACTCCCAGAAGAATCCCTTTTGATCTCTGAAAAGAACAACAAAAGATGCATTTGGAACCACAACAATAACGAACGCTCTCAGCTCTCATTTCACATTGCAGTTAATCTGCAGAAGTGAACAGATAACAGGCAAATTATTTAAAAAGTGATGAAAACAGAGGCTGGTACAACTCATCTGATCAAATAATCACTTAATCAATAATATTGCTCCTTTCTACTTTCTAATCTAATCAGTTATTGCCATACAAAAGGCATGGAAACTTTTGATAGCTATTGAGTGTCTCAACAGAAAATTTCCTCATGCAAAATAGCTTTTGAATGAAAAACTACTGTTAAAAATACAATACTCCCTTCTTCCCAAATTTCTCCTGCCATTTGATAAACAAAAATTTAAGCATTAAGGGGAAGGTACATGTCATTTTCTTTAATAATCTGTGAAATTAGTAAAGAAAAACAGCTATATACATAATGTATATATGACTAATTAAATTCTGAGTCTATGAAATAGGAGCATCTCAGTGCAAAGAAGAACACAATATAGATTATTTACTGTAAGAAGGTAATGTAGAAGTAAGAAAACCCTAACATCTAGCATCATCTGAGGTTTTCCCTTAGACATAGGGTTTCATTATTTAACTACAGTTTCTAGAGTTAGGTGGGGTTGTTTGTCCACATTTTTATTCTAACAAAAGGATACTAACTGCAGACAAAAGAAGAAGAAAATAAGAATATTTAGAGTAGGCTAAAATCTTATTAGGTCCCTCAAAGCACCTTCACTGCAGGCACCCCGTGAACACGACAGAAACAGTCTGAGTACTTACAGTCTCATTTTGCTTACTAAATACTGGCATGGCAACAGTTGTCATCAACACCAATCCCTGATCATCAGCAAGCTATATTTGAGAAAGAAATATCACTGAGAACTGAGGAACAATTACAGGCATGCGATTGCATTTTTCAATTACATTCTCCCCATTTTAAATCAGATAAGGCAGTTTATCTAAATGACGCTTGTGTAGTTTGACTTGCAGTTGGTGCAGCCCGGCCCCAGCCCATCTCAACTACACCAGCTCTGCCCACCCCACCATCTGCACTGGCAGGAAAGATGCCTCATCTTCATTCTTATTGCAGTCTCCCGTGAGAGACACAAAGGGGCTGAAATGTGCATTGTTGAAGCAGCGTGTGCGGTAGCAAAGCAGCTGGAGCTCTGTTCGACATCTTTCCCAGGATCAGCTCTGTCAACATTGCCTCAGGCTGCTTTCTCCTAGCAAGGACCAAGAGGTCATGAGTTGCATGCACTTTATTTCTGGTCCAGACTGAGATCTCATCAGCAAACACAGTGACAGAAAGGATGACAGCCAGTTAGGATCCCAGGAGCATCTTTGCTCCATCCAGTTTCATTTTGCTGGACAAAGAGGTGGCATGGAAGCATTAGCTGATTCTGCACATCAGGTTTCAACATATTTCTTCAATTTAGGGAGAAAACAGATCTCCTGACCTTGGTTCCATTTAAAAGAAACAATCAGAATGCCTATCACTAGCCACGTGACAGTGAAGTTGCTTAGACTGTGGTCTCTTCACTCTTCATGCCCTCTAGCCAGACTTCATCTTTGCCATAAGACAAAGGCTGACGTGTTTGAGGTAAGCACTGCTCTGTGTGCCTGTAGAATGTTACCATCTACGTACGAAAGATAACTCAAGCCAGAAGCTGAGACTTACTGTTAAACTCTTCCTGCCCCTACAATTTGGCAAAGTGTTTAAAGTTGAAGAGGCTTATCGAACATTCGAAGCCATCACATGTCCAGTTATGATCACAACTGGAGATTTTGAAGAACTTGAGTAAAGTCTGCTTTGTTGCACCTGTATTTAGCCAAATGGACAAAGCAATAGAGATGATCTTCCTGAGAAATTCTATAGGTGACCATCATGCCCAATTGTAATTGTGATAATTTCTTACTACCTCTACAATAGTATCATATTTTCTATACTCAGGCAGTATTTCAAATATATATTTTTTGAGAATTGCTGAAATTTTCATACTTTTGTTAACAAAACTTCTGTTAATATTGAAGCAACGGCTATAAACTCCCCATATTTTCATAACACGAGTCATTTATTATGACTGAGATATTTCATGAAGTATTTTCCACATTAATAAATCAGACAAATAAAATCTAGAATACTACATGTTGCAGCTCTCAGTCAGCTTCAGGAGGGTTTGTGTTTCCCAAACAATTATATTTCCTGAAGCTTGGCAATATCTCATGGTGAGGAATGTTTGCAGACATCAGACAGGAACACAAATAGGGTTTAAGATCAAGAAGGTTTAGATCTGATAAGGCATCAATAGGGACATGAGGTGGAAACTTATGATCATGATTGCTTTTTTTTGTTTATTTTCCTTTTCAATAAGGAGAGATATTGCCAGCTCTGATACAATCTTTGATCTATTAAGCAACAGTAAGTTATTAAATAAAACAACCAAGAAAAAAAAGCCAGCTCAGCAAAGCAGAGAGAGAGTTCAGAGGTTGCACTTGAAAGTCAAATGTGACTGAATTCTGTAAGAATTCACTCTCCTTGGCCAGAGTAGTACAGTCAAGCACGCTGACATGATTTGTATGGAAAGGAGCCTTTTGTGGGATGACAGTCAATAGTCCCAAACACACTTACACCAGGAAGTGAAAAAGTATTCTGCTGGTTATAAAGTGACATCTTGGAGCATTTAGAGATTTTATATGATTGCCCAGGGTTGTTTTTCTCTGACATCATGTATTTGTCAAGTATCAGCAAATATGGTATTACTGTACAAGTCTACTCACTCTCCAGAGATTACTGGAAGTGATTGGATAGGATGCCACCCAAGGGACCATCAGTAAAGTTTTAGGGAGTTTGAAATTCTTTAAATGGAGAAGAAATAGTCTAGAGTTCCTGGGAAATTCTGAGAACAGGTCATTAACTCTCAAAATCAACTATGGAAGCGTGCAGAGAATGAATGCCCTTTAATTATGATATCTGCAAGTACCACCAGTCACTTCTCAGTCACTTCTGTGTACAATCCAATAGTGCAACCTGTTTGGATTTTTGTTTGCTTGGCGATAAACAGGTTGTTGGCCAGTTCCACATGTGGAGTCAGCAAATAACTGGATGATAGATGACTCATGTTTGCAATGTTTTACTGAGTCACCAATTCAAGCTACTTTACTTGCTCCACCAAAATTGCTAGATTGGGAGGAATTATCTAATGGGGATGAGCACAACTGTATTCCCTGGGCAATGACATTTAAGCAGAAATACTTTGAAAGAGTAGAATATTAGCCACTGGGTATTTCTGCTACGACAATTAATGCTAGAGTTCATTAATAAATTGCAAAGGAAGCCATGATCTATGTATTTTGCATTGTTGCTTTGCAAGCCTGACAATTTCTTACATACAGCAGAACTCTGTAACAGCTCATGGGAGTGACTGAAAAAATTAATGATTCTGAGAAAATAAACCCCAGAAATATGCACTCTAAACACTGATAAAACTTCAGCTTATATTAGTTACATTTATAACAAACATGTATCAATGATATCCTGAGGACTCGGCTAGGTTTTTAAATCATCACCAAATAATTAATTAGAAGTTAATGCTTAATGAAAAATGATAAATATCACAAACTCAGAATAACAACATCAATCTATAATGATAAATTTTCTGAAAGACCCGACTAAATTTAAAAGTTCCATTTATTGTATAATTAGTAATAAACTCTTTGGTCACTCAATTATTATTTGCAGACAGTGTAGACAATCCTTACTATTCCCAAACTCATCAACTGGACATCACAAAGCCCTATGCTCAGAAAAGAATATGTAGTCATGTAAAACAGAAAATACTGTAGTCAAACATTTCTTACAGGGAACAAGGAATGATATTTTATTTTTTTTAATTGGCACAAAAACCATGGTTCTAAGAAGGCAACAAATAACTTGGGGCTTTCTTTTAGTGTTTTTGGTAAATACAGAGAATTATACGTATGCTAATATAATGCAGTAACATCACCAGATGGATGTTTCCTACTTACATAGAGAAAAGGGTCTTTGGGAATGACTGAAATGTGAAGCACCTTGAATTTAATCTTTGTCTTTAAATAGGCTGTACCTTATCCAATGTTGTCCTTCTAGTCTCTTAGGAGTAACTAATCAGTAACTAATACTTATGGTTATGCTTTATGTGGTATAATAATTCACCACAGTCTGATGATTCAGAATTGTTTAGAGCTACATGCTGAGCTTACTTGGTTCATCCTTACTAACCCCTACACATTCGGGGGGACAGGAGGTTTCATGGGGAACAAGGAGTAAGGTTTGAGAAAAATATATTCCTGCATTATTCTGTTTGTTATATATATGGCTTTAGCTGAACCAAAATGTTGCTGGCAGACCAGTTGCATTCACAAATAAAGGCTGATTTGGAACAAAGCCCACCCAAATATTGGAACCTCATCTATGCAGAGCTACTAATAACTTTCAATTCCTTCAATACTCTGGTTTGAGTTCTTGTTCCATTCTCAAAAAAAAGCCTCTATTTCTTTTCTCCCCCTCTACTCGATACTGTGGGGCTTTTTCCAATGCTTAATAACGCCTCTTTACACATCAGTCTAAGCATGAACAAATCAAGCTCCTTTCTACGTCTTCAATTTTTATATCCCAAGTGTCTAAGCTTCTTCTTTACTGGGAACACAATATTAGTTAACACACATAGGCTCTGTCTGACATTAAAGCTCTGTCTGTCACCTATGTAGCAGCATATCAATTACTGCGGTTTTACTTCCTTCCAGTGGTTACATAATATAAAGAAAAAGGCAAGGAAGCAAAAGCTGCCTCATCCCCAGCCCTCCAGGAAGATAAAAATTCCAGTGGCACGCTCAACACTTGAGGCTACCAACAGATGAGAACTAAGGAAAAGGTACCTGCTTTAAAGTGCTTTTCAAAATATTTTATTGCTCAGGATTTTTTATTATAAAATCAAACAACTTAAGAAGTGGCATTCAAGTGCATCTAAACACTTCCCAGACTCAGTACAACACCCTGCAGGGTATAAGAAGGAATCAAATAAAAATTGGTGAAATAGGACAAAAACTAGGCTCAAATAATGGTTTTGTTGGCTATTGCTGCCTTTTTCTAGGGGTGAAATTTTCAAATGTATTTCGGGAAGTTTGGTTTCCAAATGCCATTGACCTCTGCGAGGACTAATTTCATTAGGCCTCTGGAAATTCTAGACAGCTATTAAATGTCGTTGCCTTTTTAGGAATATTGGCAAAATATAACCATAAAGTAATCACTGAAAAAAATTAACAGTTTTAGGCCAGTGATGTTATCTGTGCACTAACTTTGAATTCTGTTCTACGTAAACGTATCTGCAAAGAAGCTTGTTAAGGCCCCTTGCAAGTTTTCAAGAAAGTCTTTTCTGTTTTCAGAAGTAGATCTGAATTCCAGTTTCTTCAAATCTTAATTTTGTATTACCGGGAACAGAAGGGAACCAACACAAATAAAAGATAAGAATTCAAGTGCAGTACTTAAGGCACTGTAAGATGCTTTAGTCAGCAAATTAATAATTAGCCATTAGCCAAATGAAAATGAAATGATACTATAAATGTAAGGATCAAAACCATTTTGGACAAAGAAATAAAAATGGAAAAACATCATAAATTATTCATGGCTTTTTATGAAGGTATTACAGTATCAACTTTCTAAGAGATTAGTTTCTTAAAAAAGGCAGATGGGACCAAGCCTGTGTTATTTATTTATATTTATAGAGCAAATATTTATTTGTATTTACATATATGTTCCCTTGTTTATGTAGATGTGTATTTATAAGAACACTAAGCATCTTAAATGCCTGACATCAGCAAGCCTCTGCTCTTGCAGTGTAAGTCATCTTCATGCTAAACAATACAGAACTCTGATTATATGCAGTACAGCACTAACTGCCTGTCCATTCAGATTCTCCTTACTCTGTTATTTATTCCCCATAGAATAGCAAGAAATTCCTGCCTTTTTCCAAAAGCCAAATTAGCATGTTTACCTTCTGCATTTCGAAACAAAACACTGAGTTTACTATATCACAGGAATTCTGCAAAGACATTTTATTCAAGAAGCTGTTTAATCATCTGAATATTGGAATGTTTTCTTTTGCAAGCACGGAATGTAATCTGTGGAAGTAGGCTGCCCCTTAAAACACCGTGGTCACTGCTCAGGGGGAAGGAAAAAAAAACCACCTGCAGTTAGTTCAGTTTCTTCTACTCCAATGTAATTCAGTTGTTCTCCAACTGATTCACTTTGATTAAGGACTGCACTTGATGAGTGCTGTAATCAGCACCCTTAACGAATCGGGACGATACCATCATGAGAAGAAATAGATTCTTGGTGGCGGTTCACATGCGAAGGCAGCTTCCTTCATAAACACAATCAGTCCGTGCTTCCTCTCTAAACTGAGTTCTCTCAAACATCAGTGATCTTCACTGTTCTACTCATCAGACAAATCTGTTGACCAGTATTGGTCTGCCTATTTCTTCAGACAGAATAGGACCTGTGAATGTTTCTGGGAGTCCCCAAAAGTGTATGAGACTGGAGTGGCTTCTGCTGTCTACACTGGTGGTTTGATCCTGAATAAATTCTCCACAGTAATGTGAAAGCAACGTGTGGCAAAGGCACAATACATACTGGAACCCCTGCACCCAGGCAAACCATGTATCTACAGGCAGAGTTCCTTTGCAGTAAGGTATTTTTTCATATTTAAGTTTCTCCTCTGAAAACTAAAGAAAATGCCTCCTCCCTATGCTGCCAGTGTAGAATTAAGTTTTCATATTGCAGCAGCTGTCGTTCCACCAACCATTTCAAAAGTTCTTCCATTTTCTACCTTTCAGCTAAGCTGTTAATTTCTGATTTAGTTCTACATTTGAATACATTACAAATTTCATCTTTTGCTAAGAATATAAACTCAGAATAACATAATTCCCTCAAACCTTAATTTAATCTCCTCCTGAGCTTAGGTTCCACTCAAGATCCTCATTAACTCATGTTTGTTGCTTCCTCTTAGCAGAAGGTATTCCTATCTCTTTTATGTCATGATTAAAACTACTCTTCTGTCAGGTGATTCTGGCAATATTTAACCAGAACTCTGCCACCATTTAAGCAGAACAACCATTATAAGAAAAACACAAGGCAACTTTAGTCTCAAAGAGCTATGAAATGCAAGTGATTTGACAGTGCTTGACTGGACAATGAACGTACGCAAATGTCAAATTGGTGCAATAAGATTTCATGGGAATTCAGTTCAGTGAAACAGTAAATGTGTGTAGATTCATGCAGGGTTACCTCCCTCAATCTCAACTACACCTCCAGAAACAACAAGTAAACAAGCATCCACTTACTCTTCACAGGGAGTACAAACCAAAGAGAATGCAACCTCATCTAGCACTAGCATCCTTCTCCCAGGAGAAGGATTAAGACAGCAATAGAACAATATAAGAACCTTGTGAGTGTATTAAGTTAAAGAGACATCTCCACGTTTGGCACACACAAATGAAACACCCCAAAAAACTCATATTGTGAAATAGTTACTTAGAGTGCACAAACTGCTGACCTAAAAATATTAGTAAATGTCAGCTTGTTTGGTGGGGAGTGAGAGAGATTTGGAAACTAAATTTAAGATCATGATGTAAGTGAAAAAAATTAATGCAGTTTTCTGAATGGATCACTCAACTCTATATATATTATGAAACTGAAAGACAATAGCCTCTCATCAACAGGAAACATCCAAAGGAATGCTAAATCAGGGTCACAATGTTTACTTCATAATTATATGACAATTCACTAGATTCAATTTAACTTCTATTATTTTATAAAAGTGCTAAAATCACTAGTCATGCACTTCAATGAAACAGCAGCTTTCCGAATTTTCTGTTTTCTATTCCCAGTGACAGTTAATTCAACACTTCAAAGTATAAGAAGGTAAATGATGCAGGGAATGATAAATGATGCTCCCAAATGGCTGAAAGATGATAGCATCAAGATTAAAGGAGGGCAAAGCGCTACTTACAGAAGTTAAAGGATAACACAGAAAGAGAGAAGAAAGCTGTCAGGAACTTTTGGGCAACAAATATCATCAAAACATTTCTATATGGCGGAAATATGGTTCTGTTCATGAGAAAGACATTCAAAAAAACTTTCCTAAATGTTTCTAAACACAACTATCTCCTTATTTGTGTGCCTAATTTATCCACTTCTATCTCTTCACACAAGCTAAGTAGAACAAAACATCACAGCAGGAGTAGGACAACAGATTTCCAGTCCCGCTGTGTTTGCTCAAGAAAGCAAGTAAGCCTTCCTACTAGGAAACAAAACACCTTTTTGAGCTATTAGGGAAGAATAGCTTTTGCTCATCGATGAACACAAAAGTTGCTTTTCACAAGTGTTTCAAAGAGAAAGGTAATTTTGGAAGCCAATTTGAAAAAGTCTCAGAATGGGTAAACTGGAGCTATTTGTTTTATTACTGCTTTCACAGCCCTGTGGGATGGTTACCTAAAAACATGCAGAAAAGCAACACAGAGGACATAGAGAATTTCTTTCATTTGTCTGAATAGTGGCTTTTACTTTTAGATACATTAGCTCTTCCTAGAGATATTTTCTTCTGAAATCTACATAACCATTTTAAAATGGCATCTCTATCACCTGAAATTATGGTGAGGTTTTTTTTTACTGGTTTTGTGGTGTTTTCAATCTTAAGTATAAGGTATATTTAAGATCTTTTTAAGACAAATATCATGGTGCAACAGACATCCACGTTAAACTCATACTTCGTTTCACCTGCACTCCAATTCTGCATTTGCAACAATTTGATTTAGAGCAGATATAGCATAACATTAGCAGGTTTCAATTGTTATTTAACTGCCATAGACAGTTGAGGATCTACAGGTCTTCAAAATCAATAGATAATCACCATAGAACATTGACTGAACAGCAAGAAGGTTGTAGCCAAAGTGTTTCACATAGAGGACATAACACATTTCATCAAGATGACCAAGTATTTATAACGGGTATAAAATAGTGAAGGTAAACTTGGATGCCACATTTTTCTTTCAGATCACTCAAAGATTAAAGTGAACGTGTTTAGAGAGACATGACTGTTTGAAATGTTTATAGAGAAAACATTTGCAAGATGATACATAGATTCCAACAAAAACACAGTCCAAGTTCAGACACCATATGGCAAAACATGAGTGCTAGTGAGCAAGTCATTCATAAAGGCATGCATCAGCCTGGTGCTGCTTCCCTTCACCTTGCAGATAACAAGAGATTCTCTTGTTTTGTTCATAAGCTATCAGGCCGTGTTTATGAAAAGGCTCATTTCTTTCCTGAAGTTATCAAAAGCCCTTATGGATTGTTTGTATCTATACTTGCTTCTCATCCTACTCCTTCCTCCCCAGCCCTCTCCTCTTTCTCCACATCAGAGCAGTATTCAGTCGACCAGACATTACGCACACAAATACAAAATATGTGGCTTTAGTGCTGCATTAGTTTGCTCAAGGGGTAAACACACTGAAAAATCAGCATTTTTGACTGTCCATGAAAACTTTTTCACTAACCTTGAACTTGAGTAATTTGTACCAGAACATTATTTAATAGCTCAGAGTTGTGGACAATAGAACATATAATACAGCACCACGTGACAGTCTGGTGAACAACCTGACTGCTTGTATCTTTCAGCATTTTATAACCTCAATCTGTCTCTTCTTTCTGCAAACTGTTAAGGAGAAGCATTTGGCATAAACCTTTAGATGAGCAGGTGAACACGAAAATGCCAAAGTTAGCCAAGTCTTTTAGTCCTAATTTTCCAGGAAGCTGAAAACAAAGTATTTCTTCTAATTGTCTATTTCCAGAAGAAATAAAAAATAAACACTGTTTTTTGTTACCGTGTCACATTTGGTAGATTCTGTAATTATGAAAACACAAGAACAAACTGTGGACATAGTCCAGTGTCACAAAATAGTGTATTACCTACGGATCTGAAATAGAGTTTCTAAGCACGGAAATTTCAAACGTACACGGCATCATAACAGCTGTCGTGCTCATATTTCTTGCTTTTTAAACTAAAAAGTGAAAAAGATACATTAACTAAGCGTGGATTAAAGTTTTGAGTTCCACAGATGCCCTCAACATTCTGCAAAAGCTATTCAATGAAGATCACTTAACCTACAGCTTTCATTAAAAACTGAACTTTGATTATCATCCAAGACTGTTAATAACAGTGATGTTTAACTGATTAATTGCTCTTATTAAAGTAGCTTTACTTTGCACAGTAAGAACAACTTTGATGATTATTTCCTAGTATATCCCATTCTGTTTTTTCATTTCAATAATTTTTCACCACATACCAGCATCTAGATTTTCTGTTGTCTGGAAGCTTTAATTATATTATTTGTTAAATACACAAGGATGATGCAACAGGAATCAATCAATTCTTTGAGTTTGCCGCAATCATTGCACTATCTTGATGTGCAGTGGTGGCTGTGGTAACATACCATATCAATGCACAAATTGTTTAAAGGCAAGAGTATATTATATGAAAACTGCATACACCCTATTAAAGTCAAATGTCGCATATATTCAAATGTGTGTTGATAGATATGGTGGACAGCAGTGAAAGGAAAGGGTACCTATTATACCATGGGTCCTGCAGTCTCTACAATATGGATAAAATGATCCAGAGATGTTTCACATGGAGTAATGGGGTGATTTTTTTAATTATTATTAATATTACTATTATTACAAAATATTGATAAAATAGCAGCCTACCTGTTGTTTTAAAGTTGCAGGCGACTACATGCCTAGCAAATTAAAATAGCTGACATGTTTGAGGAGCTGGTCTCAACAAGTGTCTTAGCTGGCCTTGATGTCAGCTGGCCTTGCTGCTCTACTGCCATTGCAGTGAACTGTTTCACTGATCACTACTGTACCACACTCACAACACCATGGAAACATGAAGGACTGGTGACTACGTTGAATGACTAAGATTTGATTAAAATATTTTACCTTTTGAGCCTGAGGGAGCTGTAAAACAACAAAACAGACAAGAAATCATTACACATTAAATTATTTTGAACAGCTACTTTAGCTGTTGCATTTATAAAATCACAAACATAATATAAACCAAAGGATAAAGTAAAGAAACTAGAGCAACTGGGTTTACATTGCCAATTGATTCAACTTATTGAGGGCTTATTAACTTATTATTTGACAGCTGCTCTACTGGGTATCACAGAAGCGCCGTGCAATTTGTTAAATCCCATGATACTAAGAGAGGGACTGTTTTCTCATCAGATATGTTATCACACTCGAACTGTGAAGTAGTTCCATCTTCCTGTACACAAATATAATTCAACATAGTTTTAGTTTTAAAACCATCCATTCTTGGTTTGTAAACATGTAAATCTACAGTGATTATGAATGAAATTGGCATTAAGAGCCATTTATATTAAAGTAGAAGGTTGTATTCTCTATGACACAGGAAAGAAATCTAAATAGTGATAGTTACTGACATTATGCAAACATTATCATATATGCATAATATACAATAATGTATACATAGGACAATATTTCTGTACTGTAAACAAGTATTATTATATGTACATATATGCAAATAAAAGCTAATTGTTTATGCATATATGTATATTTATATCACACAGATGTTCTTAGACAAGATTAGCCATACCTGGTTGTATGCACAGTATGTACTGTAAGCAACAACTCGCATAAAAAGGCATGGAGAGCAGGCAGTAGAATCCATTACATATAAAATACTTTATCAAGAACTGAAAAATGGGTTCTGTTTCACTTTAGAAAAAAGAAATTCCATTGTAGGTAACAGAGAGGAACTCAGAAAAATAAGCAATTTTAGGCATAATACAATGTTCCTTTTTTCTGAATTCTTCTTCTCTTATTTTCATACTCAGAGAAATTCGCCATACACAGCAATTTAGCCTTGGGCTAAATCCACCTTCTCAGAAAAAAAAAAAGGTTTTCCAATACAAATTACAGGCATCAGCTGAACACAGAAACAGGCAGGTGAATCAATATCGAATGCAAAAAGGCCTTCAATATCTCTAGTGAGCTTCTGCCTGACCTTTTGTCCTTGCTCTGAATTAAAACAGATAAAAAAATCCAACTTCCACATAGTACTCTGCTAAAAGCTAATGTCTGCTTTGTCTCGTGATCTCCAGTTCACAAAGACTGACGGTGACCCGCAGAATTCCTCTGTTTTCACAATATAAAATGTAACAAAAGTCGTGGCAGGAAGGTCTGCGGCAAGTCAAATTCTTTCATCCTAAAACTTGAATAATCCAACAGCAAAATATCAGCCATGATCACATTGAAGTATGACCTACGTGGTTCTTCAAAAGTTTGTTGTTTAAATAAGTGACTATATAGGGTTGCTGCAGAAAATGCAGATACCTGATGAACTGTAAGTAAACAAGTTAAACCCTGCATAGCAGGTTAGAGCAGTTTAAAGCTTTTCTGAATATTAATCTACTTATTATTCTTTGATTTGGTTAACTACTTGGAGCCTGATAAATGGAAGCTTTTTCTTTTCTTCATCCCAACAAAAGGAGAAAGTCGCAATATGAATTTTCAAGTTTTCTATTGTAGTACTGAAAATGGCATTCTCAAACACTATTGTTGGTTTGACGTTTGTTTTGGTGGGATTTTTTTTTAATGTCACCTTCTTGCTAAATACTTATGAAAATCACAAACATCCTTTTATTGGTATCTCAGATAAAAACAGGTGCAGTAAAAAATCATGTTCAAATTTCCACCTTTGGAATAAATACTAAAGAATTCTAGAGCTTGCCCAAGCCCGCCACACATAGCAAACATGTCGTTCCATAACAATTTATATGTCGTATTCTACAAAGCAGTACTTGCAGTACAGTCAAGGCATCCAAGGCAACATATGCAATGTTAGATACAGAACTACCATTGCAGAAATACAAATAACATTCAAACTAGATTGTAAACTTTACAGTCCATGTACGGTGGAGAAAAGTTTGGAGTGAGGGGAGGAGCAGATCTGGGGAGAAAATTAAAAACCTGAACAAACACAAATGCATGCACACACACAATGCTCTACCGGGACTTCAAATTAAAATTTAATCCTTATGCAAATATTAGTGCTCTCTGATATAATTTTTACTACGTGTTTTCATAACTTGAGTTTATTCCCATTTGAGCACATCCCATCAGGTACATAAGGTTTGGTCAACTTTTGTCAGGTAAGAGAATTAGTCAGATGGAGTGCAAGTGAAGTTTCTTATTAATAATTACCACACAACCTAGATGCTACACACTTTTGTATACACAAATATCCTTATGCCTTTTATTGAGATTATTCTCAAGTGCAGATAAATAAGAGTTTACAAATCAGGGTTCCTTTTTATCTGTTGTTGAATTCAGTTTATCAATCCCGCTTATAGCATTTATAAAGTCAAGAATACCTCCTTGCTCTGAAATATTAGTAGTCAAAGACCTGATTAAGAGTTCTAGGGTCAGCAGATGAGATTTGCATTCCATTATGCTTTTATGCTTTTTCCTGGGGTAGCATTCTTATCACTTTTCATCTAAACTTCATATTCCAGGTTCACAGTCTTTTCCTTAATAATAAAATTTTTTTAAAAAGATAAAATAAAATAAAATAAAATAAAATAAAATAAAATAAAATAAAATAAAATAAAATAAAATAAAATAAATATCTGACTGTTGCAATCAAATTTTCCTTCTGTTGCTGATTTGAAACTTGGCTGTTACAAGATTCTGTATGTCAGCAATTCAGTTTAATAATTGCTACAAATTCCTTTGAAATCAACAATAGAGGTTTGTCTGACATTACCCCTTCTGGGAGGCCATAGGAAACAAATAATTTTCCTAACAATAACAGTAATAGTCCTTTAGTCTGACCCTTCATTGCACAGTCTAAAAACTGCCTGTCTCTGTGTAAAACCCAGCGGGTACCCCTGATTCCTGTGGTGTGCTTTATACACTGCCAAGAGGCAGTTTTGCACTAAACTATGTGATCTTTCCCTGGCCCTCAAAAAGCACTGCAGATATTTTTATTCCACTTTTATTCCACTATGATAAACTATGCCATTTTGGTGTCTTTATTCAACTCGAACCATACCAAAGAACCTGTTCCTATTTGTTTTCCATTAATGACTCTTCCTCGCTCTGATGATTCTCTCTCGAGAAGATACGTGACAGAGCATGTATCTGTTTTACCTGACCCTACCTGACCATCTGGGTAATACATGATTTGTTAAATGACTGGGGCTGAGGTGCAGGGAGGAGGTCTGGCCATTTGTCATCTCCTTGTCGTTGTGGGTTGGGTTTGGGGAGCCTTTGGAAGGACGAGTACGTTCCTCCACACAATGGCTTAGAGGGAAAAGGCTATTGCAGTACTGCAGGTATGGCAGGGACAGGAGCCTGCAGACCTATAAGCACAAGGAGAAACCCAAGAGGATTTTCTGATGGAGAAAACCAGGCTTAGGGATCTTGATGGAACTGTTTAAATTTTCCTGCAAGCTAAAAAAATGGGTAGATTAAAGATCAAGATTTTCATTGCACGGACACAATGAAGAAAAAGGAGGGGTAATTGTTTTCAAACTTTTCTTTTAGTCTATCTTTTCCAGAAAACCCACATTTTCTTTATCAAACAAATTTTCTTATTCTATTTTGTACCATAAAAAGACACCCTTCAGAGACTGCAAGGCCCTTGAGATTAACAGTATGCTTGATTCCAGTACGATGTGTTGAGAATTCCGTCTGTAAATTCCGGTCAGCTTGGAGTCCGGTCACAAAATATAACACAGAATAAGTAATTGTATGAAGTTTTTCAACACTTTCATTGCACACAGTGTCATGCTTCGTACATTTGCAAATAATCTAGTATGTTTGTTCCTTTCATGGAAAAGGTTTTGGTATTATAAGAAAATGAAAAGTTACAGATGTGTTTTAATGTCACCAGTCTTAGAAAAAGACTAACAACCCTACTGACTCAGTTGTTCCAATGATGAGATACACTACAAATCAATAACAATTAAGTACAAACCTGTCAGTAAATAAACAAGAAGTACGGATACAGTTTTGATAGTACAGTCATTTCTGTAAATAATTTCTGAGCTGCACAGATTTAACATCTACGCGTAGTTAAGTTTATGGCAGTTTGAAATGTTCAGACTCATCCTGTACGTGTCACGTACTGACTGAGTTTGGCATTGAATGTAGGTTCTTTTTGGAAATACACTTTCAGGAAAGATATGAAATGTTGGGGCAAGCATCTAGGTTTTGTGCTTAATACCACAGCAAGGAGGAAGATGTGACACACGTCAGCGAAGGTATTCAGAAACAAATGAGCCAAAAACCAAACAGAAAGTGCCTGCATCTGCCAGGTACTCTAAAATATAGGTTGTTTGTTCATGGCATCATATAATATGGTTAAAGGTGGGGGTAGGTAAAGCTTTATTTACATGTATGAAGAAATGCGAAGCATTTCATACACTGCTGGGCAGACTTCCACAGCTTCACCCCAAAATGCCAAAAACTTGGGAGAGAATAGAAAAAACATTCAAACTCTCAATTTTTGGCAGAAAATATAAATTTTCTGCTTTAAAATCTATTTACTCAGTTGGTATAAGACAAAGCATTAAATAGTATGGGTTTGGTGATTTTTCTTTTACAATCTAGGTACTTATTACCCTCTTCCTAGAAGAATGTAAGTACTAGAGGCATCACAGATAATTATGTGTATACGTGGAGGAAGAAATAAAATCCAGCCTCCTACTGGGATGTTCCTGATGTTAAGATTTCAGTATAAATATTAAAAGAGTGGCTTTAACGTGCAGCATGCTGGGCCAGCATTTTAAGGAAAATGCACTTAATTTTTCAAGGAATTCATTAGCAAAATCCTTATTTATTTACATAATTGCTTTGCTGTGCTACAACATACTTCGCAGTAACTACAGCATTTTAGTCAAGGGTAGACTGTACACTGCATGCTAAGTACACCAGTCAGAGGAAATGTAAATGTTGCTATGGAGAAGAGAGTCATAAAACACAGAGGAAAACTGCTATTGTAGTTCTCTCTTTAAAAAGAAATCTATAAATAGTTTGTTAATTTATTTCAGAACATTTACTGTGCTTGCTTTTAGCAGTATGTGATTTGCTAAAGCACCACAAACAGTTTAGAAAGCTTCTAATTTAAATCTCATAAGTTTTTTTTCCACAGGTGAAAAATTATTGGAATCCTTTGGTACCAAAAAGGTGTCGGTAATTGGGTTAAGAACTGGATATGGATTGTCAAATAATAAATTCTTTATCCCATTGGTAGGACCAGAATATTTCAACTCCAATTTATAAGCAAATTTATCTTTAACATTTAAATAATAGTCCTTTAAAAAGCTTGTAGACATTCAAAGAGAATAACCTGAGAAGGCAGAACAGGGTTCAGGAGTGATCTAAGGCAGAAACTAGGAACGAGCCTGTGATCATAGCTCTGAAATCTCATTAAAAAAAATATCTCGCACTACACTTTGAAAAGCTTCAAACAGTTTTTCAAAGGGAATCACCTTTTCTCTTGTTTATCAATGCCTCTGAAAGGGCAAAGCACCAATGGTTCCATCTTAAGGCACATCTGCAAAAGTTCAGATGAAGCATCAAGAAAGAGAAGGAACAAACTCCATGCAAAACTACTCCATAAAAGCTACACTCAGAAAGCCAGGAGCTGAGCTCAGATAGAGGTAAATGTACTGATTTGCTTTGTGAGGGAAGGAGGCATACACCCTAAACCCAGAAAACAAATCTCCATAAAGATTGGGTTCAGGTTTTCTTATAAACATTTGAAAATCAAGTGTCCAATGTGTATTTTGGAAATAAGTTAAAAATACGCTAAAATGCTATGCTGTAGTAGCAAGGTGGCCATCGTGTGTCTCCAAATTAGAAAAGTGTGTTTCAGGTTTACATACATAATCCAAACAATTGAATTTATTAGCTAACCGAGATGCGCAAGATAAGAGGGCAGGTTTAAATATCTAATTGTTACAAGTATTATTACTAAAATATATGATAAACCAAAGTATTTTTTAAAAATGTTGGAAAATCTTCCATCACTTGACATTGTGAAATCTCTTAGTTGGATAAAACCTTAATCTAACAATACATTCTTTCTCTTTTCTGTATTTTTATATCAGTTTGTGACTAGGTTGGTACCACAGATCTGGCAGTGCTGCCATTATAAATGATAAAATAGTCAGTGCTGCTTCTTGTTCATTAGCTCTGTGTTGAGGACCAGGTAATATCTTCATACCCTTCTATTAGGTATGTAGCTACAGTTTTTCACCATTCTGGTTTTACACTGAGATTTTATGGATGCACTTTATCAAAAAAGCCATAGAGCGTTTTCTGGACTCCACATTGCAAACTGACTTCATCAGGCTCTGTAAAGATTCACTCACTCTGTAGAAAGAGCTCCATTTCTCTTGATTTTTTTAAAAAAAATTTATTTTGGAAGCAGCTTTCTGTTGTTACTCTGCACGCCTTTGAGGTTCAAAGCTTCTTAGAAGTGAATTTGACCTTATGATCAATAACTAAGACTGATATGTTGGAAGATCATGAATTTGAGAGCATTTCTAAGTTAATTTCCAATATTCAGTCTCTCATTATTTAATACAACACTTGTGAAATCTATTTCAAGGAATAGTTTTGGCCTGAGACAAATTTCTTCATCAACTTACTGCACTATCCAGCAGGTCAAGAAAATTTTACCCCTACTTCTTTCCTTCAGTTTAAACACAAGAAAAAGTGTCATAATTCTTTCAACTCTGTCAGACCTAGAACTGTTTGCATACATTAAGGTTGGGTTTAGGCATGCTGGGACCTAAAATGTGATAAATCCCATTATCTTGCAGTTGGCTACACTGCAAAAATTTTGTGAATGTAAAAAACCTGTTTATTGCAAAATCAGCTTTCGCTGTATCTCCTTTTTCTTAACTGAACTGTAACACAAAAAGGACAAGGTGAGGGAAGAAAAATTAATCTTTTCTTTCCTCTAAAAGAAACTTGCTGTTTGCTGTTATTCCTGAATTTTTGAGGCTTTAAGGCTTTAATCCAAGGAAGAAAATATTAGAATTGTTAGCCAGTCAACGGAAGCATAATCCAAACTCCTTAACTGAGATTTAACACAATGAAAATGTCTTGTGCTTTACATCAGGTTAACTCCAGGTACCTCAATGGAGATAGTACTGATTTACTGCAGGGCAGATTAAAGACAAAGAATAATCAACAAATGTAACCCATATGGAATGCAGGCATATAGCTGACAACTTGGGTAGTTTACTTTTTTAATTTGGACAGTTTTCTGGAATAAATCTAACAATAGTGAAAACTGAGAGTTTTATTATTATAAAAACGTCATTGGTTGCAACAGAATAAAACCAGGTTAGAAAGCTCTGTGAGTTGTATTGTTCCTTGGTAATAGTGGACTGGTTTTAAGGTGTATTGTCTTGTAGTATTTATGTGCCGCTAAATAAACACTATTCTAAAAGTAAAGAAAAAAATCACGTTCTATAAAAGAAGTCCTTAAATTGAATGGTTCTATAGGCTCCTTGTGTCCACCCTTAATATAAATTCCTTACGGATTTTAGTGGCTTACCCATAACTAAACCATGCAGGCTAATATTTAGGGTGATTACATTTTCCTCCCCAAAAAGTCTGACATCAGTGCAGGTGAAATGACTCTTATGAATTGCAGACAAAACAGTTATAAACATTCTAAGCTTTCTCCTGCTGATACTGATGTTGTGGAAGATCATACATTTACCAACTGGTTGGATCATCTTTCAACTAATCATTGAGGGGGATGGTTGCTTGGAAAGATCTGATCTGACAAAATGCAATGGTGTGGACAAAGGTCGAATGCCTCGCTGCCAAGCAGCAAGAACATCAGTAGGAAACAACCCATTATTCCATCTACAATAAAGTGTATTTCTGAATAATTTCTCCAGAAATTACTAACTTCAAAGTAAATATTAGTCATAATGACTGTGATAAACATTAACTTTAATGTGTATACTGTATTATGTGCATGACTTGAGTTGTACATGAAATCTCCTAATTATTCAAAAAGGAGAGCTATAAAAATGTAACTGCTTCAATATCTGCAGAACAATAGACAAAAGGGAAGATTATTTCCTTTTATTCTCTCTCTTTTTCCTTCTTGCACTGAATTCTGCCACTGCCGCAAAGCTCGAATGACACCAATAATTTAATAAATCTTTCTTATTATTTCAGGTTTTTACTCCAGCAGTGCAGATAAAGTATCTATCATCTTCACTGCTGTCTTTCTTCCAGAAAGTCAAAGAATGACATATATGAGATCAAAGGATGTAATTTAATACATTATAGTAAATTCATCGCTTTCCTACATTATCATTTACCCTAAAAAATCTGGGATGTGAAAACTAAGACAAAAACAGAGAGAAAAAAGGTAATATATCTGACAAAATAGCTATAATTTCCTTATAATTAACTCAATTTCACTCAGAATGGAAGCAATAAGATCAAAGACCGATAGTTATCAGCTGTGAATGTCTTTAAGTAGTTATTTTCTCTAAGAACAAACACATCCTCCTTAATGTTGGATTCCCCACAGCATCTCCTCGAGTTAGTTACTTGTCACCTTTTGATTTTATTTCTATGTCACAACAAAACCAGAAAATTCCCTGTGAAACAAGCTGGAAATTAAAAGCATTTTCTGTCCCCTCACCTAAAGGCTCTGCATGTCATTGGCAAACTGCAGCTGGAAATGGTCCCAGGCTGCTCTATCTCTTGCGTGCAGGTGTCTGCAAATGAGACCAATACCCTTTTGGCATGAAGAGGCCGGTTAATCAGATTCAACAGCAGAGCAATTCTCTGTAATTTGTATACAGTAACTGGTGGGAGAACATCCAGCAGGCAAAACCTACAGTCAGTTGTAATTCTATGGATTCTTTTTCACTTATATCCAACCAGTTTTCATATAAGAAGCAACAGTAATTTTAGTGCAGAGCAATCGTGTCGCTATGCTTACACCAAAAGCAGCGAAGAAAAGCTCAATAAGTCACAACAAAGTCCTGGCATAATATCTTTGCACTTGACCTCTCTCAAAACATCAAAATGTGGCGCTTTCACATTAAATCTTAATGAAATTTCCAAAATTTAACCACAGAATTTGTCTTGTGAATGTAACTGTTCGAAACACTATTAGAACTGTAACTACTCGACCCAAATACTTCCATGAAACCAGATGCAAGGACCCCGTGATTCGTAAGAACACTTGTGTGGGAACCTTGTAGAAGTGGACACCACAATTTGAAAGACTGGAATATGCATTTGTGTGTGCTTTCACATACTGCCCTTCGTACCTGAGATCTCACAGACCAATAATTGCTTATCGCGTTGACCTGAGCTGTCTGTCTCCTTACACTGCGGGCCCTTTTGAAGCAACTGGTAACCCTTATGTATTATTTTGAATGCAAATTATATGAGGAAGATATTGTTATTTAACCCTGTCATCACACCCCACCTACCATAGCAGGATTTTAGTGGTTTGTTAAAATTTGTAGGTCTTCATAATAATATCAGCAACGGCCAGTGATATGAAAAAGGGGAAAATTCTCATTAAAATGGTTAACGGAACCCAAAACCAAGAGTGACCTTAGAAATTAGTAAAAGATAGCGTGGATAGTCTCGGTATTTTGTAGGAAAGGAAGTGGGAACGTTACTGAGAATTATATCATGCAAGAATATGCTGACAGGGTTATTGGGAAAGTGGATTATTTTTGGAAAAAATCATGATCAGATATGACAAAGTTTGCGAAACTTAATTTATTTTAAACATTAGAATGCGTAAATGAAGAGGTGGAAGATTGCTAGATAGATGTCAAAGCACTTATACGTGGTAAAACTTTCCGGTTCTCATTTGAAACACTACTTAAAATAAAAAAGTAAATAGCACTAAAATATTCCTTCACCTATTATTATAGATTCAAAATCTTTCAGGGAATTTTTCTGTCCCTTGCCAGCACAGGGGGGGTTGGGAGCTGAAGAGACAGGATGGGTGGCAGAGGGGGTGGTTTGATTGCTCTGACTTCCAGTTTTTGTAGTCAAGAACTGTTATCCTTTTCTATATATTTGCAGATTGAAGTCTGTTAATTGCAAAGGTTGCGGTGGTTTTGGGGAAGAGGCTCCCTGTCTAGTCCAGACAGACATTTTAGTTTCCTTAAACTGAGACACCTATCAAATTTTGAGAATATTTCAAAAGGAGATGAGTTTTTACTCTGTTCAAAGCAATGTTTTCTGCAGGAGCTACTCTGATTTGGAATTAGAAATTTTATGTCTGTGCTTCAGCAATGAAAGATGAACAGAGATCAAGGTCAAACTGTAGTTACCCTATCCTATAAAATACCAGAAAAGAGAATCAATATACAGCTAAAAGCCAAGATGTAACACTGCTCTGATTCCCCTTCTATGGTTTAACATAACGCTTGTCTTATTTGCACCACACTGGGAGCAGAGCTGCTTAAGAACTAGCTTTGCTCTGGCATTACAGCTGCTTGCTGATGTTGCAGGAAGAAGATAAAAATAAGTTCTTTATCAAAGCCTCCAATTGCTTTGTATACAGTAACTGTATACAAAGAACTGTAAAAAGAACTGTAAAATACATTTAAAGAAAGCAAGTGCATATCAAAGTTTGAAAAAGTACAGTTTGCATTCTGCATCTCTCATGTAAATGTACACTAGGAAAAATAATTATAATAGTAATCCGTTTCAATGGAAATAAAGTACTGTAATATTTATAGTCTGTGCCAGAGTTATAATGACTGTGGGGTGAGAAGTGAAGTGTCTCAGCATGTTCCACATGTTTTTAACACTGTTTCTAAGGGCTCTGGAGGCTATTAAATTTAATGAACCCATCTGCTATGAAATAGAGGTCCAAACATAATCAGTTTTCTCAGTGCCATATAATACAGATGGCATTCCATGTTCCACATCCCCAGCAGGAAATTTTATGTTCCTCTTTAAGTGCAGGACTTTTGGGTTTGTTTTTGATGTTTTAAACATCTTTTTGATGTATTGCATATAGCATTTTATAGTGTAAATACCATATACAGTCCTACACATGAAAAGTGTTAATTCATTAAAATAAATATTGCTATTTCCTTGCAAAATTTTTTCTAGTGACATTGACAACTAGCAATTAGCTCTCTGTAGTAATATTCTTCGCTTAATGCAATCACTGAAAATTGCCCTAATAGCATAAGTTCCAGCACTAGCAGTGAAGCAAAGCAAACATTTAATTTATCAAACAAAGCAGTTTACTTCAAAAGCTGAAAGGTACACATACACGTACACACGTGTGCATAGGTGTTATCTATGCTTACGCACGTCCTTATTTGAATATGCTATGTTTGCATGGAACAATGCATAAATCATTCCTATTTAAAGTATCTGTATTCCCTCTAGGTCATTATGGACATTATTTTCTTTTGCACGTCCCAATTGTGATTTCAAGGGTCTCAATTTGTGTGTTTCATTGGGACACATTGCACCATGACTCTTGTCCTGCTGCGTGAGCAAGCCTCTAAGCTGAAATTTAAGTGGCACAGCATTCCCTTAACACCATACCACCCAACATAACTAAATCAGATGTGCATTTTCTAACAAAAAAAAGACCAAAATCCATTGTTATTTTGAGCTGCATCTGAAAGATAAGGCATTCATTCTATTCATTTGAGAGGTTTATTCATTTACGGTCTTGAGCACTCATTTTGTTTTGACAGTTGATACAGATCTTACTGAATTTGAAACAGTTAATGTTGTTAATGGTGATTCATTTATTCTAAATCCAGCAGTAAACAAAGAGATTAGAACTGTTTAGCAGAAAACGAGAATACTTAATTATGGCAACTAGAAATCTTGGGCCACAGAACCCATAAAAGTCATGGCTAAAAGGTTTTTTTATTGGATGGTCAATGAAGATTCCCACAGCCAGCCTGCTAATCAGCAGCACAAAGGGATGGTGCACCTATATATAAATATGTGCATAATCTTTTTTTATTGTGTTTACAAGTAGCTGCATTGATCACTGCTGTTAATGTTCCAAGTCCCATCCCAGATCTAATAAGATCCCAGTGCAAATGCAGAAGACCGCAGTTGCTGGACCAGATGGTCTGTGAAGTCAAACTGCAATCACACTCTTATGGAAGCTTTGGAAAAGATGAAATGGTCAGAGCTGGTATATTTTTCCAGGAAAATTAATCCAGACTGAAGGACTGATAAGAAGTCATTCCCTGGGCTACTTTCTACTTTTTCTGCCTTACCAGAGTCTTCAAAAGACAACTGCAAACCCAGAAGAACTGCAGAACCCGAAGAACCTTATTTTAATGGAAGGCCTGATATACACACATGGAATTTTCCTTTTCCTTCCCTAGCCCAATTCACTCAAATGTTAAAGCATGGGAAGGAAATTCTCATGACAACCTCAGAGTGAGTCAGTGGTGATGACATCCTCTGATAAAAAGCTGTAAATTATTAGAGATCAAGAGATGATGGCCACAAAGGGAGGGTCAGAGCATATAATCAAGTCCAAAGTGGGACCAGGAAAAAAAAAATTAAAAAAGCAACATAGATTACTAATTTTTAATTATTTTTTAAAAAAAATTAAAATTACTGCCTGTGTGTAAGTTCTTACAGCTGCTGATTAATGACATTTTCTGACATTCAGTTCTGCAGTGATTACCAATATTTACTTGCTGTAGAGATACGTGAGCATTCTGAACACTCTGATGCTTTTTAACGCATAACAGTACTACAATCTAGAAGTTATTTTTGAAATAGAGGCCCGGGGAACCTTTTACTGTGATAAAAATGCTAATTACACCCACTTATTATAATAGCACAATTAACTTATGGCACCAAAACTATTTGAAGATATCTCTGGGAATACAAGGTAGTGGAAATGGGGTACCATTTAATTTTTGTTATTTCATAAAAGCTCTTCTGCGCATCGAAGACAAAGAAAACTCTGTGAATGGAAGACTATATACCTCACTAGAAATTCCTGGATGAAAAAAATGCCAGCATAATAGCTTTCACTCTGTAGGAGTCTGTTATATCTCTGTACATTATACAGGAGACTTCACATCTACGCCTTCCCTTGCTTCTCTTGGAACATGCTCAGCGTTCATTCTTTGACAAATAATTGTATCCCAGAATCTGCATTTCCATACTTAAAACACTTGAATCCTGATGTGACAGCTCTCTGGGAAGCACGAGCTTCCTAGAATTCCTACTGAATTCCTGCAGAGAACCTGAACAAGGGTAAAAAGAATGCCTGCTTAGTACTTACTTTTTTTTAAAGGATGACGATTAATAGATTTAAATTGTTTGATCATCTCTGCAATAATGTAATTGTTAACATCCATCATAAGCATTTCAGAAAGACTTAGTCTAGGCTTTAGATAAGTGGAACTACCTCAATGTACTGCCCCCATCAGGAGAAATAAGATTCTTGGACGGGTTGCCTTACTAGCAGAGTACCAGCCTCATAGTGACAAAATATTTCCAAAAAGTCCCTGCTTCAAAAAAGGAAAGCAAAGAAGGAAATATATGTATATAATTCAGCAGCAATTGTAGAATTGAACTAAAATCCATAATTTAATGTATGTCTATGAAAAGGCAGGGGTAATGCAAATGAAGAATCAATATATAGTACTTTAACACTTAAAAGTAAAAAGTAAGAGTAAAACCCACTTACCATTCACATTACGATGAATCACGACCTGTAATAACTCAGAACGTTTGGGATGTTTTTTAAATGAACTAAAATTCTGAAGCATCAGTCATCTCAAAATATTAAATGAAATCATTTTCTCTCTTTATGCAAAGGAATCTTCCAGCTGGAAACTGAACAGAAGCAACACAGTAACATATGCCTAAACCTGCTCACAGCTTGAAACTAATAGTTGAAGGAGATGCACTCAATGGTGCGTTAGATCCAGAGAATATGTTCAGATAAACTTAGGAGAAGCAAATTCTACCAGGAAGAGTCAACAAAGGTCCAAGTAGGTCAAAGTATGTGCCCCAATAAATAAATTCTCGATCGCAAGCTTTTAAACAGGTAGAGCTCAGGGGCCAGATCGGTCTTTTTTTCTTATTTTCTGCAGCAAAAAGTAATGTTTCTCCACATTCCAGATGTTACTGTAAGAATGAATTAAGAGCTTCTGTACTTTATAGATGATTATCCATAATCACAAGAGACTTCACTTGAATATTCTGATGCCCAGGCAATTTTCCTTTCCCAATATATTCACTTGTATTTACTTGCTACAGATGTTTATAGATGTGTTTAAAAGTCCTGACATACATACAGGTTCCTCCATGTTACTTTTTCTGCACACAATTTCTTGCCAGGGATTTCCAGCTCTATAAATGCTGTACTTTTTTTTAACAGTGAAGCAACTCGGAGTGTCAAAACTAGGCTGAAGAGGCAGCTGTGTGAATATTTAGCAGACATCCTCTTACAGGAACGGTGAACAGACACAGAATTAGATGCCTTGTTTTAGTAGCAAAATTCTTCTGGGAATATTCCCAAATAGTATCAAAAACTTAAATGACCTCACTTCTGGCTTTCACAGATGACTTCACCTTGGACAATTTTTGGATGAGAACGGGCTGGAGCATCAGGGGAAATATTTGTATCCTAAGACTATCTCTGTCCAGTTTCTTTCTGTCTGGATCCCAGTACGTTCTGGCCTGATGTTGCTTGATCAGCTACAACACAGCTGGCCAGTTAGCTCTGATATTTGATGAGAAGGGAGTTGGGAAGTGTATCCATGCTGTTAGGGCACAGTGACACTGATAGCAAACACGTATATGGGGTGCTAAGAATCTGGCTGTTGTTGTTCTGGCACAGCTGGATGATAAGAACATTGAAGTTGTCTGGAAATACACTGTTATTTCTAAGCTGGCAAAGTCCAAGCAGCAGTCACGGGGGAATGGGGACACAAACCATCAGTGAAAATCAACAAGTTGTGGGATGGAGAGCGTTATTTAGATGGCACTTCCAATGCCAAGACATTGGAGATGGCCGAGGAACCTGTCACTGAAAAGAGCACCAGGGCAGCTTTAGCTCAGAAGTGCATCTGGTTTGTTATGGGGTGCCCTGCATTGCTATCTCTCTATGTGACTGCCTTAATTGTCCTGATCCTTTGTGAGTTTTATTGAGGGGAGGAGGAGAGGCAATAAAGGTAGTTTGCAGCTAAAGCAGAGCATGGTATTTTTACATCTTTCTTACAGCATTCAACCCATCGGGTCCTGAGTGGAGCTTTCAGATACTTAAAAGTATAAGTGTGCATGTGAGTATGGATATGACTGTGTGTATACACATAGATATGCGTGTACTGTGACATTAATAGACTTAGTCAAGACAGTAAGTAAAGAAGAGAAAAAGAAGAACCTGGAAGTATTTTGATTGCAGCAAAATATCTTTTGTTTGGATCCAAACAGTTCCTTTATACAAGTGTGTAATGGCTCCATTGTTCCGTATTTTCCAGTTTTCTCAAGATTCCTTTTCTATGCTTCCTCTAGTGTTCTTAAATTCACTTGCACTTACTCACCCCTGCTGTATTCACTTAGTATTTCACACAACATTAAGTTGTTTGCTTGCCTTAGCCTTTCCAATAATCTACAGGAGAATCACTGAAAGTTAGACTAACTTTTCTGAATATTTTTCTCCCTGCAATGATCGAAGAAATACAAATTAACAGATGAAAGAGGGAGCAAAGCATAAAATTAATTCTGAAATAGCATTTTGTACTTTGTTGGTAGGTAAAGGGGAGGACATGGTGCTGAAAAAGGAGGAAGATTTTGATTGCAATTCCTTTAATGCAAGATTCATAGGCAAAAGACAAGGAAGAGAGTTGCACTAAAACACCACTTACGTGGGTCTCTTCCTGATACTCTCTAGCAAGTAAGCAAACTCCTCTCAACATGTGCACACACTGATCATCTCAAGCATCTAAAAACAAGTAATGAACAAGAAGTTCTAGTCCTCTCCCTATTTCATGGAATCCCTTGAAGAGACAGTGATGATTGGTAGTTTCTGCTTGTCTCATCCTTATGTTTCAACACAACAAAGAGAACAAAGGGGAGACTGGACTAATATGTTCTTTAAACGACAGAAACAGAGATGAGTCAATTCCTTCCAAAGTAACTTTTTGTTTCTCCTTCATAACAGTGGCTTCCATCTTTCTTTTACTTTACCCACGGCCACAACCGAAGAATAGAAAAGACATAAGCAAATGTGCAAATGACACAAAACTATTGTTTTCCTAGAATATTTTTGTATTGATTAAAACTAAACCTTCTAGAATTACTGCAGACTCAAAACTAAACAAAAAAAAAATCCCAAATAGCAAAGAGAAGCTGCTGAGATTCTCCCACCTTGCTCCATCTTCATGAAAGGAAAAATTAAAATAAAAAAGAAACAGCTTTGCCAGTAGACTTCTGTGATCTTCTATCTATTAAATTGGATAACTTGGCATCACTTGTACTAAATGACGTACTTGCTACAAACTCTTGTTCTGTGGATAATATGCAAACCGAAATATTTGAATTGGATCAAAAGAAACATAATAGAAAAAGAAAACAGGTAAGTTATTTCAGACGAACCCATGAAAATTAACAACCTTTGGCCGCAAATCTTGAGTATCTCGAGCACTCAGTCATTGCAAAACATGAAGTTTTGCTGCAACTCTGTTTCACAAGGATGTCAAACCAAAATCAAACATTTATGACAATTTTCTTAGCATATCACCCATTCAATCAACATTAAAAGGCAGAATTTTCTCATTATTCTTCCCCAAGCCACCACAGTTGTCCCCTAGATATTCACTCACCTTTATATACTAAAAATATTGTCCTGTCAGTCCATGCTTTTATGCTGACATATTCATTGACATATTTTAAAGCATAAAGAAAAACTTGTTAATGTAATCAGTTTTTGTTCAATGCCTATTTTTGATTAACAAAATCATTTTAAAATTATGCTGTTTCCCATGTTTGTTCCAGTATTTTTTATGCAATTTACAATGTGTAAATACCCTCTAAATTTCAGTAATCTTGAATTATTTACTTGTACCATAAAGATATCAAGTCCTGATTCTTACACTGGATTGGCATATTCCAGCCATAGAAATCAAATGCACAACCACTGTTTCTAGCACAACAGTTTTGCTTCTAAATCCTCACAATATGCAGTAATATATTAAATATTAAATGCTTTACCATGCAGACTTACAGTGCTGTCAATATATGCTTCAGTCCACACTACATCGTGCTCTTGGTCAATAACCTTCGGTCGGCTAAGAACGTGGAGGTATTCCATGACGTTCTCTTGAACATCAGCTAAGGTAGAGATCTGCGTAAAAAAACCTGTGAAAACAGACAATTCCAAGTTACAAACCAAACAGAATAAACTAAGGAAGATTGCAACAAGTATGATATGATTTGTCTGTCATGTTTTCTGCTTGGTTATTTCCAAGGAAGAAATGAAAAAAGGCATTTTTCATAAGAAGCATCTTCAAAGAGTAATAATGGGGGAAAACGGAAGCCTGTGAAACCTTTGGCCAATCTTGAATTACTGGGTTCCCAATGCTGCTATGAACCAACGCACTGTCCATCCTAAACTCTCTGTTTCCAGAAACTTTTGTTATTTAATGGTAAAGAAGCTTGGTTTGTGGGGTTTTTTTAAATGCTGCATAGTTTAAAAGTTAGAACCGGTATTAACTTTGTCCAATGATGTCTCGATCAGTTTGTCCAGTTCCAAGAAACATTACAGATGAGATTTACAGTAACAGAACTGTAGCTGTATATGCTCCAAAATGCCCATCCTCATAGACTGTGACTAAACATCAGATAACAGCAACATGTTGTTTACAAATGGCAGCTCTCTGACAACGCAGGCTACAACGAGAATTGCTTGGCCTACGGATCACAGGTTTGTTAATCCTTTAAAACATCTCCTGCAGCCTGACAGCATTGAGGCCACAGCTATCCGAGCTGTCACCACTTCCCTTTCGGTGCTCAGATGTCAAGTATCTGTATACATCACAAACTTGGCATCTGGAGCCCACATCATGCAAGGGCGACGAAGGACTGACAAATTCCAAGGCTATGGTTTCATAAGGCTTTATTTAAACGCATCGCTTCCCCTTCATATACTTCCCTTTCCTTTAATGAAAAAAGACCAGTATGGAATTTTAATGAAAGAGCCCTTGCTACAATTCTAGCCTTTTGACAAGATCACAACTTCTGTGGAGCCGGAATATTAAGCTTCTGCAGAAAGCATTGCGGCTGCAAAGAACTACTGAGCTGTGTTTATTGTAGATAGGGCCAGTTTTGGTGAGATCACAAAGGTGCTCTATAGTCTGAATGTTAGAACTTTCTGATTCAATACACCCACCAGTAATTCATGCAGTACAAAATTCATGTTTCTGCTTACATTTAATCTATGTCTGAATTACAACGCAATGTAAGAACAGACTTTGTGGAAGAGATATAAAATGAAATGAGTCATTATAGTAGCTTAATGCATATTTTTGACAAGAAAAAGCAGAGGTGGTGAGGGTTTTTTTGCAAAACTGATTTGAGTACAGTATGATTTCAAATATTCCTAGTACAGTATTTTCTGGACACTGTGCAAAATAGGTGCAATATTCTTGCAACTAATAAAACATCAGAATTAAAAAATCCTCTTTGAGTAGGGACTAAGGAGAGGATTCATTGTTTCACTGCAGCTGTAAAACTCCCATGGAGAACCCCCTCGGCCCCCACCTCAGAGGCCTCTCAAGCAGGTGAACAGCGTAACTGGCTGCCTGCCACCACCACAAGAGCCCACGGTGCAGGAGGTGCTGGGGTCATGCTAATAATGGGAATGGATGTGACTGAGGCTTCCTGAACGGAACTCTTCTCTGCTAATACAATAGTCCATAAACTGCTACAGCTGGGGTACAATTTGCCTCAGGGCTGATCTGTCCTCTGCTGGCAGTTAGAGAGCTGCTATCAGACCTCCAATACGCAATGCATTTTTCTCTACGTTGCTTTCTCAGCCTCCT